>OX276385.1:21815739-23143864 GCA_946251855.1 Alsophila aescularia
CTTATTTACAAACAATTAGATATATCCTGCCTCAAAATACCGCTCTAGTTTCATAATGCCGGATAGTTAGACAAAGAGGTGTCGAGGAGTATTTAACTCATTATGGCTGTTAAGCAACACGACACGAGGCACGGACCTTGATGGGGGCCGCTTGTAACTGGCCATTGCTGGCCACTTGCTTCGCCGTTGTTGGGTAAAAAGTATAACGTGGTCCAGTAAACACTGGCCCATTATGTCAAAATGTGAGTAATAACAAATTCAAATTGAGAAGGCTTTTGCTTGAATCAGATGATTATCAGAGATGTCCATCGCAAATCTACTTGGCCTAAATTTAAAAACACTTGGCTAGTTTCAAAACTATTTTAGTCTAGTTACATTGTCTCGACCATTTATTTTCTCAATCATACTGGGAGAGCCACTTCCTAGCCAGTGCTGAAAACTTGTAACCAATCAACAAATTCTAGAGACTAACAATAGCAATTTACAAATTAAAATAATGTGTTATTTATAAACGCAGACAATAGAAAATACAGCAAAATTTTCCAGTCCATAGTTTATTCAAGAATATTTATCGTCATTCCACACCTGGAAACGTGCCATAGCATTGCACGTTGAAAAAAGTAATTAGAAATTTTAATTTTGGACCGTCTGTTTTAAATTTTGCTCGTTGAGCACGATCTCACTAAATGTGACTGCTTAAATCATCGTATCGTTTTTTTTGAAAATACTTTGCTCTATTTTTAAAACAATAGTTCATGCAAATAAAAGAACAAGGAAATGTATAAAAATCGAGTCACTAATTTTACCGAACTTAAGTTATTTGAAGAAAAACGCGTGATCCGATTCCAAATGGCTCGAGTCATGTAAGGGCATCGAGATATTTCTAAATTAATGTAGGATGATTAACGGCGTGCCATGACGTGTTACTCAAATAGATCATGAAGCTGGAATCGACGTAGGTGTCTGTTATCGATCCACTGAACAAAGACAAAACAGATTATTATCTTAAAAATAAATTGCTTATGTAATTGCAGCTATAATTTAAGATCCGGTAGGAGACAAGTTGTTTTGACAAAGTGAATGATGCCGAAGCTTTCTTTGGATACAATCGCTGCAACTTTCCATATTAGCATTCCATAATGATCGCATCTAGTTTCGCGATCGATCAAAGTAGTATGTTGGCGCGCTTTTACAGTTCGAATATCGAATGCCTTTTGTTTCTGTAAAGCACACGTGTGGTTTAGCGTCCTACTTTTTAAATGGAAATGCATTAACATATCGTTTCCAGCCAATATATCACTTGCGTTCCGTTCCACGCTATACTCATTTAGATAGAGTGAAATGTCTTAGAAAGTTACTTAGATAGTGTCGTTAGGTTGCACAACATAACGGCTGCACTTAAGCTGCTTACATAGGTTTTACGGGTTCTTAACACGTTATTTGCATTTAGTAGTGATGGATAATGAATGTTATCGGGTAAATTTCCATTGCTAATAGTATGAGATACTTTAAATCTGTAGTCATTAATATTCTGAATGGGACTTTTGACTTTGTGTTTTGGTGAGATTCCAGTGAGCCCTACATACCTACTAGATAATTAAGTACAAAAATCCAAACTTCATTCTCCCTTTCATCATCATCAGCCCGTGTCAGTCCACTGCTGGACATATGCCTCTCCCAAAGCATGCCACTGAGCCCAATCTTCGGCTCCTCCCTTTCAACCACTGCCAGGCACTTTGCGTATATCGTCACTCCACCTAGCTGGAGCGCGCCCTACACTACATTCACTCAAAAACACGTCTACCCCAACGTTTATCAGTTCTCCCTTTGCAGGCCAATAAAATCACCACGGAGATCATTATAAAAATATAAGAAAACACACTCTAAAGTACTCCGTACATCCATATGGATAAGTACTATTTAGTCTATGATTATCTATACCAACTTATAATAGAGCAATTACTAACAAAAAGTCTGTACAATGACGATGATAAAAAAAAGGTCTGGGATATTTAAAATTAGCCTTTGAACAAGATTATTACATATTTTTGGTGATTGTCTGTCTGTTCGCGAAACAGGTAAAAACTACTAGACCGATTGCGGTTTTAACTGTTGGATAAACTGGTTTACTTTGTATCTCACTTCGATGAGTAGAAGTCGAGCAATCGATAACACAGCTGACTGAAATTTGGTATATTAAACCTAAAATTCAAGTCCACAGTGCCTGAAGATGAAAGTCTTTAGGGCGTGCGTCTTACCAGTTATGACATACGGAGCCGAGACATGGACACTAACAGTGGGACTTGTCCACAAATTTAATGTCGCTCAGCGAGCTATGGAGAGAGCTATGCTCGGGGTTTCTCTGAAAGATAAAATCAAAAACGAGGTAATCCGCCAGGAACCAAGGTCACCGACATAGCTCAAAGGATTAGCCTTGCTGAAGTGGCAATGGGCTGGTCATATTTTTCGAAGGACGGACAACCGCTGGAGTAGACGTGTCTTTGAGTGAAGACCGTCCTTGGCAAACGTAGTGTAGGACGCCCACCGGCCAGGTGGAGTGACGACCTGCGAAAGGCGGCCGGCAGAAACTGGATGAGAGGAGCTGATGATCGGGCTCTGTGGCGTTCATTGGGAGAGACCTATGCCCAGCAGTGGACGAGCACGGGCTGATGATGGTGATGATGATGTATAAGTTACTTTTGGTCCTGGAAGAACATAATAGGATAGTCACGGGCACATCTAGATACTTGTTTTATTTATAATGTTTTTTTTATACGATACCTTTTTCCTGTTTCGATTCCTATAGACATGGACAACTCCTATAGAAATTTACATTTTTAGATGATGCAAATCGAAATTAAGTAGGTATTTTGCATTAAAAACGTTAGTGAAATCTTTGTTGACATTAATCATCATATATTATTATTTACACATCATTTTGGCAGAATAGTCGTTCCTTTGCCAAAATTAGTGTTGAAAAAAGAAATGAACAAATGCTCGACCTTCCTACACAACCTCCTCTAATTTAATTTTCTATGGCTTGGCTAGCTCTATCAATGCATAGATACATAATTTGTAATATTATAATATCTAATTAAAAGCGGTTCCTCTTGACACAGATGTATAATATCAATCGTAGAGGGCTGCACAATGTCAAGGAATTAGGATAACTACTGTTATCTTCGCGCATTGTTTGACTTTAAGTAATTTGTGTATCTGTTGCCCTCGTTTGAAGACTTCATGCATGCAGTTAGATTTGAAGCGCATTTATTTACCCAACTAGCAACTGAACAGCTAGTTATGTTCTGCTCTCAGTGTTTGTAGTGCTCAATTTGACCTTTTAATTATTAAAATGCATGTTTATTTTACGGTAAGTAAATAATTACCATTTTTTTAATTATTATTAATTTTTAGGAGATATGATGCAACAATCTTTTAAATTAAATTGGGTTAAGATTTGAGATTGCCCCAATTTTTTCCTCAAACAAGATAAGTGCGTCTACGGAGTCTCCTTAATAATATATAATTAGTAAAAATCAGAACAGAACAACATGAATTCTGTCTCGAATGATTCCATGTTTTTAAAAAATAAACGGAATCGTCTGATGTCATCCACCCACCTGGCCGAAAACGGTTAAAAGTTGATTGACTAGAAAGTGGCGATTAGGACGAAATCGTTTTAGGTGGATCGTGAATTGGTGGAATTAAAGCAATATAACAACTTGTGTCGCCTACACTAAAAAGTATTTGGCAGGTACAGAAAGGGCCTATGTCCCCAATCCATTGAGCTTCATAATTATATTTTATTTATTCATCACTAAATATTATTATTTCATAAATATTATTATATTTATTTTTTCATAATCTACCTACCAAATGTTTCGATCTGTAGACTATTTCCATGAGAACTATTCTAAATTTGTATAAATATTAACTTAACACAAAATGTTTTTTTCAAAATATAATCTGATCGTCAATACACATTATCATTACGATCCCTAATGTGTTATCGCACTGCACCACCTGTGAAAACTAATTCCTGTAGCTATTTGAAACCAACAAGCGTGCAAGTTAAATAGCACTTAGATGCCGCGAATTAGAATTGATATTGCTTTGTCCTAATGCAAACAGTTGCAATAATAATTTCGTTATAAAGCGCAAAGTCATATCAACTCTTTACGAGTAAGTGCAATTTAGCATGCTCGCTTGTTGTTTTCAAATAGCGACAGGAATTAGCTGATACCCGCACTGGTGTTGTGATGATGTGTCTACCACAATGTGGTATACCAGGTGGTAAGAATTCACTTGCTAACTTACTTGTTTTAGTTAATTATCACTTAGTTATTTAGAAGTTAAAAACCTACAATATAAGAATGGTATAGGCATGACTTTCTAACAGATTGGTAATCTAAACTGAGCTTTATTTACCGATACTTTAACTCATGCATATCGCATGTATTTATAATGCCACCGGTTCTAAATATAGCAGAACATAGTGATAGAATATTTTTATACGCGTTGCTCTTTGACCGCAGGCCTCGGGCATTATGCCTCGATAAAAACTTCTTAATACTTTGTAAGTTACCGCGTTTGCACAACCTCAGAAAAAATCAACAACAGACGTGACTTGTAGGTTTAATAATTACTCATCCATAATTTTGATCGTGTTGAGAATACTACCGAAATATTGTTTCCTTTCCTTCTATAATGTCTCTGTAAATAATTTTGTCAAAAAGTAAATCCCAGCATTCAATTATTAATTTCATTTATCAATACTTAGGTATGGAATTGTCCTCAAAAGATTATTTCTGAGTTCTTCACTTTTATTTACTACAGAGCGATGTCTTGTTAAAGTTGTTATTGCCGCGGATCAACACAGATTACTGCATAGTGGCCTGTTGGTTTCTTCCATTCGATAACATAGGGTTATCCTATTTAATTTACGTTTATTTCTTACAAATCTGCTATGAGCTGACTCATTTCGAAACCAGAATGAACGCTTGAATGAGTTTATTTTTAAACATTGTTATTGTTTTATTTTACTTTGTATGAAATATTTTAGTACAACGCCTATTACATAAATCGCTAACGTGCGAAATCCCGGGTGCATACGGTAAATTAAATTTCTTAATATTTTTGTTTATATATATTATGTTTTGTTTTTATATACCTACTGAAACTTTAAATAGGTACTCACATTATTCTGGACTCGCTGGTAGAATTACTTAGGTACGTCCTACTTTCGACCACAGAATAAATAATAGTTTTACTTACTTTGCGCTTACTTAACTTTGGTTTCCAATAATTTTTGCGATTCTCTATTTCGACTAATAAAAACTACCAAGTACACAGTAGCATAAACATAATAATGTATATGCATGCATATCTGTATGTTGGTGTAATTTTCATAAATATAATTCGAATTATCTTTTCTTATAGCTGCAATCAATAATAATAAATCACATTTTGTGAAATTCCGCGGCACAAATAGAAAGCCTTGAAGTAAATCACAGAATTATTGATAAATTCATACCTACAGGAATTATTATTATAAAACGAAAGCGTAATAATAATTCTTCCATCATGATTAGATATCGCCTTAGCACATTCTTAAGCGTCATTGTAATTTGACGTGATAATATTTAAATTGACAAATCATGTACTATCAACATTAATAGTTATTGTTTGGAGAAATCTTTGAAAGTTGCCGACCGGTTAGCCGGCAGCAAAATGATGATTGTCGTACAGAAATCCTGGTTTGGACATACAAAAGGATAATAAACAACGTGTACATAAATAAACGTATCTTTTTAATTATTAGAAATTCATTATTTTTTGTTTTATATGTCACTCATCCAGGGTAGGCATAGAAAATTCAGCATTCAGAAAATGACCTAATCTTATTCCATTCAATGACAAATTAATTTTGATAACAGGGCCTTGGTTGGATTCCATTGAGAAATATATTTTTTTATCACGGAAGGATGATGCGATAGTGTTAATAGTAACATAAGTAGATATTAATAATGAACAACAAAAAGTGTTTTCATCATTAATTAGTCTGAAAATGATGCAATTATTGTAACAATTAATTTATTCATAAATATTGTTGAAATACGTTACTAAATAAATAACACAACACATAATCCCGAAATACCTAACATTTCGTTGTAAAATATTTCTCACAGTTTTGACTGGTTATTTTAGAAGCGCCCCATGGCTTTACTGTCGTGGGCATTTTCTGGGATATGTGTTATTTCAGGTCCTAAACCGAGTTTCAAAATCTGTTCAGCCATTACGAAACTGAGTGTTTACAAACATAGTACCTGTTTAGGTACATCCAATTAGTGAACGGGGTTGTACTTATGTATTTATACCTAATATTGAAGGATTATCAAGTAATTATAACACTAAAATGGCTAAGTACTTTTTGTCTTACTTTATTTATTCAGTTCTTATAATAATAATATAATAAAAAAACTCTTTGAAATATCCCCATAAACTCGTGATTTAACAATCTACATTCAAAATTCCACACGAAAGTGTGAAATGATATGACAGACAAAAGGCTTCTCTTTTAAAATAAATGTTTTGGGTTCACGGGGCTTGATGAATTAGGTAGTTAGTTTTATTCCAGTAAGCCTAATAAAACATCAGTTGTTGGGTTTTAAGCCAGTAAGCATTATCATTTCTCTAAGGTTGGGTTAATACGTAAAATTACCTTCCTAAGGAGTTTCAAAAAAGCCCTTTTATACAAATTAAAACTGTATAACTTTTTACAACGTTGAATCCGTACGGAAGATTATCTTTACCTTTTCTTGCACACAGTGCATACTATTGATGCATTTAGCTAACCAGAGATAAGTTTATCTTCATTTTCTATGATTATGTTTGCCTTTTTCCTCGTTTTTGCCAATCTTTACTCCTGTGTTTTTTTACTCGTACAAAACTATTCTTTTTAGTTTTAATGAATCGATATATTTTTAAAGCTCATCAAGAACAACTTCAATAAGTTCAAGAGGATTTGCGAAAATATTTCCAACTTTACATTATCCGTTTCCTTATCGTGATGATAATACAAATAATGTACTGTCGCTAGTGCCGCCTTTTTGTTATTCCAAAATTGCATCATTGTTACTACTTGTTGTTCAATTTCATATCTAAGTACCTACCAGTTTTTTTTTTATATTATCTTGCACTTGACTTCAGGCATAAAAAGAAAAGTCCCCCGATTATTACTAAGCAAATACCTTATGAGTACTTACTTCATATTATCTAACGAATAAAAGTTTTTTTATTATTTTTTGTTTTTTTTTTCCATCTCGTTTATGACCCCTCAATAAAAAACATCTGAAACATTATCTTTGTATTTTGTAAGTAAACAAAAAACTGATGCACTTTTCGTACCTTAATATCTCCCCTCCTCCATATCCCCCTCCCTCTCCTTTGCCACTAAGCCAGAATTACTAATAGTAGTAAATAGTAAGATCTCAGGGTGATGAGCACGACAAACAATCAAATGAAGGATGCACCAGATAACCTCCGCATGGCAACTCCAACCTACTCGTGTCATAGCAATTGAATCATACCTACATAGTATGAAACTACATGCGGACATCCACAATTGCACCGCAGGGGTCAGGATGATTCACGACACGAGAAACATTATCGAACGGAGAATGCCGCTGGAGTTGTAAAAATAAACACTTATAGGTCAGGAACCTTTGCTGACATAGATATGGACGAATATAGTGCACGGCTGTCACGTCTTTTCTGTCATGAGGTGATGGAGATTAAGGAACGCGTATGTTATCCTAGAAATTTTGTTATGAGAGGTGCCGCAAAGTGATTTCGTACGTTTGAACTTTAGTGTAGGCGTATACCTAATTATTTTCTAGAAGGAATGTTTCATTATTGACTGCATTTTTGTTTAACTTTAGATAAGATTCAAGCCTATACTACTCATTTTGCTTCTCTAATTATTCTAGATGTTATTGATATTCCAAGAGATTCAGCCCTACAGAAGGTACATTATTACAACATTTTGTACATTTGCCTATTGTACAACATTAGATTTTATATATAATTACTGTTATGTTGTTTTTTTATTGTAATGTGTTCAATAAAGAGTTATTGTATTGTATTATTTATCTATAATTATTTTATTATTATTTAGTTTATTCACTCTACCTAACTTGCATGGCCATGCACAGCTTGTGATCCAAATCTGCTGAAGTGTAAATCATGATAAAAAAAATGTTTTGGGATATATATTGGCTGTTTATAATTCCACGATTTTCATGATGGATACGGAAGTCAAGTGTTTGGCATAATTACCTGCCTAATCCTAAATTCCACTCCATTGAATACCAGACAAAAATTATAATCCTTTAAACATTCCACTTCATTGGACAACAGCAAAGCAATTAGTAGTCGTACGACTAAAAGAATAAAAACTGTTTGTGTAGTTACTGAAACGAGTCATCCGTAATGGGTTCTCAGGAACCATCTGAAGTAATTTGTTCTCTAATTGCTCCAAGTGATTTAGTTCGAGGAGTCATTTTCGTTGCAATGAGCAGTTAGAGTTGGTTTCATCATTGTTATTTCTTCATTGAACAATCATCATGAGAGTTCTGCTTGAGGATGTTGCAAATGCCAATGTGATATTTATTAAATCCAAAATGTTTGCAACATTTACTAATTTCTGGTTTATGTGATTACACAAATGAAAAAGTCTAAGAAGTAGCAATGAAATCAATTGAAATCTAATGAAACAATGTTTCATGTTCAAGCCACTTGTAATAACATGATACAATGAGCAGGTACGACCTATTTGTCCATTTAAAAAACCGAATTACTTAATTAGTGTAATTTAAGTTGTCGGCAATTTTTCAAGTCATGGTGACTGTGTTGAAACGTCGTTTGAGACTAATGGATGGACGACTCGAATATATTTGATCAGTTTTCTAGTAAGTATAAACATTGCGTAGTTAAGTGGCTCGTTTTAAGTCCTGCACTTTGTGCTCAAGTGGCTAACGAGGTTACGAAGCCAACCCAAATTAGAATTTAGCTCAAACAAACAAGGAGTAAAATGGATTGACAGCATCGTCTCTAGACACTGTTACTACCTGACATAATATTAAAGTCCACAAAATTGTGTGACCTACTCGTATATCAATAATTAGTAATTTTTATAACATAATTATATACGTATAATATATGTATGATCTGTCAAAATTTAGTAAACACCAAATTGTTTTGCAACTAGTAGAGTCAAATAAGTCAGTATAAATTTAAATCTTATTTTGTGCAATCATCACCAAACTGTCCGTAAATTGAGTCTCGTTTACAAGGATAACCAATTTAAATAAATAGCAACTTAACTATTATTTACCCTTACATATATTTTGATTGAGCTACATTAGTTTCAATTCATCATTAAATTCTCGTTGGACCAAGTAAATATTTGCAAACTAATAAACAAAAGCAATTAGAATGCATTAAAGTGAAGCTTGAACTGGCCTCAGCCGGAACAAGTAAGGTCGACGGAAAAATCAACGGTTGAGTCAATTCGGGTTTCGAGACGCTCTGATAAATTACTTGATTTCATTTTAATTATTTGGGCAATGTACGAGTAAATATAATTTAGATAAATTGACGACTAGTTAACGGAACCAATTTTATCAATTGAATATTCAAATCAATGTCAATTTAGAGCAAATTTACCGTCATTGAGTTTTTTAGTAGAGGTGATTCTATCAGATTATTTTTGACACTGAGATCTTTTCAAATATGAACATCTTGGTATGGTTTGGTTTGGATACGTATTATAATATTATGACTGTTCAGTCATAAAACGTCATAAAGGTTGTGTTTATGATGATTATGGTGATGAAGTCATAGTCAGTCCCATATCATATCGAAATCTGTTTTTTCAGATGTGTTGACACAATGAAGTTTTGCCGCTCATGCGAATAAAAAGTATTTATTAGTATCTCCTTGACAAGATTACGGGTTCGTTATACCAGGATATCTTGCAAACTAAAATGAAGATGATTAACGCGAGCTGCGGTCTTTGGCACCTGGAGCAGGTTAAATCAGTTCGAGGTTAAACAGGTTCTAAAGATTCCATTTAACCCTGTGTTCTTAGAACTTAAATGCGTCCACTAAATGGGTAGAAAGATAAAAAATTCATTTGTTTCTGAAATGAGTGATATATCAAATCTAGAAAAAGATTTTATTGGTGCCAGTTATTTTTGGAATAGTTTTTGAAAAGAAAGTGATTTAGTGGATGGAATTATGAATCCGTTTGATTATTTGAGTTGGTAACTAGAAATTGAGTGAGAAGGAATAATAATCTAGTTTCACTGTTAAGCTCCTGTCTGGAAATTCCGAAGCGGATTCATTTCAAACATGAAGCATCATAAAAGAACCGTTGTGACGATCGGCTTTGTTTTATTACGTTTCATTCGTGTTCTGCAAAATGGTCGATGAGCGTGACCTTCTGTTGACGAAACCTTTGAAGTTGCCGTGGAAACATTTTCAATTGCTACAATCTGAAAACTTCATACCTACAACTTCTGGGAAAAGCAGAATCATAATTAACTTTATCAACATAGAAAAAGCAATTGTTGGTTGAAATAGCTATGAATAAGACCCATAAAAACAACAAGCAATCAGTCATTCTAACATGTGACTTATATACAATCTATTTCAAAATATTGGAGATGATAAATCAACTATTGCAGAAACCATTGAAAGCAAACATACGAGCTCAGGTAGACGAGTCGACCGCTACTAATTGTCTAATAATACTGTGTATTTTGGCATCCAGCCCAGCTTAGGGATGCTCTACGCCAACAAAAGTTTAAACTTTTTACTTAACAAATCGACTTTAAAATATTTTATCTAATGTTTGACAATATATTGAGATTTCGTTACATCATTGACAATGAATTCCTGCTTTATTATTTTAAAGTTTACATAATCTACGCGAACACTTTCGTTGTGTTATATTATTGTTATACAAAACAAGCAAAAATGTTTAAGCAACTCACTCTGAATTTTGCCTACATTATTATTCTCGCCGTGTTAGCTGTCGAAAGTTATTTTTTATTACTCTCACTTTTATTAGTAAGTAGCGCAGGTTTATGTCAAATATTAAGCGTTGCACTCTCTCCGCGAAATTCGACAATTCGTTTGTTTCGACACATCTTTAAATTTATTACTCGACGGGTTTGCATTAATTTTGAAACCAGTTAGCCTTGAAGTTTCGTACAATAGAATCCTGAAGTTAACGTCAAACTTTTACGAATCGTTAAGAAGTATCAGGCAATCATGTAAGTGAAGTAACTTACCGGTTTGAAATAGTTCTTAGTCCGGGTCGTCGACAGAACACCAGCAGCGCCAAGGAGTTGGCCGCAGTCGACACGAGGAACAGAGCTAGGAGGACGATCTCCTCCACAAGTCGGTCTCTCGGTTCCATGCCCTCTGACATTAGCGTTTGTCCAGGAGGTGCGAGAGACGAACGTTCCATTTGTGTATCATCACTAACACAAGACACAACTTAACACTTTCAGTCCAATGTTTTGTTTCACTGCAGTTGTTAGTCGCGCAAAGTTTTGAGAACACGCTGGTCGGGACGGCCGCGTCTTTCTCGTATCGCTGTCTGATGACAACTGACTGGCCTGAGCGCTAGCGAGTGTTCGCGTGGCCGCGTGGCGCTCCCAGCAGACTGTCTGTACTTCTGTTGGTATTATATCTATACTACAGCTATCGCTGTGCGAATCAAACCTAATCTCGGTCCACATCCCGTAGGTTTTCACGCGTGACGTCATTAAGGGTTTCTTCTTGAAGGTCTCGAAGGACCACTTTTAAGTTTTTTTTTTCAATGTTTGAACGCGTAAATTGTCCTGAGGTGTGTATAACCGCGTGAATGGCCATAGCTATATAACTAGGTATATGCATACATCATAGGTGTGTAGACTCCCTAACACCCAAATGACAAGTTGTTTGGACAAAACACACACACTACACCTATGATGTATGTATATACCTAGTTATATAGCTATGCCCATATATTTAATAAGGTGTGTATCTAACTTCCTTGTCTATAAACTTAAAAATAGAGATCTGTAAAATAACAAGGATTTATGTGGTCGCCATTAAAGGACATTGCACTCCGTATGTAATATCTCAAAAATAGGATAACACCAAAGTCACCGACTAACCTGCCGACACAGCCTTTGATACGACTTTGGTGTGTAAGACTCCATTATGATAACCTCTCAAAATGCAAAAAATAAGGTAACAAACTGAATAAAACTATGCTTTTATGTAAATTATAGAGTCAATTATTCTGATAGTGTTTATAAATTGTCGTTATCATTTATTTTGGATTTATGGTCATTGCACTTCGCACAGATTCTGCATCTTCTACGGAAAATAGTGTGGTTGTGGTTGCGGAGTGTGATTATATTTAAAAAAATATTTCTAAGTACCAGGAGAAAAGAAACACCTTTAGATATGTGACATTGACAAATAAAGTTATTAAAAGTAAGTATACCTCCCCCATGAACATTAAATAGTGTGATTATATTAAAAAAAAGTATTTCTAACTACCAGGAGAGCAGAAACACTTAAGAAGTTGGAGATACAAAATTGACAAATTAAGGTTATTAAATTGAGTATAACCTCCCCATGAACATTAATTAGAGTGAATATATTTAAAAAAAAAACAAAGTATCAGGAGAGCAGAAAAACTTAAGAAGTTGGAGATATGACATTGAAAAATAAAGATATTAAATTAAAAGTGACTATACCTCCCCATGAAAATTATATGGAGTGATTATATTAAAAAATAATTTCAAAGTACCAGGAGAGCAGAAGACTTAAGAAGTTGGAGATATTACATTGAGAAATAAAGTTATTTAAAGTGAGTGTACCTCCCCACGAACACTAAATAGTGTGATTATATTGAAAAAAGGATTTTAAAGTACCAGGAGAGCAGAAACACTTTAGAAGTTGGAGATATGACATTGAAAAATATCATATCTCCAACTTCTAAGTTATTAAAAGTGAGTATACCTATCTCCTCGAGAGTGTAGTAGCCGAAGATCTGGCTCAGTGGCGTGCTTTTGAAAATGCGTATGTCCAGCAGTGGACTGACACGGGCTGATGATGACGATGATGATGATACCTCCCCATGAACGTTAAATAGTGTGATTATATTTAAAAATAAGTATTTCAAAGTACCAGCAGAATTTATCATCATTAATATTTTTTTGCAAATTCTTTGTCAAAGTGACATGGGGGGGCTGGGGGTTGAGGTTGTTGGTAGAGGATTTAAAGGGAACGGGCCAGGGGGAGGAGGATGGGACCAAAATAAGAAAGAAAATGGAAGCTTTGAAGGAATTTTTAAAATGATAAGTGTCAAAGTGACAGGTGTCAAAGTCACAGGTGTCAAAGTGACATCCTAGGGATGCAAAAAGGAAGGATTTTTTTAATGTATTTTATGTGGCGGGAGTGGCAAAGATTGACCGCGATTGTGTGTGTGTGTGTGTTGTTGCTTCTTCACGCTCGAACAGTTGAATGGATTTGGATGAAATTTGGTACCAGGATAGCTTAAGTTAGAGATACAAAATTGACAAATTAAGTTATTAGATTATACCTCCCTATCAACATTAAATGCTGTGATTGTATTTAAAAAAGTATGCACTATGACGCTGCGTTTATAATATAATGTTTTTAATAGAAATACAAATATAAATAAACACTATTAGTTTATCAAAACTTTTTCTTTAATTGATAAGTCTTGCAATTGGCAATGCATTTTGTATTCAGCAGAGCTTTTGTGTGTTTAAATAAACAAAGTAGATAAATGAGATTATATTATTATTTCTCTTAAAAAAAGTGTTTTCATTCAAAATTAATGATTCCTTGAGTATCCAAGAAGGTTACTTAGGAAGGTTTTATTGAAATTCCAGCGTTATGGGAGTGACTCCCATTTGCAATTACTAAACAAGGCGCAGGGGTAATCACTACAAGTTTAAGGATTAAATTTGGAAAATACATGCTCCTCACATGGTCAATTGTTATGTGCCGTGCTCACGTGTTGGGAAACCGTCAGACCTATTCGTGTAACTACTCACAAGACGGAAAATATTTGTTTATCAAAAAAACTTCAATATAAAGAATATATACCACCAAAACTCTTTTAAATTATGTGACATGATTGTAACGCTAACTGTATTATTTTTAAATAGGATGGGGGAGAAGATTGCACGCGGGCAAAGCCGCGGGGCGCAGCTAGTAGTTCATATATAATATTAATAGTCAAATGCTACTTAATACTTGCATAGAAATTAAAAAAGTGCTTAAATGACGAGCTATTTTCACTGTAAAATAATTCAAAATTCCCAATTATAGCTCTTGTCAATTAAAACTTGTTAACAAAGTTCGGAGCCGTTTTGGCGGGAAGATTTTTTCGTTCGTGTGTATATTTTTAGTTACTTTTATTAAGTAGTATTTAGAATTTTTTCGAAGATCTTTATTATTTTATCCATAATGTTAAAAAACATTATGTCAATATCTGATATTAGAATAATGATTGCATTTTTTTTAAATGTTATATAGAAACCGAAAATATAAAAACAAAATTGAAAAAATGGTAATTTATTTCAAATAATAACACAGATTTTCAAGGGGTTTTTTCGAATCAAGCAGCTGTAGTTAATAAAATGATCATTTATGTGGTATTATTTTAATTTATTCATATTGATAATTTCAATGGCTTTCTAGAACAGAAACTCAAAACATTATAATAGCAAGCATTCACCAGGAAGAGACGTAAATAGAGCATGGGAACCCAGTTCAACCCGGATAACTGCAGGTAACCCAAGGACCTCACACGTTTTAGGCGCACGTAGGCTTGTACTTGCAAGGGTGTAACAAAAGACTATAGCAGCGCGGATGGCATTTGGAATGGAATGAAAGTCAAATGGAAAATAATCGGTCAATTGTCTTCTCTGCATTTGGATACCTTTTTTTTAAATCTTTGCGACGCCTTTACTTACTGATATTGATTCTTCTCCGGTAAACGTATGGCTACTCGCCCGTCGTTAACTAACGGAAAACTAACAAAAATTCTCAGAACGTACAAACTGTGACGTCAGAGTCCAAAATCTCAGCACCGATGTGACCAAACTTGGAATTTGCCTCGCGCGTCAGTATCAGTACACAATAATAAGCCGGTTGTTTAACAACAACTCACAGATAAATGGTCAGACTTAGAAAAAAATATGACGTGAGAACGACCTGCCGAGGTCCTGCTTTGTACTCGTATTATTTTGTATGAAGAGTAGAACAAGATTAATTTGAACACTGCCAAAATGCGCCCTCTCCACCCCATTCAGTCCCAAAAACGAATTAGTCGCACTCCCGTCGGATCCCATAAATCCGGTCCCACTTTCCAAAAACAGACATCTGATACCAGAATGAATTAGACGCACAGCCATCGGATCCCACAATTCTGGTCCCTCACACCAATCCAGTCTCAAAAATGACTTAGTCGAAACACTCCCAATGAAAATTACTTAGCCGCACTCCCATCCCACAAACCCGTCCTTGAACATAAACATCCATCCAGTCACGAAAATGAATTCCCATTGGATCCTACAGTTACCTATTTATACTAGGACGCTAGAACGCGATAGAGTTGATGATGCAAACATGAGATTATGAGAATTTCACACCACGTCTAGTCGATTTATCTAGACGTGCAGATTCTTGCAGATGGGAATGAAGGTAGTGTCAAATTAAATAGGTTCTTATTAAATAGGACCACGATTATTAGACCCTGATAAACAAAAACGGAAACGGTATTTTTCGCAATTAATTTTTTCTACGGGTCCGGTGAAAAAATATCAAGAAACGATGTTCCCCTTGTGGCACAGTAGTAGTATAACCACTTGGCTGGACACTAATACCTACTTAATCTAGAAAACGCTAAATTGTCTTATCTTCGATGAGTAACATTTCTCTGATGCTATCAATCTGGCTAAGACCGGTATTACTTAAGTAGGTCTAGGATTTTGTTTAAAGCATGAACATGTCATGCTTTCAACAAGTCATAATTTCACGGCTAATTTTTATGTTTTAATTTTGCACTTTCCTTATGTACTGTCTCTAATTTACAAATTTATAGAATGTCTGTGGACTATTCGTTTTGTAAAAACGAATTATATTATTTATTTTGAACGAAACTTTATACATCTTAAGTTTATGCATTAAAAGTTTGTGGTTAGTTTCTGCAAAACTATATATTGTAATCATATTCGTAACGAATATATCTTCTATCTATATCTATCTATCTATACTATAATAAAACTGTAACTGGGCTAAATCTGTACATTAAATATTTTTTGAAAATTTTAATTGAGATGAACTTCAAAATCAATATGGAGTGCAAAAAGGTTTTTTTTTGTCTGTCTGTCTGTCTGTCTGTCTATCTGTCTGTCTGTCTGTCTGTCTGTCTGTCTGTCTGTCTGTCTGTCTGTCTCTTTGAACACGCATCACGCAGAAACTACCCGACGGATTTTGATGCAACTTGGCACAATCATAGCTTATGTTATGGATTAACATTTAGAATACTTTTTATCCCGAAAAAAACAATGGCTCCCGCAGGATAGGGGTTGAAAGTTATTTAAAAAAAAACACATATCACGCTGAAACTACCGTACGGATTTTGAAGTAACTTGGCACAGTCAAAGTTTATAGTATGTGTTAAAATGAATGATACTTTTAATCACGAATAAATACGGGATTCCTGCGGGATATGAGTCTAAAGTTATGTTAATTTGAAAGGAATAATAATTGTACATCCGTTTATAAAACGGTACCGTAAATTCGGCACCTATGCCACAAGTCAGAGTGGCACAGTAGAAGCGGTGTCTGGCTCGCAACCCAGAGGCACATGGATCGAATCCACGCGCTGCTATGAATGTTTTGCCTCAATATTTATAAGCATTTACATATTTTGTGCCTTTTTTTACATTTTCTTAGATTTTTTAAGGCTTGTGTAATTTCCTGAAGTAAACCGTCAAGTTTTGTTTGAAAACAATATATATTATGGGAGCTATCCAAACGAATGGTCCGACTTAGGTGCGGTTTTTTATGTTTGCTGGCTGAGGTAATCGAGATGGTATAGTACGAGTTTGGTACGAGTATAGATAGCACAATGGCATCAACAACTCAAGCGAATAAACCAACGGCATCAAAGTTCTCCCTCCAATTTAACTAGATGGCGCTGATTGACCTTAAAACACGCAATCATTTCATTCCTGCAACCAAGGGTCCCGCTAAATTCAAATTTATCAGGTCTTTCGGATTCGGCCCACACTAGCACTAGCACGACCACCAGGGGCCTAATTCTATAATTTTAAGACGCCAATTCCTCGCTGCCTGCGTGGAAATTGGAATCACGAACAAATTTCACGTAGGCATGGGTCATACTCGCAATATCCAGCACCAGGGCTTTCAAGTACGTCCATCTTCAAACACCAGGGCGAAAAACCAGGGTTCAAAATACTTTCAAGTGCTTTCTGTAGAAACAGATTAAAGCCTTGAAAGTAGAAAATACTTGCATAGGAAATTGATTTTTGCCGTCATATAAATAAGGAGAACAATCGTGTTTGCAAAATAAAAGTACTTGGAAGCCTTGAAAGTAGAAAATACTTGCATAGCAAATTGATCTTTGTCTCTATATATAAAAGGAGCACTATCGCGTGTGTGAAAAAGTACTCTGAAGCCTTGAAATTGTTTGTTTGTCGTATGAGGTAGTGCTGGCCTCTGATGTCAGAGTTTGTCAGGCCACCCGAGGGCTTCTGACATGGCTTAACGACTGCTATTAACCAATAAGAGCCGGGACCGACAGCTTAACGTGTCCTCCGAAGCACGGAGTGATGGAAAACCGCACATAACTTCGAAAAGTCATTGGTGCGGGAGCTTAGGTTTTGAACCCGGTATCGTTGGATTCTAAATTGCACTATAGAACCATTAAGCCACCATCGCTCTTTCGAAATGAAAGTAAAAAATAATTGAATAGGAAATTGATCCGTGGGTATGCATAAATAAAGACCACAATTGCTTTTGCGTAAAAAATACTTCGAAGCGTTGCAAGTTTTCTGAGTATGTATATACATTATAGGTACTACGTTTTTTTATTATGTTTCTTCCATTGAGATATTATAATGTACTACCTACCTACCTACATAATTATATAATTATATCGGAGGTTTCTTCATAATGTCTTACTGGCAAAATGGTTAGTTGTCGGCACAGATTACTGTGGTTGTCGGTATTGAAATGTGTACATACAGAGGTAGGTACATGTATTGCTCTTCACACAGAAAGTATAGAAAACTTTTATTAGGGGGTAATCTGAGGTTGTCGGTATTGAAATGTGTACATACAGAGGTAGGTACATGTATTGCTTTTCACAGAGAAAGTATAGAAAACTTTTATTTTTTCAAATCAATCCTCATATCGTGTTGAAAAAGCTCAAAATGTAGGTAGGTAGGGTAGGTAATTATTAAGAGCCAGTTAAAGTGCCAGTAAGTACGTCGTTCTGTGAAACATCATAAAAAATAATTTGTACTAAGAACACAATGTTTCGTTGCATTAAAATTTGTTCGTATGGACCTCATAATAATGACCTACCCTTGATGCCCCATCCAATTTACCTCACCACCTTAATTACTCTCTAATCTGTGCCACCTTACCTTCGGCACAGAATAAATAATAGTACAAGCCTTCGGAGATAATTTTCTCTACTCAATGACATGTTTTTTGTGTTTTTTGATAGAATAAGTCGACTTCAGTTGTAAAACGCGCAGCGAAATTAAGCGAATTATTTATAGTAAAATAGTAATTTATTAATTAAAAACATAAATTTAACTCATTCATGTCATGAATCTTTCATTATAAAAACCAGGGTTCAAAATACTTTCAAAATGAAAGTAGAAAATACTTGCATAGGAAATTGATCTTCGGGTCCATATAAATAAGGAGCACAATCGTGTTTGCGAAAAAAGTACTTGGAAGCGTGAAATTGAAAGTAAAAAATACTTGCATAGGAAATTGACCCGTGCGCTTATGTAAATATAGAGCACAATTGTGTTTGCTTAAAAAAACTTCGAAGCCTTGCAAGTTTTTTGAGCGATGTATCGGCCACCTAGCTTCTTGTGACCCGGCTGGCCGAGTGCGGCCGAACTCAGCCGAAGCCATGCCGAACCAGCCACCGAGTCTGTAGGTGCGGACGGGGCGACCAGGGCACCAGGGCCCTGTTTCATAAAACTTACAATTATAGTTTACCATTACAATTTAGTGTACATTGATGCATATGTTAGAGTGTTACGTGTAAATATGAATTTTGCTAGAAGATAAACTTCAGTGTACACTAAATTGTAATAGTAAACTACAATTGTAAGTTTTATGAAACAGGGCCCAGGGCGGCGTACTTACAAGCCAAAACCTGGTTTAAAAACCTGGTCGCGTAAATACCCACCTTCCCTAATTCCACGCAGGTGGCGTGGAATTGGCGTGAGTGGTCATACAGAATCGAGGCCCTGCTCTCAAGCCATTGCGCTGATTTAAAAACTGGGGTACTTGGTATCTTAGGCCTTGCACGCACTGCCTTGCAGTGGAACGCGGTGCGTTTATTCTAGCGTTTATTTCACATTGTATTATATGCGTTTATTTCATATTTTATTATATGCGTTTATTTCATTGCAATACGTGCACTTCTATGAATTGTCATAGAAGTGCAAGTCTGTTATAACGCATATTCTGTGAAGTACGGCACTCCGTACTTCACAGAATATGCGTTATAAAAAGGCAAGGCAGTGCCTTATTCCGATGACTAGATGCCGAGCAATCGATAAAAACTATTTGACGGCTGAACAAATTTTGAAGAAATGTAGTATAATATTGTACTTTGTAGGTTTGGTCCTGGTCCTCCTGGTCCTCTGGACCTGGACCAAACCTACAACTGGTCTGGTTGTGGTTTGGCTTTTGGTCCTGGAATAAAACGTGTGGGCTACTTATAAATAAAATGACCACGCGGGCAAAGCCGCGGGCACAGCTAGTATAATATAAATGCGATAGTCTGTGTGTACCTATGTACCTACTCGTACTATGTTTGTTATCACTAAGCTCCGTAACAGGGCCATTATTCTCTATGAACAGTCACACGCGTAACGCGTCTTGCTGTGGAATCGTTCGGAAAAGTACGGCAATTCTCGAACATGCACAAACAATTCCACGCAGATATCTTAACGCGGCGCGTTACGTGGCCGAGTGGCAATAGAGAATAAGGTCCCTGGTAAAAGGATTTTGATAAAACTTGGGGGAAGGGGAGGGGAGAGGGAAGGGGAGGGGAGAGGGAAGGGGAGGGGAGAGGGGAGGGGAGATGGGTGGGGAGAGGGAAGGGGAGGGAAGATGGGTGGGGAGAGGGAAGGGGAGGGGAGATGGGTGGGGAGAGGGAAGGGGAGGGGAGAGGGGAGAGGGGAGGGGGGTACCTGTATGTCTTAAAAATAAAATAATTATTGTTCTCTTTTTCTATTTTCCGGTGAGTGTGGAGTTTTTCGAATGTTGAGAACGCCCATTCCTCCCCCCTCCCGCCCTTCGCCCTGATCGCATCACAGGCTTAGGCGGGCGGCGAAGGAATGCTTTCTATAGCATGAGTTTGTATCGACTCCAATCACTCTCAAAGAGAATACAATGCAATTTATAAAAAGCAGACACCTTAGTAAGAACCATCATCTAGTTTCTGTAGGCGGAATTGCCAGTGCTACATATAATTAAAAATAATTCGCTCTGCGGCCCAGTTAACCACTACTGTAACCAGTCCAGAGTGGCCTAATTAGGCCATGGCCCAGAGACGAGTTTCCCCCTAAGCTGCCCGCCCTGGCGACCGACGCTTAAACCCTACACTCTGGCAACTGTCCGATTCCTAAACTCGCAACTTTGCCTACTTGTTGCTGAGTAAAACAGTCTAGAAGTTATATTGGTAGTACTGTATGTTTTATGATGATCATTTGCCATTATTTACAAATTTCAGCTGACGAAATATTGTTGCCACAGTACTAAGTACCTTCTCTGCTTATCGCGGCTGTACTAATTTCGTCAGCCTCTTTACAATTTGTTTGGCTAATTGAATAAAAAGAATTGATAGTCTTACTGAAGAAACCTAAATATACTAAGAGAAGAAAAGCAGGTCATTCAAAGCAGGTGATAAGCGTGACTCTGTTTTATATTATACTAGCTGCACTATGTGACGCGATGTAATTTCAAAAAATCACTCTTTCTTGTACCGGACCTATGGACAAGAGAGTTTAAAAAAAAAAGAGTTTTCACCGCTAAACAAACTAATGAAGCATAGCAAATGGCGGCTGCGTTTGTAAGTGGATAATATGTGGTATTTTGTGGTTGATACACAATTTCATCACAAAAGACTGAACTGTTATTTATTTTCCGTGAGAAATTGACACAATGAACACGACTGATCAAGGTCTTGCAGCGATGTGGCGGCCGATCGGCATAACATGGTGTGTATGCGTGAGGCTTGTGCGTACGAGTAGATCGGCTTATCCTGGGTGCTTCAATTTCGATTTGGCGTTTGATTGTTTTGTTTGTTTGGCGTATGAAGTAGTGCTGGCCTCTGGTGTCAGAGTTTATCAGGCTACCCGAGGGCCTCTGACATGGCTTATTAATCAATAACAACCGGGACCGACAGCATAACGTGCCCTCCGAAGCACGGAGCGTTGGAAAACCTCACATAACTTAGAAAAGTCATTGGTGCGGAGCCTAGGATTGAACCCGGTAACGTTGTATTCTAACTTGCACATTAAACCGTTAGGCTACCATCGTTCAAAATGGCATTTGATGAATTTGTCAATAAATGATTTCATTTTTCTTCATCACGCAAGTTAATATATTTATATAATATCTATGTAGTACTATTATTTATTCTGTGAAAAAAAAATAAGTATGCTAAACGAAGTAAAATATTCTCTTCTTTTGTTTCTTTGTATATGTATAAATGTTTATCTAAATTTAGGAATACCATAAATAATTTTAGAACGCACGCAATTCTGTCCATTAACAATTTTTAACCGTAATAGTCGTGTTTATTTCAGGTCCTAGGTCACATACTTCGGTACGACACTAGTATAAAATAGCTTAAAGTATTTAGTTTAGTTTCATTCTGAACTAAAATTATTTTAAAATTAAATCGACTTTGTTCGCAATTTGAATGTCATAGCACCGATATAAAGTATATTAACTCGAGTTCATCAACATTATATCCTTGAAAAACTACATTTAATTTGATATTTTGATACATTTCCGAGTTAACTCTGATTTAACTGTTGATTAAAACTCGAAATCCTAATGTAGAAGACCCTCCGGCTAGAAGGAGCGACGCGGATCTGCTCAAGGTAGCTGTCAGTTTTCGCTTGAGAAGAGCTGAAGATCAAGCTCAGAGGCGCTCCTTGGGAGAGGCCTATTTCCAGCAGAAAACTAATACAGGCTTTTGATAATGATGATGATGTACTCCAGTTTAAGTACATAAGATTCGATGCTAAATACGTTTAACAAACGCATTGTAAATCTTGTAATAATTTTCGAGTTCTGTTCGCTGGGGAATAAAGTTTCTCGAATGGCGACCACGAACAAGCAAGCGAAGTGCAGGGAGACCCCTTACACGATAGACCGATGACATTGTAGCCATCGCAGGAATTCGGTGGATGGAGGTGGCACAAGATCGCTCGTCATGGCGCTTTTTGGGGGAGTCCTATGTTCAGCAGTGGACTTCTAAAGGCTGACATGACGATGATGACTCCAGTATATAAGATTCGAAAGCAAAATAAGCCTAACAAGCGTGTTGAAAATGTGCAATAATTTTCGAGTCTTAAAAGTACGTATCTAAACAAAGAGAACAACAACCTGAAACCAGTGTGTTCGGGTTGAGTAAACTCTAATCTTGAAATGGTCGACTTCAGTTAGTTTTCAGAGATATTATCTGGAATGTTTATTTATAAAGGGTTCAGATAACTGAATAATAATATTAGGATATGAGATATTATCACACTCGAAGGCAAACTCGGCAGATAGCATCAACGTTCTATTTGATTGACAATGAGAGTCATTGGTACGAGAGTAGGTAGATTCCTTATTTTGATGTGCGAGGCCAATGATATATAAAGACGGGCAACTGTCATCAAAATGTTTTTTTTAGAACAGAAGGATTTAATTGTAATTTTTTATAGAATACTAAATACAGCTAGGCTCGGTAATCCAGCAAACGTTTCCCTTGTCCTGGTTTATTGGATTTGTATGGGAAATAATTGTTAAACTTATTGTTGCGTGTTTACGTTTTTTGTCCGCCATTTTGTCAAACGACGCTTCGATGCACGGAAAAATAAAACAGACACGTAGCGAAAGGGCAAACATCTGGTAAGCAAAGAAGTTTGCCCCGCATGACATAGAGTTCTTCCGCGGTCTCAGCTACTAGGTATGCCTAAAAGGCCCTATCTTGTACTATTATTTATTAGAGTAGGTGTTGCAGTAGCGACTGATTAGTAATTAATTATTTACCTGCTTAGCATGTAGTGATTAATATGTTAAGAGCAGCACATTGATCTATTCGTTATCAGCCGTACTAAAAAAATATACTACTCTGGTCTTCTCATAAAAATAACTAGAAGAAAATAAAGTAACATGAATAAATAAATAAAATGATGAGCTATAATCCAATACCATGCCGCTAGCCCAGACCAAGTTTCATAGGTCCTTTGTTTTTTTTTAATTAAACGGTTTTATTTAGCTTGACCTGTTTGTTGATTTTTGTTTATTTGTTTGTTTGTTTGTGTCAAATCTAGTAATTGGATTGGAATTTTATCCCCGTTCTGTACACAGGTTGATCTGAAATTTGGTACACGCCTTTAGTTCTGATAATAATACAATTATTGATAAGTATTCAGTGTTATTGTAATTCCAAGATGGCCACCGCCACAAAATGGCGGATTACTTTCTTTTTTTCAAACCCCCTCAACACGGGTATCAAATGAAAAGGATTAACTAGAAGAATACAGTTCAATATGATAATTCCAAATTCAAGATGGCTGCCATCACAAAATGGCGGATTACTTCTTTTTTTTTTAATCCTCTCACTATGGGCCTCTAATGAAAGAGCTTTACTAGTAAAATACAGTACACCATGAAAAATCCAAATCTAAAATGGCTGCCACCACAAAATGACGGATTACTTTTTAGTCAAAAGCCTTCTCATAGTCCACAGAAGCACAGAAGCAAGACATAGGGGCTGGTTATACTCTTCAGATTCCTGTATAATCTACCTCACTGTGTGTATGTGGTCTATAGTGCTAAATCCTCCGCGAAACCCGGCATGTTTAGGCACTGGAATTAGTCAAGTCTTCTTGCGAGACGATTTGAGATGACCCTCGAAAACAACTTATAGGCGTGGCTCATTTGGAAAGAATTATACTACCAAACTCCTATTTAAAAAATATATCATGTTTTTGCTACAATTTTTTTTTAATTTATTATTCATTTTATTTATTATTATATAATTACCTAATAGTTTATGTACAAACAAACAAGCAATATAATTAATAGGCACTATTATAATGTTAATCTAGTATACACAACAAACAGGCTGCTACCAGTGGGCAACGTTTCCAAAATTCTGGCAGCATTGCCTGGCATTGGCAATGCTTATTCTTTAAAGGCCAGCATTTAAGCCACGTGTTGCTTGGACCAGACGCCCAGATAGATCTTTCTATATTAGATTTTATCTTTGGGTATTTTGTTTATTAAATTGAATTTGAAATAGATAAATAAGTGATAAACAGGCATAAATAGACATTTCTTAGCTAAATCATAACAGATAAGTACCTACAAATAGCGTTTCTTTGCCAGAACACAGAATAAATCCCACAATAACATCTCCTTGCAACGTCCGATGCCTTTGTAGGAAGACCCTTACATAAATTATCCATGTTAAGTCCATGTCATGTTAAACAATAACTTTGGTTTGTCCTGAGATGTACTTATCATATTTCTAGAATCATTCTGAAATGTCGATATATGTATGCAAATTTGACAACAACAAATTATAACATTTTCAATTAGTAAAAACGACACTTTGAATGACGGACCCTGTGTCAGTAGGTAATAAATAACAAACTGTAGTGAATCTCCCAGTTTCATTCGCATAATGGGTTGAAGATTTAAATTTATTCAAATGTAAAGTTTCTTTGACACACTGATCATCAAAGTCAAAGGTACTTCCCGTAGCCTTGTTTAGTATATACACACATAGTTATATTAAAAAATAAAGTCCCATACATAAATTCCCATAAAACAAAAAAGGAAGACTTTTTTAATTATTGTCTTTTTTCTTTACCGCGCTTTTCCCACTGCTGGCCAAAATAAAAATTTCTGCCAAAAGTTGCGTTCATTAAGGAGATCTTATCAAATTTCATGAGAAAGCATAGAGATCGTCACACTAGAGTTTTCTCGGGTTACACCGAAGCCATTGCCTTCAATAATATTTTATATGCCATGTTCTGGGCTGCACTACTGCACACTGCACACTGTGGCGCTTACTATAAATCAAATGACCTGCTCGTCTCATCGACTACATTCGGAAAAACCCTGTTGCTAGAAAGAGTTTATCATAATTGTGTCCCAAGTTCGACGAGACGCGTGTAGCTTCGTTGCGAAACCGTGCGTGAACACTGCGCGACTACGCGAAACTAAGGCAATTACCTCACATTTTCGGTGCCATTTTTGAGAGCGGGCAACGTATCTTCCTACATTTTCAATATCATTGATCGCCAATGTCCATTTACAGGCCATTGTGTGACATTGTGTACAACCTTTTGTATTTAAGGTATCCATCCAACTTCCCACATAAAATAATTGGACTAAGATCAATTAGCTCTGTTATTTATGATACTCGTAGTAGATAACTAACACGTGATCCCTTAAATGCACTTATACTTCTTGTATGTTAGTAAATGGTAAACCGTTTGAACTTAGCCTTGAAAGCCGCGTCCGATTTAGGCGACGCTAACCTGGTTAAGTTTAATGCTACTAAATTGCAGGTGTGTTTGTTCTCTGCTAAAAATAGCCAACTGAACCGATATCCGTCTTTCCATAGTGTAACAATACCAATAAGCGACCATCTGGAGCTTTTGGGTTTCAAACTCACATGGAACCCGAATTTCGGGTCTAACATTGAATCTAAAGCCAAGGTAGCAAAGAAACTTGTTATTTTATTTAAGGAGAGGTCCGATCTTGTATGGAGTACTGCTGCCACCTTTGGGACGATTCTGCCGAGTTTCAGCTCGAGGCATTGGATTGAATTGAGAGACGGGCTATGAGGCTCATTGGGGATGACACTCTGGTAAAGAGTAGGATTCAAAGTCTGGCGCATGGGCGTCAGGTCGCAAGCCGGACGGTATTCTACAGATAACACTATGTAAGATGTTTATAAGAACTGCACAGTCTGATTCCTGGATGTAATGTAATAATGTAATTAAAAAAAACTAATAAATTACATTCATAATCATCATCATCTGCAGTCTATGTTTGTCCACTGCTGGACGTAGGCCTCTCCCAGTGAACGCCACTGAGCCGATCTTTGGCTCTTCTCATCCAGTTCCTGCCAGCCGTTTTTCGCAAGTCGTCACTCCACCTGGGCGCCCTGCACTACGTTTGCCTAAGCGCGGTCTCTTCTCTAGAACTCGTTTACCCCTACGGTTGTCGGTTCTTCGAGAGATGTGACCAACCCAAATTACATTAGCTCAGTGAAAAAGGGATTAACAGTAATTAATACGTGTGCAATATCTTATCAACCTTATAATATCGTATACGTTATTATATTTCCGTTACCTCATTCCTGGCGCCTCAAAGAATCCCAAAATGCTACCAACTTATCTTTTATCTTATCTGGAATCAATACGCTTCCTAAAATATGGCCTTTTATTAAAATTATGGCTATTATGACCTGCTTGCTTGTGTTAGTTCACTTTTTTAGAATTCCGCAGTCATACACGGAACCCTTATAGTTTCGCCATGTCCGCCTGTCCGTCTACCCATCCGTATGTCTGTATGTCACAGCTATTTTATTCAGAAACTATTAATGCAAAAAAATAGAAATTAATTTGGCAAATGTATAGATATATTAAAAAGCAAAAATGGGAGTTACTCACGTATAGTAGTTGAATTATTCCAACTATAGTTTCAACCACATTCAGCAAAATGTGTATAAAAATATACACATGAAAAACATGAACAGTGAAGCAAAAAAATAAATTATATGTACCCCATCGAATAGGATCTCCTTGAATAGGTATTTTAATATTTTAAATAGGTTAATATGACACTTTTTTTCTACTGGATTTTGTTTACGAAATATTTAGCTCTAAAATTACCTTTTTGATTGAGTTGCATGTGCCCCCTCTTCCCAGCCCCCTCTATATCATAACCTACAGAACTATTTAATATGAAAATTCTGCTATTTACGACTTGCTATATTCGACCAAGTAACGTATTTTATGCCCTCGCCAACTCTGAACCAGTTCCATAGTGAGAGAGATAATTCAGCCGTAAAACCAACAGACTTTGATTGTAATGCAGCTTTCATAGTTGAGTAGCTGACTTGTACTATTCTTTATTCTGTGTATAAGATTCTGGCTACGGAACCATATGTCTATGCGTGTCCGACACGCACTTGGCCGGTTTATTTTTAAGATAAAAATGGTGGCGAGCGCAACGCTGTGACGGTAGTAGGTAGGTTAACCAAAATAAATTCATACATGCCTTTAAATTGTTCCGTATCATCTTAATGGGTCATTTAGTGATTACAAGATTTTCGACAGACTAAAAAGGAACACTCTATTTTTATTATTAATAATTAAAATTAGTAGCAGTATTTTGCATCTCCTTTTATATAACAATATTTAATTGACTAGCTGTGCCCGCGGCTGCGCATGCGTGGTCATTTCTCTAAGTTAAAAGAACTCATATGTACGAGTACTATTGATGACCTAAAATACCTTGATCAAAATTCGTTCCGTCAAAAAGTTTTTATCGATTGCTCGGCTTCTACTCATCTGATTCAGATACAAGTACACCAATCTAGTAAGTCATACTCTAAGCTATCCACGACACGATTTTATTTGTTCGTAGCTTGTTTTAAGTACCCTAGACCTTTTTTTTAAATTATTTTCTTTGTACAGACTTTTTTGTTCATATTGCTTTATTATAAGTATAGATAGATATTTAAGTAAACTTATTTTATGTTCCAGTAATTTTTAGATTTGATAGAATTATTAAAATTATCACTACTGCATGAAAAACCAATTGTTCATACTAATCCCAACTCTGGGAATACCATAAACGCTAATGCCACGTTTGATGCTTTGACTTACCTACCTTGTCGCAATTTACTTAACAATAAATTTATCATCGATGAAATATGTTATCTATGGCTGAAAACATGACAAGTCGTGTCTGAATCACCGTTTGTGGGTTTGTTATCTCTCACAACTATGAAATATTAACTTTTAATTAGGTATTAGATATGCATTTGGAATTCACGTGAATCGTCCCACGTCGTCGTGTCACGTTTAATCGTTCGAGCATGCAAAAATGCCAGTAAAATAATCATTTATTATTCTTCGTTTCTTGAGTAGTAGTTTCTTGGTAACGTTTTTAGCGCAATTAAGACCAGTTTAAATAATTAAACTACATATGTGTTCTATTCGCAAAAGTTTAAAAAATAGATTTCATCAGTCCTCTACAATTAGTGCAGTTTATTTGTAGACTAGCTGTGCCCGCGTGGACATTATCTGGGGGGAAGAGTAGTGTGTTTTCCACGACCAAAATCCATACCCATATATAAAAGTGAAACGTTGTCTGTTTGTTTGTTTGTTTGTTTGTTTGGGGAGCTTTCACGTGATAACGGCTGGACGGATTTTGATGAAATTTGGAATGGAGATAGCTTATGCCCTAGAATAAAACATGGAATTATTTTTATCCCGGAAAATTGAAAGTTTTCACGGGAAACTGGTAAATGTTTATTACTCGCTGTAAGGAACGGTTGCCATGGAAACCAAGTTATCTTGAAGTTTTTTGACAAACTGCTAATTGCTTTGGTGCTATACCTACATTTGCACTGGTTTTAATATCCTAGAAGAACAAAGAATGCTCTTTTCGCGATAAACAGTAGTCCGCGCGGACGTAGAAAAATAAGACGGGCGGGAAATATAATTTAAAAAATGGTCCAGGGCTTCAAATAAGCTACTAAACAAATTTTATCTTTTTAAATGGTTTCTGTATGAGTATGTATCGCACATCTCGTAAAAGTTTTATCTTTTTAAATTGTTTCTGTGTGAGTATTTAGCGCACATCTCGTAAAAGTTTTATCTTTTTAAATTGTTTCTGTGTGAGTATATATCGCACGTCTCGTAAAAATTTTATCTTCTTAAATTGTTTCTGTGTGAGTATGTATCACACATCTCGTAAAAGTTTTATCTTTTTAAATTGTTTTTGTGTGAGTATGTATCGCACATCTCGTAAAAGTTTTATCTTATTAAATTGTTTCTGTGTGAGTATGTATCGCACATCTCGTAAAAGTTTTATCTTTTTAAATTGTTTCTGTGTGAGTATATATCGCACATCTCGTAAAAATTTTATCTTCTTAAATTGTTTCTGTGTGAGTATGTATCGCACTTCTCGTAAAAGTTTTATCTTTTTAAATTGTTTTTGTGTGAGTATGTATCACACATCTCGTAAAAAATGCGGTGTAGTTTTCACTGTTGGACAGCTCAGGGTTTGATCTAAAACTGGTGTACTTGTTATCTCAATCCGATGAGTAGAAGCCGAGCACTAGATTAAAACTATTTGACGGCTGAAATTATTTGGATGGAATGGACTGCAGGTATTCTTGATCCTTGAATAACACGTAGGCCACGCTGGCTGGAGAAATGACCACACGGGCAAAACCTAGGGTACATCTAGTCCCTAATAATCTGATTGATAAGTCCGAAACTTTATTGAGGAAAAACTGAAACGTGAATTATCAAGAAACTAGACGTTGTTAATTATTATTATCTGTAATGAATTTATAACATTTTTATTGAATTGTAAAAACAAGGTTTGTGCAATTTGGCTGATTAAGATTATACACGTTCATGGAAACGTCCGTGATTAATAAGAACCGGATACAAAAGAATAATGTATGGATAATTTCGAACGACTGAGGTGTTGTACCGTATAAGGTGCTATAGCCGTTATTGTATAAAACCGTTTAATAGGGGAACCGGAAAGAAAACTTTGCAGGATTTAGGGCAAATCCAGTAAAAAAATATGGTTTTCAAGCCTTGGTAGTAGGGTACAGTAGAGAATTGGTGGTAGCGTAGACCATAGTTCAGTAAACAAAAACTGGACTTTATACAGCTACAGTCAAAAACACCCACACATCTACATTCCCATTGTTGGGCTTCATGAGCAGGAACTACAAAGATAGAAAGACATGCGTAGACTGAAGAGCGAGTGAGTTAACGTGCACGTGCTAAAACGTGCTACACAAACGCCACTCCGATTGTGACTAAGACCAAAGAATGCCAATTGTGTGCGTTGCACCTCAATTATGCTGTCCACGCCCGAGGACATGTGGTAGACTGATATAAATGTTATGACTGTCCTAGGTCCAAGTGAATAAACACAATATTTGAATTAAATATGCAAGAAGTTTTAAAACAAGACGGAGTCTGCACTGCCAAACAAACGAGTGAAGCATAGTAAACAGCGCCTGCGTATGTGTGCGTGAGTGGAAAATATGTGTTTTTGTGTTTTGTTAATCGCTATGGGCAAGAATGTTTGCAAAATGAAGGATCACAACGTCAAACGCAGTCGTTTGGCGCTGCGCTGTGTATGTGTGCGTGAGTCACGTGAATGGATAATTTGTAGTATTTTGTATGGTTAGTACACAATTTCATCACAAAAGACTGTATTGTTTTTGTTTTTTTTTTGTAAGAACTTGACAGAGTTAACACGACTGTGATTTGGCGGCCGATTGGTATAAAAAACATACACGCACACACCTGTGCGCGTGAACTTTGTGCTTACGAGTGGATCGACATATCTTGGGTGCTTCTCTTTCAATTTGTCAGTGTAGAATCCGTCTTTTTTTAAACATTCTTGTAGATATGATCATACTTCTAACCTTATCTTCCCTTACCTAACTAAAATGATGAAGTCATAGAACTATACTAATGAAAGTAGTATCTCAAATATCATTTAAAATTTCTCATTATTTGTTCACGGATCGTAGCGGCTTGTGTTCAAGAGTCCCTTGAATGAATTTAATACTGATTTTACTATTTTAATTGACTGAGCGAAGCGTCTCTGTTTCAGCTTGGGCAAAAATGCTTTCGTATGTCCGGATCCCTGTTCTCCTCTACAGGTCGTATATCTCAACCGAGCTAGACGAAATTTGGTATACAGGATAAACGAATTTTTCGAATTTTTTACTTGCCGAGGATTTTTGATTGGGGGTAGTAGTTTCCCCAAAAAGGGGCAAAAAGGGCCTACTGAATATCTCCATCTTATTAGATCCGATTGGTTTACTTTTTTTATTTGAAATGTAGTAAATTTAAGTTGATTTCATAGAAATTTGGTGAAGATCTGATGAGGATCTTCAGCGTGATGAGCAGAATAGCTCCTCAAAATGCAGTAAGTTGCTCAATTTTAGGTTTCTACCAGTGCAATAAAAACAATCTGCCTGGTCAATCTGGTCTGCTGTTTTTTTTTTTGCCTTTGGGTTTTACTTCCGAAGCAAGGAGCGTTGGCCAATAGATCTCAATGATACGGGTTCACTGATTACAACCATAGCAAAGAATATTTAAAAAATTACGGATTCCACCCCGCCAAATTGAAAGGGAAGCACCCAAGTTATGCCGGTCCGCTCGTACGTACAAGCCTCATGCACACATTTACTCCATGCTATGCCGATCGGCCGCCACATCACAACAATGTCTCGGCCTTGTTAATCGTGTTAAATCTGTCAAGTTCTCACGGAAAATCTAAAACAATTCAACCCTTTGTGGTGAAATTGTGTATCAAACGTACAAAATACATACAACTTAATTATCCACCCACGTGACTCACGCACACATGCGCAGTGCAGCGCCATTTGCTAAGCTTCACTCAGTTGTTTGGCGTAGCGATCCATATTTTTTTCAACATTCTTCTATTGGTTTATAATTACTTAATTAGCATATTACATTAATTAGTACCTATGTGTATAATACCACTGCTTTACCAAATCACAAGCGTCCAGTATTTTTTAACATTGACTCTCCAAGGGACAATAAACTAAACAGAACTGTCAATGACACTCACAAAACAAAAAGATACCTAAACACAGTGTATGAACTACGAACGTGCTGCGCATTCAATAATTAGCTTAAGTCCAATAAAATATGCGAGGCCGCGATGCGAACTGCATTGATTATTATATTATAATAACTAGCTGAACCCGCGGGTTCGCACGCGTGGTCATTTCTCTGGGTTAAAAGTACTCTACGAGTATGTACTATTCCAAGACCTAAAATACCAATATACCAACATTTGATCAAAATTCCTTCAGCCACCAAAAAGTTTTTATCGATTGCTCGGCTTCTACTCATCGGATTGAGATACCAAATACACCAGTTTTTAAGTCAAACCCTAAGTTAGCCAACAGTGAAAACCGCATGGCAGTCGGTCCAGAAGTTTTTACGTGATGCGAGAACAAACATACAGACAGACACGAATTTAAAAAATGTTATAATCTTGTTCAGTAGCTTATTTTAAGTACCCTAGACTTTTTTTTAATTATCTTCTTTGTACAGACTATTTCGTTCTTATTGCTTCATAAGTTTGTGATATAGGTAGATAGCATATTATTCATAACTAGCAGTGCCCGTGGCTTTTCCTGTGTGGTCATGAATAGCCCATACGTGTTATTCCACGAACAAAATTACCTTATAGGTAATTTTGTTCGTGGAATAACACGTATAGCCTATTATATACTACATTTCATCAAAATTCGTGCAAATAGATTTTTATCGATTGCTCGGCATCTAATCATCGGATTAAGATACCAAGTACCCCAGTTATAAGTCAAACCCTATCCAACAGTTAAAACCGCAACGCAATCGGTCCAGTAGTTTTACGTGATGCGTGAACATACAGAACAGCATACAGACAAACAGACAGACACGATATAAAAATTGTTATATTCTTGTTCAGTAGCCTATTTTAAGTACTCAGACATATTTTTTTAAATTATCTTCTTTGTACAGTTTTTTTGGTACATACTGCTTTAATATAAGTATAGATATATATAGGTTCAGCTAGGAGAATGCAAATATAAACTCCGTATACAGCCGCTATGTTTGGTAGAGAAAGCAAAAATAAAAAAGAGTATTTACTAGAGCGAAGTGAGGAAGAACATATTAAATAGCAACGGAGTAACTTTTTTAAAATGGTCACAGAATACTTAATAATACTACAAATGGTCTAATATTGCTGATTGTTTTGTTTAAAGTTTTTTTTTATTACACGTAATCTGCCTTTTTTAGTACAATCCTTTTTTTATTAAAAATAATAGTTCCGACAAAACGCTCGTTCTGTCATGGCGCGGGCCGTGACGTCACAAAGCTAGTAAGTAACAAGAGATTGCTATGGGTTCCTCTAATAGTAAATCAGACTATAAGACTATAGCTGACTATGTTTTCAGGTAACATCAGGCAACCCCTTTTTTGTGATCGGGTGAAAAGATAATGTCACTCTATCATTGAACGAGCGAGCGCGAAGCGCGAGCGAAGCGTCTCTGTTTCAGCTAGGGCAAAAATTATTTCGTATGTCCAGATGTCTGTCCGGCTGTTCTCTTCTACAGGTCACATTTCTCAACCGATCTAGACGAAACTTGGTATACAGGTTAAGCGAATTAATTTTTAGTCATCGGGGATTTTTAATTGGAAGGGTACTTCCCCCAAAAATGGGTAAAAAGGTGGCTACTGAATATCTCCACCTTATTTAGTCCGATTTCGATGGTTGTTTTTTTATTTGAAAGGTAGTACTTTAAGTTAATCTCATAAAAATTTGTTGAAGATCTGATTAGGATCTTCGGCGTGATGAGCAGTTCCTCAAAATGCAGCAAATTTCTCACTTTTAGGTTTCTACCAGTGGAATCAGCCCTTTACCTACTAGGTAGGGATTGATGGAGCACCTTGGTTATTAATGTTAGTTGTACAATAATGTAACTAGATGGAGCTACTATGCACCGCCAGATTGTTTGCAAATAAGTTTGTACGCATGAGGTCTATAGCTCACAGCGCCACTAGTTTCTATTCTTGCATAAATTTTGTACCAGACTTAAATTTGAGATTAGCTGCTTTCATCACTTTCTCCATATCTACGAGTATTAATTGGATTAATTACACCAGATTTTAAGTCAAACTTATTATTTATGTATGTATTCCGTACATAAAGAACTCGGAAACGCTTCTGAAGCGTCTTTAGCAGGCTCTGCGGGATTGATCTAGAATCGAGGGGCAGGAGTTAGGGGGACCGGGTGGGGCGGCGGGAGAAAGGTATACCTCCCCCCCGTGGAGACGCCTAGTTTATGAGATATTTCAGTTTAAAGTTTAGAAAAAAAACAAGGAGGGGGCGGGACAAGTACCCTTTCCAGCTCGCGGAGTTGCGTAGTTACCCATTTACAAAGCTTTTAAAAGTTGTAAAGTTTGTTTATAAACCGTAAATAAAATTCTAGTCACTTGTGTGTAAAAGTAGTAGAATGTGTTTTTTTCTGCTGCTTTTGCATGAAAGTAATTTGAAGATGTTACGTACGGCCGGCAAGCGCCAAAGTCAACTTACGGGTGTTCGCCTTCAGGGACCAAGCAGCCGATTTTGAACGAATTGTATTACGGTTGTTTTGAAGATGTTACTTATGGCCCCAAAAACTAGGGTAGGTTAGGTTTGAACCAAAGATAATTTGGTTTGAACAGACATAGCACGCGCCAAGCGAGCGAAGCGAGCGTGCCGCGATAGCGGCCGGTAAGCGCCAAAGTCAACTTACGGGTGTTCGCCTTCAGGGACCAAGCAGCCGATTTTGAACGAATTGTATTACGGTTGTTTTGAAGATGTTACTTATGGCCCCAAAAACTAGGGTAGGTTAGGTTTGAACCAAAGATAATTTGGTTTGAACAGACATAGCACGCGCCAAGCGAGCGAAGCGAGCGTGCCGCGATAGCGGCCGGCAAGCGCCAAAGTCAACTTACGGGTCAAAACAGCCGATTTTGAACAAACTGTGCTACGGTTGTTTCATAATTGGCTGCTTGGTATCCTTCGGCGACCAAACAAACGATCGATACCGATCGTAACTATTTTTAATAAGTGCGTGTCAAAGTCAACTTACAATTTTTAACAAACTGTGTTCAAAATTGTCCTCCTTAAACCTCCTTAACCCCACCCTCCCCCAACTACTTGGTTTTTTTCTAAAATTTAAACTGAAATATCTCATAAACTAAGCGTCTACGGGGGGGGGTAGGGGTACCAGGAGGTAGCCCTCGACCTCCCCCACCCTCCCCCACCCCAACCCACCCCCAACTCCTGCCCTTTGATTCTAGACCCAACCCGACTCTGCTAGTTCCTTTGTCATAAGTTCCATTATAGCACACTGCTCCATATTACGGTGTTGTAAGGACCAGATGCGAAATTCGGGTCAGAGAAATGGACCAATAACATGCACGTGCTCCAATAAGCCTCGTTTCAGGAAGAGGGCTATTCATGTAGAACGGTTATACCTCAGACGACAATCTATACCTACTTACATAGACCTAGAATCAGAATGGACGGAGGGAAAGCTAAGGTAGCGTGTCCATTTTACGCTGGTGTAATTTCAATGAAAATTTTAAATCCTCGGTTAATTATCACCACGAGTTTATTTTATGTCGTTAATAATGTGTATTCTTAATGTGAAATACATTTTTGCTTTGAAACTTCGATATTTAAGATAATAAAAGCCAGTAAAAACATGCCTGTGAAATGATAATTCCGGATCTTTACTCCACCTTTTGCTGTTCTTGATGGACAAAACACTGCACAACATAGTTTCATTATTTTGCTGTGTCTAGTCTTAGGACAGATATTTCAGTAGAATTTCACTTTATAAGCACACGGGCTGCAATGTTGTGGCCTCCTAGGAGGTCAAAACTGGACACGAGGTGTATGAATGGCCGGTGGAGCTATAGCCATTCTGATTCAACATCCATGCCTATTTATAATAAAGCAGTAAGTACCAAAAAGTCTGTACAATCAAGATAATTAATAAAATGGTCTAGGGGACTTAAAATAAGCTACTGAACAAGAATATATCATTTTTTAAACCGTACCTATATGTCTGAGTGTCTGTTCGCGCATCACGTAAAAGCTACTGCACCAATTGCAATGCAATTTTTCACTGTTAGATAGATTAGGGCGTCACTTAAAAACTGGTGTACTTGGCATTTTAATGCGATGATAAGAAGCCAAGCAATCGATAAAAAAAACTATCCGATGACTGAATGAATTTTGGTATATTGTACTTTATAGGTACTTTTGGCCCTGGAATAGCATAGGTTCCTTCTAACCCACAGAAATGAAAACGCGCACGAAGCCGCAGGCACGACTAATTACGAAATATGAGTATGCCATGCACGCGGCAATATATTACAATTATTAGCTTTGTCAAGATAGTTAGTATGGAATGACCACTTATATGCTCCTTGAATATGACTAATTTGAACTCTTGGAATTCATGAGACGGCAGGCGCTTCTTGATGATTACTACATACAATAATAGATACCTCTAAGAAAAATCTAGTAAATTGCAAGATGCATTCTTCAGAGATTTTAATATCTATTATGTACATATAGTTTAAGAGCTACGTGTGAAAGATCTTAATATATATGTAAGTTTGTTAGGTCATAGGTTGTTCCGAAAGTTTTAGCCAAAGATTATATCGCGGGCTTCATACCAAAGGGGCGTATGAATTAAAATTCGATTTATCTTTTTCAGTGCCATTAAATTCCTGTACTAGCAACACGTAACCTCAATTTTTTTAGTAATTTTATGTTAATTATTTTGTATGTAATTAATGAAAAACATTTTGGCGTATGATTTGTACTCAGAAATTATTACCAAACCAAAAAGGCGAATGCTTGATCGAAGCCATGTGAGCCATGTGACGAAATTGACCACAACAAGCGGGAAAGTTGTAAGTGTTGGGTTCTAAGCCGGAGATTCTCGCGGATGTTGTAGATTTCTACGGCCTACTGTAGATGTCACACGCGTAGCAAACCGAACCCGACATCAAAGGTTCCAGGGCCACTCTTACCCGTCACTACACCAAAAAGCTGCAGGAAGTCAGCCTTGATGAAATCGAGATGGCTCTGAAACAGCTCAAAAAAGGAAAAGCCACGGGTGAAGACAAAATTACAACGGAGCTCCTGAATACAGGAGGTACACCCACGCTTATAAAATAGTATGTTTAATTCTGTCCTCTTCTCTAGGAGACCTCCAAAGGCATGGAACAAGAGTGTGGTCGTCCTGTTTTTTCAGAAAAAGTGACAAGACCCTTGCAAAAAATATCAGCCCATTTCCCTCCTGAGCGTGAGCCATATATACAAGCTGTTTTCAAGAGTCTTGCGCGGAGATTCAACGAATTCCAGCCGACAGAACATGCCGGGTTTCGGGGAGGATACGGCACGATAGACCATATCCACACAGTGTGGCAGATAATATAAAAGTCAGATTAGAACTTAACCAGCTCCTGTGCCTAGCGTTTGTGGACTATGAGAAAGCCTTTGACTATCGAGACTTGGTCTGTTTTGGAGTCCCTGCAACGATGCCAAATCAACTGGTGGTATGTCCAAGTGTTGAGATGTCTGTATGACGCTGCAACAATTACCGTCCGAATACAGAACCAGTAGACTAAGCATATCCCCCTGCATCGAGGTGTGAGACTAGGTGATGTTATTTCTCCGAAATTGCTCTCAAATGCATTGTAGGATATGTGTAAGACTTTGGACTGGCAAGGATGTGGCATCAACATTAACGGTGAGTACTTGCAGAACTTGCTACAGATGCTGGGCAGCCTAGCTGATTCGTCACTGAACACATTGGTCTCCGGATGAACTTGTTCAGGAGATGTTAATTTTGACTTGTAAAAGTGCTATTATTTTTGCCTATTTACAATAAAATACTTGCATAACTTGGATATTTACGCTAAGTAGGCGTTAACTGCTATAAAAAAAACATATAAAAACTTAGACTTTGGACAAAACCAAGGTAATGTTCAACGAATATGTTATTCCGGAATCAATTGCTGTTAACGGAACTGCTCTCGAAGTTGTTTAGGAGAATGTTTATCCATGGCAAACTTTGCAACTAGGTAAAAATAACTTCGAGAGACCAGCAGAAGAATACAGCTGGGCTAGGCAGCATTTGGGAAACTTTGTCGAGTCTTCTTGTCACCATTACCGCAAAGTTTGAAGACAAAGGTCTTCAACCAGTGCATCCTACCTGTTATAACATAGGGTGCCGAGTCGTGGACACTCACGGTACGTTTAGTCCACCAATTTAAAGTCGCTCAGCGGGCATAGGCCCATGATCGGAGTTTCTCTGAAAGATCGTATCCGGAATGAGGTGATCCGACATAGAACCAAAGTCGTCTACATAGTCCTTAGGATTAGTAAGCTGAAGTGGCAGTGGGCTGGTCATATCTGTCGAAGGACTGATAAGCATTGGGGTAGACGTATTTTTGAGTGGAGACCGGGCATCGACAAACTTAGTGTAGGGCGTGGGGTATTGGCGGAGCCGAGGATCGGACCTGGTGTCGTTAGATAGCACAGCGCACATTATACAGCTCGGCGGCCACCGCTCTTGAAAGTCCATCACACCCCATTGTCTCAGAACGTGTTTCTAGATTACTGTTCGTATGAAATGAATCGATGGCGCCAGAGTTCCCCAACCGAACATGCGCGGGAATTAAGTAACGTACTACTGGTTTAGTTAAAAAAATAACTTTATTTAAACGAACAGAGTGGCAACATAGCCTTAGCAAATAATAATTAAAAACTATTTTACAAAATTTGGATCTTATATACTAGTTTAATGTAAATTCAGCATTTCCCCACCAGTGCCACATGTCCTACTTAATTAGTGCTGATCTCGTGGTGTGGTATTGTTGACGAAGCTGATTTGGGCGTATTGGGGTTCCTTAACTCCTCCCTCCCCAAGAGAGAAATTATCCGAAGGTGACAGAGACGACTTCGGAGAATTTCGACAAATTAACTTATGCTGAAATTTGTGCATTATTATAACAGTTCCTACAATTGACACAAAAATATAAAGGCACACAGTCCATACGCTAATTTTAAAAGTTACTATGTTTTGTTCTAAATTTTCACTATCACTATAACTTAGTTTTGCACTTTGTAGTACTTCTTTTATATCAGTAAAGTCCACGTTTCGTAAGTCCATTTTCTTGGTCCTGGTTTCGATGTGGAACTGTAGCTCTGGTATCTGAATAACTGGAAGTTGAAGACCGGAGTCCGTCGTGTTTGTACTGGCATTTATAATTATATCTTCTATTTGTATTTCACACTGTAGACTCGGTGTTAAAATGTACGTTCCTTGAATGTTATGTTTGTGAACTTCGTTGTTGCAATTTTCCGTTAGTACTAGGTTTTCTTCGGAATAGATTAACCAATTGTTGTCGTTCACCTTCTGTATTTTCGTTTTCTCTATTTTTATATGGTTTTGCAGGCATTGACTATAATTATTTTTCAAAAGCATTATCTGCTCAATACAGGTTTCCATGGGGTATTGGATCAAGTTGTTCTCCTCGCACAGGAATCTGTTGTTTTCTATTTCTTCGCAGGGTCTCGCTATGGGCATGTATTTCAATCTATTCACCAGTAAATAAGGGTATTTGGGAATAATTACATGGGTGTTAAAGGAATTGGAAATAGGAATGGGAATAACCTTGTAATAATTATATGTCTCGGTGTCTATTAGAGGAATTTCTAACACAAAAACTAATTTAGTAATATCTATATATGATTTTAATATTATATTACGTTCTAGTTTCAATAAATTTTCTTTGCTTACTAGGTATATTGTTCTTGCATGTTTACTTATGACTAATAAGGCATTAAATAACTCAGTGCTATTTATAATCGATTGGTGTAGTATATGTAGCTTACTAAATGCTATTGCTGTCTCTATCTCTTGAATATTTTCGTAACAAGTTCGAAAGTTACTTAGGATTTGATATAAGGAATTCATGAAGTGTATTATTTGGTTAAATTTGGATTCATTTTGTATTACCGCTTCCATTTCGCTAGTCTTTAAACCTAAGTCTTTCATATTTGAATTTATTATTTCAGAGGTATTTACTAGTTTATCAAAAGCTTTTTGCATCGATGAAATCTTACGTTCGGCAAGGTATTCTTTATTTTGTAGCATCATAATCTGATTATTATACCTAATTGCATCTTGTTCATCTAAATTACCTGATATAGCTTTCACTAATGATCCTAGGGGACTAAAAATTGCTCTCTTACTACGAGAATTTATGGGTAGAATTTGAAATAACCTTTCAGAAGTTATTTTAATTAAGTATTCTATTTGATTTTCTATACCTAATAATTCTTTATTTAGTTTATTATCCTTAATTATTTTTCTTAATTTATTAAAGTCTACTATGTTATTATTTATCTGTAATTCTATTGATCCTAAATCTAACGTTTTAAATATAGTCCAATAGCTATTCTTCTTCGCTGCTACTCCCATCTTCAGTGAGGCTATCCCCGGGTTCCGACCGAGGTTTTGAAGGTCCAGCATGGTCGCTTGGTTCACTAGTGCCAGGAGTACTAGGCATGATCTGTGAAGGACGTTTTACGTTTTTTATTGCTACTTTAGTTGCCCTTTTGTTTAGTTCTACGGGCACTATGTTGCGTTGGACTTCACCAATTACCTTAGCTTTTTCGAACCTAGGCTTTTCCTTAGCTTTCCTAGTTCTAGTTGTTTTCATAAAAATTTCATCGCCCGTTTTAATCATTGGTGGTTCTTCCCCACCTCTCTTCTCTCTAACTTTAATCTTATCTGATTCTAGCTTTTCTGTTATATATTCGTAGAGGACTTTTAAACGTTTCCTATGATCTATTAACAGCTTTTGCATCAAATTTTTCTCTCTATCTAAATCAAAGACGCTACCCGAATCGGTTTGACCAAAAACTATTTCAAACGGGGTGAATTCAGTTGCAGAATGTATTGTATTATTATATGCCATAATGGAGTATATCATAACGGAAGCTGCGTCCAAATTATTTTTATCATACTTGGCTAAGCGATATATCTCGATAATGGTGGAATGAAACCTTTCAACTATCGCCATTGAACTAGGATTATTAGGGGTCCCTATGTGTAAGTCAATTTTATATAAGCTTAACATTTCCTTGATCAATGCGTTGTTGAATTCCGAACCTGAAGCGCAATTAATTCTCCTAGGTAAACCATACATACTAAAATATTTAATCAATGCTCTAACTATCTCTGGTGTACTTCTATTAGGTATCTCAATAGCTTGTCCTAACTTACTAAAGGTATCTACAACAGTTAAGTAATACTTCCCTTCAATAAATAACAAGTCCATATAAGCTTCCTGAAATGGAGCGTCTTGATTTTGTGTTAATTGAATATGTGGTTTTATTGGTTTCCTATCATATTTCATTTTTTTGCATGGTTCGCAAGCGTTTAACACTGCGGTAACTGTCTCTTTCATGTTGGGCCACCAATAATGTCTTTTAAGTTTGGCCAAGGTTTCCCTAATACCCCTATGACATGTTTTGCCATCGTGATATTTCATAATCGACTCTCTTTGATCTTCTTCTAACTCACTTAAATTAACTATTCTTTCTGTGCATTCCATTATGTTTACAGAACCCTTTTTAAATAATGTTATAATGACTTTCGCGAACATTTTTCTAAATGTTGGGTCCTCAAAATAAATAAAATATTTATATTTCGGGTCAATATATTCCTTTAAAAATTGTTTGACTAACTTTTCGTTATTTGTTGGTATGTGAACTTCTAAAATCTTTTGTTTTTTATTAGATATATCTTTAACAGTTAACTGATCCTTGAACCATGAATGAACCAGTATCTGTTTGGGTTTTGTATCGATTGCCTCCTTTAAAATAGAAATACCATCGTGTTCCCTATTTGAGACTGAGTTTGCTGTCGCTCCATCGTCAGAATCCGAAAGTTCTATCGTTTCTATTAGGGGTTCAGTAACTCTGTTTCCATTTTCTAACTCTTCTATTATTTCCTGAATATGCTTGTCGCTGTCATCTACATTCACAAATATTGAATCCATATCGTCGTCTATTGCGTTAATTTTTATTCTAGACAGGGCGTCGGCGTTAGTATTTTGTTGTCCTTTCTTATAACGGATCCCAAAATCGTATTCTTCCAATCTTAGTCTCCATCGTGTTAATTTACTGTTCGGTTCTTTTAATGAATACAACCAAGCTAATGGTCTGTGGTCTGTATAAATAATGAATTTATTACCGTAGAGATATGGCCTAAAATGTTTTACAGCCCATATAACTGCCAACAGTTCTTTTTCAATTGTGCTGTATTTAGCTTCGGTATCGCTTAAAGTTCTACTAGCGTATGCAACTGGATTATCTGAACCTATACTACCCTGTGAGAGCACGGCCCCGACAGCAAAGTTAGATGCATCAGTAGTTAATATAAAACTTTTACTGAAATCGGGAAATTGCAACAAGGGTGCATTTGTTAAGAGTTTTTTACATGTTTCGACGCTCTGCTTAAATTCTTCATTAATAACAATTTTTCGGCCCTTTTTTAAACACATTGTTAAGGGTTTAGTAATTTTGGCAAAGTCCTTAATGAACTTCCTATAGTAGCCTATGAGACCTAAAAAGCTTTTGATTTGTGTTGCCGTTTCTGGAATGGGGTATCTTAAAACTGCATCTATTTTATCATCGTTTGGCTTCAAACCCTCGCTGGTAATTGTGTGACCTAAGTAAAGTACCTCTTTTCTGAGAAAATGTGATTTATCTAATTGCACTTTTAAATTAGTTTGTCGAAACCGGTCAAAAACTGATTTGAGTTTTTCTATGTGTTCAGGCAAGCTTTTTGAGAAGATGATGACGTCATCAAGGTAAATAAGGCAATGCAAGCCTTGTAGACCTCTCAGGACGTTATCCATTGCTCGTTGAAAGGTGGCAGGTGCCGTTTTCAATCCAAATGGCATCCTATTGAATTGATAATGTCCTGCTGGAGTACAGAAGGCTGTTTTAGCTCTGTCTGCTTCCTGTACCTCGATTTGATGGTACCCACTAGCTAAATCAAGGGTTGTAAAGTAGGTACTTTTCCCTAGCATATCAAATAAATCGTTTATGTTAGGTAACGGGTACTTATCGTCGGTGGTAATGTCATTTAACCGTCTATAATCTACGACCATTCTCCATTTTTGTTGTCCTGATGCGTCCGTTTTTTTTGGAACTAAATGCACGGGGGCACTCCATGGAGAATGTGATTCTTGGATGATGTTATCTTTTAGCATATTTTCTACTTGATTCCTGATTTCTTTCGCTTGTACGGGAGGTAATCTATACGGTTTAATATTTATAGGATCCTCATTTTTTGTTCTGATAACGTGTTTTACCTGATTAGTAAATGACAATGGAATATTTTCACAGTAAAATATATCCTTATACTCCTTACAAATCTCTTCGATAGCTTTACGCTCTTCCTGGTTCATGTGATCAAATCTTAATTTTAATAAATTTTGTGTGAGTAAACTATCTAATTCTCTATCGCTTTCCGTAAAATTGACATTAACAGATTGGTTCTGAGAGTACGGTTCTACTCTAAAAGGTGATGTTACTACTAAATGTCTATGCTCGTTCGTATAATTTTGAATAACTGTGCAAGCATAACCATTTATACATGAAACTATTGCGGCGGGCATTCTAATCCCTTCCGTAAATTCCTTAAATTCTAATATAGCTATTCCATCTAATAAATTAACTGGAAGTTTCACTCTAAGTTCGCTACGAGGAGGTAAACTGTATACTTCTCTCGTGGGTGGTGAATATATTATTGGAATATTTGTATGTTTTAAATGTAATACTTGATGTTCCATATTAATTTTTGCCTGTAACTGCTTAAGCAAATCACTACCTATCAACCCATCGTACCTATCATCCACATTATAAACATAAAATTTATGAAAATGGTTACTCTTAAAAGATATCGGTAAAGGAATTGATGCCGTTTCGTTATGAACACTTGATGCGTGAGTGCTAACAACTTCAAATGGTTCATGCCGTATATAACTTTTAAAATACTTATTTGCAATATGCGGACTGATAAACGATCTGACACTACCTGTATCTATCATGAAAACTGCATTTAACTCTGGTATAATAATGTGAGGCAGATTCAAACGCTTACTCAGATTAATTTTTATTTTTTCTCTAGGATGGAGGCCATCATGAAAAAATTTTCATTATCATTATCACAAAATTGTCCGTTATTATCCACGTTATTTAAATCGTCATTAAATTGATCAGTATAATTAATACGTCGTGAGCTGGCCGTGCGCATTGTGACATCGGTATTCGAACCTGAAGTTGCTGGCGCAGCAGAATGTGCCACGTGCGGTTCATTAGCCGCGTAATGCTGACTGCGTTGTGACGGAAACTGTGACCTAGTTACTGGCTGCCGCGGACTATTGTTTTGATTACTATAGTTATTAAATTGCCTCGAATTTCTAGATTGAAACGAACTGTTTGGCGTAAATGAATGATTTGTCGTGTTATTAGGTACAGGTGTATTCGTAGTACTTTGATAATGTTGTCTTTGGTTAACGAAATTACCTGAGAAGTTGGGCCTAGGGAACTTATTAAAATTACGGCGTTCGAAACTACTTTTCGAATCATACACTAACTGGAAGTTCTGTTCTTCTAACACTACCTTTAGAGCGTCTTCTAAGGTGGACACGTTACGTAAACGCACTAATCTTACTAAATATTGCGGTAGATTATAAAGAAAGACTTTAAAAGCGCTGTTGTTGTAAATGTGTTGTTTTGCCAGGCGTAAGGCTTCATCAGAAATATTCCCTGATATCTTGGAAAATAATACACTTCTCATATGCTGTAATTTATGACAAAATTCTAAATAACTTTCGCCCCTGTTTATTTTCGCGGATTCCAGTTCCATTGCTAAACAGTCTTCGGTGCGCGGGTCACCAAAGTGCTGGTTCAATAATGTTTCTAAATCGTCCCATGATTCTATCGTATCCCTTTCACCTATTAAGCTAGCTGCTTCCCCGGCTAGTCTACTTGTTATTACGTGGAACAAATATTCGTTTTGCGCTGCGTCCCCTTTATACTTTGTTAACACATATTTACTCTTTTTTATAAATAATGGTAGTACCCTAGCATCGCCGTTAAATATCGGGATTAAGCTAACTATTTCCTGTGGTACCCGGTTAATGCCTTCCATTGTAACTATACGTAATTAAAGATAAAGAGAGAAAAAAAAATGCTACAAATTATTAACTAAAAGACGTTATATGTAATAACAACTATATCTATGATCTTATCACTGTGCTATATTAGGCGTTTTCCAATCCTAACTAATACACACAACATAAAATCAATACAAGGTGGATATGAAAAGAGAGTTCAGAGGAAGGTGAAAAGATTTACTCACAATTCCATTGTACTTCTCATGTCCTTTGAATTACTATTTAGCCTTTGTTGGTCCTCCGTTATTGTCCAGTGTGGGTCCTTAATAAATTTGTTTGTTCGTTGATCCTTGCCAAACCGTAGAAACGGACGTCAATTGCTTCAGTTAATGTTGAAACCGCAACGAATTGCTGCAAGAATCCTGTCCTCAGCGCCAATTAAGTAACGTACTACTGGTTTAGTTAAAAAAATAACTTTATTTAAACGAACAGAGTGGCAACATAGCCTTAGCAAATAATAATTAAAAACTATTTTACAAAATTTGGATCTTATATACTAGTTTAATGTAAATTCAGCATTTCCCCACCAGTGCCACATGTCCTACTTAATTAGTGCTGATCTCGTGGTGTGGTATTGTTGACGAAGCTGATTTGGGCGTATTGGGGTTCCTTAACTCGGGCGCGTGCAGACATTTGGTTTGATCATTATTATTTAAGGAAATATTTAGTATGGAAAATTTTACTCTTCCGTTGTAGAAAAAAATACTTTCTGACGATAGGCCTTTTTCGCAAGATCTCAATATCTGTCAAAAACTATTCTAAACCAACTAGACATCGTTTATACTAGACTAGCTGTGCCCACGGCTTCGTACACATGGTCATTTCTCCAGGTTAAAAGTACTCTATATGCTATTCCAAGACCTAATATACCAATATACCAACATTTTATCAAAATCGAGTCGTGGACACCTACGCCGCGGTATGACTAGTCGACAAATTTAATGTCGCTCAGCGGGCTATGGAAAGGGCTATGCTTGGAGTTTTTCAGAAATATCGTATCCGGAATGAGGTGATCCGGCAGAGAACCAAAGTTGTCAACATAGCCCTTAGGATGAGTAACCTGAAGTTGCAGTGGGCTGGTCATATCTGTAGAAGGACTGATAACCGTTGAGGTAGACGTGTAGACTTGAGTGGAGACCGCGTCTCGGTAAACTTAGTGTAGGGTGCCTTCCAGCAAGGTGGAGCTTCTATATACGCAAAGTATCTGGCAGCGGTTGGAAAAGAGGAGCCGAAGATTGGGCTCAGTGGCGTGCTTTGGGAGAGGCCTTTGTCTAGCAGTGGACTGACACGGGCTGATGATGAAGATCAAAATTCCTTCAGCCGTTGAAAAGTTTCGTATCGATTGCTCGGCTTCTACTCATCGGACTGAGATACCAAGTAGACCAGTTTTTAAGTCAAACTCTAAGCTATCTAACAGTGAAAACTGCATCGCAACCAGTTTTGTAGTTTTTACGTGATGCGCGAACAAACATACAGACAGACAGACAGAGACGATTTAAATAATGTTATATGTTTGCTCATTTAAAGTACTTACCTTAGAGTATTTTTTTATTATCTTCTTTGTACAGACTTTTTCGTTCTTATTGCTTTGTTAAAAGTATAGATACCCATAGTACATTGGTGGTACGACTGGAGGTACCACAGATACTAAATGAGATATTTTAAAAACAAAATATCACTTGAAGAAGCGGGACCCGAAGCGAAGAGAAACACAGGATGCTTTTTTTGACAAAATATAGTCCGCGTGGACGAAGTCGCGGGCGTAAGCTAGTTAGGAATAAAAACCTAGAGATTAATCGCTGAAGTTCAGTTACGTGCGCCTAATGTATATGGCTGTCTTATCTTGGCCATTTTCCGACCATAAATATTCTTTGACTCGCCAAGTATTAGATGATAGCATCTCGCACAAGAACGAAGCGCTACGCATCTTCATTTATTATAAGAACTGCAAAGGAGTGGAATGCCCTGCCCTCGTCAGTGTTTCCGGTAAATTATAACCCAGGTGTGTTCAAGTCAAGATCGAATAGGTATCTACTAGGTAAGCGTGCTACAGCTTCGACCAAATCATCGCTTTTCATCAGGTGAGATTGTGGTAAAACGATTGCCTAAAACAAAACAGATTAAAACAATCACAAATTAAAAATTTGAGCCTCCCGACCCCCCAACCCTCCATTTTAAGAAGCTACGATTCTCACCCCCCCCCCTCCACCCTTTCCCTCCTTCCCCCACAATTATATTTAAGAACCATCTCGTTTACCCCAGCTTTGAAACATCATCCCCCATATATCTAAGAACCATCTTAATCACATCAGCTTCCAAACAGAAAAAAACCGCATCAAAATCGGTTTATTCGTTTGGAAGCTCCGATGCCACAGACAGACACACACACACACACAGTGACAGTGATACACACCCTAAACTTATAGCACCAGTCTCTTTGTTCGGGGATTAAAAAAGCTTTGATTGGCTCTATTTGGCAATTGGCAACATATTTGATTGTCCTCCAAAATGCACGTGCCGCTGATTCTCACGGCGCGCAGTCATGTGCTTGTACACGCGAGCGGCCATCTACAGAGCAATTGTTTGCAATTAGAGCAAATTAACGATAAGTTCGCAAAATGGGAAGTAGATTGATACGAGTTGAAGGAGTCTAAATTGGCAGTATTTTTTTCGGTAGTGGTTTTTGGCGGCTTTCGAAATGGAGTGTGGGTGGTATTGGAAGTTTACTGCCGACATTAAAGATTGTCTGAACATTATGCCATGAACGTTTAATAGAAGAAAAAAAAACAAAAAAATGGTGGTTACAGCATAGACAACTGCTTATTACTCCATACTCGGCTACATACATTCATCCACTCTTTATCCTATTTCACCAGGTTCTTTGTTCCGCTTTAAAGGGCAGTGAACCGGTGGCAACGAGAGTTTTGGATTGCATTGTTTTGCGCGGCTCTGTATACGTGATAAATTCTCGGAGATAAAATAGTAAATAGCACAAACATAGTCGCAAAAGAAGAGCAAGCGCCAAAACTGTGAAAGAAAGTATAGATATTAATAGATTGTAAAATTACTATTATTTTGCCTTTTTACAATAAAATACTTTGACTTTGATTCCATAACAATTAATATATAGCTACAAACTATAAAGATTTTGACAACCGGTTGGTCTAGTGGCTAGAGATCCTAGGTACGAAATCGAACGATGAGTAGAAATGTGTGTTTCCGAGTCATGGATGTAATATTCCTATCTAAGTACTGGTCCGTCATCTAGTGCCCATAGTACAGGGTATCCTAGTTTGGGTCTAGGTAATTGGTGTGGAAAGGTCAATATTTATATATATATATTTTTTGGAATATTTATGAGTATTTACTAGAGAAGAAGATGAAAATTATGAATATTTAGATATGAAAATAGCCAAATATTACTACAAGGCGCGAGCATAGACCCCCGAAGACGTCGAATTCGCAACTGATGGAATATGAAATAAATTGTACCTACCTACAGTGAAAGACTGAAAGCTTCCTCAAAAGCTAAACGACATAGATGGCTATAAATCTTGAAGGCCAAACATGAAATAATAGATGCATTAACAGCTGAGGCATGATTGATAAATAGTCGGTAATTATTAGGAAGTTATGGGTTATGGGCATGTTCATGAAATACGCAATGGTATGCCACAGTCAATGGTTTGGCCAATTTCGTTCTTAATGAAGAATTCTTCGAGGCTCTGGAATCCTGAATGATGCCAATTGCTTCCCATAGCATGTTCCATTGACTTTCACGATCCACATTCATCAAATATGAGCATAAGAGAGAGAGAGACAAAACAGTCGCTTTTGACACTGGTCAGCTTGCACTGAACCTTAATTGTCATTAGTTTTTTAATTATTAAATTAGCAAAGCAAAGTCTAGGCAGGTACAACATGAATCAGCATGGTGGTAAGCTGTCGCCACCATTCGTTAGTCACTACGAAGTATCGTTAACGCTTTGCAAACCAGGTTTCCTAAGCTCATTTTGATACCATTTCCGATGGACTTCATATTGTGAAGTTATCCAAATAAAATAATGTTTCGTTAAGGGACCCAAATACTAGTCTACTTCGTTAGATTGTATACTTACATTTTCGGCAATTATGCCAAGAAGTATCATCATCATCATCAGCCCGTGTCATTCCACTGCTGGACAAAGGTGTATCCCAAAGCATGCCACTGAGCCCGATCTTTGGCTCTTCTTTTCGAACTGCTGCCAGCCATTTTGCGTATATCGTCGCTCCACCTAGCTGGAGGGTACCCTACGCTACGTTTAGCGAGTCACGGTCTCCACTCAAGAACACGTCTACCCCAACGGTTATCAGTCCTTCTAGAAATAAGACCAGCCAACTGCCACTTCAGCTTGCTATATGACGGGGCTAAGTCAATAACTTTGGTTCTTTGCCGGATCACCTCATTCCAAGTACGAGCTTCCAGAGAAACTCCGACCATATTCATACCCCACTGAGCGACTCTAATTTGGTAGGCTAGTCGTAACGTGAGCGTCCATGACTTGGATCTATATGTCATAATAGACAGATGGCGAAAAGACTCGACGAAGTTTCCCAAACGCTGCCCAGCCTAGCTATTCTTCTGCGGATATCTCTCTCGTAGTTGTTTTTACCTAGTTGCAAAGTTTGCCTCAGATAAATTTACTCCTGAACAACTCCGAGATCAGAACCGACTCCAAAGGATTGTATATTTTAATTTTTCTTTTTTTCTTTTTTTTTCTTAACCTATACTGTCCTTTCACTGCTGGGCAAAGGTCTCCCCCATTTTCTTCCATGTTTATTTACATGCCTTATTTTAATTACAACCAATTATTACTATTCTATGCGTGATCGCGCAGTAGGGCCGGACAGTGTGTATAATCAAAGGCAACGGCTGCCCTGCTTTTGTTACCACACCTACTGTCACAGAAGAAATAATAGTACAACCATACTACTGTGTGCAATAAAGTTCTTACGTTACGCACATTATCACAGTACAGAAATGTTTTCAGTAGCTCAACTTAGTCAAATAGACTGGGACTTACTAGAATAGAGTAGGACTTAGACTAGGCATATAAGCTTCTGAAATTGCTAATTTATTTTGGTTTTGATAGTTTTTTTTATTCTTTGCTTTACTCGTTGTGCTGCAATCACTTTTTTATTTATAAAGAGTCCTAGGTTTTCAAAAAATTTTTGGTTCAAAAAAATTATATAAGAAAGTGTACCTTAGAATGCTGCGCTTTTTATTATAGCAGCAAGCAGTGGCGTTGCGTGGGTTCTTGCTGCCTGGAGCTAAGCCAAAATATGCCGTTCCCTATGTTCTTTATTTCCAAACCTTATAGAAATACATCGGAATGATTAGAATAAGCAAAAGGGTTTCTTACAAATCTACATTGACATATTTCTTGTCGAATTTTCAACACAAACCATAAAGGCAAATCTAATGTTACAAAAACTTGCCAAAACCTAAGAAATAATCAATATAATTCTGAAATTATCAATAAACATTAATCGATAAATATTAATAAAGCTTTTATTATTCACATCATAAGTACATAATAAAAACGAAACCTAGAAAACAATGACATTAAATTCCTACTTTTTGTACAATTTGCGATCTGGTCGCTATGCAACAATTTCTTCAAGATTAAGACAAAAATTGCAATTTATTTCGGACTACAACATGCATAAAAATATTCAATACCAAAAGGAGACGAATATGGGCCCAGCCGAAATTAAAGTTCGTTGTAACATGAATTTTAATGTCGGCTGGCATATTCGCCCGTGTGTTTCTCTAGAAACACAACCAGGATTTAAAAAAAAACTGACCTAAAAGAAATAATGAAAAGAAAATTTTGCAGTGGGAATTTTCTTTATAAAATTAAAATGTAAAATAGGACGCTTTACAAACTCCTTCAATAGTTTCCTTCTTGCTTGATAAAATAGCATTTTTGAATAGATAATAATAACAGTCAAATAATCATTTCTATTCCGTTTGCTTGATAAAGACAGACATTCAATAGACGTTTTTATGCATAATATGCACATGCGAATATATATTTTTCAGTTTTATATTATTTCCATTTATATTTTGAGTTCTAAATGTTTATTTACTAAGGATGTTTTCGTTACATAAATAGACACAAAGTAAATCTGTGTTGAATAGGTATTTTGCAGTTTCATTAAAAAAAATACATTCTTACTTTTCGGAGAGGTGTTTACATAATGATATCTCTATGGATTTAGAAAAGTCCGGCACTCCCCGAAGCAGAGTTTGTCTGATTTTTTCTGTAGTCTGTTGCCGTATTTCAATTTCCTCTCCTCACAAAGGATATCTGGAAGATATAGTTTCTTAGCGATAAGACTCCCATTATACAAAACATTTCATAAGTATAGTTATAGTCAACTTGTGTAAAATACATAGTTATCTATCTAACCATCTAATATATTCGCGAAGGTCAATTTGTTCACATGTAATATTATGGTGCGAGCAACGCTCTCCGAGTACTAATTGGCAGTCAGTGTCTACGTCCGTTCCGAATCCGAGACAACACGGTCCAAACTAGCTGTAGAAATTTGTTTTTGGCACTTCACCCGATATCCGTTTTCCAAAAGGGCTAGGTATAAAGAATTTTAAAGGTATTTTCTAAGATTTGGGTTGACGCAGCGTACAAGCGCTATATCCGTGTCTTTCCGCGGTCCGCTATATAGTCTGAGAGTTCATTAACGGTTAGTAATACACTCGCAACAACATCATTTTAAATACCATAAAATTATATCTAATGGATTACTGCCTTAATACCTTTTTCTTTTATACTTTTACTTATTCTGTGTCGCCTTGCTGATTTGTTTGATTATTTTGAGTGATGTTTTATGACATTTTAGCCGTATGACATCTTAAGTCAATGAGTTTGATCACGGAGTGGAAGTAAACCAAAAAGATTTTATTTCAAACAATCCATACCAATACATAAAAGTGAAACGATGTCTATTTGTTTGTTTGTTTGTTTAGGGAGATTTCAATCGATAACGACAGGACGGATTTTGGTGAAAGTTAGAATGGTGATAGCTTATACCCTGGAATAAAGCAAAGGATAGTTTTTATCACGGAAAATTGAAAGTTTCCACGGGAAAACTGGAAAATATTGATTACTCACTGTAAGGAACGGTTGCCATCACAGAATGGTCTGTGGTTGCTATGGGAACGAAATAACAAGTATGTTAAAAAACATCAAGAGCATTGGTGCTATACCTACTTTTGCAATGGTTTTTAATATTCTAGAAGAACATAGGATGCTTTTTAGCGATAAACAGTAGTCCGCGCGTACGAAGTCGCGGGCGGAAAAGCTAGTGATTAATGTAATCTAAAATGAACGCATTATTTTAAAATATCTTTATTTTCCCACTGTATATTTAATAATGATGTAGGAAACTTTTTTTTTGTTTATTTATTACCTAGTTGGATTGGTGATCTTGTAACCTTAGGCCCAAGCAAAGCAAGTATGGAGCTGGTCCATTTCCATTAATACAAAATTCCCTCCTTGTAAAGTGTATGTTCTTTCGGACTAGATACTTATGAAGTTGTGATACTGTTTCCACGTATATTTATGCAAGATCTTGCATAAATGTTGAACATGCATTACTTACGGAAGCGAAGCTAGAAATAGTGAGCATTCTTCCAATTTTTGTAAAGAAATATGCCCTTAATGGGCAGTGTGTGGTAAGATGTAGCAAGACAAAGGTGGATGTATTAAGGCGGATCAGAAAGACCTTGTCTCACGTAAACAAGACATAAACTCAAAAACTAAAACCCGACTACGGTCGGGTAAAAAATAGCAGGAACTCTTGCGATGAATATGAATCGATTCACCTCACTTGTCAAAATCGAGTCAAGATTTTAGTTTGAACACATTAACCTTCCTTTGCTTCGCCTTAGTCTGGTAAACAATTGCCTATGCCACTCTATAAATGAAAATTAATCTATTGATACATCGCTTATCAAAATCGGAGCAATAGGACGACGCTATGTTGGAACATCCACATATAAACATACAAAGACTATTAATCTATTATCTAAACTTATTTTAATTTTAATTGAACTGTTATGGGTATAACTAATGTAGGTTTGTAACTCATGCTCTCTTCTGGTTGCTGTGCCCAACAGGGTCCATAATGATCTGTTACTTTATTAGTTATGTTTACCACCTTATTTGTACATTATGGAATGCAATAAACAATTGAATTTGAATTTGAATTAAAAATTGGAACTCATTACTCTTCTCTGTTTCCGCCGTCGTCGGGTTAAAACTTGCAACAGACCACAGGCCGTACGTGACTTTGAGCCGAAAAGTATTCACAGAACACATGATTTACATACAATTTCTAAGCTCTCTGGTGAAGTAGACTGGTGGAGACAGGGCTTGCCATGACAAGCAAGAAGGTACACTAAATATACGGGACGGGACGTCGCAGCAAACCATTTTTTTAACAACCCACTGGATTATAGAGATTTTAGGGATATTTAAACTGGAACTATCTTACTCGTAATTGGGCCTGTCTAAATTTATGTACCAACAGTAGTAAAATAGCCTATGACACTCTTACGTTGAAAACAAATCGACTAATACCTCGCTTGTCAAAATCAATAGATGGCGACACTATAGTGGAACATCCAGATACCCACATACATGTTACTGTTAAACTCCTTATCTTTGCCTTGTTTCACCGTACTCGGGTAACGAATTGAACTCTATGCAGCAGTCGTTAACGCACTATTTTCTAAGCTTAAATCGTCCCAATGATACACAACCAGTTACAAGAAGGGTTTATAGTAGTACAAAATAGGACTAAAGTGTTACTTGTTTGAGTTAGGTGAAGCAGTTCCAAGCGGTGTAGTGTACCACTTTCACTTTGTTTTTTTTCTATTCCGTGTTAAATAAACATACTGCGCACGAATTACGATATCATCGTCACGTAATACTGTCAGTGAAATTATTTAGGTTTTGCACGTTCAAGTAGCGACTTACATCTGAAAATATAAGGAAACGACGCAAAAATGTGACAAAGAATCTATTGCCTACTAAATCACGGGAAAAATATTTGAAAGCTACAAATTTATCGAGTAGAAAACACCAAAAGGAGCGTTGTCTTTTTCGGAAACTGTATTTTTGTTATATTTTCAAGAATTAACCAAATGTATGCAACCTTCAATGCGACTTTTATTTATTTTTCATATAGAATGAAAAGAAAAAAAATTGGGGGTAAAATTATTCTTCCTCGGTCGACTTATTCAATATAAATATTGAATACCTCGCTACACTCAGGACTCTACTTATTCAATATAAATATTGAATACCTCGCTACACTCAGGACTCTACTTATTCAATATAAATATTGAATACCTCGCTACACTCAGGACTCTACTTATTCAATATAAATATTGAATACCTCGCTACACTCAGGACTCTACTTATTCAATATAAATATTGAATACCTCGCTACACTCAGGACTCTACTTATTCAATATAAATATTGAATACCTCGCTACACTCAGGACTCTACTTATTCAATATAAATATTGAATACCTCGCTACACTCAGGACTCTACTTATTCAATATAAATATTGAATACCTCGCTACACTCAGGACTCTACTTATTCAATATAAATATTGAATACCTCGCTACACTCAGGACTCTACTTATTCAATATAAATATTGAATACCTCGCTACACTCAGGACTCTACTTAAGGCCCAGTTCTAGCACTTTTAGCAATTTTCGTCGTTTTTGAACGTCTGTATCTTATTTTATATTTAACCCAGAACTATGAAATTGGTATCACATCAAAATTTTACATATTATCTCGTACTTTGTGAACACAAACATCATTAGTATGAATTCACTCGATAGAAAATAAAATCAAAGGTACTTTATGCTTAGAATATTGATTGGAAAGAGACCCCGTCACTAACTGATATCAAAGATATACTAAGATAAAGGGCTTATTATGATTGAGAAAATGGTTAGACACTATTTAATTCAAAGCTTTAGTTTTAGAGGGAAATAAAATTCACTGACACCCAACCTTAAGAAATAGCCCTCGCGTTAAAAATATTATTTTGCTCCCTTTTCATACTATCTACTCTTATGAAGGTTTAATTTTATGTCCTTATTTACAAAGGTGGTTAAAACAAGAAGTAAACAAAGCTATTATGTGCGTGGAAAACGGAAAAAAAACTCTTTTCCGGGGTTGTTATACTCTGTTGTATGGGTACTGAATAGTTTTCCTGTTGAATAAATTATAACAATAGCTTAGTATACTATTATGTGAAGGATCTTTGGACTTGTTAACGTTAGTGGTCCAGTATTACTGAATTTTACTTTTTGCACGTGTGCTCAAAAATTGAGTGTAATGTTTTCAGGGTTCATATGTGTATGTATGTGAGTTTCTTTATTCCACCATAACTTTTAAATTCCTGAACAGATTTACATCATTCCGAGTAACATGGGACGCCAAATCTTTTTTTTTTTTTAAATAAAATCTGCTGCATTTTATGGGCCCTTTTTTAAATAAGAAACAAAAAACTTTGAATTTTATAATAGATGTATATTCCAATAAAATATGTATAATTTATTGGCATAATAGCTAATAATAGCATTAAAATTCATTTTTTGGCAGGCCTGCCATATTTTTTCTCTTACCAACTTTCTTGATGTACTTGTAAGACTTATTATAACAATTATAATGTCGTAAAGCTAAAAATAAACTGTTTAAAAATAATAATTAACTTATAAAGAATTTTTAAATCGGTAATGTTTGAAAATAGATTTAGAGCTATTTTCATAATAACTTGCCCCCAAAAATAGCGTCCGACCCTGCCCTTCTAAATTTAGTTATTCATCTTAATTACGGCATCACTTTCAATAAAAATACCCGTTCATTTTGCCTAGATGTTATAAGTTAAGCTGTATAGGGCAATATTTCCTCACTTATCCCAAAAGTTAGCAGGCAAAGTTATGGGATACTAAATAACTGAACCTATGATATATCTATCTATTGATCTATTATCAATTCATCTATGACTTAATAACGAACGTTTCTAATAGGGATTTGAATTACGCCCAGCTAGCCCAGCTGTATTCTTCTGTTGGTCTCTCTCAAAGTTATTTTTACCTAGTTGCAAAGTTTGCCATGAATAAACATTCTCCTAAACAACTTCGAGAGCAGTTCCGTTAACAGCAATTGATTCCGGAATAACATATTCGTTGAACATGACCTTGGTTTTGTCCAAAGTCTAAGTTTTTTTTTTAATATATATTTTTATAGCAGTTAACGCCTACTTAGCGTAAATATCCAAGTTATGCAAGTATTTTATTGTAAATAGGCAAAAATAATAGCACTTTTACAAGTCAAAATTAACATCTCATGAACAAGTTCATCCGGAGACCAATGTGTTAAGACGAATCAGCTAGGATGCCCAGCATCTGTAGCAAGTTCTGCAACGTTTCTGACACAATGACAATGTCATCCACAAATCTCAAGTTTGAGATGTACTCACCGTTAATGTTGATGCCACATCCTTTCCAGTCCAAAGTCTTAAACATATCCTACAATGCATTTGAGAGCAATTTCGGAGAAATACCTATACAAAATAAAATTAAAATAAAATTTTAAAAGCCCTGATATTCAGTAAGTTGCAAGAAATATTCATTGGGATCGATGTGATGGAATGGATAGGCTTTGCCGTACTTTCGTTAGTGTCGATTCAAAGCGCCCCACCGAGCATCCATGGTACTAAAATTGACATTGTTTCATCTCCTGACGTTAGTCACCGTTATTTGCGTGAATGCTCACTACTGTCAAACTACTGCTATCAGCGCCAAAATGGCGATACTCAAATGCATTCATTGTGATGTTCGTCAACAGCCTGGCTAGAGTATGGAGTAATGTGCTTTTGTCTATGGTTGGAACTTACATCCGTTATTTGACTGTGGGCCACAATAAGTAATGGTAGAGCAATGATAGTCCAAAAGTTCAATAGCACAACTTTAGAATCCAACAATACTGGGTTCAGTCCTTGGCTCCGCACCAATGGTCAAGTAATGTGCGGTTTTCCATCGCTCCGTGCTTCGGAGGGCACGTTAAGCTGTCGGTCCCGGCTGTTATTGATTAATAGCAGTCAGAGTCCCTCGGGCGGCCTGACAAACTTTCACACCAGAGGCCAGCAGTACCTCACACGACAAGCAAACAAATAAGTATTTCCTAAATATACAAAGTAAATTGTCAATTTTTAGGTTATTTGTTTAACTAGGGATCAAATGATTTACATAATTAATATAATGTTAGCTACTTACTTACTAATATTTTTCTTCAGAATGTTAATTATTTGTTTGGAGAAAAAATATAAGCTGACGACATTTTCCTCATTTTCTTTTTAATTCAATCTTTGGCCTACGACTTCCACGTGGTCTCCACCATTGCGACCAAAATGTGCCCGGAAAAGATGTCGTCACTGTGTGTATTTTTTTAGGAGATTTTGTATGGAATCTGCCAGATTTGTCACAGTGTGTAGGTATTGTACGCTGGAAGGTTTTCGTAAAAAAAATGGGAGAACAAAAATAAGGAAAAATATAAATATACTAAACGACAAATTAATTATGGTTTGTTTTATTTGTTTTTTTTATGAAGGTCATCAGGATTTTCCGTGTTCTGTTTATAATATCATTAGATATTTTGTATAGTTTCTTTAAAGTAGGTACAGTTGGAAATCATACCTAAGATGTAATCATTTGTCATCATTCTATAATCATAGACACGTTAAGCTGTCAGTCCCGGCTGTTATTAATTAATAGCAGTTGTTAAGCCATGTCAGAGGCCCTCGGGCGGCCTAACAAACACCCGATGCTAGCACTACCACATACGACAAACAAACAAACACATAGTTACTTGCTTGTTTGCTTGCTTGTCGTATGAGGTAGTGCTGTCCTCTGGTGTCAGAGTTAATCAGGCCACCCGAAGGTCTCTAACTTGGCTTAACGAAAACGACCGACAGACAGCAATGAGTAATGGAAATCGATAGAAAAGTTATTAGTGTGGCGCTGAGGACCGAACCAGCATCGTTGGATTCTAACTCGCATTAGTATAAGTAGGTATACCACTACATTGTAAAATTAATCATACTGAGTAGGTGGTCAGTAATACGTACCTACTTACTACTAATCTAAAAATACGCATTTATGTAACCAGTTCTTTCAGATATAAATACCCAAATCGCCTGCGATCACAAACAATACAGGCATGTGAAACCTATCAAGTTGGAACACAATCTTTGATGGTTCTAAAATAAACCATTGTGCTGTACATTTTATTATATATGAAACCCTTTTTGTCTTTTGTCACAATAAAGTTTTGCACTTTATGATTGACTGGACACATAATATGTGCCCATGTTCAGTATTAGTTTTGTTCAACAGTGGTAAGATGAACACTTGAGCACAGAAGAAATGATAGTATTAAACTTGAGCAGGGCCTGCAGTCTCGACATCGAATACGATTGCTTTACAACCGAAATCTGTCGCAAAGTCAGATTATAACGATATTTGGTAGTCTCTGCCAAATATCGATGTCAATCATGATCAATGTCAGTACAAATATCGATGAAAATCGATACCTATTGACAATAACTGTCAAACCTAACAGTTGTCATCGGTATGTACCGATTTTGGTTGTACAGTAATCACTATCGATATGTCGAGACTGCAGGCCCAGCTATTACGCAATGTTGATCATATCGGTTTCAAGCCGTCAAATTCATTAGTGCTTTCCCAGCCAGCAAAAAGTAATCAGATATAGCTGTATAGCAGCGATACGAGCAGTCATATATCCATGATAGATACGTGTCTATCACTGGAAAGTGGCCCCAGTTTTACAGCTATTTGATGATATATTGTGTGTACCACCTATCACTTTATTGAGACATATCCGTGATATTTCAGTGTTCTTTGAATCTGTTTGGTGTTATATCAATGATATCCTTATCATATATATCACCTAATGATTATATAATAGCTACCGTGACGCTGATATTAAGCTATTTGTTGTTATTTTGTTGATTAGGATTCTGTTTTATAACATTTCCTCAGTGCTCAGCTATACTTCATGCGTATTATGATTTTGAAGGTTTTACAAAATAGGTTTTTTACTTATTTCTACCTTTTTAAGAAATAACATAACATTATGAAAAAAAATGTGTTCATATTTTTAACTCGCTGTATCAAACTGAGATGTGCGTAATATGAAGTATATTTTTGGTGCGCTTGAAATTATATTGTTGAAATAATACTGCATTACAAGTGTTTTTTTCATGCCTTCCTCAAATTATTAATATTTAAGCAGATAAACATTATTAAAATTGTCAAATTAATTTGTAGTCACCACAATATGGCCAATACGTGTTTAAGTTACTGATATATCGCTGATTTCCAGCTTCTAGCCGCTATTACAAAATTTTCGGGTTCCTCAAGAAATCAGAGGTATAACCCTAGTGGTGTATTATGCTACCTTATTTTTAATAAACTCTTAATGTCTTTTCAGTTTATTTTAGTGAAATGAAACAGGTGGAATATTTAGACGTTGACGGTTTAAAAAAAAACAGTGTGATAACTAGGCATTCAAAGTTCTCTTCAAGAGCTTTATCTTTCCATGAAAGTATAATTTGTAACTATTATGTGCCTTTTTAGAGTTATATGTGAGCAAAAAATGATAAAAAATGTTACTGGTGATATATGGATTTTGCAAAAGTATATTTGCAACTTCTTAGTGTTATTGTAGATTTCTTATGATGTTTATGGCGCAGGCGTTAAGAAAACACCAATATACGATAAATTTGTTTCATATCAGCTACGGTATGTTGTTTTATATCACGGATTAGATCCAAGCGTGCCAGATATATCACCAGAGCTAATACAGCGACTTGGAAGCAACAATAGATCAATTTTGCTGTATAAATGTACCGTCAAAACATGTTGTACAACATGTTTGCTCTAAATCGCTGTTGTGAGAACCGCTTGACAGCTGTGTTATAAATACTGTACAAGGCGGTCGAGTAAACGTTTATGTCATCATTTATTATCATTATTTGACTGTATAAGCTTTTCCAGCTAAATGATGTTACGAATCATCAATATACAGCAAGGCTATGACAAGCAGTCACCGCGTTACTTTTATATCAGTTTTCTAACACTCTTTAGTGTTAACACATATTTTTTTTATCACTACTTTGCTGGCTGGGTTGCGATACAGTCGAAATTGTTATGGAAAAAGTGTCAATATGATCGAAGCCAAGTTCTGTGGTCGGGGCCCTGGACGTCTTAGCCACACCTACGCATGACAATCATTGCAGTGTCTTTCTCTAGACATTTTTGATTTGAAATATTTCTAAACAAGCCATCAGACCTACGTTTTATATTGATTAACAATTTCTAAAACTCTTAGATTCTAATCGATCGGTTTCTACAAGTACCTAATTCCCTATAGGTATACAAGGAAGTGACAAAACCCGATACAACAATAGAATTGACAATGATAAAACAAATGGTTTAGGTTTATATATTATAAAAACCATTTTACATTCAAAATGGTTGGAGTACTACCTTTGTATTATTACACGACTGCCCAAAAATAGGAGAGTATTGTTTTCAATTCACGTGTCAGCCATGCCCCGAGGAAACATACTCCTATTGTTTTAGAACAGCAAAGACAAACTAAAAAGAAAAAAAAATTGTTTTGCTGTGTATAAATAAAATAATTATGGTATCCAAGTGTAAAAAACCCCTTTTTATTTTTAAAAACATTCTAAGAATACCCAATTGAATTCTCCGAGGTCGGTGTCCCAAAAACCTTTTGTAGCAATTTATATTGACTGTAGGTACATATATTTATTTCTAGAGCCTGACAAAGGAACTAAAGGTCCGCGTCCAATCACTCGTTGTTATGATACCTTTTTTTAGTTCTGAGATATTCCTGGGAATACTTCTAAGGCAGCCATTAACCACATACCAATCTAAAATGCCCTTATCTATTCATATCGTAAAATCCGGATTATGACCTTAAAAATGGTGGCATAATGATATTTATACATTACGCACAGCACGTCTCTAATAAGAAAAATAAACAAATTATAACACTGTTTTTTGAACTAAAAGATGTTATAATATACGTTTTTTACCATTAAAGCACCGGTAGGCTCCGCACCTACAAGGGTTTTCGTCATTAATTATCTTTAGCGGCGCGTGTTAGACTGTATGCGCGTGAATTCGCTGTGGACTGGATTTATGCGCCATAATTTACTTTACATTAGTACCTAACCAGTTTTATGTGATTTATTATGTTGATCAAATGTTATATCCTTTTTAAAAATGTGACAAAGATGTGTTGAACATGTGAAAACAGTGTTCGTGAGGAGAATTTGACTCCACCTGACATAACGGAACTGCACGGAACACGGAACATGACGAACGAGCTTTTACCAGCCTACGCAAAACTCGCCTACGGCTCGTTTTTTAAACTCAATCTCGTGTTTGAAGACCCCTCATCATTTTTTTTACTAAACTGTGTTGATATTTTAATGTTATTAGATAGATAAATTCATGTAATATTTAAATAGAACATAATAACAGGGTGTCATCGATCTTATTTCCGAGATACATTTTTTTTTTCAAAAATACTCCCCATTTTTGCCTTCATCATTTTCCCGCGGTTCCCTCTACTTACATAATAATTTCATAACTCTTCGGTTCGGTTTGTCAGTGGCTACATATATTCAGCCAATCACAGGCCGAGTTTTGTACGATTGCGCGAAAGCAAGGAATGGAAAATAAGTTTGACGCGACCACAGCGACAATAATATTTCGCGCCATATTGCCCGCAGTAACTATGACTTATTCTGTATGCCGATATATACATAGACACTTGACATAAGGTTCAAAATGCTTTAACCGTCTCAAAGGCATTCAAACCTAAATAAACTAAATCTATGGTTTCAAAGTAATTGACCGCAAATGAACCCCAAAGTTTTGCCTTGGAATCATTAGTTACCAAGTCTAATCAGCTTTCAATTGGTCAAGTTATAGTAACTAATAATAGATACTTAGATTAATTGCCCAACTGTAAAATCAAGCAGTGCTAATAATTGTTGAATTATGTGTTTTATCTTCATTAAAATCATTGGAGTTAAAATGGGTCACTCATGGGTTGTGACCAGGGTTGCCTGACCAAATTGACAAAATTACCGAACATTGCTTGACAAAGGGATTTTTTTATATTAGGGCTGAACACACATAGTACACATTAAAGTTATATAGTATTTATACCAAGGAAATTATATGTACTTACGTACAACTGGAACGATCTCTTCAAAGAAAAAGTGGGGTATCGATTATTTGACCTTGAAAATGATTTAAAAATAAAAAATACAAGGAAGTTGAGGTATAGCCCTTGTGAGGTATAGGTATTGTCTCTTTCTTATTTATAGTGCCAACCTTAGATGTACAAATATTTCGTAAGAAAAACAGGACAAGAACTTCTTTAAGTTCTAGAATAGTATATAAAATCTCATCAGACACCAAAGAGGATTTACTATGTAAATATATTAAGTAGGTGACCTCTTTGGTACAGTTGCCTTTGCGATGTTTATTTCTAAAGTTTATTTTAGTCTGTGCGAAAACCCTGAAACTTTGTACGAGAGAGAAAGAGACTTCCGATCCAACATATACTTCCTTTTCTCGCATTTTCTTTTTAAATTACGTTTTCACTTTTTTATATGAGAGATATCGTTCCAGTTATACGTAAGTACATATAACTTCCTTGATTTATACAATATATTTGTAACCCTGAATGTCGTCACTGCATGTTGCAAACTCTCCATATCTGATGTTTAATAAATACTCATTTTTCAAATATTTTAAAATAAACTCACATTTCCTAAAATGCCGACCAGCACACGAGGCAATTTTACCTCTTGCCCTTCAATGTTCTGGTGTCCAATATCCCTTAGCTCTGTAGTGGCACCAACCTCCTTCAACTTGTCTTGCATCCAGTGGACCATACGAACACAGTCTTCGCGATATTTGATATCACAAGACACCGACGGGATTGCTACTGCTTCTCTTAGCAGTTCCTTATAAGAACTTACATTCTATCCGACAAACTTAAAAACTTTAGGTAATGGTGCCAATGGACTTCTATCGGAGTAGCTGAATAACTTCCAAATTACAAAGAATGCATAGGTACCGACTATAAATAATAAGTAGGTACAATATATATATGTTTGAAAACGAGTTTTTATGAATAACTCAATTTTTGTTCGTTCGTGCAGATTGCTCTAGAGTCCACAATTACTATATTGATAATAATTACAAAGTCAGTTTTTTTGTTCATATCTGTGTTAAAACGTTCTACACAGACATGAACCTTGTATTAGTCCTAAGGTATTGTAAGTATATTTATCTATAACTATTTTTATCAATGGTTTCTTTTGATACCTAGCCCCATTGATGCTTGTAGGTACATATTATTCATATGCGTGATGTTGCGTAACTGAAAAATACTGAACTACGAATAATTTGGTATTTTTGTCATACCGAGCACCGGACACGGGCAAAATACCGAACAGTTCGGTAAAAAAACGAATACCTGGCAACCCTGGTTGTGACCTGGAGTTAATTTTAAAAAAATGCCCAATCATAAAGTAAACGCAGGTGAATTGTCCATTACTAAATTCCTACCATTATATTACTTACTAGCTCTGCTTGCTCCTTTACACGTGGTCATTTTTCTGGGATATAATGATACCATAATGATCCATGGGTTATGCCAAAACCAAAAGTAACAATATAATAATAATAATAATAATAATAATAAAATGTATTTATTGCAAACAAACAAACAAAAACCATCAACACAATATATATTTTTTAGATATTCCACGATAACATGACTCGCGACAATTAGTAACATTAAATTTACCGTGCCGCGTGTTAATATAGAAGTTTTATAAAACTTAGATCAATCAAATAGTTTTTTATCAATTTCTCGGCTTCTATTCATCGGATTGAGATACCAAGTACACCAGTTTTTAAGTCAAAACCTAAGCTATCCAACAGTGAAAATCCACATCACAGTGGGCCCCAGTGGTTATTAAGTGATGTACGAATACACAGACAGACAAACAGAAAACCAGGAACTATTTCAAAAATGATATATATTCTTGTTCAGTAACTTATTTTATGTACCCAAAACTTATTTTTTAAATCATATTATATATATTTTTGACTTTTTGATACTCACTGCTTTATTAAGTTTATATAGATACTAGCTGTTGCCCGCGACTTCGTCCGAAAGCTTTACTTAGGGTTCAATAACTTTTATGCCAGTTAGTTGTACATCATCATCATAATCAGCTTTAATTTATCCACTGCTGGACGTAACCCTCTGCTAATGCTAGCCTCTGAGCTTGGTCTTCAGCTCTATTCATAATTTTTTTCCAGTCTCTTTTCGTTGGTCAGGGCGCCCTACAGTATGTTTTCCTAAATGTGGTCTCCTCTCAAAAAATCGTCTACCCCAACGATTATCGGTTCTTCGGGAAATATGACCAGCCCTCTGCGACTTTAGATTGCTTAACCTTAGAGCTATGTCGGTTACCTTTGTTCTCTGTCAGATATCTTCATTACGAATCTTGTCCTTCAGATAATTCCACGCATAGCTCTCTCCATAGATAAAATAACAAAATAAAAAAGTTGACTTGTCTGACCGTAAGTGTCTACGTTTCGGCTTCGTAGGTCATGACTGGTAGGACGCCATGATTGAAGAGATTTGTCTTCAGGAACTGATGTATGGACGACGAGAAGACTTGATGAAGCTTGCCGAATGCTGCCCAACCCACTGAATTCTTCTATTGGCTTCCTTTCCAAAGTTGATTTTACATAATTGCAATATTTGCCCAATATTATTTCTTCTGTACCCAAGGTAAAAATATTGCCAAGGTAAAAATATTGTTGGACAACTTCAAGAGGTAAGTAGATACACTATTGGCTGCAATCGGTTCCGGGTCAATAAGATCGTTAAACATGATCTCGGTCTTAACTATGTTCATTCTATTTTACATTACAAGAGACTATGTTAAACTTTCATATATTTGTTATTAAAAACGTGTTAACAAGTTTTTATGCAATAGCCATGTCATAGTGAAATTTAGAAAGGGCTATCAAAATAAAATGCGTTTACAAAATTTCACGTGTGTGTGCTGTTAGTCGTTGAGAAGTTACCTAGTCAGGACCAAACCCTGAATGCAGCAACCATGTCATGGTAAAACTTAAAACCGGCTATAATAATAAAATGCGTACATGAAATTTCATGTGTGTGCTGTTGACCGCTGCAGGATATTTAACTGGAGCTAATCTTGCATGTCGATTCAGGTTATGCTTATTATAATAATGCATTGTCATCGGAACTGAACCAAAATGTAAAAATTCAACTCCGTGAGATAAGAGGAAGTGGTTCTAATTCTGCTTGCAAGATTTGACCTAAACAAACATACATACATACCTACATTGCTATTTAAATAAAAGCTTTTAACTAGCAATTTTCAGTGACTTAATTATATTTCAGAAAATTCGTAATTATACAATAAATTAGGGGTTGGTTTTGCTACCTTTTAGCGTAGTACCTGCCTGTTTAACACCGACGTCTTCAAATTAAATTTTGTTTTTCGAAACACAGAAAGCAGTTCCATCTAAAAAAACAACCCCCCCTATTGTATGGCAATGCTTAGTCTTTGGGCAAAGTAAAGGCCAGCATTTTGGTCACGTGTTCAACCAGACGCCCAATAGTATTTTTTTTATATTTTGTGTGCTCTTTGTCCCCAAAACCCAAAAATTACTTTCCTTTGTATGCAATGGAAAGTGTATCCTCCTCAGACCCGAGATCACTTTATGTACGCTAATGAAATGAAAGTTTAAAGGCAGATTTAAGCGACTCTAAATGACATAAAAAAATAGTATTTTATTTTATTAAGTAGCTAGTTTTTTTTTAATTCAGTAGATAGGATAAGAGACACTGATACAAATTGTTTATTTTTTCATACATATTCTATAATTTAAGAAATAAATTTGTTTTTACATTTATATACGTTAATTTCAACAAAATCAATAGATTAATTCATTTTTAGTACTAAACTTTGAATACAGATTTTCACCCCCATGAAAATATATTTGAATCAGACAATATACTTTTCGCAAAGTTTCATGTTTCTGTGTACAAATGATTTTCATAAAAATGTTTAACACCCTTTTTAACTGCCTTAGGGGTGAATTTCGCTAAATTGCTTCTTATCCTATAGGTTCCATGTGTTAGGAAACTCCTGTTCAAATTTCAAGTTCATAGTTGTAACGGTTAGGCCTGCGCGAAGATTATTAAAATCGAGTTACTCAATTATAAGTATAGATAAGTTTTACCAAAAAAACTCTTTTAAACACGTTACCCTTCTTTTGCGCCGCTCAGTTGGGTAAAACTATATCCCGTGAAATTTGAATAAAAACAAACGCAGTCGCGGACCAACTGTTTCAGTTGTAAATTCCGTCTATCTTGATACCAGTTACCAAAACAATACTGCGTAACTAAATTAGACGCACATCGCTATCTGTTGGGCGTCAAAGGGGGCGTCCGCAGCTCGGATTTCTACAACAATACGAAATTCTTTGAATTACTATCAAAATACCTAATTACTAACAAAACAATCACGCAAACATCTAGAGATGAGTCAATCAGGAATAACTAGCTGAAAATAAAAATAAAACACGGCCTGCCAAAAAAGAACTGGAAAAAACATCGTTTTTTCGCATTACAAAATGAGCCATACTGCCGCTATTATTTTTTTCAGTAATCTTATAGACTTTTTTACTCGGAGGGATGTAAGGATTCTAACGATACCACACGTCTAAATCTGTTCAGGCATTTATAAGTTATGGTAGAATAAAGAAACTCACAAACATACATACATACATACATACATACATACATACATATAAACATACATGAATCTCAAAAAACATTACACTCCTTTTTTTGGGCTGTCGTGTAAAAAATGTACGCTTGCTAGTACGACATTAGAAAGACCACTTCTGCTTCACCTACCGCACTACAATTATTTATGTACAATCTGTGCCAGTGGCTTTGCCCTCTTTGTCATTTCATTGGTTAAAAGCACTTAATTACCTACTAAAAAAATCTAAAATTTCGCTTTTTTTTTTTCGCTTTTTTTTTAATTTCGTCTAGATCGGTTGAGAAATGCAACTTGTAGAGGAGAACAGCCGAACCGTATGTGTCATTCCCGTACCTAAAATACCAAATAAGATCAAAGTTCCTTCAGCCGTCAATTTTTTTAAAGATTGACGGCTGTTCGGCTTCTACTCATCAGATTGAGATATAAAGGAAACCAAATTTTAGGTCAAAACCTAAGGTATCAAACAGTGAAAACTACATTTCAATCGTCTTTACGTGATGTCTAACAAACAACAGGAATGATTACAAAAATGTTATATTCTAGTTCTGTAGTTAATAAAATTTTAAGTTCTCTTTTTAAAATTATCTCCTTAGTACAGATTCTTAGTTACTGACTGCTTTATTATAAGTAAAATAGCTATGAACGATTATACGCAGTGACTTGTTGCCATATCTATGTTCTATCTGTCTATATCTGTACTTTTATTGAACCAGTAAGTAACAAAAAGGCTGCACATTGGAGATAGTTTTAAAAAAATGGTATTGGTAACCACGCATCACGTAAAAACTACTACACCAAATGCGATGCGGTTTTCACTGTTGGATAGCTTAGGTTTTGAATAAAAAACTGGTGTACTTGGTATCTCTATCCGATGAGTAAAATCTAAACAATCAATAAAAACACTATTTGACATCTGAACGAAGTTTGATGAAATTTGGTATATTGGTACTTTTGGCTCTGGAATAACTCATAGGATCCTTATGTCGCAGAGAAATTACGAAGCAGACAAAGCCGCGGGCACAGCTAGTGATTAAAAGAAAGCAGCAAGTAACAAAAAAGTCTGTACAATAAAGATAATAATAAAAAGTTTTAAGTGACATAAATAAGCTCCTGAACATATAACATATATGTAATATATATTTTTTAAATGGTGTCTATCAGTCTGTCTGTTAGCGCATCACGTAAAAACCACACGACCGATTGCGATGTAGTTTTCACTTTTGGATATCCTAGGTTTTGACTTAAAAACTGGGATACCTACTTAGTATCGTGGTAGAAGATGAGCAATCCATAAAAAAAACTGACGGCTGAACAAAATTTGATATTTTGTACTTAAGGTAGATTTGATCCTTGAATAACACAGGTTACTTTTATTAGATAAATTACCACGGGGGCAATGCCGCGGGCAAACTAATCAAAGATAATATCGTTGATCTGACTGTGGGGTATCGTAAATGGTAATAATAAAACACCAATTTATTTTGTTCATATGACATGTGAAATGGACTATATGTCCTAACTCAATGTTATTCAGGTTTCAGGTTTCACATTGACAGCTACTCATTGGAACCTAAGATATGATAAAGTTCAGTTACATTTTATATATTTATTATAAAGTACTGATACAAAAATACGATACTGCGAAAGTTGCGTGCAACGGCTAGTATCTCAGAAAAATATTTATCATTGACGTTACGTCATTTGACGCACGCGTCGATAAAGCAAATACGTAGATGATCCTGCAGCGTCATTAAATACATACATAAACGATACGATATAAATAATTCTGTATTGATGTATAAATAGCCAAGTGAGGCATGTTTTCATTATTTGTTAACTTTTTTACGTTAATTTAAAGTCATTATGTTAAAAAGATTGAAAAGCACAAGAAAAAAGAGATAATTTATAAACATGACGTTACGTCATTAAATTTGACGCACGCGTCGAAAAAACTAGATACAAAGTTGATCTTTCAGCGTCATTCATGATAATATGAATAAACCTGTATGGAGGTATAATAACTATATTAGGCATGTTTTAATTATTGCGTTAATATTCTTACGTCAATTTAAAATCATGAACTTTCAAAGCTCGAAACCCACTGGGGCTAATGGAAAAAGATTCACAAAACTTGTTTCACATAATAATCCACCTTTATCTACACTCACATAGTAAAATCCGGATTATGAACTCAAAAATGGTGGCAAAATGTCATACATCACGCACGGCTCGTCTCTAATAAGAAAAAAAATACATTATAACACTGTTTTTTGAACTACACAATGTTATAATATATATTTTTTCCCTTAAAAGCATCGGTTTCGCTCCGCACTACGAGGGGTTCGCCTTTTGTTATCTATGATGGCGTGTGTTATACCGTATGCGCGCGAATTTGCTGTGGATTGGATTTTGGCGCCATAATTTACTTTAGTACCAAACCAATTTAATGTGTTTTTTATGATGATCAAATGTTTTATCCTGATTAAAAATGTGACAAACATGTGGTAAACATGTAAAAACAGTGTTCGTGAGGCGAATTTGACTCCACCTGACATCACGGAACAGCAACGAACATGATGAACGAGCTTTTACCAGCAAAATCAAAATCAATCAATCAACGACATTACTTTTTCATTGACAGTAAGTTCCTATTGCATGAGTGTAGATAAAGTAGTGTATGAAACGGCACATAACTTGGTATTAAAACACTCGAGTGATACTATTAAAAAACTGACTCTCGTGTTTGGATTCCCCTCATTATGCAACCGTTTTATAATTTAGTATAATTTATTATACATTTACTTATCATCCGAAAAAACACGAGTCTTAGGAAATAGAACAATAACAATAAATACCATAACGCCTCCTTTAATTTGTTAATTATAATTATGAAATTACCGCTAAGTCAATAAATTCACAATGTTATTCTAATCACTTTAATTAAAATAAATTGACACAGATAGATACGACTAATAAATTAATCTTATATTATATCTCAATATATAAGTTCATGTGCAGTAACAGAGCAAAAGTTAAAATACAAATCTAAGAACAAAACAAATTTCTCGCGTCAAATTAATGTCTCCCTAGATATTTTTACTCAGTGAACTCAAACCATAATAATCATACTATTAATTTCTTTACAAAAAAGGCGAAAACTGCACCGCTCTTTTAATTTGTCCGTGCCCATGTTTGTGAAATAACGCGCTCACAAAGAGAAATTCATAAACAAGTGGCACGACGGAAAATTAACTTCCTTAATAATATTAATGCGTTAACTGACCTACAGCCTTCTTACAACAGTCCAGAAACTTCTCCTTTCATGTACCACAAAACGTGTTAATCTGACATCTCATTTTTTTGCGTGCTTTGCAGTATCTTGGCGCAAAAATACACGTAGTGTATATTGTTTTAGGGTTGATTTCATAAACTCGTGTTTCGAGTGTTTTGAAACGTGATCTTGATTTGTAATATGTATTATTGCGAAGACACTCTGTCTCTCGCATTTTATCTGAATCTCGGCCAAATAGGTGTTACTGTGTACTTTGCAATACCGGGTTCGAACCTTGACCAGTTACTTGTGATAAGTTATGTGTTGTTTTGCTATCGCTACGTGCTTCAAAGGGCACGTTAAGCTTTTGGTCCCGGTTGCAGAGGATATCAGAGGATTTTCGGCGACTAGAGGTCGACAGGTCGACACTACCAAAAAAGGGCTTGGAGAGTCCACTAGCAAATACGACGTTTTTCCTATAAAGGTGGAAGATAATACGAGTACCTACATGTGGGCCATTGGTACAATATGTTGGGAGTATGTTGTGTATATGTTGTATGTATAATGAGCCGCGTGGTCCCCTGTTAATAATAGGTCCATCCTTTCTCATCCAACGGGTGCTGTGAGGACCAAGTAAGAGAATTCATGAAATAGGTAACAACATTTTCCTGTGCAAGTATCAACAATTACTGCAATCACAGCGCCGGCCGCCCAGCGTGCAGATTAAGGCAAAATTACCATATAATGAAGTCCATTTAATTAAAATTAAATAATACTAAAATTCTTGTTCAATACCGGAATGCGTCTTCAGAGAAAAATCTGCATGGTTTTGATAAAAACATGATTCGATGTGGAAAGCCACATCTGCTGATCTATTGTTAAAAATCATTCATATACATGGGTAACACATCTTCTCAATTTATTAGCCCAGTTTTTACTTTTTGTATCAATAACAATGAATCACCATATAATAGTTATTTGGAAATATTAAATGGAATTCTTTGTTTAGGAAATACCACGCATTATGACACATTTATCGGTTATCTGGTGGAAATTAATTTATCAACATGGACAAGTGTGTGACATAATAGAGGGAGGATGGTCCATAATTCACGTCATAGTACAGTGCTTATATGATGCGAAAACAAACATTTTTGTTCAGTAGTTTGTTTTAGAACATTTCCAACAAAAAAGATTTGTGCAGACTTTTTGCTAGGAACCTACTCTTTAATATAACTAGTGGCTCTGTGAGCTGTAGACCTCGCGCGCACAAACTTTTTTGCAAACAATCTAGCGGTGCACAGTAGCGCCAAGTTACCTTATTGTTAAACAAACATTAATAACCAAGGTGCTCATGCCCTACCTAGTGGGTAAAGGGCTGATTCCACAGGTAGAAACCTAAAATTGAGAAATTTACTGCATTTTGCTATTCTAATACTACTGTTTATCGCGAAAAAAGCATCCTATGTTCTTCTAGGATATTAAAAACCAATGCAAAAGTAGGTATAGCACCAATGCTCTTGAATTTTTTTGACAGACTTGTTATTTCGTTTCCATGGCAACCGTTTCATCCAGCGAGTAATCAATATTTTCCAGTTTTCCCTTGGAAGCTTCGGGCCTTAGCCCTGGCTAAGGCCCGATTTCACCATCAAAAATGAACACGATCAACGCAAGCTAAACTAGTTTAAAGTGACTAACTGAGTTCAAAATGACAATTTGGATTTCACCAACATAAACTGAACGAAGCTTAAGCGAGTTTATATTTTGAACGCCCTATTTTGCACACGGCACAAAACATTGGTTTTGTGCCGCATTTGGTTTTTACAAAACCAAATGCGGGTAGTTGGAGACAACGCTCGCCCTTCTCAACGCTGACACCCGCTACTTCAGTCTTCTCGTGACCACGATCAATGCAACTTGATCGAAACGTCGAGGTAAATAAATATTAAGTTTTCAGCGCGATTAAATCCCGTTTAAATATTTAACTATGGGAAATCTTATTTTATGAAAAATAAAATACTGCTAGTGTATACTGACTGTATATACTATATAGTGTATACTATAACCCTGATAATTTAGCTTTCTATAAGTGAAAGAATTTTTAAAATCGGGTCTGTATTTTTTGAGTTTATCCATTACAAACAAACAAAATGAAACAAACAACCATGAAATCTTTCCTCTTTATAATAATATTGTGTAGATGTAGATGTAGTTATGTCAATGAAGAAGATATAAATCGTTCTTTCCTTACATTTTCAGTTTTTATTATATAACTACCTACCCATACCGTAGGTATAGAGTGTTCTTAGTATTTATATTAATATTCCAGCCAAAACAATTAATATACCAAAACAAATGTCCCTCAACAAGTAAGCTGAGTGCTTATTGAAACCGACACTGCCTAGAATTCCCAGGAAAGCTGTTACATAAAAAATATATAATACAGTGAATATTGTTATACAACTGGGCTCAGCTCTGTCACAGAATATGATATAGATTCTGTTGCCGAGAAAATTATAGGTACGCTCTTATGGAATAGCCATGTATTTGAGTAAGAACTAGTAATATTGTGAGTTAAATTGCAAAACAATAAGATAAAACTAGAGAGATGGTGGTAATAATAATATTATTTGCAATTCAACGATACTGGGTTCGATCCTCGGACTTGCACCAATACTTTTAAATAAGCTATATGTGGATTTTCTATCGCTCCGTGCTTCGGAAGGCAAGTTAAAAGCCAAGAGGGCACACAACATGAAAGTAAACTGACTCTACCCCCAGGCTTGGGATAGGTATCAATTGTTGAGGTTGCTATCAATGGTTGTTAATAAGCAACGGAGTCCAACAGCTTAACGTGTCCTCATAAGCAGGATAGCATTTGGTCTGGGATCGAGCATAAAAACTTAATAATTATTATTATCAGCCAGCCCATATTATCCCACTGCTGGAGCAAAAAACCTCTCTTCCCTCTTTCAAATGTTTCCGGTCTATAACTTTAGTTTGCCATTTTTTCTAGTATGCGTGAAGTTCGTCTCGCCACCGTCGTCTAGGCCTGCCACGCTGTCGCTTGACGCCTTGCGGGATCCATTTTGTGATAGATTTAGCTCACAGTTTGTCTGACATACGACAGACGTGTCCTTGTCCAGCTCAGTCCCATTAAAACATGCCTATTTTTTGAGTTACATCGGCGATCTGGGTCTTGGTAAGCAGTCTATTGTATTTCTGATACGGTCTGTCAGTTTTATTTCCAATATACTGCGCTCCATAGTTCGCAGGTAAACCTCGAGCGCGGATCTTTATTGAACTGTCAAAAACAAGTCTGAGCGCGGTATGCGAGGACGGGGAGAATGCACATGTCCATGAGTTTACGTTTCAGGCACATGGGTAAGTTACCCTTCAGTAAGTGCTTCATGACCCAATAGCTCCTCCAGGCACTTTCGGTACGTCCAGCAATTTTTTTGTTTTGTCTCGCCTGGAAGGAGACTATTTGGCCAAGATGTACGTACTCCTGGACATAATCAATCTCCACATCCCCTATGAATACCTTGCGCTTGGTGCTGCTAGTCATAGATTGGTCTTTGACATGTTCATACTGCGTACGACCTCAAGGCATGAATGCACAAAGCACAGTGAATGTTTATGTCCTGTGTATCGATCACAGGCTTCGACGTTCATCAAGCACTCTGCAGCATGAAATATCATAAGAGTCCTAGTCAAGATGGCATAACTACTGAAGCTTTGAAAATTGCGGAACCTACTCTATTAGCACACCTAACCTATCTTCCACAGTCATAGAGTTACAGAACAAAATAATAATAAAATAGCACCGCGTGTTGTGTTGCCCCCGGCTTGATAATAGGAGCCTTTCACATCACGCGGGTGCTGTTATGAGAATAAGCATTTTCCAGTGTGATATCACCGACTACTCCGATCAGCAAGATGCCTGCCAAGCGCGATGATTATGGCAAACCTTCGACCACGTCGTCGCTTTCCATGAGGTGAGATCGTAGACAAATGATTGCCTAATCCGTCATCAAAAAATCTTTCTATGGGGGAGGCATTACGAACTGCATTGTGTTGCTTGCACTAAACTATAATAAAATATGAGAGATATGCCTAGCAGTCCCAGACAACTATGTCAGAACTCGATGACGCAATTTGTTTGCGGTGCCGTTGTGTAAGAGTGTACTGGGCCACCAGTCTCCTCTCTCGCGTGCGCTCCGCCTGCTCAACGCTATGCTGCGACACCACCCGCAACTGGATTTATTCCAGTGTTCCAGTTCCAGTACATTTGTAGAGTTTCACAGAACGACAATGGAGTTTGTGGAGACATCCACAAACTTAGGTAAATTGTAGTGTTATTGTTTGTATTTTGTAGCTGATTGTTTTATTTATTTTTGTAAATCCTAATGTTTATTTTTGTATTATTTAACCTTGGGTGGGTGAATTGGGAGACTGTAATGCCCACCCAAAGGTATGTTATTTGATAAATAAATAAATAAATGATTGTGGGAGTAGGTTCGTTTATCACCATGGCTGGTGGAGCAAATGATACGAAAATCAAAATCAAAACTCCAGTTCTTTCAACTTGTTGAAAAGCAGTATCCCAAATTCGACCTTCGCAAATTGTATCCTAAGTACTCCTCCAGACAAACTCGCAAACGTGACTCAGAAAGCTGCTGTGCTAAAATGGGATCGAGCAGGATACTATGCCATACTACGCCGTGTGCCGCGGCCCGCCCAAAACAACAACCGAATGGGACAAAAAATAATGGTTTCAACATTGAAAGATTAGTCAACCATAGATTCATCAAATTGTGAACAATCAGTTATCATGATCATCATCATGACTTCGTTTCGTAAAGCGATGATAAATAATAATTAAACACATATACAACATTAATTTTGTATGCCTAAGTTGGTTAGTTCGTAATACTACCAATAGATAGCGTTACCGTCCCCATAAGACGGGTTCAAAGAAGCTAGTGGAAAGATTTGGATGACGACGCATAGGTCTCGGTAGCCGAATTGGTAAAGGCATGTGCTGCCCCGAGGCACAGTATGCGAGTTCAAATCTCGTCCGTGATTCAACTTTTTTCCATAAGAAAATTATTATATATATATATATATATATATATACGCTAAGCAGGCGTTAACTGCTATAAAAAAACATAACATATACAACACTTAAACATGAATAATATTTAGGCCATATTTTATGATACAATAATCAAGGCCAATCTTTGAAGCTTAAAAGCAAAAAGGTATAGGATGATACTTGGGCGATTCACACCGTGGTACGAATAGCCCCATGTAAAAAGAGAGACAATTCACACAGAGGCAATTGGCGAAAAATACATGGTAAGAAACGCCCCAATACCTGAAACAGAAAGGAACAACATACATTAAAAGCAGTGCCCCGCTGCTTGGCCCGCGTTCAAACATTGTCACCCCATTTCACCAGATATTGAATTTCAATAAAATACAGTCTTGTGTACATACTCAAGGAATATATAAAACTCTAGGTCCCCCGGCTTAGGATTTGCGTTTTCTGTCAGTCAGACAGTAATTCACAGTTGTTTTATAGATACTTACTTTATTTTCTTTGGTCACAATCCAATCCATAAGAAATTCGCAAGTAAAAGTCAATATAGAGTGGCATAATAAGATAGTGCTTCATATTAGAACAGCAGCCGACCTTTTCTGTAAGGCAGAAAAAGACAATTATAAATTACCATTGCCAACCAAATTAGACAAGAACCGGACACCATTACACGGTGCGGCAGTTAAGTGTAGCGTTACAAAGTCGTTTTGCTACACAGCAAACGTGACCTACGTCATCGGGTGTCAAGAGAAAACGGATATGAGATCTTAGAGTTTAGTTGCAAGGTTTTGCTATTTCCGATACAGGAAAACAACCGTAGTAACTGCACAGAAGAGTAACTGTTTCCTTGAGATTTGATCATTTACCCTTCATGCGTAGAGCCCGACCACGCGTCACCGCGTAGGGCTGGTTGCGGCTGCGTATCTTACCCCTTTTTATCGCTTACTAGCTGTTTAACGCGAAAAAAGCATCCTATATACTTGTAAGATATTAAAAACCAATGCAAAAGTAGGTATAGCACCAATGCTCTTGAAGTTTTTTGGTAGACTTCTTATTTCGTTTCCATGGCAACCGTTCCTTACAGCGAGTAATAAACATTTTCCAGTTTTCCCATAAATAAAAAGTATCCTATGTTTTATTCCAGGGTATAAGCTATTTCCATTCCAAATTTCATCAAAATCCGTCCAGCCGTTATCGCGTGAAAGTTCCCAAATAAACAAACAAACAAACAAACAGACATTTGACTTTTATATATTTATAAATTTCATACAAATATATCTAAAAAATAAACTGATTTAGTTTTTATCTGTTTTGTAAAAAATAAACATACAATTTCATAAAATAATGTCTCTAAAAATAATGAACTGATTTAGTTTTCTCTGTTTGTTTATAAACAAAAATCTGCCATAACTCAAACACCTTTTTGTATTTACTGGGCGAGACTTGCAATCTATGGAATAAGCCAAACTTCCCCATTTAGTAATTACCTAACCTGACTCACTTCATCCGTCTAACACCTAACTAAAACTAAACACAGAGTGATGGTAATTCCTCCATAAATCTTGTCCAAGCTCCACATTACGTTAAGGCCGGCTATATTTACCTGTACGTACGTGAACACGCCACACCATACTGTCTGGATGTTCTACCTACAGCATGATTCATTTAAATATTTTGTTTTAACAACATCAGAGTTATTATTTGTTTATGGTACTCGTAATATAGTTGGTCAAGGGTGAGGCCGCTTGAATATAGATCTTCGCTTTAAAAACGATCCGAGATGTCATTTTCATGATTATTGCATCAATTTGAGCCAGACCGGAACAGGTTTATATGTTAGTTATCTTGAAGCTTGGAGTAATGCGGAATTTCGATTTTAATTTAAAATTAATTTATGGCATATATTGCTCTATGCCACATCCAGTATTATTTTTATTTTTTATGTATAATTGTGACCAAATTAGAGTTTTTTTTAATATCTATACTGATCATGGACTCGTGCTGCTGCTGCTTCTAGATCCGAACCCAGCACGTGAAAATTCGATAAATACTGACCCGCCACTACACTGACGAACTGTCCGACGTCAGCCTAGACGAGATTGAGATGGCGCTCTTAAGAATGGAAAGGCCCCGGTAAGGCTGGTATAACTTCAGACCTCTTGAAAGCAGGGGGGAAACACGGACTTCAAGAGCTTTAGGGGTTATTTAGCACCATTCTAAACAGTGGGAGAACTCCAAAGACGTAGAGCAGAATTTTGTACTCTTCTATGAAAATGAGGATGATACCCTTTTAAAGAACTACCGACCTTTTTTACTCTTGAGGCACGTTTATAAGTTTTTCTCGAGGGTCATCTTAAATCGTCTCGTAAGAAGACTTGACGTAATATAGCCTCCTAAACGATTCCGTAGAGGATTTAGCACCATACACCACATACACACATTGATGCAGGTAACAAAGAAGTCTGAAGAGTATAACCAGCCCTTGTGTCTTGCTTTTTTGACTTTGATTAGGCCTTAGATTCCGTTGAAACTTGGGCCGTTCTGGAGACTTTGCAGCGTTGTCAAGTGGACTGGCGATACATCGAAGTGCTGAGATTTCTGTATGACGCTACAAAACCAGCAGTCTAAACATATCCAACTGCGCAGAGGAATGAGACAGGGGGATGTTAACATAATATCCCCAAACTGTTCACTAATACCTTTGAAGCTATGTTGCGAAATACGTCTGGCAGGAATGGGATACAGAGAGCTGAAGACCGAGCTCAGTGGCGTGCATTAGGAGAGGCCTACGTCTAGCAGTGGACTAGTAATGTGTTGTTGATGATGATGATGTGCCCACGACTTTGCCCGCATGGTATTTTTTCTGGTTTATAAGGATCCTATGTGTTATACCAGAACCAAAAGTGCTAATATCATCAAACATCGTTCAGACGACAAATAGTTTTATATTGATTGCTCGACTTCTACACATCAGATTGAGATACCATGTAGACCAGTTTTAAGTCAAACCAAAAGCTACCCAGTAATTTAAACTGAATCGCAATCAGTTCAGTAGTTTTTATGTTATGCGCGAACAAACAAATATACACGATTTAATAAGACAGTAAGATATTTTTTTAAATTATTTTTGTACATACTTTTTGTTATCTACTGCTTTATTAAAAGTACTAGCTGCGCCCGTGGCTTTGTCCGCGTAGTAATTTCTGTGCGTTAAAGTAACCTATGTGCTATTCCAGGACCACAAGTACCTTTAATGTACAAATTACCAAATATCGTTCAGCCGTCTGATACTCGTAGTTTTTTATCGATTGCTTGAAAGCTATCCAATAGTGAAAACTACATTGCAATCTGTCCAGGTTTTTTACGTGATTTGCGAACAAACAGACAGACAGACAGACAGACAAACAGACACTTTTTACAATTAATGTTATATTCTTGAAGCGTATTTTAACTGTATTATAAGTAAAATCCTCATCATGATTAGCCTATACTTGTCCACTGCCGGACGTAGGACTCTCCTAATGCACGCCACTCAGCTCGGTCTTCAGCTTTCCTCATCCATTTTCTGCCAGCCGCTTTTCACAAGTCGTCACTCTACGTGGCCACAGGGAGTCCTATGCTACGTTTGCCTAAACATGGTCTGGTCTCCACTCGAGCACTCGTCTAGCCCAATGGTTATCGGTTCTTCAGGAAATGTGACCAGCCCACTGCCACTTTAGCTTCTTATCCATAGAGCTATGTCGGTTACCTTGGTTCTCTGTCGGATATCTTCATTAAGAATCTTTTCTTTCAGAGGAACTCAAAGCATAGCTCTCTCTATGGAGCTCGCTGAGCGACTTTAAATTCGTGGACTAGTGTGACCGTGAGTGTCCGCGTTTCGGCTCCGTAGGTCATGACTGGTAGGGCGCACTGATTGAAGACTTTTGTCTTCAGGCACGGTGGTATGGGTGAAGAGAAGACTTGACTAAGCTTTCCGAATGCTGACCAACCCAGGTTAAGTTTAATATAATTACATAGAAGATTTTGTACTTAGGTACTGAATATTTTGTTAGGTGTTACTCGATGGAAAGTCATCATCATCATCATTATCATTTCAGCCTTTAGACGTCCACTACTTAACATGTGCCTCCCCTTAAGAGCGCCACGACGAACGGTCTTGTGCCGCCTCCATCCAAATGATGGGAACTCAGAGGAAAATAATTATGCAAACGTGTCACAAAGTATGACTCGTCTATGGGGAAAAAATCCTATGGAGTCACACTGTTACCCGCTTGGGTGTTACTCGATGGGAATAGAATCCACTAAAGACATTATTTTCATCTTCTCCAGCTAAATCTTAATTATTATTGTCTATTGTTAAGTTGTCAGTTTTCCAAATTTAGTTTCTTTTATGACCAACGTAAGATTATTGACTGATAGGTAAGTCAAGAAAGATTTGTTCTTGTGTTCTGTCTAGGAACGTGGACTTGTCGCTTTCCATCAGGTGAGATCGTTGTCAAACTCTTGCCTAATCTGTCATAAAAAAACATAGAAAACTTCTAAATCATCTAATCTTCTCTAGATCGTAAAGGCCTTCGAATTTGAAAATAGCATTTGGGCGATTCACACCGGAGCCACAAGTGGTGTCAAACGCCCTGGTATCTGATTGACATATATTTATTATCTTGAAGCATTTAGAATTTCCAGCTACGGAAACCCAAAATCCTTCACGAAACATCCAATTGATATCTTTATCTTGAAAATTAAATAGAGGCAATAACTCAAATTAGACTGTTTAGAGCTGCCGTCTAGCAGATGTGATGCACACATTGATGAATGACAGACGAAAGAAAGAGCGATGGAGGTCTAGGTTTCGTAAGCGGAAACAAAAGTGAATCATTGAGAGAACATTACTACTGTCGTCTTCATCATCAGCATAACTTATGTGCGGTTTTCCATCCGTGCTTCGGAGGGCACGTTAAACTGTCGGTCCCGGTAATCCATGTCAGAGGCCCTCGGGCGGCTTGACAAACTCTGAAACCAGAAGCCAGCACTACCTCATACGACAAACAAACAAACAAACATCATCAGCAGGTAGACGTCCGATAGAACGCCACTATGATTGGGTTCTCGCTGTTTACATCCAGAAAGCTTGATTTGGAAGTTTAGAACACGGGTTAAGAATTGATTTGCTTTTGAGCATTGACAAGCTACCATCATTGTATTTGCGGTTTTAGTACTTATGTACCTTGACATGGCTCACGAGTAACCGCCAAGTGGAATGTCGACTCGACGAATCATTTTTCCAATGTAATAATTAATGATCAAACGAACTTAACTGTATGTGAAGTTCGATCATTATTATATGACCAGCTTAATTCGACGCGATTTATAACAACCCTCCCTAAAACAAACACAAACCTAAAAAAAAAGAAGATGAAATGAATAACATGTAGCTTAGAATATGATATGTAAGAAGACATATCAATTTAATTTATATGCTTTAAACAATAATGAAGTACCGCCGAGTGAGATTTATATATGGAAGATTCCCTTAGTGTTGCCAAGTTACTTTTCCTATTTTACTCTAATAATCTACAAAATCTGTGTGTGAAGCCTCAGCCTAGGTCACTGCTACAATATGTCAACAGAAGAAATCGCGTCGAATTAAGCTGCGAAATATAATATTATAACTACCATCTGGACTGGAATCATGTTTAACATATCTAAAATGGCGTTAGTCGACGGTACGAAACAGGTGGTCAGTTCAACTCAAGGGTCTAATGGCTGCGAACCAAACTTTGAATGAATCCCAGTGTCTCCTGTTGCATATTCGAACGATAGGTAGGTATATTATTTACTAGCTGATACCTGCGGCTTCGCACGCGGTGTCATTTTTATATAAGCTTAAAACACTCACAAATAACGTGGCCTTTTATTGGTAAAATAAATAAATAAATAAATATATATATATATATATATATATATATAGTCTAGAGTAGTACTTATATATGATATATATATATAGTATGGAAGTATAGATAACGCGCGAAATGAACAAAAAATAATAATCTCATAATCGTCACGTTTATTACCTGGTCATAAAAACTTAGTACCACAGTTTTAAAATTAATAGAGTTTTTATTAAATTGCTGGACTCTTGCTCATCAGATTGAGATACCAAGTACACCAGTTTTTAAGTCAAACCCGAAGCTATGCAATAGTGAAAAACGCATCGCAATCGGTCTGGTAGTTTTATCGTGATGCACGAACAGACAAACATTAAGAGTGTGGTATTACATTTTGAAGGCCAGTGTATATTTAAAAGCTACAGTTCCTTAAGCATTTTGACATGAATAAGTACATCCCTGAATCTCCTACCTATAGGGTCTGTGAAGTATATACGCGGCGCGCCCATCTAACATAGCCAAAAAAATATTTGTTTCTCCATGGGCCGTCCTATGCTCCATAGTCCGATCCCGTGGTTATTAAGTATTAAGGTCGCCGTATACGTGACCCCGTCACGTATGCGGCGGGCAATGGACGGGGCGGAAACGGAACGTGGCATTATGTAAACCCGGACGGGATTTTAATGCACACGCACCTTGATAGATCCGCGAAGCTAACGTGCTTGTGTTTTGAACACGGACAAATAGATTTTTGATTGGAAGAATTAGCATTAATTGCTATTGCCTTAGATGACGAAGAATTACAGCTGCAGCCGCCAAGAAATGAAGATTTGAGATGGCTATAGAATCGAGCCACAGGAGTTAAAGGAGGGAGGGGAGCCCCTGGTACCCCCCTCCCTGCGGAGACGCTTAGTTTTATGACATATTTCAGTTTTAAGTTTAATAAAAAGTAACATCAAATTAGAAGAGGCACAGGAGTTGGACTTTGCTAGAGGATGAATTATACGAATTGTTGTTGTCTTTCTAAAAATACAATTCCCAAGCCGCGGAGACACGTTGTTTTTTTTTAAATCATATTTTGGTTTACGTGAAACGAAACGCAATTTGAATGATTAGCGTTTGACGATATGAACAGCTAAATGCAAGGCTACTACATGATATGGTCAAACATTATGATCTAATCGTAAAATAGTTACATTATCCACCCTCACAGGCGCTAGGTGGAAGCCAGACTTGGCTGTGATAGGTTAGAAGACGAAGACGAGAGCGAAGCGTAGCGAATTTTGTCTGACTGAACTGGTTGTCTAACCGAAATATCTCATAAACTCTAGAAGAGTTTATGAGATATTTATGAGGGGTACCAGGAGGTAGCCCCCTCCCTCTCCCCTTACTTCTGCGGCTCGATTTTATATATTTCCCAAAGATTTTCTGTACATCGCACGCACCACACTTCATTCACTACACGATTCTCCAGAGCGAAAAGGGCGACTGTGTATATGCAGCGGAATCAAGTACGGGACGTGGCCCGCGCGGGGCGGGACGTGGTAACCATCGTCCATGGCGATGTTTTTTCACGCTCCGTCTCGCGCATGCCCGGCTTGTCCACGCTCCCGTCACGTATATTTTACTACTGTTCTTTTGTATGTAGCGATGTTTAAAAATTGTCCCGTTCCGTCCAGGACGAGTAAAATCACTTATGCAGCGAACTTTAGTCTGCTATTATAACTATTGAAGTGTTTGTAGGCTTATATACAAAGTAACGCAACGTCAGTAGTAGTGTGAGTGTAGCGATACCTCGCTTGTTAAAATCGGACCAAGTTTTAGGTTTGAATACATAACCTGTCCTTTGCTTCGCCGTAGTTGGATAAAAAAAATGCCTTTCACATACTCTATACATGAAGACGATTCGATTGATACCTCGCAATCAAAATCAGACCAGTAGGGGCGACGCTATGGAGGAACATCCACACACAAGACATACATAGACTGTTAAACTCATTAGCCTTCCCATGCTTCGCCGTACTAGGTTAAATTAGGCCCTATGGGTGACGCTTGGGAACGTCTTAGCCAGTAAGCTAGTTTGTCATTATGGTAGCTGTAGTATTTTATAAGTTCCCACATTAGACACAGTGGGAGCAAGCTGTACGTCAGTAGCGCGGGAATGTTGGTTGATGCGAAGATAAAAGGGAGGAATTTCGGAAATGTAATGGAAATGTTGGTAAACAGACGAAATACAACTACAAGGTAAACGAAAACTGTGCCAAAAGTGCCAAAATAGACACGTGTTGAAATACTAATATGTTCGATTTCCTGGAAAAAACAGATATTGTTTGAAAGCCGAGTAGAAGGCCATTTGTCTGACTGGTTTCCCTCCTTTTATATTTCTTCCAAGGTTTATTACGTTCCAAAAGCCTTGCTCTGAAAAATCATAAAAAGTAATTTAAAATAATAACCGACCAAATCTTTTTATATTAATTTTTATTGCTTACTTTTTATAGTTTCGCTAAAGTAGGCCTAAAAAAATTGAGTATTTATTCCATTCGCCAAGAAAAAAGGCATATCTACTGGAAACAGTTAACAGTCCATATCTTTTAAACTACTGTACCGATTTTGATGAAACCCGAACTTTTCTTTTAAGTTGAAAGAATAATGAAACAAAAGAATTATTGAAATCAAACTGTTAGTTTCCGATAAATACGTGGACAAACATACATGCATACATTCGCAAAATTTGGTATAATTGTTCAGATACTCAAGACTTAATATGAATATGTAGTAGTAGTGTGAGTGTAGCGATACCTCGCTTGTTAAAATCGGACCAAGTTTTAGGTTTGAATACTAGAATTTTATTCTCCGACGATACCCTTGCTCCTAACAATGACAAGACTCTAGAAGGCTTGCGTGATAAACACCCTTCTGCCAACCCATCATCTTTACCACCAAATCCCCCTACTTTAACTCATTTGGCCTTCCAAGTCAAAATTGAAGACACATTAGATGCCATTATGTCGTTCCCCAATGGATCTGCAGGCGGCATCGATGGAATAACGCCCCAGCATCTCAAAGACTTGGTCAGTGTATCCGCCGGAGACGTCGGCAGGGCATTGCTGAGCGACATAACAAAATTTTGCAATTTTTTGTTTTCAGGAACTATTTCTCAGGTCTGGTACCTAGACGACGGCACCTCAGGAGGTAACACTGACACAGTCAAAAATGATTTTATGAGAATAATTAATAACTTTCGGAAATTAAATTTGGAACTGAATTTAGGCAAATGTGAGCTGTATGTCTCCAATAAATTCAACTCAAGTGATCGAAAATTAATAATTCAAAATTTTCAAGATATTGCACCAGGTATCAAAATTCTAGAAAATGATTCACTATACCTCCTAGGGGCGCCGTTACTCGAGGAAAGCGTTAGACCGCTTTTGGAAAAGAAAATCAAAACACTATCAGATAACATCCACAGATTGGGCTTACTAAATTGTCATATCGCTTATACCATTTTAAAATACTGCCTTTTTGTTCCAAAATTTACATATATACTAAGAGCTTGCCCAATCTGGAAACATACGGAAATTTTGGAAAACTTGGATGCCACCCTTAAAAACGCCGTAGAAAAAATTCTAAATTTAAACCTCGAGAACAGTTCATGGATTCAAGCTACTTTACCTATTAGATATGGTGGCATCGGAATAAGAAAAATTTCTAGTGTAGCTCTTCCAGCTTTCCTTTCATCTGTGCACAGTGTGTCAAGCCTGTGTGCGCAAATATTAAGAACACCTTCAGCCGAGATACATTGTGCAGCCGATGCAATTGAAGCATGGGAGTCTCTTTGCCCCAATGAAAATATCCCAGTGGAACCAAACAGTCAAAAACTCTGGGACTTTTCATTGGTTCAGAGAGTTTCCAAAGATTTGGCTCAAAATTTATCCAGTTATAATGACCGCGCAAGGCTTCTTGCAGTCTCGGAACAAGAATCGGGACAGTGGCTGCACGCCCTTCCATCTGCGAACCTCGGAACGCTGCTTGACAATGGCAGTTTCCGGATCGCCGCCGGTCTTCGTCTAGGTGCTGCTATTGTCGAACGTCATCGGTGTTCATGTGGCAGCGACGTCGACAGGTACGGACTCCATGGACTTTCTTGTCAACGAAGTGCTGGTAGGTTTTACCGCCACGGCTCAATCAATGAGATCATCAAACGGGCGCTTGCCACCATCAACGTACCTTCTGTACTAGAACCAGTAGGGATATTACGTGATGATGGCAAGCGCCCGGACGGCCTAACGCTGATCCCCTGGGAGCGGGGAAGGGCTCTCGTATGGGACGCGACTTGTGTTGATACGTTAGCCCCTTCTCGTCTCAGCGGGTCAGTCTTGAGGGCCGGAGTGTAGCGATACCTCGCTTGTTAAAATCGGACCAAGTTTTAGGTTTGAATACATAACCTGTCCTTTGCTTCGCCGTAGTTGGATAAAAAAAATGCCTTTCACATACTCTATACATGAAGACGATTCGATTGATACCTCGCAATCAAAATCAGACCAGTAGGGGCGACGCTATGGAGGAACATCCACACACAAGACATACATAGACTGTTAAACTCATTAGCCTTCCCATGCTTCGCCGTACTAGGTTAAATTAGGCCCTATGGGTGACGCTTGGGAACGTCTTAGCCAGTAAGCTAGTTTGTCATTATGGTAGCTGTAGTATTTTATAAGTTCCCACATTAGACACAGTGGGAGCAAGCTGTACGTCAGTAGCGCGGGAATGTTGGTTGATGCGAAGATAAAAGGGAGGAATTTCGGAAATGTAATGGAAATGTTGGTAAACAGACGAAATACAACTACAAGGTAAACGAAAACTGTGCCAAAAGTGCCAAAATAGACACGTGTTGAAATACTAATATGTTCGATTTCCTGGAAAAAACAGATATTGTTTGAAAGCCGAGTAGAAGGCCATTTGTCTGACTGGTTTCCCTCCTTTTATATTTCTTCCAAGGTTTATTACGTTCCAAAAGCCTTGCTCTGAAAAATCATAAAAAGTAATTTAAAATAATAACCGACCAAATCTTTTTATATTAATTTTTATTGCTTACTTTTTATAGTTTCGCTAAAGTAGGCCTAAAAAAATTGAGTATTTATTCCATTCGCCAAGAAAAAAGGCATATCTACTGGAAACAGTTAACAGTCCATATCTTTTAAACTACTGTACCGATTTTGATGAAACCCGAACTTTTCTTTTAAGTTGAAAGAATAATGAAACAAAAGAATTATTGAAATCAAACTGTTAGTTTCCGATAAATGCACAGTGTGTCAAGCCTGTGTGCGCAAATATTAAGAACACCTTCAGCCGAGATACATTGTGCAGCCGATGCAATTGAAGCATGGGAGTCTCTTTGCCCCAATGAAAATATCCCAGTGGAACCAAACAGTCAAAAACTCTGGGACTTTTCATTGGTTCAGAGAGTTTCCAAAGATTTGGCTCAAAATTTATCCAGTTATAATGACCGCGCAAGGCTTCTTGCAGTCTCGGAACAAGAATCGGGACAGTGGCTGCACGCCCTTCCATCTGCGAACCTCGGAACGCTGCTTGACAATGGCAGTTTCCGGATCGCCGCCGGTCTTCGTCTAGGTGCTGCTATTGTCGAACGTCATCGGTGTTCATGTGGCAGCGACGTCGACAGGTACGGACTCCATGGACTTTCTTGTCAACGAAGTGCTGGTAGGTTTTACCGCCACGGCTCAATCAATGAGATCATCAAACGGGCGCTTGCCACCATCAACGTACCTTCTGTACTAGAACCAGTAGGGATATTACGTGATGATGGCAAGCGCCCGGACGGCCTAACGCTGATCCCCTGGGAGCGGGGAAGGGCTCTCGTATGGGACGCGACTTGTGTTGATACGTTAGCCCCTTCTCGTCTCAGCGGGTCAGTCTTGAGGGCCGGAGCCGCGGCGGAGGCCGCAGAACAAGCCAAACGACGCAAGTATGTATCGCTCTCAAGCGACTATATATTTGTGCCGCTTGGCTTTGAAACATTTGGTCTATGGGGTCCCAGTACGAAACAATTTTTTAAGCAAATTTCTCCCCGCGTTATCGACGTCGCTGGTGACAAGAGAGCTGGCTCATTTCTCGCACAGAGAATAGCTATTGCTATTCAACGCGGAAATGCAGCTAGCGTTCTTGGAACCATGCCACATGAACACCAATTATTTTTAGATTATTAGTTTAGTTTTATGGTTTAGGTGTAGGTTTAATTGTTTATGTAGGTTGTGTTGGTTTAGGTTTTTACTTTTTATATTTGAAATGTAAAATTATATGTGTATCATTAAAGATGAAATTAAATATATGAATATTAAACATTTTTTTTGTAAATATTACATACAGACACATTAACTTGAAAACCTCCCTTTTTTTGATGCCGTTTTAAAATAAAAAGTAAACACTAGCACAGATTAGGTTATCGTAGCTACTACTTGGATATCCAAGATACCATACAAACAAAGCTTCTAAGTATTTTCATTGAACACACAAGTCACAACCATAAATCTACATAAGTACATATTTGTTTTTATTTATTTTTCAATCATAAAGTATAATTAGTTTACTTAATCTATTGATTTGGTATTAATATTTATGATTTAAAAAAACTTCTTGTTGATGAGACGTTTTTTTTAAATTATAAAAGTGGTATATTTTAGGCAAATAAAAAAAGAAGTATTCGACCACGCCAAAAACACGAGTGAAGCATGCAAATGGCGTCTGCGTGTGTGTGTGTGTGTGTGTGTGTGTGTGTGTGTGGATAATTTGAGGTGTTTGTGGTTGATGCACAATTTTATACGCTTACACCACAAAATACTGCAGTTGTTTTTTATTTTCCGTGTGAATATGACAGAATTAGCACGACTAAAATGGTCGAGGTCTAGCTGCGATGTGGCGGCCGATCGGCATAACATTATGAGTGTGTGCGTGAGGCTTGTGTTTGCATGAAGCTTGTGCGTACGAGCAGGTTGGCATATCTTGAGTGCTTCATTTTCGATTTGGCGGTATGGACTAAGTATTGTTTAAACATACTTGATTTTAATTATGTTATATAGGCATGATAATGTACAATCATTACTTTGGTTTATTCCGGTCCGATCCACTGAAGAGATCCTCTGGTGGATCAGTTTTTTACAGTTTAAACAAAAAGTATCTATCTGGGTATACATACCAACATAAAAAATATACAAAATGCAAATACACACATAACTTGGATATCGATATTATCTTATAGTAAAGTCCGATATTCCAATAATTTGTAATTCAAACCACATCCGCCAGAGGCGGCCATTCCGATAAGTATTTAAAACAGATAAAGTAAATATTGAATTTTATACGTTTGTCTGTTCAGGTGTATATCTAATACGTACCTCCGTTTGTTAGTAATCTGCGTCATTTGCCTAAGTAAACTTAGGGCGCGGATGCACCACGAGAACAGTTTTCGGCTGACTGTTTGTCTGGAAATAGCACGTAATACTAATTTGATTAGACTGTTCAAAAAAAGCGTACAGTAGGTAAGCAGTAAGCGAAGATTCGCTCGCCAACTCATTCAGTCCGTGGCTGGTTTGCAGCGAAAGAAGATGTTGTTAGGCTGAGGCGGGTTTCGAGGGTGTTCTCACTTGAACTCAGAAACTGCTTACCAGATGAGTACAAGTACCAGTTCCAGTTGGCAGTGCCCAATCAGTACACTATAAGAAGACCGCACTGCACTGTTTTGAATGCAAACCTTTTTTTTGATTGTCCGAATGGCATGTTCAGGACTCTCGCCTAAGCGAGAGTCCTGAACATCATTTTTTGTCGGTGTCTGTTTCTAAGTGTGTTCGTGCCTAAGCACGGGGTTCCAGTTGAGAGAAGGTGATGTTGGAGTGAAGATAAAACACGGATGTTGGTTACACGAACATGAAATTGATTATACATAGGCGAAGGTACTTTTGTTCTACTGTGGCGCATGTGATGTTGGCCTCTACCGGCCTCTACAGCTTCACCAGATGGGGGGCGGGCGCTAGAGTGCTCCGCCGCAATGCGTGACGCAGAAGGCGCACGCCAAAGTAAAAAAAAATGACGACTGGCACAAGGGCACCCAGGGGGTACGAACCTTGGCTTGGGCGGTCGTCTTGATAACGGGGGTTAGACTAAACACCCCTGGATTGCTAGTGTTAGTAGAGATCCAGGGGGGCGTGACAAAATGGCTGCTTTAAATAACTTACCACCGATTACACCTTTGAGAAGAATCGGCAAGAAACTCGAAGGCGAACAATAACTGATTACTCACGAGACCGTCGACCTAGCCGGCGCGGTCGGTGTCTGTTTCTCAGTGTGTTGATATCGCCTGACGGGTTGTCAGACACATTTTTGCGAGAATCCTGCCCATTTATGGTGTTACGAAATAACAAGATCGGCTCTCTCATTGGTTAAATGACTTCTGCGTGGGTAAGTTCTATTGTACTCAAACATTATTTTCCCTGGTTCAAAAACAGGAACAAAAACATGCTCATAAAAAAACCTCGTCGTAGGTGGAATCCTTACCGAGGAGTGAGCCTTTTTTTTACTGCCCTAGCTACAAATCGATGCGAATCGATTATCCGATCATTGGTACTGATCTAGCGCTTTTTGATACAATCTTGAAAGAGCCTTGCTGAGAGGTAGGTGCAAGGTTATGTTTACTTCGTAACATAACTTACCGATGATTCATGCCCCCAATCGTACATACGAGCGCTGGTCTCACGCTTCTACGGATGGAATGACGTTCTACGTGTATCAAAGTAATATCTACCTTTTATAGAGCAGTTCAATCATGACGTACCTACGAGTGTTAGTTACCTCACACGTAGATTTCAGGCTGAACTGATCTATTCCTATATCGTTACCTTATCCCGTGTTTAATATTGTTAACCCTAAAGGGTACGAAGTAACTACGTGTGCTTGTACGTCACACGAAATATATTGTAGATTCTACCAGAGTTCCTAATTGATAGGTAAATAAAGCATATTCTATTCATTTGTACATTCTTAAGTACTAGGCCCTAATTACAAAACACATTCTTTATCAGTCTTACATACTAGGGGTACATAAGGTCCTATTTACCTATATCTACCTATGTACATATATTTATATAATTATTGCGCTCGTAAACAGCATGTCTGATGTTCAAAAATGTAGTCTGAGCTCGCGAGGAAGTGACTGCCACTTTGCACATGCATCAGGAGTTATTGCGGTGCTACGCTTTGTTGGTGAGCGGTGTTTAAACCTTAATAAAACATTGGGAGCTATGCTTCCCACCACCAAAACAGATAATATTTTTAATAGCAATACTCTTCCAAGAAATGTCAATTGTCATCGTCATTCAACGTCAAAGGTTGGTGATGAGATTTTTTGCACAAAAGCCGGTGTTTACGATTTGTTTTTTGTGTTATGCTGGAAAAAAACAGGTACGTAGATTTGAGTCGCAAAAATGGAAAGTAGACTATATTATGGTTGTTTTGACTAGAAAGTTTCCACAGAATCATTTGTGTGTAGCCAGGTAGCCTCGACTAAAGTTGGTTGATATTATTGTCTCATTGTCTGATTTTGTAGTTATGCCACTAAGTAGGCAATTAATGAATAAAAAAACGCTACTTTCCTAAAAAGTTGTTTTATTTATTTACAAATTTGAGTACAAACCTTGTCATATGTAAAGACAGGACAAATAGATAGTAAAAAAAATATCGATGTAATACAAGTCAATGGTAGCAACAGTTCCCACTTACACGATTTAGGTGAGCGCTTTACAGATAACGGTAGGTACATTTCCCACCAGGAATAGGTCACTTCCCCCACATTTACTCCCCTATTTATGGATTTTTGAAATCTACGAGCCAAAATTACCTTAAAACCGATCTTAGTTTTTCATTTACTCTTCCACAGGCTCGCATTTGATTAAGGGTTAACATTTAACTCGCTAAATGGAGCACAAACTCTTTGACTGATTTCATGCAATAGTAGTGATCTAATCAGCTGCTCATTCTACGATACACTGACACCGCGCAGAGTTAGCTTGGTTTGCTTCCAATTTGCAGTTCAGAGTCACATTTTTTGCCTAGTGCGTCAGCGCCTTTATTTTTACAGATTTAAAATAGGACGGCAGTTTCTTTGGCGTTAAAGATTACTTAACTTGTGATTAATGATCTCTAGATAATATTCGGTCTGCAATCCGAATCGAAAACGACTTAGTAATTTTGAAAACATCTCGTCATGATAGGTACACGTTATTTATATTTACCTCGACGCAAGAATGTTTAAAAGAAATGGATTCCACTTCCATTCCAGTGAAGAACCCGAGATATGCCGATCCGCTCGTTGTATGTACGAGCGGCACAAATAAATTTACATCATGTCATGCCGATCAGTCGACACATTATAGCAAGATCTCGATCGCGGTAGTCGTGTTCATTCTGTCAAGTTCTCACGAAAAATCGAAACAATGCATTCTTTTGTGATGATATTTTGTATCAACCACAAGACACCACAAATGATCCACCCACACACATACCCAGCCGCCATTTGCTATGCTTCACTCGTTTGTTTGCCGGTGTGGAAGTTTTTTGTTTCAAATTTCCCACTTCGATGCTTGCCTCGACGTTTCAATTAAGTTGCATGGATAGTGGTCAATAATGGGAATAGGTCACTGATTTCTACTACTAACACTGGAAAGGCTCTGCCGTACTTTCGTTTGTGCCGATTTAAAGCGCCCCACCGAGCATCCATGGTACTAAAATGACATTGTTTCATCTCCTGACGTTAGTTACCGTTAGTTCCGTGGATGCTCACTACTGCCAAAGTACTGCTATCAATATGCTGAAATGTTGTTTTCAGACCTTTTCAATACCGTTTATTCCGTTAAAAACAATAAAAATATTTTGGTGCGACCTGACGAATCTTATTCTAGAGATGTTCTCAAAATTTGGAGTGAATAGAATGAAAATTGATCGAGTTATGTGTGCCGTTCTAAAACTTGTGTTCCGAGAAAAATGCGTTTGAAATTTGTAAAAACGCGTTATAATTTGTTTACATGTACCAAACTTTTTTCCCCTGATTAATCATGGTTCAAGGCATCTCAAGCCAATACAACAAATGGATTTATTTGGATTTTTTTCAGTGGTGTTACCCTTTAATACGTTTAATACTCCTAAAAACGCATCTTTTGTTTTTTTTTTAACTATAATTGTCTGTTAGAGCCCGTGCTGTACTCGAGTTGTCTATAAAAGGGTTTTTCTATATCTGGGCATCATCATTCCCAACAGTTTTCAGACGGGAAGCAATGATCGAAGTATGACATTTTTTTACATTTTTGAAGTGCTCTTAAAATGGCCGATGTTGAGATTTGTGTCTGAAAATGTGTTATTTCGCATTAACTAACCCTGATTTACTTGACACAATGATTTTCAGACGGGAAGTGATTACCGTGATTTTCTTCGTTTTTTTGTAATTATTTTCTATTTGGCATTTTTTTAAATGCGCTCATGTCAGCCCCTGCATCCAAAATGTCTGAAAATCGTTTGTTTGAGTTCAGGGTAATCTAATTTATCGATCTTATATGGTTTCATCCAGGAAGCGATGACCGAGAAATCTTGGTCGTGGCACAGTCCTACTATATATTTACTGTGGTCGTAGACTTTTGTACTATATATAGTTGACGCACAAATTATACAAATATGTAATTCTCTTATTCGTCACGTTTATTACTATTTTAAAAGCTATGAACGCTATTCGTAACTCTTAACTCAAGAAAATACTTTAATATGGGATATGCAGATGATTTCCCCACGCCTCTTTACGGACGGTCACTTATCGCTTGAGATCAATATGTAAATCAACATTTTTCAAAATTTGACCAAAATCCGTCCAGCCATTATCAAGTGAAAGCTCCCCAAACAAACAAACAACCAAACAGACAACGTTTCACTTTTATATATTGGTATGGATAAATGCTACCATCAATTGCCAGAAGATATCTAAAAAGTAACAGTGGATCAAACCATATCAAAGCAAATAAATCCACCATATCTTTTAAGTACAAGTTTATACGAAGTAGGCGTTTGCTAATACCACCAGATTTCATCTGATCGCTACAAATGCTACGATAAATGCTTCTTAGTAGAGGAACGGAAGCATATTTGGAATACCTTTTTTATTTTTGGTCTGTAACTTTTTTTGCATTGCAGTGCAGGGAAATTAAACTGTCATTAAATTGTAGCTGCAAGTATGTTCATGCGACAACTATATATTACTATTAGATACATTTTTAGTTTGACGAGGAAATCACAGAAACCATAATTTTAGATGTGGTGCAGGTATTTTGGAATAGGACCCTTCTAATTTATATTTGTCTTAAAAGTAAATCTAAAACTTATAAGAACACATATTATGCTATAAAGCAACTTTATAAAATCGGTCTTTATCCCAATTTAATGTATTCCAAATTACCTTCCTAAGTATTGATATATCCATCAACTTGGGCATCCCAAATTAGTAACAACGTATGGTCGGACATAACCTCAGTTTATTTATTTATAAATGTTTAAATCTTCAAAATCAAAGTGAATTTGCAAAATTTATGATCTATCTTACAGTATAAATAAAGCTCAACGAAAATATCAGATATTAATTTAGCTATGACAAACGGATTAAACACGTAACTTAACTTTTTTTAAAGACTTGTGCCTTGTGTAAATTCTGGATGCCGTTTTAGAAAAGTATCGAGTTTTCAATGAAAATATATCGACAGGGGGCGCTACAATCCTACCTATAATATATATCCACATGGAGTTAGTATACGACATAATATACAAAACATACATACATTTTGGAACTTCGTGGTCAAGGCCAGCTCGTTTTTTAGTTTGTCGCGTCCGATATTAATGAATATGAAATACGGTTTAATATTAAATAATACCGTTTCAAGTCCCAACTTTGCCACTACGCTGTAGTACAAACTGTTTTTTATAACATCCGCTTGGATTTATTCATTGGAATTGTAAATATTGAGGTTATGCGTAAAATGAAACTTACCTAAGACCAAGAAGGTTTAAAAAAAGACGGAGTCTAAACCGCCAAACAAACGAGTGAAGCATAGCCGATGGCGGCTGCGTATGATTTATATATACTTATAATAAAACTGTAACGGGTCCAATAAAAAAATAATTCTAAATATATTCAATGTACATTGAAGATATTTAGAATTATTTTTTTGGACGTTACTTGGTATGATTTGAGTTCACACTTCGAGGTAGGACATTGGATACTTTTCATCCCGAAAAAAATATGTGTTTCTGCAGGTTAGAGGTAGAAAATTATTTAAAAGAACACTAAGCACGCTGAAACTATTGGTTGGATGTTGGTGCAACTTGGCACAGACATAGTTTATAAGATAGGTGAAAATTATGTGATGATACAGTTTGTACCGAAAAAACAAAGGGTTCCTCTGGGATATGGGGCCAAATTCTGTACATTAAAGATACAGTGTTTTTTTTTTTGGAAAATACTCTATACTCGATTATCAAGCCTAAACTGTATGTTTTTTCATTTTTGTCTGTAGGTCTGTCAGTCTGTATCTTATCCGCGCATCACGCCGCCGGAACTACTTGATGAATTCAAAAGAAACTTGGTATGATTTGAGTTCGTACTACGAGGTAGGACATAGGATACTTTACATATCGAAAAATGTATGGGTTATTATTTAGGGGTTGAAACTTATTTAAAAGAACACGTACAACGCTGAAAGTAATGTTTGGGTTTTGATGCAACTTGGCACTGTCTTAAGTTATATGATGGGTTAAAATTGAGGACACTTTTTATCCCGAAAAAGTAAAGGGTTTCTGCGGGATATGGGTCCAAAGTTATGTTAATATTTAAGTAATAAAAAATATTTTTTGTTTGGTTCTCTATATTCGATACTGAAATCAAACTGTTTTACTTTTTAATTTTGTCTATCTGTTTGTCCGTATCTTGACCGCGCATTGCACCCAAACTACTAAATAAATTCAAATGAAAAAAATGCTCTTGGGTGCTTAAAAGAGGTATTGAACAATTATTTTTTTGTTAATCGTGTCCTTCTTTCTGTTTGTCTGTATGTTTATTTGTTTACGCATCACGTAAAAAATACTGGACCGATTGCAATGTGGTTTTCATTGTTAGATAGCTTAGGGTTTGATTTAAATCTGGTGTAATTGGTATCTCAATCCGGTGAGTAAAAAGCCGAGCAATTGATAAAGTATTTTTGACGGCTGAAGAATTTTTGTTCAAATGTTGGTAAATTGGACATTATGGTACTTTGAACCTAAAGTAAAAAAACGCGTGCGAAGCCGTGGGTACAGCTAGTATACTTATAATAAAACTGTAACGGGTCCAATTCTGTACATTGAAGATATTTTGATATTTTTTTTGGAACTTACTCTTGATTCGATATAAATGTGCCAAACATGTTTCGATTGAAGCCAAAACTGTTTTTTTTTCATTTTTGTCTGTCTGTCTGTCTGACTGTCTGTCTGTCTGTATATTGGCTAGGCATCATGCCGAAACTACTGAATGAATTTATATGAAACTTGGTATGATTTGAGTTCATACTACGAGGTAGGATATAGGCTACTTTTCATCCCGAAAAATGAAAGGGTTCCCGCAGGATTGAGGTTTAAAGTTATTTCAAAAAAAACTTACCACTCCGAAACTACTGGACGGATTTTGATGGAATTTGGCACATTTATAGTTTATATGATGGGTTAAAATTAGGAATACTTCTTATCCCGAAAAAATAAAGAGTTCCTGTGGGATAATGTCCCAGTTTCTGTAATTTTTTTTTTGTTTGTTGTCGTTCTATTTTAAAATACTAAAGCTAAAACTGTTTTTTTTTAAGTTTTGGTTTTCTGTCTGTCTGTCCGTCTGTCTGTCTGTATCTTGGCTAGGCATCACGCCAAAACTACTGAATTAATTTTTATGAAACTTGGTTTGATTTGAGTTCGTACCACGAGGTAGGACATAGGCTGACAAATGAAAGGGTTCCCGCAGGATTGAGGCTTAAAGTTATTTCAAAAAACACTTACTCTCTGAAACTACTGGACAGATTTTGATGCAATTCGGCACAGTTATAGTTTATATGATAAGTTAAAATTCAAAAGCCTTTTTATCCCGAAAAAATAAAGAGTTACTGTGGGATAATGTCCCAAATACTGTTTTTTTTTGTTGCCGTTATATTTTCAATACTAAAGCCAAAACTGTTTTTTTTTAAGTTTTGGTCTTCTGTCTGTCTGTCCGTCTGTCTGTCTGTCTGTTCCTTGGAAGTGCATCACGCCGAAAATACTCAATGAATTCAAATAAAATTTGGTATGATTTGAGTTCATACTTCGAGGTAGGACATTGGATACTTTTCATCCCGATAAATTAAAGGGTTCCTGCAGGATAGGCGTTGAAACTTATTTAAAAGAACACGTATCACGCTGAACCACTAGACGGATTTTTTTGAAACTTGGCACATTCATAGTTTATATAATGCGATAGTATTAGATAAAATTTAAACTAATAAGCTTCTAGGCATACATATTATTTGGAATGTAATCTAGATCATAACACTTACACTTAAAATTTTATCATGTAATGATTACTTTCTGTTTTGTGTGCTAATAAATAAATAAATATAATGGGTAAAAATTGGGGATACTTTTTATCCCGAAAAATAAAGTGTTCCTACGGGATAATGTCCAAAATTCTGTAAATTGAAGATATTATGTTTTTTTTGGAGGCCGTTCTATATTCAATACTAAAACCAACACTGTATTTTTTTATTTTTGTCTCTATGTCTGTCTGTCTGTACCTTGGCAGCGCACCACGCCGAAAATACTCAATGAATTCAAATGAAATTTGGTATGATTTGAGGTCTTACTTCGAGGTAGGACATTGGATACTTTTCATCCCGAAAAAATTAAGTGTTCCTGCAGGATAGGGGTGGAAAATGATTTATAAGAACACGTAGTACGCTGAAGCTATTGGACGGATGTTGGCAAAGACATAGTTTATAAGATGGGTGAAAATTATGGCTACATTTTGTCCCGAAAAAATAAAGGGTTCCTGTGGGATATGGGTCTAAAATCTGTACATAAAAGATAGTGTTTTTTTTTTGGAAGTTACTCTATTTTCGATAATGAAGTATAAACTGTATGTTTCTTCATTTTTATCTGTATGTCTGTCAGTCTGTATCTTAGCCGCGCATCATGCCGCCGGAACTACTGGATGAATTCAAATGAAACTTGGTATGATTTGAGTTCATACATCGAGGTAGGACATAGGATACTTTACATCTCGAAAAATTTAAGGGTTCTCGCAGGATAGGGGTTGAAACTTATTTAAAAGAACACGTACCACGCTTAAACTCATGGACGGGTTTTGATGCAACTTGGCACTGTCTTAAGTTAGATGGGTTAAAATTGAGGACACGTTTTATCCCGAAAAAGTAGAGGGTTTCTGCGGGATATGGGTCCAAAGTTATATTAATATTTAAGTAATAAAAATATTTTTTGAATGGTTCTCTATATTCCATACTGAAGCCAAACTATTTTACTTTTTAATTTTGTCTGTCTGTTTGTCCGTATCTTGATCATTCATTGCACTCAAACTACTAAATAAATTCAAAAGAAAAAATGCTCCTGGGTGCTTAAGAAAGGTATTGAACAATTTTTTTTTGTTAATCGTGTCTTTCTTTCTGTTTGTCTGTATCTTTCTTTGTTCACGCATCACGTAAAAACTACTGGACCAATTGTAATGCGGTTTTCATTGTTAGATAGTTTAGGGTTTGATTTAAATCTGGTGTAATTGGTATCTGAATCCGATGAGCTAGAAGCCGAGCAATTGATAAAAGTATTTTTGACGGCTGAAGAAATGTTGTTCAAATGTTGGTATATTGGTCCTGGAATAGCACATTATGGTACTTTGAACCTAAAGCAAAGACCACACGTTCGAAGCTGCGGGTACAGCTTACAATAATATTATAAAGAGGAACGATTTGACTTTTTGATTTTTTATATGTTTGTTTGTAATGGACAAAATTTAATAAATACTGGACTGATTTAAAAATTATTTCACCTGTAGAAAGCTACATTATCAGCTAGTTGCATGGGCTGTATTTTATCTATAGGTACTTATAATAAAGCAATAAGGAACGAAAAAGTATGTATAAAGAAGATAATCAAAAAAGAAATGGTCTAGGGTACATAAAATAAGCTACTGAACAATAATATAACATTTAAAAAATCGTGTCTATCTGTTTGTCTGTTTGTCCGTCTGTATGTTTGTTCACGCATCACGTAAAAACTACTGGACCAATTTCACTGTTAGATAGCTTATGTTATGACTTAAAAACTACTTTATATCTCAATCCGATGAGTAGAAGCCGAGCAATAGATAAAAATATTTTTGACGGCTGAAGGAATTTTGATCAAATGTTGGTATATTGGTATTTTAGGTCCTTGAATAGCACAAACAGTACTTTTAACCTACAGAAATGACCACGCGTGCGAAGCCGCGGACATCAGCTAGTTGTACAATAAATTAGAGATCTCTACAAAAATTGCAATAATAGTAATGTAATAATAATATATTTATTCCTTTTGCTTTAGTTATTAGAACTCTGTTGCAAAAGGCAGCGGATAATGTGAACTAAGGTATCAAAACTCGCTGTAAAGAACGGAGTGGCATGCTGCCGAGGAAACGAAATAATAACAAGTCTGTCAAAAGCACCACGAGCATTGCTGCCAAAGATTTAGTAATACGCTTACTGGGGTTTTTATTATTTTAGAATTTACGACGGGTATAACGAGCAAAAGGCTCTTGGGTAGTGTAAAGACACAACCCAATCCATACAAATATATAAAAGACGACCTATGAGTCGGTGATCGTCATGCAGGCCAAGGGGGAAAAGTTGAAGCTGCACGAGAGTGTTCCACACGCGGTGGTGGCAGTGTCGCGTCATCGGGGTAGTTGTACCTACTACACTGATGATAGCGACGATGCGATAGGTCGCTTCGTGAGGAGGGCGATGGCAGCGTCAACCAACACAATCTTTAAAAAAAATTAAAGATGGCAATTAAAAACCACGACAACGCGGTGGCGGGGGCCCTTGCAGACCTCGGACGGAGAAAGGTGGAATAGTAAAAAAAAACACTTATGTTTAATTTTGTAAGGATCTTTGCAGGTATTAAGATAAGTCATGCTCACTAAAAAGCCTCTTCTTGCGGCGGCGACATGCGGTGGGTCGCCCTCTTCCCTAAATTATGGTTGAGGAGAGCGATGCTTGGCACACGCGTCAACTCGTGAACGGGTGCTGCTTACGGGGGCTGGATTTCTCTTGTAGCTGCAGGGATCCCATTTATATATATAACTTTGTAATTGCATGTAAACTGTCATAATATAATGTGTAGTAGTTGATTAATACATATATTTAAAAAAAAAACTTCTAGAGTAATTTTTCTAGCCTTGTATATATGAAAGAAAATGTAACATAATAAATTAAGCAGCAAAAAAGTGCGGACCCTGGTGTCCGCAGAGTGTAATTGTACAATAAAAAAAAAAAAATTGAAACGTTGCCTGTCTGTCTGTTTGTTTGTTTGTTTGTTTGTTTGTTTGTTTGTTTGGGGAGCTTTTAGGGCTGGACAACTTTTTATGAAATTTGGAATGAAGGTAGCTTATAGGTACCTTAGAATAAAATATAGGACCCTTTTATCCCTGAAAATGGTAAATTTTCACGAGAAATTTGGAAAATGTTGATTAGTCGCTGTAAGGAACGGTTGCCATGGATAGAAAAATAATAAGTCTGTCAAAAAACTTCAAGAATATGCTATGCCTACTTTTGCATTGTATTTTTTTAATATCCTAGAAGTATATATTTGATATACAGTAGTCCGCGCGGACGAAGCTGAGGGCGGGCAAACTACTTTTTAATAAAACTATTTATATACTTATTATACGAATAATAAGTAAACAAATTAAGAAGTAAAAAAAATAAAAAAATAAGAAAAATGCCGCGGTGTGAGCACTACCCGTGCGAAGCCGGGGCGAGTCACTAGTAAGTATATATAATAGGTATCCGTATTTGGTGACTTCTGCAGTCTGTTCTGAACATATAGGTACCTACTTAACATCCAGTACCTGGAAGCCTACGTTGGCGTATGAAATTCTATCCGACCTTTTGATTCCAAATTAATTATTTTTATTATTATTCAGCCATGGTCGTCCCACTGCAGGGCAAAGGCTGCCCTCCTCCCACTCCTATCGGTTGAAAGATTTCTGAGGCCAATCCTTCCAATTGGCGTCTACCTCATCCCACCATCTCCTTCTGGGCCTGCCGCGACTTCGTCGTCTAACGTTGTGTGGGTTCCACTCTGTCATGCTATATATGGAACTATATATGTTTCATATACATATATAGTTCCTTATGACTATATGTGTACCGTGACTCAGTCGTGAGTTTTGCCCACAAACACTTTACAGATAGGTAAAATAAGGGTAAAATACATCATCTTAAGCTTTAAAAAAAGTCACAAAATTGCAATGGCTATACGTGAAGTGCTATTTTTCGTGTGTGCTATCGACTTCTAAACGGAGGAATTCCTTAAAAAAATTCGAATGTATTTTTACTAGTAAAAAATATTTTTTTCTGTGAATATCAAACAGAAAATAAAATAAATTATGAATTGATAAAAACAATGATTAGACTTGTTCAAGATAGATAAAAACAATGATAGTATTAGCTGCCTGAGAGATTCCTGTTGTAAATCACCGAATCTCACATTTTAATATAATCGAAAGAAAACAACAATACTTATGTAGTAATAATCGCAATAAAACTGTTCCAAAGATTCCTGCACTATAAAACAAGCCGGCATATAGGTAAATTGATAACCAGACGCTACTATAATTCCTTGGCTAGACATCCCAATCAGCTAAGTAGGTACGTCAGTTCCTACTGTTGCCCTGTAGTTGCTTTTATTTATTCTGTGTCTCGCGAATGCTGCAATATCTAGACAAATTTTAAGATTCTCCGGAAGTAAATCACTTCACTCACAGATCCATCTCAGTCTGCGTCGAGTGCCAAACCGCTGGCTGCTATCAATTTTATGCAAGAGTAAGACGTAGTGAGGTTAGAGAGAGAGGGGGAAAATTATTCACCATAATAATCACATTGGGCAGACAAAGAGGAGTGTCAGCAGTCGATATCTCCCCATAAGGAACATATGATATAACTATATCCGCAGCGACAAACAGACAGAAAGACAGATACTTTCGCATATATTATAATTTACTGTAAATTATTTAACAGAGCACGAGATCCAGCACTAATAAAAAATACTACAATTACCGTCACATTAAATAAGAAAGACTTTACAGAAAAATAAATAGTGGTAATAGTGGTCACTTTGGAAATTATCAACTAATCATACATCTAATGGCGATGCGAGCGAACTGGCGACGCGTTGCCGCACCGCTCGTGGCTCTTTTCGGCTCAGCTCGGCCATATTCGAGGCACATCTACGCATCTGCCAGAATGAACATCCATCAGAAACCAGGATTGGTGTGTTAATTTTATTATTTTTTATTCAGACACCCCTAGAATCAAATCCTTAATCCGACCACAGCAGTGATGATATATTTGCCATACACGTGGAAGCGAAATGTAGATTCTAGGAGATCATTTTGGCAACCTCTAAACATACTTACTAATTTGTATGATCTTGGATTAAGGATAAATTTTGGCATCTAAGTATTATTATACTAACTGCATTCCGCGGTTTTATCTGCGTGCAATATTGCGTTTACCTCTATGATAAGGAATATAAAAAAACTCCTTAGTGCACCTCTAGGGTACTTAAGGAATATTTCCTCCAAATTTGAAGTCTCTAGATCCACTGGTGTAGCTTGGGCCTACGAATAATAATGGGCGTTGTCTGTCAGTCGATAGTTTTGTCACGGTACTGATCCAACGATACCGAGTTAGGTCCTAAGCTAACTGCACCAACGAATTTCTATGTTGTGTGTTTTACCATCGCTCACTGCTTCGGAGAGCACATGTGGCCCTCGGGCGGCCGCGCGGTCTGACAAACTTTGACACCAGAGGCCAGCAATACCTCATATGACAAACAAACAAACAAACAAACGGTACTGAATTCTAGGTATTGATTAACAGCTCATAATAACATAAATAGTTGGTATCTATTATGCAAGAATAACCGTGAAAATAGATTTCTACACGCGCCTGTCTTTGTCTCTGAATTATATTAATGTATTCGATCGATAAAACTATGTACAAAATACCATGCCCTGCCACAGAATAAATAATAGTACTAGCCCTGTTCCAGCGCGGGCGCCTATAATCTGGCCATCTAAAAGTTTTTAGAAAATTTGGCAAGAGAAATAGCAAAAAAACTAACTGTAGATTTAAAAGTGAAAGTTCCCACGTGTGTGCTCCCAGGGTGATTGGAAAAGAGGTCGTTCAACTCGCAACTACACGCTGGGACACTATATTTGCCCAGTCCCGCCCGCCCACGTGTGGAAAACTTTAGATAGCCATCAGAAATAATGATATCGACATGACATAATTTTCTTTATGCAATTTGCTTTGGCTTGATAGTCCGCTGGACAATATAGTCGCATCTGATACGGTGTGTTTGTTAAAATAATATAATAACACTACAATTCGCTCCTTTCAGTATTTTGTTTAGGTTCAATAAGATACCTAAATGAACGAGTTTCGTTACGATATACCAGAGTATTCCATCTCAGCTTTCTTACCACACAATCTTCTTCAAGCGTAAGTTATTTTAGTTACCTAAGTAAATTAGTTTTGAATGCCTTGAATTATCTGTTTGCTACAAAAAGTACTGAACCAATTTTGATAAAATGTATATGGATCCCCAATGAGCTTACAGAATTATCTACTCATTCAAATAAATAAAGAATGATCTAAATCGATTCATCCCACAGACATGCGAGGTAAACTAAAAAAGTAGTGAACGTAATGGTTCACACAATATCAGTTGGTTAAAAATTAAATGAAATGTATAGTATCACAGTACTACTCTTCCAGGACTCCGTATAGCTTTCACATTATCTTTTACCTAAATTATTTTTTGCAATAAAATTAAGTGAAGCCCAAGAAGTCTTCATAATATCAGGCGACACCTACACAAGCATTCTAAATAAGACAGCAAATAGATACCTGCCACCATCAAGTTCGTTGGCGGTACCAATATTTTTTCATTATGTTAGGACCCTAAAAATGAGTAGGAGCAAGTGTATCGCTATGTAATAAAGCTGACGAAATATACGCTAACACCAACAAAGATTATCTCTGTGAATGTAGGCCTCTCATAGAAATTGTAACAATTGGCAATTAATGGCTTGCCTCCGAAAATTGGGACTTTGTTATCCCTTGGTGATTAGGAAACAGAACCTTCGCGGGGTATTTATGACAGGAACGGGTTAAGTTTGGCCTTAATAAAACACGTGCCCGGCTTTATCCTTCAACGTCAAGGTATTTATTGTAAACTAGCTTTCCCGCCCGCGACTTTGTCTGCGCGGACAACAGTTTATCGCAAAAAAAGCATCTTCAGCATAATTATGTTCTTCTAGGATATTAAAAACCAATGCAAGAGTAGGTTTAGCACCAAAGTTATTGATGATTTTTGACAGACTTGTTATTTCGTTTCCATGGCAGCCATTCCTTACAGCGACTAATCAACATTTTCCAGTTTTTCCGTGAAAACATTACATTTTCCCGGATAAAAGAACCTATGTTTTATTCCAGCTATCTCCATTCCAAATTTAATCAAAATCTGTCCAGCCGTTATCGCGTGAAAGCTTCCCAAACAAACAAACAAACAAATAAATAGACAACGTTTCACTCTTATTTATTGGTATGGACAGGCAAATAAGGCAAGAAATTGCGCTTTGCGGTCGCCAACCCGCCTGCCCAGCGTGGCGATTATGGGCAAAAACCTCCCAAAATATGATAAACACAAATAAAATACGGCCCCCAGATCCCAGCCGCCCTGCTATTCCTGGCTACGGCGGCGGTCATGGTCACGGCAGGGCTGGGGGTGCTAAGAATCCCCGGGCTACGGAAAGCCGCCAAAACCAACTGACTCTGGCAACGTTTAACGGACTACGTGTTATGGCTCGACTAACATCTGGCACAACGAACGTTGTGCCACGTTGTGAACGTTGTTGTGTACGTTCCTAAGAGGAGCTGGGACACATAAAATGGCACATTCTGGGGTTTTGTGAAGTCTGAAAAGAGGGAGAGGATACCGTTACCTTAGAATCGGGCAATCTTATGTATTTATGAGAAACAGATCATTAATTCCAAGGCAGTGTCAGGTTCCTGTCAGAGAGAACCCTCTCTGACGACATTGTAGAAATCTCTAGTGTGTTGACAAAGGTTACGTACCTTGTTATGAAATTAAACGAGAGGTATAACCTCAAGGTTATTCAAGTGTATGCACCAGCTTCGTCAAGTAGAGGATATGTACGAAGACATATCCAAAGCCTTGCACAATACCTCCAAGCTCATTTCAATGTTGTCACGGGGGACTTCGACACTAAAGACATGCAGGGAGTCAGTTTTAGGATAACATGGATTTGGCAGCAGAAATCCCAGGGGGCAAATGCTAGTCAACTTCTTGGAGAAAGAAGGGCTGTTTTTAATGGACTTAGTCTTTAAGAAGCAGCCCAAAACGGAAGTGGACCTGCCAAAGCCCGATGGTGTGACGAAAAATGAGATTGACTTCATCATAGCGGGAGCAAAAAACGAATATTCAGAGATGTCTCAGTAGTCACCAGGTTAAGAACCAAGAGTGATCACCAACTTGTGCAAGGTACTCTGAATATTAATTACAAGCTTGAATGTCTGCGTTTGATGAAGTCCACGCTTTGACTTAACCAACTCCAAGCTGGTGTTGGATCTGAAACATTCCAGTTGAAAACCGGTTCGCTACCTTGGAAAGCACAATTGACGTTGACGTTGACAAGGAACTTGACGGAGTGGTGGGAATCCTGAGGGATGAGGAAACAAAGTTTTGCGAGATGTGGCGTACGGGCAAGAAATCAAAACTTTCGGTCTCTGCAGCTCACTGAGAAACAACGCAATGATCCAGCTGACCCTTTGTCATCGAGATGGCTCTTAGACAGCTTAAAAATGGAAAAACCCCGGTTGAGGACGGAACTACGGAGATCCTGAAGGCAGGAGGTACTCCCTCGCTTAAAGAACTTCAGCGTATCTTTAATTCTGTCCTCTTCTCTAGGAGAACTCCAAAAGCATGGAACAGGAGTGTGGTCGTTCTATTTTTCAAAATAAGGGACCAGACCTATTTTGAAAAACTATTGGCCTATTTACCTCCTGAGCCATGTGTACAAGCTGTTTTTGAGAGTCGTCACAAATCGTCTTGCGCGAAGATTCGATGAATTTCAGCCAACAGAGCAGGCCAAGTTTCAGGGAGGATACGGCACCATAGGCCACATTCACACAGTGTGGCAGATTATACAGAAGACCGAAGAGCATAATCTGCCTCTATGCTTAGCATTTGTTGCCTATCAGAAAGCCTTTGATTCTATCGAGACTTGGTCTGTTTTGGAGTCCCTGCAACGATGCCAAGTAAACTGGCGGTATATCCAACTGTTGAGATGTCTGTATGATGCCGCAACAATAACCGTCCAAGAATAGAACCAGCAGACTAAGCATATCCCCCTGCATCGAGGTGAGACAAGGGGACGTTATTTCTTCAAAATTGTTCTCAAATGCATTGGAGCATATGTTTAAGACTCTGGACTGGAAAGGATGTGGCATTAACATTAACGGTGAGTACATCACATACTTGAGATTCGCGGATGACATCGTCATTGTGGCAGAAACGTTGCAGGACCTTGCAATAGATGTTGGACAGCCTAGCTGATTCGTTTCAATACATTGGTCTCTGGATGAACCTGGACAAAACCAAAGTTATGTTCAACGAATATGTTATTCCGGATCCAATTGTTGTTAACGGAACTGCCCTCAAAGTTGTTCAGGAGTATGTTTATCTGGGGCGAACTTTGCAACTAGGTAAAAACAACTTCGAGAAAGAGACCCGCAGAATGATACAGCTGGGATAGGCAGCATTTGCGAATCTTCGTCGAGTCTTTTCGTTGCCGATACCGCAAAGTTTGACGACAAAAGTCTTCAACGAGCGTGTCCTACCTGCTATGACATACGGAGCCGAGACGTGGACAGTCGCGGTATGACTAGTCCACCAATTTAAAATCGTTCAGCGGGCTATGGAAAGAGTTACTCTCAGAGTTAGTCTCGGAGTTACTCTGAAGGACCGTATCCGAAACGAGGTAATCTGTCAGAAAACTAAGGTTACCGACATAGCCCTCAGATTTAGCAAGCTGAAGTGGCAGTGGGCTGGCCATGTTTGTAGAAGGACTGATAACCGTTGGGGTAAACGTGTTCTTGAGTGGAAACCGCCACTTGCCAAATGTTAGGGCACCCTCCGGCTAGTTGGAGCGACGATATACGCAAAATGGCTGGCAGCAGTTGGAAAACAAGAGCTGAAGATCGGGCTCAGTGGCGTGCTTTGGGAGAGGCCTATGTCCAGCAGTGAACTGACACTGGCTGATGATGATGAGGCAAAATAATATAGCACTTTTACTAGTCAAAACGAACAAAGAGTAAAACATAAATTATTATAAATAGATCAAATCAATAAAATTCGGTAAACTTTGAGTTTGAAAAGAAAATTTTCCTTTCATGTGCCGACTCAGAGTTGAATATCGCACAGGAAAAGGAAATACCCTTTGGATACCACCGGTGTTTCGGATAAACGACCGTAGAGAAGAGAACACCAAGAAACTCTACTCTTTCACATTTTCTCCACCTTTGTCAATTCATTATATATTATTTGAATGTCAGAAATTATAATAAATACCTGTAAATATCAACTACATGAGATAAAACTGCCAATGATGCGTCACACTGATAAATTAAAAATAATTTAAAAACCCAGGCTGGACCTCTCACAAGCAGTTCCCGTTCACGAGTACGACTAGTGCACCAGCCATCACCCCCTCAACCATTTAGAGGGAAGGGAGTGACCCGGTGCTCAGAGCCGCCGCAAGTGAAGACATTTTAGTGAGTACGACCATAAAAACTAGTTTATCTAAAACTTACATTCTAACTAAGTATGTTGTATGAAAGTCATAAGACATCTCAAAAAGCACTCTGACTGAATATTCAAATCAATTAACATAAACATAGAAGTAATCACTTAATTTATCATGGAGCTTGGAGACATCAGTCCATACATTTTTGTCATTTATATAATAATTTACATGGTAATATACTTTCTTACTCTAGCAGATGTTTTAAACCTTTCTTGATATATGATCAATGCCGTTAGGTAACTTATAAAAGCGTATACTGTTCCCCATAAATAAACTACTAACTGTCTCTAACCGAAATCCAGTTTCTTATTTAATCGACTTCACAAAAGGAGACGGTTACATGTGCGAATGAATGTATGTTTTTTTTTGTTAGATGTTTTGGTTGATTTCACCGTCCCATTTGAAACCGATTTTGAATTTGTTTTTTTTGTTTGAAAGGTGGTCCTATATAAATTGTATCAAAAATGGTTCAGTAGTTTTTCGAATAAAAACCTTTTTTTTAGAAAACTATTTGATTTTGTGTTTATAATGCCTCAAATCGCTAAGATTCCTAAACCGATTTAGATGGTTGATTTTTTATTCAAAAGTGTAGACTTTCAGTGTAGTCCCATATAAACTTAACATCAAAATTGTTATTAGTTTTTATTAGAAAATCTAATTGTTTTATAGTTTATGTTCTCTAATATCTTAGGATTTTTGAACCGAATTAGATGATTGTTTTTACTTGATAAAGAAGAACTGTGTGGTACTTTATGAATTTATTCAAAATTGGTTCATTAGTACTATTATTTATTCTGTGGTATTGGTTTATTGGTTGACTAGTTTACAAGTCAATGTTGAACCATTTAACGACGTCCAAATATGCTGAAGTTTTGCACATGGATGTAGTTCCGATGACAATTGTGGTAGGTACTATTGAGCTGACCTGATAATGGAGCCGGAAGATAGTCAAAAGAACTCAACAATCAGATGATGGAATCCCTTGCAGTTTGGGCTCATTTGGTTTGTCTTGATAAGATATCTGGTTTATATGGTATCCAGGGTCGGATGATGGAGCCGGAACGTAGTCAAAGAAACACTTCAAAAAATGAAACATTCGAGTTTGGGCTCATTTGGTTTGTCTTGATGAGATCTCTGGTATTTTGTGATATCTAGGATCTGATGATGGAGCCGAAAGGTAGTCACAGGAACTCAATAACAAAATCATGGAACCCCGTCGAGTTTGAGCTCATTTGGATTGTTTCGATGAGTTATTTGGTGTTATGTGGTATCTAGGTTCTGATGATGGAGGCGGAAGGTAGTAACAGGAACTCAAAAACTAAATAATGGAACCCCTTCTAGTTTGGGCTTATTTAATTTGTCTTGATGAGTTCTCTGGTTTTATGTGGTATCCAGGTTCTGCTCATGGAGCTGGGAAGTAGTCACAGGAACTCAACAAAAAAATGATGGATTCCCTTCGAGTTTGGGATCATTTGGTTTGTCTTGATGAGTTATCTAGTGGTATGTGGTATCCAGGGTCTGATGATGGAGCCAGAAGGTAGTCACATGAACTCAACAAAAAAAATGGAACCCCTTTGAGTTTGGGTTCATTTGGTTTGTCTTGATAAGTTCTCTGGTGTAATGTGGTATCCAGGGTCTGATGATGGAGCCGGATGGTAGTCATAGAAACTCAATAATCAGATGATGGAACCCCTTCAAGTTTGGATTCATTGGGTTTATCTTGATAAGTTATCTATTCTAATGTGGTATCGAGGGTCTGATGATGGAGCTGGGAAGTAGTCACAGGAACTCAACAAAAAAATGATGGATTCCCTTCGAGTTTGGGATCATTTGGTTTGTCTTGATGAGTTATCTAGTGGTATGTGGTATCCAGGGTCTGATGATGGAGCCAGAAGGTAGTCACAGGAACTCAACAAAAAAAATGGAACCCCTTTGAGTTTGGGTTCATTTGGTTTGTCTTGATAAGTTTTCTGGTGTAATGTGGTATCCAGGGTCTGATGATGGAGCCGGATGGTAGTCATAGAAACTCAATAATCAGATGATGGAACCCCTTCAAGTTTGGATTCATTGGGTTTATCTTGATAAGTTATCTGTTCTAATGTGGTATCGAGGGTCTGATGATGGAGCCGGAGTCAGAGGAACCCATTACCCAACAATCAAATGATGTAACTCCTTCGAGTTTAGGCTTATTTGATTGATCTCGATGAGTTCTCAGGTCTTAAGTGGTACTGGTTGTGTCTCATAAAAGATTGCTTTAAAAAAGGATTTATATATTTACCAGTTATAAATCCATTTGTTATGTGTTTGTATTTCCTCATATTGACGAGATGTGTAACTATTTTTTTAAAGAGTTCCATATCATTCCAGTGTAATCATAGATAATTTCAAACTAATACAGTTGTTATTTATGTAGGTATTCATCGTTGGTTTTAATTTTCCAACGCCTTCGAGTCTAGTAAGTGAGTTTAACTATTTTTTATTCCTTCCAATTTTTTCTTAGGCTACTCAAAATAAAGAAATAATATTTTTTTCCCAAAAAAGAAATTGACTTCTTATTAAATATGTTCTTATGTAAACAACCTATGGTAATTTCGATAAAGTATTATTGTTCTGGCTCAATTGTAATTATTTTATTATTTTTAGTGGTTGTTTACAAAAAATAATAATTTTAAAATGAAGTTTTTTTTTTTATTTTATTTTTCTAGTGTATCGTCAGTGCTGACACCAAGTAGATAACTTAGTGCTTCAGCCAAACAACGTTTATTATGTCAATTATGTTTCAGCCAATTGAGTAAGAGTCAAATAAACCAGAATTATTGGATTTGGTTACGGTTTGGTATGGTAGAAACGTTTTCTACCAAAAACCCAAATTTTACGGAAAATTTAAAGAAAATCCCGTAGATGGGTGTCTTCAGTCCATTAGTAAAGAAAAACATGAAGGTGTTAACCTTTTTTTAATCAGCCGTCTAGCGCATGCGTGAATCCTATGGCTGCCGTACTGAATTCAAGTGTTTCGAACTATTTTGGGAGTTTTCATAGAAACTAGTACATAGAAACAGATTTCCAGTATGTAACCAGAAATCTGTTCAAGGTAATCGTTGATTTGCAATATTTTTTGTAGTAATTAAATAGATAAAGTATTACAATACTAAAATTACTTACGCCAAATTTAATAGTGATATAACCATTTTATATCCGCTGCGCCCGATCACGCACGCACTTACATAGTAAACATTCGCGCAGCGGAAATAAAAAGGTATATTACAATTATTTTGGTGTAATTTTAATAAATTAAGGAAGTTCAACAGTTTATCTATCTAATTACTACAAACAATATTGCAAATACGCGATTACCCTATACAATTTTATGGTTCATAGATGTATAATAACTTTCTTCGAAAACTCCCACATTTGTTCCAAACATTTGAATTCCGAAAGGAGTTCCCGGGGGACCAAATAGGAAATGCAAAGGTACATAGTCAATACTAAATATAATCGTGGATTGTACCATTGGTATCCAAGGGCACAAATCACCCATAACGTCAACAACAAAAACGACAAACGTCGCAATAACGCTAGAGTTAATAAAGTAAGAGTTGGTATTTATATGTCTTGTACCAAACTTTTCCTTCCATGCCAAATGTACCTAGCTAATGAAGAATACGTTATCCTTGGGTTGTTTAATAAAGCGTTCCATTTCTGTGGATTTGTAGCCACTTAGGAAGTTTTCCAATACGACCAGAGGTCGTCCGTTTCCGTTGACCGGATAACTGCAGGTCGTGAAGTGCACGAGGTAAGGCTGGGTGCGGCCTAACTAGGTTCCACCCACATGGCTGCTTGCACGGGTTTGCTTAGTCGGTAGTTGAACCAGACTACGCAAAGAAAATAGTTAATTTGCATACTTTGTCCATTTTAATTTTAAAAGCTTTTATTTAACTTAACTTGTATGTATGTATGATGTATGTATCGATGTATCTATGTTTCTAAGTATCTATCGTATGTATTTTGTCCTGGAATCTTGCAATTCCAATTTTGAGCATTTTGTGATTAGCTATCCAGCTGAAACTTTCAGAGTAGCTCACAAACCTATGACAAAGCAATAAAAGAAGAAAAAAGAAAAAACTTCAAAAAGAAACAAGTGAAAATTGCAAAAAAAAAACTCAAAAGTGGATCACATTAAAAAAAAAGTTTCATTTAATGTATTAAGTTATACCAGGGCGGTCGCACTCCGCAACAAGTACAAATAAATTCGAGGGCGCAATATTCGGGTCCGTTCAGTCGAGTATCAAGCGTGCGCTCGATGAGTCGCGCGCCTTGTACTTAGCGATAAAGTACCTACTTACGTAAAGTTATTGACAAATTTTATTCGTGTTTTAATAATGAGTACCAAGAAGTAACCTAGAAGGTATTGCATAGCATTCGGCTGTTTGAATAGTGATAGAAATAACGACTTTCACTCATTATAAAGCAAGGAATTCAGACATCTTTATTCATCAAAGTGCAATATCTATAGGATATAATCATAATCAACCAACGACACTTATACGTAGGTAGGTATCTCACTAAACTTATCGGCGTTCTGAAAACGGGATAGGTAGGTAGTAAAAATGAGGTAATAGGTCTATTCTGATAAGAATGTCATTGTATGTAATAGAACCATTTTAATTTATAATAATAAGTAATAACATAATACATTATTACTTATTTATTCTGTTACAATATCTAAGTCATAACATATCACAGAATAATTAGTAGTACAAGTACCTAGTCATATCTTAATACAACCCTACCGAGCGAAAAAGGGACAGAGCGATTCTGAAACGGTTAGAGCAATGGAAGTTCTCGCGCGTTGTGATACGGTGCATTCTAGCCTGCACGCGATGGGCGAGCGCCTTCTAGGTAAATATAATTGAAAGATCGCAGCGCTGTGCGAGTTAAATTGCACTTTATTGTGTTGTAGCGAGAGTCGCTATTTATTTAAATGACTTTACTCAGTTATCCTTCTGTACTTGTACTATTATTCTGTGGTTATACTTAATTTATGTCAGGTCGCCCGAGGTATGCTGACATGGCTTAACAACTACTATCAATCATTAACAGCCAGTCAATATTATCCACAGATCCAACTAATGTGATAAATGCGAAAAATTGTACCATGGTATGTGTGCTTGGTGCTTAAGACTTATAAGCTACGAATATACTCGTAGTTGGTATCTAGCGAGGATGTCATCTACGAGTTTAGTCGTAGTGCTATAAAGAGAAATAGTATGAAACATGTGGCGTACCGTGACATCTTTGTTTTTTTGTTGCTAATAAACATCGACTGGTCAATTAAAAAAAAAAATTGCACAGCGACACAGTGATACACACCCTTATCTTATAACACCCGTCTCTTTGCTCGGGGGTTAAAAATCGCCAGTCAGTGGGTTAACGATTTTTCATGATTGGTATGTGTTATTCTAGGACCTAAACTGTTGGTTCTTGAATAACACAATGGCATACGTTTTTCATGATTGGTATGTGTTATTCTAGGACTTAAACTTTTGGCCCTAGAATAACACAATGACTTACGTTTTTCACGATTGGTATGTGTTATTCTAGGACCTAAGCTTTTGGTCCTAGAATAACACAATGGCATACGTTTTTTATGATTGGTATGTGTTATTCTAGGACCTAAACTTTTGGTCCTAGGATAATACAATGCATACGTTTCATCATCATCAATCCACATGGGTGAAACCATGGCCGCAGCAAAATATATTAATATCGGCGTAATTGAAAAGCTTTGAAAAATAAATAATTTGGTAAATGAAATTGCTCAATTCATGTTTTTGATTATCAATTAGTAGGAAAATTCAATTAGTTGAAAAATTAATAGGAAAACGGATGTAATCAGTGAATATCACTTACACTTTCTCTCTCTATTTGTCGATAGGTACGTCTCACACAGGACCGAAGCAAACGTTTTGAGGGAGGAGAATTTAACAGAAGACTGGCACAACCTGATGAAATGATATTGATTTTTACCTTCACTGACAATCTTTGCATCAGCCAGAAACATTCAATAAGCAATTGGTGTAACACATTTTTAACAAGGCCTGTCGAGTCGCCAAGAACTTGAACTACAAGAAAAAAGCAGACATTTGAAACTTGCCATTAGTTACAATTACACACGACATTTTTCTTTTAAAAGCTTTCAACGTGTCCACAAAAATAATGTGTCAATGCTATTACTATACTATTCCAAACCTACTTCCTCGTGGAGAATAGCCAAATAATTATGTCTTTTTATAGGTACTTACGGATGACTGCGGGTGAAGACAACGACCTGTGTATATTAATTTGTAGGTTTGTGTAGTGGTTGCTCTTTAGCTTTTCTTGATCTGTTTCTGCGGAAACTAAACTTTTTTTCTCTGTCCATTCGTTGTAACAATTGCTCTAATGTTATCATCGCCTGTGTAATGGAATTGCCTGTTGTGATTCTCAATCTTATCTCTTCTGTTTCATTTCCTTTCCCGGCTTTCAATAATAATTTCAATTTATTCATTACAAACTGTGTACATAATTAAAATCACAGGAATTATGGTGTTAGTGTCAACATATGACCCTGGCAGGGTATAGCAACAAGTAGCAAGCAGACTATCCATTATATCAATTAGTTCTGTTAATGTAGTTTTATCATTTATAAACTCGCCTAAAGACCTTCCTAATTGACAAGCACTTGTCAATTAGGAAGGTCTTTAGGTTATTGAGGAAAGTAGTTTGTTCTACTTTTTTATTATATCTGCTGGTTTGTTATTTTTTACGGCCATTTTATTTGTACCAGAACTGTGGACTGTTAATTTGGATGGTGGCAGAATGATATCATATCTATCTTTTTAGAGAATAATATTGGATATTCTTATTCTTATATTATTTATTGTATACATAAATCACATATACAGTAAAAACATTTTATAGAAGGCGTACAAACAAGAGCTTAACTCTAAAAAGAATTAATTATTATATTATAAAAGTACAGTAGGTATATACGAGGAGACATGGAACAAGTCAGAGGCAGAATACTCGGTTTTTAAAAAACGCGGCAGCGTGCGGCGCGCGTTTATTTCCCTTATACAGAGTAACAGCGCGATGACGCATCAACCAGTTACCAACCTAATGATCCTAAGAATTCCGCTGCATCAGATTTAAATCATAACTTAAGCGTACCAAGGGCCTCAGGAGATGCAAATCCATATAAATGGTGGGTTTCTAATAAAGGTCACTACCCATCTTGGAAGTTGCGACTCAATACTTATCAACACCCGCCAGTTCAGTTTACAGTAAACGGCTTTTTTCAGAGGCGGGCGTAATATATGAATAAAAAAGGAGCAAACTACAACCAAATAGGGCCGAAAAACTAGTGATTTTGCATCACAATCTTCCTGTCTTAAATTTTAAATATTAGTAATAATAATTTCTATTATAGATTCTTATGTATGTTTTCAATATTTCTGATGTATCTAATATAATAATGATGATAAAAACTGTCTTTTTATCTTTATTTTTCCCTGCAATATAAATAAGGCCGAGTACTCGGTACTCGGCCGTTAATACTCGGTGCTCGGCCGAACCCTAAAAATGACCGAATCCACCAAGTACCGAATCCAACCCGAATACTCGTCCCATGTCTACACACGAGTGTACAATAGTGTTTTGTTTTTATTTGTTTGTTGAAAATATTGTTCAAATCCATAAATATCCATACCCCAGAAGAGGTAAATATCTAAGGTCAACCCCAGATTTGTATAATCATCATGAATTTTGAAATTTGCCTCCTTGCTTTAACGAACAGTACGTTGAAAGAAAAACATGATTTGCTGAAACAAATTCGTCTATAGCATAGAGGCAGATGTACCTTCAAATTAGTACATTGGGTGGTCCCTTCCAAACAAAAATACAATGAATAATATCGTTAGAAAAAGGAGAAGGAAATAAAAATACAGCTAAACTTGAATTGTATTACAATAGAGATTCTTCAGGTACATTGTGTTCTATATGTATCAGAACTAGTGCTATTTTCGACTCTGGACGTAGTGTAATTGCACACGTCTCTGCTCGTCATATTTCATAATTAAATTGTCGTACAAGCAAATGTTTTAAATGTTCAAGCAATAATTTAACTGTTCTTGTCTATTCTAATATGGATATTAGAGGCTTAGAATGGTCTAGTAGATTTTCAAATAAACAACCAACTGTTTAAACGGTGTTGATTGTTTGAGAAGAGCAGTGAGTGAACGACTGAAAATGATAGTCATAATAATGATCCAATTGACCACGAAGAACTCACAGCAGCACTCCGCTGGTTCAGCCGATAATTGGGGCGCGCGGTAGGTACTGATTCCACAGATACACTCAACGATTTAAAATCTGTAATAGGTAATATCTGTCTGAAAACAGTATTGTTACTTATATAAAAGCCAACCAATATATAAAAGTGAAACGTTGTCTGTTTGTTTGTTTGTTTGGGGAGCTTTCACGCGATAACGGCTGCACGGATTTTAATTAAATTTGGAATGAATACCCTGGAATAAAACATAGGTTTTTTTTATCCTAGGAAATTGTAAGTTTCCACGGGAAAACTGGAAAAACGATAATTACTCGCTGCAAGAAACGGTTGTCATGGAAACGAAATAACAAGTATGTCAATAAACTTGGTGCTAACGTACTTTTGCAATGGTTTTAAATATTGTACAAGAACATAAGCTGCTTTTTTTCGCGATAAATAGTAGTCCGCGTGGACGAAGTCGCGGGCGGGAAAATTAGTTCACTATAAAAGGACAAACCAACTTTCAGCCGATCAAAAGTCTCTAATCTGCGGGGAGTGCTATGAGTATAGGTAACATAAGAATGTATGCTTTAGACTTTACAGCAAGCACTATAATGGTACCTTAAGTCCTCAGATAAAACACTTTCTTCGAAAAAAGTTATCCATACTATAATAAAACTGTAACTGGGCTAAATCTGTACATTAAATATTTTTTGAAAATTTTAATTGAGATGAACTTCAAAATCGATATGGAGTGCAAAAAGGTTTATTTTTTATTTTTTGTCTGTCCGTCTGTCTGTCTGTCTGTCTGTCTGTCTGTCTATCTGTCTGTTTGTCTGTCTGTCTCTTTGAACACGCATCACGCTGAAACTACCTGACGGCTTTTGATGCAACTTGGCAAAATCATAGCTTATGTTATGGATTAATATTTAGAATACTTTTTATCCCGAAAAAAACAATGGTTCCCGCAGGATAGGGGTTGAAAGTTATTTAAAAAAACCACATATAACGCTGAAACTACCGTACGGATTTTGAAGTAACTTGGCACAGTCAAAGTTAATAGTATATGTTAAAATGAATGATACTTTTAATCACGAATAAATACGGGATTCCTGCGGGAGATGAGTCTAAAGTTATGTTAATTTGAAAGGAATAATAATTGCACATCCGTTTATAAAACGGTACCGTAAATTCGGCTCCTACGCCACAAGTCAGAATGGCACAGTGAAAACGGTGTATGGCATGCAACCCAGAGGCACATGGATCGAATCCACGCGCTGCTATGAATATTTTGCCTCAATATTTATAAGCATTTACATATTTTGTGCCTTTTTTTTTACATTTTCTTTGATTTTTTAAGGCTTATGTAATTTCCTGAAGTAAACCGTCAAGTTTTGTTTGAAAACAATATATTTAATGGGATCTATCCAAACGAATGGTCCGACTTAGGTGCGGTTTTTTACGTTTGCAAACTGAGGTAATCGAGATGGTATAGTATGAGTTTAGTACGAGTATAGATAGCACAATGGCATCAACAACTCAAGCGAATAAACCAAAGGCATCAAAGTTCTCCCTCCGATTTAACTAGATGGCGCTGATTGACCTTAAAACACGCAAGCATTTCATTCCTGCAACCAAGGGTCCCGCTAAATTCAAATGTATCAGGCGTTTGGGATTCGGCCCACACTAGCACGACCTTCAGGGGCTTAATTCTCTAATTTTAAGACGCCAATTCCTCTCTGCCTGCGTGGAAATTGGAATCCCGAACAAATTCCACGTAGGCATGCATGGAACATACTCGCAATATCCAGCAGCACCAGGGCTTTCAAGGACGTCCATCTTCAAACACCAGGGTGAAAAACCAGGGTTCAAAATACTTTCAAGTGCTTTCTGTAGAAACAGATTAAAGCCTTGAAAGTAAAAAATACTTGCATAGGAAATTGATCTTTGCCGTCATATAAATAAGGAGAACAATCGTGTTTGCAAAATAAAAGTACTTGGAAGCCTTGAAAGTAGAAAATACTTGCATAGGAAATTGATCTTTGCCGTCATATAAATAAGGAGAACAATCGTGTTTGCAAAATAAAAGTACTTGGAAGCCTTGAAAGTAGAAAATACTTGCATAGGAAATTGATCTTTGTCTCTATATATAAAAGGAGCACTATCGTGTGTGTGGAAAAGTACTCTGAAGCCTTGAAATGAAAGTAAAAATTACTTGCATAGGAAATTGATCCGTGGGTATACATAAATAAAGACCACAATTGCTTTTGCGTATAAAATACTTCGAAGCACATCTACATACAGAGGTAGGTACATGTATTGCTCTTGACAGAGAAAGTATAGAAAACTTTAATTTTTTCAAATCAATCCTCATATCTTGTTGAAAAAGCTCAAAAAGTAGGTAGGTAGGGTAGGTAATTATTAAAAGCCAGCTAAAGTGCCAGTAAGTACATCGTTCTGTGAAACATCATAAAAAATAATTTGTACTCAGAACACAATGTTTCGTTGCATTAAAATTTGTTCGTATGGACCTCATAATAATGACCTACCCTTGATGCCCCATCCAATTTACCTCACCACCTTAATTACTCTCTAATCTGTGCCACCTTACCTTCGGAGATAATTTTCTCTACTCAATAACAAGACGTTCATGATAACAAGTTACTTCATTTAAACTAGATGGCGTTGTCTACCCTTAAAACACGCAAGCGGTTTGTTATGAAGTGGTTTGAACGTTGAATAAACTCGAACAACATGTTTTCTTCTTTTTTTTACCTTATGGTCCCTAAAGGCTCTTAAAACGTATTTAGATGTTTTTTTGTGTTTTTTGATAGAATAAGTCGACTGCAGTTGTAAAACGCGCAGCGAAATTAATCGAATTATTTATAGTAAAATAGTAATTTATTAATTAAAAAAATAAATTTAACTCATTCATGTCATGAATCTTTCATTATAAAAACCAGGGTTCAAAATACTTTCAAGTGCTTTGTAAACCGAAGCCTTGAAAGTAGAAAATACTTGCATAGGAAATTGATCTTCGTGTCCATATAAATAAGGAGCACAATCGTGTTTGCGAAAAAAGTACTTGGAAGCATGGAATTGAAAGTAAAAAATACTTGCATAGAAAATTGACCCGTGCGTTTATGTAAATAAAGAGCACAATTGCGTTTGCTTAAAAAAACTTCGAAGCCTTGCAAGTTTTTTGAGCGATGTATCGGCCACCTAGCTTCTTGTGACCCGGCTGGCCAAGTGCGGCCGAACTCAGCCGAAGCCATGCCGAACCCGCCACCGAGTATGTAGGTGCGGACGGGGCGAAAGAGCGAGTTGGTGAGTAAAATACTTTGAAAGTCTTGCAAGTATTGCGGGGCCAGGGCGGCGTACTTACAAGCCAAAACCTGGTTTAAAAACCTGGTTGCGTAAATACCCACCTTCCCTAATTTCACGCAGGTGGCGTGGAATTGGCGTGAATGGTCATACAGAATCCAGGCCCTGCTCTCAAGCCCTGATTTAAAAACTGGGGTACTTGGTATCTTAGGCCTTGCACGCACTGCCTTGTAGTGGAACGCGGTGCGTTTATTCTAGCGTTTATTTCACATTGTATTATATGCATTTATTTCATTTTTTATTATATGCGTTTATTTCATTGCAATACTATGAAGTGACATAGAAGTGCAAGTGTGTTATAACGCATATTGCCTTATTCCGATGATTAGATGCCGAGCAATCGATAAAAAACTATTTGACGGCTGAACGAATTTTGAAGAAATGTAGTATAATATTGTACTTTGTAGGTTTGGTCCTGGTCCTCCTGGTCCTCTGGACCTGGACCAAACCTACAAAGTACAATATTATACTGCATTTCTTCAAAATTCGTTCCACTGGTCTGGTGGTGGTTTGGCTTTTGGTCCTGGAATAAAACATGTGGGCTACTTTTAAATGAAATGACCATGCGGGCAAAGCCGCGGGCACAGCTAGTATATATATATAAACGGGACTTAATCGCGCTGAAAAACCTATTTTTTATTTACCTCGACGTTTCGATCAAGTTGCATTGATCGTGGTCACGAGAAGACTGAAGTAGCAGGTGTCAGCGTCGAGAAAGGCGAGCGCTGTCTCCAACTACCCGCATTTGGTTTTGTAAAAATTCAAAATTGTCACGACACAAATCACTAACGACATCTGCAGATTTCCTCTGACATAAACCGCGACGCGAACACTTGTTTATCAAGGGATTCCAGGACGCAGCCAACTTGAAACCATCCTCCTGGTGGAAATTGGGATACTTTTTAATTTCAACCGCTTCACCTATAATCCTGCTACTAATACTTGTACTATTATTTATTCTGTGGTAGTAGTGACGATCTGTGGAGAGGTAAAATGTTTCAATTGCGTGCGTTTTATGAGCATTTTATGGATCATATTCTAAGACCTTGCCAAGCAAGATGATATTTGTATTTTCCTACAAATAGAAAACAAATAAAAATGCTCATACAATGTTAGGATAAAGGCCGCTTCATAAAATATAACAAAGCTTTGTAAGTGTATCCATCCACTAAGCTATTGACCCGAATCTCTTAAGAGTACCAAATAAAAACAAGCACAATTAAAAATATATATAACCCGCGATTTCCCACCCGTGTACCTCAGCATTGAAACATGAAAAACCGCAGCTCAATTGGTCCCCCCTCCCCCCCATAAAGCTAAGAACCATCTCGATCAGATCAGTTTTCAAACATAAAAAAACCGCATCAAAATCGATCCATTCGTTCGGGAGCTATGATCCCCCCCCCCCCCCCCCGCCCCCTTTATAGCTATGAACCATTTCGTTTACCCCAGCTTTCAAACATAAAAAACACCGCTAAATCAGTCCATTTGTTTGGAAGCTATGATTTTCATCCCCCTTTTCTCACCTCCCCCCTACCCCCTCTTCCTCCCCATATATCTAAGAACCATTTCGATCACATCAGCTTTCGAAAAGAAAAAAACGCATAAAAATCGGTCCATTCGTTTGGGAGCTACGATGCCACAGACACACACACACACACACACACACACACACACACACACACACACACACACACACACACACACACAGTGATACACACTCTAAACTTATAACACCCGTCTCTTTCTTCGGGGGTTAAAAAAACAGGTGGGTAGAAGTTGTACTACTAACTCATTTTTTTTTCGTAAATTCTATGATATCTAATGATTACAGTTTAGTCTGTCAAACACAGTTTATTTCGTTCAAATCTAACAAACACTTTTGATGCTATCGTGAGTTACAATGAGCATCGCTCGGGCGTCACCTCATTTTTAGTGCTCACTCTCACGGTCTATGACGTCATCGCGGGGTGAAAGGAGATATCAAACATATTGTTGTTGTCGCCAGATGGATCTTCACAACGATATAACTATCACTTTTGTAACTTATAAACTTTAGGAGATCAAAGCTCTCAAAAGTACATGTTTTTGGTAACGCTAGTTTACTGGAATGCCCGCTGAGATGTCGAGGAAGACTTTTATCGAACCTCGCCTGACTGTGTCATGGTGACCACAGTGACTAAATAAAACTTGGTATTCGCTGGTTTGGCTCTTAAAACAATAGTAACATTCCCGAAACTAAAGTTTTAATGACCGAGCGAAGCGATGTCTCTAAATCAATTTGGCCGAAGCGGCGGCGTTTGTACGAACCGTTGTTGATCCGACCTTCATGGAATTTGGTGGACAATGTTTATAAAACTAACATAGGTCTAACTGCGAACAAATTAATATCAAAATACAATTTGGACTAACCTCGACGTTTCGATCTAGTTGCATTGATCAGTCACGAGTAGACTTCAGAATGTGGGTTGCATCGTGAACGGCGGTGGTTATTTCCAACTAGGTACCCCCCTTTGGTTTTGTAAAACGTAACCGTCGTGATCCCGCCACACAATACTCCGCTGCGGCTGGCGGATGTGACTGAGTAGTGTGCACAGTTATTCTATCCTCAGTCATTTTATCAAGAATTGTCATCGAGTAAACATGTCTGTCAGCGGCTGCTGCTATCTGCGTCACCCAACATAAATACATATATAATAATAAGCACAAATTAAAAAGTTAAATAAACTCCTCGTTATAGCTAAGAACCATCTCGATCACATCAGCTTTCAAACAGAAACGACGCATCATAATCCGTCCGTTCGTTTGGGAGCTATGCGATGCTACAGACAAACATACACATAGATACATACCCCTGCTTTTGCGTAGGGGGTTAAAAAGAACCGCTAGATCCATAATATAAATAAGAAGCAGTAGGCAGACACGCCTAAAGATAACTTTCGATGCGAACACTTCCCAATTACCGGATTCCACGGACATAATGCTGGAATAATAGCTAATCGCCAAGTAGCTAATTTGTAGCATTATCTTGTCGAACTGACGATAATGTAAAATTAAAATGTTGTTATTTTTGTATCTCGTGTTCTGGTTAGTTGAAGTAACCGGACGGACATGACGTGGCGTGTCGCATGGCATGGCAGTGTGCACCACAGAGTATGCCCGCTATGTGACGCGTTTGCTGTCGATCGCATTCTATTCTATTCGATGATTGCATTTTAATCAACGACGTATGATTTTAATCGATTAAAATGTAATCATCCGATTAAGACGTCAGTTATGTCATAGTCGGCGAGCAGATAATAATAGATTGTATTATTAGGGAGCGAAATAATATTTTGCCGGTGAGGGCACTATTTTGAATCCAGAGCGGAGCGAAGGATTCTAGAGTAGAATCCCGAGCGAAGAGAGGGATTCTTTAAGTAAAATCCTGAACGTAGCGTTTCAATATACGTCGCCCAAGGGAAAATAATTTTGCAACCGAATGATACACTCTACTTTTCATGCCCCTCTATGAAAAAAAGAAATAAAAGGCGCTGGTAGATACTTTACAGCTCATATATTTATATACAAGCACACCCTCTCTGAAAGTCTTGAACAGAAAGGACCTACTTTGCTCCCACTTTTCCAGGAACCAGTGTTTTTCGAATAGATGGGATGAAAATAAATGTATTTTATTTCGTTATTTTTCTTTTCTTCATGTAACCTATATCATAGACATCAAATCCAGATCTTTCTCGATTGAATTTTCTGTACTTTCTGATTTCAGTCGCTTCACGAACAATTATTATTCTTGGATAGAAATGACTATCAGTGGAGAGGATTTTCGGGTCGAACAGCTGAATCCAATGGTTAGGTACAAATTTTGATTCGAGCAAATTTTATAGGCTTTCAATACTAATTAATATACCTAAATTTATACGTATAGGAGATAAATCTGTTATTAGATAAAACTATTGAGATTATGGTGGTACTTGGAATGGAAAGCCACGCCTGTCCCAGTTGCAATTTTGCCAGAAACTTTGGACTGCAAGTCTTGCATGGCCATTTCTTAAACCTCCAGGCATACTGAAGCACTAGTTGTTTTAATACTATAAACGCCTAACAATTTCAGTGTCAACAGTGTCTTTGAAATAGTAAAACAGGACCTACCTTCTGTTGCAGCATGTTGAATATCTGGAAAAACTATCTAGCTGCACTTCTAAAGACAGGGCTCATTGCTTGTTTGTTTATATGCTAAGACACACTCAATTAGTTTAGTTTATTCTCAAATTAGTTGCTTCTAGACGAAGTCTTGCTAAAATTTCTTACCTAGCACTAGCATCCACTAGTGAAAGGTCTGGACAAAGTATCATAGACATCAAATCCAGATCTTTTAATAAAGAAAGTAGATAATCAAAGTAAGACAAAATAGCCTTTGTAACTCGAGATGATGTAAGGATTCTAAAGATACCCCATACATCTAAATCTGTTCAGGCATTTAAAAGTTATGGGTAACAAAGAAACTCACATGCATACATCCATACCAATATATAAAAGTGAAACGTTGTCTGTTTGTTTTTAGGGAGCTTTCATGCGATATCAGCTGGATGGATTTTGATGAAATATGAAATGGAGATAGCCCTGGAATAAAACATAGAATACTTTTATCCCGGAAAATTGTAAGTTTGCACGTGAAAACTGGAAATTGTTGATTACTTGCTGTAAGGAACGGTTGCCATGGAAATGAAATAAAAACATCAAGAGCGTTGGTGCTATACCTACTTTTGTATTGGTTTTTAATATCCTAGAAGAACATAGGATGCTATTTTTCGCGATAAACTGTAGTTCACGCGGATGAAGTTGCGGGCAAAAGCTAGTAAGTAATGTACCCTGAAAACATTACACTCCTTTTTTGGGCAGTCATGTAAAAACAAAACTTTCAAAGTATGAAATATGGATCCAGTGTGTCTGCACCATTGATTATCTACTTGAAATTGGTCTGATCTAAGAAGTTTCCTAGTGTCAATCGTCCGTTCTGTTCTCTACTGCTGTCCGCATTTAGATCAGACTCATGGACAGACGAATTAATACGTACAAATTTCCAATCATTGCAAACATAGCCTATAATGTTGACGGAAAACGTTCTGGAAACGACACGGATGACAGAATGTTTTCCGTCAACCGTGTCGTAACCAATTTCCATTGATAGCTCACCGCTCGATTTGGCCTAATTTTACGAACTCAGAAACTCAACCGATACGGAATCGATTTATGGAAGAATGTCGCGGGTAAATCGTCGAATCGATTGCGTTGCGACCGAATAATTTATCGATCTCACGTGAATCGTTCACGTTCTCTATATGGGGTGACGATCCATCGACACGTCCGACACGTGGAGATTAAAGTGAAACAACTAAATTGATACAATCTTTGGAGGTGTGTTCATCAGTACACATCGCTCAAGCGTATTTAACACCAGCTGTAATTAGGTGTTCAATACCCATTCTTACCAAATAACTTGAAGAAAGTCAAAATAGTTTCTGGTTTTTGTTTTGGGAGATACTACTGCTTGGCAATACCCGTAGTACTATAAGAATTTTCTCTCACGTGACACTACTGGTAGTGCCTCAGTAAAAATAGCTTTTCCCGAGTCACTACACTGAAGCAAGTAGTGTAATAGGAAATTTGATCTGCGGTAGCACTACCAGGGATCTAGTAATTTTCTGATATACTCATGTAGATAAAAAGATTTTCTTTGATTTCTTAATGTTACTGTTCAACCTCTTATGGGCCTCTGTTCTCCTGGTACATTGAAAGTATTTTTTAAATATAATCACTCGATATATCTTAGCCTCGTGCCATAGAATTAGTGTTTTCGCTTGTGTGTTACCTTTTATTCAACTCACAAATGATTTTATGCAGAATACAATTTGGTTTGTTAGTGGATATTCAGTAGTGGCACCTGAAATAAGTAAATCTGTGGGTAATTTTAATGTATGGACATAAGCAGCTATTGAGAATAGTAGTGTCACGGGTGAGGTAAGTTTCCTAAAGCACTACTGGTAGCGCCAAGCAATACTTTCACGGGGGATAAACGATAAAATCCACTGCAATAAAGCTTACGAAGGTACTGGTTGTACAAGCCCCGGTCTATCGACTCGAGGAAAAATACATTTCTGGAAAAGCTCGGGATTAGGCTGTAGATCTTGCAAAATGATACCAATTTAGTCACGCCGTCGTGCCTAAAAGGATATACCTAATACCACGTTGACTTCCTTTATCTGTCACCCAAATAAACTTTTAATCAACCTTACGTACAGCGATGACGTATTTGTTTACCAACAGCAAAGAATAACCTGCGCTGATTGCTTCCAGATGGTGCGAGTGACGGAACCAAGTGTCTAGTCCACCGTGCCCTCTGAATGTGATGACAGTTTATTTTGGCAAAAAATCAATCCTGTTAAATGCGTGGGCAGAATCGAAGTATCTGGCTTACTGTCCTCAGTCTGAACGCAATGATTTAGAAGAAACTTGTAGAATTTGCAAAGATCATCCTGGATCCACTTCTGAGGCTGACGCTGGCTCAGTGCCGGCTTGTGAAGTCCGAAGTCCTTAAAATTATCGGTTCTTGGACATTACATACAATATGATGTCATATTGTATGTAATGTCCAAGAACCGTCGGGTAACATTATGATTTTTTTCTCCTAAGGCTTTGTCTTTATAACCACAATGCGTGGGTTTATTCTAGGCAATTACTCCGTAGAAGTTTCGCATAATTGTTATTGTACTATCGGTCACTTATCGGGAGCATTCACGATGCAACATTCGATTTAGATCATTATCTACGTTACAATACTGCGCCAGCTCGAGCAAGAGCTGTTAGGTACCTACATTATATGACTATTGTAAGTAGGAGATAATTTTCCCTTATCTCTCCATATCCACTGTAACTAATGTTAGGTTCTTACAGACGAACTACACTTTTACGACGGCAAAGGAGACTGAAGCCGTTGATTAGATGGTGATTGTTAGCAAATTCCAACATCACTTTATTGCCAGCAGCAGTCTCTAGGTTAACAATTATGGCTGATTGCATACTACAGGTATATACAGTTCTCATGCTATATAAAATTGACCCTAACATTACAATTCGTGGACTGCCTCTTTTGTCGTAATCTTTTATTAATAAATTTTGGTATATTATCGCATGAGCAATTTGATATAATTATAATATAGCGATATTATATTTTGTCAACTGACTAAAATAATGTATCAAACAAAAATGGTAGAAAGCAGCAGTGAATTGACTAAAGTTGACGGCACGCGAAAGCATATTCAGTCCCCTGTACAAAAGTTGACAAGAGAAGTAGTCCGTCTGCAAACACGCAAACAAAACAATCGTAAAACATAGTTTGTTATACAAAAGGTATTATTATCACGGTACACAAATATCCTCTGCGGATACTATGAAGGTAGATATTCTCACATGTGCAACGCATGAACCGCAACCCATTCATTCAGGTTTTCGCAACGCTCGCGCCGCTGAAATAGTGGCTTCGTGACACATCTGGCAAGGAGTCAAGTATGCGGGAGGTAGACAGACGAGCACACTAAACTTTAGTTAAATAGGACGGATCTGAGATCAAGTGCATAATAATATCAATGTATATCTGTAATTTTGAGAAGGAAGCCAACAGAAGAATTCAGCTGGGTTGGGCAGCATTCGGCAAGATTCTTCAAATCTTCTCGTCATCCATATTACAGTGCTTAAAGACAAAAGTCTTCAGTAGTGCGTCCTACCAGTCATGATCTACGGACCCTAAGCGAGCTACGGAGAGAGCTATGCTTGGAGTTTATCTGAAGGACAAGATTCGTAATGAAGATATCCGACGGAAAACCAAGGTAACCAACATAGCTGAAAGGATAAGCAAACTGAAGTGGCAGTGAGCTGGACACATTTCCCGAAGAACCGATAACCGTTGCGGTAGACGAGTTCTCCAGTGAAGACCTCGTTTAGGCAAACGTAGTGTAGAACGCCATGTGGCCAGATGGAGTGACGACCTGCGAAAAGCGGCCGGAAGAAAATGGATGAGGCCTGAGCTCAGTGGCGTGCATTAGAAGAAGCCTACGTCCAGCAGTAGACAGATATAGGCCGATGATGATGATGATATCTAAAACAAATAAACAAAACAAATATATTTGGGACATTTCCACACCAATTACCTAGCCCCAAACTAGGATACCCTGTACTATGGGCACTAGATAACGGATAAACATACATAGATAAGAATATTACATCCATGACTCGGAAACAAACATTTCTGCTCATCACACAAATGATTGCACCTTGCAGGATTCGAACCCGCGACCGTTCGATTTCGTACCTAGATTTTGTTTCGTATCTATGGATAGTTGATAGTTGATACAACTTTCGGTCAGGAACTTCAATATTGATTATTTTGGAAGGGCCGACTTTTTTGCATGATTCTTAAAACTGACAAATTAATTAATCACTGAAAGCTCGTGAATTAACTTTTTTGGCCAAGAAATGACTGGACAGATATCATCATCATCATCATCAGCCTATATCTATCCACTGCTGGACGTAGACCTCTCCTAAAGCACCACTGGGTCGGTTTTAGATCTCTTCATCCAAATAAGTATTGTATGCGTTAGTTCAGACATAAAAGAAAACACACGGATATCGGACGAATCTCATGGGGTACTCGCGTGTATGTATGAATGAATAGAGTAGACAGAGATTTATTGTTCACAAAAGAGTGACAAAAGTGAAGAACAATAGTAGTGTAGTAATGGGCGACCTTATTGCTAACAGTGATTTCTTACAGGTAATCTTTTAGAGGATTTCTTAAAATTGAAGTATGAAGCGCTACGGTAATTTATTAACTAAGCTAAGAATTTGCTCTAGGTATTTCGGGTTTCTGTAGAAAAATAACACTAATCAATTTCAGAGGTTGTAGATCCCGACAGGATTGGTCAGAGAATCCTAAATTTATATTTGCTCTCGGTTCTTATGATAATTAGCAATATTGTGTTAATTTAGTCTTCTAACAGAACTTGACTGGCCTTTGTACGCGGCTCCGCTTGTATCAGCACGCCTCTAGCCAGTTTATGCAGATGAGGATTCGTATGTTCAGCATAATAATAAAAAACGAGCGAGCCTTACAGAATCTTTATGATGTGTTACATCTGACATCTCACCTTGGTATTATGCAACATTAGCTGGCGCATGGTGCTAGTTTGACATTTTACGTTTGACATTTGACGTTTGACATTTGACGTTTGACATTCGTTTGACTTTGACGTTTGACTTTTGACCGTTGGACGTTTGTCTTCGAAATCACAGCCATAGATTTCAGGAAAGCGAGAGGGAAAGCTCTGTTTAATCATCGCTGTTCAAGCTCTGTTTTATCATCGCTAGGTTCAAGCTCTATTTTATCATATAGGTATGCTAGCACCACACGCACTCATTGTATCGCTTTTCACGAAATCACTCGCATAGATTTCAGGAAAGCGAGAGGAAAAATTTTACACATCAAAAGCTAAAATTTACTATAACAGCAGTCGTTTTGTGTCAGATTTTTATGTCAACACAAAAATCAGGTCAATTTTGTCTAACCTTACGTAATTTCAGCAGAAAAACAAACTTCGACCCAGACGATTTTGCAATTCTCGTGACCCAAAAATTATGTAAATATTTCGATTGGTTTTCTTACACTTAATCCAAACCTGAGAAATTAGAAATGGCTCAGATTATGTGGGTGCTCATTTATATCTTATTTCTTTATTTTTAAGAGGCCAAACTGATAAAAAATGGCATGATCCTGTTTTATTGTTATAACTAAACAATCAACTTAAGAAAAGGGATATTTTCTTACCATATACAATACAATACAATACAATACAATACAATACAATAACTCTTTATTGAACACATTACAATAAAAAAACAACATAACAGTAATTATATACAAAATCGAATGTTGTACAATAGGCGGCCTTATCGCTATTTGCAATTTCTTACAGGAAACCTTTGGATGGGCAGGAATATAAACATTGCGGTCAGTGATGGAGACTTACTTTGGAACAAAAAAGTTAATAGATAAATAACAACTATATAATCTATATAACTATATAAAACTATATAACTTAATATTTGTATACATACTTACATAATATATAATCATAAATTTAGTTAAACACATAAATATATATACTATAATTAAATAATATAACATATATATTGGCAAATTTATAATATAATATACATAAATAAATAGCATGTTCACAAAGGAATAGTGTATAAATTATGTATGAATAACATAGTATCCAGCTATATGACAGGTAGTGCTTCTTCACCATGTCTTTGAAGACAGCTATCGACTTAGCTTTTCTAATGTTGATGGCCAAAGCATTCCACAGTCTTACAGCCCGTTTAGTAAAAGAGTTGTGATAACACATCGTAGATTAGTCAGGCACTTTCAACTGCAGAGTATTGGTGGAACGAAGAATACGGCAATGGGAAAGATGAAGGAACTCAAATCGCTCTTTGAGATAGGGAGGGGTCGATGGATTAAATAGGACACTGTACAGAAGAGAGAGGGCATGAGTATCCCGGCGACGTCGGATTGGTAACTATTTGAGCTTTGTGCGAAAATCAGATACATGGTCACACTTGCGTAAGCCAAAATAGCAGGCGTCGGCGTAGTCGAGTAAAGGCAGCAGAAGAGACTGTGCTAGAGCAAGTTTGGTGGTAGTGGGAAGAAAATTGCGCAGTCTTCTAAGTGAACCCGCTGACGCATAAACTTTACGGCTTACCTCACTTAACTGAGGTCCCCAAGATAGTTGTCTATCAATAAGCACACCCAAGTTTTTAACAGTTTCACTTATTTTGATATGTGTGCCATCGAAAAGAACTTGAACCAGTCAATCTTAGATATTAGTCTTGAACTACCGATTACAATAACTTGGGTCTTTAAGGGCTTTAAGGGCACTAAGGCCATATGATTTACTCCAGTCTGAAATACGTTTGAGGTCATAATTGATTGTTTTACTGGTCAAAAGGAGCTTGTGTATAAATTTGCAAATCATCTGCATAGAGATGGTAGGAAGAAGATATTTGGTGAGAAATTGAGTTTATGAAAATAGCAAAAAGTAAAGGAGATAATGCGCGGCCCTGAGGAACGCCAGCAGATGTACAACACCAGGATGATAAGTTATCATCAATGCGAACACGCTGCCGGCGACCATACAGGTAACTACGAAACCAATCAATAGCCGTTGGAGATACGTTAAGAGAGCGAAGAAGTCCAAGAAGAATGTCGAAATCAACGTTGTTAAAAGCGTTACTGAAGTCAAGTAGTGATAAAACAGTCAGTTTTCCGTTACCCGTGCCATATTGGATGTCGTCAGTTAGGATACTTATTTTATATTCTAACACGCTTATTAGTGGTGTGGTTTTGTAAAAAACACGAATCCATATTTTACCCACTTTTAGTGGTCATTTGAAACTTTTCTTTAGGTACCTAATTCCGATGATAGTAGGTACCATCTAGCGGTTCTTATGATGGAGCTGGATGGTACTTACCTTCCTTCTACGAGCCCTTGATAATAATGAATGATCTAACTGTGGAGCAAATGAAGTTTTCGAAGCGCCTATGTGGTTATTCCTGCCCCCTGCTCCTGTTATTGGGCTGAATTTCCTATGAAGGAAATTATTGCCATAAAAACGTAGTTAATGCTTTTGTAGTGCCTTCCAGACTATCAACTCGAGGAGGAAAATATATCGGCAAACCATTCCAGGTATATTAGAACCAGCCCTATTTACCCGAATGTGCGGAGTGTAATCTGTTTATCAGCCTATGAATGTATGTTATGTATGTATGTTTGTTGCTTTGTGGCACTTTAGAGACCGAACGCGTGGACCAATTTTAATGATTCTTGCGTCAATCGATTTGTCAGTGCTACTAAAGACATGACAGTAATCAAAATTCAATATGGCGACAACAAGACGCAATATTGTGAAAAAGAAAACAGTGAATGTCGACGAACTAAGTTAAGTGGGGTATCATTAATAGGTATTTGAAAATCATCTTTATGTTTCTCTTATCATTTTTCATTTCCATTTAGGATCTATAACGATTTAAAGTTAGTTAGTAATCATTCTCACTTAAACTTTGGTCTTTTTAGTCCGCAGTCGGTTTTTTTAGCACTTTCGTTCATGTCTTCTTTATGTTTACTATGTTCGACCACGCCGTCACTAACCACCAGGTGAATGGTCAATCATCGACCTATAAAAATATAATAGATATGGCATCCGTTACAATACTAATACTGTCATTAATTTCAGTAGATATCCGCTTTGTCTACGAGCATTTGGCAAAGGTCACATTCCAGACAAAGCGCTGGCCATGTGGTCTGTCTCCAGTCATTGCTCAATCCACGTGTCATGGAACGGCATGCTTCATATCTAGGCCAATAGATATGGATGAGACTACATAGGTAAATATTTAACTATGTGTTCGAATCGCGAAAGTTTAAAAGTTACAATGGATGAGACTCTTCCAACTCAAATATCCGACGACTAGTAAATGAAACTAGTCGTCGGGAAATCGTGATGACCGGATAACTTTTAATAATAACTCAATAGACTTTACATCAGCCAAGTTGCACATACGTGAACCGCGTGAACGCCATGTTAAATGCATTTTTTCGAACAGTTTAGGTGTTTTTCATAGAAACTTGTACATTTACTAACTGGAAATCTGTTTAAGGTAATCGCTGAATTGCAATATTTTTTGTAATAATTAAACAGATATACGATTTAACTACCTTAAATTATTAAAAATTCATCAAAAATGATTATTAAAAATCTGTAGAGAATATTAACTATACGGATCGCGTGCTAGTGAAATATCAGGGTCTATTAAAATTATGTTTGTGTACCTAATTTAATTAATTTTAGGTAGTTTAATAGTTTATCTAACTAATTACAAAAAAATGTAGTTCAGCGATTACCTTATGTAGGCACTTCACATCGCTATTTGGTATTCGCGGGTATTCGAGATTTTATTTGGCTATATAGTATAGAAGTCCGAATAACACGAACACCCCGTCCACACACCGTGAACAGCAAATAAGTATGCCGAACATTCACGAATGTTTTTGCTATCTTTTTCCTAATCTGGACGCAAAGCTGGACGTGTTAACGGCAGGAGCGACTTATTATTTCCTCTGTGTTAATTACAATACATGTTAAGCGCATCACAGATGACTAAGATACTATAATATTTTATCTTAAGATAAAATATCGCTCGCCATTCAATTTATATGAACCATCACAAACGGCGAAGATAATATATATTTGCATCTTACAGTATCTTAAGATATCGAGAGATATGATTTTTTAAAAGATGTCATCTTAAGATACAAAATATATCGTAATATGCTCTACAGGTTGCTCTGGTTCGTATTCGTGACGTTTTTTTTTAACCCTTGATCAAAGAGACGGGTGTTATACATTTAGGGTGTGTATCACTATGTGTGTGTTTGTGTGTTTTTAGTGTGTGTGTGGCATCATAGCTCCCAAACGAATGGACCTACTTTGATGCGTTTTTTTTTGTTCGAAAGCTGATATGATCGAGATGGTTCTTAGATATATGGGGAGAAGGAGAGGGGAGGTGAGAAAGAAAAGGGGGGTGAAAAATCTTAGCTTTCAAACATATGTACCGGTTTAGCTGTGTTTTTTTAATGTTTGAAAACTGGGGTAAACAAGATGATTCATAGCAATAATTGGGGGGGTGGACGGGGGGGAGTGGTGTGAATCGTAGCTTGCGAACGATTTAGTTTTTTTTGTTTTTTTAAAAAACGACTTCTTCAAATATGTATTTTTTTTGTAGAAAGATCTGCGTAAAGTTTAAATTCACCACGGTATTTTCAAAATTTAATGTGATTTTCTATCCAAATTTTACAGTGCGCTAATACAATTTGCATATCAAATTCGAAATCAGAATCGTCGTCTGATGAGCTATCTAATAAATCTAATAGTGAAACCGTATTACTCATATTTTATCAGCCTGTATATAGAAAGCGGTGAAGAAATACGTGTGGCACCTAGGATGCCTGCGAGCGAATGAATAATTTCAACATATTATCGTATCTTAACCGAGTGTGATACCCTAAGATGCTATAATATTTTATATGCAGATATTTTAACATCAAATATTATAGTATCTTAATCGTCTGTGACGCCCTTTATGCTTACGTAAAAATAAAGTCAACTAAAAACCATGGTAGAAAAGACGCTGGTGGATGTTAAAAATCACAAAAATTGTACTAAGTACCTATCGAAAAATATAATTGCGATTCAAAAAATTATGCAACGTCCATCGCTGTTGCGCACCGCACTCTAACTGAGCATGACAAGTGTGGACGGTAAACGAACTTGTTCGGTATATTTGCAATCCTGTGATATGTGACTTAAAACTGACAACCGAGGATACATACGAGTGTTCATGTATATGCGTATTCACCTTGTTCGTGAAAAACAGGCAAATATAGGCAAAAAGGGTGACTTAACATCGTCGTATTTGGGCAATGAAGACGAATACGCCAACTCGAATAGCAATGTGAAGTGCCACCATTAGGTAAACAGTTTCGTAAATGTGCTAGTTTCTATGAAAACTCCCGCGCTTTTTCGAAACATTTGAATTCAGAATGGCAGTCAAGTGGAACAAAGCGGAAACGAAACGGTCAAGAGTTGATAGCGGTCTCACCCTATGGTGGTACATAATCAATGTGATCGACGGTGGAGCATGCTTCTTAGAAAAAAAAACTTAAAAGGCACATCTTGTGGTTATCGGTTTAATAAATATCTACCACTAGCAGCGCCCCGCGGTTTCACCCGCGTAGATTATGGTGATGGATGATGATAATGATAAAAAGTAGCCTATGTGTTAATCCAGGATATGAGCTATCCTGGTACCATATTTCACACAAAACCGTTAAGCCGTTTGAGCGTGAAGGAGTAACAAACATATAAACACACACACTACAAAAGATAGATGGCGCTAATCGGTTTTCACGTATTTACGCTCTAATGTATGGAGTTCTGCATCGCGCATACAAAGTTTTCCGCTCGATAAATGAGTATTCATTTTTAAAACCCTAAACTATGATTGGCCTGTTTACGACAGTAGCTACACTTCTCTGATTTATAATATTATTAGTGTGACAGTGTGACATTATTGTGAAGTGTGATACATGGACGGCTAGTTTTCGTACCTTCATCTTGTTGCTAGGTACCTAAAGTAAATCTTGTTGAACATCTCCGTCGTTTAGCCTGGTTGCACAAAAACGTGCAAGCGTGCAACCATACGGAAAGCTGAAATAAATTGCGTTTGAAAGTTTATAACTTATTACTCACCAAACTTTACTAACATGACTAATAGTAATAATACAACTACATAAGTATAAGAAACTAAGCTGGACAAGTCCCTACAAGTAGCATCCGTTCACGATTATGACTTGAATAGTTGCACAAGCCACGTACTTTCCCGTTCCCATGGATCAATGGCGTGCTCGTGTTTCTAATTGCAGGATACGATAGCTTCCTTGCAAGATTCTCTGTAACTATTAACTGAAGGTACTGAGACTTGACCCGAGATAATTATAGACGGTAGTTATCATAGCACGCTCAGGGACCTTATTCTCTATTGCCACTCGGCCACGTAACGCGCCGCGTTAAGATATCTGCGTGGAATTGTTTGTGCATGTTCGAGAATTGCCGTACTTTTCCGAACGATTCCACAGCGAGACGCGTTACGCGTTTGACTGTTCATAGAGAATAATGGCCCTGCATTACATTAATTTCGTTCAAAACATCACTTTTTACCTACAAATTAGAAAAATATTATTATTAGGTCTCCTTGATCAAAGGTTTACGATTATCTTGAAAGCACAGAAGAATTTAAGCATAACAAGAAGTTGGTCAATAAAACAATGTGTTAAAAAAAATTATACATAAAACAAAAAGACAAAAGGAGAGTCCTACATCCAGCAGTGCGTGGACAAGTATAGGCTGATGATGAAAAGTTAAATTGAGTCAGTAAAACTAATTATTGAGACTGTTAATACCGGTTGAGCAGTTTATAAGAACAATGCTTCATTTCTTCTGTGATTTATTTAAACACCATTAAGTTCGTGCAATTGGCGTGAGCGTGTTTCTCACGTTTTAATTGAAGCACTTGTTTCGAAGACATTTCTTGATTGGGTCATTAACGAGAATGAAGCTGGTTTAACTTAGTTTGTCATTATTTTTACCGGCTAGGAGCTATTGCCTGTGAATGCGCTCTTATTTTTTCAATCCTTTACGCTGGGTGTACATTGCCATTAGCTCTTTTCACACCGGTCTACTCTACCACCTTTAGACAGTTTGGTATACTTTTAGAACGATTTACCTACTAACGCCACTCCAAGAGGCTTCTGTCTTGCTGAGGGTATTTGCACCAGCACTGGGTCACGGTACCGATAACGTTGGCGTAGACTAGTTCTCGAGTGGAGACCACGTTTAGGCAGACTTAGTGTAGGACGCCCTGTGGCCAGGTGGAGGGACGACCTGCGAAAAGCGACTAGAAGAAAATGGGTGAGGTGAGCTCAATACCGAGCTCAGTGGCGTGCTTTAAGAGAGGCATTGCAGGTGTGGGGCTTACCATCATAAAAACGACCTGCTCGTCTCGTCACTAAGTTGTACAGAGGGGAAGGGAGGAGGCGGCGGGCGGTGCCAATTTTACAATTAGTGATGTTCTGGGAGGTACTGCATGTTGGCGCTTACCATCATAAGAACAACCTGCTCGTCTCATCACTAAGTTGGAGGAGAAGGGGGGAGGCGGCGGTGCCAATTTAGCAATTACTGATGTTCTGGGAGGTACTGCAGGTTGGCGCTTACCATCATAAAAAGGACGTGCTCGTCTCGTCACTAAGTTGTACAGAGGGGAAGGGGGAGGTGGCGGGCGGTGCCAATTTTACAATTAGTGATGTTCTGGGAGGTACTGCATGTTGGCGCTTACCATCATAAGACCTACAGTTATCGTTAATAGTCCTATCAAAAATATGAAAACCTCAGCAAGAGGTACTTACTGTGAAACGGTAAAATTAAAATTAAATTTCTTATTAAATAACGTAAATTATTAACCTAAAATGAGCAGAAAACACGGTTATAATTGTGGAAAGGCAATTGTTGCAAAATTGCATCTTCGAAGACAATTAACAATTGAAAGATCTGTCAAAAAAATAGTAGACTATACCTAATAATTCATACCGACTAGTGACGATTGTTACGAGATTGGTTAGTAGAATACGAAATGTAACATAATCATCGATTGTTTTACAATTGTCAAAATTATCTGCAATTCAAAAACCATTGAAGTTAGTAGAAAACCAAAATTGTCAAAAGCGACAATTAAGGCACAATTCAAAAATTGTTTTAGTAGTCTTGGGGCCCAGTTGTGGACAAATAAAGGCTGCTGATGTTGATGCGCAATCTTGCACTCTACTGTCGAACCCTATTATTTATTCTTGAGCGATAGTAGTTGAAGTATGTGTTTGTTATATTGTTATTTTATGTAGGTAATATTTTTTCATAGAAATGAAAGAGAAGGAACGAAAACTCTTATTCAACACAACAATATAAAAAATATAGGTAAAAACATGTATAAAATGTGCTTATGAGTGTGGTGAAAGGGGTATAGGTACGTTCGATCGAATAGGATTCGCAACCGTATCGCAAACATTTCGAGAATATTCGTCGGAATAAAAACACATTCTAAAATTTACTCATAACATCTATAAGACATATATAAGATTTTTTGGCATTTGTTTATTCTGTGGTATTGGTTCAACATTATATATGATATCAGATCGAACCGTGGGGAAATCCTTGACGCATGCACGCGCTGGTTTGAGGAGCTCTCAAGGATGCTGCAGCTGAGCAAAGCTGCTAATGTTTCGGGCGCTTATTCTGAATTAACGCAAATTAAATACTCAGTTTTGCAAATATTCGGGTTTTTGAACTGTCATGCTCATGGTCACCAATATAAGTATTATCATTAAAAACAACAATTCGAATAATTTCTAGTTACGAGTGACTGTGATAACCGTAATAGATTCGATCGTCATAAACGACGTGGCATCACATGACGGTGACAGATTTACCATAGACTAAAAAGTTCAGAATATTCAGCGTCATATATAACTTTCCTACTTGGCCCAAGTAGCCACAGAGTCATAAATAACCACGTTGGACTGTACAATTACATATTATATATTTAAATTAGATGTAAAGAAAATAATTCATCCTCTTAACTCTTTAGTCTATGGTCAATCTGCTGCCACCATGTTATGTATGACGGCCCGCAGAGCGGAAGTTTCTTGTGGACTATCCGCAGAACTGTGAAAGCAGCCTTAGTAAAGTTATTGGTAAACCAAGGACTGAACCCATACCGGGTTCAGTCGTGGGATTATAAATAGTAGTGTTCGTTGATGAGACAAATGAAGCAGGTAGTTCCAGTAGGGACACAACACTACACACAGAATAGTTACCTACCTAATAGTAGGTACAAACCAAGGATTTTCGATCACACCGTCACCACAAAACGTCAGGCGAGATGTATTATCTTGACGTGAGGTTCCAAACTCGCAAGCTGTCGGTATTTTACAAATTGCACTTTGAAGAGTGTGTACAAGAACAGCACAACCTGATTCCCGCTTCACATTTCACCGTACAACCAGATGATCTACAAAGCGCTGTCGTGGTAGAAATACCATCCACAAGAACGAAGCGTCACGCTTCTTAAATAATTACAGGAACTGCAGAGGAGTGCAATGCTCTGCTTGCGTCAGTGCTTCCGGTAAATTATAACACAGTTTGTTAATGTATAGAGTGAATGGATATCTACTAGGCGAGCGTGCTACACCTTCGACTACATTATCGCTTTTCTGAGGTCAAAAATAAAAAGGAACAAGGACTGTGACTGACTGACTGAGAGATCAACGCAGAGCCTAAACTACTGCAATTGTCATAGAACCATTAAATTTGGAGGATGTCATTTTTTATGTTACGTAGAGAAACACTTTCTTTTTTTTGGAGTATTGTTTTAAATTTGGTGGTCGCTCTACTATAATAACGTTACATAATCATAATAATTACTGATTCTGCAGACTAGTTACAATAAAAAAGGTATTGGAAAAGACGCGGAAAGGTTTGTGAAATGGTCCTATCTATTCACGGATTATTGCAAATTGAAAACCTTTTTTTGGTCAAAAACGATATACAAACCCTCGAAATGACTCGATTTAAGCATTCCATTAAAGAAATGAAAATTGTATCCTTTTTACCCTAACATTATACCTACGTAAGCGAAACACTATTAAAGTCCATTGTCTGTTTGCTTGTTTATGTACTTTTCACGCCTTTAAGGGCAGAACCCATAGATCAATTTAAAATTGGGAGGATTAGGTACCAGATCCTCGGGAGTGGACCGCATAAATTAGGTGCAACACACACAATTGGTCCACTTTGGCCTTAGATAATCGGAGTGTCATTTATATAACACGTTAGCAGCGACTCTCACTTTTGCGCTAGAGTCTGCGTATGTCTCTCTCTATCTTTATTGTTGATGAGCATGAAGCATAACGGTGGAAATGTTGCTGTGTTTGCCTGTACTTGTATAGGAGTTTTTAGGGTTCCATAGTCAAACAAGGAATCCTTATAGTTTCGACATGTCCATCTGTATATCCATCTGTCCGTCCGTCTATCTGTATATCACAACCATTGTATTCAGAAACTATTTAAACTTTACAGTTGATATTTGGCACATGAATAAAGATAGGTGAATAAGAAGCAGCAAAATGTAGATAAAAAAAAACTAAAAATCACATACTTTTTTGTGTGTTTTAATATTTTTTATTTTCAAAATGCATTGTCATCGAGTTGTGAGCTATCTTGAAAGTTTCAGCTAGATAGCCAATCGAGAAGTGCTCGAAATTTGAGTTTCAAGATTCCACCCGGAGCGACAAACAAGAAAGAGTCTTAATAAAAACGTGGTAAAATACTTATTATTATTTTCTGTTGGCCCATACATTAATTAAAAATCATAAAATTTTGAACCCCTTCGAATGGGGTCTCGTTGATGTAGATAGTTTCAAATTATAATAAGTTTCGTATATGACAGGTTTTTTCTAGTTGGATTAGTTTACGAAATATTTGGCTCTAAAGTGACCTTTTTGCTCGAGTTGCAAGATGTCGTGTCGTCGTCGTCGTGTACAGGGAGGGATACAAAAGACAGATCACAATATAATATATACGAGTACATAATTATACAGAGACTAACCAATCTTCTTTTAGTCTGTGAATACATCCGCGGAATAACTTTAGCACATAAATTTGACTGTATTTTCACCACCTTTGATTTTGATGACATACATCTGCAGCCCGATTCCATAACTTGGCTTCAATCGAATTCTCAGTATCGCAGCCACTAATGCCTTGCGATAGAGTCGAATTTGCTATGAAAAAAGTGATAATCCGATTGTAGCCAAGTTATGGAATTGGGCCACTGTATCTATAACTACAATAATCTTTACATATATTTTGTGGCTCTGTGAGCAGCTGTAGACCTCACGAGTTTGCGTTTTCCACCCTTAACACCACCCGACCCTTGAAGTTTATGCATCTTAATAACGAAATTTGGTGTATTATAACATAGTACATATTATAACATAGTAATAAATAACAAAGAATACCTACTTTTTCCCCAGAAAAATAACCACACGGGCAAGGCTGCGGGTGCAGCTAGTAATTTAATATAATTTAAATTAAATTATAAACTAAATAGTATTTAATTCCTGATTATTGCTGTAACAGACCGCTTTATAGCGCCTACCTACCTTGCCCGCGCGCGAAAAAGCTACCACGCGCACTACGACACGCATTATGCGCGTGCGCACGCGTAGCAAGGTAGTGGCTACGACCGCCAACTATATTCTTATATTTATAACTTGCTGTTGGCTTTGCCCGCGTGGTCACTTCTCTGGGTTTGAAGAATTCCTATTAGGTGTTACTTCAGTAAATAAAATATATATAAATATATTCGGGACAATTCTACACCAATAAATTACCTAGCCCCAAACTAGGATACCCTGTACTATGGGTACTAGATAACGGGTAACCATACATAGATACGAATATTATAACATCCATGACTCGGAAACAAACATTTCTGCTCATCACACAAATGAATGCACCTTGCAGGATTCGAACCCGCGACCGTTTGATTACGTACCTAGGATCACTAGCCACGAGACCAACCGGTACCAAAAGTACTTAAAAAGTACGAAATACCAAATTTTCTTTCAGCCGTCAGATAGAATTTGATCGATTGCTCGGCTTGTATTCATCGAATTAAGATACCAAGTACACCAGTTTTGAAGACAAATCCTAAGCTATACAACATAAAAACCGCATCGCAATCGGTTCAGTAGTTTTTAAGTGATGCGCGAACAGACAAACAAATAGACAAACACGATATAAAAAAATGATATTTTCTTGTTCAGTTGCTAAATTTATGTACCCTAGATCATTTTTTAAATAATCTTTATTGTACAGACTTTTTGGTACATACTTATTTATTATAGGAGAGATATAGATAGATTTGCTTGCTTGTATCAAGTATTTGTTGGTAATTAATAAGGTGTGTTTTGTATTAAACTGTATTATATCATCGTGTACATGATAAAATACAGACATTTTGATATTCCCGTAAAGTTTCTTGGTGCTGCGTATTTCCGAAGCACGGTTTATTTTTCAAACTCAATGTATACATCAAACTCAAGGTATACATCGCCTCAGCAGGGCGCTAAAACAATAATTTAATTTATTTAAATGATTATTTGTCGACAGCGAATCACATCATCCAGAATATGTGCATCCGTCTACTGCAATACTGAATCGATTCTGCGTTGCCTTCAGAACTAATGGCGCTTTTATCGATTAGTGATGTCTATTACAATAAGTAATAACGAAATTTATATCGATGTCTTAATGTTCATATAAATCCAAGCACACCGTTATGGGTTGCATTTAATGTCAGTTTGTTCTCAAACTATCAGTAGATTTAAAATATTTAACTGACCTTGAAAGATTCACATTGTAAGTGTAACTCGAATGTGGACATGCTATTAATACGACTATTAAAAATTTAATGATGTTGTTGGTTTGTCTGTCATGCCCGAATATGACCGAGCAGATTTGGTTGAAGTTTTGCAAAGGGCTACTACTATTCAAATTTTATTGATTGTAATAAGAACGCTATTATACAAATATATTACTACCTGCTCTGCTTTACGGCTCAGCCCGAAGCTATTCTGCTATTCTACGGAAACTAAATTTTCCCGGAGAAAAAGTAACCTATAGCCTTCTCTTGGTGAAATAGTTTTTAAAATCAGATCAGAGTGCTAGAGATTACCTCCTACAAATACCAACTACAAAAATATGGTAAAAAAATACGTTTTTTTCACTAATCTCTGCCATCACTGCAGCTTTATTATTTATGTATGTATTTATATTGACATTTATTCATACATTGTAATTATACATTTATTTTATGTAGTACAATTATTTTTGTTTGTATTAAATAATTTAAGTTCTTAATAATGATTCTGAATTGTATGCCACGGTCTATTATTTGTTTCTCTGATTCTGTCCTTGCAAAGTTTTTCTAGAAAAGAGCGTTTTATGCGACAAGACCGCCCATTATTTACCTTATTCTAGTTTTAATATAGTTTATTTTCTTTTTTGCTATACTATAAAGAATTTCGTATCATATCGTATAACCTTAATAAATAATAGTGTGGACAAAACTAAACAAAATAGTATCATAGAGCAAAAATAATAAAGAGCACCAAACTTTGTTGTTCTTAGGAAAATGAGCAAAATACAGACGCAACCACTAGTTGTAAAATATCTGGAGAACCAAATCCAGCACAGACGAAATGGCACAGTACAATAACCTTGTCACTTCGGATTTCGGATCCACATCAGATTGCCACTTTGAAGTTGAATAAATAAGGTTAAGAGGTCGTATCGTCGTTCAGAGAACTTTTTAATTTTCAGATCTCATACAAAGTGACTGGAGTTATGAAATACTGTTTCATTATTCATAATGTGTTGGGATTTGGATTATATTTTTCTAGAATTATATATATATAAAGAGTTCATTATTTTTATTCTGTTGTACTTTATTATCCTTCAGAAAAGAGTAAAGGAATGGTTGTGTCAATCTAAATCAATTTGAAAATGTAAAATGTAGATAGTATGTCTAGTTTAAAGTTGTGCGGCCCCTAGCCTAATTTAATTTCAAGTGTGAGATCAAATACCTACTTATTACGTCACTTTATTCATGTGCAGACCTATGATCTCTTTTAAAAATTCGCTCAGTTTATCGCAAAGTACGTCCATGCCGTATTCTGTGGCGTGGGCGCATCTACTCCAAACCAGTTGGTCAACAAAACCTACAGCATCGAGTTCAAGTGCAAGTACGATCTGACCGTGATATATTTAAATTTGCATCACTGCGTAATGCAAAATGCAAATTTCAGCGTAATGTAAGAGCATGAAACCGGACGGACTCTATACACTTGTGGTTTGTTTGGTTCCCATCGCAACACTGCTTTACGTGGGTATTTATTGATTAAAAAATACTATCATATGGATTAAGTTCCATTCAAAAAGTAACCAATCCTATCTACCACAATCAGCAATTACACAAACAAAATCAGGGGTTAGACACCTAGTCTTTCTCAACCAACAGACACAATATACAACAAATATGTGTCATTAGACATAATTTGAACTTACCTAACTTATTCAAATGGTAATGGTTATTAAAATGGTGTTAAGATTAATCCTGACGTTTATAGGACAATGCTCTTATTTCACCTTTAGGGTAATGGTACAAAAGGTTGAACACCTCTTACACATTGATAAAAATAACCCGTCTTAATTTAAAAATATCTATGATACATTAAGCTGCGCATTTGGTAACAAATGAGTTTTGCGTATACCTACTTTTAAACAAAAGAGAAACGTTGTGAGTCTGTTTGTAAATTTCATGACCAAACAGATGAATATTTTTGTTTGTTTGTATGCATCACAGAGAGAGTATCTATGGGGTGGTTATCTGTGACAGAATTGCATAAAAAGTAGTTGTCTATGGATTTGTGAAGTTTCAGAGATTTTCTATAAAATCATACATCAATTTCATAGATATTGCTACCAATCATTTAGATTTGCCACCATTCTTACCGTTAAGCTGAACCCTCTTCAAATGGTTGTCAGGATAAAACTGTTGCCTTGCAATAATAACGTAATAATATGTTTCTCTTTCAAGTAAATTATTGTTTTTGATGTGTAAAAATTATCTTTCCTGTTGCTTTCCTGCAATATATGGGAGTGATTTCGTGAAAAGTGTTAAACAGTGTAAAAGAGTGTAAAACTTTAACAAGATGTCAATATTACACATATGCAACTACTGTAAGGATCGCTCGTTTTTTTACTGCTTTTCACGGTTTGTTCTTTCAGCCGCTGTCAAGTTAAAATTAATAATGGGTCAATTAATGTCTCATTATTAATCAGGAACCAGTGCTATTTACTATTTAAATTCACAAGATAAGGTATAGTATATGGACTATACCTATTAGCCCTATGTTATTAAACTAACCGATCAATATCGAAACAATTATCGATATTGACAGCCATCTGACAGCCCATCCCTATCTTCACCGAGCACTCAGACATAAGGTTAATCGCAGACTTACGACAAGGAACCCGACGCCAATACCTCATCTTATTGTTTACTTCCATGTTACACGTCCTGTGGAGTTGTCTAGTCGCCTGTATAAACTGAGACGGTCGTTGGAGGTTGATGACCTGAAATTCCTAGATTTCTTTTGGACCTAAAATACCTACCCAGGTACCTCTACTTGATTAAAAGTTTTTCGATACAACAATATCGACACCTTCTAGAAACAACATTGTATCTCAGTTTATAGCAATTTTAAGTTACAATCATATGCATGCTAATGGTTCTAAATCTTTAGGTCAGACAATTATTTTTATGTTTGGCTTTTTAGGTCAGCCAAACATGCAAATAATTGTAATTCAATATATGTACATATTTATTCTTGGACATTGCATTTTTTTATGAAAAATAATGTCATCGTATCGTAAATTACTAACTCAGAAAGTAAGCCCAAAGATTGTAACTATAGTTGCAATTATTTTGTCTGTAATATGTCGCAGGTTTGGTTGATAGACTCATTCAATACCTTTGACTTACAATTTTTAAATTCCCTGACTGGTATTAGAAATATATTTAAAACTGAATTTAAATACGATATTCATGTATAAAATGAGTCAGCACAACATTTAGCTAAAATTAACGGACACCAGTGCCGGTATTTCATGTTTAACCTACTTTGTTTAGTAATATTGTTACGTACCTACTCGTATATATGAATAAAAACGATTCAAAGTATGTTTTCGTTGGATTAATAATATATATTTTTCAAATATTTTAGGTGGAAATCATCAAAGCAGTTATTTTAATTTACTAAATGGTTTATACTATGGTGGGTATATTATCATTGTAATTGTGATTAAATCATTAAATCATTATCGTCGTTATATGATTGTTACTTCATCACAACTAAACGGTTTTATGTCAATAAAAGACAAGAAAATAGTGTGCATAAAGAAGACACTTTTTATATTTCCTTTTGACCACGCTGGCAAAGCCGCATTTTCACCTAGGGCGTTGCATCTTGTCCATACCAATATATAAAATGTTGCCTGTTTGTTTGTTTGTTTGGGGAGCTTTCACGCGATAAAGGCTTTTGATGAAATTTGGAATGGAGATAGCTTATACCCTGAAATATAACATAGAATACTTTTTATCCCGAAAAAAACTAATTTTCCACGGAAAAACTGGAAAACATAACATTTTATTGCTGTGAGGAATGGTTGCCATGGAAACGAAATAACAAGTCTGTCAAAAAACATCAAGTGCGTTGGTGCTATACCTACTTTTGCATTGGTTTTTAATATCCTAGAAGTACATAGGATGCTTTTTTCGCGATAAACTGCGGACTACAGTTTTACAGCGGATGTAGTCGCAGGCGGGACAGCTAGTTTTTTTATAAAATTTAATAGACGGGAGAGGCACTTGTATTTCAGTATTATGTTAAGTGCAGTTCAACGTTTATTGAACTTTTCATGATAAGTGCAACTAAATTAGCGGAATAGCAGCTCGTTTGTCCAGATAAGTGCCAAGTGCAGTGCCATTCAGAATTGGCAATGCAACAAAATAAACAATTTTGTTCGCGATATTCTACGAAAGCGGCGCGGGCGTGAGAAAAATCATTGCGATTGCGAGTGCGCTGGGCCGAAAATCTGAGTTGCAGTACCTACAATAACGAACTGAAAGATAAATTCGTTTCCTTAAATATAACAAAATGCCTAAAACATTATGTCATTGTTCAGGAGTGTGCGAGCTGTTGTTTTCTCTCATGAAGAATGTGAGGTTCAAGACAAGGACCAGAACTACAGATGCAAATCTGCTGCGGGTTGCAAGATCTGAAATAAAATCTGTTTACGAAACTCTAGTCAAACAAAACAATGTCAAATATCGCGTTGATCCAAGTTCCTATCAAACCAACAAAAAATAGTTGGTAATTGACCGAACGAGTGCGAAGCGCGAGCGAAGCGTCTCCGTTTCATCTAGGGCAAAAATGCTTTCGTATGTCCGGATGTCAGTCCAGATCTCTGTTCTCTACAGGTCGCATTTCTAAACAGATCTAGACGAAACTTGGTTAAATAAAATTTTAGAATTTTATAGTCGTCGTGGATTTTTGATTGGGGGGTTTTTGGGGTACTTCCCCCAAAAAGGGGCAAAAAGGGGGCTACTGAATATCTCCGCCTTATTAGATCATATAGTTCGCAGAACCGACAACCGCTGGGGAATAAAGGTTCTCGAATGGCGACCACGAACAAGCAAGCGAAGTGTGGGGAGACCCCCCCACACTTCGCTTGTGGGGAGACCCCCCACACGATGGACCGACGACATTGTAGCCATCGCAGGAAGTCGGTGGATGGAGGTGGCATAGGATCGCTCATCATGGCGCTCTTTGGGGGAGGCCTAGGTTCAGCAGTGGACTTCTAAAGGCTGACATGATGATGATGATGACTGCTAGGTAGGTATTCTTATTTCATTTTTTCTTCTTCTACCTAAACTGCCAGGTGACCTAAACAAATAACAATGCCCTGTCTTTTCTACCTTCAATCAGCTTATTAAGTACAAAAAATACCTATACGTTCCCACAGCTGCTACACAGACCTTCCCTCAGAGAGAGAGAGAGGATGGGTCATAATCCAGATACTGGTCCAGCGTGTGCGTTCATAATCCAGACACTGCCCCAGCGTGTGTTTTCATAGATCTCAAACTCAACATGTACGCCATTTCTTTTATTCCAACTCTCCGTTTGTTTTCAAATCAACATTGATCCAATACAATATCAAATTAAAAATAAAATCTAATTCGATATAAAAAAGTTAAAAGTGCTACTAAAATCTAATATTAGTTTCTCAACACTTGAAAAGGCATCCTTGCTTGTTTTCAATTCAAGGATTTTAAGTCAGCCAACCTTCCCGCTGGATTAAAAGTGACTTTGACACATTTACCTCATTATCCCTGGTACGTGCAAGCCCACCCTTTGAATTAAGGTGGTAGGTACAATGGGGGATGTTTCGCAAATAAATAAAAAACTAAACGTACAATATTGAAATTGCGTTTAAATCTCTGTTCAATAAAAAAACTGGACTTTAAGCTAGAACTGTAACAAAATTATGCAATAACTAGCTTAAAAGCTAAATAAACACGCCTACACTGCCAAAAATTAACTAATGCCAATAAATTATATACCGTTGGAATGTGCTTATCAAGGCCTTCAATTTGATACTCATATTGTAAAATTCAAAGAAAAAATCTTTTTTTGCATTTGAAAATGGAACCACAATCCTGCCTAATTTAAAAATCGGGGGGATGTAAGGATTCCAACGATACCGCATACGTCTAAATCTGTTCAGACATTTAAAACTTTTGGTGGAATAAAGAAACTCACATACATACAAACATACATTCAAACATATATACAAACTTACATACAAACATTACACGAATCCTAAAAACATTACACTTCTTTGTCAGTCATGTAAAAAATACTGTCTGAGTGACTGCTCTATTTCCAAAATTTTCAACTATTGTTGTAAACAGTTTTCTTTGTCTGATACGTCAATTTCCTTTACAAAATACTTGTTAGAACTTAAGTTCCTTAAGGATCATTAAGTTGATGTATTCCACTTTGAGCACCTATTTTTAGAACTCTTTTTTTTGAGGTCCGTTTCAAATTCGTTATCAAATCGCTATAAAATTCGTTGCTCCTCATTCGTATTACATTTTTGCATAAATCTATTATACTCGTACTAAACATTTGACCAACAAAATTAACAGATAGTGTAAGCGAATTCTCACTGTGCGTACAACCTTATTTATTTCAATAACCACGCCATTTCAATAATCTATTAATAGCATATCCCAGAGTTATGTTGTGACTCCCGAGTTGTGCTCATCATGCAATTGGGTCGAGTGCTTCTAATTTACATTGTAGGTGTCTAATGTGGGTTATTCTATAGTGGAAAGTTTTTGTGGACACGTTTAATCTACTACTTGTATTCTGTAGTATACAAGTAGTATAGTTTTTTAACTGGGACATCATCAAACTTCGTTCATATGTCAAATGTTTTTTTATTGGTTGCCCGACTTCTACTGATCGGATTGAAATACCAAGTACTCCAACTTTTAAGTAAAACTTTAAGCTATTTAACAAAGAAAACCGCATTGCAATCGGTTTAGCAGTGTTTACGTTATGTACGAACAAACAAACCATTCAAACCCAGACAACATTTAAAAATGTATCCTTGTCCAGTAGCTTAGTTTAAGACAGGCAGACAATTTTTTTAAATTATGTTCTTTGTACAGACTTTTAACTACTTACTGCTTTATTATAAGTAAAGAACCTCGAATGTGGTAGAATCGATCTCTGGTGTCAGGGTTTGTCAGGCCGCCCTAGGGCCTCTGACGTGGCTTTACAACGTTCCTTCTGAAGCACGGGGCCACAGAATTAATAAAATGACGGAGCGATGACAAATTCGCACATTAAGTTTTCTTAAATGGTTGAGGGGGTGACGACTGGTAGCGATATGGCACTAGTCATACTCGTGAACGGGTGCTGCTTGTGGGGAATGGTCCAGCCTGGTTTCTTATTAGTCATTTGTATTTTATTTTATTTTTCTCAGTTTGATGATTGTAGGGCATCTCATTGTCACTATTATCTTTTACTAGCTTTCGCCCGCGACTTTGTCCGCGTGGTCTACAGTTTATCGCGAAACAAAGCATCCTATGTTCATCAAGGATATTATGAACCAATGCAAAAGTAAGCTCTTGATACTTTTTGGCAGACTTGTTATTATTTCGTTTCCATGTCGTTCCGTTCCTTACAGCGAGTAATCGTCATTTTCTAGTTTTCCCGTAGCAACTTACAATTTTCCTGAAAAAAGTATCCTATGTTGGTCTCTGTATTGTATAGTACCTATTTACAAAGTTTCATCAAGCTGATCAGATGATCAGCCGTTTTGACGTGAAAGCTCCCCAAACAAACAGACCACGTTTCACTTTTATATATTGGTGTGTATTACCAGACAGCGCAACGCATACGAGGATAATGTATTTATATATGTACCCCTAGTACGAGTTTTTATAGTTTTTGAAAACGAAATGTAGTTTCTTTGATTTTGAAAACTAACGCTAGTGACATTCATATTAAATTTAAATAAAACGGCCAAAACTGGTACGAAACTGTTCGTTCGTTTTTTTTTTTTTTTTTTTTAACCTATTGTGTCCCACTGCTGGGCAAAGGTCTCCCCCATGTCCTTCCATGCATCTCTATCCAAGGCTAGGTCTTGCCAACCAATTCTGTAAGCATTTAGGTCATCACGCCACCTCTTTCGAGGCCGACCTCGACGTCATCTACCATCTGCAAGGCTCCCATTGTGTGGTGACTTTTGCCCACCTCGCAGGATGCATACGGACCACATGTCCGGCCCAGTCCCACTTCAACCTAGCACTCTTAGAGCCAGCATCAGTGATGCCAGTTTTCGAGCGCAGTGTAGTGTTCCGGACTCGATCTATCCTTTTCACTCCGAGTATGCTACGTTCCATGGCTCTCTGACAAACCTTGAGCTTGGACTTCTGCGCCTCAGTCAATGACCATGTTTGTGCACCGTAGGTTAGGACGGGCAGAATACACATGTCGATGAGAATGCGCTTCAGCGACAGAGGAAGGTCACCCTTCATTAGCGTTTTCATGGACCAGTAGCTCTTCCAGGCGTTTTCGATTCGACGACCGATTTTTTTATGCCTGTTTTCGAAGGAAAGATATACTCATCGACATACTCCAGTATCTGCCCATCTACCTCGATCCTAGGTTTTGTGTTATTGGTCATAATCTGAGTCTTTGATCGATTCATAGTAAGTCCAACCTCAAGGCTTGCTGCGCTAAGATCTTCCAGCATTTGTTGTAATTCGGGTTTATTTGGAGCAAAAAGGACGATGTCATCAGCAAAGCGCAAATTGGTTAGGTTAGTACCGCCAACGTCTATGCCCCTATTTGTCCAGGGATCTGCTAGTTTCTTAAAGGTTTATTTTAGGGTGCCTGTAAATAACTTCGGAGAAAGTGGATCGCCCTGCTTTACTCCCTTTTCTATGTTGAAATGAGGGCCGGGAGATTGTAGTTTAACGGAAGCTGTGCTGTTATTGTAGATGATTTTTATTAGGTCTATGTAGGTTTTATCCAGGTGCTGATTTTCTAGTGCTGTGAATATGGCTTTTTATTTATGTATATTTAATTAGCCAAGCGTTTTATTTATATATATTTAATATTGAAATAAATTTTTGTTTAGTTCCATACATTTACTGGCAGCACCTCTAGCGGATACTTGCAGGAACTAAAATCGGTAGGACAGGTTTTATCAAATGGTAGTATTCGAATTCGATAAAAGTTTTTGAGTATTCTTTTCTTTTTAGCAGTACGAGTTGCCACTTTGACAATTTAACGGTAGTAAAGTTTGACGTATTCGATCACTTTCAAAGTATTGTTAGTCGTTAGATACATTTTCGTGAGAGCTTCATGAGATCTTGCGATTTTTTATTTTATTTTGATAACATGACGGTACCTTGCGTGTAGGTTAGCCTCGGAAGCTGTTGAAGTTAACCGTCGTGAAGAGGAATGACAGCTGCATATCTGACATGCACTTGTGCAAAAGTATCACTAAAAAAAGCTCACTAAAGAAGGGTTTGCGTTTCTCTGCAATACTCTGCGGGAAAATACAAGTCTCAGGAACTCCCAAATCTCTCTAGAGACCAAGGTAAGTCAATAGTAAAGAATATACTTACCTACTTTATTTTATTTCGAACTTGTATTTTTGTAGCACATCTACCATCTAATATTGTTGTAGATACCTATCTTAACAATCTACAACAATATTTCCAAAAAAATACATGAAAGTGCGAATGTCGTAATGGCATCTCATCGATTCATATCTCGCCAAATACGACTCAATTGATAAAAAAAACACTTAGTCCAGGATTAGGCTAGTAATGATCAAATATCAAGCATTATTTTTATTATTATTATTATTTAATACTTTATGCACAAAAACAGTGTACAGAGGAGGACTTAATGCTAAGACAGCATTTTTTGCCAGTCTTACTGGTTGTGCAAGAAAGATGTGTATAGGCGTGCACTCGAGATATGGACAGTAAAATGAAAATAAATATAAATTAATCGAAATGAATACTAAAATATAAAACTTTGTAAAATATGTATCTATATACATTTATTATAAATATTACATCATATAATATCACAAAAATAAAATACATATAAATATTATAAAATTAAACACCTGGTGTTGTTAATAAGTCTTTTTTAAATGCTCTCGAGTTAACCGTTATATCGAAGCTAGATGTCTTAATTTAGACATAAAATCGATATAAAATACCTAGGTTTTGTTGAATTTCTTTGGTCCGTCTTCGTTATTACAGAACGAAATTAAAGACCAAAGGTACCGGGAGAGTGAAAAAAAAACGTTCGTTCCATATCTCACCTCAATTAAACGTAAATCGATAATCATTTTTCTCCCATAAAATTACAAATAAAAACGACATACGAAAAACAAAACGTCAAACACGGTGGACTTTTTGTCTCTTTTTTTGCTTGTGGAGAAGTGAGATAGAAATATGTAGTGTAAAGTACGTTCAATCGAGCTATCGAAGGTTTTTATATCGTGTTAACTTCATTTGAAAATATGATTTAGTCCTATTTGTGAGGACACAAATAGGTTCCGACAGAAAATCAGTGCCAAAGCTTTACAGCCTTAGCGTTTGCTGAGTAGGGACTTGTTTGTGGCAACACACAGCATTTTTCGTTTGAAGTATATATTTCTTTGAAATTTTGTTTATTGTCATTCTGAATAATGTTGTGTGTCGTCATAAATAAATGTATTTTCTTTCTCTTTCTTTCTTTAAAACGGCTAGTCTTGGAGCGGATGTTTCTTTTACCTCTACTAAATTCATTTGTTTTAGTACTGTAACCGCGCCAGCATTCAGAACCACCGTGTTATTCAGGTTCATAAATCGTTCAGAACGTAAACAGATGCAGTCTGCGTGCAATCGGGACGCGGGAAGTGGAGCAAGCCAAACCCGGTACACTGCTGTTTCGGTTACCTTGGTGCTTTGTAAGTACTCGTACTGTGTTGGTGTATCGTAAACGTAAACGAGTGTAGTCTGTTTAACCTGGTGCCAGTTATTCTGGGTCATATGGACCCGAGATAATTTTAAACAATTTTTTTATCAGTTATGACATATGGAGCCGAAAAGTGGGCACTCGCAGTGAGGCTGGTCCACAAATTTAAAGTCGCTTAGCGAACTATGGAGAGAGCCTGCACCTCATTTTGGATTCTTTCCTTTGGAGCTTCTCCAAAGAATCCAAAATGAGGTGATCCACTAGAAAACTAAGGTAACTGACATAGCGCCGAGAATTAGCAAACTGAAGTGGCAATGGGCCGGTCACATAACTCGAGAACCGACAACCAGGGTAAACGAGTTCTAGAGTGGAGACCACGTTTAGGCAAACGTAGTGTAGGGTGCCCGCCGCGCACGCCAGGTAAGTGATGACTTGCGAAAGGTGGCTGGTAGCGACTGGCTAAGGAGAGCCGACGTTCGGGCTCAGTATCGTTCACATGGAGAGGCATACGTCCAGCAGTGGACGAATACGGGCTGGTGATGATATAGATTTTTATCATGCCTTACAATTTTTATCTTTCGTGTGACTGGGTATCTGGTACCTCTCCACCCGCACTGCTGGTGTACTCAGCACGATGCCACATGCGTAGCGAGCTTGTTACACGTGCGTCAAGCCAGAACGGACGAAAGTTGCAGCAGTTCCATGTCTTTCAACGAGGCAGCTGAAGATTGATTATATTTTATTATGATAAGGAGAGTGTCTGATCTGATAATTTTGTCTGAATAATATTTTTAATTAGAATAATTTAGGAAAAATAGAAATTTACGTTGATTTTGCATGTGTTTTGGAGAAAGTTAATAGGCTTGATTTATTAAATGTTTATTGAATAAATAGATAAGAGAGAATACAATTTTTTGTTTAATATACGCAAGAAACTTTATTTAATAAATATCTACTGAAATAAAGCCGTTTACTTTTTAGTATGTAAAATATACTGACAAAATCTGGGTCATCGTGAGCCGCTGTCATTGTCCGCGTAATTATTTTCACGTCACTGGCACCGGGTTAAATTGGGTCGGGTAACTGTGAACTGAAACGTAGTGAAGTTAGCCAAATTCGCAATGCATCCGGCATCTTGGGAACTGTATTCACTGATAGCGATTGTTAGATTAGGTTTAGGTTAGCATTCTATTTAAAAAAAAGTATTTAATTGTTTTCTGTGAATACAATTCAAGATTGATATAACCAAATTCTTATGTTGATAAATCCAGCAGATTTAAGTGCGTTACTTGTTGTTTTTGAGCGAATGTTGTTCTGTATAAAGAGCGTTTTAGTGAAAAAAGGAAAACAAAAACAACAGATTGAAACACTTAGTAGAGTTTTAAAAAAGTGTTACGATTGGTTTTACCACTTATTTTAAATTACCAATTAACCAGTTGACTGTTTTGTTTACGCAAATCATTTGTTTTTTAATTGCTTATAATTTCGCGCGAACTGAAAAAAACAAACAATTGTTTACGGTTTTGGGAAACCACTTAGAGCATTACATTATTTTACCACTTACAGTATACTAATTCAATTAAAAATAGCCTGTGATAGCTTTGTTTGTAAAGTGATGCTACGGTATGCTGCAGATCTAGATAATAGGTATTCAAATACCTACTAAGTATTTATTTATTAATTACTAGCTGTGCCCGCGTTTTTGCCCGCGTGGTCATTTTTTTTTCCAGAACCAAAACACACCAAATTTCATGAGATGTAAAATAGTTTTTTAATTGATTGCTCGGCTTCTACTCATCGGGTTAGTCCAAACTGTTCTACTATTTGTTCGACTATAGAACAGATTGGACAAAAAAGTCCAAGCTGTTTGGGTTGAGATAGTAAGTACACCAGTTATAAAGTCAAACCCAAATCTATACATCAATGTCAGTCAAACCGCATCAGGTCAGTCATTCAATCAATCAATCGATTCAGTAGTTTTTACGTGATGCGCGAACAAACAAACAAACAGACAGGCATCATTTTTTTTTAATTTTCTAGTTCAATAGTTTATTTTAAGTCACATAGATCAATTTTGACATTATATTACAGACTTTTTGGTACTTACTGCTTTATTATAAGTGATCTTGACAGATGATATTAACCGGCTAGGTAGAGTCAAACTTTATAAACTTATTTAATTATTGGTAAACTTGATTTATCGATATACTACCGATGTGGTAGTTCTAAAGATACCAAATTATGTTTTACTAGCTGAGCCCCACGGTTTCACCCACGTGGATGTTGATCTATAACAATACATATGCAAAAACACATGTAAATCCATCGGTTAATTGCAGCGTGAAAGTAAATCCATCAGTTAATTGCAGCGTGAAAGAGGAACATACAAACACACTTTCGCATTAATTATAATACAGACAAAACTGTACTGTTTGTGTACTTTGACTAAATAATAAATAAGTAAAAATAAATGTAAAAAAGCGTTGTCGCCTATTTTATTTCCCTTCTTTTTATACGCTTTATATTAGCTTCACTTGTATGTTTGTATGTTTGTAACCGACTCCTTTGGACGCTATTTTGATCCACTTTAAACGGTCAGATTTCATTCAAATTTTGCACACCTGTCAAAGACCGATGACAATGCAATAATGCAATAAACCAAACTAAAAAATAGAAAATAAATTTTAATAGTGTAAAAAAGAAAAAAATGATTTATCTAAAAAAAAGCGTGGGGTGCTTCTCATATCTGTCAATGAAATATTTATAACTATTGACCCATGCACCCCACGATTTATTTGAAATAAAAATTTTTTTTCTTATTTACACTATTAAAATTTATTTTCTAAAATTTAGTTTTCTTTATAAAGCGTGTTTTTTAGTGTTTTTTAACTAATATTTATTTTCTACTTTTTAGTTTTTTTTTATGCTTTGTTATCGATTTGTGAGCTACCGTGAAAGTTTCAGCAGGATAGCTAATCGGGAAGTGCTCGTAATTTGAATTGCAAGATCCCAGGACAGACAGAATACATAGATAGATAGATAGATACATGCAAGTAAAGTTAAATAAAAGCTTTTAAAAATAGGTAGTGATATATATAGGAAATCTTCAAAGGCTCACCACCTGATGACCGTACTATACAACAATGAAAAGACTATGGCGTCAATGATCATTTCCTAGTGACTGGTCAGCAACAAAGAAGGAAGAAAACTCCCCAAGGTTGCCACGGTTCACGAACACTAAAAAAACTAGAGAAAATCAGTACCATCGGACAGTAAAAAACATCAATTGATGACAGAGGAAGAGGCAAAAAGGTCGATTGACAAATTTTTTGTTTGACTTCTTAACTGAAAATGTAAAAAAATATTGCGACAAAAAACGGGTAAGAGGTAGATGCAAACAAAATTGAGGAAGTTAGTACAAGATGTAACTAAACAAACTGTTTTTAGGGTTCCGTGGTCAAACAGCAACCCTTATAGTTTCGTCATGTCCTTCTGTCGGACCGGCTGTTTGTCAGACTTTTAATCACACACAAACACACAAGGTTGAAATTTAGCACATGTATAGATTTACTAGCTGTGCTCCGCAGCTTTGCTCGCGTGCATTTTTGCCACCCGCGTTCACCCCCCTATGGATATAGTTTTGAAAAATCCCCCTCGAGTGTACCTCTGGGGTATGTACTAAATAATATTTACTGCAAATTGCAAATCTCTTGGTCCACCGGTGTAAGCTGTGCGTCGTTTGTCAGTCAGTATGTCACGGTACTGTTTTAGAAGTATTGATAACCGATTGAATTGTTGGTGCATGAAAAAATGAGAAAAAATATTGTTTGCATTGGCTTTGGAAGGGAGGTTCTTTATCGAGTAGGGTCTCGATGGGTCTTTTAATATTATAATGAGGTTTCTATGGCAGTGTTTTTCAATTTGGTTTCGTTTACGATATTTTTGGCTCTAAATTGACCATTTTGCTGAGTTACATGTCCACACCCTCCGCGCGCTCTCTCTCTCTCTCTCTCTCTCTCTCTCTCTCTCTCTCTCTCTCTCTAACCCCCCCCCCCCCCGCCAACATTGCGTAAAGAACAGAACTAAAAGTTTTTTTTTTATCACATCTTTCTAGGGTTTACTAGTTTACGAGATATATTATGTATATAGTTCTACCAAGAAACGCATGTTACGTCCGCGTCAATTCTTAACAAATCCCATAGTGAGAGACATAATCCAACCGTAAAAACAATTTGGTTATAAAGTAAAAAATACTGGACAGATTGCAACGTAGTTTTTACTGTTGGGTAGCTAAGGGTCCTGGCTACGGAACCCTAAGTCTATGCGTGTCCGGTACGCAAGGGGTCTTGTTTCAAATATTGATTAGAAAATAAATAAGGTTCTTTAATTTACTTAGGATTGGAAAGCCACTCCATTTTCGAGTCGTTCACGATGAGTCTCGAAAACGGAGTGGCTCTCAGCATTTTCCTGTGTATTATTAACTACTTCAGTAACTGTGTAGTGCGATGACCGAACCGCCTACCTAGCGTGGTTATTATCGCATAGCTTTTACTGGGGGAAGCCCTTGGTCAGCAGTCGAACTCTTCGGGCTGATTATGTTGATGATCTTTTTTGATGCGATTTATAAAGCAAACGATAGATAGAGAATCAAAGTCAAAGTCAAAGTATTTTATTGTTAATAGGCAAAATAATAGCAATATTAGAAGTCAAAATTAACATTTCATGAACAAGGAGAAATACATAAAATATTATAAAAAGATCAAATCAATAAAATTTTTGGTAAACTAAGTATTCTTTGAGTTTAAGGAAGGCATGTATTTTTTTCATATTCGTTAATTGTTTATATTTTTTCCAAATGTCACATTTTATAACAATACTTACATAACTACATATATAAAAGTGACAATGAGAATCTAGATTACAAACATAATACAAGCACAAGAGACGCCCTAGCTAACACTGCTCGTATAAACACAAATAATAATTTAATAGAAAAGCTTCCAAGAATTTTCTTACATGTTTACCTACAAGCGATTTGTTTTTCAAATTAAATTGAAATGTAAACAAAACATGTCTCTTCCATTCAACCCATTTCTCTAGAATGCGCATAATAGGTACTAATATTTATTCTGTGATAATAGTGCGTATTACGGCGGTATAAAAGAACCTATATCTACTGATAGAAACTGTTTTTAATTTTGTGTGCATGGAAGGTTCGGAAGATTCTTTAAGGGGAAGCTGATACCTTTAGAAAAACCTTTATTATTAACCTTTTTTTTAACCTTTTTTTAAAAGTGATGTTTTGAATTTTAAAGTTGTATACCTACGAGCTTTTCGAGACGTGCCTGAGGTATAGGTATGGGATGGGTCAAAGTTCCTGCAAGCAGTTCTGCTGGATTATTACCGAAATGTTCTTCTTCCTTAACAATAATAACCTAACTACCTCATCTGCTACATAGATCACTAATCACATCCTAATCACTGGTTGCGCTGATTCAATGTTAATTTCATCTCGTGAACAAAAAAAAAAAAACAAGAACGTTGGTTTTTGCAATTAATTTCCTATTCGTCCATCCCGTTCCTACACATACCCTTCTCGCATATGTGTGAGAGAGACTGCGACACACACTCGCGACAGTGTCGCCCTCTAACTTGTGTGGGCTAGAAGTGTTCGAATTTTCGCATGGCGGCTGTCGAGGCCGTCTTCGCGCCCCTCGCATAAAAACACAGAAAAATTGCGTTTGATCTGTGATGTAAAGGACTAACATCTCCTCAAAGGATTGCTACACATCACCATCGAGTTGTTAAGGTATTGTGCTCCTTCTTTCTACGTAGAACTGCTTCTTGTCTTACAAACTCCTACGCAAATCTATAGCCCTCCATTTTATTTCGCATCAACCAGATCACCTTTGCATTATTTAGCTTTAATTTTACACGGCGTAAACAATCACCACTAATAAATTTCGTATGAGGTAGTGCTGGCATGGATTTTGGTGTCAGAGTTTATCAGGCCGCCCGAGGGCCTAACGACTATTATCAGTCAATAACATCCAAGACCGACAGCTTAACGTTCCCTCTAAAACACGGAGGATTAGAAATCCGCACATAACTCACATAAGGCATTGGTCCACACCAATGACTTATGTGAGGACCAAACCCGGTATCGTTGGATTCTAACGCGCACTAGTAAACCCCTCGGCTATCACCTCTCTGATGATGATGATGATGACTGATTATAATAAATCACATAGACTGGTCATATTTCCCAAAAAACCGAGAGGTAACCATTGGGATCGACGAGTTCTCGAGTGTAGACTACGTTTGGGCAAACGTAGTGAAGGACGCCCTGTGGAGTGACGACTTGCGAAAAGCGGCTGGAAGAGGATGGATGAGGGGAGCTAAAGACTGAGCTCAGTGTGGACAAGTATAGCCTAATGATGATGATGATGATAATAAATGTGGACAGCTTCTTGCGCAATAACAGAAACAGAAGAGAAACCATGCGTTTTTGATAGGTCCAAGGTACAACAGGATGCACTGTTACAAATATAGACTGCTAGTGAACAGAAGCCGGTAATAACTCCTCGGCCACACTTTTCTCTGCAATAAAAGATATTTTTGGTACAAGCTCATATAACTCGGTTTAGGTTCCGGACACAACCGAAAACCCAAAACATAACTCAGTAGGTATCTTAATTCGACGTTCAGCGATTATTACTAACAAGCTGTGCCCGCGTGGTCATTTGTCTGGGTTAAAATTAACCTATGTGTTATTCCAAGACCAAAAGTACCTATAATATACAAAATAACAAATATCGATCAGTCGTTGGATAGTTATTTTTCGATTGCTCGGCTTCTAATCTTCGGATTAAGATACCAAGTACACCACTTTTTAAGTTAAGTTCCTAATAGTGAATCAGCAATTGGTCTCATGATGCGCGAACAGACACAAAGACATGGTGTAAAAAAATAAGTTGTATTCTTGTTCAGTAGCTTATTCTATCTACTCTACCTAGACAATTTGTTTTCTTCATTGTACAGACGTTTTTGTAAGTACATACTGCTTTATTACAAGTAATAGAAGATAGATATTATTCATTAATATCTATAGATTCATTGATATCTATCGATTCAGTGATATCTATAGATTCAGTGATATCTATGAGTATAGATATCAATAAATAGTATCTCCTACAAATTTATGATGCCCTAGAACATTTCGTTAAAAATAAACATGATTTTAACGATTATTGATTGTTTTTCTGTCCACAGTAGGTAACCTAAAATAAAATTAGCATAACAATAGCCCTCATAAAATCGAAACTGAGTTATTCAACGTTGCGGTAATAAACTGTATAATTTAATATCATTCTACATTTTCATAGCATTTTTTATTCAAACAAAAGAAAGTGAATAGGTATTTTTAATTACAGTTAAACTACTGAAGGAGGTTACATAAATATTGATTACGAAAAAGTTCAATTTAAAAATGTATATAGAACCCGACCCCCATTATTAAGAACCATCACGATCACATCAGAGCCTGCAGTCTCGACATCAACAGCGATTGCTTTACAAACGAAATCGATCGCATAGTCTGATTACGACAATATGTTGGTACTCTCTGCCAAATATCGATGTCAATCATTATCAATGTCAGCACATACACCGATGTCAAAAACTAAAACTAGGTCAAGTAAAAAATTGCATATGACACTCTATACCTGAAGATGAATCGATTGATACCACTCTTGTCAACATTGAACCAATAGGGGCGACGTTATGGTGGAATATCCACATACCTACCCACATACATAGACTGTTAAACTCATAACCATTCCCTTGCTTCGCCGTATTTGGGTAAAAATAGCATTCAAGGAAGGACTGCTGCCAAAACACTCTGCAAAAGGATTATTATACTGAAAGCCCCTCCAGGCCTTTCCCACCAGTGGAGACTTGAGGAGAAGTCAATAGAGTGCGAGCTAGCTAGGAGCACAGAATAAATAATAGTACAAATCTAGGAGAACAATAAGTAGAAATACATAACCTACCACCAAGCCACCATGATATAGTAGATTCATTACAGATTTCAATGTATGGGCTAAAAGGCAAAATATACGTATAATTTGCTGTGTTATACCTATGGGTGAGTAAATTAAAATACACAACTCTCCACCCCTTCCACGCGTCGCTTCCCACCTCACCCCTTAGAAAAAGGTGACTTTTTACACGACTGCCAAAAAAATGGAGCGTATCGTTTTTAGGATTCATGTATGTGTATATGTATGAGTTTTTTTATTCCACCATAGCAGATTTAGACGTATTAGGTATCGTTATAATCCTTACATCCCTCCGAGTAACATAGGCTATATATTTTTGAAAGAAAATAAACATGATTGCCGCAGTAAGGCTCTAATTTTAATTGAGAAAAATAAATTATTTCTTCGAATTTTACGAAGAAATAATTATGAGTATCAAATTGAAGTCCTCGATAAGCACATTCCAACAGTATATAATTTATTGGCATTAGTTCTTTTTTGGCAGGGCAGGTGTGTTTTTTTTTTAGCTTTTAAGCTAGTTTATAATAATATGTTTGTATGTAATTGTCTTAATTGTATAGACTTTTTACATGTTTGCTTAGTTGTACAAGCTGGGCCAAAATAAAATGAGAGTCATTTGTTCCCTGTTAAATCATCTACAAATATGTATAAAAATCATTTTGATGCGGGCTATAGTTTCTGAGGTATGCTGCGTTAAAGTTGACTAAAAATTGAAGACTAGCCAAAAATCACAATTTGAATTTCGCCCCCAACTCTCCCACGCAAGTTTGCGACGCTGCCGCACGTAGCTTGGCCAGAAGAAGGCACGTAAGCCGCTGTAAACTTCATTAAAAAAATACGGAAGGCTATCGTTGTATTCGTTGCTATGGTGAAAACTGTACAAGTACAAAAAGCTCTGAAAGATTGAGGTGGATGCTCAACCGCAAATGTCCAGAAATCGAATTTGATACACGTATTTTGCCGTGAGTTAGTGTGTTAGTGAGGATATACAGTTAGGCTGGTTTATAATTGAAAACACAAAAGAAATAAAACCGGCCAAGTGCACGTCGGACTCGCGCAGCGAGGGTTCCTTACAAATTTGTAGGTATATAAATAGTTCGTCTATCACGGGAATCGAGTCACGAAAATGTTATTTTTTTTGTAATGTTATTTTTTTACAGTTTCCAGATCCCCTTTACTTGTTACATTGCTTCTTGGCAAATTTCATGATTCTAGGTCAACGGGAAGTACCCTGTAGGTTTTGATTCCCTTGTGAGTATCGAAAATGTCAAAATATGCGGCATAAACGGTCGTATCTTTTTACCCGACTATGGCAAAGTAAGGGAAGGGTAATGAGTTTAACAGTCTATGTATGTATGTAGATAGATACATAGATAACTCTTAATTGCATACCACTTAAAAGTAAATCATACATTGTATATCATTTTTGTATCATCATTGTATCATTGTATCATTATCACTTACAGCAATCTCTTACAGACAACCTTTGGATAAACTAAAAAAGTTGGAAAATGATATGTACATATGTATGTGGGTATGAGGATGTTCCACCATAGCGTCGCCTCTATTGGTCCGACTTTGACAAGCGAGGTGTCAATAGATTCGTCTTCAGGTATAAAGAGAGTCAAAGACTTTTTTTACGCAACTAAGGTGTATCAAAGGATGGGTATTGTGTTCAAACTAAAAACTTGGTGCGTTATTAACAAGCGACGCATCAATCGATTCGTCTTCATCGTAAGAGTGTCATAAGCTGTTTTTTATTCCTGTTGCATAGTTAGTTGGTTTTAAACCCACGACCTACAAAAAAGCGTGAAGTCCCACACAACAAAAAGCAATCATCGCTACAAATAATAAAGTATACTAAATAGGAATATTCGCCTTAACCCTTTCCAAGTGACAAAGTCTGTACTTGAGATTTGCGTCATACACTCTGTCGAGAGCAGTATTACCTCAAGAACAATATTCTAGAAGTATTACCGAAGTACTTGTCAATAGATCTGGAGGTCTGCCCACGTTTTACATAATACTTATACTTTGTATCCGGTAGTGCTTACAAGGTGTAACACTGCGCCTACGCGCCATACTTCGCGCGCTTCGTTTGTTCTGTCATCTGCAAATCTTATAGCTTACTAGCTGCACCCCGCGGTATTACCCGCACGGACAATGATGGTGGTGGATGATGATGATAAAAAGTATCCTATCCATCTTGAAAATGATATCTTATAAATCTGACTTCATTAATTGTAATCATTGACACTTTATTACGGTCAAAAAATTCTAGTCATTAGTAACACCTATCACTTTGACATATGTTACTTTGATACTTATCACTTTGACACCTTTCACTTTGACTACTGTCACTTCTCCCAATCCCATATGTTATCACAGGACCTAAACTATTTCCGTTAAGCCGTTTTGGCGTGAAGAAGTAACAAACACATAGTTATACACAAACATACACACCCTCTCTATTTCACACGCACGCACACACCCTCAAACACACACGCACACAAACCCTCACACACACACACACCCTCACGCACTCACAAACTTTCTCATATATAACATTAGTGTGATAACCGAGGCTTTTTTAATTATGACTTTGATTAACAAATCCATGTTCTTACTTGCATAACTGGGCCCCAATTCTGTTAGCTATTGAACCGCGAAAACGCAAGTCGATCGCTTGTTTTTTTTTGTGAAATTTTCTCATTTACCACTTAAAAGTGCTGGAAGTGCATTTTGTTTTTTTTTGTTCTTTATTTCTAGCACTTCGAAATCAAAATCGATTCTAGCACTTTTAAGTGGTAAATGAGAAAATTTTGCAAACATTTTCTAGCTATCGACTTGCGTTATTGCGGTTCAATAGTTAACAGAATCGGGGCCCAGCTTTACTTTTGAGTTACTTAGGTTCGGCTTCGTCCTAGCTTTTACCTACTACTATGATTTATTCTGTGATTTTACATACATTCTAGAGTTCTGGAACAAAGCACAGGCCTTCTCTCAAAGACTAGATCTATGTTCGATGAAGGAATATTATGAGCTATAATTTACCATGATGGCCAAGTATAATGCGTAAGTCATGTTTTGTACTTCGCATACCTGCCTATTGTTTTGTCATAATATTTCGGAGATCATGCGAGCACAAGCTACCGTTGTCCAGATCAGTGAACTGCAGCCAAGGCGAGAGTTTAGTGAGGACGAGGGGTTTATAGTATTTCAGGGAATCATAATCGTAACAGAATTAGCAGCGTCCGCTTGCCATCCAATTACCTCTACCTATTGTTACACTCATTTTTACACGACTACGGAGAGTTATAATGTTTGGTTTGTTAGTTTATACGTTTCTTAAGTGCGCCCTACAGCCTAAACGGCTTGATGGATTTTGTTAAATCAGGAAGGTGTCATTACACCTTCCTGATTTAATGAATTGGATTTATGGAATTTATTTAATAATGGATTCGTCATAATCACAAGCGCGGCTCCAGGCCGTCGTTAAGCCATGTTTCTCTGGCTTAACGACGGCCTGGACAAATTCTGACACCAGAAGCCAGCACTACCTCATACGACAAACATAAACTATAAAAATATCCAAAAACTTTCGCGCTCGCTTCCGTCACGCTCATAACCTTGCCAGGGGCTTCATCCTTTTTTCCATCATTTTCATGTGATTTGGTATTATGTTTTGTTCTTAAAATATAAATAGCTCGGAACTTTCGAGTTCGAAAGTGTATTTTGATCATTTCAATGCATAAGTTTATGTGATATGTTTAAATTGTGTTTTTTAAATTGTGTACAAAAACAAGTCAACGTTTTTGCGCTCGCTTCGTTCGCGCTTTTTGACTATTTCAATGTTTGTTTTATGATTTGAAAATATTATTTAACTTCTACAACAATGGACATACTTAACTTAAATTTCCGCGCTTGCTCCGCTCGCACTTGTTTTATTTGTTTCATATATCTTTGTTTGTTTGTGGTTTTTTTCGTTTACTACATTGTCAGATATAACTCAATAATCTAAAAATCTCTACTCTCGTACGTTTAAATCATGTCAGTGCATATTTGTACATGTTTTAGAATTATATTTTGATTTAATAGTGTATCAACATTGATAATTCAAAAAAATTGCGCTCGCTGCGCTCGCGCTTTTGATATTACACTAAATACAACTTTGTACGTATCGGAGTTTCGTTTTCAATACCCACACTGACAGACATAACTCAAACTTTTCCCGCTCACTGCTCTTACGCTTATTTTGTCCTGAAATGTTATGATATTATTATCTCTATAAATAAATGGATCTGCCTTTAGGAATAGGCTACGCGAGTGAAACTACAGGGAACACCTTGTATAATTTTCCCCATCCAGGCTGATCTAAGTGTGTGACCCCCCCCCCCCCCCCCTGATTCGAAAGCTGGATAGGATACTTTTTATCATGAAAAATTGTAAGTTTCCACGGGAATACTGGAAAATGTTGATTACTCGCTGTAAGTAACGGTTGCCATGGAAACGAAATAACAAGTCTATCAAAAAACATCAAGAGCTGTTAGTGTTCTACTTTTGCATTGGTTTTTAATATCCTAGAAGAACAACAATGCTTTTATTCGCGACTAGCTGTACCCGCGGCTTCGCACGCGTGGTCTTTTCTTTAGGTTCAAATTACCATTATGCGTTATTGCAGGACCAATATACCAAAATTTGAACAAAATTTCTTCAGCCGTTAAAAATACTTTCATCAATTGCTCAGCTTCTAACTCACCAGATTGAGATACCAATTACAACAGATATAAATGAAAGTCCAAGCTATCTAACAATGAAAACCGCGTTGCAATCGGTCCAGTAGTTTTTAAGTGATGCGTGAACAAACAAACATACAGACAAACAGAAAGAAAGACGCGAATAACAAAAAAAATGTTGTTCAATACCTTTTTTAAGCACCCAAAAGCATATTTTCTTTTGAATTCATTTAGTAGTTTTGGTTCGATGCGCGGTCAAGATACGGACAAACAGATAGACAAAATTAAAAAGTAAAACAGTTTGGCTTCAGTATCGAATATAGAGAACCATCCAAAAAATATTTTTTATTACTTAAATATTAACATAACTTTGGACCCATATCCCGCAGAAACCCTTTACTTTTTCGGGATATAACGTGTCCTCAATTTTAACCCATCATATAACTTCCGTCCATTAGTTTCAGCGTGGTACGTGTTCTTTTAAATAAGTTTCAACCCCTATCTTGCGAGAACCCAAGAAAAAATGAGATGTAAAGTATCCTATGTCCTACCTCGTAGTATGAACTCAAATCATACCAAGTTTCATTTGAATTCATGCAGTAGTTCCGGCGGCGTGATGCGCGGCTAAGATACAAACAGACAGACATACACACAGAAATGAAAAAACAGTTAGGCTAGGAGTATACAGTTTAGGCTTCATTATCGAATATAGAGTAACTTCCAAAAAAAAACACTATATCTTTAATGTACAGAATTTGGACCCATATCCCACAGAAACCCTTTATTTTTTCGGGACAAAATGTATCCATAATTTTCACCCATCTTATAAACTATGTCTGTGCCAAGTTTCATCAACATCCGTCCAATAGTTTCAGCGTGCTACGTGTTCTTTTAAATATTTTTCCACTCCTATCCTGCAGGAACACTTATTTTTTCGGGATGTAAAGTATCCATTATCCTACTTCAAAGTATGAACTCAAATCATACCAAATTTTATTCGAATTCATTGATTATTTTCGTCGTGGTGCGCTGACAAGGTACAGACAGACAGACGGACAGACAGACAGACACACAAAAATTAAGAAAATACAGTGTTGGCTTTAGTATTGAATAAAGAACGGCCTCCAAAAAAAGTTATATAATATCTTCAATTTACAGAATTTTGCACATTATCCCGCAGGAACACTTTATTTTTCAGGATAAAAATATGACTGTGCCAAGTTTCAACAAAATCCGTGTAGTAGTTTCAGCGTGATAAGTGTTCTTTTAAATAACTTTTAATGCGTATCCTGCAGGAACCCTTTAATTTTTCGGGATGTAAAGTATCCAATGTCCTACTTCGAAGTATGAACTCAAATCATACCAAATTTCATTCGAATTCATTTATTATTTTCGGCGTGGTGCGCTGTCAAGGTACAGACAGACAGACGTACAGACAGACAGACAGAAAAAATAAAAATGTACAGTTTTGGCTTTAGTATCGAACATAAAACGGCCCCCATAAAAAAAATACAAATTATCTTTAATTTACACAATTTGGGACATTATCCTGCAGGAACTCATTATTTTTTCGGGATAAAAAGTTTCTTCAATTTACCCTACATATAAACTATGACTGTGCCAAGTCGCATCAAAATCCGTCCAGTAGTTTCAGAGTGGTAAGTATTTTTTTAAATAACTTTCAATCTCTATCCTGCGGGAACCCTTTCATTTTTCGGGATGAAAACTAGCCTATGTCCTACCTCGTAGTATGAACTCAAATCATACCAAGTTTCATTTAAATTCATTTAGTAGTTTCGGCGTGATGCCTAGCCAAAATACAGACAGACAGACAGACAGACAAAAATGAAAAAAAAATACAGTTTTGGCTTCAGTATCGAACCTAGAGTACAATCCAAAAAAAAAAACAAAATATTTTCAATGTACAGAATTGGACCCGTTACAGTTTTATTATAAGTATAGATAAACTGTAGTCCGCGCGGATGAAGTCTCGGGCGGGAAAGCTAGTTATTTATATAAATGCTATTATTGTTCCTATTTACAGTAAAAGACTTTGACGATGATTATTCATTCTTGGTTCACCTTCCAAGCTTCGCGGCAGCCAGTCGTGATACTTTCCAGAGATCTGCAATCTTGAAAATGCATCAGTTACACGCTCAACTGCACCACTGACTCACCACCCATAAGGAAATTTAAAAATACATCAAGTGTATGTTAAAGATTATTTACTGGGCAGACTTAAAACGCTATTCCAAATGTAACTCTCTCACTTGTAGATACTTATACAATGTGTCTAAATACAAGACTTTATAATAGAGTGTAAAACACTTGATTTTGTCGACGAAAAAATTAAAGAGGGGGGTGTGCCCTATATATATGATATGATGTATATATATATATATATATATATATATATATATATACATCATATCCTATGTTGCATCCTATGTTTTTTTCATGGCAACAATTTTATTTTTTCCAAGTGTATTTATATTTCATTGTCATTAATCCACACCAATATATAAAAGTGAAACATTGTCTATTTTGGCCTGGAGATAGCTTATACCCTGGAATAAAACATAAAATACCTTTCATCATCATCATCATCTACACACATGCGGGTGAAACCGCGGAGCGCAGCTATAGACGCGCAAAAATAGACCCTTGGGTGTTTTTTTTTTGAGATAAGAGTCTCTAAATAGTCGGTGATCGGGTGGCGATATATCGTCAACACGCCTCATTGCGCGCACACGTACAGCAGCGTGTAGTGTATACAGCGCGTGCGCACGTGGTAAGGTACAAAATGTATATATATATATATATATATATATATTTTACACATCATGGCAAAAAAAAGTTAATGTGAAAATTTGTGTCAAAAATAAAGTACCTTATGTATATTTTCTACACTATTACAAAAATTAAACAGTTAATACGTTATATGTTGTTCTAAAATGTTAGCTTATGATATGTCTTACCAAACGATAAGATAAGTAAAGATATGATAAGGTAAGATAACTTTTTCAAGACGTTTTCTCGGAGCTATTTTTTATCTACTTAACAAAAGGATAAGGTTTTTAAGTCGTCTGTAGTCTTTTTTCTTTTGTGTGTGCGTGTGTGTGTTACCTCGTATCTCCGGTTCTTATGAACCAATTTAGATGATCATTGTATTATTCGAAAGAATAAATGTTTAGTATTTTAAAAAGAAATTGTATCATAATTGGTTTAGTTGTATTTTTTTTCATGATTTCATTTTTAGTAACTCAATATGTTTATTTGTATAAATTTCTTTATAGCTCTAGGATTTATTTACAGGTTTGTATATTTTAGTAACTCAATATGTTTATTTGTATAAATTTCTTTATAGCTCTAGGATTTATTTACAGGTTTGTATGTTTTTTATTTGATAGTTTGTATATTCGTATTGGACTAACATAATGAACAAACTTTGTTTTCTTTTTTAATTTGTGCTCTTTCGTGCCCTTGAGTCTGAACCAATTTCTATAATTATTTGTTCATTTACCGACATGGATAGACCACCTCCTGCTTTGCGACGAGCTTTGCCCGCGGCGCTTTTTCTGTTTGTTAATACCAAATTTCATAAAACTTTGATCAGACGTCAAATTTTTTTTATCGATTGCCAGGATTTTACTCATCGGATTGAGAAGTATACCTAGAGGCACGTAAGTCTAGTGGTGAACGAGACGTGGCGGGGATCTTGGCGCAGTCAAAGTTTATATGATGTGTTAAAATTTTGACTACTTTTTATCCCGAAAACTGACTGTGCCAAGATCCCCGCCACGTTCACCGCTAGACTTACGTGCCGCTGGCTATACCTTCACCAGTTTTTAAGTCAAAACCTAAGCTATCCAACAGTAAACACTGCATCGCAATCGGTATAGTAGTTTTTACGTTATGTGCGAACAAACAAACAAACAGACAGACAAGATTTTAAAAACACTTGTTCAGTAGTTAATTTTAAGTTATTATTTTTTTGTCATAATTATCTTCATTGTACAAACGTTTTGGTACTTACTGCTTTGTTAATATGTATAGAATAGAGTATAGATAGAAGATAGATAGATAGATAGATAGATATATTAATGTTTGTTTCAACAAAAAAGAAACTCGTTGTTTTGCTCACATGTTGGATGTCGATTCAGGTCATCATTATTATTTATAGTAACCATACTATAAATAACTATAATAAAAAAAAAACTTTTACTGGTTCATTTTTTTTGTTGCTTTGTAAATTTAACGTTTTTTTTTCTTACTTGCTTTTCACTTATGACATTCATAAGTTTTCTTTTTTATTTCTTTGGCATCGGTTTGTGAGCTACCCTGAAAGTTTCAGCCAGATAGCTAATCGGGAAGTGCTCGAAATTTGAATTGCAAGATTCCAGGACAGACAAAATATATACATTTTATACATCGATACATACTTAGATAGATACAAGTTAAGTTAAATGAATCTTTTAAAAATGTATTGTCATCGGAACAAAACCAACATGCAAAAATTGAACTCCGTAGGATAAGAGGAAGTGTTTCTAATTCAGTTTATAAGATTCGACCTAAACAAATACACATACAGACGTACATACACATAAACAATGCAAGTTAATCTTTAAAAAAAAAGATACATAAACAGAGACCAAGAAAATCGGTTTGACATTATTTAGTTTTCGGGGGTGATAACATGGGATGTATCGATCAGTGTTTCCGGAAATATAACCCAGGTGTGTTCAAGTCAAGAGTGAATAGGTATCTACTAGGCAAGCTTGCTACACCTTTGATCACATCATCGCTTTCCATCAGGTGAGATCGTGGTCAAACGATTGCCTAGACAGTAAAAAAAAATGACTAGGCAAGAGTTTGACCACGATACCTATTCAATCTCGACTTGATCACACCTTTGAGTTAAATTTCCGGAAACACTGACGAGGGCAGGGCGTTCCACTCCTTTGCAGTTCTTATAAATGAGGAAGCGTAATGCTTCGTTCTTGTGCGAGGTATTATCGGCGCTTTGCCGATCATCTAGTCATAAAACAAGACAAGTTAAACACGACTTCGTCGGGTAAAAAATACTCTATGACACTCTTACGACGAAGACGAATCGATTGATATCTCGCTTGTCAAAATTAAACCAAGTTTTTAGTTTTAACACATAACCTCCCCTTTGCTTCGCCGTAGTCGGGTAAAAAATATAGCCTATGACACTCTATAAATAAAGTCGAATCGATTCATACCTGGCTTGTCTAAATCGGACCAACTTTTTAGTTTTAACACATAACACTTCCATTGCTTCGCCGTAGTCGGGTGTAAAAAATAGTCTTCGATACTCTATACCTGACGATGGAACCTATTGATACTTCGTTCGTCAAAATCGGACTAATAGGGGCGACGCGACGCTAAGATGGAACATCCACATACCCAAATACATACTACATACATAGACTGTTAAACTCATTATCCTCACCACAAACTATAATATATTTATCTTCCCTGGCTTCGCCGTACTTGGGTAAAAACGATCTGAATTACAATGTACCTGCAATGCTTACCTAATGATGTACCTACCTCACCAAAAATGGAAATTGAAAATACGTCCCACCAACCGGTTTCTTTGTGTTCGGCTGCTTGGATTAGTGCAGCACACATATAGTGCACCTATTTACAGAAATCAACAGACGCGATAGATCCCTGGAAAATCGGGGACGCCAGAGAACGGTTAATTCAGTAACATTTCTGAACTTCCAAAGTGATACAGCACTCGCCACAATCTGGTGATCTAAATAGGAACGCTACAGACCTGATAACGTTTTGCCAATTAATGTACTGCTCTCGCCGCTGACATTAAACGGCTAAGGATGGACTAATAGAAAGCTTCTTTTGTGTGACAATCCTGAATTTATTTATTTTTAAAGAGAGTTTCTGTATCTGTTTGTGCACATTTAGAAACGAACTTATCTACTGATAGCAATATACCTAATATGCGCAAATGTGCTCATCAAGCTACATTAATAGTTATATTCCCTGTTAAAACCACGTACTTAAAACAAATGTGCTCATCAAGCTACATTAATAGTTATATTCTCCGTTAAAACCACGTACTTAAAACAAATGTGCTCATCAAGCTACATTAATAGTTATATTCCCTGTTAAAACCACGTACTTGAAACAAATGTGCTCATCAAGCTACATTAATAGTTATATTCCCTGTTAAAACCACGTACTTAAAACAAATGTGCTCATCAAGCTACATTAATAGTTATATTCCCTGTTAAAACCACGTACTTAAAACAAATGTGCTCATCAAGCTACATTAATAGTTATATTCCCTGTTAAAACCACGTACTTAAAACAAGGTACTCATCATCAAAGGAAGAAAAAACACGGCTGTCACGCCAAAAAACACGGCTGTCACGCCAAAAAACGAAATTTTCAAACAAAAAGAAAACCTATATGTCACTCGGGATGATGTAAGGATTCTAACGATACTCCATACTATATGTCACTCGGGATGATGTAAGGATTCTAACGATACTCCATACTATATGTCACTCGGGATGATGTAAGGATTCTAACGATACTCCATACTATATGTCACTCGGGATGATGTAAGGATTCTAACGGTACTCCATACTATATGTCACTAGGGATGATGTAAGGATTCTAACGATACTCCATACTATATGTCACTAGGGATGATGTAAGGATTCTAACGATACTCCATACTATATGTCACTCGGGATGATGTAAGGATTCTAACGATACTCCATACTATATGTCACTAGGGATGATGTAAGGATTCTAACGATACTCCATACTATATGTCACTCGGGATGACGTAAGGATTCTAACGATACTCCATACTATATGTCACTCGGGATGATGTAAGGATTCTAACGATACTCCATACTATATGTCACTCGGGATGATGTAAGGATTCTAATGGTACTCCATACTTCAAAATCTGTTCAGATATTTAGAAGTTATGATGGAACAAAGAAACATACATATAAACATACATTCATACATGAACCCTGAAAATATTACACTCCTTTTTTGGGCAGTCGTGCAATAAATATAGAATTTACTTGCTTCTCTATCTGTCTGTGCTAATTTAGAAACGAACTTACCTACTGATAGCCATTTAATATCTCACTCTCATCAAGTCAGATTAATTGTGATATTTCCCTGCTATAACTACGTAGTAAATTTAATACAGCATGGAACGTTTTCCCATTATTGACTCCTAGGTATAGCTGGCCAATTTTTGAACCGAATCCGAAACCGAACCGCGCGCGCTCTGAGTTACGAACCGTTTTTACCCCTTTTTGACACTATCTCCATTACATGACTGAATTTTCAGGAGGTTATCAAAAATAAGAGGTATTCCGAATGTATACCAGACAGAATAGTTTTTTATGAAATAGACCGTTTTTTTGGTTTGATGTGGTTTCCAAGGTACTGCGGTATATCTTCAAAGATCTAAATTTTGGGCGCACATTGATTGAATCATTTTAATTCTAGGGTAGGTATTCATACCGCCGTGGTGGTCTCGGCTTAGAATAAGACCGCTCCCAATCCTCCCGTGGATGTCGTAAGAGGCGACTAAGGGAATACACACCGGAAGATGGGCAGCAGCGTCCTCCGAGCACATATTTGTAATACTGCGATCACCAATCCGCCTGCCAAGCATGGTGACTATGGCAAACCCAATATGATAGACACAACACAAAGACGGCCCCCAGTCCCCGGCAGAGACCCAGCTACCAACCCCCACGATCTCTGGACCTGGCAACTTATAACGCACGCACCTTGAGGACCGATGAGAAGTTGATAGAGCTGGAAGAAGTAGTAAGTTGCGCAGGGGTAAGATAGGGTTATCAGAAGTCCGAAGAGAGGGATAGGATACGATGAGCCTCAATTGATACGATGATCCTCAATTCCGGCAACTTATTCTATTACCGGGAGGGCGACCAGGGAGCTTATTCACTATGCCGCATGAAATTCCTTGCCGAAAACGTGTGACGTCAGTACGGCAATTGCCGTACGATCCCACGCAGATATCTTAACTCGGCGCGTAACGTGTCTTATTGGCAATAGAGAATAATGGCCCAGCAGTCCCAACACGGTATCGGGTTTCTCGTCCACAAGTCCGTCGTCAATAACATTCCGAAGATCGAAAGAGTTTCGAGCAGGGCGGCCTACCTTATACTCAGAATTACCGAACGGTATTCGTTGAAGGTCATACAGGTGTACGCCCCACAATCGAAACGTGCAAGTGAAATACAGTCAGTTACAGTGAGCAGTTTGTCTTGCACAGTGTATGTTTTATGAAACATAAAACGATCGATTTTGTAACTACAGCTACCGCTCGTATTGAATTATGGTCAGAGACCAGGGTGAGGCAGATGCCCCACCTTGCCCCACCGTTGGTACGTCCATGTAGGTACTTCCCTTTGAGCTAGAGTTTTGAGGGACTAAAGAACTATGCAGATGACATTTTACTACAGCGCGTTTCTAAAACCCGACGCGCGTGCTATAGTAGCGCCGTATAACACCCAGATAATCTTTAGGTACTTATAATAAAGCAATAAGTACGAAAAAGTCTGTACAAAGAAGGTAATTAAAATAAATGGTCTAGGGTACTTAAAATAAGCTGTAAATTAAAGAAAAAAAGTTTGTTTGTATATTCACGCATCACGTAAAAACTACTGGATTTCGATGCGTTTCTGTTGGATAGCTAAGGGTTTGACTTAAAAACTGGTGTACTCGGTATCACATTCCAATGAGTAGAAGCCGAGTAATCGATAAAATCTTTTTGACGGCTGAAGGAATTTTAATCAAATATTGGTACTTACCTTTATTGGTATTTTATATCTTGGAATAGTACATGGAGTACTTTTAACCTAGAGAAATGACCACGCGTGCGATGCCGCGGATACAGCTATTATTTTAAATAAGTTAATTAAATAACGTTTTAAAAAAGCTTTTATGCAGTACCCATAGCCATGTCATGGTGAAACTTAAAACGGGCTATAACAATTAAATGCGTATACAACATTCCGTTTCTGTAGTGCGAGCATGGATCTTATCGATCGATAAAATTACCGATTTTTTAAATCAAGTTTGACGTTAATATTCGATAATACGAGTTCGGTAGCACGGAACGTACTTTATCAACAACGACTTAAAGTCGATTTATCATATATAATATATAGATTTATATAGACAAAAGGAAGCATGAATCTTATTTTTGACAATTGTTGTCGATATAACGTAGGTAACTTTACCGAATTTATCGAATTTTATCGGCTTTTCAAAGTTACACGACAAACTTTTTTTTTTGTGAATTCCTTTTCGGATTATAAGCCAAAACGCGGAGGTGTCAGAACATCGTGAGGCAAGTTTCAGGGATGCCAATGATCCTTTCGATCTGGAAGAACAGCATTTCAAGATTCTTTTTAGAATTTATAAGAAAATTGCCCTCGCCCTCATTCAAGATGTTGAGGGCGTTTGAGAAGGAGTCGATCTAATGGACTGCCTGCGCATGTTGTAGTATCTACTTTACATAATAATACCAAAATACTTAGTTACCTTATTCCTATTTCCAGATATTATCTTTTGTTGTGATTGTGTCTAATGCTCTACTTATTATGGTACCTAGTAGGTACTCAGTCTAAAAAACTACCTGTATAATCATTGTTGTAGGTTCTATCAGCTGTACGCTTTTTCACCGAGGGCAGTTGCACCAACGATGCATCGGCCAGGAATATAATATAGCACTAGGACAGCGCACGGTCAGACTTGTCAGGGAGGTGTCTCAAGCAATTGTGCAACGAGTTATGGCTAGTTATACTTTAGGTTAGGTTCAAGGAATATACTACTTTATGGTAGTTAGGTAGAATTCCAAATGACAGAAGTTTCTCCGTAACAACTCAAAATAATAAAAATCTGCCAAATTGTGTCGAAAATATTTTTTTGACTATTAGTCGTCTATATGATATATGGTAAAATCAATAAAATTAACCGAGAGGCTAGATCCATGCTACCGCATTTTGATAAAATTGATAAAAAAGAACTGTTTACCGATCGATAAATTTATCGAATTTTATCGATCAATAAGATCCATGCTTGCACTGCTGTGCTGATAACTGTTGAAGAGTTCCCTAGTCAGGAGCCAACCCTGAGTGCAGCAACCGTGTCATAGTAAAACTCAAAACCGGCAATCATAATAAAATGGGTACATAACATTTTATGTCTGCGCTGTTAATCTTGAAGAGATCCTACATCTGGAGCTAATCCTGAATGTCAATTCAGTTCATGCATAACATAAAAAATGCATTGTCATCGGAACTCAACCAACATGTAAACATTCAACTCCGTAGGATAAGTGATTCTAATTCAGCTTGCAAGATTTGACCTAAACAAACGTACATAAACACGTTAAATAAAAGAACTAAGTCTATAGCGCTCTTGTACATACAAAAAGAAAAAACACTTATCTACCTCTAAATATATTGAGACTTTTTTAAACTTTTTTAAACACCTCCGTATTCGTTTTTCAAAATTTTTCAATACTTAACCTTAAATTTATAAGCATCTTAACTATCGGTTTTTTGCGCTGTAGCCATGACAAATATAAATTGATCCATTTTCAAAAATTAAAATCTTTTATAAAATAACTAAACATATACGCGTAGATTATATTCTATTCAAGCGATTGACACTAATAACAAAAGATTTCACCACAATTTAGGGGGTGGAAAAAGCTTTCCCCCAAAACACCAATTCCATAAAAAAATGTACTCCTAAAACTCACGACAACCAACTCTCTATATCGCTCGTATAGGAAATCGGGGGCGGATAGGAGATAGCAATACATTTACTAAATACCATCTTTGCGAAGATCTCGTCAAGCGACTATCCTCTTAATCATTTGCGGGAGTCATTAGATCAGTTTAATAATATTATTAATTTACTAGTTTTCCCGACCGCGACTTCATCCGCGCGGACTACTGTTTATCGCAAAAAAAAACATTTTATGTTCTTCTGGGATATTAAAAATCAATGCAAAAGTAGGTATAGCACCACTCTTGATGTTTGACATATTTTGTTATTTCGTATCCATGGCAACCGTTCCTTACTGCGAGTAATCAACATTTTTCCAGATTTTCCAGTTTTCCCGTGGAAACTGACAATGTTCCGGGATAAAAACTATCCTATGTTTTATTCCAGGGTATATTAAGCCATCTCCATTCCAAGTTTCATCAAAATCCGTCCAGTCGTTATCGCGTGAAAGCTCCCCAAACAAACAAACAAACATACAAACAGACAACGGTACACTTTGATATATTGGTATGGATTATGCTTGACAGTTGGCCGATCTTTAATCCCGGTTGTACAAAATCCGTGGCCTAGTTACTAAACAATTAGTCTGTTTTCAAAACATTCGCTGTTGCCACATGAAATGCAAATTTCCTTTTCAAACTCAAAGAATACTTAGTTTATCTAAATTTGGATTGATTTGATCTTTTTATAATATTTTATGTATTTCTCTTTGTTCAGGAGATGTTAATTTTGACTTGTAAAAGTGATATTATTTTTGCCTATTTACAATAAAATACTTTGACTTTGACTATTATCTTTCTACCTACACTTTACCACATTTTGGTTAGATGAATACCTAAACGCACAAACATTTTAGATTATCATCTAAAAATACGCCATTTTTGCGTCACGAAACACCTCTTTACGCCTGATTTATTTATTCTATAACGACTGCTGAATAAAATATTAGTATTTGTGTTAACATTTTAGTCCAATTGAGTTGAATTTGGAGCAAGGTCGAGTATTCAAATTGTCATTCCTCGTTTTTTAGTGAGCAACCCTGCCCTAAATACTAGAAGATACGTATCTACTTATTAGGTAGGTGTGTCTAAACATATTCTGTAAGGTTTTCAGCCTCTAGTCCTTGAGCCCAAAAGATATTGATATGAAATGACGGAAAGATTTTGGAAATATAGAACTATGATTCGGCAAAAAGGCATAGACCATTCATCTACCCTATCGTCTGTAGGTATAAGAACAGGTTTTTTTTTTGTAATTTTCACAAAGAGTATAGAAATACTAAGTATTTTTCACGGGAAAGGGAAAAAAGTTGCCTTGCATATCGAAACAATGCGGGTTGCAGACCGAAAATTAAGCTTACTTTGGTTAGCTTAGCTCGCATAGCTGATGCAGTTTTTCATACTTGTGTGCATACTGCAAACTAAGCTATGTGAGCTTACTAAAATATGCGAAGCTAAGTTAGTAGTATATACCGATGCGCAGCTTCACGAGCTAAGGCCCTCTCGCCTATCCTGGCACCCCTTTCCAACACTGACTGAGCTTTCGCTTAGTTCTTGGTGTACAGGTGACTTACTTCTAGCTTAGGTTAGCTTAGCTCAGCTGACTTAGCTTAGCTTCGGGACAGATAGATAGTTTTCGGTCTGAAATGCGAGTAGCATGTGTGCTCTCAAAATATAGATAAATAGATAGATAACACTTTATTGCACCAAAATAAACACAAATAAAATACAAACTTAAAAAGAAGTACAATCGGCGGCCTTATCGCTAAGCAGCGATCTCTTCCAGGGAACCGTAGATTACATTGAGACACATTACTATACAATAAAAGGTAGTTGTTGTATAAGTAACGTTAAAATCAAAACGTATCAGAACTTTTTCACAGTGAAAAATCTACTTTGTACGGTATTGCAGAAATATTTTTCTACTATTTATCATCCAACACTTTTTACGAATTGTTTTCTCAAAAACAACATATATGCTGAAAAAAACAAGTCTTTGCAATAGTGAAATTAGCAGGAAAACTAGAATTTCCACTTGGGAAATCCCTGCAATTCAGCTAATACCACGGTTATTATTATCTCTTACGTCTGGAATCCATTCGTCTCGGCTTGAAAGCTCTACGCTAATATAACTTTCGGCGTATATATCTACTCGACTGGCGGCTGCTGAGATAATACATGAAAATGTATTATGTCTGATGGATAGGATGTATACGAAACCGTGCGATGGCAACATTGGCTACCAACCACCAATACAAATACATATCTGTATATGTACCTAATTTGTACTTTAACTCAAGCACAGAATAATAGTACTCAAATCACTTCAAGTCAAGTTTCCCCCTATTTCAGGTTCTTGCTGCTGTCGAAGCGCACACGCCACTGTACAGAGCCCTAACCTTTTTAAACATAATCACTAGTGATTACTCTGGTGATATCTTCTTTGTCACGGAACCAAAATTCTTAGCCGTGTCCGGCAAGTCCTGGAATCTATTGTTGCACCTACAACTGTGGCAGTTTAGACATAAATAATAAATTAAGTAATTTACATAAGTACTTAACTTGCATGTTTGGTTTTTTACTGTTAGTGCAAGCTGTAATATTAATAATAAATAAATAAACTTACAGATAACAGATAACTTACTTATTTGTATCTTTTATTTTTGTGTGTGTTGAATAAATGTATTTTTATTTCTCTCTTTCTTTCTTTCAGATGTAGCTCTAAAAGCCGTCAAGCTGAAGTGGAACTGGGCCGGCCACATCTGCCGTATGCCAGAGGTGCTATGGGCCAAAGTAACCACTAAATCGAATCCCAGCACGGAAAGAAGGCGACGCGGCATACCACGCAAATATGGCGGGACGAGCTTAACACCTACGACAAAAATTGGTACACAACAGCACAGGACCGTAACGAATGGAAAAATCGAGGAGAGGCCTTTGCTCAGCAGTGGGGGACAGTATAGGCTACACCGGAAGAGGGTCCTTTAAGCACATATTTGCATATTTGCTACACTGCGGTCACCAATCCGCCTGCCAAGCCGCCTGGCAACAAGGTTACTGTGGAGCCATGTAATAAAACACTTTTGACCAACGGAACATTTTATTTACAATACTTTTTTACAAAGTAAATACGAAAATGAATTTTGTAAGCATGGGTAAGCTTACCTACTAGTGCTTCACTCTGAATTGAGATGTTGCGATGTACGTACTCTACCTTTATCTCACGCACTCACACTCATAAGTGTCTATTACGACTGGTCTCTATAGGAATGTATGCTAGATCCCCATTTTCTGCATCTGGAAATAAACATGTTGATTAATGTTATGCAAATAAGTTATAGGCAGCCTGACCTAGCCTACGATAGCTTTATCGATAGTTAATAGTTCTTTGACCTTGCGCATCCCTAGTGTTAAAACAATATGAAAATACAAAATGAAAATCATCTAAATTATCATTTGTCAGTCACGTTGATGTGAGGTGGCAATAAGCAATATTATATTAATGCTTACCGGGGCTGATCAATAGGAAATCATGCCATAAATTTCCATTTTGTTCTGGTTTTCGCGATTGGCGCGAACTCCGCATAAAACACATCTGCTGTAGCTTTCTAAAGTTGGTGGCATTTTAAAATTATCATTTAAACTGGTTTAACACTATAAACTGATATTTCTTCAAAGAAAACACAAAACAATACGTTATTAACAATAATATGAATAAAATTATAAATTCGCAGTACACTAAACTTTGGATTTTTCTTGACAAATTTCAATGGACCATAGAGTATATAGTAATATTATCATGTTTGGACTCTATAGTTCGTTCTTTTTGGTCCTTTGATTGGGATTTGAAATACAAATGAACTTCACTGTTCTGCCAAAGTCCATACATTTGAGACAAATTTGAGAATTTCTTTGTGGTTGCGCCGGACTGGTAGTATTTATATACTCTTTGGTTTGTGATACAAAGTAATCGAGTTTTTTTGCTAAATTTAATACCTTGGCTTTCATTATTGCAATTTTCGAAGGGAACTCTAATTTTATGTGAATGAATTTTTAAAATCGGGTCTGTATTTTTTGAGTTTATCCATTACAAACACACAAACAAACAATCAAATCTTTCCTCTTTATAATATTAGTGCACATGTGGCAACAAAGCATGATGTAGAACAATATTTTCATTTTAGTGATATCGCGCAAATGCGCGCACAAGCTCACGAAACTTGTAATATTTTTTGTCATAGTCGGGTTTTAGTCAAACTACAACTTGTCTAAGTTATATGCGAATTAGCCATCGGTCCGTGCTGCGGAGGGCATGTTAACTAAGGCATCGGTTCCGGTTGCTAAGTTTTCAATTCACTTTAGAGACCCTTAGGCGGCCTAATAACTGTGACAGCAAAGGTCGGCACTATACCTTATTCGACATACATAAGTATATATACAAGCCGTTCCCAGAAAACTACTCGTGGAAATCAATAGTGTAATCAAGAATCATCATCAGCCTATACTTGTCCACTGCTGGACATCGGCCTCTCCTAATGAGCTCGTTTTTCAGCTCTCTGCATCCAGTTTCTCCCAGACGCTTTCCGCAGGTCGTCACTCCACCTGGCCACAGGCCGTCCTACACTACGTTTGCCTAAGCACGGTCTCCACTTGTTTACCCCAACGGTTGTCGGTTCTTCGGGAGATGTGACCAGCCCAATGCCGCTTGAGCATGCTCCTTAAAGCTAAGTCGGTTACTTTGGTGATCAAGAATGTCTTTAAACCTTATTGAGTGTAATTAAAAGCATGCCAACAAGACAGGTAAACCTGGGTTGCTGAAAAAGCTATTACGAATATATAAAAGTTTGGTGTGTCATCTCTCCCAGAGCTCAAAACAACCGTGCACGTAGAAACATATTGATTTTATACCGAATGGAATAACCGATCCTCGTATCGTAATTCGATCGCCCTACCTCCAACGTTTCTATTTTAAATGTCATTTGAATTTCGAATAGGGACTGTTTTTGTGCTAAATATTGTAATGGCCAGTTCTGTTACAGAATCCAGAATTCATCCTTGTTTATTTAGCAGATGGTAACTAAACTGTCTTATTCAGTTATTCTGGAATAAAATAGGTACAGATTATAAGCGGTCGGTCCTCGCCGAATATGTTGAATGACGCTCGCTCTGTTTCTTTATGGTGGTATGGTCGCCTTTCCCGATTTAGAATGCCGCAATCCGTCCCAAAGTATAGGTGTCTATACTTTGGACTTTTTTTACTTTTGTCCTTAAGGACTTTACATTTACTGTGTAGTAAATGTAAAGTCCTTAAGGACAGTACATTATCGAAGCATTGTCACAGAATAAATAATAGTTGGCATTATTTTCGAGTTTGATGTCTACTGTCAGTCGGAGACCGAGGGTTTCCACTGTGGTGGGTCTTTACCCGGCTACAAAAAAGGAGAGTTATGATCGTATCAGAATACCTACGCACAATTTACAGCCAACCTAGTAAATATATGTACTGTGGTATAATAGAGGACAGCTTAGTTAGTTGATCTGAGAAATAAGTAAGGGCATCTACGATAGAACCAGCTGACTTAACTTACAAATAAGTACTAAACTTCAGCTATGTTTTTTTTTCACGCTGAATAAATGTTTAAAAATGTCTCTATATATTTTGTGTGATTTAGGTAAATAAACTGTAGTAATTTTAGGCACTCTTTATTTCCAGGTAAGTCAACCTTGAATCTTCAAGTAGGTTCACTTCACTTTATGCTACAAGATTAGTCTGGAAGAGATCACTTAGCGGTAGCTTAGCGATAAGTCCTGACTTACAATAATATTTCATTAGTTTTGGTTTTAGTCAATTTGTTGCTGTACATTTTTGGTGAGATATCAAGAGTTATCTATCTTTTTTTAATACATTGAATAACCAGACGGGCAGGTTGCTCACCTGATGGTAAACGTCACGGCTGCCCATAACAGTTGCAGTGCCACCCAGAACTTTGGTTGCAAAATGTTGCGCGTCACTGCACTGCGCTCTTCACACTGAGACATTGGTTAAGTCTCATTGCTTAGTAATTTCGCTAATATCTATCAAGTTTAAAAGAAATATAATATTCATTTAACATACACTTTATTTAATTCATGGCGTAACTACCTAATTTGTTATTTTGGTGACGATATTTATTAATGCTTTTTTTATGCCATCGCAGGAAGTCGGTAAATGGAGGTGGCCCAAGATCGCTCGTCATGGCGCTCTTTGGGGGAGGCCTATGTTCAGCAGTGGACTTCTAAAGGCTGACATGATGATGATGATGATGATTATTTATTAATGTAAGTGCCTTCTATTGGAAAGGACCTACACTGGTCTTAAACACTTAGTGCCACACTTTTAAAATTGTATTTTTTTTTCAAACTATAGAAGTCAGAGCTTTGAAATAAAAAAATAATTATATTAAATTTCTTCAACTTTCTTTGAAATTATAGTTTATTATACACTAGCTTTCCCGCCCGCGACTTCTTACTGTTTATCGCGAAAAAAGCATCCTATTTTCTTCTAAGATATTAAAAACCAATGCAAAAGTAAGTATAGCTCCAATGTTCTTGATGTTTTTTTGACAAACTTGTTATTTCGTTTCCATGGAAACCACAGACCATTCTGTGATGGCAATTGTTCCTTACAGTGAGTAATCAACATTTTCCAGTTTTCCCGTGAAAACTTACAATTTTCCGGGATAAAAAGTATCCTATGTTTTAATCCAGGGTATAAGCTACCTCCATTCTGAATTTCATCAAAATCCATCCAGCCATTATTGCGTGAAAGCTCCCCAAACAAACTAACTAACAAACAAACAGACAACATTTCACTTTTATATATTAGTAAAGTAAACCTTCCTTCCTTTATTTTAAAGTAAAGTGTTAAAATAAAAATAAAAAGTTACCGTTCGCGCATCACTATAGATCCTGGACCGATTGCGATGCAACTATCACTGTTGTATAGCTTAGGTTTTGAGTTAAAAACTGGCGCACTTGGTATCTCAATCCGATAAATAGGAGGGAACAAACTTAATAAAAAAAAACTATTAATATTAAAAGTGTGGTACTAAGTTGACGTTAAAAATACTGGACTGATTGCAATGCGATTTTCACTGCTGGATAGATTAGGTTTTGACTTAAATAATGGTGACGGTGTATAATGGTAGTTCAAACCAATGAGCGAGTGCCAAAAGACATAATACAAAAAATAATCATTTGGTGCTGAGTTATGAAGGCCAATGCAGTTGGATTATTCTTTGCGAAACATTTTTTGCCGGTTTTTATTTTTTATAACCTTTTATTAACTTCACTTATTTATAGGTATGAATGTATCTACTATGTATTTTTCTCTGTCTTGGAATCTTGTAATACAAAATTCGGGTACTTCTCGATTAGCTATCCGGCTAAAACTTTCAGGGTAGCTCACAAAACGAAGAAAATGAAATAAAAGAAAAGTGACAAAGCTTAAAAAAAAACTCCATCTCTTTTTTTTCGTTATGCCTTTTCAACCTCAATCTTCAGAATATGCAACCTAAAAGCGCACTTTTAGGTTTCATATTCAACAAACAACAAGATCATACGTTATCTGTAGGTACCATTTCTAAATACAGCAGAGAACTCAAATGTTTTTGTTTGTATTCCAAAAGTGTCTCGCATCTACATGCATTGAGATTTGAGACGCGATATCTCGAACTCGAAACCGTTTCAGAGACTTTTGAATATAGAGCGTTTCAAGATTCTAAATTTAAATTTGAAATTTGTGACCGTTATGTAGGTAGTTGTAAATGGATGTAAGTAGGGTTCGAACGCGTTCCGCGATGCATAACTTTGTGAACTTACACAGGTACGGTATTTTTATAATTTGTTGAGAAACTAATTCTAACGCAATGTAAGTATTGTTTTTATTTTTATATTATACGCTTTATATTAGCTTCACTTGTATATTTGTATGTTTGTAACCGACTCCTTTGGATGCTATTTTGATCCACTTTAAACGGTCAGATTTCATTCAAATTTTGCACACCTGTCAAAGACCGATGACAATGCAATAATTCGAATAATAAAAAAAACACTTATAAACCAAACTAAAAAGTAGAAAATAAATAATAGTTTAAAAAAACTAAAAAACACGCTTTATATAGAAAACCAAACTAAAAAATAGAAAATAAATAATAGTTTAAAAAAAAATAAAAAACACGCTTTATATAGAAAATCAAACTAAAAAAGTGTTTTTTAGTTTTTTTAAACTATTATTTAATACTATATTTGTCGAATTCAATATTAATGATACAGTTAGCCACATACACTTAAATTTAATAAAATACAAAACAACCTACATCAGAGAATGATTAAAAAGAAATGATACCACACCGGCAAACAAACGAGTGAAGCATAGCAAATGGCAGCTGCGTGCGTGTGCATGAGTGGATAATTTATGGTGTTCTGTGGTTGATACATAATTTCATCAGAAAACAACTGCATTGTTTTAGATTTTTCGTGACAACTTGACAGATTTAACACGGCTAACTAGGACTAACATGGCCGACGTATGACATCTTGCTGCGATGTGGCTGCTGATCGGTATAACACGGTGTTAATGCATGTGTGAGGATTACAAGCCCACGGAATATCTTGGATGCTTCACTTTCGATTTGGTTGTGTGCAATCCGTCTGTTTTTATACATTCTTCTTATACATTTATCAAAACAAATGACGTCAGTTGTGGCGAAGTCTCGATATTATGGTGTGCCTAGATTAAAATATACACTGTGCCGGAAAGAAAACAGATCGGAAAGCGGGTTAGTAACAAAAACCTCAATAACTTCCAAAATATTGGAACTAGCTTTACGAAATAAATGCTGTATTTATAGACAATTTTATAGTGCTTAAATAAAATGCAGAAAAGTTCAAGATTATGAGGTTCATTTTGAGTAAAAGTAGGTAAAGGTACATACATATTTTGTTATATTTTGTATTGCCACCACGAGCTGTTAATACAGCAGTTTTACGGTTTGGCATGCTTTCCACCAGATTTCTAAGCCGATGCTAACTAATAAAAATCTAAATTATTTTTATTTATGGTTTTTACAATCTCCAAAAAAGGCTTTATTACTTATTCCTATTTTTGTTTTTTTTTTGTTTTTGGCTGTGGCGGTCTCGGCTTAGAATAAGAGCACTCCCAATCCTCCCATGGATGTCGTAAGAGGCGACTAAGGGAATACACACCGGAAGATGGGCAGCAGCGTGCGGTCACCAATCCGCCTGCCAAGCGTGGTGACTATGGCAACCCCCTCCCCACCCCCCTCTCCCCGAATATACACATACACATATAGACACACCACAAAGACGGCCCCCAGTCTCCGGCGGCTCCGTTATTCCTAGCAGCGGTAGCATCCATGGTAACGGCGGAGCAGGGGGTGCTAAGAATCCCCGGCAGAGACCCAGCTACCAACCCCCACACTGAAATAATATTGGCGAATCAAGTTCTAAATTTGCTTGATTGAAAAAAAAATCATTAAAACATTCAAAAAAGTATCAGAAATGATAAACGGCCATTTGTTGCGTCAACAACTTAAAATTATTAAATATCTAACATTTTTAATATTATTATTCTGCTTATTAATTTTGAGAACATATTAATTACTATCATTCACCTCATACACTCCAATCAAGAAACATAATTGAGGCACGGTAACAACTGCACTTGATAGTTTTAGTCAAGTTGGATTATCGATGCTATAATTACTAAATTATTTATTCAATAATTTGCCTGCTTAAACATTATAAAGCTCTTGGTGACATTAATATAGTAGCAGATTATAGGCACAATAACTTGACTTGACACAGTTGACAAATTCTTATTTGGTTTTGATATGTCTGCTTGTTACATCACTTAATCAACATAACTTTATTGCTGAAATCATATTACTTTAAGCGCTCGTATATAAACAAGTTGCTTGATGTCCTATAACATTTTTTAAATTCATTTTATCAAGAAATTTTTTTCAACAGTCCGTTTTATCCATGAGTGAAAAAACTTTAAACTCATTTATCGTACCTACCTATGTAAAACAAATATGTTCATGGTGGCCCAAGGGCCACCCTGCCGCACTTTAACCTACTGTCACAGTATAGTATCAAGATTATATTTTATGTGACTCTATAGTAGTCCAAATTAATATAGCCCAAAAGATCATTATGCGTACCTGAACAGTATGCCAAATCTATACTTATAATAAAGCAATAGGAATGAAAAAGTCTGTACAAAGAAGATAATTGAAAAAGAAATGGTCTAGGGTACATAAAATAAAATACAATAAAACATTTTAAAAATTCGTGTTTGTCTGTCTGTATGTTTGTTCACGCATCACGTAAAAACTACTGGACTGATTGCAATCCGGGTTCACTGTTGGATAGCATATGTTTTGACTTAAAAACTAAGGTACTTTATATCTCAATCCAATGAGTAGAAGCCGAGCAATCAATAAAAATATTTTTGACGGCTGAAGGAATTTTGATCTATGTTAGTATGTTAGGTCCTGGAATTGCACAAAGAGTACTTTAACCCACAGAAATGACCACGCGTGCGAAGCCGCGGGCATCAGCTTGTACTGAATAAAATAATAATATATATTTAATCATATGTCATAAAAGCTATGCTCATTAGGCCAAAGTAAATTATTATTAAAAAAGTTATGCGAAACAAAGAGATACCAGTCTACATGGCACAAAAAGAGAATTATTGAAAGCATAGAGGACTTTAACAGTCTACACGGCACAAAAAGAGAATTATTGAAAGCATAGAGGACTTTAATTTCATGTTAGTCTTATCTTACATTGGTGTCAATGAGAGCCGTGAAATCACCCGAGAGCCACCGTTAAGCGGTTGGATCCGCCCATAAACGGGTGAAGACTTCGGAATTGCTTCTCTCAATAACAATTGGGAGCAAAATCCTCTTGAAGTCTTTCTACTCCTCTTTTTCAAAAAGTCCTATCTACCTACACAGTAATTGCGATCAGACAGGAGTAACAAAATAAAACTAGCTTTGTGAGGAGCTGGTGCCTGAAATAGGTTTAAAAAAACCTGTAGTACAGGTCACCAGGATCCCCTCCCGCGGGAAGAAAATTATCTTGGCATCCCCATGCTAAATAAACAATTATTTTATTTTGTGGGTAGACGAAAAATAATAAACATACCTATATATTTTTTTCCGAGCGGCGGCGGCGCGAAGGCTGTGTGAGTGTCGCCTTCGAGTTTCTTGCCGATTCTTCTCGAAGGTGTATTCCGAATCGGTGGTCAGTTATGCAATTCATTTAAAGGGCTCCAGCCATTTCATGAGGGCCCCCTCGATCACTACCTAACAGTAGAGATCGAGGGGTGTTTAGTTCGATACTCCCCAAGTAATCAATGGCAACTGTCCAAGCCGAGGTTCGTACCCCCTGGGTGCCCTTGAGCAAGTGGCCAAAAACTTAACTTTGGCGTGCGCCTTCTGCGTCACGCATTGCGGCGGAGCGCTTTTGCGCCCGCCCCACCGTCCGGTGACGCTGTAGAGGTCAGTTATAGACCAACAGCACATATCCTTTCTAAAAAAAAAAAAAAAAGTGTGAGTGTTGTGTAGTGTATATGTACGTGAGTGTAGCTGTGGTGCGTATGGTGAACGTGTCCGTGTTTGTGTATTCGAGATATAAAATGAGTCAGTAGTAAAGTTGCAAGTGATTTCATACTTGTTAAGCAGACTCAAAATTGACATTAAAATACATCTCATGAAGAGACAAAAGGCAAACAATCGAACTATTCAGTTACTTACAGTAGATTAGAGGTGCTTAGGCTTTATTTCGTCTCAATAAGATTCGGAAGTTTGAAGTCGGTTCAATGGGTATTAATAATTTGAGGGTTAATTTACCCCCAGTGGCCTCCAAACTCCAAACTTCCTTATAGCCACCCCTGCCTGCAGAATCTTGTTTATCTTTTGCTATTCAATGATGTTATATATAAACTGTCGCTATTACTATAAATATAATAGATCGCACTTACCAGATTCACCGCTGATTATTTCCTCGACCCTTACCGCTCTCGGTAGGGATCTCACACCACCCTCCTCTTTCGGATTCGCACGACTAATGTCATAAAATAAAAATGTCCAAGAGCTTAAGAATGTCCAAATATAAAAACACCCAATCAGAAAAACGTCCAAGTATAGAAACATCCAACTAGAAAAATGACCAAATATAGAAAAGGCTTTCTAGAAAAATGTTCAGGAATAGAAATTCCCAACCGGAAAAATGTCCAACTATAGAGATGCCAACATAATAATAATACAAACTGCTTTTGTAATTGCATACCTATCTTTTCAGATGCTTGCCACTTGTCGATGAGGCTATTTAAATTTAGGCACTCCATTATTAAGACGCAATTTAACTCGCTATTGTACTTAAAGAAGCGTAAATCGGCTATTTTATTTTACATCGTTACATCTGCTTAAGACCAGGCTCTGCTTTTTAAGGGTTTTTTGCATAAATATGCTGGGTCAACCACAAACCTGATAAATGTGAAACTAAACATGTATGTTTTTGAGATCTTTATCTCTCTAAGACTAAGACAAAAACATGATTAACAAAATTTCATTCGATACATTTTCTTATCAAAAATTACGTTTTTTTTCGGTAATGTTTACATTTTTCTACTCAACGGCTTAAGTTTTCTCTCTAAAATAAATCTCACAGCAAGAAAATATAGTTTATTATCTGAGACAAAATTTACCTAACTAAATTATTAGCCTGCCAATAAAATAAATAACTTATGAGACATACGTCATTTAGTTCCGAGCTAAATTGTGTGTTCAAACAGCGCTCGCGATATTCAACCTTGTTACGCAGGCACTTCAGTGGTTATTGCGGGTAGCGGGTGGCAGAGTGTAGGGTAGGTGGCAGGGAAGTGGGGAGTGGGAAAATGTAACCTTGGAGCCTGGCCTAATTATAATAGAGTAGTCAATTTTAATTGATTTTTATATCAATTGGTCATTATTTTCTTTGGATATTATTTTCTTTGGACATTTTTATCATTGGTCATTTTTACTAATAGTCATTTTTTATCGGTCATTTTTATCATTGGATATTTTTATTAATGGTCATTTTTACTAATAGTCATTTTTTATCGGTCATTTTTATCATTGGATATTTTTATTAATGGTCATTTTTATTAATTGTCATTTTTATCATTGATCATTTTTATCATCGGTAATTTTTATCATTGGACATTCTTATTAATGGACATTGGCTTTGGACATTTTTCGGCGCCTTAATTAGCTCATTCACTCTTTTTTCCCCCGCCTGTTTAGTATGTCTACTGCCACGAGGCAAACTCGACTTAGCCTCCTTTTCAGAAGTCAAATCATGTTCTCTTTGACGTTCTTTCGTTTCATACGGAGCCGAGTCGTGGACACTCGTGGTACGACTATAGTCCACCAATTTAAAGTTGCTCAGCGGGCTATGGAATGCGCTACGCTCGGAGTTTCTCTGAAAGATCGTATCCGGAATGAGGTGATCCGGTAGATAACCAAAGTTGTCAACATAGCCCTTAGTATTAGTAAGCTGAAGTGGCAGCGGGCTGGTGATATCTGTCGAAGGACTGATATCCGTTAGGGTAGACGTATTCTTGAGTGGAGACCACGACTCTGCAAACGTAGTGTAGGGCGTCCTCCAGCTAGGTGGGACGACATTATAAGCAAAGTGGCTGCTAGCAGTTGCAAGAGAAGATTCGAAGATCGGGCTCAGTGGCGTACTTTGTGAGAGGCCTATGTCCATCAGTGGACTGACACGGGCTGATGATGATGATGATGTTTTTTTCTTTCGGAAATCTATAATGTGGCCAGCACAGAAACTTACTAACACAAAAGTTTCAATCATTTTCTCTGTTCTTAAATCGCATTTCGGGATTTCAGTCATCATCTTGACCATCATCTCAGCCGGAAGACTTCCACTGCTAAAAATCTAGTAACAAACGTCTTGTTTAAAATGAACATAACAGGTTTTCACGAAAATACATGAATGAAAACCAATATGTCATCATGCATGAAATTCATGATCAGGAAAAAGTAGTAGTACCTACTTATGATAACAAATTCTTTATAAGAAGCTTGTCGAGTACAAGAGTAGGTACTCATTTGTGTAAGTTATAGTCAATTTTCTTTAATCGACGAAAAGTCTTTTTCACAGCTACCATTCGTAAACAACTAACAGTTCATTGCTGTATTTTTTTATAGGAACTCCATATTCTATCAACTCCATGAACAAACGAAACGTAGCTATGGTGGCTCTCCCTTCCGCTAGTAACACCTTAGTTTAGACTTCACAAAGGAGGACGATCTATGTTCGACTGTATGTTTTTTTAAGTTAGTTCACCAATTTCTCCGTTAATTGCTGTCCGTTTTTTTTTAACTGTTTTACTCTCAAAGTGGTGGATAAATTGTATCAAAATTCGATGAGTAGTTTATACCAAGTCGTTTTTTGTACCATGCTATTTTTAACAGCACTTGTATTATTGGAACAGTTTCATCTTACGTCTGGTAGAAAATGACACTGCCCGTTACTAAAATAAATCGGTCAATAGATATAGGAATCGGGCAAAATAGATAATATTAAGTAAGAAACAGTAACTACAATTTATGTTAACACATAAGTAGTGATGTAAATACCTACCTACATAAACTGTAGCTACACGGCACGGTACACTGAAACTACCTGAGAAACATCGGTCGTCCTGGTTCAGAAGGGATTGTCGTGACTACATCATTATCATCATCTGCCTATATTGTGTCCACTGCTGGACAAAGGCCTTTTCTAATGCACGCCATTGCATGTCTTCAGCTCTCCTCATCCATTTTCTTCCAGCCTCTTTTCGCAGATCGTCACTCCACCTGGCCACGTCCTACTCTAGGTTTGCCACGTTTAAATTAATCATTTACCATATACTTTGAGCTTTTTGGCAGAAAAAAAACGGAAATGATAAGTAAGCATCGTCGAATCCAATGTAAACAGAAGTATTCCCAATTAAGATAGTGGCAAAAATCTCCAGACAAAGATAAAATATTTTGTAAGTACCTATACCTACCTAAGTAGACAAGTTTTATTTAAAACATTCGATTTGTCATCAAACACATACACACGACAGATTTGTAACATAAATACGCGAAATGCAAGCTTGGCATAAACAAAAACATGACACAAACATGACTAATCATTTTTTGAGTACTCAATGGACCTGAGTTTATAGCGTAAGTACAGTACATACTCGCGTCTACGGGTTATAGTTATACTATATCATATAAATTATAGTAACATAACATATTATATGTAGGTTAACCCAAATAATAAGAAAAACTTTTGCGTTTAGAAATTGTTGATTAGGTACGTACTTGAAAATCGACATTATTGAATCGGGACACTTTATTTTTAATTACCTCGACGTTCGATCAAGTTGCATTGATAGTGGCCACGAGGAGGCTGAATTATCATTGTACTACTATTTATTCTGTGGTAGCGGGTATCAGCGCGTGCAGCGTCGAGAAGATCAAGCATTGTCTCCGACTACCCGCATAGGGTCTTTTAAAATATAAAATAAAAAACGAACAAGGACTTACGTCAAAATCTATATTTTATACTTACCCAACCTGGAGCTGACCGAGCTGAGCTCTTACAACCACAAGGCGAATGATAAGGTTTGAGGAGGTGAAGTAAAAAACCTAACAATTCCACTTTCGTCGAGAAAAGGTATTTTTTGTTTCTGGTGAGGCAAAATGACATCGTCTAGCGGTTCCAGATTTATCAAAAACGTAATACTGCCCGTCCAAAACGGCAACTAAAAAACGGTTGTCTATAATATCAATACGCATAAAATAAAATTACATAATTTAGTGTGGCATAATTTTACTTATCTTAATAATGTGCAAGCATAATAATAACTACGCATAAATGTTTAGGCATATTTTTATGTTTTTTTTATAGCAGTTAGCGTCTGCTTTGCGTAAATATACATAATAATTTTCTAATGGAAAAATTTGGGTCACGGACGAGATTCTAACTCGCAAAAGACGGGTCCGTTCTGTCCCCATAAGAAGCTATAAAACATCATAAAAACGGCTATGAAAAATCATAAAAATATAGACTTGGGAGGCGTTATCTTTCAGACACGAAGTTAATCAATATTATGTTTGGTTGGTAGTTCGTAATACTACCAATAGATACCGTTACCGACCCCATAAGAAGGGTTCAAAGAAGCTAGTGGAAAGATTTGTATGACGACGCATAGGTCTCGGTGGCCGAATTGGTAAAGGCATGGGCCACGCTGAGGCACAGTATGCAAGTTCGAATCTCGTCCGTGACACAAATTTTTCCATTAGAAAATTATTATATATATTTATGCTAAGCAGGCGTTAACTGCTATAAAAAAATCATAAAAATATAGACATGGGAGGCGTTATCTTTCAGACACAAAGTTAATCAATTTTAGCCGTGTTGGTTGGTAGTTCGTAATACTACCAATAGATAGCGTTACCGTCCCTAAAAGACAGGTTCAAAGAAGCTAGTGGAAAGATTTGGATGACGACGCATAGGTCTCGGTGGCTGAATTGGTAAAGGTATGTGCCACGCTGAGGCACAGTATGCGAGTTCAAATCTCGTCCGTGATCCAAATTTTTCCATTACAAAATTATTGTTTAGGCATAATCGTGTTTACCATATCTAAAGTTAGCATAACGATAAACAAGCATATTGTTTAGTAGTATAAAAATTTAATTATTCACCGTGAGTGAAATAACTTTAACCTTATTTATTTTACCTATGTAAAACAAACATGTTCGCGGCTTACTGGTGTCCCAAGGGCCACTTCACTGCACCTTAACCTATTGTCGCAGTACCTATAGCATCTAGATTATATTTTAAACGACTCCATAGTAGTTCAAAATAATACTTATATCCCAAAAGATCATTATGCTTAAACAAAACTGCCAATACTGTTTATGTCATTACATAAACAGTATTTGGCATACTGTTAAGGTTAACAGTATGCCAAATACTGTTTATGTAAAATTAATATGATGTCATGATAATATATGTGTTACTCATTATGCCAAAGTAAATTAGTACCAATTAAAAACGTTATGCGAAACAAAGGGATACCCTAAAAAACAGTTATCGTGTCAAAACCTTGAACATTTCCATGGACAAAAAAATATGTTTTAAAAACTCACATAATGTCTCAAGATTACAGATTTATCTAAAATGCAAAATTGCCCAGGCAAAAACGACAAGTTATAAGTTAATTTAAAATATTTAAAAAAAGCTTTTATGCAATAGCCATGTCATGATGAAACTTAGAATGGTTTATCACAATTAAATGCTTATACAACATTACGTGTCAAAGCTGATAACCGTTGAAGAGTTCCCTAGTCAGGCGCCAATACGTAGTGCAGCAACCATGACATGATAATGCTTCAAACCGGCTATCATAATAAAATGCGTGAGTAAGTACACAAAATTTCGTGGTGTTGACCGTTGAAGTATTCCTTTATCTGGTGCTGATCCTGGATGTCAATTTAGGTCAGGCTTACCATAAAATGCATTGTCATGGGAACTGGAGACACACAGACATACACACATACATTGCAAGTTAAATAAAATTTGCATTGGTAATTGATCAATGCCGTCAGGTAACTTATTAAAAAATCGTATACATTTCCCCATATATGAACCACTAACTTTCTTTAACCGAAATCCAGACACTTTTAGTTTATTTTTATTTCTAGTATTAAAATTATGAACATCCCTATTTTTAACAAAGGTATATTGATATTCTTCCGAACATTTTCATATATATATATTGACAAGCCACTGTAAGAATATTGATCTCTTTAAAACGTTCCCTAAGAGAATCTCGGGATTTCATATTGTAAATGGAACGAATTGCTCTCTTCTGTAGCACAAATATTGATTGAATTTCCGCGGCCTTACCCCACAGCAAAATGCCATATGACATAATACTGTGAAAGTAACTAAAATATACTAATCTTGCAGTAGCTATATCGGTAAACTGTCTAATTTTACGTACTGCATAGGCTGCAGAGCTCAATCTACCAGCTAACAACGATATGTGAGGACCCCACTGTAATTTTGAATCTACAGTAATACCCAAAAATGTGGTTGACTGCACAAGGTCTACAGGCTCACTATTTATTAAAATACTTGAATTCGTAGGAACCCCTCTGACATTGGGTAGTGAAAATTTGATACATTTAGTTTTCTTAGGATTTAACATTAAATTGTTAGTTGTAAACCAACTAAGAACTAGCGCGATTGCCTTGTTAACGTCGTCAAAATTATTCAAGGTTCTGTCAATCTTAAAAATAAGTTCTTTATGAAAAAGGGAAGATCGTTAATGTAAACCAAGAACAAGAATGGCCCAAGTATTGAACCCTGTGGGACTCCCATTGTAATGAGAGATCCTGATGACCTCGCACCATTTACATCTACTTTTTGGATTCTATTGCTAAGATACGAGGATAAAAGATCGAGTGCTTTCCCATTAACTCCGTAATGATTCAATTTAAAAATTAATGTTTCGTGGCAAACGCAGTCAAATGCTTTGGATAAATCACAGAAAACGCCAATTGCGTCCTGTGACTCCTTCCAAGCATTGAATATATGTTTTATTGCCCTGTGCCTGCGTCTGTCATTGAACGGCCTTTAGTGAAGCCATATTGTTCATTATGAAACAGACCATTGAGATTGAAATGTGTTAATAACTGATTTAATATTACTTTCTCAAAAATTTTACTTAGAGCGGGAAGTATAGAAATGGGTCTGTAGTTAGTCGGATCATTTTTACTGCCAGACTTGAATAAGGGAATAAGTTTACTATTTTTCATTATGTCGGGAAAAACTCCTTCATCAACACAATTATTAAAAATAATTACTAAGTATGGAGCAATTATACCAATAATGGAACTTAAAATTTTAGTAGATATTCCCCAGAGATCCTCTGTATTTTTTATGTTAAGCAATTTAAATGTCTTAACAATCGAATTAACATTAATATGTTTAAATTTAAATGTAACATCACACTTTTCAACGTTGCTTGAGAGCATACAAGAAGCCTCAACTGAGGAAGATTTTAAAGACTGGGTAGTAACTATTGGTATTTTTGTAAAGAAATCTTCAAATGCATTGGCAACTTCATGATCTTTGGAAATTAATTTATTGCCGATGTTTAGGATAAAATTTCGGTCTCGAGGTTTAATTTTGACGGTTTCGGTATTTATTATTTTCCATGTTGTTTTGATTTTATCTTCCGATTGTTTAATTTTCCTACTCAAATGAAGAGATTTCGCGGTATTACACACGGATTTAAATGTCTTAGAATATTGTTTTAAGTATTCAACAAATTTCGTATCATTAGCATTCATATTTTTTTTGAGAATATAAATCGTATAATTTGTTTCTACTTTTGTAAATACCTGTTGTAGCCCAGTCATCAAATCCCACCCTTACATTTTTTTAATTTAAATATATCGTTAAACTCTTTATCCATTATATTAAACAAGGAATTGCAAAGGTCATCAGAATTCCCATTAAACGGCAAGTGACTAAGTTGATTATCAATGTTATCTGCAAACCGTTCCAAACGCTTGCAAGTAATAGGCCTGTAAGTGAACTCCTGAGAGTTTTTACCTGATTTACATTGAAACACAACACTTTGCCCACTATGATCAGAGCTAAGCTTATCACTTATAGCTCTGCTACGAGGTTCACAGTTGCAAAAAACATTGTCTAAACAGGTCGCAGAAGTGGTAGTGATTCTGGTTGGCTGATTAAAAAGATTTTTAAGTTGAAGCACAAAAACAAATTTAGAAATTTATCGCTTAATGGACATTTAACAAGTATATCTACATTGAAATCTCCACATACAACAAGGAATTTTGAATTGTTAGAACATTTCCTCAGAACATCCTCCATAACAGACTCAAACACATTGAAATCAGCCAGTGGGGGTCTGTATACACATACAATTATATGATGCTCCAGCTCAACACATGATAACTCAATAGTCCGTTCAACAGACAAGGCCACAATGTCTTTCCTCTCCTTAAATTTACATGTATTCACTAAATAAATTAAAGAACCACCATGAGACTTCGCTTTTCTTCTATTGAACGAACTACCAATCACATAGTTTCTAATGGATGGTATCAAAGTACCTATCGTGAACCAATGCTCAGTTACACACATAACATCGACCTTAGAAAAATCTAAAAAAGTTCTAACTCTAATGCTTTGCTGGAAAGACCCTGTATATTGTTATGAAAAATATGTAAATTACCAGGCCTTTCCATTGTCTTAACAGTCAGTTTAAATTAACAGATAAATTTGGCTCCGCTGTACCACGTCTAATACTGCTATTAACCGTGGCACCGTCAGAGTGATCCATTATACCATGTACAACTGGATCATATATATTAAATGCTAACAATTTAGCGATGGTCACCTTGTCATTTTTGCTGAGATATAATATATATTCTTTGCCAAAATAAATTTTCTAACAAAATTGTTAGTTTCAAAATACAAAACCTCACTTTGACGACAAGTCAAATTATATAATGTCAAATACAGATCATAGGCATGATCTTTTTGCGTTTGCGTCACTTTATTAGAATATGGAAATGAGCAGGCAATAATCCTGCCCACACCTATATTTTCTATATCTACTAGGGTCTCAACAAGATTAATAATATCAGCTAGACTGTTACTACAGCTAGACTGTTACCTAATTGTAATACAATTGTGGTATTTTTGTCAAATGTACAGTTTTTTATTTTTGACTGAAAACCTTTTAGTGGCAAACCGGAGAAGCTATTATTACAGACTGTTTGAGTTAAGCAATTTTGAAGCAGGCTGCCCATGCTTGCACCTATTTGATCACTGAATACCAAAGTTTTTCTAGGGCACTCAGATGGCTTCAATAAACAATCTGAGCTTATTGGATAGGTAGTGAGAGGATCCTGCACAGGTGACTTGTGCTCAGGAACATCATTGGGGCTATTCTTTACTCCAAGTGTGTTAGGCACTATCCTGGAGTTTTCTATGACCTGAACATTGGAAGTGCACTTGTCAGAGCTGCTAGGGCTTTGAGCCACCAAGCAAGCCATGGCTGCAATATGGCCTTTGATTTGCTTATTTGATGCCACATATTTGCCGTTTAAGTCACACAATTGTTTTTTTAAGCAAGTAATTTTACTATTCATGTAATCTATTTCTCTATTATTGCGGCCTAATAAACTATAACATTCATCAAGCTCTTTAATTAAATTTAATTTTTCTTTGCGTATCTTTGAGCATTTAAAAAAAATATTATATTTTTTAACCTTTACATATTTTTTAATCTTATTAGACCCTCTAATACTGTTAATGTTAGAATTGTTTTTTTTTACAAACTTAGTTGTAGTCAGGTCCACTAATGACATATTATTACATACTATTGACTTATTTGAGTTAGTTTCAATTAACTCCGAATATAAATTAGTGTTATTATTTTCCATCTCGAAACTAATACTATTTTTAGATGAAAAATATAAGGTCTCTAACTTAACCCTGTTAAGGTTAAGCTGCTGCTCTAAATCCCTTATATGCCTGAGGGCCGCCTCATATGTGTCTTGATCCTGGATACAGGAATCAACGGTGCGCTGTAGACAATCACGCTGATCTCTCATATCTTCATACGCCATGTCTAACTCAGACAATTGGTTTTTCAATGCTGTGTTCTTGTTCAGCATGTCAGACATATCAGCTTCATGTCCTTCTAGCTCTCGAAGTAGCCTATTGTTGCACTCTTTGGAGGCTTTGAGCTCCAGCAACGCCGTCTGCAGCTTGGCTTCACGGTCCGTGTGACCTTTGCGAGTCAACATTGTCGAACGGTAGCAGGGTCTGAAAAAAACAGTGGAGCACCTTAAATTCAAGCTTGGTTAGATTTGAGTCCCAATTAGTGACCTACTTCAATGATGATAACGCCAATGTTTGACTAAATACACAAATAAAAAAATAATAAAAAAAACTATTTCAGTTGTTATTCAGGTTTAAGTATTAGTTAATTTATATCTCTAATAACAAATCTCAATTGGATTGGTCGAAGATCAATACCGTTTTCCGTTTTCCACTTTAGGTCACTTTAGAGGATACCTAATATTGAAGAAATTAAATGTACTCGACAGCGAGGGCAAAATATAGGTAGTGCAGGTTTCTTAGAATCTGCAGCAATTGAATGCACAGGATAACGTTGAGGGTAAGGGTGTGTTTGCACAAGTGGTTGTTGCAAGGTATCGTACGGATAAAGTGGTATATTATGTGTAGCAGCAACTTTGTGTAGGGTATTAGAAGTCGAAGGCTTCGTTAAGTCTTGTAATGTAGAAGGAGTACCAGAGTTGGACATTTCAATGCAATTTTCGTACTACTTACAAGATTTAAATAATGTTGCGACCGAGTCAAGATTGGTTTGGTGATAACCTTTGGCCGAATTCGGGTCACATGTTAAGCCTAAGAATATCAATCTTGGCTTTTTCTGAAATAGGCTCACGTAATTTTGCAAATAATGATTATAATTCAGTAAAATAATAAATCACACGCTCATTTGCTTTTTGTTTGCGTGCATCTATGATTTTCCGCAGTTTATAATCATAATCTGTAATTTCAAATTCTTTTTGTAATGTAATTTTAAAAGATTCCCAATCCGGGATTCTTTGTTTGTGAGCTCGAAACCAATCCCAAGGAGTTCCTTTAAGAATGTCGTTTATGTGGTTGTATACCTAGTTCAGTATGTGAAATATTTCGAGCAATTGCGAATTCCCCTACTTTTTCAATAAAATCTTTTGGACAACTATCCCCCTTATAAATAAACCGTTTAAATTCGTGACTTGATCTGTTGATCGAAATATTTTATAGTTTTTGTGTAAGTAGGTCAAAATATGTACTTCCTGTAGAACAGCAGCTTGGATTTTCTAATTTTTCAAAACGTTTTTGTAAATCGAATAAACTTTCAAAAACATTTTTAAATGTTTCTAGTTGTACTGTCGTAAGTTCGGTGGTAATATCCATGTTATTTAATCTATTTCTTACATGCAGAAAACAGGACGCATTCTTCTCCTTTCGTACCGGGTATGCTATTAAACGTGCAGAAATAATAGTTATACATTTTTGAATTTCAGCTATATCCTGTTAAAAGTATACGGGCTTTGAAAATCTTGACTATTCGAGCTATCAAGTAAGGTTGATAACCTTGGAACAGTTTCGTGCAATTATTGTTCGCCCTTATCCAGACAATATATATATGTTTGTATATAAAACCCCCAAAAACGCAGACACAACTCGAAATCTACAGTTTTATCTTTATTCTGAAGACTTTTACAAAGTGGAAACAAGCAGCAAATGTACATAAAGAAAACCAATTTAAAACTCATTTACGTAGAATGTTTTTTGTTTTCAAAATGCATTGTCTAATTGTGAGCTACCCTGAAAGTTTCAGCCGGATAGCTAATAGGGAAGTGCTCGAAATTTGAGTTGCAAGATTCCACCCGAAACGAGAAACAAGTGACTAAATATGTTCCTTACCTCCATATTTATCTTCTTCTGGCACAATGCCCAAAGGCGGGCTGGTCTCAAGTTGAATCTATGGAATCAAAAATAATACGATTGGCATCCGCGGCCTAGGTGCTGGCCTTCCAGCCCCTTCCAGACTGGCATTCACAAGTTTGTGACGAGGTCAAAACCTCTTTCATAATAATACTCTTTTGATCTCTTAATTCTTTCATAATCCATTTCTTTTCATTTTGATAGTTGGCCATTATTCATTCTAAATACAAATATCCTGTCATTTTTTACATTGATTTTTGGAGCAAAAGGGAAATATGATATAAAATACATAAATAAGTTTATAACCAGTTGAATTAAACTTGTAAATATATAAACGATAATACCTACATAAGAGGTTATTTTAATCCGCATCGTCAAAGTACAAAAGTTTGATCATCTCCTCCTGTTCCTGTGGTTCCAATAGTTCCTGTAATTCTGTGTCACTGAGGTTTGGGTCCTGGGCTAGTGGGAGCAACCCAAACCCTGGGACCGCCTCGTGACAAGTTCACATATATTTATTCCATTTGCATTTTAATTTCCGGTGAAAACTGTATGCTTTCCATAAAATATCCTTACGCGTGTAGACAAAACCACACATATTACCAGACTAGCTGCACCCGCGGCTACCCACGCGTGGCCATTTCTCTAGGTTAAAATAACTCTACTACTATTCCAAGACCTAAAATACCAATATAGCATATTTAAACAAAATTCCTTCAGCCGTCAAAAAGTTTTTATCGATTGCAAGGCTTTTACTCATCAGATTGAGATAATAAGTACACCAGTTTTTAAGTCAAACCCTAAGCTATCCAACAGTGAAAACCGCATCGCAATTTGTTCAGTAGTTTTTACTTGATGCGAGAACAGACTAACAGACAATCAGACAAACACGAATTTAAAAAATGTTTTATTCGTTTTTAGTAACCTTATTCTTTTTTTTTGTTCAAATATCTTTCTTTTCCAGATTTTTTGGTACGTACTGCTTTATTATAAGTATAAATGACCTTTACTTTGAATTTACCGGTATGAAAAGTATCCAATGTCCTACCTCGTAGTATGAACTCAAATCATGCCAACTTCATTCGAATTCATTCAGTAGTTTCAGCGTGATGCGTATCTAAGATACAGACAGAAAGACAAAAAAAAACAGTTTTGACTTCAGTACGAATATAGAACAGGCTCCATAAATGTTTACTAAATATCTTCAATTTACAGAATTTGGACCGCTATCCCTAAGGAACCCTTTACTTTTTCGAGATAAAAAGTATCCTTAATTTTCACACATCATATAAACTATAGCTGTGCCAAGGTGCATCAAAATCCGTCCAGTAGTTTCAGAGTGGTAAGTGTTTTTTCAAATAACTTTCAACCCGTATCCTGCGGGATCCGTTTAATTTTTTTGGGATGAAAAGTATCCTATGTCCTACCTCGTAGTATTAACTGAAATTATACTAAGTTTCATTTAAATTCATTTAGTAGTTTCGGCGTGATAGCTAGCCAAGGTACAGACAGACAGACAGACAGACAGAAAGACAAAAATGAAAAAAATCTGTTTAGGCTTCAGTATGGAATACAGAACAGCCTCCAAAAAAAATTTACAATATATCTTCAATGTACAGAATTGTCAAAATTTCAATTTTTTAACATTGCCAAGCCCCACTTAGCTCTCTCTCTTTTGCCATAGAAACTACTAATTCCAATTTACGCCATATTTCTGACTGGAGTAAAGCTTATGGGCTAAAAATAAATCCTACTAAAACACAGGTAATAATTCTTGGCAGCTCCAGAATGATATCAAAAGTTGATTGGTCAGTTCTACCCAAAGTTGTGTTTGGAGGGTCCACTATTCCATATAGTCAGAGTATCAAAAATTTAGGTCTAATTATAGACCAGAGCCTTACTTGGATTCCTCAGATGGAAACCGTCAGTCGAAAGCTATTTGCTTCTGCAGGTTCCCTCAGAAGACTCCGAAATTTTTTGCCCACTGCCACTAAAATTGCTCTTGCGCAGTCACTTCTGCTCCCAATCTTAGACTATGCCGATGCCTGCTATCTAAATCTTACTGAGGACCAGCTAAACAAACTTGAGCGTCTTCAAAACTTCTGCATTCGATTTATATTTGGTTTGCGCAAATATGATCATGTCTCTGAATTTCGCACTAAGCTCAAGTGGCTTCCAATACGCCTCCGCCGGAATGCTCATATACTCTCTATTCTTTATACAGTTTTGTTTAATCCCTCCTCCCCGCGATATCTTATGGAACGTTTTAATTTCCTGTCTGATTCTAACAAGTTGTCACTCAGGTCATCAGAAAATTTAGCTTTGTTGATCCCTCTACATAGAAGCTCTTTTTATGGCAGTTCATTTACCATCCAAGCAGTTCGCCTATGGAACGCTCTGCCAGTTACTATAAGGCGAGCCCAGTCACTCCCTGTTTTTAAACTTCAAGTAAAGAAGTTTTATCTCTCTAATTAATATCACTTCTTGCTATTTTGTTTTTATTCTGTTGTGGTTTCACTGTATATTATTTTTATTATGTTTGTATATATTTTGTAAATGTATATGTAGTAAATGTAATTTATTATAATGTATATACTATGTATATGGATATATATTTATATATGTATATATATATATATATATATATATATATATATATATATATATATACTGTACTATATATTTACATATTTATGTGTAGGTATATTGGAATATATGTGTATATATGTTTATTCATTGTATTCAGTTTTTATTATTTATTTGTTAGATTATAATGCACCACCGTCTTTGCCGTATATTAATTCCTTTCCATCCAAAGGTTGTTTGGAAGAGATCGCTTTTTAGCGATAAGACCGCCCATTGTCCCATTTATTTTGTATAAATGTTTTAGTTATTTTTGTATTTTTTGTTCTATGTGGTGTACAATAAAGAGTTATCTATCTATCTATCTATTACTCTTTAAATTTTTTCTCTGATAGAATATTGAAAAATAAGATATGTACACGTATTTTTTCATTTTCCAATCTAAGCTATATTTTCCGAGAAATTAATTATTAAAAAGTAGCTTATTCTAAAAGGGCGTAACTGCCAGAGTTCGGTGGAATGAACAAGATTACCGAAGCCACATTCGAAAAAAAAATACATATATGTATCTGTCAAAGTCAGGCTATAGAGTAGTATTTTTTTTTCTTTACAGGCTCATGTATTTTATTATTCCACCGAACTCTGCTTAGTTGAGAGTTATTACTTAATATCTTTGTAGTTACTGCACTAAATTTTTTGGAAAATAAGAATATTGATCAGCGTCGCAATATCTCGAAATGGTTTTCGAATTTCATTGTCCTATGAAATATGAAAACTTGTCAATTGGACCTGTTTCAGTTTTATTATAAGTATATGTATACTTATCTAATAATCTATATATATATATATATAGATTACTCAGACTAAATTACAGGCACAGAAACAAAAATAATTGACCTATTCTGCTCAACAACATCCTGCACGTGTATTACCAGAAAAATCGAAAAATCCATTGGATTCTTAAAACTGTCTGCTAAAAAGATCTTTCGACAAACAGATCGCCCGCAGAGCAAATAGTCCGAGGTCCTGATCCTTGAGACGAAAATTATTCACGTGGTCTTATCTCCAGGGGGCAGCCATTAAGCCATTAAATGACTCTTGATTGCCGACTCGTGTACGCCTACATTTCCCTTGAGAAGGATGCAAACGTATATTTAGGGAATTAATTGGTAGGTCATAATATTTAACTGTGATTTCTAAGGAGCACAGAAATAGCCTCTCGCGGTGCAGTACCTATTTTCAACCGACTTCAAGAGGCAGTTCTTAATTGTCACTTCTGAGCCAAAATCCCCGGACCTCCGATACATTTTGTCACAAATGTGACATTTTTGATAACGCTCCGATGCACTTGGTTACTGCGGCAGCCAGTTTTTGATTTAAAATTGAGTTCGCGTCTTTTACCCATTCCAAGTTTCGAGCATATATCCAAGCTCGAAGATTCCGAGTGTTTTATTTGTTTAAGGGATATTTTTCCTCTATGGTAAAATACCCATAGGATAAATAAAAAACAAATAAAACAGACCTATAATTTTGACAAAAAATTTGAATTATTTCCGGTTTTCACAAAGATATTCTGGTCACTTTTTCTACTAAACTGTGTTAATATTTTAATATAACATTAAAATATTAACACAGTTTAACATTAGATAGGTAATTTCATGTAATATTTAAATAGAACATAATAACTGGGTGTCATCGATCTAATTTCCAAAATACAATTTTGTTTCCAGAAATACTCCCCATTTTTGCCTTCATAATTTTCCCGCGGTGCCCCCTACTTAAATAATGACTTCATAACTCTTTGGTTCGGTTTGTCAGTGGCTACAAAATATATTTAGCCAATCACAGGTCAAGTTTTGTACGATTGCGCGAAACCATTGAGCAAGGAATGGAAAATAAGTTTGACGCGACCACAGCGACAACAATATTTCGCGCCATTTTGCCCGCAGTGAATATTGATCACTGCGATTGATTGATTGTTATTCTGTGTGCCCATGTATACATAGACTTTGACATAGGATTCAGTGGTTTAACTGGTTATGGCAATGAAATTCGAAAACCATTTCGAGATATTGCGACATCATTAGATTCGACCCGTATGTTTTTTTTTGTATGTGTGTTACGCGATATCTCCGGCAATTGTGGATCGATTTCAAAAACTATTTTTAATGGAGGTATGCCTCCGGGGTAACACGCATTTAAATTTCATTAAAATATTCCACCTCTAAGGGTGGAAAATTAGGGGATAACTTAATTTTATTAACTTTCACCCACTTTATGAAGCGATATCTCCGTCAAATGCGGATCGATTTTAAAGTTTTTTTTTTATAAAATTGGATAATGCCGGTTATTACTTTTTTTATACCTTTATTTTATTTTCAAGTTAGCTTTAGTTTTCTTATAAATTATTTAACCTCGCTAAAGGTCAATTAATTTGGTCTTACTTCAAGTGCTCACATGAGTAAATATTGGTTATCTAGAACAATCCACAAGGGTTTCCTGGAAGAAAACTCTATTTAGGTGCCAACTTACCTGGGCACACCTTTTTAAAATGCGTTTTCTTATTTAGGTGTACAATAACGAATATGTATGCAGACTAATTAATTGACCGAGCGAGCGCGAAGCGTCTCCGTTTTAGCTTGGGCAAAAATGGTTTCTTTTATCCGGTGCATGTCCGGCTGTTTGGCTGTCCGGCTACTCTCCTCTACAGATCGCATTTCTCAACCGATTCTTGTGAAATTTTGTGAGTAGGTTCGATAATTATATGTGTTTTTGTCGATTCAGTTATTCGTTTTTTTTAAATGGCTGGGGTAATGGGGGTTGAAAACGTAAAAAAAAACACAAGCCGCATTTCTCAACCGATTTTTCTGAAATTTCCTAAGCAGGTTCGATAATTATATGTTATTTTGTCGTTAATTCTTTGCATGCGGCTACGCTGATCTAATTTTTGCCTCGGTGTTTTTTTCGGTAAGTCCAGAATTTTAATGCTTTGTTGATACTTTTCTACTTACTTACTTTTCTACTTTTCTTTTTTACTTTTTTTGTGGTTACTTTTCTGTGAACTCAACCATTTTAGTTTGTGATTTAACGTAATCAATTTAATAATAATTATATCTGAATGTTTATAAATTTCAAGTTAAATTCAAAACGACTGTTTGGGGTTATACCTCTCACCTGAGCACCATTACCCCTCTGTGACTTATGAAAGATTGTGGATGATGAAAATTATAACGAATGCATTGTTTGCAAATAATTTGGAAAAAACAACGAGATGAGGTATCACTGTACCACCTGCGGGCTGTGGGCTTATGATATGTGTTCTGGATGGGAATCAGCAGACAAATACATCTATGATTCATGTGCCTAATGATAAAATCTCACTATCTCTTATGCTATTATATGATAATAATTGAAGTTAATTTGTCATTGCAGACTTCACTATCTAGTCGGGGATCGGGTGGCAATATATCGCCAACACGCCTCATTGCGCGCATACTGCGCGTGCGCACGCGTTATGTTTAATTGTATAAGGTTGATCTCACCCATATTTGTTATATTCCAAAAAACAGGTTAGAGCGTCATCACCCCTTAGCCTGAGCAGCATTACCCAAAGTCGGGGGCAATGACGCTCAAACCTATTTTTTTATGAAGTATTCTTTCCACTATTATAAAGTATTTCTGCCACTATTATTTCGACATTTCGTATTAAAATGTTGATTTCTTAATAGTTAAAGACTTTGTTGATTTTCTTTATTTTGATATAAAACCAATATTTTACTAAAAACAGCGTGTTTTCCTTAAGTGAACGCCATTCCCCCTACTTACCCTACACAGCTAGTAATTATAACCAGTGTCAATAATATTGTAATAGTATATGTGTAATAAGTCTACACATATGGTAATAGTGTCTGTTCGCGCATCACGTAAAAACTACTGGACTGATAGAAATGCGGTTTTCACTTTTGGAGAGCTTGGGTTTCGACATAAGAATAAGTAATAACTTCGACTTAAAATCTGGTGTAGATACTTTGTCTCTCAATTCGATGATTAGAAGCCGAGCAAGCGATAAAAACTATTTGACGGTTGAACAAACTTTCGTCTATTTGTTATATTGATATTTTAGGTCCTGGACAAAATACAGGATATTTTTTTGAGGAATAACCACGCGGGTAAAGCAACAAGCACAGCTAGTCCTATATTAGTTCTAACACGGCACGGTGAGTAAATAAAAGGATAGATACGGATTTGGAGGTAAACACTCAAAACGGTAAAAAAATATGTAAAAACTAGCATTATCCATACCAATATTTAAAAATGAAACATTTTATTTCAGAAAATTGTAAGTATACACGGGAAAACTTTGATTGGAAAATGTTGATTAATCACTGTTAAGTCATCACAGAATGGTCTGTGGTAGCCATAGAAACGAAATAACAATCCTGTCATAAAGCTTTATATTCTCTTTGTCAAAATACATCAACCGCATTGGTGCTATACCTTCTTTTGCATTGGTTTTTAATATCTTAAAAGAAAATAGGATGCGATAATCTGTACGCGCGGACTACAGATTATCGCTTTTTATCGCGATAATCTGTAGTCCGCGCGTACGAAGTCGCGGGTGGGAAAACTAGTAATAATATAAACATGGTTTAACCGTGGGTCTTTCTGTCGTGGAACTCCTCTGAGAAAAGGTCTGTGCCCCGGCAGATAGGGAAGTAATGGGCTAAATTGAGCGTAGTTAAACAGAAAGCGACCATCGACGTAAAACGCATTTTGAGATACAGCCGTTTAAAGGAGTTTTCGCTGCTTTTTTATGTACCTACAGTTCATAATTGATTTATATGTTATACTTATATCAAAGGACACTTCAGAGGCTACAAAATGGAATATTTATAACTAGAAAACTGATTAGTTTTGTTAATAAACTTTTAAGTTAAACACGTAGTCGTTTTTTTGCTTTTTGCAACAATTCATAATTTAGTTTTTTGCAGAACGCATCCATAGAAATGGTCTCCGTCAGCTTATTGAGGTTTGGACAACAACCGAGAGATATGCAAAGCCAAATCAAAGGTGTTATTCTGCAAAATGTAATAACCATATAAAATAAACCTAGAACGACTCAAGGGATTGTTATGCTCGCATGAGTTCTTTCCATAGCGCCCTGCCCCTTGTGTGATGCTACACGCGATCAAAACATGGACGAAATCTTATCAAGAAAAATAATACAATACGTCAAAAATATTTTTGCAAAAATAGACCATTGCTGTGGTCGGCTTCTGCAAATAAAAAATGAGATCTATTCCATTATAAATAAAATTTGCAGAAGCCAGACCAACTGCGATAGTCGGATTCTGCTTTCTGCTTAACTATGCTCAATTATGGCTGTGATAGTCGAACATGAAGGTTTATAAACGCCCACTACACTACTCACAAAGTTGATCGAAGTTAAGCGAACACGAGAGTGTAGACGGGCACTTCGGTTCGCTTCGTGCAACCTTGGCTCGCCTCGGGCGACTTCCGATTGTTGTCGGTTTTTGCGCCCGAGTCAAAGGACTCGAAGCGTCCCGGAGTTCTATAACGAAGCGTCTCACTACACTACTCGGCTTACTTCATTTGATAGTGACAAAAAAAATATTATTGTGCCTTGTTTATTCTAATAACATAGTTCTGTTCCGGTGCATTGCAATCATCCACCATTATTAAATATTGTTTTCTTGTGGTATATACGCACGTAGATATAATACGCGAGAAAAAAACATTGCAAAAGCAGCTGCCATTCGAACATTATCCATGATGCATAGCGTGCGGGCGCCGCCGGGCGACTGAGCTCCTTGCGAATTTGCACGAGTGTGTAGTCACGTACTTCGAATTTCGGTCAACTTCGAACCGTACTTTGTCGAAGCAACTTCGCGAGCAGTGTAGTGCAGGTTTAAGGCAAGGTGCACTTATATTTTGGCGACTAAGAATATGCCACATAATAGTCGCCTCGTGTCAGACCATCGAGACAAAACAATTTTAAGTAAAAACAAGTGATAAGCTATTTTTCCATTCAACTCTCTCATAAACAAGCAATATATATGAAATATTTTGGGAAACGAAAACGTCAGGACTGAGGATTAAGAATTCAACGACAAAAAAAACGACAATAAAACTTCTTCTCTATGTTCATGCTAGCCCGGTTAAGGTAATAAAGAAAAATATGAAAATTTTGCTGATGCCCGGGGCTTCGTACATTTCTATAGGTTAATATTACTATATGTACTATTCCAAGACCTAAAATACCTACCAATTTACCAACATTTGATCAAAATTCCTTCAGCCATATTTTTTTTATCGGATGCTCGTCTTCTACTGATCACCAGTTTTTAAGTCAAACTCTAAGCTGTCCAACAGTGAAAACCACACTGCAATCGATCCAGTAGTTTTTACGTTATGCGTGAACAAGCATATAGACAACAGATAAACAGAGGGACACGATTTAAAAGCTTAAGTAGATTAGACCATGTTTTTAAAATCATCTTCTTTGTGTAGATTTTTTCGTACATATTGTTTAAACGGTACTTACTTCTCGTCACGTGTCAGACCATCGAGACAAGTTGGTAAATACACGTGATGAGCAGACGTTCTATTCAAACCTCTCCTAAATAAGCCCTTTATAATGTCAAATTAATTTTGGTAAACCAAAGTCTGATGGGCTAGTTCAGCAACTCGTCCCACAACAAAGTCATCCCAATAGGACGAATTACTGAATTTAAAAAATATTAATTTCTTGGTTCAGTAACTCGTCTCATTGATTTATCCTCCATTTTTTTCATCATGAACTGGAACCTGGAATTCAATGACAGAGAAAACAAAAAAAAAATCTTCTCTGTAGTCATGATACTAGCCTGATGAAAGTAAGGAAGGAAAGTAAGAAAAATATTGTTGAAAATATAATACTTCCTAATAAGATGTTCCACTTCTTGGAATAAGCACAATTACAGCTAATGAGTTCTCGTAACCCAAATTGATATTTTTCTTATGCTTCAAGATTATATTTATACAATACTAGCTTTCCCGCCCGCAACTACGTCCGCTCGGACTACTGTTTATCGCGAAAAAAGCATCCTATGTTCTTCTATGATATTAAAAACTAATGCAAAAGTAGGTATAGCACCAATGCTCTTGATGTTTCTTGATATACTTGTTATTTCGTTTCCGCAACCGTTTCTTACAGCGAGTAATCAACATTTTTTCAGTTTTCCAGTAGAAACTTACAATTTTCCGGGATAAAAAGTATTCTATGTTTTATTCCAGGGTATAAGCTATCTCCATTCCAAATTTTATCATAATCCTTTCAGCCGTTATTGCGTGAAAGCTCCCCAAACAAAAAAACAAACAAACAGACAACGTTTTACTTTTATATATTGGTATGGATATTAATACAGTAGTAGCGGTTTTTACGCTGTTCATTATTTCCTTCTTGGTGACGGCTTAGATAGGTATACCTTCTTATACGGACACAATAGTTTTTCCGCATAATTTCACGACGATCACATTGATTTTCTAGTTAATTTCATTTAATTTATTATTTTCTAACTAAACTAATAAGCTATAGCTAACCCACCATTCCTATCTATAAAATTATTGTTATTCGGATCATTATATTTTCTACTGTCATCATCATCATATTCATCGCTAAATATCTCTTCCAAAGCACCTTCATTATTGCCTGGTACGTCAACATAAATTGTTCCCGAATCATCGGTTCTAAACTCTTGGGGATAGGTTTCTCTCCTGTTATACAAATTCTGCTTAAATGCTTGATATTCTTCATACGAGTTCGCATTGACTTGTTCTTGATGTCCAACATCAGAAGCGTAATTTTGATCATCAATTACAGAATAGTCATCATTATAGAGCATTTTTTGGGATTGGTCTTCGATTAATCTTGATGAGTCATCGTCATTTGTATATTCATCAAATTGACTGTTTATTTCATCAACTTGAGTTTGATCTTCCTTGTAAGGCACATGAGTATCCTTTTGTTCACTATTACCTTCATCGTCATTATCATCATCATCATTGTTTTTATGGTCACTGGCTTCATCTTCGTCATATTTACTAGAATGTACACTATTGCCATAGCCACTAAGAGCTTCATTTACTGCATATCTATAAACATTGGAACTTTCTTGTGTCAGCTCGGCATTTTCTTTCGTAACACTAGCTTGACTAGCCTCTTCACTATCTATACTATCACTTAAATCTTCTGCACTGTCGTTAGGCTCATTTTCTGCAGAATTTTGATAATCAGTATTACTTGAGCCACTGTCTATGTCTTGCAAACTACTTTCGACATTGTTCTGACCTGGCACAGTTTGTACAGTAATCACGGCATCAAAAGCCACTCCTGGGTTACCCATCAATACTAAAACAACGTATTTGTAACCAGGACCACCATCTACTATATTCGCTTTCAAATCTGTGCCAAAATCGATGCCACTTACTCTCACATGTGCTATATCTTCTCCGTTTCCAATAGCTGGGTATCGTAGGGCTAGAGAGCCTCCTTGTTTTGATATTCTGATTTGCTCCGAGTTGACTTTTTCGAGTTCTTCATTGCCGACGTCGAGAAGAAATACGTAAGGGTACTTGTGGAATGGATTGGCGAGCGTCAGAGCCGTAATCTGGAGAAACAGGAGAGCGAGTAGCATCTCGACAGCTTGCTTTGATGGTAATGATAGGTCATGGTACAATAATCCGATTCTTATATAACTTGGTTTCACGGTTGGAGCCACAGCTTTTTTCTCGACCGTGACTATCGGCGTGACACGTTCAATGTCAAATAGATCTTCATTATGGAGCGATCAGGCAAATTGTTCTTTTTAAAGAGCTACTTAGATACATTACTTGCTTAGAACATCGAAACTAAATTGGAAAAAAACAACTCATATCAGTGTGTATATATATTTTAAAGTAGGTAGGTACCTATTATGTCTACTTCAACTTCTTTAGAATAGTATGATTTAAACCTCTTAAAATTCTGTAACAGCTAAATAGGAGCCATAAAATTAGGCCGAACTACAATTAATCATAATAATGAAGTGTCACGAAGACACTTTCGCACAAAATTAGGTGACAACGAGGTGTCGTCTAATTAATCTTATGTTCCAGGAAAATATTGTTCCACAAAACTTTAACCTCTTTCGTAAACACGTTGACGCAAATGAAAGCAGATATTTAATAAATAGTACATACGATATTGTTTGTTATATTTTGAAGATATTATAAATAAAATAAATCTCGATGATCACAGCTTTATTTCGTTCAATATTGCTATAAATTATATATATCAGTACTATAAGTAGGTATCATAACTCTCTTGTCGGACACAATGTTTATAACACGTTATTCATACATTAGCACATTGAAGAAAATTATTTAAAGATTATAGATATTATTAGTATGAAAAGTAGTCATGATTAAATATAATATCATGATGCCGACTCCAATAAGTAACTATTTCAATGAATCTTAGTTTACATACCATGTCATAATAGGTAATAAAACAATGAATAATCTCTGTAGAGTCTACTGGATAATCTATAACAAAAAAAAAAGTTATATAAAGGTATATAGTACTTATCTGCATAGATAAAAAATATTTTTAGGAGTTAATGAGTTGATTTAATCCTATTTATAAATAATATGTATATAGAAAAAAAAATGGTATTTCAGCGCACCCTATCATTTTTGTGATGCTTCAAGAGCTCTTTACAAATTAGTGTATAAAGTAATCAAGTAGTCGTTAAGTTGAATGTTAATTATTGATGCTGTCAAAGTTGCAATGCGACTCAAAGTCCCTAATAAAAAACAGATAAAAAAAGGTATAATTTGGTACATACCAAACAGTTTTCTCTAAAATTTTCCAGCAGCTATAGAAATTCATTATTTTACGAAGATAATTTTCACGTAAGATTACCTTACAAACACTAGAATATATTAAGAAAATGCTTTGTCGTGAGCTCTAAATGTGACTGAAGGTTTGGAGAGTCTAGGCCACTCAATGCCAAGCCTAAAGGCAGCTGAGCACCCTATTCCCACCAACTACATTCCGCCAGCAGAACAACTTCCTTCTGGTCACTTGCAATGGCTGGTCTGAAAATCCTTGCATTGGCTCGGGACCAATGTTGGCAGTTGTAGGCAAAATATGGGTGCGGACTCGAGGAAACACCGATGTGTCACACTAGACCAGGAGGAATTGTTTTTCGTCGCATTCACACTGGTTGGTGTTACCAATAGGTAGTAAGCTACCGTAATATAAGACTCGTAGTCACACTATGGTCAAATCTATATATTACATACATACATCATATACAAATAAATAAAATTGTAAGCGTCTGTTTGTAATGTCAAAATAACAGCGTTATACTAAATACTCATGAAAGTATATAGGTACCGTACTTATAACAAAAAAAGCCTTATGTTTTTATTATTGTTTGTCTGTGTGTTCGTTCCGGCTAATCCGACGGCTATTCCGGTTTGACGACCGGTTGGTCTCGTGGCTAGAGATCCTAGGTACGAAATCGAACGGTCGCGGGTTCGAATCCTGCAAGGTGCAATCATTTGTGTGATGAGCAGAAATGTTTGTTTCCGAGTCATGTTTCTTATCTATGTATGTTTATCCGTTATCTAGTGCCCATAGCACAGGTTATCTTAGTTTGGGGCTAGAAAATTGGTGTGGAAATGTCCCGAATATATTTATTATTTACTTATTTAATCTCCAAAACGGCTGAACCGATTTCGATGTGACTTTCACAGGCAGATAGCTGATGTTATAAGGAGTAACTAAGGCTACTTTTATTTTCAAAAACGAATAATAGAATCGCTAAAAAAACTCATGAGTTTTGACCAAGCGGGCTAAGCCGCGGGCACAGCTAGTGGAGTATAGACAAGTCCCAAACTGTATGCAATTTCCATGGAGACTCAAGACATACTATGGACTATTTGCTGTAGTGTCCGTCGTGCCGCACTGCCTGAACGGTGGAAGACCTAAATGAGGCAACCGAAAGAGTTGTAGGCCTGGCAAATTATCTAGATGCCTTTATTTAATTAACCAAGCTAAGAAGAAGAAGAAGCTTGTTTTGTATGGATTTTGTCAATTTTATGATTGAGTGCGGCAGTTAGACACATTCAAAGAAAATTTCACACAGGTACCGGTAAAGGTGTAGGCGTAAAATTAAAGTTAATTTTCGCGTTAAACCTGTCCTGCAATGTCTAGATACTATTTAAAAAGTGATGTTTTTTACACAACACATTTACAAAATTCAAAATCTGAAATATACTTTCTAATTATACTGTAAATAGCTACATACTTATTACCATAAAATCCAAAATATAAATAGTAATAATAGAAATAAATAGATATCTGGAAGAATAATTATGGTGGATCTATCTACGTATCTATCTTTACTTTACTTTTAAAATAATACCAAAATATAAATAGTACTAATAGAAATAAATAGATATCTGGAAGAATAATTATGGTGGATCTATCTATGTATCTATCTTTACTTTACTTTTAAAATAATACCAAAATATAAATAGTACTAATAGAAATAAATAGATATCTGGAAGAATAATTATGGTGGATCTATCTATGTATCTATCTTTACTTTACTTTTAAAATAATACCAAAATATAAATAGTAATAATAGAAATAAATAGATATCTGGAAGAATAATTATGGTGGATCTATCTATGTATCTATCTTTACTTTACTTTTAAAATAATACCAAAATATAAATAGTAATAATAGAAATAAATAGATATCTGGAAGAATAATTATGGTGGATCTATCTATGTATCTATCTTTACTTTACTTTTAAAATAATACCAAAATATAAATAGTAATAATAGAAATAAATAGATATCTGGAAGAATAATTATGGTGGATCTATCTATGTATCTATCTTTACTTTACTTTTAAAATAATACCAAAATATAAATAGTAATAATAGAAATAAATAGATATCTGGAAGAATAATTATGGTGGATCTATCTATGTATCTATCTTTACTTTACTTTTAAAATAATACCAAAATATAAATAGTAATAATAGAAATAAATAGATATCTGGAAGAATAATTATGGTGGATCTATCTATGTATCTATCTTTACTTTACTTTTAAAATAATACCAAAATATAAATAGTAATAATAGAAATAAATAGATATCTGGAAGAATAATTATGGTGGATCTATCTACGTATCTATCTTTACTTTACTTTTAAAATAATACCAAAATATAAATAGTACTAATAGAAATAAATAGATATCTGGAAGAATAATTATGGTGGATCTATCTATGTATCTATCTTTACTTTACTTTTAAAATAATACCAAAATATAAATAGTAATAATAGAAATAAATAGATATCTGGAAGAATAATTATGGTGGATCTATCTATGTATCTATCTTTACTTTACTTTTAAAATAATACCAAAATATAAATAGTAATAATAGAAATAAATAGATATCTGGAAGAATAATTATGGTGGATCTATCTATGTATCTATCTTTACTTTACTTTTAAAATAATACCAAAATATAAATAGTAATAATAGAAATAAATAGATATCTGGAAGAATAATTATGGTGGATCTATCTACGTATCTATCTTTACTTTACTTTTAAAATAATACCAAACTATAAATAGTAATAATAGAAATAAATAGATATCTGGAAGAATAATTATGGTGGATCTATCTATGTATCTATCTTTACTTTACTTTTAAAATAATACCTAAAGCTGTAAGCAACAAAAAAACGGTACAAAGAAGATAATTTAAATAAAACGCCAAGGGACTTAAAACAAGCTATAGAACATGAATATAACATATTTTTTAAATCGTGTCTTCTGTCTTTCTGTTAGCGCATCACGTAAAAACTACTAGACTGATTGAGATGCGGTTTTCACTGTTGGATAGCCTAGGCTATGATGACTTTAAAAAACTGGTGTACTTGATATCAATCCCAAGGTTAGAAGCCAAGCAATCGATAAAAAACTTTTTGACGTCTGAACGATGTTTTGATGATATTGGTACTTTTGGTTTTAGAATAACACATATGATCCTTATATCCCAGAAAAATGTCAATGCGGGCAAAGCAGCGGGCACAGCTAGTATATACATAAAACAGATAATTTTCTATAATCTATCCATGATATAATTATGAGTTATTTGGAATAAAATTGATTTAATAACTATGTTCCTAGATTATAATTTTTAAAGTATAGCTACAGTAGAACAAGGAGTATTGTCATGGGAAATATGTAGGTATACATTATATATATATATATATATATATGTTACGAGTATTATATTATGTATTTGATGTAATAAATAGAAAACTTACGCGTGAAAGCACCAATTATTCAATATTTTCGTAAGCTTGTTGTTTAAACAGTAATGGGCTTAGAATATATTGGAATGGTGGTCAGTCCACCATATTGAGTTTTTTTTCAAGCTTGTGGCGCACATTGAATCCTGTTGTTATCTGAATTAATGGCACATGTACCAACAAAAAAATATCTGGTCTATAATGTTCTAAAGTGTCACGATACAGAGATAAATAGAGGTAAAGATAGCTATGAACTTCGTTTGTTTGTTAGTCGTATGAGGTAGTGCTGGCCTCTGATGTCAGAGTTTGTCAAGCCGCCCGAGGGCCTCTGACGCGGCTTAACGACTGCTATTAATCAATAGCAGCAGGAACCGATAGCTTAACGTGCGCTCCAAAGCACGGAGCGATGGAAAACCGCAGATAACATAGCTATGAACTCAATGACAATCATTTAAAACTAACTTATGTTTCTAAGCATTTGGATTTTTTGTTTGGAGTATTATATATACTTCTGCCTCTTCAGGAACTGTTCTGCCAAGTATGAGCTCGATACCCTCATACACGCGCTCAATTGAATCCAAAGGGATTCAATTGAGCGCGTGTATGAGGCTCATTGGGGATGACACTCTAGCTTCAATGTCTGGCGCATCTACGTGAGTTCGCAAGCCTGTCGGTATTCTACAGATTGCACTATGGAGACTTTGCACAAGAACTGCACAGTCTGATTCCCCCATCCCCCTTTTCCATCACCGTACGACTAGAGGATCGGCAAAGCGTCACCCTTTTATGATTGAAATACCTTGCACAAGAACGAAGCGTTACGCTTCTTCATTTATTATAAGAACTGCAAAGGAATGGAATGCTCTGGCCTCGTCAGTGTTTCCGGTAAATATAACCCAGGTGTGTAGGTATCTAATAGGCAAGCGTGCTACACCTTCGACCACATCATCGCCTTCCATCAGGAGAGATCGTAGTCAAACGATTGCTTACTAAGTAATAAAAATAATTGCTCAAATAACAGATTCTACTTCAATTCAACCAAATATGAACCTTGCTGAAATTAAACTAAACGAAATTTCATTATTTATTTTATATGGTGCCGAAATGGTTTATTAGTAATAAAAGCATGAACAATGTTTACTTGTGGTTTATCATCTTGTAGCAAATAATTAAATTGTACTGAGAATGATTAGTTTAGCAATATTTAGGAAATTAATGCGTTGAAACATTTAATTATTAAGTCACGTTTTTATTAAGTCACTTTCTTGTTTGTCTGTTGTTTGTCGTTCCGGGTGGAATCTTGCGACTCAAATTTCGAGCACGTCCCGATTAGCTATCCGGCTGAAACTTTCAGGGGAGCTCACAACTCTAAGACAATGCAAACTGACAAAAAAAAGTTTTTAGTTTAGTTTTTTAATCTACATTTTGCTGCTTGTTTTACTATACTGTTGTTAGCATAATGTTTTGTAAGTAAGCTGTGTTCATTGAGCTATGTTTATCTCTAATGATCTCTATAGCGTTTTGTAAGTAAGCAGTGTTCATTGAGCTATGTTTATCTCTAATGATCTCTATAGCGTTTTGTAAGTAAGCTGTGTTCATTGAGCTATGTTTATCTCTAATGATCTCTATAGCGTTTTCAACATTTAAAAAGAAGAAGGAAAAAAATACTCTTTGTTTTTATTTCTGCGTTTAACTCAAACTTCTCAATTTCTCGTTGAAATTAATGAATTTCAAAATTTAATTTTAAGGGTTTTTTTCGTTCGTAATTTACATAAATTACTGATAAAAATCACAACACATTTTAACAATTATTAATACATAACTGTATCATACCTAATCGTCATTTTAATTATAATTTTTCAGGCACAAACATTAAATACAAAGCTACGAATTTTAATTTCATAACTGCGGCTTATCTATGCATTAAACGTTGGTTAATTCCAGCCTAAATAGGCTTTAGTACGTCCATAAGACAGATTTAGAGACTGAGGGAAATGTTTGGATTGTGGTGTAGAGGTCACGGTGGTAGAATTGGCTGAAGGCATGAGACGCGCAGAGGCACGGATGGTGCGGTTTCGTGTCACGTCCATGATCCAAATACTTCCATTAGAAAATTATTTGACAGTCTCGTTTATTAAGCGGGCGTTAATGCTAAAATCATTAAAAAAAACATTAGCTTTTAGAACATTGCGTCTATTATATAAATGTAGACACTTGTTCCTAGGTATAGGAAGTTCGATATGGACTTGATACCGAAATGGCGTGAACTGAACCTAAAATTATAGACAACTTTAAATTATATTTTTGGTTTTTTAGCCTAGCTGGACTTTGAAGACTGTTTGCTAGTTAAGTTTCAGCTATGCGCATTTGGATACAACTTTTATATATCCTTAGCTTAGCAGAAACGCCATCTTTAACAGTTTCCAATACTTAACAGATCTTATAAGTATAATCATAAGAAACGTGATACCATGGATACTATTTATAACGAGTTCCCGATATTTTGGCACTGTTGCAAGCGCCATGATCACGGATAACTGAAGTAACTGTGGGTCCTTTCAAGAAGCTGCCTCAGTATTTACGCTCACCAAAAGATAGTTTTCCGTTGGAGAGTCCAGGAGTTTACAAAGTTGACTGCAGTTGGGAGCTCCTACATTGGCCAGACTAAACGGACTGTTTCATGCCGTATAAAGGAGTACATTAGGGCAGTCAATGACACGCAAAAGTCAGCCATCGCTCAACATCTTTTGGAGTCGGGGTCAAACCACTGGATCGAGTTACATAACCCTCAGATACTATCTACAGAACGCCACTACATACCAAGATTGGTTAGAGAAGCGATTGAAATTTCCAAATTCAAAAACTTCAATCGTGAGGATGGGTTCAAACTGTCGAGTGTCTGGAATCCATTGGTATGTGAAAACCGAAGAAATGTTGTCCCTGATACGCGAGGTGATACTGCTATTGTTGTGTGTCGCGATCTAGTTACTAACGAAGGTGTGAACAATGGTACTAGTGTCGCGCGTAATAAAAGAGTGAGAAAGAGGGTAGACCATTTTGTCTGTCCTTAAAAACTATTCCACTCGCAGTTACTTCAGTTATCCGTGATCATGGCGCATGCAACAGTGCCGAAATATCGGGAACTCATTACAAATAGTATCCATGGTAAATATCCCGTTTCTTATGATCATACTTATAGTGTACGTGACCATGTCAGTTTTAACAGATCTTATTTCAAAATAGATCTCATCTGCTTATTCTGCTGATTCAATGACGTCTGCGCTCTATCCGCCTGGTGGATCATCTGGTCCAGCTTGCTCATCTGCGTGTTGACCTGCTTGCTAATATCTACCACCGTCGCTTTACTCGCCAAATTCGTTTTTTCCAATTCTTCCATTTCCTTCAAGTTGTGTAGAGCGGCGTTGATGTCACCGCCATTTTGTTTTTTTCCCGCCGTTTTTGTGTGCGCCGCCTTGTTTGAATTTCCCGCGCGCGGCTTCATTTCGTCGTCGCTGGGGCCGCTGCCAAGGCCTTCGTTTATTGAGCACAGCTCTGAGCGTGGTGCGACGTAGTCTTTGTCGTAGTTTGTTTGACCGACGTAGCTAGGCTCACTGGAGTATGATAGGTTGTCTTTGGCATTGAGTTTTAAGCGGAAGAAGTTGGTGACACTGCCGCAAACGCCCTGAAAATCAAACCGGATATACTTTAAAAAAAAAAACAATGGTAATGAAGAATTATCGTAGATATGAATCCATACCAATATATAAAAGTGAAACGTTGTCTGTTTGTTTGTTTATTTGTTTGGGGAGTTTTCACGTGATAACGGCTGGACGGATTTTGATGAAATTTAGATCCATACCAATATATAAAAGTGAAACGTTGTCTGTTTGTTTGTTTGGGGAGCTTTCACGCGATAACGGCTGGACCGATTTTGATGAAATTTAGAATATAGATAGCTAAAATAAAACATAGGATACTTTTTATCCCGGAAAGCTGAAGGTTTCCACGGGAAAACTGGAAAATGTTGATAACTCACTGTAAGAAACGGTTGCCACCACAGAATGGTCTGTGGTTGCCATGGAAACGAAATAACAAGTCTGTCAAAAAACATCAACAGCATTGGCGCTATACCATAGAATAAATAATATCTAATTTTGCTTTGGTTTGTAATATTCTAGAAGAAAATAGGATGCTTTTTTTCGTGATAAACAGTAGTCCGCGCGTACGAAGTAGAGGGCGGGTAAACTAGTTTAGTATATACCTCGGTAGCTATACCTACTGCTTAAGTATTACAGTCTAATTTCAGGCATTGCTTACTTAAGTTATGTAGTAAGCAGTTAACGCAACAAATGGAAAACTTCACAAGTTGTATATGTCTGTCTGGTCTAAATATGCACGCAAAACAGGTCTTTAGGCTACGAGTAATTACAAAAATATACGGCCTGTATGAAAACTTAAACACCGTTGCGGGCCTGCAGGCCGACCGCGGATGAGCGATCGTAATGAAATTGTAATCGTTTATGCCGTCAATGTACTGTCCATCATTGTCATATCGTGACACAACGACAAGGACGGACAGTGCATTGGTATCGCTAACGGCTATAGCTTTGAGTTAGTAGGCGGTCACCGGCCTGAACTTTTTTATCCGGCGCTTACAGTACAGCTAATACTTTTAAGAAAAAAAACCTGACTGCGATCAAAACTAAAAAGAGGCAAACAATCTTTAGATTCTTTATTTTGAAACATACAGGATGCAATCGGATTTATGAGGAGCAGGTTCTAGCTGATCAAAGAATAAATGAAATGCATGATGACTCCGACTGCATCTCATATTTCAAAATCAAGAATCTGATGCTTGTTTGCCTCTTTTTAGTTTTGTTCGCAGTTTTTTGTTTTCTTATAAAAATAATGTCACCTCTTTGAAGAATAGGGTAAATGACACTACGACAAATATTTAAATGATTAAATAATGGGAATCGATACCAGATACGAACTAAGTATTGTTTTCTCATTATTTAATTATACCTACTTATATAATTTATCGTATAACAAACTAGAAATTTTCCGTATAGGTAAATTCACAAAAACTCATATTTTGATTCCGACCCAAAACGCTTCCCGCCACGATGAGATGAAAATGAATGTGACGTCATATCTTTAAACTAACTGTGCCTGCGGCTTTGTCCACGTTGTTATGTTTCTAGCACAAGGGTCCTTCGTGTTATTCCAGAACCAAGAGTACAAAATTAAATATCATCACACTTCATTCAGACGTCAAATAGTTTTTATCGATTGCTCGATCTCTACTCATCGGATTGAGATAAAAAATACACAACTTTAATACAAACTATTAGATCTTACTCTCGAAAATTAGGCGTTAATGCTAAAAATTATATAAACATTTGATTTGGGAGTCATTATCTTTACGACACGAAGTCAATCGCAATATTAGCAGTGTTCATTTGATACAGTTCAGCCACTAATAGATGGCGTTACAGTCCGCGTAAGATGGATTTAGAAACTAAGCAAAAAATTTGGATGATGATGGTCACGGCAGCCGCATGTGCCGCGCAGAGACATGGAATAAAATGGGTTCGAGCCCCGTCCGTGATCTAAATTTGTTCCTCTAGTAAATTATTAGAATTGTTCTCGCTAAGCAGGCGTAATACATTACCAAGTCTCAGTTATTCTGTGACCTACTGATACGCAGGAATGTCTGGAATAAAAATATATTATCACAATAATATAATCTAAGTAGGTAGATTATTAGATATTGTTTCCCTTGAGTCATCAAATGCAGATAGGTGTTCAAACTTAGTTTATTATCGCTTACATACTTCTTTCAAATACAGCAAAATGTCGCAAAAACCCGAATCAAACTGTCAAAAGTTTTCGAGAATGGTATTAAATTGAAAAGCGTGTGGAAGATTTCGTGCGGAACTTTCCAAAACCGCTTCCCGTCCGCCGTTTCCGTCGGCCCTACAGTTTAAAGTTTAAACTTTGAATACTACATAATAAGGAGTAATTAAATAATTGTCATATAAACTAAACTAGTGGTTCTGTGGGCTGTAGACCTCGCGAGCACAAACAATCTAGCAGTGCATAGTTGCGCCGTCTAGTCACCTTATTGTAAAACTAACATTAATAACCAAAGTGCTCCATCAATCCCTACCTAGTAGGTAAAGGGCTGATTGCACTGGTAGAGCTAATATTCTGCTCATCACGCCGGAGATCTTAATCAAATCTTCACACTTTTTTTATGAAACTGTCTTCAAATTACTACCTTTCAAATAAAAAAATAACCATCGAAATCGTCTCTAATAAGACGGAGATATTCAGTAGCTCCCTTTTTGGGGGAAGTACCCCCCCCCCCCATTCAAAAATCCCCGACGACTAAAAAATTCAAAAAATTCGTTAAACCTGTATACCAAGTTTCGTCTAGATCGATTGAGAAATGCGACCTGTAGAGGAGAACAGCCGGACATACGAAAGCATTTTTGCCCAAGCTGAAACGGAAACGCTTTGCTCGCGTTTCGCGCTCGCTCGGTCAATAAAAAAACCTTGTGATCTAATTTAATGGTGTGAACATTCGGAGACAATTCAAAAATACATGTTCAAATAAAGCCTATTCTATTTTGTAGATTATGTTCAACTATAATTACAAATCATATTTTCCTACCTCTTATTTTAATTTAATAACTAATATTTAACTTCTTTCGAAAACCGATCTATCCGGCTGAAACTTTCAGGGTAGCTCACAACTCGATGAAACTCGATAAATTCTTAAAAAAAAAAAGTAACAGAAACTCTGTACAATAGAGATAATTAAAAAAATATAGTCTAAATATGCAAAGTATGTATAGTATAGGCTTTAAATATGCTAAGTACTGAACAAGAATATAACATATTTTTAAATGGTTTCTGTCTGTCTGTCTGTCTGCATATATGTATGCGCATCACGTAAAAACTACTAGACCGATTGCAATTCAGTTTTCATTAATGGATAGCTTAGGTTTTGACTTAAAAACTGGTGTCTTCTTGGTTTCTCAACCCGAAGAGTAGAAAGCGATCAAACGATAAAAAACTATTTAACGGTTTAACGAAATTTGGTATATATATTTTACTTACTTTAAAGGTACTTTTGGTCCAGAAATAATATATTTTTAAAATACTTCTTTTGCAGAAAAATTACCACGCGGATAAAACCGCGGGTACAGCTATTTATCACACTAATATTACTCTTATTAAGGTGAAAGTTTGTATGTATGTATGTGTGTGTGCTTGTTAATCTTCCACGATCAAACGGCTGAACAAACTGAGATGAAATTTGGTATGGAAGTAACTTATACCCTGGATTAACACATAGACTACTATTTATCTCGGAAAATGCACGTTTCCAGAGGGATGCGGGTGAAACTGCGGAGAGCAGTTAGTAGGTTATATAAACAGCTGTCTATTTGTAATCCTTTATCCTATTCTACTATGAATACCTATTATCCTACTAATATTACCCCCTCCCATGAATCCTCCTACACACACACACACTCGCCTGTGCACTTTAACTACGATGATATCGACTTTTGGACTACGCGAAATCCCGTGGGATCATCTGGTCCATACCTCAAGGACCAACTTGTCTATACCTCAGGGATCATCTTGTCTATACTTCAGGGATCATCTTGTCTATACCTTGCGGATCTTCTTGGACACCCCAGTGTACTTGTTGATATTTTAGTAGACTTTAACAAAATAGATAGATCTATCTAGATAATCTATCTAAATAAAGCAATTAAGAACGAAAAAGTCTGTACAAAGAAGGTAATTTAAATAACGGTAACTGAACAAGAATAGATTTAAAAAAAACGTGGCTGTCTGTTTGTTCGCGTATCGCGTAAAAACTACTGGACTGATTGAGATGCGGTTTTCAACGTTAGATAGCATAGGGTTTGTCTTAAACCCTAGAACCCTTACCCTTTACTCGTAGAAGCCGAGCAATCGATAAAAACCTTTTTGACGGCTGAAGGAATTTTGATCAAATGTTGGTATGTTAGGCCTTGGAATAGCACATACAGTACTTTTTACCTCGAGAAATGATCACGCATGCGAAGCCATGGGTAGATACAGCTAATAATAATAAATTAGAAAATGTAGGTAAGTATGCCAATACTTAGATTAAAAAAACTGACTATTCAAAACCGCTTTAATATTGAGATTACGTTGGGTACATAAATATATTATTTGCCGTCTGGCATTCTCCCTTGGGGGATCACCTCGCACGTCTTTCCCCTACCTGCCTCTAAAACGGATTATTCATCATCATCATCATCAGCCTATATACTTGTCCACGGCTGGACGTAGGCCTCTCCTAATGCATGCCACTGAACTCGGTCTTCAGCTCTCCGCATCCAGTTTCTGCCAGCCGCTTTTAGCAGGTCGTCACTCCACCTGGCCACAGGGGTCCTACAACTAGGTACGTTTAATGATCATGATTATTGTGGAAAGGTTGTTGCTTACCTTCAGCTTATTAATTTTAGTCTGTGTTGAGTTTAAAATGGAGTTCAGTTCATTTAAACCACTGCCGCCTTCTTTGAGGTGATCGTCTAGCATTGCAGTGTTCTGAAAATATAGCAATTATTATTCCAACTGCTCTGTCATTGATAATCGTAATTCGTATTTCGATTTTTATGACTTCAACAAGGACTCTATTATATGTACTGTGCTTCAACTATGAATGTCAATTTAAATTTTATGTAACTATGTACCTACCTACTTACTTAACATATACATACGTACTGCTAGGTACTCCTACTCAAATTAAAACTCAAATGCAGCAAACATTGTCTCTAACAACTAAGTAGGTACATTATGTATAGTGGGTATCTAATAAAGTGAGTAGGTGCTTAGGTACATATTGTTTGTCTATCTATTATATGCTTACAAAAAATACTTGTCATGTTCTCCCACAACCAATCGATGTAATTTACTAACAAGATTAGGTGGAAAAAGTGCGCGGTCGTAAAAACAATCCTAATTTGAAAGTTATGAATCGAAAGCGACTTAAATGTTACTTACTTACGATAAAATAACAGATAAAACTGATTGCGTAAAAGAATTAATGTATTTTATATAGTAAAAAAAAAAACAAAAAAACAAAGTAGGTTTGTACTTCCAATGTTACGCACCTCTGCTGTCTTAATTTCCACTTCTTCAAATTCAGCGACATCCAAATGCTTGTGTTTTGATAGAAAGTCTTCCTTGTCTGGAAGTGCCTGCCCAAAGAGCTCGGCCCTTGCACACGCATCTTCATACGCTTTTAGCGACATTTTTAAATCACAAATCTTCTAAAAACTACTGGTTTGACACACTGTAACACTTAAATAAACCAGGCAGTACGGAGAAAAACCTTGACCTAAATAAACACCATTGGAAAAGTGAAGAAAAAATAGCACAAGTCCCACATAGGAACATCCCCATTCATTGTAAAATGTATTATTGATTTTAATCTTCCTGTCATAGAGAATAACTATTTTACGCTTTTACACAACTTTTAGAACGTTTATGTCTGTACATCATAGACTATTATGTATTTCTTGATATGATATTCTCAAAATAATGATATTATAATTAAAATAACTGATTCATTTACTGAAATAAATGTGGATAAATTCATATACTTTTTAAATTTTCCCGCGCATCAGGATGACATGTGCATGGAAAATGTTGCCAGGCGTAAAAAAAGTGTTATAAGTGAGTGCTAGGTTAGGTGCACGGAGTAAAACGGGAGTCAATGTTATAAGGATTATAGGTACAGCTTATTATGTAATTTCCAGCCCAGCAAATGTTTTTGCTGGTTAATTTGCGTCAGTTATCTATAACATACCACAGAACGAAGATTTTAATCTGGTTTCTGATTAATCTCATATGGCCTACGTTCGGATTGTCATAAGGGCGTTTTGGATTTATATTTTTAACAAAACAAACCTAGAATATTTGAATGTACTACCTCTCGATATTGCCATTAAAAGAAAAAATTAAGAACAAAAACATGATCTTGCAATAAATCACTTTGCAAGACATACGCATCACTTTCATCACCATTTTTTTTAGTCAGTTTTTTATTTTAATTTTATTCTTACTTAGGATACTACTGGGATCAATGAGATTTTACTAATATGTAGAATAATCATTGACTGGGATATTAATTGTATGCAAGTATTTCTTTACCCATTAATAGCATCTCAATATTTATTTACTAAGCAATTAAAAATAAATGGAAATTTAGAGACTGTAAGTCAAGATAATTTTGGCAGTTATGTTACTTGCATAAAATGTAATTGTAAAAACAAACGAATGCAATCAATTTTTTTATTTAATATACAAATAATAACAAAGTTTGCGTATGCTAAATCACCTTCAAGAATATACGATATCTTTAATATAGGAAAAATATGCAAGAAAATCTGCATGAAATTTAACCAGCATTATCAAGGCTAATGGTGGGCCCTTGAAAAATTAAGTTATTTAAATCTCTACCTACAACACTTGTCCACGTTAAATTCCGCCTCAAGCAATGGGCCCGTGGCCCAATTACAGAACTTGGCTACAATCGGATTATCACTTTTTTCATAGCAATTTCGACTCTATCGCAAGGCATTAGTGATTGCGATATTGAGAATTCGATTGAAGCCAAGTTATGTGGTCGGGCTGCTGTTCACATAAACTTTCGAGGACGCATGGATCACCCGCGCGTACACTCGAAATCGTTCACGGCGTCGTCCGGGCGTTCGCCTGGGTCATCCGAAAAATAGTAGTGGAGGGGAGGAATAGTATGAAACTGACACTTGACAGTTGTCAGTTGTATGTGGACGTCCAAAGTCGTTCACGATCTCCGGATGATCGAGCGATAATTGCACGGATGATTCGAGCGTGTAAGTGAACACAGCCAATAAATTATGATTATTATACTCTTCTTTGTTTACTTCTTGTCATCCAAACTAATATAAAACTGTTTCTCTATTTTTATGCGATTAAATCGCATACAAATAGAGAAACATACATAATTAGCTAAAAGGGTGACATTTCACAATGATGGAATCGTTTTTCACACAGTTTTAAATATAATATAAGCAGATCTTTATATCCGCTCGATTGATTCTATGCCCTACAGTCACTTTTTTTGTTTTCATTGATCATCGCAACTAACTCTACAGTGACATTTTTTGTTTTCATCGATCATAGGACCACTCGATAGTGACGTAAATTTTGCCACTCGATTTTGAACATTATTGACCTCAATAATCATTCAAATCTAAGCGTGTTTATATAATTACTTTGCTTCGAAACCCACAACATAAACACTTGAAATATGTGCCGTACCTATTTAGCTCCATAAATCACCAGTTTGTTTATCTAAGCGCTCAATGAAGTGGTCATAAAACTGTTTGTTTACGCAAAGTCGGTGCAGCCAGATGTGTCGCGTAGACCTTCTTTTTTTTGTGGGTTGACAATCAGATACCTGTGATCTCGGCTCGTAACCAATAAATCCCCAGTTTGCAGCCAGATGTGTCGCGTCGACCTTATTTTTTTTGTGGGTTGACCATCAAGTACCTGTGGCCCAATTCCATAACTTGGCTACAATCGGATTATCACTTTTTTCATAGCAAATTCGACTCTATTGCAAGGCATTAGTGGTTGCGATACTGAGAATTCGATTGAAGCCAAGTTATGGAATCGGGCTGCTGTAGTCTCAACGCATATACAATCAATTACCAGTTTGAGGTTAGATGTGTCGCGTCGGCCATTTTTTTTTTTTGGTTATCAGTTTGGTCCTGCGGTCTTCAGCGCGTGGACAACCGAGCGGATAGCAATGCGTTAAAATAGTACAGAAAATTCGTAATTTAAAATATGACATTTGTGTACTTACTTATTAGAAAATAACATTTGATGTTGGGCTCCTCAAATACTTCCGAAATCTTTAACTGCACAATACATTATTGACCACTGTTAAATAGCTCGTATTTCCTCAGAAATCGTCTAACAAACACTTGAAGTGGAAGAAGACTGATTTGACATGTAAAGCCATTTTGGATGACATTGCCATCAGAGTGAGATGGAAAACATACGTCAAATAAATAAACTCTGCTTCAACTATTTATTCTAGTGGCAATATCCATCGTAGTAGTATATAATATTCAGCACAACCAATAGTTTTGACTAATTTTTCAATACTTGCATTTTTTTGCCACTAAGCGATCCTTCCCGAGGATAGCTGTCCTACTGTTCCTCGTTGGAAATTCTATACCTTCTAATTTGCGGCGAGAATATCACTTGCGCGATGCAGGCTTTGTACGGACTTGATGTTTGCGCCATCTATGAGCGGTCTGTGTAATTCGCCCAATACTGGCGTGGCCTAGGTGACGCTGATTTCAATGTGGCGGTTGAGGTCGCCACAACCCTAATCCCTGCGGTTTAAAGCTGCATTTCCGATGTCATTTTAACCGTCAATATATTATTGTGTGCAAAACGAACGAACAGTGATCGTAAACATTTGGACGTAATACAAAAACGTTCCTATCCACAGTGACCACAATTTGAGATAAACGCAATTTTATTTTTTAATTGTACATTTTTTCCCTCTAACTAGTATAGACGAAATACTTAGCTTTTATTGTCAAAATATATAATATTTATATAATCATGTACTCTTTTTTTTCTTTTTCTATTTTTTAAACCGATAGGTAATTAGAAAAATACAATTAGGAACGTATTGAAAAAAAAAACGATTTGTAGGAAAGTTATTTACAATTAATTTTGAAAAAATGTTCCATAAATTGTAAATTAAATAAAGTAACAAAAAAACGATATTAAAGAAATATTATACGAAACAAAGCTTTTTAATCAAAACGCGAAGTAAATTACACAAATCATCATTTGTCACAATCTTGAATATCAAAGTCTGGGTCTCCACCAAACCCATCGACATCATCAGTGATATTCTCCGAACTCTAGGGTAAGTAATATAAAATTGGAGACACAGACCACAGTAGACGCCACAAGTCAACCTAACTACAGAGTACAAACATATATACAAACAAACAGACACGATATTGTAAAATGTTATATTCTTGGCACAGCTATAGCCTATTATTAACATAAAAGTCTTCCCGAACCCAATCTACCCACACCATTTACGCTACACCAGGACGGTTGCACTCCGCAACAAGTACAAATATTATACCAACACTTCGAGGCCGCAATATTAGGGTTAATTCAGTAGGGTGTCAATCGTGTGCTTGATGAGTCCATATTACAGAGTATCCTAGTTTGGGGCTAGGTAATTGGTGTGGTATTGTCCCGAATATATTATTATTATTATTAACGTGCGTGTACTAACACAGTTGGACGAAAGAATGTAGATATAATTAATTAATAATTAAGTAATTTCTTTCACGTGTAAGTACTTTTTATTTTAGAATACCCCTTAATTGATATTAAAATGAATAAAATTATATTTGTCTTGTATCTACCACGATAGTTACGTTGTGAACGTATCGCCATGATATAAACCTTCATTGCGGCTTTTACATGCCACGAAATACATGGTACGTTTTGTTAACACGCATTGGAAATTGCAGCGAACGATATATTGGCGCGGCGCACGAGCCATAACTTTCGTGGTTAGGAGCCTTTTATCGGTTTTTATATAATAGTGCTGTACGTTTCGATTTTTTTTATTCGATTATTCAAATGAATCTATTTTTAAAGCAGAGAAATGAGATTATGGTTCTCTTCTCTTCTCGAAGTGTAGGTATAATATTTGTACTTGTTGTGGAGTGCAACCGTCCTGGTGTAGCGTAAATAGTGTGGGTAGATTGGGTTCGGGAAGACTTTTATATTAATACCCCACACAAACTTACTTGTTGTTTATGTTAGCTGTGCCAAGAATATAACATTTTACAATATCGTGTCTGTTTGTTTGTATATATGTTTGTTTGCGCACAACGTAAAAAATCTGGATTGATTGCAACTGTTGCAACTTTCAACTGTTGGATAGCTAAAAGTTTGACTTACAAACTGATATACATACTTGGTATCTCAATCCGATGAGTAGAAGCCGAGCAATCGATAAAAACTTATTTGAAGGCTGAACAAAATTTGGTATTTTGTACATTAAAGGTACTCTTAGTACTGGAATAATACAAATAAATTTTTTTACCCACAGAAATGACCACGCAGGCAAAGCCGCTGGCACAGCTAGATATGTAAACTTTTTGTGATAAATTATCTAACTGTTGGTGAAAACCGCAATTAAATCCGTTGCGTAGCGTTAGGAGGAGTTAGCGGATATACAGACAGACACATGCGAAAAGCGACATTATTTTATACTATGTAGAGATAGAGATTATGTAACCCTCAGGAGTATACCTATACCGTTTAGCAGCGCAACTTTAATCGAATTCGCGTGGCATGAACTTCCCATCACTAAATTGCTCTCGTGACGTCATACTCGTAGAAGGCACGAAAAAATTGACACGCTTGGTTTTCATACAGTTCAGAGCTACTCGCGTCGCGTCTATCGTGGTCTGTGATTGGGGACAATCCTCTGGAATGTACTGATACATTGCTTGCAAATCTTTGATTATTTTACTGGTATGAAAGGTACCACACATATTGGATCGTTTAGAGATCATACTTGTCAATGAGATAAAACGTTCCAAATATACTTTTTCGCAAAAAGTACCAATGTTTTAATGAGTTTTGCTAAAACGTTCCAAGACTATTGAGTCATTATTGTATAATATTAATTAAAAACGTTTCACTTTGTATGAAACATTTATTTTTTATATAAAGAACTTGTTTGGTAATACTGTTGGTTGGAACGTTTACATGAGACTACAAAAATTAGGAAATAAGACTTGCGGACTGGAATTTTTTCGCTAATATAATGTAGGGTGTCTAAAACAGTACTTGGGCAGTTTAATTCAATTTTGTGTAATGAAATATAACAAGTTGAATGTTTAAAAAAAATTGTTAACGCCTGCTTAGCGTAAACATGGATGCACAGGTCACGGTGGCCGAATTGTTAGAAGCATGTGCCACGCTGAAACACAGTATGCGAGTTCGAATATCGTCCGTGATCGAAATATTTCCTAGATTAGAAAATTATTATATATGTTTACGCTAAGCAGGCGTTAACTGCTATAAAAAACATCAAATTAGATTTGGGTGGCGTTATCTTTCAGACACGAAGTTAATCAATATTAGCAGTGTTTGTTTGGTTAGTTCGAAATGCTACCAATAAATGGCGTTACCATCCCCATATGACGGGTTCAAAGAAGCTAGTGGAAAAATTGGATGGCGATGCATAGGTCACGGTGGTAATTGGTAGAGGCATGTGCCACGCTGAGGCACAGTGCGCTGAGGCACCGTGATCCAAATTTTTCCATAAGCAAATTATTACTTATGTTGTATGTTATTCTAACATATAGTCAAAATGTCGAGTCTCAATCAGTTAGGTAGGTATTAGGCAAAGCTCTAGTCAAGTAACAATTCAGTGAATTGGTGGGCTTTACCGAAACTTCCTAGGTAGTTCCGGAGAGAACATGAAATAGCACGTTTTTACGCGTTTGTATCATTTGCCCACACTCTTGCACGTTATTGAACAGTCGAACACAGCGTTTTCAACACTGCGTTTTGGGTAAAAAGGCTTTCGTATGTCCGGCCGGAGGATATCCAGCTGTTCTTGCCTACAGGTTGCATTTCTCAACCGATTCTCGTGATATTTTTTGAGCAGGTTTGACAATGCTATGTTTTTTGCCGATTAATGTTTTCGAAATTTTTCAAAATGGGAGAGATATGGGAGTTGAAAACGTAAAATAAGTCACAAAACTTTTCTGTGTCCCTATTAAGACAAAATTCAAGTGGTCGGGGGTGTGAGTGGGTGGAAAATAACTATTAAAAACGTAGACTCGCGAGATCTGCAGGTCATAGAGACACAAGTGGTTATTATTCCACCAATATTACACATTAACACTCGAAGAAACACAGAAAAAAATACAAAGCAAAATAACCGTCTCCACTTCGTCTCCCACCAAAAGTCCAGTCCATTATGCTTGGGTTCATTTAACTTAACTAACTTAACTTTTTACTTGTTATCTATGTTTAGAAAGAGCTTAAACAAACAAATAGCGCAATCATTTCTATGAGAGAAAGAGCCTGTCGATACCCTCAGCATTGAACATGTTAGAATGGGGAAAATAAGGGACTGGCTACTCAGCGTGGACCGCGTATTGTATTTTGCATTTTAGGTGCAGTGCAACGCACACAATTGGCGTCAGTCACTTTAAAGAGAAATAACAGCAGGGGTATAAAACAAAATAAGGTCAACCGGGATATTGGCGTCTACGGGGCTATTGCGTTTATTTGAAATTACTCATAAAATATTCAAAGTATAACGACTTCTGCTTTCTGCTCTTAATTATTTTTACTAAATTAATAACATGAAGAACTGATAGAGGGCGTTGTCCGTCATCCTATCGAAATGTCAGCCATTTTGAAAGTCACGTGCTTTCTTTCACGCGCTGCGTGAGGAAAGTGATCATAATCGTGTTGGGTCCGCATTTTTCTTGGTTTACCGTGTTAATTTTATACTGCACGCAAGCACTATGAAATTAGCTTGTCAATAAAAATAACTATTTTTACATTAAGAGAAATGATAAATAGTTTTACTTTAAGAGTAATAATAATTGATAATTTTGAGGTTAGGTTATGATTATTGAGGTAAAATGCTTTTACTGTTTCGGGGATTTTGCGGCTGTATGGCGCATTTCCCATAAATACAGTGATCATCTTTAATGATGTATGGTTTAAAATTTATTTATAAAGTATTTTTGTAAGTCTAAGCATTTCTCAGCAATAATAGAAGACGTTCCGTGATTAACTTTCATTACCTGTCACAAATTATTTTTGATATACCTTATAATATAATAATATACCTACTGATACCTTTTTTTATGTTTTTTTCTGGTATAAATAAATAATAATTAATTTAGTTCGGTAGTTAATTTCTTAATTTTTTTAAAGTAGTATACAAGATAATCAAAATTACTTTGGTCCTAAGTTACATATTTTGTATAGGTAGAAAGTACGCAAAGAGACTAACGCACATATGGCTAGAGTTAACTAACTTAAGCCGCGCGTGACCCATTGCTGACCTATCGAGTATGCAAGGGTTTTGTATATTAACCTTAGTGTTTACCATAGTTGTTAAAAAAACATAACTATTTTAACAAACTTCATAAGAATAATGTTATTCCCGGTTATGTAGTAGGTATCTACACCAGGAATGACATAATTATAGTATATAAATTATATTAACAGGAATACCACTCTTTATTCCCGGCTTATTATTATACTCAAGCAAGCTTTTGGGTGAAAGATTATTGATAGTAATCATGACAGTGACAGTGAGTGACAGTGATGTACATCAACTGTCACTGTCATGATGGCAAACGGACCGGCTGGATAAAATCATACCTACTTATTTAATTTTATTTGTTTGGTTTTGCGTCAGCTTTGATTCCTAGCTAAATGCTCACAAAATCATTTCGCTTTGTGTTTGTAAAGTGTAGGACGTATTCTCTCTATAGAAAACTATCATCCTGCACCATGCCTTCCTGTAAGTAAATGCACTTTTGATTTTAATTTCGCAAGTTTAAATTACGGCAAACCAGCTTTAAATTTAAATTTGATTTATCGTGAAATGCCCTCTAAAAACAATCTATGTCCACAAATAAAGTCATGTATCATTTTTTGATCAATGCAAGGCAAACAAGTGCAATAGATGCATCGTCATTTTAACCTTGCTTTACCAATAATAATGTTTGTTATTTATTATTCCTATCATGGTATGGTTTTCTTTTGTCTTTTTTATCAACTATAATAGATAACCATCCGAAACTACCTGGCCATTAAAAATCAACAAGGAGTTTACAAAACACACCAAATTAAAAATAACATTAACTTGACACATTAATCATTTGACAATTTATTCTCTAAATCTATGATATTTTTGATCGTAGCTAATACTGTATGTTTAAATTTATTTGTTTAGTACATTTATTTCATTACTTTTCCATCATGAAATGAATATAACATCAAAGTGGCCTCTACAAATTGTGAAATTAAAAAGGTTATGCTCGAACTTAGCACATCCATGTGAGTGACTCCTTTACCAAACTTTCAAAATAAAAAATCTGGAGGTTCCTGATGGAGACCAAAGACCACATACATCAAAAACACCGGAGGTCCCTAATGATGGAGACCAAAGACATAATAAAATAAAGATTTACGTGACTGGTTTGTATCAAGGAAACGAGAGATTAATTATAAATTGGCTCATAAGGAGACAAAAGGGCCTTTGTAAGAGTTCTTCTAGCTGGAGAACACAAATTCCCCAGTTCTTCTACAGAACTGTGTCTATGGATAGACCATATTATAAATCTTTCTAGAATCAAAGCCCTGATCTAAGTCTTCATACCAGTCATATAAATAAATTAATTATGACTTGGTCACCAAACATGTCATTGTAAACTTTCAATCTATAATCATCATTATCATTATTAAACTGTGTTTGTCCACTGCTGTACATAAGCCTCTCCCAATGAGAGCCATAGAGCCAGATCTTCAGCACTTTTCGTAAATTTTCTGTTGGCCGCCCTCCACAGATCATCACTTAACCTGGCCGGGTGGAGTGATGATTTATATCTATAATACTCCATAAGAATGAAACCATTTTAAAAAGACTTTTATAACATTATTTCTGTTTCTTTCAGTGCCTCTGAGTCTAGAAGCTCTAAACAAGCTCCGAAGTGACTTCTACGCTGACCCCAAGAATGAGCTTGCACAGAATGTATGCACTCGATTTGATCCCTTCGAGGTGGCTATTAACAAGAAGATATCCGATACCAGGCTCCATGTGTATAACATTAAGGTAAGCAGGGACTGCAAAAGTTCTTTATGACAGGTGGAGCAATTTTCGTAGGTTACCAAAAGTTTGCCTCTACCAGGATACTGTGTCGACCTTATCAAATTATTGTATTGTCATCTGCCCTTGATACATGTTCAAAGTTTCAGTTCAATCTGAAGTTTTGAAGTGGGTGAAAATAACGTTACAAACAAACTTACATATACAGGTGGAACTAATAAAAGTGTGATAAAAGAAATTCTTATGCTCTGCTCTCTCTGCAATTTTTTCTTATCGTCGGCAAAATTGTAATAAGGCATAAGTCAAAATTGACAGATGTCCAGGAAGCGGAAAAAACCTTTTTTCTCCATGAAGTTCTTAGGTAACATAAAATTAATGTTCTAACGAAAATATGATTAATCAAAAATGCTTTTATTTTATTGATTTTTACTAGCCATAATACTTTTAATCTCATCAAAAGCGGAGCCTTATTAGCATTAACTTTTGTGTGACTTATTTAAATACTCAGTAAAGCACTTTTATTTATACAGAATGTAACATAATTACCTATTAAATACCGGGGTGGAGTATGTGGTGCGGAAAAAAACAATAATCTTGACTTGAATTTGTGCTTGTCAAAAGAACGCGCTTAAAACGAGAACGGCGCAGTAGTCAGTTGCTTGTCAGTAGAATGTCATAATGAAATCTGTCCAATCAAATTTTCTTTAAAAAAAGAATATCTGCTTAAAATTTGTAGTTTCAAGAGTAAGTGTAGTGTTTTGTGGTTCAATAAACCCTTGGTTGTTTCCTTTAGCTTTACTAATTAATACTTGTGCGTGCAACAACTGCAACAATTACAAAACCTGTCCCCCCATGTACTTTCTCGGACTGCTGGACCGTTTCCGGTCAGAGACCCTTGGGGGCTCTATCTCAACGAGGTATTGCCACCAGCGCGCCAGCGAGAGGAGCAGATGGAACAGTATTTTTGTACATATTGTTCCATCTGCTCTTCTCTTTACTAACACATTGCATCAAAAAGTAGATTTGTGCCTACTTTTTGGTGCAACGTGTTAGTAAACAATCATTTATGGTTAATGCTATTTTCTAAGATTTTACTTTTTTATGGGAATTTTAAATACAATGTAGTCATTTGCACACGTAAACGTATTCACATGCTTGATCGAAACGTACTTATAAGGCTATTCAGTGACATGTTGTATAACAAAAAAAGCTTACCAAATCAATGGGTAGTCAATGCTTATTTCCAATAATAAACTCTTCTTTAATTATCTTATTTACTGCACATGTGAGATCTACTACCTAAACTATACGCACACATTACAAAATAAAATTTAAGTTTTTTTTATTATTAAGATTAGGTACCAACACCTCTGGCGTAGCTATCTCAATCTAGACAAAGGAATGTTTAAAAATTATAAACTGAGGAAACTCTTTGACAATAACAAAAAAAACACAGCTCAAACATAAAATATTGCTCAAATAAAAATAAAACTTTCTATGTATAATCAATCAGTTGGTTTTAAAAATAATCAACAACAATCTTGTTCAACAGCTAAGTAGGTACCTTATTGTTTATTTAGACTAAGGGGGGGTAATTGTAAATTTATTGCTTGTTATAAATACATTGAAATTTTGAGCAACCGTTTTGTTCACTCAATGTAAATTTATAAAATTATTGTAACTAGAACATTTATCGTATAGATTTTCACCACAATGCAGATAGCACCTGGCATGAGAAATACAAGTACATACCAAGGTGCTGTTCCACCACTTCCTGTGCTGATAGTGAAAGCATTAAGTAGGCTATTAATTTAGTTAAAAGGTGAATAAAAATAAATAATTATAAAAAACAAAAGACTGAGAGCAAAACTGAAAAGTGGCAAATATGCTTTAGATTTTTGATTTTGAAATATAAGGTGCAGTCGGAGGCATCATGCATTTTATTTCTCCTCAGCTAGAACCTGGCGAGCTAATCTTCATGCCTCCGACTGCATCCGATATTTCAAAATAAAAAATCTAAAGTTTGTTTGTCTCTTTTTAATTTTGTACGCAGTCGGGTTTTTTGGGTTTTATAATAATTTACTTTTATTTTATACATTTTTGTTTATATTTTATAAGAATTAGTGACAATGGTTGCTAACCAACTTTAAATCGTTATAGATCCTAAATCGTCATTCAAAATGAATAATAAAATAGAGAAACCTAAAGATGATTTTCAAATAACTATTCTCCCAATTGACAACATTTGAAATTTTTAACATTACTATTTAATTTTTTTCTCTGACGAGAGATGATTTATTCAAGATGATAAATGTAAACCGGCTTGATGTGGGTCTGTTCCAGAGCATTCTAGCTGCGCAAACATCTGGCGCAGCTACGATGCTCTATCAATCCACATATAAACTGGTGTATGTTTTTTTGTATGTATGTTACGCGATATTTCCGGCAATCGTGGATTGATTTCAAAAATTATTTTTTTAATGGTTATGGTATGCCTCAGGGGTAGTCTCATTTATTTAAATTATTTATAAAAATATAAAAAAAAAAAACCTCTTTGGAAAATTAGGGGATGACTTAAGTTTATTAACTTTCACCCACTTTATGACGCGATATCTCCGTCAAGATTTTGAAGTTCGTTTTTACTTTTTTTAAGTGTATATTATTACTATATGGGGTCTGGTTGTCGCCATATTGAATTTTGATTAATGTAATTTCTTTAGTAGCACTTGCAAGATTAGGACAAAACCATTGACGTAAGAAATGTCAAAATCGGTCAACACGTTTGGTCTATATAGTGCTACAAAAGAACAGACATACATACATGATAAACACATTACTGGGCCTTTGTGTTGCGCAGTCTGGTACACAGATATGTGACAATATTCGAAAATATTCAATACTTGTGACTCGCCCCCACTTAGCACGGGTAGCTAAGCGGGTTATTTCAGCGCTGGGCTGGAAGAGATCACCACTCCCAATCAGCAAAAATGATTTCTATTTTTTTACACTTTTTAATAACGAAATATATTATTTTTATTAGATAGAGACGGAAGGCAAGCCGGTGACAAACCAGGAGAATTCCGGTCGTTGCTGGCTGTTCGCTGCGCTCAATGTGATGCGGCTGCCTTTTATGAAGAAGTATGGCATTGACGAGTTTGAATTCTCACAGAGGTAATCTATACTACTAATAATAAAACAGTAACAAAAGTATGCACGTTCAAGGGTTGTTTTAAAACAATTATAGTGCGGTTTTGAATGCTGAGGCAATCGAGATGATTCTTAGCTACAAGGGGGGTGAGAAAATAGTTTATGAGAATCGCAGATGGTCTGATTTAGCTGCGATTTTTATGTTTGAAACCTGATGTGATTGAGGAGCTGCTATAATGGGGATTATTTTTTTATTTGTGCTTGTGGCCTGATATTATCAGCTTTCAAATAATTATTTGTAGAGTTCCGTAGTTAAACAAAGAACCCTTGTAGTTTCGACATGGCCGTCTGTCGGTCTGTATGTTACAACCATTTTATTCAGACACTATTAACACCACAAGCTTGAAATTTGGTACATGTATTGATATTTATAACCGCCACATAAGTGTATGAAAAAAAAAAAAATTTTTTTTTGTGTTGCATCCTTCCGTGTCTATTCAGTACCGGCCAATAGAAATATACCCTTACTTATAAAAAGTTATGCAATGATTAAGAATTCCGCGCAGTACAATATTGTACTGCGCAGTAACTTTTAATAAGTAAGGGGGTAAGAATGTAACAGCTGACGACAGTCAATCGCGGTACGCAACAAATGAATAGTTATTTTTTTGGTAATCTATCGACTGTTTTTTTAGAATAGGTATTTTATAATTATAATGATGTTTCATTGGCAGTTCTTTTCTAACCCCCTTACTTATAAAAAGTTATGCAATGATTAGGCAATGATTAGTAATACTGCGCAGTACTTTTTAGAGGTTAATATACTTTTACGTAATATTAACCACTAAACTGACCATTCTAGCTTGAGTTGCATGTCTTGCTCCAGATCCAGTATTTTTATAGAACTGTCAAAAAAATATTTAAAAATGAATATGTCCTATCCAACAGAAGTGGAACTATATCTACAATATCATTCTTCAAATATCGCTATTACTACCCAGACACACTGTTTAATCCATCCATAATATTTATTTACTTATAATAAAGCAATAAGAATGAAAAAGTCTGTACAAAGAAGATAATAAAAAAAAAATGTCTAGGGTACTTATAATAAGCGACTGAACAAGTTTTTTTTTTAAATTCGTGTCTCTCTCTTTGTTTGTCTGTATGTTTGTTCGCGCATGACGTAAAAAATTCTGGACCGATTGGGATGCGATTTTCACTGATGGATAGCTTAGGGTTTGACTTAAAAATTGGCGTACTTGGTATCTCAATCCAATGAGTAGAAGACAATGGATGAAAACTTTTTGACGGCTGTAGGAATTTTGATCAAATGTTGACATATTGGTATTTTAGGTCTTGAATAGCACATAGAGTACGTTTAACCTGGAGAAAAGACCACGCGTGCGAAGCCGCGGGCACAGCTAGTGCTATTATAAAAGTGAAAGTAAATCTGTCTGTCTGTTTGTTTAGTAGGTACCTTTTCACGACTAAATGGCTGAACTGCACTTGAAGAAATTTGGTATGGAGATAGTTTGTACCCTGGGGAAGGACATAGGATACCTACCTGTTATCGCGGTAAACTGTAACCCGCATAGGCGAAGTTACGGGCAAATGCTAGTAATACCTATCCTACTCCACCCCCTTGTAAATAATCACGGAAAAATAAAGAAAAGAAAGAAACAAAGTGATTAGTTCATGTGGGTTTGTAATTAAAAACTGCTAATAAAACGTGCAGATAATGTTTAATTGTGCTATAAATTATACTTGTGTTTTTTCTTTTATTTCTCTGATTGACCTGACGGGCAAGTCGCTCGCCTGATGGTAAGCGTCACGCCTGCCCATAACAGTTGCAGTACCACCCAGAACTTTGGTTGCAAAATGTTGCGAGTTACTGCACTGCGCTCGTCACCCTGAGACATTGGTTGTTAAGTCTCATTGCCCAGTAATTTCGCTGGAAACATTGCCCTTCAAACTGAAACACAGAAATGTTTACACACTACTGCTTGGCGGTTGAATATGTGACAAAGGTGTGGTACTTCCCCAGGCGGCCTCTCGCGTAAGACGCCTACCACAAAAAATATATTTTATTGCATAGTTACTAGAGTACAAATGGCGGACTTAATACTAAAATCATTATCTACTATTAGGATTAATTAATGTTAATATAATTAATGAAAATAATAACAAAATAAAACCAATTAAGTCTTTAAATGTAAAAAATGGATGAAATGGAATGCAAAAAATATTGTGTGTAGATTGATAGCGATACATGACTAAGAAAACATAGAATTCAATTAGTACACTCATGGACAAATTTAGTGGAACGCAACAAAATTAAGTTCGTTTTCTCTCACGTAAAAGATATGTATTTTTTTGTAATGCAATGGAAATGAATGGAATGTCATGTAATGATACTGTTGTGGACAGACTTTAATTGTAGTTATTCTGGTTTCGGTAATTCCTGTATAGACCCCCATCATAAACCCCATCGTCAATCAAAATCGACGATGGGGTTTATGACGGGACAGGCAAAAAAATCTCGAAAAAAGGCATATGTGTAAACATAAAAAAAAACAATGAGCTACGTTTTGCACTGCGCGCTCTCATTGGTCTACTGTGAATCAGCAACTCTTCGTCTGATCTTCTGCTAACTATCCATTGTCAATGATTTAGTATTAGTTCTAGTCTTCGTCTTCTTCTAGACAAACTATCTTAAGAGACGAAGGCGATCGAGCGTTTTCCTATCGTGGCGACCGAGCGCGTCGCGAAGGGATTATAGATGTTAGCACATCAAAAATTTCGCGGTCAGACCTATCAAAGTATCAATTCTAAACCAGTGTTTCTTGTCAACAGCTACCTATTCTTCTGGGATAAGATAGAGCGGTCGCACTACTGGCTCAACAACATCGTATCTACTGCGAAACAGGGCGAGGAATTGGACGGGCGGCTTGTCAACTTCTTGCTAAAGGTATTGCCATGTGCTACATTTCTTTTCACAGGTACAATCCATAAAAGGAAGCCCTTACTGGACACGATTTGTATTCAATAAATTTACGTTCCTTTTCTCATGCTCTTGTTTATGCTGGGTGTAAGCGGACTCAAACTGCATTTTATACTCTATGCCTAAAAAAACTAAAAAGAGTGTCTACGAGTTTTTTACTTCTCTAATTCTGTATGGTTACCGACCTGAGCCTAAATGTTTCATGTAGTAAGTTTAAAAAAAGGAGCGGGAAAGAAGCATAATATGTTTTAGCAGTATTAAAATGTTTGGTTATCTATATATCTATACATCTATACTTATAATAAAACTGTAACGGGTCCAATTCTGTACATTGAAGATATTTAGATATTTTTTTGGACCTAACTCTTGATTTGCCAAAACATATTTTTTTTCATTTTTGACTGTCTGTCTGTCTGTCTGTCTGTATCTTGGCTAGGCATCACGCCGAAACTACTGAATGAATTTAAATGAAACTTGGTACGATTTGAGTTCATACTACGAGATAGGACATAGGCTACTTTTCGTCCCGAAAAATGAAAGGGTTCCCGCAGGATTGGGGTTGAAAGTTATTTCAAAAAACACTTACCACTCTGAAACTACTGAACGGATTTTGATGCAACTTGGCACAGCCATAGTTTATATGATGGGTTAAAATTGAGGATACTTTTTATCCCGAAAAAATAAAGAGTTACTGCGGGATAATGTCCCAAATTCTGTAAATTAAACATATTTTGTAAAAAATTTTGGGGGCCGTTCTATTGCCAATACTAAAGCCAAAACTGTATTTTTTTATTTTTGTATTTCTGTCTGTCTGTCTGTACCTTGGAAGTGCATCACGCCGAAAATACTCAATGAATTCAAATGAAATTTGGTATGATTGGAGTTCATACTTTGAGGTAGGACATAGAATACTTACAATCCCGAAAAATTAAAGGGTTCCTGCAGGATAGGCGTTGAAAGTTATTTAAAAGAACACGTATCACGCTGAAAGTACTTGACGGATTTTGTTGAAACTTGGCACAGTCATAGTTTATATAATGGGTAAAAATTAAGGATACTTTTTATCCCGAAAAATAAAGTGTTCCTTCGGGATAATGTCCAAAATTCTGTAAATTATAGATATTATGTAAATTTTTTTGGAGGCCGTTCTATATTCAATACTAAAGCTAACACTGTATTTTTTTTAATTTTTGCCTGTCTGTCTGTCTGTCCGTCTGTCTGTCTGTACCTTGGCAGCGCACCACGCCGAAAATACTTAATGAATTCAAATGAAATTTGGTATTATTTGAGCTCACACTTCGAGGTAGGACATTGGATACTTTTCATCCCGAAAAATTAAGTGTTCCTGCAGGATAGGGGTGGAAAATTATTTAAAAGAACACTTAGCACGCTAAAACTATTAGATGGATGTTGATGTAACTTGGCACAGACATAGTTTATAAGATAGGTGAAAATTATGGGTACATTTTGTCCCGAATAAATAAAGGGTTCCTGTGGGATATGGGTCCAAATTCTGTCCATTAAAGATATAGTGTTTTTTTTTGTTGGAAATTACTCTATATTCCGTTATGAATCCGAAACTATATGATTTTTCATTTTTGTCTGTATGTCTGTCAGTCTGTATCTTAGCCGCGCATCACGCCGCCGGAACTACTGGATGAATTCAAAAGAAACTTGGTATGATTTGAGTTCGTACTACGAGGTAGGACATAGGATACTTTACATAACGAAAAATTTATGTGTTATTATTAAGGGGTTGACACTTATTTAAAAGAACACGTACCACGCTGAAGTAATGGACGGGTTTTGATGCAACTTGGCACTGCCGTAAGTTATATGATGGGTTAAAATTAAGGATACGTTTTATCCCGAAAAAGTAAAAGCTTTCTGCGGGATATGGGTCCAAAGTTATGTTAATAATTAAGTAATAAAAATGTTGTTGGATGGTCTCTATATTCGATACTGAAGCCAAACTGTTTTAGTTTTTAATGTTGTCTGTCTGTTTGTTCGACCGCGCATCCTACCCAAACTACTAAATGAATTCAAATAAAAAAAAATCTCTTGGGTGCTTAAAAAAGGTATTGAACATATTTTTTTAAATCTTTTCTTTCTTTCTGTTTGTCTGTATATTTGTTTGTTCACGCATCACGTAAAAACTACTGAACCGATTGCGATGCGGTTTTTATTGTTAGATAGCTTAGGGTTTGATTTAAATCTGGTGTAATTGGTATCTCAATCCGGTGAGTTAGAAGCCGAGCAATTGATATAGTATTTATGACGGCTGAAGAAATTTTGTTCAAGTGTTGGTATATTGGTCCTGGAATAGCACATTATGGTACTTTGAACCTAAAGAAAAGAACACGCGGGCGAAGCCGCGGGTACAGCTAGTTTAAAATATTATTGTTTATTTCCTCGCAATCGAAGTGAAAAGCAGATTTTATAACACAATGCATTTTATCCTCGATTTCAAAATCTACCCTCGCCTACGGCTAGGCCGATAAATGTTTCGAATATAATGATTTGTTTGATGCATTTGTTGTTACAATCTATTATTGTTCCGGTGTTGGACGCTGCATATGCATATATAATCAAAGGCTATATGCAAGTATAGTGTAACAGACTCAAGAACCTATAGACAATACAATAACAATAGACCTTTTCATTTCCGATTTGGTTCCTTAATTATGACTGCATTTCTGAATTCAAATGTTTCGACAAAGTGTGGGAGTTTTCAAAGAAACTAGTACATTTACGAACCAGAAATCTTTTAAAGGTAATTTGAATACATTTTTTATACTAATTACAAATGTAGATGAACTATTTACCTAAATTAAATTATTTTAATCTTACCACAATATAATTATTGTAATAGACCTTTTTATTTCCTCTGAAAGCTCTCTTACGTACGCGCGTTAATAATCTCTAAGATTTTTTAACTATTATTTTTAATAATTTAAGGTAGTTAAATGATTTATCTATCTAATTACTACAAAAAATATTGCAAATCAGCGATTACCTTAAACAGATTTCCAGTTCGTATATGAACTAGTTTATATTAAAAACGCTTAATGTTCGAAACGATTGAATTCAACGTGGCGTTCGCGCGTCCGCATTGCGCAAGCTCCTGTGATACAGGGCAAGGCTTCAAGACTGAAGGGTACACCATAATTTATTAACTTATTTTTAATTATTCCAATGTTCACTATTTTTACACGACTGCCCAAAAAAGAGTAAATGTTTTCTGGGTTCATATACTCGTATGTATGTATTTGAGTTTATTTATTCCACCGTAACTTTTAAATACCAGGGGCCTAATTCTCTAATTTTAAGACGCCAATTCCACTCCGCCTTCGTGGAATTTGTTCGTGATTCCACGCAGGCAGCGTGGAATCGGCGTAAGTGGTCATACAGAATCCAGGCCTTCATCGGATTTATATGGGATATCGTTAGAATCCTTATATCATCCCGAAAAAAACGATATGGCGTCAGCATGGATCCATTATAAAATGCGAAAAAAAATACTTCGAATTTTGTATTATGGGTAGGTATATCAAATAGAAGGCCTTGATGATCACATTCCAACAATATATAATTTACTAGTTTTCCCGCCCGCGTCTTCGTACGCGCGGAAAAATGTGTATCGCGAAAAAAAGCTTCCTATTTTCTTCTAGGATATTATAAACCAATGCAAAAGTAAGTATAGCACCAATGCTCTTGATGTGTTTTGACAGACTTGTTATTTCGTTTCCATGGCAACCACAGACCATTCTGTGATGGCATCCGTTCCTTACAGTGAGTTATCAACATTTTCCAGTTTTCCCGTGGAAACGTACAATTTTCCGGGATAAAAAGTATCCCATGTTTTATTCCAGGGTATAAGCTATCTCCATTCTAAATTTCATCAAAATCCATCCAGCCGTTATAGCGTGAAAGCTCCCCAAACAAACCAACCAGACGTTTCACTTTTATACATATATTGGTATGGATTAGCATAAAATCTTAATAGTTCGTTTTAAACAGGGCAAACGAGTTTTTTTTTTAATTTAATATTTCTTGTGAACGAAATTGAACTTTTTTCTGATTATTCAGGTGTTATTTTCAAACGCTATAAGTTACTGTTATTTCTTTATTCCGTACAAAAGGCAAACATTATTGACTGCCGTACCTACGTCTTAGATATAAACTGTGTAAGTAAATCCCACAGACTTCTAATAAACAGTACCAGAGCAAACATTGGGTATCAAACAGCGTAGCCAGTACACACACATAAATGCTTAGCTGAGCCTGGGCAGCATTAAGGGTGATTGTTTGTTCCTTGTATAGATAACCGAGATTAGAGAACTGGTGGTCTGTTAAATTTTATTTCCACCGGAATAACTAGTTCATCAGACAATCAGACGAACGGCGATGCGTCACCGCTATATGGTGAATATTCCAAGTACGAGTACACGCACGAAGCATTTCGCTTCCAAATTTATCATAAGTCTGTGTTTCCCGATAGTTCTTTTTCCTGTAAATAAATACATAGATTGATTAATTGATATAATGATCAGATTTTCAACGTCACCAAACATGTATAGGTACTTACTTACTGTAATGTATAATAATATTTGTGAAGATGGAAAATGTAATTCCTTAAGAAAACATTTAAGAATAAAACTTTAATAATAATGGACCTGGTTGTTGTCTTCAGCGAAAGCGGTGAAAATCATAGCTTTCGAACGAATGGACTGATTTAGCTCCGGTTTTTTAATGTTTGAAAGCTGAGGTAAACGAGATGGTTCTTAGCATACTGCAAGTACAACTGCTCTCGCGCATGTTCGTATTTTGTTTCACTAAATCTTCCTTAATCAAATTATTAATTTCGAGAAAAGTTTCCTTCGACTTATTAAAAGTTTTTTTTTGTAGAAACATCTGCGTAAAGATTAAATTCACCGCGGCTTTTTCTAAATTTAATGTGATTTTCTATCCAAATTGATCACCTATTACAGTGCGCTAATGCAAAATCAGAATCGTCGTCTGATGAGCTAAAAATAAATGTATTTTCTTCTTTCTTCTTCTTCTTCTATCTAATAAATCTAATAGTGAAACCGTATTACTCATATTTTATCACCCTGTATATAGAAAGCGGTGAAGAAATACGTGTGGCACCTAGGACGGCCTGCGAGCGAATGAATAATTTCAATATATTATCGTATCTTAGCCGTTTGTGATACCTTAAGATGCTATAATATTTTATATGCAGATGTCGTAACATCAAATATTATAGTACGAGTATCTTAATCGTCTGTGACGCCCTTTAGCACTACAATTACGAAAACAATTATGAAAACTTTTGCATCGTAATCAAAAGGAGATTAGTGTAAGGTAATTTTGAAATAAGTTAATTACTAAAACAATTAAATAGAAAAAAATAATTAATTAGATAGATAGCGCCAATAAAACAATTGTAAAGGTGAATTTCTTGCTCATATAGCACTAGTATCTAGAATTAGAGTTTCCTGTTTTTTTTGGTGCTCACCCAGAAACATTTTTAACTTAATAGGGGCGATGCTATGGTGGAACATCCACATACATACATACATACATACATACATACATACATACATACATACATACATACATAGACTGTTAAACACATTACGCTTCGCTTGCTTCGCCGTACTTGGGGAAAAAAGAGAAGCAGATATTATTATTCGTAGAGCTGAAAGAATAACGAAATAAATATAGTTTGATACCGCGCTGAGGCATGAGTACTGTGGGTTCGTGTCTCGTCCGTAATTAAAATGTATACTTTAGTAAAATTATTATTAGAGACTACCTGTGCCCGCGGCTTTGCCCACGTGGTCAAAATTCATGGGTTTTTTTTCACGGAATCATAATACATTTTCAAAAATAAAAGTCGCTAGCACCTTATAACATCAGCTATCTTCCAGTGAAAATCCCATCAAAATCGGTCCATCCGTTTCGGAGATTAGCGGGAACAAACAGACGGACAAAACTAAAAAAAAACGTGTTTTTGTTATTCGCATCGTATATACTATCATATGCATTTAGTAAAAAGCTGTTATTTTGACATTACAAACAGACACTTCATTCAATTTTATTTATTTGTATAGATATGGTTTCGCTAAGCATGCATCACTGCTAAAATCAACTAATATATTATTGACTAGCTGTGCCAGCGGCTTTGCCCGCGTGGTCATTTCATTAAAAAGTAACCCATACGTGTTTTTCCAGGACTTAAAGTACCTATAAAGTATAATATACTTCATTTCTTCAAAATTCATTCAGCCGTCAAATCTATTGCTAAGCATTTAATCATCGGATTAAGATAGCAAGTACCCCAGTTTTTAAGTAAAACCCTAAGCTATCCAACAGTGAAAACCGCATCGCAATCGGTCCATTAGCTTTTACGTGATGCGAGAGAACAAACAGAGAGACACGATTAAAAAAATATATTCTTGTTCAGTAGCGTATTTTACGAGTAAGTAACCTAGACCATTTTTTTAAATTATCTTCTTTGTACAGACTTATTTGTTCATATTGCTTTATTATAATATAAGTATAGATAAAAAGTCGCTATCTAACTAAAAAGTAAATAAACATATATTATTATAATAAAGTGTGTTACCCAAGACTCTCCCAGGAGTCTTAGTTACCCACAACACAAGAATTCCTAGTGGAGCTATACGCATAATAGCTTTATATTATTATTACTAACCGGTTTATAAATTATCAAGATAAATATGCCTCGTTATAATTATCGCGATATCTATCAAACCTAAAAAATGTAACCTAAATGGTAAAAACCTACCGATCCTAATTTAAATTTTATTAATATATAGATTATTCAATAAATTTGTTGGAACACACTGATCTAGCAATTGTCATTGATAGCCTAACTGGCTATCAAATAGTGTATATTATCCGCTGTATTTTATTAAATACATGTTATATTTGTTCCCCTGCCTAAGTGTCTTTTCCTGCACCCGGACTTTGCTCATAGCCACTGAGCTTGCGGGAGGATAAAATTGCTTTAAATTCATTATCCTGTATTCAATGAGTAACATAATTACCTATTAAATACCGGGGTGGGATATTCCGCACGTCAGGGTGAATAACGTTAGATTTACGAGTTTTTCATGCATGAATTTACTTAGAAAGGAAGGAATAGGAACACTGAACTTCAAACCCTAGTAGCATAGAATATATACATATATATCGATACATATGTAAAAAGACTATTTTCAGAGAAAATACAATGATTTCAGAGTAAATTCACTTATAAATACTAATTTGAAAATTTACAGTCGAAAAAACAACTCACAAAAGATCAACAAATGGCTCGTACTACTTAACTAAAGGTTCAATTCAATGAAAAATGGTTCCTATGGTGCGTTCATTCATTGGGATCCTGTTACAAAACATTTTGAACCATATCCATCTGTGTTAGAATTTGAAATCTGTGTTATAATTTCTCCTTACAAAACTTGCAATGAGACCTTTGCCCGGATCAGAATAAAATACTATTATTTCTTCTGTGCTAAAAGCGCTTAACGGAGGTGCTGCAATCAAATCAGCTCTGACCATTCGCATTCAAAAGGCGTTGTCCGGATATGCCAGCGCGCGTTTTAAAAAAGGCGCCAGCTCTGACCTTGCGCGTTTAAAAGGTGTCATCGATCTCAAATCAGCGATTATTACCTTAAGTAGATTTCCGGTTCATAAATGTACTAGGTTCTTTGAAAAACGCCTAAACTTTAAAAACATATTGAATTCGACGCTTAAACTAATCGAAAATGAAAAGGTCTACTCCTAGATGATAATAGTATTTTTAAAACACACACACCCTTCCACACACATTTCACATACATTCCCATTGTATTGCATGTTTTAATTCATTTAAATTTTGTTTCCCTCAAAATAATTGTATCATATAGGAAGGAGATCCCAAAGATATAGGTTAACCTAGTTTGGGGACCTACGATTGACATGTTTTTTAAAAGCTTATAATTAACTTCACTTGCATGTATGTATGTCCTGGAATTTTGCAATCAATATTTAAACCACTTCCACGGAAGCTATCGGGCTGAAATTTGGCACACACGTTTGGTTCTCGTGAAAATGCACGATTACTCAAATGCCGCCATTTTAAATACAATATGGCGAACGTTACAAAATGGCGATTTATCATTTCCACAGGAACCCCTATGATATGGGTATCAAATGAAAGGGCCTGATGAGCGACATTACATGGCTACTGCATAAAATTTTTTTTTATATAAATTATACTTATTGTAACTGGACTTTATTCTTAAATAATATTTCAGGATCCAATCAACGACGGCGGCCAATGGGACATGGTGGTGAACTTAGTTAACAAATACGGCGTGATGCCGAAGAAATTATATCCTGAATCATTCAGCTCGCGGCGCAGTCTTCACATGAACGCTCTCATTAAAACCAAGGTAATTTCAAACCTATTTTTTAAGAAATAAGTATGTTTTTTGTTTACAATGTTGCGGGTCTTTAAAATTTTGGCCTAACCCAATCTATACTTATAATAAACCAATAAGTTACAAAAGGTTAGGTGTAAGTGGTTTAGGGGAAAAAACAAGCTACTGAATAAGAAATAACACTATTTAAATGGTGTCTGTTTGACTGTTCGCGCATGACACGTAAAAACTACTGAACCGATTGCGATGCGGTTTTTATTGTTAGATAGCTTAGGGTTTGATTTAAATCTGGTGTACTTGGTATCTCATAGCGATGAGTAGAATACGACCAATCGATAAAAACTTTGATGACTGAACGAAATTTGCTCTTTTATACCTTATAGGTACTTTTGGTCCTGGAATAACACAGTTTTCTTTTCTTACCCAGTTGTCATACCCAGAGAAATGACAACGCGGGCACTGGTAGCCTTGTAATAAAAGCATGCTTCACTCTAAAACTAGACCCACTCTCAAAGACTTACTAATTATAAAATATAGTGAGTAACAGGGGTATAGCTCGCGAGGCCTAAGCTGAGCTTTGCATTTGTGTAAGTATACAGTACTTACGTCGCGCGAGGACGCACCGCGCCTCAGGCCGGTTGCCAAAAAACAGTTTAAACCAAGCAAAGGATGCACCGCGCCTCAGTCCGGTTATCACACCTACACTATCTATGTACACTCACACAAATGCAAAGCTCAGCTTACGCCTCGCGAGCTATACATGAGTAGAGGATCCTGCGATAGTGGGGAGGTGCGGGAGGGGTAGTTCACCCCCTTCACTACCGCAGAAACCCACAGTGACACGTTACTCCTATACAATTAAATACCTATTCAAATGTCGAGAATGAAGGTAGACAAATAATTGATTTACGAGCATTATCAGTCTGTCTCTTTCTTTTATTGACGATAGCGTCTCATTTCTTATTGTTTTATTATTTATTTATTTAAATAAATTAAATATCAATCGTTTTATTATTTAAATTAATCTATACTTATAATAAAGCAGTAAGGAACAAAAAGCCTGTACAATGAAGATAAAATGAAAAAGTTGGTCTGGAGGATTTAAAATATTGAACAATTTTTTTTATATGTTGTATGTCTGTTTTTTCGCGCGCAACACGTAAAAAATACTGGACCTATTTCGAGGCGTTTTTCACTGTTTGATAGCTTAGGTTTCAACTTAGAAACCGTGGACATTACACTCCTTTTTTGAGCAGTAGTGAAATACACAGCATTTTTTCTAACTTTGTATTTATGGTTGTGAAAGGCCTCTTCTAGGGTAGTACCACAACTTTGCCGGATATTGAACCGCCAAGAAGTAGTTTGCAAACATAACTGTTTTCTGATATGAAAGACAAAGTTTCCAGCGAAATTGGGCTTAACTTTTCACTGCTTAAAACACATACATTGTGTTTTTGAAAGCGCGACGCAAAAATGCCCAGCGTGTTTTTAGACGCGAGTTTAACCCGGTGACGTCATCGTCGGCACCCGGAGCTAGAATCTCTATTTAAAGTCAGCAGTAGAAAAAGGCAGAAACTGGATGAGAAGAGCTGAAGATCGGGCACTGTAGAGTTCTTTGGGCGAGGCCTATGTCCAGCAGTGGACGAACACAGGCTAATGATGATGATGACGTCTTCGGGTAAGGCAGACAGAGATTTCATTGTTATTTATGATTATCGTTTCAGCTACGAGAATTCGCCAAAGAACTGCGAGACATGGTTGCCGCTAAAGCATCGGACGACGACCTACAGTGTACCATCAACAAACAGGTCGCCGTCATTTACCAAATTGTCGCCACTTGCTTAGGTCAGTATACGATATGAGGGTACTTGACAGTAAACGAAAAAAAAACGGTTTATTGCATTAATATTTACTTATAATTAAGCAGTAAGTACCAACAAATCTGTACAATGAAGATAATAAAAAATAACAGTAAACGAAACTGATGTACTTGGTATCTCTATCAGATGAGTAGAAGCCGCGCAACAATTTGACGCCATTGACTCCAAACACAGCGCAGTGTGCGTGACGTCACGGCTTGCTAAATATTTTGGATTCGGGACTGTTTTGTTCCTTTGTGGCTATCTTTTTTGTACTCTAAGCAATAGTGATGTCATATGGTTGCCATGACAGCTATGGTCGCTTTTGCGGGATTTAATTTACCAACTCTCAAAAGTGCAAAAATATAATGTGTTTTGTTTGATTTCTTAACAAAACAATTAGTTTTTTTTTATGTGTAACATCTTTTCATCATCTTTTAAGTGATTTCGTGTTAAGGGACGGAAGTGTGTAACAGGAAGCCGGGGAAACGCGCGCTATTTGATTGGACCAATGAGCGCGCTCGGTGCTAGAGTATGTTAACCTGTGGACGAGTGCGTTTTTCGAGTTCTTGGGCAATTTTTTTAAATAAAGAATGTTTAAAAAGTTTTCCATACACAAAATCTGTATTTGAGGATGGTAAATGAACCAAAAAACAGAAAACAGATATTTTATGCTTAGTTATACTTTTCTAATTTTTTGCAAAATTTGCAAAAATAACCTCATATATCCCGTACGGGATACCGATAGCCGACAGGTTAATGTTGCTAATAAGCAACATTAACATATTATTGGTAATAACCAAGGTGAGATGTCAGATGTTACACATAAAGCGACTACGGTAAGGCTCGCTGGTTGTTTTTACTAATAATTTCCCGTCTGTCTCTCGTAGTAATTAGTTAAGTACCATATTCACATACCTCCACTGTACCACATTTAGACCGCCCATTGTGACACTGTATATTATAAAGAGTTATCTATATAATAAGTTATCTATATGTTATATAGTATATATCATATCATAGTATATATGTTATCATATTCTTTACCGTCTGTCACACATTTAATATCATCCTATTTGTTCTAGGTAACCCACCGCAGAAGTTTAACTATGAGTACTACAACAAGGAAAAAGCGTGTAAAAGTTTTGGACTGCTCACTCCTCAGGAGTTCTACAATGAACATGTCCGTCCGCTGTTCAATGTGGATGACAAGGTATGACATCATGTTAAACGGATTTCTACCATCGCACACTATATCGACTTAATATTGTGCATCTACACACGACAGACTTAACACGCTAAGGGCCGTCGCACACAGTAACGACTCAATACCAACTCGACTCAAAGTGAAGCATTGCTGTAAAACTCAATTTTATTGTAAATAGGCAAAATAATAGCACTTCTACAAGTCTAAATTAAGATCTCATGAACAAGGAGATTACATAAAATATACAATAAAATTAGGTAAACTAAGTATTCTTTGAGTTTGAAAAGGAAATTTCCGTTTCGTGTGCCAACAGAATTAAATCTACAAAAAAAGGAAATACCCTTCTGACTCTACCGGTGCTTCGGAAATACGCCCGTTAGAGAAGAGAGCACCAAGAAACTACGGGATGTCACATTTTCCATTTTTGAAAATTATTTACATATTTTTTAAAGTCACTACACTAATATTATAAAGAGGAAAGATTTGATTGTTTGTATGTTTGTTTGTAATGGATAAACTAAAAAAAAAAAAACGATATAAAAAAAAAAAATATATAAAATTATAATATTTCATCTTTGATATCTACATTATCAGCGAGTAAAATTGGCAGTATTTTTATTTTTCAAAAGATTTCTACGAAAATGCAATAATGTAAACCAAGGTATCAAAAATACAGAACTGAACGTTGCCTTGGAAGCGAAGTAATAAACAAGTCTGTCAAGTAGGTGAGTAATATTGCAGTTGTCTATGGTCAAAAAAACTACTGCCAATGATTTTGAATTACGCTTACGTATCTAAAAAGTGTTATATAAAAATTCATACCAATATATAAAAGTGTAATGTTGTCTGTTTGTTTGTTTGGGGAGTTTTAACGCGATAACGGGTGGACGGATTTTGATGAAATTTGGAATAAAGATAGGTGGAATAAACCCTGGAATAAACCATAGGATACTTTTTATCCCGGAAAATTAAAAGTTTCCACGGGAAAACTGGAAAATGTTGATTACTCGCTGTAAGGAACGGTTGCCATGGATACGATTTTTTTTCGCGATAAACTGTAGTCGGCGCGGCGAAGTCGCGTGCGGGAAAGCTAGTATATTATAAAGGCGAAAGTTTGTATGTATTTTATATGTGTGTGTGTGTGTGTGTATGTTTGTTACTCCTTAAAGCTCAAACGCCTGAACAGATTTTGATGAAATATGGAAAGGAGTTTTTATATTACGAACTAGGCAATCGTTTGACCATGATCTCACCTGATGGAAAGCGATGATGTGGGCGAAGGTATTGCCGCTTGCCTAGTAGATACCTATTCACTCTTGACTTGAACTTACCTGAACCACCAAAGACTCGAGCTGATACTTGGCAGAACCGTCCGAGAGGTGGCAGCAGTACTCCATACAAGATTGGACCTGTGCTTGATAAAGATTCAAAAGCTGTCCCGATGTGAAGTACCGCCTAACCTTAGACAAAATACCAAGTTTTTTGCAGCTACCTTGGATTCATTGTAAGACCCAAAATTTAGATTTGATGTGAGTTCGACACCCAAAAGCTCCAGATGGTCGCCTATTGGTATTGTTACACTTTGAAAAAACGGAGATCGGTTTAGAGGACTCTTTTTAGTAGAAAACAAACACGCCTGCGTTTTAGTAGCATTAAACTTAACCAGTTTAGCATCGCCCTAATCGGATAGCTAGCTTATATCCTGGAATAACACATATTATACTTTTCATCATCATCATCCTTCACATTCAAACGGCTGGACGGATTTTGATGAAATTTGGAATGAAGATAGCTTATACCCTGGAATAACACATAGGATACTTTTCATCGTCATCATCATCATTATACTTCACTCTCAAACGGCTGAACGGATATTGATGAAATTTGGAATGGAGATATATACCTACAACCTGGAATAACAAACAGGATACTTTTGATTATTATCATCATAATCCCTCACGCGGTTAAAACCACAGAGCGCAGCTAGTCAATTATAATAATACACATTTAAACAACAAATATAAAAGATAAAAGTGACAATGAGATCTCCCACAATCATCCAATGATCTCCTTTTCCAATGCTTTACTTTGAGTCTAGTTGGTATTGAGTCGTTACAGTGTGCGACGGCCCTTAGAGTAATAATTATGCACCAAAATTCAAAACTTTTTTTATGGTTTAATAAAAAAACTACGTGAAGTTGGGCAAAATAATAAAGGATAGATAAGATTTGTATTAAAATTAAATTTTAACACAAAACTTATCTCAAACTACCATTCAAAAAAAATATACAAATTCATGAAATAAAAATTTAATTATTTACATTTTGAATTGATGTTGTAGTAATGTTGCAAACCCAAAAATAAACTGATTTAGTGCGCACGGACGGTTTCTCGTCGAAGTAATCGCCAAGCGTTAATGCCCGCCATTTTACACCGAAAGTCCAACGTCATAAAGTTCAACTTTGCTTAACGCAAAATCAATCACGACATCCTCTTAACACCTTAACACCTCATCGTCACTATTTTGGTCCCTAACACTAAAATATCTTAAAAGACGAAACCAAACGTATCTGTATGTGCAAAAATATCTCAAAAAATTATTAACCTATTTTTCTCGGTTTTCTTCTAGCCGTAGGTTGATTCAAGACGAAGGGTTTAAATAGTAGATTGTATTACTAGGGAGCAAAATTATATTTTGCTGGCGAGGGCGCTATTTTTAATCTAGAGCGGAGTGAAGGATTCTAGAGTAAAATCCCGAGCATAGCGAGGGATTCTTTAGCAGAATCCTGAACGTAGCGAGGGATTCAAAGTACGTCGCCCGAGCCAAAAATATATTTTGCGCCCGAGTGATATTTTATTGTAATATTATTATTTAATAAAACATAGAGTAACAACTAATTGAAATTAAATAGTATCTAATAATAAAACAACTAAAAACGTATATTTACATTTGATATATTTTCGCAATTATGAAAATTTATTGTTATAGTTTTATTATTATTAGAGATTGTTGTAGATTTTATATTCTGCGTGTTTGAAATAATGTCCGAATCTGAATCATTTTGAGGAAAATGTGACGGTGAATCTCGTTGTTTGGATGTAGATGGGCGCGGCGGCAGTGGCATGGATGGATTAACTGAAGGTTGCAATTTAATGTTTTCCACGATGCGTTCACATGTTTTCGCCTTGTTCTCAATGGAATCTTCTATATACCCCTCTGCTACAGCACTCGAATTCCATCCTCCATATCGCTTAAGAACAGTTAAGTCCGCTCCAGAATCTGCCAAAAGGGTAGCAGAAGTACGACGAAAACAATGTCCTGTATACAGCTTGATATCAGTGGCCCAATTACATAACTTGGCTACAATCGGATTATCACATTTTTCATAGCAAAAACGACTCTATCGCAAGGCATTAGTGGTTGCGATACTGAGAATTCGATTGAAGCCAAGTTATGGAATCGGGCTGCTGGTAACTTCAAATAAGTAGCGATTTCTTGTGGCATGTTAGTTTTTTTTTATTCAGACGGCGGCGCGTCTAGGGGCGAAACAAGTCGTCCTTTTTGAATAGATGGAATGAAAAATTAATTAATAAGTGCTTTGTTTATTATTATTAATTTATTCGACGAATATGCAAATATTCTGAACGAAATTTGAAATTCTTCAGGATCAAGTCCACAGGTTAAGGTGGTCAGCGAGTATTCGAATTTGGAGCCAAAACTCCAAAACTGTTTTTTTTTGTTTTATACCAATATATAAAAGTGAAACGTTGTCTGTTTGTTTGTTTGTTTGGGGAGCTCTCACGCAATAACAGCTGGACGGATTTTGATGAAATTTGATCGCTTATACCCTAGAATAAAACATAGGACATTTTTTATCCCGGTTTTATTTTTTCTGGAAAATGTTGATTACTCGCTGTAAGAAAGGTTGCCATGGAAACGAAATAACAAGTCTGTCAAAAAACTTCAAGAGCATTGGTGCTATACCTACTTTTGCATCAGTTTTAAATATCGTCGAAGAAAATAGGATGCTTTTTTTCGCGGTAAACAGTCGCGCGTACGAAGTCGCGGGCGGGAAAGCTAGTTTATAATATTTTATGTTTTTCTCCTTGTTCATGAGATGTTAAGTTTTGCCTATTTACAAGACCACCAGCAAAATGGGTGGATGACATCGTCTGAATTGTATGTAAACCATGTGTAGGTTGGCTCACGAGCGACATGAGTGGCGCAATAAGAAGCAGCGTATTACCAGCAGTGGATTGATACGGGCTGATGATGATGATGATGGTGATTTACAATAAATATATGAAATTTGATTAGTTTTATACTGCTGTCGTGACGCAAACTTAGCAAGTAACTATAGCATGAGTGTTATTCAGCCTGCTTTGTCCCACTGCTGGGCAAAGGTTCTATGAATCACGATCTGAGTGACATAGCTATATATAAATTATACATAAACTTCTTCCAGGTGTGTCTAGTAAATGACCCGCGGGAATCGAACCCGTTCGGCTGTTTATACACAGTAAACTGCCTCGGCAACATCGTCGGCGGCCGGCAGACCGCGTACAACAACCAGCCCATAGAAACGCTCGTGAAGTAGGTATCACTATAAATTCACCTGCGGAAATCAAACCCGTTCGGGTGTTTATATCGTGGTCACGAGAAGACTGCAGTAGCGGGTGTCAGCGTCGAGAAGGGCGAGCGTTGTCTCCAACTACCCGAATTTGGTTTTGTAAAAATCAGAATTGGCACGACACACAACGCTAACCACGTCCGCAGATTTCTTCTAACATAAAAATAAAGTTTTCAGCGCGATTAAGTCCCGTTTAAATATATAAATATATACACTATCTTGGCAGCATAGTCGGTGGCCATCGGCCATGGAAACAAAATAACAAGTCTGTCAAAAATATCAAGAGTGTTGGTGCTACACCTACTTTTGCATTGGTTTTTAATATCCTACAAGAAAATAGCATGCTTTTTTTCGCGATAAACAGTAGTCCGCGCGTACGAAGTCGCGGGCGGGAAACTAGTCCTTACCAATATATAAAAGTGAAACGTCTGTTTATTTGTTTGTTTGTTTGGGGAGCTTTCACGCGATAACGACTTGACTGATTTCGATGAAACTTGGAATGGAGATAGCTTATACCCTAGAATAAAACAAAGAATACTTTTTATCCCGGATTTTTTTAAGTTTTCACGGGAAAACAGAAAAATCTGGTTAAATGTTGATTACTCGCTGTAAGAAACGGTTTCCATGGAAACGAAATAACAAGTATGTCAAAAAACAACAAGAGTGGTGCCACAGAATACCTAATAATACCACGTAGTGATGCCATACCTACTTTTGCATTGGTTTTAATCGACTTCACAAAAGGAGACGGTTGTATGTTCGGCTGTAAGTACCTATGTTTTTTTATATCTAAGTCAATTGCGGACCGATTTTAAAAAATATTTTTTGTTTAAAGTTTATACCCTCCAATGGTGGTCCCAAAAAAAAATATGCTCAAAAATTGGTCAAAATTGGTTTAGCGGTTTTTCGCGAATAAATAGTTATGTTGAGTAAATCCATTCTATTTTGTGTTTATATTGCCTTTATTTTGTGTTTATCTCTAATATTTCAAAACGATTTAGATGGTATTTTTTTTTATTCAAAAGGGTAGTCTTTGTGTATAGTCCCATATAAACTTCATCAAAATTGGTTCAGTAGTTTTATTAGAAAATCAATTTGTTTTATAGTTTATGTTCTCTAATATCTTGGGATTTCTGAAACGAACTAGATGATTGTTTTTACTTGAGTAAGAAGACCTCTAGTGTGGTACTGTATAAATTTTATCAATATTGGTTTAGTAGCTTTAAACAAGCTTTAATTTAATTAACTGTGTTATAATGTTTAGGACTGGATTGCAAGTCAATTTTGAACAATTTAAGGACATCCAAAGATGCTGAAATTTTGCACATGGGTGTAGTTCTGATGACAATTAAAAACTACAGTAGTTAGTAGTAGTAGTCAAAGGAACTACAGTAGTTAGTAGTAGTAGTCAAAGGAACTACACAATCGGATCGCACTTTCACGCCATAACGACGACAGAATCATGTAATTTTGTATGTAGATGCTGTGCACTATAGAGGCCAACATAGGATACTTTTTATTCCGGAAAATCGACTACGCGGGCAAAGCTGCGCATCGCAACTAGTTTATAATAAATGTAACATTGTATTTCAGGGTGGTAAAGGATAGCATCCAAGGCGGTGAGGCGGTGTGGTTCGGATGCGAGGTGTCCAAGAGATTCGAGCGCAAGAACGGACTGGAAGACTTGGACGCGTGAGTACAACGAACCCGCGCCTCTTGGAATGCCGTTCCAACCGTTTATCCCCTGAGCTAGCCTTTGTGCGACTTCATATATGAACATGAATTCGAGTTACAATCCTGTTTCAAGGAGTCGTTTTACTTCATCACAGCCGTTTTAGGGTCAAATTAAATAAACCACATAACAAGCACAAATAAAAAAATTATATAACCTCCGATCCCCCAACCCCCCATTATAGCTAAGAACCATCTTGTTTACCCCAGTTTTCAAACATAAATAACGGCAGTTAAATCGGTCCATTCGTTTGGAAGCTACGATTCTCACCCCCCTTTTCTCACCTCCCCCAGCCCCTATATATCTAAGAACCATCTCAATTACATCAGCTTTCAAATAAAAAAAACCGTATCAAAATCGGTCCATTCGTTTGGGATATACGATGCCACAGACACACACACACACACACACACACACACACACACACACACACACACACCCTCTCACACACACACACACACAATCACACACACACACACACACACACACACACACACTCACTCACACACATCACACACACACGGAAACACAACAGTGATACACACCCTAAACTTATAACACCCGTCTCTTTGTTCGGGGGTTAAAAAAAGGTCTCATTGACTCAAAATAAGTTACTGAAACCAGAATGATCATTTTTTAAATGGTGTCGTCTCTTTGTTCGGGGGTTAAAAAAAGGTCTCATTGACTCAAAATAAGTTACTGAAACCAGAATGATCATTTTTTAAATGGTGTCTGTTTGTTCACGCATCACGTAAAAACTACTGAACTGATTGCGATGCGGTTTTTACTGTTGGATAGCTTAGCTTTTGAATTTAAAAATGGTGTACTTGGTATATCGCTGCGATGAGTAGAAGCCGAGAAATCGATAAACTATCTGACGGCTGAACAAAATTTGTGCATTTAGTCCCGGAACAGCACTTGGTAACTTTAACCCAGAGAATAGTGCCTGAGAGTCCCTTAGAAATTAATATCTTGATAACAGCTGTTACTTCCAAACATGCTAATAATTACCTCGCCATCTCCAGCTTTCAAATAAAAACAACCGCATTGATATCGGTTCATCCGTTTGGGAGCCAACAGACTTTTTGATCTGGGCGTTAAAATATTCAAAGATGTCCTTAAATTATGTCTATGGGAGACCCCAAGACTTTAACGAATACCTACGAATTTTACCTACAACCACCATTATGAAAGTATAGTTAGTTATAACATTTGATTTGGAAGTCGTCATCTTTACGACACGTAGTTAATTGCAATAATAGCCGTGTTCGGTTGGTCAGTTAAGAATACTGTCAATAGATGGCGTTACCGTCCCCCGTAAGACGGGTTTACAAACTAAGCGAAAAATTTGAAGCATGTAGTACCTGTCACGGTAGCGAACTTGGTAAAGGCATGTGCCGTGCAGGGGCACGGAATGATGCGGCTTCGTCCAAATTTTTTTTTTTTTCGTTTAGAAAATTATTAGATACAGTTTAGTTATAGTTGTATGCCACAAAAGTCATTATATTTTTGTTTCAGACACGACTTCAAACTGGTGTTCAACACTGACGTGCAGATCGGTCTACCGAAGGCCGACAGACTGATGTACGGCGATTCGTGCATGACACACGCTATGGTCTTCACGGCAGTTGGCACAGACGTAAGTTTTAATAACCGACCTTAAAAGGAGTAGGCGGGTGACCGCTATAGCGGCTATAGCGATAGTGGTACCAATGCACTGTCCGTCCTTGTCACTGTGATACGATATGACAAGAACGTACAGTGCATTGACGACATAAACGATTACAATTCCGTTACGGTCGCTCGTCCGCGGTCGTCCTGCAGGTTCTCAAATGGCCTTTTTTATCTAGAAATTTTGAAATCAGTTTTTTTTATTATTACCGCGCTAAATTTCCCAAACTAGACATTTACATACCTAAAATGAATTTAATAAAAATAAAAAGTATTTAATAAGATAATATGTCACTGTTTAATTTCCTCGCAATCGAATTGAAAAGTAGAGTATATAAAGTCGTTTAAAAAACAAGGCATTTCATCCTCGACTTCAATATCTACACTCGCTTGTGGCTCTAGCGGATAAATGCCTCGGGTTAAATGACATCTTTTATGCACTATTTGTTCAATATACTATTTTAACATTAACGTTGTATTGTTTTTGAACAAAACTATGGCAACAAGCACAATTTAAAAAAAACTTCCGACTTAGAAGCATCTCGATCACATCAGCTTTCAAATATAAAAACCGCATATAAATGGGTCCATTCGTTTGGGAGCTACGGCACAGCACAGTCTTAATCGTCATTCAAAGTATATTTTTTTTGTTGTGTGTATTTTCACTCATATGTGGAATTCCTCGAATTCCACAGGAATATCTGTGTTTTTTTTTGTCTAAATACGTCGTAATATAATTTTGGTTTAAAATAATTATTATTCACCACATTTATTTTGTCTACACATATAAAAAGTGAAATTTTACATATTTTTTTTAATAAATGTTTTTTTTTTTTTTTGAATGTATTTGTTTGCGGCTGTTGAGATTTTATGTACTTTATCTATACTAATATTATAATTTTGGTTTAAAATAATTATTATTCACCACATTTATTATGTCCACACATGTAAAAAGTGAATTTTTACAAAATGTGTTTGTTGGCGGCTGTTGAGATTTTCTGTACTTTATCTATACTAATATTATAATTTTGGTTTAAAATAATTACTAACCACCACATTTATTTTGTCCACACATGTAAAAAGTGAATTTTTACAAAATGTGTTTGTTGGCGGCTGTTGAGATTTTCTGTACTTTATCTATACTAATATTATAATTTTGGTTTAAAATAATTACTATTCACCACATTTATTTTGTCCACACATGTAAAAAGTGAATGTTTACAAAATGTGTTTGTTGGCGGCTGTTGAGATTTTCTGTACTTTATCTATACTAATATTATAATTTTGGTTTAAAATAATTACTATTCACCACATTTATTTTGTCCACACATGTAAAAAGTGAATTTTTACAAAATGTGTTTGTTTGCGGCTGTTGAGATTTTCTGTACTTTATCAATATTAATATTATAAAGAGGTCAAGTTTTTGAGTTTGTGAGGTTGTATGGGGTAATCTTTGGTCTGGATCTACTGAACCGATTTTGAAAATTCCATTACCAATAGAAATCTACTTTATTTGTGAGTGTCATAGGCTATATATTAAAATGACCAAGCGTGCGAAGCCGCAGGCATCAGCTAGTGCTAAATAACAACGGTAACTGATGTAGTAATGTCGTGTATCGGCATTTTTAGGAGGAAGCAGGAGATCACTTCAAATCTCAGTGGACTGGTCGTAAAATAAAATACCAGATTAAAATAATCGCTCTATTAAATAAATCAAAGTGAAAATAAAATACCAGATTAAAATAATCGCTCTATTAAATAAATCAAAGTGAAAATGGACTACATATGTACTCCGCAGCGACGATTATCGTGACTTTTTCTTGCGCGACCACTGTAGTGTTATGTGTCGATCTGCATCTGGTGTACAAACCTATTTTGATGTTTCAGGAGAAGGGCGACCCCACCAAGTTCCGTGTAGAAAACTCGTACAGTGACAAAGATTACGACAAGGGATACCTCCAACTCAGTGAGCCTTGGTTCAGGGAGTTTGTGTTCGAGGTAAGCTAAGTACAGTCATAGATTTCTATGGATTTACTGTGCCGTACGTTCGTTTGTGCTGATTCAAAGCGCCCATCGAGCGCCCATGGAAGTTAAATTGACATTGGTTCATCTCCTGACGTTAGTCACAGAATAAATAATAGTACAAGTACGTTAGTTCCGTGGACGCTCACTACTGCCAAACTACTGCTATCAGCGCCAAAATGGCGATAATTAAATGTTCTCATTGCAACGTTCGTCAAAAGCCTGTCTAGAGTACGAATATGCAGTTGTCTATGTGTACAGTTTGTATGTTTGTCGTGTGAGATACAGTGCCACCAACTTATATGTGAAGTATCAAAAAAAAAACAGCCGCCACGAATGAGGTTCACATTTTTTGTATATAAAAATGATCTGTGGTTTGCGGGCTGAATTTGGAATATCCCATAATTTGTCTACTAATCGATTAGTATATGGTTTAAACTAACATGGTCACACTCGCACACATACTCATGGTACTTATCGATTGATTGGAAACACCAAAACAACACTCACGCCACCCTTCAGTTAACATATAAGTTGGTGGCACTAAGTGCTGGCCTCTGGGGTCAGAGTTTGTCCAGCCGCCCGAGGGCCTCATACAGTACAGTAGTCACAACCAGGGTTAGAAATAAAAGTTTCTTTTTTGAAAGCTTTTATTTAACTTCACTTGTATGTTTGTATCTATCTATGTATTTCGTCTGTCCTGGAAACCTGCAATTCAAATTTCGAGCACTTCCCGGTTAGCTTTCCGGCTGAAACTATCAGGGTAGCTCACGAACCGACGACAAAGCAATAAAAAAAAAAGAAAAAATAACTAAATAATTTAAAAACTGACAATGCAATAAAATAAGAAGTGATTCATTAAAAAAAAACACGTAAAAGCTTTTTTAGAATTGTTTTTTTTTTATATTATACTTATTAATAGAATAAAACACTCAATCAATCTTAGTAATCGCTTATGTTATGAGTGTATTAAATAATTTTTTTGATAAATGTTTTTTTTGTTTATACATTGTTTTAAACACTTCATTTGATTTCTCGAGCACGGTGTGGCGCTGACTCAATATAGCAAAATGTTCTTTTCGTATGTGGTAAACATCGCTTATGAGCACATTAACTAGAATGAAAGATGCCACCGCTGCAATCATACCTGTAACGATAATTGACTACTTTAGCAAATTGCCTACAATGCATTGGGACAGTAAATAGTCAATGACAATGAAGCACAATGCCTAGAACATTTGGTGACTATAATTTTATTAGTAACAAATTGAATTTTTGCATCTGCTGCTACAATATTATTTTTTGTATGTATTTTTGACATCTGCTGTAAATACTGGATGTTTTGAGGTTTGATAGCTGTCATCTGTCAATTTGACAGCTGTCATATGAAATGAAGATCTCGACGAGATCTATCACTTCTGTAAAAACAATGAGATCTATCTCTTCTGTAAAGAAACTACTAGTCAACGATCAATATTTCCGAATAATTGCTGTTTTAAGTTTGACAGCTGTCATCCTAAAAGAAGATATCAATGAGATCTATCACTTCTGTAAAGAAACTACTAGTCTAGGATTAAGTTTTAGAGTTATAGCCTTATTAAGTTTGACAGCTGTCATCCAAAACGAAAATATCAATGAGATCTATCTCTTCTGTAAAAAAAACTACTAGTCAACGATCAATATTTCCGAGTAATAGCTGTTTTAAGTTTGACAGCTGTCATCCTAAAAGAAGATATCAATGAGATCTATCACTTATGTAAAGAAACTACTAGTCTAGGATCAAGTTTTAGAGTTGTAGTCCTCTTAAGTTTGACAGCTGTCATCCAAAACGAAAATATCAATGAGATCTATCTCTTCTGTAAAGAAACTACTCGTCAACGATCAATATTTCTGAGTAAAAGCTGTTTCAAGTTTGACAGCTGTCATCCTAAAAGAAGATATCAGTGAGATCTATCACTTCTGTAAATAAACTACTAGTCTAGGATCAATAGTTTCAAAGTTATAGCCCTTTTAAGTTTGACAGCTGTAACCAAAATGAAGATATCAATGAGATCTATCACTTCAGCAATTTACTGCATTTTGAAGAGCTATTCTGATCATTACGTCGAAGGTCTTCATCAGATATTTACCAAATTTTTATAAGACCAACTTAAAGTTAGTACCTTTCAAATAAAAAAAAAAACGGATTTAACAAGGCGGAGATATTACCCTTTTTTGGAGGAAGTCAAGAAGGAGGAAGGAAGTCATTAGGGGGGAATCAAAAACCCTGACCACAAAAAAAAGTTAAGCCTGTTCTCCAAGTTTCGGTTGTAAAATACGATCTGTAGAGAGGAGTACCAACAAACTGACAAATGAAAGCAAATCGATTGTACTTGGTGCAGAGGATTGAGCTCGCTTCGCTCGCTCGGTCAATTTCAGCGCCATCTGTTTGGACGAAAGAAACTACATTAATTATTAACCTACAGGAAAACAGCTCATTGATTCTGACGACAGAGGTCGGCACTATCAAACACATACTTTGACATACACACATTTAAAACTAAGCTTATCAATTTCCCCAGGTGGTGGTAGACAAAAAGTACGTGCCAGATAACGTCCTGGAAGTGTTCAAACAGGAGGCCAAAGTGCTTCCCGCCTGGGACCCCATGGGCACCCTGGCGTGCCCTCAATGTTACAAGGAATTTTAGCTCAATTGATCAGGTACAAGTTTTACGTAGATAAATTAATAAGTGCTAATCAAGGATGTGTCTAAAAAGAATAGTTCCTAGGTAGTACTTTTTATAGGACGTGCTCGATAGATGGTGCTGATCCAGTATCAAAAAAACACGTGTGTATTCAAGTGGATTACTTCTCACTCGGCCGCAATACAGTATTTTTTGGCTGTTTGGCACTTGATCGGAATCTTATTTCTGAAAAAAATTATGAACTTCTGGTTTTTATTCACATTGGACCCGGATTTATCTAATAAAGTCAAATAATTTTTAATGTAATGGTAACATTGTTTATCACTTTAACAATTAAAACTTAACCACTAATGAACAAAGAGAACGTTCAATACGAGCGGTAACAGTGACTACCGTTACACTAAACAAAAAACATACCAGCATTAAAATCCATCCAGTAATTTTTGTGTGAACCTCGGTCAAAATCATTTTTGGCCGAAACGTCAATAATATTTTTATGTTATTGTCTGTACTGAATCCGGCAAAATGACGATCCGACCAAGTGAAAACAAACGCATTATAATATATGTCTCTCACTCACTCTTACTTGCATTAGGCATAATTTAATCTCGTTTTCGCCAAGATGGACGGGCTCGATAGATGGCGCTGACCTAATATCAAAAGTCGATAAGACGGATTGATTATTCATATGGATTACATCTGTGTAACTCACTCACTCTTACGACTTTTTACACATTGCGTCTCGTTTACGCCGAGGTTTAAGAAAATTTCTAATCTATTTGATCCTCCATCCACGGTGGCAATTGTCTATTTTGACAATGACACTTGATTTCCATTCTAGTGCCATCTATGTTAAATGTGGAAAACATTCTTGAAAAGGGCCTTGTAAACCCTTAATTGTATCAAATCACGGTAGAAGAAACAAACAAGCCATATTCTTCCCGTGATAGCCATGATTTAAAAAGGTCCACTACGAATTTTGACGTAGTCTTGGAGCAATCGCGGGAAGGGAGTGCCTTGTTTTTCCACCTTAGAGTAGCCGAAACGCCTTAGAATGTTTATAGCAAACTAGTAAATTGTGTCACAAATTGTATGTTCTCACTCCAAAAATTCACTTGGTTCTTAAAATATATAATTTATAATTTACTTTACTTAATTTTAACTCCACGCTGTGTTTTCTATGGATTAATTTGTATACTCTAAAAGTAATATTGTACTAGGTTTTGTGCATATCAAACGTGCCTTACGCTTATGTGTTTTAGATATGAATGTTTTATCTTCTTGGCTTTCATTTTGAGGTTATAAGAGGTACAGTGCTGCCAAACTATTCAGAAACATGTCTAAGGGCACTAAGTTTTCTTTTATTCGTATGATAATTCGTATACTGGTTTTGTATGGTAAATCGTACCAAAAAAAACGGTATTTATCGTTTTGTCCTTAAATTCTATTCTTTCTGGCTAACTCTGGTTCTACAACACTGATTTCTGCCTGCGATTCGGCAACTTAACACACGCCAGGAGATTCAAACAATAATGACGGCCATGACACTTGATGACACTACTCTGTTTCTGATTGGTCGAATTGAATTAGACGCCGAATTTCAATGAGAAATATTTGATTTTGGTTTGATTAATCCAAACAGAGACATGATGCTGAATCTCAGAATAAAAACTTGCAAAAATGTCAAATGACTTTGGCGCGTTTGATATGTATCAACACAGTAATGTTTTTCAAACTGTTTTGATTCAAGAATTAATTTGTTATTATTAAATGTTCAATGTATGTATTGGCTTTGAATTTGAATTATTTTGCCATCCCTCTGTGTTGTCTGTGAATTTATTTGTGATCTGTATGATTATTATTGTAGGTGATATATATGTCACAAGTTTCGAACTTTTCTGATAAGGTGCTTGGGGTAGTTTCGAAATATTATTTTATTAGTTGATGCTTTTATTTTGTTTTTTTTTAATAATCTCTGTAAGTTAACTCTGTAATTCTCTCATGTTACTTTTATGTGTTGAAATGTATATTCTAACTTGTGCGATAAACTATAAAGATAGGTAAATGTAATTGCGTTCCGTAAATACAGACATTTTAAAACATGTAATTTATTTTTTTAGTTCAGGTCCGAATGAAACTGTAAATTTATCTGTTTGAGTTTGTACCTAAATTTAGATTTCCTTTTCATTCAATATTTGATCTGACTATACATCTGGCTATACTATATAGCCAGATCACATATTTGATCACTTTGATTTTTGAATTACCCCACATAACACCCAGTGGTAAACCTCTGGAAACTACTATGGAAAAGCAGTTTTCATTCGGAATAAACCTTCTAGGGTATTTCCGAAAGAAACATAAATAACGATAGCTAGCGCATCCTAACCCACAAAATAAAGCACCAAAACCAATTATCAAAAGATCACTTATCAAACTCCTGAGATAGAGAATGCGGGGTAATTCCGATAACACACAAATATATTTTTAAATCCGTTTCTAATGTAAAATTGATTTGCACACGCACATTCATCACAAGCTAGCCAAAGTAACTGACGCAAGGTAGAAAAATAAGATCTAGTTTTACGTTGCCAGAGCAAACATAGTAGTAATAATAGTAGTAGTTAGTAGTAATTTTCGGAATATCCCCATTTTCGAAATTACCCCAACGCACCGTACAAGTTTTGTTAGTATTATTATGTTACGTACGCAAACTCCCTTATTGTATTCGTACAGTCCGTATCAAACTTAATGGCAGCTGTGAAGTTGGCGCGGAGCGCTGCGCAATAGTAAATATTAGGTATGCGCGGGTGTTGGAGTGTGGGGATGCGCGATGCTGCGCTAACAGCGCACTTCACAGCCGCCATTAAGTTTGGTTCGTACATTTCTGTGCCTCTAAACTTAAACCAAAGTAATTGTTCATCAATGAATGTTTCGACTTACCTATGTCGTATGTTCTAAAGATTGAACTAATTAAATTTAAATTGAAGAACTAATTTTATACTGCTTTTAAATCTAAATACAATTAAATGTACTAGAAATATCTAGAACTTCTATGAAGTTAGCCGAAGTAACGAATTGTTCGTATTGAAGATCCTGCATCTCTCTTACTCCGTTGTATATTTTCTATGGAGTGAGAGAAAATGCTCAAGGTTTCAGAGACAGCTAATAGTTTTGCACGCTGCATAATGTTGATGGATAATGGGGACAGCATTTGAAAAGCTGGCATTTTGAGATCGTATTAGATAAAACGAATAAGGCTGAGAGTCCACTGACGCGCGAAAAGGATGACTCGTGAACATCTAATGTTAGCTCTTCACTCTCGTGGAGGCCAAGCGTGTCGAGGTTTTACCTGGCTAGGCGATTTGCGGTAATCCGTCCAATATGTGGCCTTTGCTCACTTGCATTATATTCTCTTTGCTCGCTTGATCTTCGTATCTCCGGCACGATGAACATAACGTGGTCCAATTAATTTTTTCGCCGTTATTATTTTTCTGATCCCAATCTCAATTATGGATGAAGTGCTTTTTTTTAGTTTTAATATTACCATTTTTATTTGTTCGTGCTTTTTGACATTTACGAGTAAGAGGATTATTTACTGCGTCCTTGTCCATACAAAAAGGAAACCCTTTTTTTCTACCTTATTATATTATCCTATTTTGGTAGGTTTTTTCATGTAAATAACACATTATTTACTAGGCTTATGCGTCTTACATTTTCCAGTTTTTTAAATCACTTAGTTACAATTATATGTATCAGACATATTTTTGCGCTGAAACTATTGACTTATTTTTCAGAATCCAAAATCTTTTTCGAATATAATAAAACGTATAAGCCAAAAATACATCCTCTACGAGCGATTGTCACCGATAACAAAACATTTTGCTACAATTTAAGGGGTGGAAAGAGGTTTGCCGCGGAACGTAAATTCTATCAAAGATGTACCAAATAAACTCATGGGCGACAAATCTCAAAGGGAACAGAACAACAACAACGGAAACAGTGTTCGGTATCGGATCCTCTTAATTCCTACAAATAGAGAAAATGCGCAAGAGTGTAGTCGCTGCGCCTGACCTCGCTCCTGGCATCCTTTGACTTGCGCCAAAATACTGACTGCAAGCAGAGCGCAAGCGCGGCGAGGCGAGGCGACACAAGGCCTCATTCTCGTGGTCGCGCTGCCTCGCTTAGCCTCCTCGAGAGAAGTGTCATCTTCGAGATCCTATTAACTGTCATCGTCATCCTATTTAAGAGTAATTTTCATCAGCTTAGTGGATTCTCGCCCTTTTCGATTGTGTTCATCAAGTTACCAAGAAAAGTGTTAGTAAGGGGCAATAATGTATGCTATACAAATATTTTTATTATTTTTTGATACATGTTTTGTCTTAGAATCAGCTAAGAGAAATAAAGAGTTGTGGAATATACATTGTTTTTTTTAAAGTATTTTACATAGGTTGTTCCTGTTTTCATTCTGTATTTATAAAAAACTAGGCTTTGCCCGCGTGGTCAAAATTCAAGGGTATTTTTTTTAAGAGGAACCCTAATTCTTATTCAAAAATAAAAGTAGCCTGTGTGTGTGTGTGAGTGTGAGTGTGTGTGAGTGTGAGTGTGTGTGTGTGTGTGAGTGTGAGTGTGAGTGTGAGTGTGAGTGTGTGAGTGTGAGTGTGAGTGTGAGAGAGAGAGAGAGAGACAGAGTGAGTGTGTGTGTGTGTGTCTATCTGTGGCATCGTAGCTTCCAAACGAATGGACTGATTTACATGCGATTTTTTAATGTTTGTTGCGTGGTACTTAATCCACGCCTAGCTCGTTACAACTGAAGGTAATTTTTCTCTTAGCCTGGGTTTGTTCTCATTTTGTATTTCGATTTCTTCTGGCCAAAATGGATTTCTTTTAAATGAAGATGGTATATTAATTTTCCCAGAGATTTCTTGCAATAAGCCGATGGTAATATTAGTGCTTATCAATGCTTCTATACTTGGAGGGTTTGATTCTAGTTCTTTACGAGTGAAGTCCCCGGTGTACTACATTAATGATTTCAGGCTATTTCAGCGTTGGAGCAGGAGCTTCATCATCAGCGACTGCAATTTCTTCAAGCAATGCAATATCAGCAATTTCGAAGTCCATAACATCAGGTGCAACTTCTTCAAGCAATAAAATTTCAGCCATTTCAGAGTTATCACAGATGTGTTGTTGATTTCGTTTTACGCAGCAACAGTATTTTTCATATAAATCCATAGTACGTACAGAGATGTGCCTTCTACTGGTAAGGGATCATCCAATTCGTGTAGGTTTTTGTAATAAAGCTCCATGAACAGATCTAGTAAGGTTATTTATTAATCTAGGTGCTGAATGCAATCACTTTGGGAACTCTCTAAAGCTTTAGGATGTCGTGAACGGTGAAATTTGATGTTTGTTAGCTTGGGCCAAAAGCACGTGAACCAGCGCCACGGAACCCATTTCGAATTACATCTTCTGTCAGTGTTTCAAGAGCAGTTTTCAAAACCGGAGTAAAATGATCCTTTTTGAAAGTTAGCCCAAAGTTACGCATCTGCCAATTTGTTACTACCTTTTCCACGAAGCTTTTAAAGGTCTGAAAACCGCAAGGTCCATTGGCTGCATGATTACTATTGGGGTTCAAATTGGTCACTTCTATTCCAAGTTTTACTCATCATTGGACAAATTCAGTGAAAAAAGGTTTATGTCAATCGAGGTAAAATAGCACGGCTTTATTTATATTTTGCTGCACAAGCCACCGATGGAAGATATTACTCGTAGCTATGTATTCGTAAAATTTACTGCCGCACATCCAGCCAGTTGGCAATTTTCCGATAGAGCCCAATCATGAGGCAAGTTCGTTGCAATATCTGAAGGGACTCTCTCGTAACTGAATATCACCATTGGATGTGCCAGTTGGCCCGCTGCATTGCCTGTTATCAATACAGTAAGATTGTCTTTTTCATTGCATTGAACTATAAACATGCTTTTCTCGTTTTTGAGCCAATACTCGTTTTTAGCTTTGGCAATAAAAAGAACGCATTTTCGTCGGTATTAAATACCCGTTCAAGTTCTTCTAAAACTGACAAAAGATCTTTATCTCGTAAATCTTCAACTTCCTTGAACCATCTTTCTATATCTTCTTCTGAGACATTGTTACGAGCTGTAGTAAAATTCTACGCTGTTATTTCTGAGACGGAGGATGTTGTTTTAAAAATAAATTGTACCACTTCTTGCCGCTCCTGTTGTTTTTGAAACGAGATTCTTGTTTTTTTAAGCGACTTAATTATCTGTAATTATGCGTTGTACACTTTCCAATACTTCGTTATTGGAATGTGCTTAATATTCATGTCAACTATCCATTTTTCAAGAATTGTTTCATCTTGTTTTGTTAGATAGGTGCACCCATGGAGCAGACGACAGAACTTATCTCTGTTATTTTATTATGCAATGTTACACGGGGCACCCCAAATTTTAAGGCAGCTATTGCCACTTTCCCCTTTTCTGCACCGCATCCACTGCATTCTTCAGTTGTTCTGGGGTGTATTTTTTTAGAGCCATTTCTGCAGTAATACAATATTTATTTTTTAATAAAGAAATCATAGAGTCCATAATTGGATTGTATGAAATACCCAGTAATGGACGGTGTCCATTAGGTACTGCTTCGAGATATTTTAATAGAATATAAGAAGTATATTTCTAAAGAGCCCCCTCTTATTCGAGCATATTCATAAAATAAAGTTGAACAATAGTGTAAAAAATAATATAAATTTCGACTTTTGTCCATTATTAGAGGATGAGAAATATAAAATCCAGTAGTGAACATCTTACTCACATATATAAAATTTAAACAGATACATGAATCTAACAACACAACACGTCTCGTAAATTCACCTACAATACCATGAAATAATGTATTTTTTCATTTCATCATCATCGTGTCAGCCTTTAGAAGTCCACTGGTGAACACAGGCCTCCCCCAAAGAGCGCCATGACGAGCGATCTTGTGCCACCTCCATCCACCGACTTCCTGCGATGGCTATAATGTCGTCGGTCAATCGTGTGGGGTCTCCCCACACTTCGCTTGCTTGGTCGTGGTCGCCATTCGAGAACCTTTATTCTCCAGCGGTTGTCGGTTCTGCGAACTATATGGCCTGCCCATTGCCACTTCAACTTGCAAACTCTAAGAGTTATGTCGGTAACCTTGCTTCTTCTACGGATTTCCTCATTTCGGATTTTATCACGTAGTGAAGAGCTTGTGTATGAGGCCAATAGTTAGCGACCACGTCTCAGTGCCGTATGTCAATACTGGCAACACGCACTGATTATAAACTTTCGTCTTGAGGCTCTGCGGTATCCGCGACGAGAAGATATGGTGTAATTTCCCGAACCTAACGGCCACTGTGGCCTTATTCCACGGATAGGGCGATATAATGCTTGATTATAATTTAAGTGTTCTCTAAAATGCGTTTTTTAATCTTACATCTCTTTGGCTTGGCGACAATATCAAGAAACTTAGTAAATTTTTCACAAAAAAACCATAGGATTTAAGGACGTAAAATATTTTTTTGTCTCTTTTTAATTGAATAAGGAATAGTTCCAACTAAGTTGATGATTCGTGTTTTGATAATTTCAGAGTAAAAATTGCGTATAATTACCACTTCTTCAAAATTTTCAGAAATTTATAAGCCCATTTGCTATGTTGATGACTTTGGTTATCTGCCAGATCACCTCATTCTGGATAAGATCTTTCAGAGAAACTCCGAGCAAAGCCCTTTCCATTGCCAGCAGAGCGACTTTAAATTGTTGGACTAGTCCTACCGTGAGTTTTCACGACTCTGCTTAAACATATCTCCAATGCATTTGAGAACAATTTCGGAGAAATAACTTCCCCTTGTCTCTCACCTCGATGCAGGGGGATGTGCTTAATCTGCTGGTTCTGTACTGTCTGCTGGTACTATTATTGTTGCGGCGTCATAAAGACATCTCAACACTTGGATATACCACCAGTTGGTATCGTTGCAGAGACTCCAAAACAGACCAAGTCCCGATAGAGTTAAAGGCTTCCTCATAGTCCACAAACGCCAGGCACAGGGGCTGATTATACTCTTCTGTCTTCTGTATAATCTGCAGCACTGTATGGATATCCGTCCGATCTCCGTCTTTCCAAAGTGTAACAATACCAATAGGCGACCATCTGGAGCTTTTGGGTGTCGAACTCACATCAAACCTGAATTTTGGGTAGAATTCAATAGAATCCAAGCCAAGGTAGCTGCAAAAAAACTTGGTATCTTGTCTAAGGTTAGGCGGTACTTCACACCGGGACAGCTTTTGAATCTTTATCAAGCACAGGTCCGATCTTGTATGGAGTACTGCTGCCACCTCTGGGACGGTTCTGCCAAGTATCAGCTCGAGTGTTTGGATTCAATTAGAGACGTTCTATCAGGCTCATTGGGGATGACACTCTGGTAAAGAGTAAGGAGTAAGGTAGCAAGCCTGACGATCACGACTAGACGATCAGCAAAGCGCCACCCTTTTTTGGTTTAAATACCTCGCATAAGAACGAAGCGTTACGCTTCTTCATTTATTATAAGAACTGCAAAGGAGTGGAATGCCCTGCCCTCGTCAGTGTTTCCGGTAAATTATAACCCAGGTGTGTTCAAGTCAAGTGAGTGAATAGGTATCTACTAGGCAAGCGTGCTAACCTTCGACCACATCATCGCTTTCCATCAGGTGAGATCGTGGTCAAACGATGGTCTAGTCCGTAATAAAAAATAAAAAAAGAATATATATTATAATGTTAGAATGTGCTTATTAAGGCCTTCAATTTGATACCCATATTGTAAAATATGAAGAAAATATCGAATTTGAATATTGAACCATACTTCCGCAACATTGAATGTTAAAAAAAAGAAGTATATAACCTATGTTACTCGGAGGGATGAAAGGATTCTAGCGATACTCGATACGTCTAAATCTGTTCAGGCATTTAAAAGTTATTGTAGAATAAAGAAACTACATACATACAAACATACATGAATGCTAAAAACATTACACTCCTTTTATCATATTAACGGCTCATATTAATACAAGACGTGTTTATTCAACGTTTTATATGTTTTGCTGCCGTAAAAACGGTTATACATACAAACGTCAAACTTGGTGTGATTAAAGAGAAACCCTCGACTTTAGCCAGCCGTTGGGCCGGTTGTAATTTTCGATTTTCATTTGGGCATTATTTACACATACCAGTTTTTCATTTCACTCATTTAATAGTACTAGGTTGCTCAATCGCGATTGATTTATCTTCTTAAATAGTCTGAAAAGTACAAAATAAAAATTGAGGTACAAATTTTATCATAATATTTTGTTTTATGATTACTTACTTATGTTGGTACACATACATACTCGTATTACATACAATACAATCATATTAATATGCACATGATTGTACTATTTATGTAATACGTAAGTATGGGTCAGATAGACGACGAACATATTTGAGGATATCATTGTCATCGAGTCTTCATTATGAACAACTTCGAACAACTTTTATTAGGAGATCAATAAATGGCGAAAAATTTACGCAGTGCCATACATTTCAATGAACGCGAATGGCATTTTTTATGGATCAGCTGGTATGTTTATAGATTGTATGCATTGGCTTGCGAAAGCGAAGGGATTCAAAATGTTCTCATCCATCTACAGAAAAATATTTATTTATGGGTAACTAAACTTCTTGAGCACTGGTATCCCTAACTCGATGGAAACCCAAATAATTTATGGAGACATCAAAATATGGCACTTACATGGTAAGCTAGGACTATCTTTTCTAGTCGGGTAATACGAGAAAACAAACTGCAAAATTAGGTTATATTTTAGTTAGCTTCTGATAATAACATGTGAAAATAACTAATTACAAATGATACGAACGTTTTCTATCGCAAATACTTCGACAAACTTAAGAAAACATGCTCACTTACCGATAAAAGGTTATGGCTTCATTTTACTGCTCTGGTCAGTTTGAACAACATAATAAACAACAACGCCTCATAATACAGCTAGTATGAATTATCTGTTTCACTGAGAAATACACACAATTATGAAATAAGCTTCATAAATTCAGTTTTACAAATAATTTGCTATCAATTTACCACAAGCTGACATTGTTACGTATACGCGAAAAGGATAAAAACGTCTCGCTCAATCTTACTGTTTTTATAGTATGTGTGTCCTTCTCTCATTATTATTGCTATTCGATGACAAGTATATAGTGTACTCGAGAGCAATGAATCCGAGTCATATAAAGAAACCTATAAATCTTGGAAACTAAGAATGGTAGCTTAATGAAATAAATTGTGTTTAATAGACAATTAAATATTCCTTAAATTAAGGTATTAAAACTTCTTAGTTATTGTAAAGTTATGTCATAAAAAAAACAAATTTGAAAAAGGGAGACTTTCGAAGATGGAACTACGAAATTACTGCATTTGATAATGCTTTTGTTTTCAATGTTTCTTTTAAGTGGGTATATAAACCATATTGATATATATACATTCCCTTACTTTTGCGTGTTTCAACTGGAAGCATTGCTTCATTTATGTAATTTAAGGTTCCATAAAAAATTGTGTCATTTAGGAAGGAGGTCCCCTAGATACAGGTTAACCTAGTTTGGGGACCAATGATTGTTATGTTTTGTAACCGGAGCTTATTTCAATAAAATCTTATTATTATTATTGATAGTGTTCAATATTTATTATTCAAGCTGTAATCATGTCGCTTACACCTGAAGAATGCACCAGAATTCTCACAATGCTCGAAACCGGCCGGAGTCAGTGCGATACAGCCAGTGTGTCGATGTCAACAGTACAAAGAGTTCTCCGACGTTACGAGGAAACTGGCTCTAACTTACGCAGACCAGATACAGGCAGAACAAGGTGTACCACAGCACGAGAAGATCGATACTTGGTGAACACCATGCTAGGTAATAGCTTTCTCACAGGAACTGAACTTACAAATTAGTATCAACGCCTCGGAGGAAGTAACCCAAGCGCATGGACAGTAAGACGACGACTTGCTAAAGCTAATTTGAAACCACTTAGACCTGCAAATGGCCCTAAACTGGAGCGTGGGCATCGTTTTTCAAGACTAAGATATGCCCAGAACCACTTAAATTGGATTATTGAAGATTGGTCAAAAGTTTTGTTCTCCGACGAATCAAAGTTTATGCTCTACAAGCACGATAGAAGAAAGAGTCAAACAAGCATGCATCGAAGAAAAAGTGTCCTACGGTGGTTGGTCTGTACTTGTGTGGGCCGGAATTTCATCTGAGTGTCGCACAGAACTGGTGTTTATACAAAACGGCTCTTTAAACTACCGTAAGATATGTGAAAGAAGTCCTTAATGAAGACGTTGGGCCATTTATGGTCAATTTGGGTGAGGATGCTATTTTTATGCATGACAATGTCCGACCTCATACAGGTTGGATTGTGAATGACTACCTTCAAGAGATGAACATTACTCGTATGGAGTGGAGTGGAGCCCGGATATCAACCCGATCGAGCATGCTTGGGACGAGCTAGGGAGATGTGTAAAACAACGAAAGCCTCCCCCAATGACGCATCGTGAGCTCAAAATTGCTCTCACAGAGGAATGGGAGAATATTCCCCAAAATCATATAAGGAACTTGGTTTACAGCATGCCAAACCGCGTAAAAGCAGTAATGGAAGCACGAGGAGGCAATACAAAGTATTAAAATTCAAGAAAATCGTAATGTTGTTCAAAAATGTCATGTTTCCTAAATTTTTTTTAAAGCGAGATCAGCAGTTTTTATCTTTATGTAATTTATAGTGAATAAAATTTAGTGACTCATAAATTTTATTACTTTCATTTAAGGGGTATTATATTGTCTATTAAACACATTCTTAGTTTCCGAGAAATATAGGTTTCTTTAAGTGACCCGGATTCATTGCTCTCGAGTGTAGTAGGTACATACTCGCGTCTACGGTATTTTATAATTTTCAAGTTGACACAAAAATGATGTCAAGCGATAGTGATTTGACTCCGAAGCTTATTAAATCAGACGCTTTAGAGATTATTAACAATCTATTATCAGAAAAATCAAAAGATAAATACGAAAAAGACTACCACGATTTTAATCAATGGAAAACAACAAAAGAAGTCAAGGCTGTGTCCGAATCTCTCCTCTTAGTTTATTTCCAACACTTAGCATTAACTCGAAAGCCAAGCAGCCTATGGTGCATTTATTGTTTTTATTGTCTCGCTGAAGGTATCAAATCACCTCGGGGATAAAGCATGTCTTCTGTCACGGGCCCCCTGTCATTGGACCCCTCGCTTCACTCGGGACTCCAAATAACTCCCTTGCTTCGCTTTTAACTTTAAACGCCCTCGTTAAGCTCAGGGTCCAATATGCCGCTCGTGACGTCACTGCTTAATCTACTATTATTGTTAATGACACAAGTCTAATTCATTAATTAACATTTTATAAAAGGTTATTTTTCATTTTGTTATTTATTTTTTTAAGTTTTATTGGTTAAAAAGTAATAATGTAGGACTTTATCACTTAATTAAATCGATTGCTTGACCTTTGCTTAACAGAACTCATAAATTCACATTTAAGTACAATAAATATTAATTAATATTGGTTAGGTTCCAAGGGAATATGTTTCAAACGAACTGAGAGAAGAACCTCTGCACCGGTGTCTCCACTAGAAGCGTTAGTGGTACCGCTATTATGTAGCTGTAACACACCACTGCCAGGTAGTCAACGCTCTGAAAATAAATAATGGCGAAATTAACATGTTAAAATAACACGCACAAATTATAAAAATATATAACCCCCGACTCCACACCCTCCATTATAGCTAAGGAGCATCTCGATCACATCAGTTTTCAACCATAAAAAAATGTTCCAGCTCCGTTTGGGAGCTACGATTCTCACTCACGTTTTCTCACCTCTCCCCCGTTTTCTCACCTCCCCCCCTCATCCCCTATATATCTAAGAACCATCTCGTTTACCTCAGCTTTGAAACATGAACAACCACAGCTAAATTGGTCCATTTGTTTGGATAAAACGATTCTCACTCCCCTTTTCTCAGCCCCCCCCCCCCCCATTTAGTTAATAACCATTCCCTCACGTCAGTTTTCAAACATAAAAAACCTCATCAAAATCGGTCAATTCGATTGAGAGCTACGATCCTCACCCCCCCTCCACACCCCTCTTCCCCCATTATAGCTAAGATCATTATAGCTAGCCATCTTGTTTACCTCAGCTTTCAAAAATGAAAACCGCAGCTAAACCGGTCCATTCGTTTGGAATGGACCGGTTTAGCTACGATTCGCACCCCTTTTTACTTAACTGCCCCCTCCCCCTTTTCTCTACTCCCCCTTCCTCTAATATAGCTAAGAACAATCTCCTTTACCTCAGCTTTCACACATAAAAAAACACATCTAAATCGGTCCATTCTTTTGGAAGCTACGATTATGACTCTCCTTTTCTCACATGCCCACTCCTCCCTCCTCTCCCATATAGCTAAGAACCATCTCGATCACATCAGACAAAAAACAGAAAAAACCGCATCAAAATTGGTCCATTCGTTTGGGAGCGACTATTCTCACCTCCTCCCCCTTTACCTCCTTCCCCTCATTACGGCTAAATACATCTCGATTACCTCAGCTTTGAAACAGAAAAAACCGCAGCTAAATCGGTCCATTCGTTTGAAAGCTACGATTCTCACCCTCCTTTTCTCACATCCCCCTTCCTTCCTCTTCCTCCCCCCTCCTTCGTATAGCAAAGAACCATCTCGATCACATCAGCTTACAAACAGAAAAAACCGCATCAAAATCGGTCCATTCGTTTGGGAGTTACTATTCTATTTTTTCTGCTTGACTGTATTTCTGTCTGTATCTTGACCGCGCATCACGCTGAAACTACACAATTAAATCAAATAAAACTTTGAAATATTTGAGTTCATACTACGAGGTAGGACATTGGATACTTTTCATTCCGAAAAATTAAAGGGTTCCCGCAGGATAGGGATTGAAAGTTATTTAAAATAACACGTATCAAGCTGAAACAACTGAATGGACTTTGTTGCAACTTGGCTCAGTCATAGTTTATATGATGGGATAAAATTGAGGATACATTTAATGCCGAAAAAATAAAGGATCAACCAGCATTGATACTGCAGGAATCCAAAATTATGTTAATTTTGAAGTACTGTCTGTCTGTCTTTATATTGACCACGCTTCATGCTGAAACTACTGAATGAATTCAACTGAAACTCGGTATGATTTGAGTTCATACTACGATGTAGGACATTGGAAACTTTTAATTCCGAAAAACTTATGGATTCCCGTAGGATATTGGTAAAAAAATATTTAAAAGAACAGGTATCACGCTGAAACTACTGGACAGATTTTGATGCAGTTGACACAGTCATAGTTTATATGATGAGAACCTTAACCTAGAGAAATGACCACGCGTGCGAAGTGCGGGTACAGCTAGTTAGAGAAATGACCACGCGTGCGAAGTGCGGGTACAGCTAGTTACATGATAAAACCAGGGAAGTTAGACTAGAATCGATAAGTAAGATATAAGTTATTGAATTAGAAAGTGCCTAAAGTAACACACCACAATTTTACTGAGTTACAAAGGCTCTGTCTCTAATTTTATAAAGAAGGCCAATTCCCGACGGTAGAAAGGGCATTCTCATGAAGTGAAAAGCTTTTATTAAACTTGCAATGTTTGTATGTAAGTTCGTTTAAGTCAAATTTTGCAAGCTGAATTAAAAACACTTCATCTTATTCTAACGAGTTGAATTTTTATGGTTAGCATGACCTGAATGTAGATCCAGGATTAGCTCCAGATAAAGGAATTCTTCAACGGTTATCAGCACAGACACGAAATGTTGTGTACGCATTGTATTATGATAGCCGGTTTAATGTTTACCGTGACTTGGTTGCTGCACTAAGGGTTAGGTCCTGACTAGGGCGCTCTTTAACGTTTAACAGAAAAAACACGGAATTTTCTATAGGCGTTAATTGTGATAGCCCGTTCTAAGTTTCACCATGACATGGGTACTAGATAAAGCTTTCTTTATTTAAATTTTATTATTTAAGTTATTTATTTGATCTTTGAATCTGAATATATCTCGATCAGAACTTGATGATGTATATGGACGCATTTCACTATGTTTTTTAAGCTGTTGATGAGCTAGTAGCACTCTCCTCGCTCGAAAAACCACTCACTGTTGTACACAGCTTGCCTCGCGCTTACAACAGTGTTGATGAGCCAATGACAACATCACAGACAGAGACAGCCACACAGGCAAGCGCCACTCTCTCCTACTGAAGAACCACTCACCACGTCAAACGCTGAAGTGTGGTACACGGCTGGCCGGGAACTTACAATACAACAGCATTGATAAGCCAGTGACACAGCATCACACACAGAGACAGCCGCGCCGGCAAGCGCCACCCTCTTCTACTGAAGAACCACTCACCACGTCAATCGCTGAAGTGTGGTATACGGCTGGCCTGGCGCTTATAACAGTGTTGATGAGCCAGTGACACAACATCACAGACAGAGACAGCCGCGCCGGCACGCGCCACCCTTTCCAAGCTAAGAACCTTCGCAGAGGACCTGGGAACAAATCTTTAATGGCTATCCATTTGTTCGTAGTGGAGCTACGATGCCATACGCATACACAGGCTATAAACTTGTAATATACAATTTTTTCGTCGAGTAAAAATAAGACTCGCCTACTATTGAACTACAGTTTTCTTTAAAAAGATAATCAACACGACTAGCTAAGATATACCTACTAAGTACATAGCTACTTACCATCAATATTGACCATTCCAAAGCAAAATAAGACAATCAAGAAGCCGAAGATCAGCCTGTCTACGGTTATGTACGCTGCTGCCGCCAGGGGCCACCGGTAGTGTTGAAAGACCTTGCCTATGAGTATGGTCCACATTATGACTACTGGGATAGCCCAGCAGTGGGTACGTTTAAGCCACTGAAACAATGTGCATAAATCCTTATTTATCCCCAATAGAAGAACCTATCAACTAATTGGATTTATTATGTTAGAAAAGTGATGTGATCGAGATGGTTCTTAGTCATTTGGAAGGAGGGGGGAGGAATCAAGTGGGGAGGGGGGGGGGGGGGGGTTGGAGGAGGGATGGGGGTGATGATCATAGCTCCCAAACGAATGGAACTATTTTTTTGTTTAAATACTGATCGAGATGCTTCGAGCTATAATGGGGGGGGTGCGAAGTCTCGGGGGTTTTTAATTTGTGTTTGTTATTTAAAGATTTCTTTCAACTATGATTTTTTAAATTTCATCCGTAAGGGGTTGTACGGGGGAAAAAATTTGCACGCAGGCAAAGCCGCGGGATGGAGCAAATTAAATAACAAATGCTCGTGACTCGTGAACAATTATTATTAAAAAGCTGTATGTATTGCACAGAATAGATAATAGTACAAACACCAGTTGCTAGGCTTGCCCATATTGTGTCCGGATGTCTGTCAAAGTGATCCTCATCCAGACAAACCCATAATAGCCCTCCATATTATGCTCACCTTATTTTCATTACAGTCGTACTTATTCTCCTGCAGTTCATATTGAAGGTGTGCCATGAAGAGGCCCAGGAAGCACGCCGGTAGCGAGGCCCACGTCGACGTGTAGAACGCCCCGAATGACTCCACTGTTTTGCAGGTGCCACGTATTGTTCTGGGAAAATACGGGTTGGCTATAGACATCCGGTACCAGAGTTGAGGGAGGGGAGTGGAGGGGAAGGAAAGAGGAAGGGGGGGAAAGTCCCCACGATCCATTCCCCCTTTCCAGGACTCGCTTACTATATGAGATAGGGTTGACTACAGAATCGAGAGGCAAGTGTTTGTGAGGGGGGGGGGGGGTGAAGGGCTACCCTCTAGTACCTCTCCCCTTCCCCCTCCGTGGAGAAGCTTAGTTTAACAGATATTTCAGTTTTAAGTTTATTAAATATCGGTTGTTTGGTCACTGTAAATAAAATGATTAATTAGTAGAATGTATTTTTTTCCTCTGCTTTCGCCAGAAAGTGAATTGAATATGTTATCTATGGCACCAAAGACTACGGTAGATTAGGTTTGAACATGACTACACATCACGCGAGCCGAGCGAGCGAAGCAAGCGTGCCGCGGCAGCGGCCGGCAAGACCCAAAGTAAACTTACGGCTATTTGGTCGCATAAAACTGTAAATTTTTATGTACTACTATTTTACTAATAAAATCATAACTCAAAACTATACATTTCCCAGACAGGGGGGGGGGACTTCCCCCTCCCCCCTCAACGCCGGAACCGGATGGCTATAGTTTTTCCGAAAATACAGTGAAACTGAGCGTGGTAACCAATTGATCGGTAATCTTGGATTTAAGTCAATCTTCGTGATGTGCAATATCTAGATATAGTTAAAGAAGAGAAGATAAAGCAAGCTTTAATATCACGTAAAAAGAAACAGGACTAAGTACAACTTCAGGCAAAAACACCCACACAGCTACATCCACTGTCGTGCATCTCAACAACAAAGATATGCAACGCCTCTCCAATTAACAATGATAGACTCATCGATATATATGTTTATAACATATGTCAATATATAGACTCGATTAATTAATATCAGGGGAAAGTGTGATCATCTGTGGGGTAAATGCCGAACGTCACGTTACACTTGCTCCTGTGAGAAAACGTCAACATTTTTGTTCATCTACCAAGTAAGCTGTCCAGCAACCAGTTCTACTCATGGCCGTATATAATAATTCAGCCAAAAGAGTATAATAATAATAATAAAGTTTTTGAATTTAGCAATTTGTTTACATCGCCGCAGTTAATGTAGGTTACTTTTGTTATTGGGTTCTACACAAAGAAAGTTACATTCAGTTCAGTAAAAAGTACGATGTACTTGCCCCATCTCATTACCAACTGAACTTAAATCCTACTTTTTTACTACGTTTAATTTTGTTATGGGAACTGAACAGTTGTTACTGTTCATATAACAAAACTACCAAGTTTAAATGTATCAAATACATCTTAATTCTTACTCTGGCACTGAGTAATATATGAGCGGCTGTCAGTTGTTGATGTAGCTCAGCACCCCGCAGGCCAGGCCGCTGGCGATGAACAGGGCCCCGTACATGCGGAGCGCTTGATGCCTCCGACGGCACATTACGATGGTCAGAGCACACGTCAAGACATAAATGTGCATGTCTACTGGCAGGTACCTGAAGAACATGGTCTATGGCAGCAATTCGGTCATTTTACTCCTTAAACTAAAAAGACAAAATTTCTTCAAATGTAATTCAAACCTTGTCGACTTCGTAACAAGGTCATTTTGCCCCTGGGATATATTCTTAACTTACGTCAATTTAAGCTGCACTGCTTAAAATATCGTAATTAAAACAGTTTTTTAACACGCTGTCTAACAGCGCTTGAATAAAATCGGACACGTTCTTAGGCAGCGTTTGGACTAATCGGGACTCTCGCCGCGTGGAAACAAAGTTGATTTTACGCTGACAGACTTTAGTGATATTTTAGTGAGTTAGGATTAGATGCCAGGGGCAAAAATACCTTGTTACGAAGCCCACAAGGTTTAAATTACATTTGAAGAAATTAAGTTTAGTTTAGGGTATGTCCAAATTGCTACCATTGATAAATAAACTACTTAAAGAAATAGCTAAGTAAATTAAATAACATTTTATGGTCATAGTGAGACATAGAACGGGCTATCACTATTAAATGCGTATACAACATTTCGTGTCTGTGCTGTTCCCTAGACAGGACCCAAACCTGAGTGCAGCAACCATGTCATAGTAAAACTTAAAACCATCTATCATAATGCGTTCACAAAATTTCGTGTCTGTGCTGTTGGCCGTGGAAGGTTCCTTTATTGGGTGACCACGTCATGGTGAAATTTAAAACAAACTATCATAATTAAATGCGTACACAAAATTTCGTGTCTGTACTGTTAACTTTTGTTCCTTTATCAGGAGTTCATCCTGGATGTCGATTCAGGTCATGCTTACAATAGAAATTCATTGTCATCGGAACTGAACCAACACTTAATAATTCAACTCCGTAAGATAAGAAGAAGTGGTTCTAATTCGGCTTGCAAGATTTGACCTAAACATACATACATACGTACATCTATATATACATTTAAAAAATAAAAGGTATATTTAGATGACTTAGTTCTCAAACAAATTGTCCTGATTTGATGCCGTTGCGCATTTTATCTAACAACCAAAAAGCCAACGAGGTGATACGGTAAGTAAGTACTAAGTGCTTTAATACTCATATTAATTAATTTGTAGTCAAAAATTTGACTTGGTAAATGATAATCAACGCACAGCCTATTATTTATTCTGTGGCACAGCCTAATGTGATAGAGACTTGAAATTTTCAGGGTAGCTTACTTAGGTAGTGTACTGCTTATCCTGGTGGGGATTTCGGGAAAACTTTTTAGCTTTTTCCCGAAATCTCCACTGGTGGGGACGTTCTGGTGGGGATTTCGGTAATAATCCGTGTAGAAGATATAGTTGATAGATTCAGGCGTTACTTTGCTGATATCCATATTTAAAATAAACAAAATAAAAATATGTAGATTACTTCTGCCAAAACAGTAAGTCAGACAAATGATAAATGGCAAAATTAAATTTTAACAAAAGTAAAACCCCACGCTTAACGACCCCTACCAAAATTTTACTATTGTAAAATATAAATGAAATGAATGATAAGGCCTGGAGGCCAGAAAAAGCACTTACATATAGAAAAAAACATACCATATAATATTTATGAATATATATACACAATAAAAACCCCACGCTAAACAATCCCTACCCAAATTCAACTATCGTAAAATATAAATGAAATGAATCTGTCCAGCACTCGACGAGTCAACATCAGCAGATGATGCCTCGTGCAGAGGCGAAACACGTGTCGTATTGATGTTAGACATTTGGTATTTGAATCGAGTTTTTTTTTTTATTGTGTATATATATTATATAGAGCCCTGGCGATCTCGGATTAGAATAAGAATCCTCCCAATCCTCCCGTGGATGTCGTAAGAAGCGACTAAGGGAATATACACCGGAAGATGGGCAGCAGCGTCCTCCGAGTACATATTTGTAACACTGCGATCGCTAATCCGCCTGCCAAGCGTGGTGACTATGGCAACCCCCCACCCCCTTTTTGGGGGAGGCCTATGTTCAGCAGTGGATTTCTTAAGGGCTGACATGATGATGATGATGATGATGATGATGAATAAAAAAGGAATCTGACGTAGAAGAAATTCCGTTTTCGTCAGAAAAATAACAGCCTAATATTTTATTCTCACGAAAGCTGAATCTGAATCAAATCCTCCAAATATCGCCATGACGAGCGATTTTGTGCCACCTCCATCCGCCGACTTCCTGCACTACAATGTCATCGGTCCATCGTGTGGGGGGTCTCCCCACACTTCACTTGCTTGTTCGTGGCCGCCATTCGAGAACCTTTATCCCCCACCGGTTGTCAGTTCTGCGAACTATATGGCCTGCCCATTGCCCCCATCATCCATTTAACATTCCTTTTATATTAGGCTGTTATTTTTCTGACGAAAATGGAATCTCCCTTTTGTATAGAAGTTTAGTTTAGTATACTAGTATATCGATGAGGTCTATCACATCTGTAATGAAACTACTAGTCTTCCCCCTAACTTTACCCCTCTTTTACTCCATCTTCTCTCACCCATCTCCACTAGTCACCACCTACCCTCACCCTTTCTCCACCCTTTCCCCACCAACTGTCACTTTGACATCTGATGTAGGTGACTTTCTATATACACTCCACATTTACCTATTTAATCACAATTACATGCATACATTACCTAATTAATTATTAATTACATATTACTAATAAACATCTAAATAATATTAAATTGACAAGCAAAGCCAGGCAAAACCCTTAGTATGTAGCAGCATTGTTCACTCCTATAGATGCGCTATAGCTATGTACCGCTCGGCCGCGCGATTACAATACGGCGCGCGGTGGTTAGGGCTCCGCGGCCGGACCCGCCAGTCGACATTTAGCATTGGACGCGACACTCGTCTTGCTTTCTGCACCACACGCATGTGCGCATCTTACGTAATTCATTATTTGTGTGAATATCGTATTCGTGGTTTCTCGTGTACTTATCTGTCGCAGTTGGCTGCGACATATGCAATGTAACTCTGTGACACTTCGTCAATTATTTCCCGTCATGTAAAACTTGTGTGGTTGCTGTATAATATACTTTATAAGTGTGAACTCCGGAGTTCCTTATATCTTCACCTTCGCAATCACCACGAGAAGCAGCACACCCGAGCCACTAAACCTATCACTTCCTTCCCCACCTTCCCCCACTATACCCTACCTCCCACAACTCATCGCCATCTTCCCTCATCCTTCCCTCACCCCTTCACTCACCTTCCCCTCCACGTTCTCCTCACTCTTTCCCCAACCTTTCCCCACCAACGTCACTTTGACACCTGTCAATTCTCCCGACACTCAATTGTTTTTCTGATATTCATTTGTTTTCTTACAATCACTTGCTTTAATATGTTGTTATTTGTTTTTACCCGACTACAGCAAAACAAGGGAAGGGTAATGAGTTGAACAGTCTATGTAAGTATATATTATGTATGTAAGTGGTTAAATAAAGAGTACTAAAAACTTTTCAAAATATATAAGGTAATACCAGAAGATAGTAAAGTACATTATATGATTATAACGGAACATTTTTAAATCAGTACATATAAAAAGAAAAGACAATTTAACTAGCCGACTCGGAAAGCAGCTAAGCCACAGCTGGCTTTAGAATATAATGTTAATAATTATTACGGCCAACGTATGCGGAAATGGCTAGTGCCCAAATTGTATAACGATCTATCTAGCGAATTCGTCGATAAATATGTAACTAGGCATTCGTTTCAAGTAACCTTGAAAAAAAAGGCTATTATATGTATAATTAAATGTACATAAACAAGTCCATAAATACCTACGTTTATAAAACTCAATTAACTCAATTAATTACATACTTATAACATAAAATGAGAGTTATCATCTGCCTACAAACTACTTTGCAGTTTGGTAGAATAATATTTTATATTATTTACTATGTATATTGATGAATAAATACATAAATAATACATATGGATGTTCCACCATATGGATGTTCGTTGCCCCTATTGGTTCAATTTAAAAAAAGCAAGGTGTCTATCAATTCGTCTTCAGGTACAGAGTGTCATAGGCTATATTTTTGTACCTAACTACGGCGAAGCAACGGGTTATGTTTTCTAACTAAAAAATTGATCCGGATTCGTCAAGCGAGTAGCAATCGATTTTTTTACCCGACAGTAGTCTGGTTTTAGTTTTTGAACTTATGTCTTGTTCTATGCAAATGTGAACTTTAGGTTGGAAACTACTTCTTCTCCATCTTATAACTATATAAAACAGTAATGTTCAAATTCCTATCAGAAGTACGATTTCTATGCTATCCTGAACTTTTGTTCGGCAATCTTTTTCAATTATTGAATTTTAGATATTACTAGCTGTACCCGTGGCTTTGCCCGCGTGGTAATTTAATTTAAAGTAGCCCATACGTGTTATTCCAGGTCCTTAAAGTACCTATAAAGTACAATACACTGCATTTCTTTAAACTTCGTTCAGCCGAAAAAATAGTTTTTTATTACCAAGTACCCCAGTTTTTAAGTCAAACCCTAAGCTATCCAACAGTGAAAACTGCATCGCAATCGGTCCAGTAGTTTTTACGTAATGCGTGAACAAACATACAGACAAACAGATAAACAAACAGAAACGATATAGAAAAAAAAAACTTGTTCCGTAGCTTATTTTAAGTACCCTAGACCATAGTTTTTATATTATCTTCTTTGTACTGACTTTTTCGTTCCTATTGCTTTATTATAAGTATAGATAGATACTGCATAATAGTATACTTCATATCCGTTCCAACCGGTACGTAATTTCGGTCTCATGTCCACTTTTAGTCATGGTACCCCGTATGTAAGCAATTCTATAGACGTCTGACGTCAAACCGTTTTAAAATAAAACACGTTTTGACTCCCCGCAACAAACAACTTTTGAACAGTGAAAACCGAATCGCAATCGGTCCAGTAGTTTTTACGTGATGCGTGCACAGACTAACAGACACACACGAATTGTAAAAATGTTTTATTCTTTTTCAGTAGACTATTAATATATCCTGTTTTTATAGATTTTTTGGTACTTACTGCTTTATTATGTATAGATGCCCTTCAATTTTGGGCAGAATAATAATAATAATAATAATATGCGTTTTATTACATTATTTTAATCATGCCTATAAAACAGTATCGTGACATATCTACTGACTGACTCACTGACAGACAACGCCCAGCCTAACCAAATAAGTATTTGAAATTTAGAGGAATATTCCTTGAGTATCCTTGAGGTAAACTACGGAAGTAACTAGTAAAACATGAATACCAACTCCAAATAAAATACCCCTATCTTGCGGGGTCCTTTTAATTTACCGGTATGAAAAGTATCCAATGTCCTACCTCTGCAGTTTGAACTCAAATTCATTCAGTAGTTTCAGTGTGATGTGCGTCCAAGATACAGAAAGACAGAAGGACAAGAGACAATAAAAACAGTTTTGGCTTCAGTACGAATAATAAAACAGCCTCCAAAAATAAATGACTGATATAAAAACACCTAACTAAACTAACTAAATAACAAACTTAATAACTATATTTTCAATGTACAGAATTTGGACCCCTATCCCACAGGAACCCTTTATTTTTTCGGTATAAAAATTATTCAGAATTTTCACTCATTATATAAAATATGGCTGTGCCAAGTTGCATTAAAATCCGTGCAGTAGTTTCAGCGTGATACGTGTTCATTTAAAAAACTTTCAATCCCTATCCTGCGGGTTTTTTTTTTGGGATTAAAAGGATCCTTTGTCCTACTTCGTAGTTTTATTTGAATTCATTCAGTAGTTTCGGCGTGAACCTAGCCAAGATACAGACAGACAGAAAGACAAAAATGAAAAAAAATACAGTTTTGGCTTCAGTATGGAATACAGAACAGCCTCCAAAAAAATAAATAGAATATATTTAATGTTCAGAGTTGGACATGTTACAGTTTTATTTTATGTATAGGTTGTTAGGACCCATGAGCGAGAGTAGTTTATATCCATGTTTGCAACACTGAAAATCCTGTGCTACTAACGTGGTGCTTGAAATTCTGGCATATTTTTCAGTTTTTTCGAAATAACTACTTTAGAGACTTAACATCTTCTTTGGCTTTGGACCAATAGGGGCGACGCTGTGGTGGAACATCCACATACCTACATACATAATACATACATAGACTGTTAAACTCATTACCATACCCTTGCATCGCCGTACTTGGGTAAAAATAAACTCTGGTCACAGAATAAATAATAGTACAAACAAGTACAGAAGGATAACTGAGTAAAGTCATTTAAATAAATAGCGACTCTCGCTACAACGCTATAAAGTGCAATTTTACTCGCACAGCGCTGCGAGCTTTCAATTATATTTACCTAGAAGGCGCTTGCCCATCGCGTGCAGGCTAGAATGCACCGTATCACAACGCGCGAAAACTTCCATTGCTCTAACCGTTTCAGAATCGCTCTGTCACTTTTTCGCTCGGTTAATTTATGACTAGGTACTTGTACTACTAATTATTCTGTGATATGTTATGACTTAGATATTGTAACATAATAAATAAGTAATAATGTATTATGTTATTACTTATTATTATAAATTAAAATAGTTCTATTACATACAATGACATTCTTATCAGAATAGACCTACTACCTCATTTTTACTACCTACCTATCCCATTTTCAGAACGCCGATAAGTTTAGTGAGATACCTACCTACGTACAAGTGTCGTTAGTTGATTATGATTATATCCTATAGGTATTGCACTTTGATGAATAGAGGTGTCTGAATTCCTTGCTTTATAATGAGTGAACGTCGTCATTTCTATCACTATTCAAACAGCCGAATGCTATGCAATACCTTCTAGGTTACTTTTTGGTACTCATAATTAAAACACGAATAAAATTTGTCAATAACTTTACGTAAGTAGGTACTTTATCGCTAAGTACAAGGCGCGCGACTCATCGAGCGCACGTTTGACACTCGACTGAACGGACCCGAATATTGCGCCCTTGAATTTATTTGTACTTCTTGCAGAGTGCGACCGCCCTGCTCTGGAATTCATTTTTTCCATTTTTTCCAGAGCTCGAAAAAATGAATTGCTGGCTACGGCCTTGATTGGTGCACTTTACAATCCAACAGCACTCGGTTCTACACAAATTGTACCTAATCATAAGTTAAGTAAAGATTTTGATGCCAAAAACGGTGAAGGAAAACTTGATCGAAACCGGCATGAAGTTATGCGGTTTAGGCGTGGAAATCTCTTACCAAGTCGGTATCAAGCATAAGTCATGCTTCTCCACCACATTGTTCAGGAAGAAGGCGTGCGTCCAGAACTTTCGTCGGCAGACGGCGATGCCTTCTGCTATGGTGGCGGAGAGGGCCCCGGAGCGAGCGTGGGGCCACCAGGTGGCGGCATAGCCGACAAGCAGGAGGTGTACCGGGGCTGTCCTGGAAAGGAAATAGGGAACATTGAGGAGCCAGCCTATTGTGACGCATGGACGTGGCTTTATATTGGCATGACGCTCCGAAGGTAAAAAGTGTAGAAATGGAAAGGTTGATAGATAGGTAAAAGTATCCAAAAAAAATCCTCCATCATTAAAGGAAGTGCTGTTTGCCCGGGGAACTATCTCATAACTATCAGCCTGTGTCAGTACACTGCTGATGGACAAGAAGAAAGAATACATAAGCCGTTCTTCGTTTCCATCTGCTACCAGCCATTTTGCGTGTATTGTCGCTCCACCTAGTACCTGCGTCCTTCACTACGTTTGCCGACACGCAGTCTCCACTCAAATACAAGTCTACCTTAACGGTTATCGGTCCTTCTGCAAATATGACCAGCCCACTGCCACTTTAGCTTACTGCCCAAAGGGCAATGTCGATAACTTTGGTTGTCTGTCGGATCACGTCATTCCGAATACGGTCTTTCAGAGACACTCCAAGCCGTTACCACAGCCGTATCGTGAGTGTCTACGTCTCGGCTCGGTATGTCATAACAGGGTAGGACGAAGACTTTTGTCATTAGATATTGCGGTATTGGCGACGAGGAGATTGGAAAATGTTTGCCAAATGCTGCCCCACCAGCTGTTTGCTTCTGCGAGTCTCTCTCTCTTAAAGTTGTTTTATACTAGTTGCAAAGTTTGCTCCAAGTAAACATACCTACTCCTAAACAACTTTAAGAGTAGTTCCGTTAATTTTATTCTTGTACCTACCTGATAATCCTTTTAATGATAAGAACCGGCAGCAAAAGAAAGCTCAGATCGTGCTTCTGAGAGTAAAGCAGGAGGTTGTACCCGGTCAGAAAGCTGGTTAACAACACGAACAACTGGATGAGAGACGACCCGTTTACAAGAAGTACGCCATCGACGCGTTGGATCATCTGGAAAGCAGTGGAATTTTGATCAAAGACCTACATCCAATCTCGACTTGGGTTTAAGGAGCCATCATAATGTTCCAATCAATTATGGTTCCACTGTTCTATTCAATTAATAATCATTCATATCCATTGATTATCACATAACAAAATTAGGTACTTCATTGTTTTTGTAATAATTAGATATTTATGTATTCTAAGAGACATTAAACAACAACCATGACAACTTCCGTTGCGTAGGTACAGCCACAGTGCATATACGACAGTAGAGTATCGACGCATTGTTTTTGAGTTTGATGTCTACTGTCAATTGGAGACCGAGGGTTGACACTGGCGGGTTTTTACTCGGCTACAAAATAGGAAGGTTATGATTTTATCAGAATACCTATTTATGCATGAATAAATGTATGTACGTCATTTATGTTCGACATGACAACTACTGCACCGATTAAAATGCGGTTTTCACTGTTAGCACGTTCCTGTTTATTGCACGTGAGCTTAGGTTATGACTTAAAAAATAATGTATCTACCTTGTATCTCAATCCCTTCAGTAGAAGCCAAGCAATAGATGAAAAACTATTTGAAGGCTGAACGAAATTTGATAAATTGTACTTCATATGTATATATGTGGTCCTGGAATACATAGGCTACTTTTCTCCCAGAAAAATGAAAAAGTGAACAAAGCCGCGGAGGATAATATAACTTATATACCTAGTTGAGTTTAAATAAACTAAAATAATCTATCGAATTATATTACCTTTCGGTGTCACATAGATGTAAAAAACCGATATTATTATATTTTGTGAGTTTTTTTGAGTTATTTGAACTTACTGCAATATGTAGGGCTCATTTTGGTAGGGCAGGGGTAGGTGATGCTAGGAGGCCCGGACCGCTAATGTTGAGAAGCACGCAAGCACGACCGAAGAAAAAAACACCGATAGAAAAAAAACCCCGTCAATATCGCAAAAATGTGAAGATATTCCCAAAATGTTTGTAAACGGTTGGAAGCGTTGTCGAAGGTTTGACAGAAAAATTAAGTAAATTTCTTTTTGGTTCTCAATAGCGAGTCAAATAGATTGAACTAAAAGTCCAATCCTGATATATACCTATACTAAGTACTAGGTTATACTCTTTGGTCCAATCTATTTGTGGTGCTGGCATCCTACTGGCACAGCACGCTCTCTCTCTCTCTCTTTCTCGCATTTTTACGTGATAATACTTCATGCGCGAAACTCGTTCGTAGCTTTCATATCAAAACCACTCTGAGACCCCTGCCTCCTGTCCCCCGCACCGCATGCGTCAATTCGGCTGTTTACTCCTCAATACTCTACTGTCCGGAAGGACTATGTATGTACTGTGGTACAGATGTCCTACGCAATGATTTAACTATTCGTTTCCACGCTTTCCTGAGAAAAAGGGTCTTCACAGACAGGCAGACAAACGAACAACGTAGAGATTATTTAAGGGGTTTTCTTTTCCTAAATAAAATATAAACAAACATTTTTTTTATAAGAATAGCTGGATAAGCAAAGCTAGGTAAGTATAATAAAGGGGGATAAGTAGGTAAATCTTACATTCTCCAGATAGCTCGGATTTGTCACGTAATACTGGTAGTGGAATACAGTAGCGTGCGCGTACATTATATGCAGCATGGCCACAACTCTGAAATAATAAATAATTAGTACAGAAATACGTTTATAGGTATTATCAATGTCTATCTTACAGTTCTTACCCTCTTGATTGATATACGGGCTTATTTTTTGCTAGTGACTCGCCCTGGCTTCGTACGGGTAGCGCTCACACCGCGGCTTTTTTCTTTTAGCATTTTTCAACACATCGTATCGTTTTTTTGAATACGCCTTTAAGGCAAAAACAAAACAACGATATCTACTTAGTTAGTCCAAAAATTATTGTTATCCCTTTCGCGCTATTGTCTGCGTATGTTTCTATTTTTAGCACAGACTAGACACTAGCCCGGGGTTAAGACAGCTGTGCTACTAAGATTAATTCAAATCCTTGGCACCTACGATCGTGGTGTTTTTTGACCATAGACAACTGTATTATTACCAAAGACAACTGCACATTACTCCATGATTATTACTCACGTAGTTGACAGACTTGTTATTATTTCGTTATCTGCGACGAGAAGATATGGCGTAATTTCCCGAACACTGCCCCGGATGGGCAGTGTTCGCATTTCGTCGGTTGACCTCTTTGTCGAAGTTGGATCTACCTAGTTGGATCTTTTGACTTAAGTAGACATAGTGATCAACAGCTTCAATAATATTGTTCCCAACATAAACCGGCATGGGTGCGTCATAGGCATTTGACACGATGTTCATCTTACCCATATTATAATAATATTGAGGTCACTGAGCATTCTGCTCAAGTCTTCCAGGGTTTCTGCCATGATGACTATATCATCAGCAAATCGAAAGTGTGTGATGCATTCGCCATTATATTGACACCATATTCGTTCCAGTTCAGAAGCTTGAATATATCTTCCAGTGCAGAGGTGAACAGTTTCGGAGAAATAACGGCTCCCTGTCTCACCGCTTATTGCAACTCGATAGAATTCGTGCTCCAATCTTGGAGACGGACCGTCATGGTGGCCTTGCTGTACAAACACTTCAACACTTCGATGTACTGGTAGTCAATCTGGCACCGCTGTAATCACTGTAGCACTGCCCAGGTTTCGACTGAATCAAAGGCTTTTTCGTAGTCCACGAAAGCTAGACATAGTGGCCTAATCGGCCACTATCTCTCACTATACTCTTCGATCTTCTGTATAATTTGCCGGAGTGTATGGATGTGGTCTACGGTGCTAAAGCCCTTTCAGAACTTACATAGACGTGGCTCAGCAGCAAAATGGGCCTATAGTTCTTCAAGAGGGTGTTCTCACCTTTCTTGAAGAACATCACTACTATGCTATTGTGCCAAGCCTCTGGCGTAGTACTCTCGAGGATGACGGAGTTAAACAACCTCTGAAGGAAGGTGTTCTCACCTTTCTTGAAGAACAACACCACTACGCTATTGTGCCAAGCCTCTGGCGTAGTACACTCGAGGATGACGGAGTTAAAAAACCTCTGAAGGACTGGTGTTCCACCCGATTTCAGTAGGTCTGTCGTTATTCCGTCCTGCAATGGTGCCTTGTTGCTCTTAAGCTGTTTGAGAGCCATTCTGATCTCGTATAGGCTGACATTCGGGATATTTTCGGTATAATGTCGGGTTAAACGGGCTCTTGCATCGCTAGTCGTGCAAGGAGGACTATGCGATGTGGTGTATAATTGCCCATAGAACTTCTCAAGTTCATGCAAAATCTATGATTTTGACGAAACGATGCTGCCATACTACTTCTTCCAGCTCTATTAACTTTTCATCGGTCCTCAAGGTGCGTGCGTTGTATATTGCAAGATCCAGAGATCGTGGGGGTTGGTAGCTGGGTCTCTGCCGGAGATTCCTAGCCCCCTTTTTCAATTATCTTCATTTTACAAACTTTTGTAAGTATAGATAAATATAGATATGTATAGATTGCTCCGCCGTTACCGTGGCTGCTACCAGTGCCAGGAATAATGGAGCCGCCGGAGACTGGGGGCCGTCTTTGCGGTGTTTGTATGATATTGCGGGGGTACAACATAGTCACCACGCTTGGCAGGCGGATCGTTGACTGCAGTGTTACAAATATGTATTCGGAAGACGCTGCTGCCATCTTCTGGTGTGTTTTCCATTGGTCGCTTGTTACGACATCCACGGGAGGATTGGGAGGGGTCTTAATATAAGCCGAGACCGCCACGGCATAGACTGCCACGGCATTCTGTACATGATTAATATACAGTAAATAGAAAACCATGGCTAGTTCTCGGTAACTAAGCAATTACTGGTGTCTAGCTTTACATTTTACTAGTAGCATATTATTATATTTTCGTTATATCACATTTCATCATTTTATTAATTACAGAGTAATGATATTTAAAAGCCAAGTATACAAATTATTAGCTTACAAATTGCTTTATGATTTAATAAAGTATACCTAATTTCCATAGATTGGTCACAACAATTCAAAATAAGCAAAAATAATTAAGCTCGTTTATTACAATACCTGTTTTAAAATAAACGAGCTTAAAGCTTAGAATAAACTTACTGTGATTTCGGTAACGGGGCAGTATTATTATTATTATTATTATTATATAAATAAACATACACATCTAAACAAAAATATCACTGGATAAACATACACACTTTTCAGTATTGATACACCTTGCTGTTACCCCCAGAATAATTTATTGGCATAAAAACTTTTGACGTGAAACGTCTTTAAAATTCATTGCCTACGGGAAACTTACCATGACTAAGAGTGCAAATGAAACGGAAATGGACGTACTATCATACTATATCAAATTCAATAATTGAAAAAGATTTGAAGTTTGCTTAGATATTGTACTTCTGATAGGAATTTGAATATTACGGTTTATTAGGTATGAAATGGAGAAAAATAATAAAATTTACCTGTGACCTGGTTTGAACATAGATATATAGTACATATATCTCTATGGAAGTGGAATGGTTATTGGAAGTACCTCAACGGATCTCAAAATGTATAAATCGTAGTGGGGTGGTGCTGGAACTAAATATGTTCAGAGTCTTTGGCTCTTCCAGGATCAGGTAAGAAAAAAGATCGAGGCTGAGCAAAATAAAAGCAATAGAAAATTCATAGTTTCTAAACTTAAGTTCACATTTGCATAGAAAAACAAATAACGTTAGTAAAACCAATGAATGTCAGAAAATCAATGGATATCAGAAAAACAATTGACTGTCGGGAGAAGTGACAGGTGTCAAAGTGACAGTTGGTGGAGAAAAGGTTGGGAAAGAGCGGGCGAAAAGATCGGGGGGGAAACCAGAGGGAAAGTGGGGGGAAGGTGAGGAAAGGTGGAGAAAACTGGTGGGAAGTGAGGGGAAGGTAGTGATGAGTGGGGCTGGGTGGTGATGAGTGGGGATGGGTGGGGGAATGTAGGGGAAGAGTGAAGGAAGTTGGGGAAATGTGGAGGAAGGTAGGGAAATGTGGGAATGGGTGCGGATGCGTGGGGAATGATTGGGATGGTTGGGGTTTGATGGGCATGGGTGGGGATTGGTGGGAATGGGTGGGGATTGGTGGGCATGGGTGGGGATTGGTGGGGAATGGTAGGGATGGATGGGTATTGTTGGTGATGATAGGTGGGGATGGTGGATATAGGTCGGTGGTGATAGGTCGGGATGGTTCGATATGGGTGGGGATTAGTAGAGATGGGCGGGGATTGGTGGTGATGGAAGGAGATGGGTATAGATTGGTGGGGATGGGTGGGGATATGTTGGTGGTGATGGTTTTCGAAGGAACCAACATTGCAATTAGCGACAAGGTGAAAAATTTAGGAATCCTTATCGATAAGAATCTGTCATGGGTACCCCAATTGGCAGAGACTAGTCGCAAAATGTTTGCTTCTGCTTCTTGTCTCAGGAGGTTGCGTAATTTCCGGCCTATTACCACTAAAATTGCCCTCGCGCAATCACTCTTGCTCCCCATACTTGATTATGCTGACGCCTCATACCTAGATTTAACCGAAGAGCAGGTTAATAAGCTTGAACGCTTACAAAACTTCTGTATTAGGTTCATATACGGCCTACGCAAATATGACCACGTTTCCGAATTTCGCAAAAAGCTACAATGGTTACCCATTCGTTTTCGCCGGAATACACATCTCCTTTCTCTGCTCTATAGTATCCTATTTATTCTTTCCACCCCACTATATCTAAAAGAACGTTTTGAGTTCATCCAACCTTCACACTGCCATTCGTTGCGCTCTTCCAAGACTCTCCAACTTGAAATTCCTATCCATATTTCCCAGTTCTATAGTAAATCCTTTACAATACAAGCTGTCCGACTGTGGAATGCACTGCCGCTCGATATCCGATGCGCTAAATCCTTACCTATTTCTAAAAATATAGTGAAAAGTCACTTTATAACCTTATCCAAACTTTGACAACACTGCTACTTATTATTATTTTTATTAATATTTATGTATTTGATATTGATATTATATATTATATATATATATATATATATATATATATATATATAAAATAAAATATAATAAATATAAAATTAATTATATATGTATATACATAATATGTATATACATATATACATATATATTAATTTTATAAAAATATTTTTATTAATTATATATATATATATACATATATATTAATTTTATGTAGTAGAATTTAAATGTTCGTATTGTATAATTTAAGTTGTATCAACTAATGTCAATTGTTAGAATTGTACGCTGCCGTCTATTTATTTTACTTCTTACTGTCCATACAAAGATTGTCTGGAAGAGTTTGCTTTAAGCGATAAGACCGCCCATTGTACTACCATGGTTTTAATTAAATTACAATGTAAGTATATGTTTTCTAACTGGTAATTACAATAAAGTGTTTCGTATCGTATGGATGGGTATGGTTGTATATGGGTGGGGATTAGTGGAGATGGATGACCGCATACAGTCTTGATAGATGGCACAAGCGGTTTTGAAGCTACAGTCTGGGATAATTTTACGACAAGAGATCATTATGTCCACTTCTCCCATGACATGACATTATAAAGTTTCCAATTAAAATACCATCTCTGAGAAAAGGCCAGCAAAAGGAACGTAAAAGGATGACGATCATCACCTCAGTCCTTGAATGGGTTCAAGATCTTTCAGCCGAGGGTCTCCATCACCATAGGTAGCCGTCAGCCTCCGCCAGCTGGCTCGTATAGACCATGCCATGAGGATGCTATTTTCTGAGAGACAGAGAAGATAAGAAAAAATAAACTTATTGACAGAAAACTATATAGAAAATTACTAACAGTGCAACCAACTTATCTGTGAAGTTGCAAAAAAGGAACTACTGCCGCCACGAATGCGGTTCACATTTTCTTTATTTATTTGTTTTTTGATTGTTGTACTTATCAATTGACTGGAACAGTCACTTCACCATTCAGTTCACAGATAAGTTTGTGGCACTGGTTAATAGCGCGAGCGAAGGCGTCATTGCAAATAGATAATGCGCAGCCCTGGAGGCATTTTTTCTATACTATGGGTACATTAAACGAGTGCGATACAATTTAAAGTTCAATTGAACAGTTTTGTACAACATTTCCATGCCTATAATATAGATTTGATCTACAACAGATAGGTCTGACTTACTTTTCTCACGATCTCCTGTTCCAACATCGTACATAGTTCCAACAAAATTCAGCGCTAGAATAGCCCAAACTACTTGAAGGAACAGTTGTTGCGCGCAGTCGGGCGGTTGTTCCGATTTCGCTTTATGCTGTTGTTGCGTGGTGCAGTATTGCAGCGTATGTAAGCGAGCGGAGAGAGCGTAGCGTTTCGCTCGCTCGTCCACGCAACGCTCGAAGCGAAGCGTAGCGTTTCTCTCCGTGGAGGGACATCGTGCGCTCACGCAGTACCCGCGATGTAGTCGTGAGCGGTTGAATGCAAATGGGCTTGAGGAATATTCCTTTAAAAAGAGGTTTAAAATAAATTACAAACAAGTATACTACTACTGAAGTTTAATAAAATAAATTTCGCTGATTTAAAAATATTAATTGACCGAGCGAGCGCGAAGGGCGAGCGAAGTGTTTCAGTTTCAGCTTGGGCAAAAATTATTTCGTATGTCCGGATGTCTGTCCGGCTGTTCTCCTCTACGGGTCGCATTTCTCAATTTCACTTCCCTCAAAAATGGGTCAAAAGGGAGCTACAAACTATCTCCGCCTTATTAAACAAGATTTGTCTTAGCTATAACAGGGGGGAGGGGGGGGGGGGGGGATATGGTGAAGTTCGTAGCTCCCAAATGAATGGACCAAATTTGATGCAGTTTTTATGTTTTAAAACGGATGTGATCGAGATGGTTCATCATGTTTCTTTGCTATATGGGAGGGGGGAGGGGGGGAGGAGTTGAAAAAAAGGGGGGGGTGAGAATCGTATCTTTCAAATCGAATGGACCAATTTAACTGCGGGTTTTTGTTTCAAAGCTGAGGTAAACAAGATGGTTCTTAGCTATAATGGGGCTTTATGCTCGCTACGCTTCGATCGCGTCTTCGTCTTCTAACCTATCACGACCATGTCGGATCGCCACTGAAGGTTGTTAAAACAGGTAGGTAGGTTTGGTACACAGGTATATTGGTACTTTTGGTACTGGAATAACTCAAAGGATCATTATATCCCAGAAAAACTACCACGCGAGCAACGCTGCGGGCACAGCTATAGGCAATAATAACGTCAAAGTCTGTACAAAGTAGATAATTTTAAAAAATTGGACTGAGCTACTGAACAAGAATAAAACATTTTTAAAATTCGTGTCTGTTTGTTTGTTTGTCTGTATGTTTGATCGCGCATCACGTAAAAACTATTAGCCCGATTGCGATGCAGTTTTCAGTGTTGGATAGCTTAGGGTTTGACCAAGACCTGGGGTACTTGGTATCGTAATCCAATGATTAGATGTCGAGCAATCGATAAAAAACTTGTTAACAGCTGAAGGAATTTTGATCAAATGTTTATTTTAGGTCTTGGAATAGCACATATAGTACTTTTAACCTAGAGAAATGACCACGCGAGCGAAGCCGCGGGCACAGCTAGTGATTACCCAAAAACGAACCAACTACTTTTTTGTTTTTTCAATAGACTTAACACAAAGAAAAATACAACATTTTTTGTTCCTCCTGAAAAAATTGTATTTTGACAGATAGGTCTCAGTAGATCACGGACGTACTGTACTTTTGGTTCTGGAATACATAGGCTACTTTTTCTCTAAAAAAAAAAAACACGCGGGCAAAGCCACGGAGGATAATATACCAATCTATACCTAGCATATTTAAGTTTATTCTTATCTTACCTAAGTGTTAGATGGAAGTAAAAAAATTAAATACGTATATTGTGAGAGTTGTTAAAACATCCATACACACTGCAATATGCAGGGGCCATTTTGGCAGGGCACTGCAGACTTGCCAGGAGGCCTAGCGATGGAAAGAATCACGCAAGCCCGAACGAAGAAAAAAAAACAGACCCGCAGAATCGCAAAGATGTGAAAATATTCAAAACGTTGGATGCATTGTGCGAAGGCTTGACAGAAATATGAATTTCATATTTTTACAGAACACGATGGTGGACGGTTAAAAAAAATTGGACTAACGAGACCAATCCTAATATACCTATTATACTCTTTCATCATCAGCTTATATCTGTCCAATGCTGGACGTATGTCTCTCATGCTCCCTCTAATGCACGCCACTGAGCTCTGTCTTCAGTTCCCTTCATCCATTCTGTTCCAGACACTTTTTGCAGGTCATCACTCCACCTAGCCACAAGGCATTCTACACTACATTTGCCTAAACGTGCTCTCCATTCGAGAACTCGTCTACCCAAACGGTTATCGGTTCTTCTGAAAATGTGACCAACCCACTGCCACTTTAGCTTGCTTATCCTAAGAGCTATCTCGGTCTGATTGGTTCTCCGTTGGATATCTTCATTACGAATCTTGTCCTTCAGAAAAACTCCAAGCATAGCTCTCTCCATTACTTGCTCAGCGGCCTTAAATTTGTGGACTAGTTTGACTGTGAGTGTCCACGGTTCGGCTCCTTAGGTCCTACCGTAACTGGTAGGACGCACTGATTGAAGTCATTTGTCTTAAGGCACTGTGGTATGGACGACTATAAAACTTGACAAAGCTTGCCGAATGCTGCCCAACCCAGCTGAATTCTTCTGTTGGCTTCCTTGTCAAAGTTGATTTTACCTAATTTCAATAACTGCAAATAAGAAACCACCGCACTTCAATCTATTGCCAGTCCACTTGACAACGCTGCAAAGACTCCAGAACCGTCCAGGTCCAGAACAGGGGCTGGTAATACCTTTCAGACTACTGTAAAACCTGCCTCACTGTGTGTATGTGTTCTATGGTGCTAAATCCTCTGAGAAACCCAGCCTATTCAGGAGGCAGGGATTCGTCAAGTATTATTGCGAGACTATTTCAGGTGATCCTCGAAAACAACTACTAAACGTGGCCCAAGAGTAAAATAGGTCGGTAGTTATTTAAAAGAGTTTTAGCCCATTTTTCAAAGAACAGTATTACCAAACTCCTGCGCCACACCTCTGGAGTTATCCCACTGTTAAGAACGATGCTTAATAACCCCTGAAGCTCCTGAAGTACGGCTTTCAAGAGCTCTGAAGTTATACCATCCTCACCGGTGGCCTTTCCATTCTTAAGTTGTTTAAGCACCATCTCAATCTCGTCTAGGCTGACGTCGGGCAGTTCATCAGGGTAGCGGTGAGTCAGTATTGCGCGGGAATCCTCTGTGCCGGGTTCCAATCTAGAAGCATGCGAGTCATTTAATCGGCCATAGAAATCTTCGATTTCAGAAAAGATCTCCGGCTTAGAGTCGACGGTTATGCCATTATTGGTCTTGAGCTTCGTCAGATGGGGTGTACTCAATTGCTGGGCTATGACTTTTGACCCCTGATTAAGCTCAGTTGTGTAAAAAAAAAAACTCCTTCAGGTATAAAATACTTGTATTATCCACTGGTCACTTATATTCTACTTTACATTTGTAGTAAATAACTTAAACATAAATATACTACTATACAGTCGACTTCTCCGTTCCGATGCTCAACAAGAATTGAATAATCTACCTCCTCACAATCTTTTCCATCCATGATAAAAATGGCGCCTTCGTCGTGAGACTAAGTTGCCGGTAGAATCATGGCACAGAAAACCATTGCCAGGTGGCGCCACCTTCGTGTGACGTTTCGGTAGCCATGCTTTTAAAATATTCCTGAAGTATTAGTCAAATTGTATACTGCAAAAACCCTTCTATTTTATCAAAAAATTTGGAAATCATGACAGTTGCCTTTTCTATTCGGCGTGAATTTGAGCATCAGAAGTCACGTCGCAATATTCCATCGTGGATTTCCATATTTTTTTAATTAAGCTCCTTTTTTTGGACGGTGTGGCTTGCTATTGATTCCGTCGCTCGTCCATAAGCCGAAGAGCATCATCCGAGATTTTAGTATTGTAGCCCTTACGTTGCAGCTGACAAAATCTAGTGCCTTCCTCCCTAGTGCCTTCCACAACTTTTTGGAGTTCCTTGTCCACGTCATTTGTGGTTTCCAAGGCATGAAAATAATTTTCCTACTTGTGTTGAAACTGTTCTGATCTAACAGTGGCCTAGAGCAGGTTGGTTCGGAGCGTAAACTCTTTGGTCTATCTATTTGCAAAGATTATGAACTTACTAGCGTTTGTATCACTGGCATCTTGCTTGCACAGCACGTTCTCTCTCTTTCTCGCATTTTTACGTGAAGATACTTCATTCGCGGCACTAGCTCGTAGTTTTCGTTTCACTCTGAGACCCCTCCCTCCTGGCCCCCGCACCGCGTGCGTCTACTCCTCAATACTCTTAATATTGGGACATGATATTTGTACCGTGATCCAAATTGAATTTTATTTTATAAAAATACGGCATTGTGGACATATTGTGGATAACAAATTGTGTGTTTATTTTTATTACGTTATAAATAAAAAGATGTTAAAGTCAGCCTTTTCAAAGAATTTTGTTACGGTACTTTTTCCAAAACATCCAAAGTTTGACCTGTTTTGTCATAGATAGATAGTTTAACTCTTTATTGGACACCACAAGTACAACAAGAAATTATATATAAAAATAAAGTATAACAATGAGTGTCACAAGGGGCGGTCATTTGTAGTTTGACACTATTTAGTAATCTATGGTTTGACTAAGAAACTTGAAACTTATATCTCAGCGTTAGTAGTTATAATCTTTTGCTTAAATTCTTGATAGGTACATCAGTCAAACAGTCATCAGTAAACGTTGATGTACCTACCTACATTTTTATTTATTTTTATTTGCTTTTTTTACCAACCTAGTCAAGTGTGCTATTACTAACACGCCTTTCCGTTACCGAAGCAATCAGATGACCCTGAGACTCAGCCCTGAGACACAGAATAAATAATAGTACACCTGAGATTAGTCGTAAATTGAAGTTCCGATGCCTACTGAAAATACCTACTTAAGTACTCTAATTAAATGCTCTCGCTAGAGAGTAGTATTCCTTGATTAAATGTCTTTCAAAGTTTTAGTTGTTTTTTATGTTTACCATGAATTAAATATATTTATATTTATGTGTATGTATTTGACCAAGTGACCGCGAAGCGCGAGCAAAACGTCTCTTTGGGCAAAAATTCTTTAGTATGTCCGGATGACTGCCCGGATTTCTGTCCAGCAGCCTTATTGTCTAACTCTGGTGGTAATGGCAATCAAATCCATTACCATTACCATTGGCGGTTCCAGTTCGCCGTCCAGGGGAATTGTCTAATATTTTCGGTGGTAATCGTCTTGAAAAAGTGAAAGCCATTTCGTTCTTTCCACAGACTACATAACACCAAAAACATATAGCTCTTGCGTTCCATTTCATGAAGAAAAGCTTTGAGCACTTTTTAGTGCTTTTTTGAACTAATGGTTGTAAAATGTTAATTTAGCCATATAAACATGTGTAGTGTTTTATTTGTTTATTATAATCTAATTTTTATTAGTTATGCTGTTTATAAATGGATATTCTTCAAAAAATAATATTCAAGTATATTATAGCCTGACGTTGCGTAGAACGAAACGTTGGTTTGCAAGTTATTATTTATTCTGGACCATAACTACTTAGACTGAAGTATGTGTTTGTTTGTTGTTTACTTTAGCATTCAATAATGAAATGAAATTCAAATGCAAAAAAATAAATATTTAATAGGTACAGTCACAAGATTTGTGTGAGTTTGTGCGAAACGTGGATAAACTAAAAGTGGAATTGCTTTGTGAGATGTAATGTATGTCGAGGTTATGTTCGTTTTCGGATATAAAATTGACAAATATGCCTTGATTTAGCAACAAATACGTACCTATGTACCATATTGTATTTCAGAATGTCATCTGATAAAGTGGTCTTTGCATAGACCTACAATTGGTCATCGAGTTAGATCGAAACTTTGAACAAATATATCGCAAGTTCTAACAGTCTTTGGCTTGGCTATACAGGAATTTTGGTGGACTAATGAATATTATGTAGGCACCTATTCGAGTCTAGTTTAATTTACCTACTAGGTACATAGACATATATACTAGGTATATGCATTTTCACAAATGCTCATCAACAACATACATATTTTAATGGATTTTTACCTCATTTCAATGCATACATAATCGGTTATGTTTTGTGTCAAGAAAACATAACCGATTATGTTTGCTTTGAGCACCAGCCGGGGTTCAGATGGGCTGCAGCTTGCACCTGTGTCTGTATGAACATTTCCAGCTATCACAAAGCCTGATGTAGCTGTAGGTAGACATACAACAAATTAACCTCTCTTTTGAATTGTTACAAATTTGATCTAACTCTACAAAAGTAATACTGCATATTACAATATTGACTATGTAGTACTTGTTATGTAGATAATGACAAATGATCATAGCTATATCTTTATTTTCAGATTCAGTTTAGTACCTGTCTATCACAGTAAACAGGATCATTTCAAGTCGGATTGCAGCGGGAAGAGATTCATAGTATGTCCATAAAATGCAAAAGGATGCTGCTTCTCAAATCTACTTGTTATATTTGTATTATAATATGTAGGTATATACCTAGTTACTGCACTTTTTTATACCATTTGAATAAAATGGTGTGTTGGAAATATTTACTTTGTTGTTGTGAATTACTATATAATTACATTATAATTAGTGGAGCCAGTAATGGCTTGTAAGTTTTTAGAATGTTTTATGTATAGTCCTTATTTAATAAAGACACTTGCCCGTTATATTTTTTTTAGAAAGGTTTTTACAATAAAATAAACATGCTATTTAATAAAATTTGTTTAATTTTCTGTTTCTCTATCCATACTCAGTCTGTATTTATGCTAAAACTAGCTGCATGCCGAGGCTTTGCAAACATTGCCAGCCTCGTTCGAAATTTAAAGAAATATTTCCTCCAAATTGCAAATCTCTAGGTCCACCGGTTTAGGCTGTGTGTTGTCTGTGAATCAGTTGGTAGGTATGTCGCTTGTGATATACTATTTCATAGGTATCAATGTATGTTTCTACTTACAGAATAATTTGTAGTTAAAAAATAACAACAAAACATAGATAGATAGATAACTCTTTATTGTATATACTTAGAAGTAAATCGTACATTGTACATAATATAATATAAAAGTAGCGGTAACACAATCAGCAGTCTTATAGCTTACAGCAATCTCTAAACCAGAGTAAATTCCAGTAGTATTCATGTCAGTCATTCTGAAACAAGAAAAATTTATAAAACTTTGTATGTATTGTACGCTGACATAAATACACTGAATGCACTAAATATGGGTACTAGATAATATATACGAGTACACATACAAAGATATGAATATTACATTCATATCTCGGAAACAAATACTTCTGCTCATCACACAAATGATTGCACCTTGCGGGATTCGAACCCGCATCCATTGGTTGACTTTCAGTCAGGGTCACTAGCCACTCGGCCAACTGGTTGCCAAATGTAGTGGCACTGAATGTAAATGACAAAATGAATTTTTGAACGACAAATATGACAATGTGCAAAATTCAAGTTATCAGATTGCACTATGGAGAGTGAGCACAAGAACTGCACAATCTGATTCCCTTATCACCGTACAAACTAGAATATTGGTAATGCGGCACCTTTTTATGACAGAAATACCACACACAAGCACGAAGCTTCTGCTCATCAAACAAATGATTGCACCTTGCGAGATTCGAACTCGCAACTATTTGTTGACTCTCAGTCAGGGCACTAGCCAATCGTCAAAAGTAGTTACACCAAATGTTAATGACAAAATGAATTTTTCAGTTAACCCCTTACTGTCCACCTCTTGCGACCACTTGGGTGAACCTCGGAAAGTTTTTTTTCAACGGCTTACCTTCGTCCGCCTGGGTGTTACTTGTGAAATATTTAGTTTCCACTGTCCACCTTGTTATCAAAACTCTTCTGATTTGAAATGCATAGAGATTATGATTATAATTTATTGGTCTATTTTAAATGTTTTGATGATATTTGTTGTTGACAAAAAATAAAATACATTGAACATCCATAGATATTATAATAGCCACATGGTCAGCACCAATATTAGGGTCTTGAGAGCCTGTCCATTAGTTTGGAGATGTTTTTCTGCAGTTGGCTACAAATTCGCCCATCAAAATATTCTTCATTTTAGTTTTTGTAGGTTAGGTACATAAGTGCCTGTAATCGAATAAATTAGATATGTTAAACTGAAATAAGTGCTAGTAGAAGTAAATATCGAAATATTGTCTTTGTATCGAACTATATATATAAAAAAAAAACAGTGAACTTTCGGTTTGACTTTCGCAAGTTTGGAAGTCGAATTTTCGGAGAATTAGTGCCTGAAATTAATAAACCGCAATTAATTATGATACCTAGATTACCCCTTCCCTTTGAACTTACGCAAATAGTCAACTTTTAATTCAATAAAACTATAATTTCGTCACAAACTCAAAGCCAGTTGATACGAAAGGTTAGGACAGAGCAACCTTTTTCATTTGACATGTCTCGGTGGCGATGAAAATTTAGACAATACCAATATATGTCAAAATATGATGTTTCGTTCATTCATTTCGCTTAAAAACAGCTGATAGTGGGGACTCGGTGAAGATCACGGAGGAGATCACCGGTGGATAGTTAGACAATTCGAATTGGGAGATTCATGTTCGTAATGGTGTAAATGAACGTCAGTTTCATTATCACCAGAGTTAGACAATAAGGCTGCAGCTCCTCTACAGGTCAAATTTCTCAACCAATCTAGACGAAACTTGGTATACAGGAAAAGCAAATTTTTAGATTTTTTAAGTCGTCGGGGATTTTTGATTGGGGAGCTACTTCCCCTAAAAAAGTGTAAAAAACCGGGCAACTGAATATCTCCGCCGTATTAAATGCGTTTTAATCCGATGCATTGTTTGTATTATATTTTATATCATTTTTTCACCCGTTTTTACATCACCCGCGGGGTTTATCTTAAAAAACAAAGTCTGGTGTAATGCACTATGGAGCTGCGCTGAGTATAGACCCCTTTCACACACTCACTACTTAAAGTGTTAATAAGTTGACTTACTATTTTGTTTGTGCTTGTGTGTTGTATAAATGATTTTCATTCTTTCAATCTTCATAATTTTATTATGACACACCCTTACTTTAATGTATTCATAGACTGGACTAGCCCCGTGCGGGGACAGTTCAAACACCCCGAGGCAGTAGAGGCCGTCTTTCTGCTGGAGACAGCGATCGTGGTTGTCGAGGTGGAACAAACAAGGGAGGCGCGCATTGTCTTCAACTGAAACAATTATTATTTAGTTTCAAGCTATTTTAATGTCAAAGTATTTTATCTTAAATAAGCCAAATCATAAATAGCAGTTTTACAATTCATAATTAACATCTCATGAACAAAGATAAATACTTAAATAGTTGATCTATCAATAAAATTCAGTTAAAGCATGCTTTCAGTTTGAAAAGGAAATTTCCCTTTCATGTGCCAACATAGTTAAATCTCACACTGGAAAAGAAATACCCTTTTAACTCTACCGGTGCTTCGGAAATACGCCTGTTAGAGAAGAAAGCACCAAGAAAGTCTACGGGGTTGAAATATTTTCCATTTTGTAATTTCATTATAATTTTTTCAGATGTCAGAAATTATAATAAACCAACATAACAACATATTTAAGTTACAAATATATTAGATAAAAGTGACATTTAGATGTCCCACAATCATCAAACAATCAAACTGGGGAAAATAAAGTAAAAATTTTAACTGAGTATGATATATAAAACACGTGATATCATGTCATTATCTCATAGCATGTTGTAGTCATGAGACATCTCACGAAGGGAGGCACGTTTGTATTTTTTTTACATTCGTGACTGTAATATCTAAAATTGTAATTGTTATTTAGTTATTTTTGCCGTTGTAAATTGTCAATATATCAATGATTTAGTCGGAAATACCAGTTTAGTGAAGTAACTCAAATGTTCAAAGCTGCCCCTTAACTGGGGCAGCTTTGAATCTACCTGGGGCACTTTTGAATTGATGAATATAAACAAAAACTACTTAAAATATTTAAATATTATTATTTAATCAAGTATTCTATAATGTTAACAACACATTATGTGAAACTAGGAACAGGGACAAAGGAACCATGGTAGTTAATAAAGCGTTAAACAGTTATTATAAACTTTACAACCAAACCAATATTTTTTTAGAACATAATTAACTACTTACATTTTTAGGAACAGTTAGAACACAGTTTTATAAACTTAATAAACTTAAAAACAAATACAAATTCGCTTAATAAACGAATTTGTATTTGTATTAGTTTTACTTTATTATTATTACATCAGAAATCACATTATGTGACGTTCAGTCGGGATTAGGTACCTATAAATAGTTTAATAAATCTGCTTCGTAAAAATCTTAGTTCAAAAGTGCCCCCTTTGTTTTGTTCAAATCTGTCCCAATGGGTATTATAAAGAATAATGGTTATTTCATTTACGTAAACACACTCAGTGACAGCGAACTTCAGGTTTAATATTTAAACATTACAATAATCTAAACCGTAAGCAAAGTTCCACTTATCAATATCTCCAAATCTTCCATCAATATCCTTACAACTTTTTTTCGTGGTGTTTAAATGGTTGTGAAACATAATTTTTGGTACATTTGCATTCAAACTGATCTCGTGAACTCGTTCGTTACCGGGGCACCTGTACAAAGGAGGCACATACTCTGAAATTTTATTCACTTAAGGCGCTATGGGAGCCATTTTTTTTGTTCTGCTCTTCAAGGTGCAGGTTAAGCAGGACAGGTGATGCATCTCATGAGCCAATTTTAGTTATTATTTACAATGTTATTTTATTTTATATAATAACCTTATGATTTTTCTGATATTACAGAAGTATTTGAATGTTTATTACGAATAAACACATTTTTTTCTTGTAAAATTATGTCCGATAGATACTGAATGAAGTTGATTCATTCCATCGACGAGAACGTCAAAACAGGTATTTTTTCAGAAAACTTTACCTTGTTTTGATATCGAGCCAAATTTATTTAATCGCGTTTCGGTGACCACATCCGGTTTAAGTATTTTGTGAACATTTATAACACATAAAAAAATTAAGTCAATTAACCGTTTCGTCAAAGGTCTAGTTTAAAATATTCGTGAGGACGAATCGTCAAATTTGGAGCCCATTTCACCTTAACGTAAATATAGAAGTGTTAACTTTTTACTATCATGTAGCTAAGATACATAAGAGAGCAGGAGGAGCTGAACGAGTGGAGTAAAGGAGGCGATCCGCGGCGGCACGGCGAGTTAACAGTACGGCGACCCGGGAATCTTCCAGGTTGGTCCGTTCCAAATCATTTCGAGTCAGCGAGCTGCGGTAGTGAGGGAAGCCTTCGCCTTATTGCGTGTTAGGATACAGTTTGAAAGATACTTTCTGTTTCAAAGATTCACATCCCTCTGGGAAATACAACCTTACACACACACTCCTGTTTGCACAAGTACTCTTTTAATTTTGAACGTTCTAAGGCATAGACAACAGTATTCCGTTGCGTTGTGACCAATATATGATAAACTGCTGACACTAAGTTTTCTACTAGCCTAGGTTTCTGCAGTTCTAATGTAAATTCATATCGTACAGGCCAAATTTATGTACCTACTATTTATGTATGAGAAAATTTTGTAATCATATTTGAGTATTTAAATCCTATTATAAGAATTAGCTGTGTAGATCATATTTTTGATGCAGACCAAACTTAGTTAAGTCAGGGCGGTCGCACTCCGCAACAAGTACAAATAAATTCGAGGGCGCAATATTCGGGTCCGTTCAGTCGAGTGTCAAGCGTGCGCTCGATGAGTCGCGCGCCTTGTACTTAGCGATAAAGTACCTACTTACGTAAAGTTATTGACAAATTTTAGTCGTGTTTTAATTATGAGTACCAAGAAGTAACCTAGAAGGTATTGCATAGCATTCGGCTGTTTGAATAGTGATAGAAATGACGACTTTCACTCAATATAAATCAAGGAATTCAGACACCTTTATTCATCAAAGTGCAATACCTATAGGATATAATCATAAGCAACCAACGACACTTATACGTAGGTAGGTATCCCACTAAACTTATCGGCGTTCTGAAAACGGGATAGGTAGGTAGTAAAAATGAGGTAGTAGGTCTATTCTGATAAGAATGTCATTGTATGTAATAGAACTATTTTAATTTATAATAATAAGTAATAACATAATACAGTATTATTTATTTATTCTGTTACAATATCTTAGTCATAACATATCACAGAATAATTAGTAGTACAAGTACCTAGTCATATTTTAATACAACTTTACCGAACGAAAAGGGGACAGAGGGGGGGGGGGGGGGGAAGGGGTCTGAAACGGTTAGAGCAATGGAAGTTCTCGCGCGTTGTAATACGGTGCATTCTAGCATGCACGCGATGAGCGAGCGCCTTCTAGGTAAATATAATTGAAAGCTCGCAGCGCTGTGCGAGTAAAATTGCACTTTATAGCGTTGTAGCGAGAGTCGCTATTTATTTAAATGACTTTACTCAGTTATCCTTCTGTACGTGTACTATTATTTATTCTGTGGTTAAGTGAAAAAACATTTCTTTTTGAATACCTCAGTAAAGGGGACAGAACCAAGCTTTGATGTTTGATGTGTTTTTGTTGTTCGTTGTTTTAACATATGCGTGTTTTTTATCTATATATACTTGTAATAAAACTGTGACGGGTCCAATTCTGTACATTGAAGATATTTAGAAATTTTCTTTTGGAGGGTACTCTATATTCGATACTGAAGCCAAAACTGTTTTTATTTTTCATTTTTGTCTGTCTGTCTGTCTGTATCTTGGCTAGGCATCACGCCGAAACTACTGAATGAATTTAAATTAAACTTGGTATGATTTGAGTTCATACTACGAGGTAGGATATAGGATACTTTTAATCCCGAAAAATTAAAGGGTTCCCGCAGGATAGTCGTTGAAAGTTATTTTAAAGAACATGTATCACGCTGAAACTACTGGACGGATTTTGTTGCAACTTGGCACAGTCATAGTTTATATAATGGGTAAAAATTGAGGATAATTTTTATCCCGAAAAAATAAAGAGTTCCTGCGGGATAATGTTCCAAATTCTGTAAATTGAAGATATTTTGTATTTTTTTGGAGGCCGTTCTATATTCAATACTAAAGCCAAAACTGTATTTTTGTCATTTTGGTCTGTCTGTCTGTCTGTCCGTCTGTCTGTATGTACCTTGGCAGCGCATCATGCCGAAAATACTCACTGAATTCAAATGAATTTTGGTATGATTTCAGTTCATACTTCGAGGTAGGACATTGGATACTTTTCATCCCGAAAAATTAAAGAGTTCCTGCAGGATAGGGGTGGAAAATTATTTAAAAGATTACGCACACTGAAACTATTGGAGGGATGTTGATCAACTTGGCACAGGCATAGTTCATAAGATAGGTGAACATTATGGTTACTTTCAATCCTGAAAAAATAAAGGGTTCCTGCGCGATATGGGTGCAAATTCTGTTCATTAAAGATACTGTGTTTTTTTTTGGAGGTTTCTCTTCATATTATAATAAAGCCTAACCCGTATGTTTTCCATTTCTGTCTGTATGTCTGCCTGTCTGTATCTTGGCTACGCATCACGCCACCGGAACTACTGGATGAATTCAAATGAAACTTGGTATGATTTGAGTTCATACTACAAGGTAGGACATAGGATACTTAACATCCCGAAAAATTAATGGGTCCTCGCAGGATATGGGTTGAAAATTATTTTAAAAAAAACACGTACCACACTGAAACTAATGGACGGGCTTTGATGCAACTTGGCACCGTCTTTAGTTATATGATGGGTTAAAATTGATGATATGATTCGTCCCGAAAAATGTGGAAAATTATTTTAAAGTAAACGTATCACACTGAAACTATTGGACGGATGTTGATGCAACTTGGCACAGACATATATCTATACTTATAAAAAAGCAATAGGAACCAAAAAAGGCTGTAAAAAGAAGACAAATAAATTAATGCTCTTGGGTGCTTAAAATGGGTATTGAACATTTTTTTTTTAATGTGTCGCTCTGTCTGTTTGTCTGTATGTTTGTTTGTTCACGCATCACGTAAAAGCTTTTGGACCGATTGCAATACGGTTTTTATTGTTAGATCGTTTAGGGTTTGATTTAAAAACTGGTGTAATTGGTAACTCAATCTGGTGAGTTGGAAGCCGAGCAATTGGTAAAAGTATTTTTGACCACAAAATAAATGTTGATCATATGTTGGTATATTGGTCCTGGAATAGCACATTATGGTGCTTTGAACCTAAAGAAACGACCACGCGTGCGAAGCCGCGGGTACAGCTAGTTCTGTAATAAAGCCCTTTGATATTGAATTAACCATCTTGTTTTAATTACCTCGCCCCGGTCAACGGTCCGTTTCCTTAGCCGGGCAACGGTCTTTCACTACTACATTATCAATAAGTACTCTATTAAAGAGAAACCCCATGCTGAGACCACTGATCGCCTTCTCGGAAGTAGAATAGGTGGCTTGATTTCAGGGTTATTTTGAAGAAAAAAAACCCTGATACTGTCAGGCAAGGGCGGACCTAGCCTTCGAGCCAGGGGGGGGGGGGGGGGGTGTCCCACAATTATATCCAGCCTGGGTTCCAAAATAATACCATACTAGATGTTCCCCACGGTTGCACTCGTGTAGCCTATGCCCAAAGGCTGGGCTGATCCATTTTGTTGTGGCGGTTTAGTTTGCCATTACGAGCACCTGGTGGTGACAGTCAACCAGCCACAGAGTTGGACGCGTCACGGCCACCACCATCCACCGTTCCATTGGCAGGTTCTCCAGTTTCTGAGGTTCCATCGTTCCAACGAAGAATGAGTGGACAAAAGCCTTGCAGCTGGCACAGAAAAATGACCCAGATATCAAGCCAATTCTTGAGTGGATTAAAACTAGCCTAAGCCTAAATGGCAGGATGTTGCAACGACAGGAAGCTATTGGAGGCAGTGGGTCAGTTTGGCTATCCACCATGGGTTATTGTGCAGAAAATTGGAAAATGCTCGAGGAGATCACTGTTATTTACAAATGGTTGTGCCTAAAGCGAAGGTGCCTGATGTTCTACAACTCTGCCACAACGGATGTTCAGGAGGCCGTATGGGAATCAAAAGGGCCCTGTCAAAGATACGAGAGTAATTCTTTTGGATCCACAGCCGTGATGATGTGAGAAACTGGTGCCGCAAACCTGCAGACCTGATAACTAGCTTTCCAAAGGATTCTCCGCGCAGAATTGCAGATTGTGCAATTGGCTCGCGCTTTAGGTTGGATGAAGGTTGTAGGCAGGTGGAATGGTCTGGAAAACGGGTGTCTGAGAAGATGAGGGCTCGATATAACCGGAAATTGAGAGATCTGGGATTCGTCAAGGGTTCACTGATTGGGTTACATGATCCAGTGCGCGGCAGAGGAGGGTCTCCAAGGTTGCAAGTGGAAAGAGGCGGACCATACCCGCGTTATGAACAGGATCAGCGACGTCACATGCCGGTTCCAGGGGGAGGACCAGAGAAGTGCTCCTGAAATTGTTTATGTTAATCGACTGGCGTTATACCACTGGACTAACACTGCTCGGGACGAGCATGTCTTAGGAGGAGGCAGAGTTACGCCGGTCGATTCTTAGAAAAACAAGTAGGTAACAAAATGTTCGAGAAGTGTGTCTGAATGACGCAATACCTACATTTAAAGGAACAGTCTGGAACACACTAGTAGAGCGTAGGTACCTACAGAAGTTTCCAGAGCGCGCGGTAGGTATATACCTACGGGCGCGGCAACATCAAAGGCACCGCCGACGTTAGGTACCTACGGGTGCGGGGCGGCGCGGAAACTCAAAGGCGCGCCGACCTTGAAAGTTCAAATACCTACAGACTACTGTTAGTACATACGAGTAGTTACGAGTACCTTCTGGAAACGTCCGTCGCGGTATATATAATCGCCTGTCTGGGTCAGTATTGACTTAGCTTTCGAAACGAAACGATCAAAGTGATTCGAAGCGAGGATTCAGTGATAATTGATAAGAGTGTACAGTCAAGTTAAAGAGTGTTTGAGAGTTATTTATTGGATTAATTTCTTTTTGTGGTTTTTCGAATAAAGGTTGTAATTTTTGGTGTAGCTAGCGTACAATAATTTTATCCGAACCCCAGCTCGTAATAATAATTAAAGGATGAAGCCTCTGAGAAGATTAAGCGTGCTACTGAATTGAGCGTGAAAGTTCTTAGCTATTTCTATAGTTTTTTTTTTGAACTGTTGTTGTCTTTGTTGACTGAAGTAGCCTGATTAATATCATTAATATTTGAAAATGTCAGAGTTCAGCTCGAAAACGATGTTATGGTAATGAAACTATTGATATTATACTTAGTGTTCGAAGTCGTCGTTACAAATACGTACCATATTGAATGTTTACTTAGTGTACTCCGATTCTTGCGGGAGATTCAAATCTTATGTTTGAATAAAGTTCGTTCGTTCAGCCTTTGGTTGTTTGATTTTATAACCTATACTAATAGGGTTTTATGGGATTTGTACACTTAGTTTAAAAAACTTTGTGCCGGTGGTTTTTAAGAATAATTGCTATAGTGGAATGATCCGTGATGGTGGTTGAAATTACTGAGGTAGTTGATTTTAATGACGTCTTCAAAAACAAGTAATCTAAACAATTATTCTCACGAGTTGGAAAATTATGCGCAGGATCACACAACAGCAACAGCTCATGATGAGCCAAAATCGCTAGATATTCCTCGCAACTACTATAAATGTATCAATAATACTAATGTTCATATAATCTGTCACTACGAGTATTATATTTCTGAAAGACTTAAGAGATAAAAGTATCTTATCCAATGAAGTCAAAAAATTATCTAATACACGATAAGATGGTGACAGTAAATGGCAACTAAAACAGTTTCTATTCCTAGGTGAATAGTTAAACAGCTTCAAATGCTGGTGATTTGGATACTATAGCTGAGATGTCATTGCGAACAAAGACACCTTCATTTTATTGGGAGCAGTCGGTTTTGAAGTTATCTAGCACGAGAAAAAAAAACTTGTTTAACCAACACTCTGTTAGTATCAAAATATCGATGTCAACTTGTAAACTGGCAAGTAAGATTTCAATTTGGGGTAACTACCGGTCAATACTTCTTATATTCTGGCAAACGACAGGTAATTTTCTTGTTATATTCACCAAAGAGACTGTGTACCTCTTTAATATTACATTGGAAGGATTCTGAAATGTTGTAATTATCCAAATCATTTATAAAGTCGTTGTTATCCATATTTGATTATAAGTTTCGGAAAAAGTTCTCACTTGTGCAGGCTAAAGTATGTGCTTAGCAATTCGCGACAGACATCAAACACTAGGTGAAAGAAATTAACATAATAGGTGAAATAATAACAGAATGGGCTATTTAGTTCTAAATTGGGACCGAAATAAGACATAGTAAGACATAGCTGGTCTTATGATGGAGCCGGAAGGTAGTCACAGGAACTCCACAACAAAATGATGAAACCCCTTCGAATTTGTTTGGTTTGAACGAATACCTACTTTGTATAAATTTGTGTGATGTTTTATATTGGTGTGTTTGTTTATTAATTTAATTAAATCTTAAATGTAACTATTATAGTCAAAATTTGAACCTTGTTTACTATAATCTAGTAAGGAATCGTAGAGCCGTAACACTGTAATTTTTGAAAATTAATATCTTATATTATTTTAAGGCTAAAGAAGGCTAGTTGTGTGAGTTGCAGCTTTTTTATAAGGTGTACGCCCGCTGAACTATTACCTACTTTTAACTAGATGTATGGCCGCGTAAGCACGTTTAAGGTTCGATAAAATCTTTTGTATTTGTGCACCAAACTTACTATTGGTGTAATTTTAAACACAAAGATAGATAGCGACTTGTCACTGCACAATACATGTACCCTTAAGGTGGTAAAACTTACATTTTACTGGTAGTACATTTTTTTTTGTGGATTCCGTAGGTACAATAGTACAATAAGTACATAATTTTTTTATGGATAACTTATGTAACATTAGTATATAAATTGTTTATGGATATCATAGGTAACATAGGTAAATAAAATGTTTGTGGATATCATAGGTAACATAAATACACAAACAGATTATGTACATAAACTGTTTTTGGGTAGTTTAAATATCACTTACCAGAAAATTGTTCACCATTTACTCCAGCAACTAAAATTAACAATTTAAACAACCCACTCATCGTGCCTTCTACTTAGTTACTAAGCCCATGCATAAATAATATATTTATATAAACAACACTATTAGTAGAGAACGGGTTGGCAAAAAATTAATATAGAGGTACTTAACATGAATATGCAAGTAATTAAATATATCTACATGAATTTCTAATCAAGAAAATAACTAACAATGAAATATCTTGACTGCTAATAACACTATAATTATTTTTCACCTATTGTGCAATTATATAAGAACTTAATCAAATAACTAGCTGTACCCGCGGCTTCGCACGCGTGGTCATTTCTCTAGGTAAATTACTATTTGTACTATTCCAAGACCTAAATACCAATATACCAACATTTGATCAAAACCTAGCAATCGATAATAATATTTTTGACGGCTGAAGGAAGCCGTCAAAAAGATTATTATCATTTGATAGGCTTCTACTCATCGGATTGAGATACGAGTACCAAGTACCCCAGTTTATAAATGAAACCTTAATTATCTTCTTTGTACAGACTTTTTTGTTCTTATTGTTTTACTATCTGTACCCGCGGCTTTGCACGCGTGGTCATTTCCTTAGATTAAGAGTACTATAATGTGCTATTCCAGGACCTAAAATACCAATATACCAACATTTGATCTAAATTTCTTCAACCGTCAAAAATATTTTTATCAGTTGCTCGACTTCTAATCGCCAAATTGAGATACCAATACACCAGTTTTTAAGTCAAACTCTAAACTATTCTACATTGAAAACTGCATAGCAATAAGTCAAATACTTTTTACGTGATGCACAAAAATAAATATACAAACAGACAGAGAGACACAAATTAAAACAAAAAAAGTGTTTTGTATTTTATTTTAGGTACCTTACCACCACTTTTTTTTATTTGACTTCTTTCGTACCTATTGGTTTCTTATAAGTAGGTATAGATAGATGACTGTGCCAAGTTGCATCAAAATCCATCCAGTAGTTACAGCGTGATAAGTGAGGCATGAGCAGCTCGCCAGGTTCTAACTGATCCCGTCAAAGGAGAAATGAAATGCATGATGCCTCCGACTGCATCTTATATTTCAAAAACAACAATCTAATGTTTGTTTGCCTCTTTTAGGTTTGATTCACAGTCTATTTTTTTGTTTTTTTCTTTCAAATAACTTTCAACCCCTATCCTGCGAGAACACTTTAATTTATCGGGATGAAAAGTGTCCAATGTGTCCTCGTAGTATAAACTCATATCATACCAAGTTTCATTTGAATTCATTGAGTAGTTTCGATGTGATGCGCGGTCAAGATACAGACAGACAGATAAAAACGAAAAAAAAAGTTTTGGCTTCAGTATCGAATATAGAGTACCCTCAAAAAAATGTATCATTTATTACTTCAAAATTAACATAACTTTGGACCCTTGTCCCGCAAGAATCCTTTATATTTCGGGATAAAAGGTATCCACAATTTTAACCCATCATTTAAACTATGCCTGTGCATCAAAATCCGTCCAGTAGTTTCAGCGTGGTAAGTGTTCTTTTAAATAATGTTCAACCTCTATCCTGCGAGAACCCATTAATTTTTCGGGATGAAAAGTATCCTATGTACTACCTCGTAGTATCAACTCTCATACCAAGTTTCATTTAATTTCATTTATTAGTTTCAGTGGCATGATTCTCGGCTAAGATACAGACAGACAAAAAAGAAAAAAAAAACATTTGTGGTTTCAATTTAGAATAAAGAGAAAAAACAAAAAAAAGTGTTTTATGTACAGAATTTGAACCCATATCCTGAAGGAACACTTACATTTTTGGGGATAAAATGTATTTTTAATTTTCACCCTTCATATAAACTATGACTGTGCCAAGTTGCATCAAAATCCGTCCAGTAGTTTCAGCGTGATACGTGTTCTTTTAAATAAGTTTCAGCCCCTATCCTGCGGGAACCCTTTAGTTTTTCGGGATGAAAAGTATCCAAAGTCCTACTTCAAAGTATGAACTCAAATCATACCAAGTTACATTTGAATTCATTCAGTAGTTTCGGCATGATGTGCTGCCAGGATATAGACAGACAGACGGACACACAGACAGAAAGACAAAAAAGAAAAAACAAACATTTTTGGTTACCAAATCCAAACAATAATATAAAATATCTTCAATGTACAGAATTTGGACCCCTATCCCGCAGGAAACCTTAATATTTTCGGGCTAAAAAGTATCTATAATTTTCACCCATCATATAAATTATGACTGTGCCAAGTTGCATTCAAATCTGTCCAGTAGTTTCAGCGTGGTACGTGTTCTATTAAATAACTTTCAGCCCCTATCCTGCGGTAAACCTTAAATTTTTCGGGATGAAAAGTATCCAATGTTCTACCTAGAAGTATGAACTCAAATCTTACTAAGTTTAATTTGAATTCATTGTGTAGTTTCGGCGTGATGCTATGCCAAGATACAGACAGACAGACGTCCAGACAGACAGACCGAAAAGAAAGAAAAAAGAAACAGTTTTGGTTTGAGTACCGAATATAAAACTGACTCGAAAAAGAATATACAAAATTTCTTTAATTTACAGAATTTGGACCCCTATCCCACAGGAACTCATTATATACTTGATTTTCAATCATCATATAAATTATAACTGTGCCAAGTTGTATCAAAATCCGTCTAGTACTTTCAGCGTGATACGTGTTCTTCTAAAAAACTTTCAAGCCCTATCCTGCGGGAACGCTTTAACTTTTCGGGATGAAAAGTATACTCGTACTATGAACTCAAATTATGCCAAGTTTGATTTGAATTCATTCAGTAGTTTCGGCGTGATGCCTAACCAAGAGAAGTTGAAGATCGGGCTCAGTGGCATTGACAAAGAGAGGCCTACGTACAGCAGTGGATGAATACGGGCTGATGATTTTGATGATGAGGATTATAGACGATGTGTCACTACAACAAAATAAAGATAACACATACTAACCTACTATCGTTTATGAATACCTAATACCTAATTGACCGAGCGAGCGCGAAGCGCGAGAGAAGCGTCTCCGTTTCAGCTTGGGCAAAAATGCTTTCGTATGTCCGGATGTCCGTCTGTCCGGATCTCTGTTCTCTTCTACAGGTCGCATTTTTCAACCGATCTAAACGAAACTTGGTACACAGCTTAAACAAATTTTTTAGTGGTCGGAACTTTTTGATTGGGGGTACTTCTCCCAAAAAGGGGCAAAACTACTACTAAAACTAAGGGGCTACTGAATATCTCCGCCGTATAAGATCAGATTTCGATGATTTTTTATTTATTTGAAAGGTAGTAACTTTAAATTGGTCTCATAAAAATTCGGTGAGGATCTGATGAGTATCTTCGGCAGATGAGCAGAATAACTCCTCAAAAAGCAGTAAAATTTCTCACTTTTACCAGTGGGATCAGCCCATTACCCTCTAGGTAGGGATTGATGGAGCACCTTGGTTATTAATATTAGTATTACAATAAAATAACTAGATGTCACTACTGTGCACCGCTAGATTGTTTGCAAAAAAGTTTGTACGCACGAAGTCTACAGCTACACAGAGCCACTAGTATATTATGATATTCATCGATCTATTTGATTACAAAAAGTGTACAACCTTTCATAAGCGCCACCATAATTTATAGGGATCAGTCATAGCGGAAAGTAATGTACGTTGAACGTACCTCATGTACGTAAGTCGATGATTGCTGTGCAGGTATCTAGATTGATCTATATCTCTGGCTACACAAAGATTTTGCTTACCTGCGTTTTCCCAATGTAATTAAATGCATTAAATACTACTAAATCATAATATTTTCAGCACGTACACTATAAGGAGCATTCGTACACTAGTTTTCAATATTACGTAAATAATTTCTAATAATATTGCTAAGTATGAATTCTAAGTGGCGCTGCTGGGGAGTATACTCCCCAGCAGCGCCACAATAAAATGTTTATTATTTCGTTTTCTGTTCTATGCACAGCAATTATCGACTTACGTACATGATGTACGTTCAACGTACATTACTTTCCGCTATAACTGATCCCTATAAATTATGGTGGCGCTGCTGCGAATGACACACTTTTATATATTGGATTGGTGTGGATGTTTCTAACTAAATAAAACAACTATTTTTTTTGGATATATTATATTTCATTGACCGAGCGAAAGCGAAGCGCGAGCTAAACATTTCCATTTCAGCTTGGGAAAAAATGGTTTCGTACTCGTATGTCCGGATGTCTGTCCGGAATTCTGTTCTCCTCTACAGTTCGTATATCTCAACCGATCTAATACTAATACAGGTTAAGCAAATTTGTAGATTTTTTTAGGCGTCGGGGATTTTTGTTTGAAGGGGGGGGGGGGGGTGAATTGCTCTTACAATAAGGTAACTAGATGGCGCTACTGTGCACCGCTAGATTGTTTGCAAAATGTTTGTGCTCGTGAGGTCTACAGCTCGCAGAGCTACTAGTATTGGTTGGCTCACGCATGAAATTGGACTAGAAAGCCAAAAAATATATGCATATATTTTTTGTGTCATCACGCGATGCTAAGCCCCGCCTCTAGGCTCCGCCCACTTCCCGTTTTTTCCTCCTTACACTAAACTACAAACTATTTAACCTAGTAATTATAATTAATATATCGTATATTAAAAATTAAAAAAAAAAAAAAACAAAAAAAAATATGCACGAATAGAATTTTTAGAAAATTGACCACAGGTCATTTGTGTGATGAGCAGAAATGTTTGTTTTTGAGTCATGGATGTAATATTCTTATCTATGTATGTTTATGCGTTATCTAGTGCCCATAGCACAGGGTACCCTAGTTTGGGGCTAGATAATTGGTGTGGAAATGTCCCAAAAAAATAAATATAAAAAATAATTAAATCAACTTTATACAAAATATGTTGACGCTTGCTGGCATTAATAAATAATTAAAAATTGTGTTGTAGAGGGCCTGATTTGTTTAAAAACATGATTTCTAGAGCATTCTCAACCGATTAGATTCACATTGCTTAAGTGCTGTCGGAGAGCCTGAACTGAACAAGATGCTATCTCGTCGACTTGCGAGCATTGTTTTATGACCTAATATGGAACAGATTATGAAATATATGTTTTTAAAGGTGACCTCGAGCCAAACTAGTTATAGCTGTGTTCATTCGTATTTGAATCAAATTTGTGTTTATAAACTATTTTCATAAATACCTTCTAAATGGATTTACCATTGTCTTTTGCGATAATTAAGTATTTGCAATTATGCAAACTTGTTTTCGGTGTTTAATTTCAACACCATTGATAAACACATCGGATTTGACCTGCTCGTACTTAGTTCGAATTACGAACAAAGTACCTAGCAGTATTTATTTATTGTTTGATTTTATTCTATTAGCGGCATATTCTTTTTAAGCAATTGAACGCAAACCTGTAGTATTAGATAGTTCTACCCCTCCTAGAGAGCAAAGCGAACGAAAGTACATTTACCTGGTAGTATTTCTTTATTCGATTTTATTAGCTGCATATCCTTTATGGATCGATTCAACGCAAACCTGTAATATTGGGTAGTTCTAGACCCCCTGGAGAGAGCAAAGCGAACGAAAGGTGGTCTAGAATGCCCAATATTACACTACTTGCGGTCAATATACAGCGTCATGGTCAGGGGTGGTTAAGAAACAATGTGAAGAGGCTGAGCTCTCCAGGAGTTCTATTACCTATCTTGTTTCAATCAGATTTTCATTATGACTTAATGCGGTGCATTAGAGCTATTGCTAATAAAATCTGTTTGCAACAAGTCAAATTGGCTTCTGTATTTGGCCTGCAGTTATTCAAAGATACTCTATGGGCTAAGGAATATGTCAAATTCTAAACTATCAATCAAAATAAGAGCTATTTTTTCTTCTTACAAGATTATATGCCGTGTTTTTAAAGATCTTTGGCTCTCGTCTTACGATTCTTTTGACGCAACAATTATTTAGCGCCATTTAAAATAACTCTAAATCGGAGGTTCTACAAAATCTAGATTTATTCTTTGTTACCTCTATTTTTAACACCGCATTTAATGCCACTAGTCTCACTTTGGTTAATTAAAACTTTATTTTAGCCCCACTTTAAATAGTCTCGTTTATAATGTGAATGATTTACATTTAATTTTCTTGTTGTTTAAATGTTATTTAAATAATTAAGAAAAGGAATGAATAAAATAAGTTATTAAAATATTGTTTTACATTATTATTATTTTATAAAACAATTAATAGTATGAAATGTTTTTTGAGATGTGACATGTAGCATGGGCTACCAATAAAATTTATATTTAATTTTCACATCTACGCAGTGCGCCAGATTATACAGAATGCCGAAGAGTATAATCGGCCACTGTGCTTAGCGTTTGTGGACTACGAGAAGGCATTTGACTCAATCGAGACCTGCAGGCTGATTACCTAAGGAGTGAGGTTGAGTCATTGCCATTGAACACCCATTGCCAAACTCTTTCACGACCTTCAAGAGCACCCTTGAAGGTCGTGAAGGAGTTTGAATTCACTAAACAGTTAACGCGCACCCGTTAAGCACCCGCAATCAACACTAATGCCGGGAAACCGGTAACTAGGCGCAGAATTAAGCTTAATTAATTAATATCTACACATACAGACTAACCCGCAAACTAACACTTCCAACTTGTGCACGCGCACTGCATCCATGGCTCAAGACTCGATAAACTTTTTTTTTTAATATTACCTTCCCTCTATGACTTTTAATTAATACTTTGTCGATTAAAATACAAGTTTATTTGTTTTACTCACAACAACATATGTTACCTTCGTCTATTAAGATATTAAACAGATATTACATTATTTATATTATGCTAGCTATGAACACAGATGTACTTAAGCAACTTTCTTATGTAACGTAATCATCTAATGCATGGAAATATATAGCACCTATTGTTGATATTCGAAGGGAAGCGTCGAAAGCCATCGCACAGGTTCTTCCTAGCGTGGTTTTTCGTCGTGACCTATAAAAATGTTACAAAACGTCCTCATATATTAAAATGTGTACTTACAATCACGTAGCTTTGTTCACAAGTTTTAATTATACCTATGCATTGTTTATTTTATATCGTAGCCTAAATTACCTACTTACTTATCTTTAACCTAACTTTTCAGTTTTAAATACCTTAACTTAAAATCTAAATCTAAAAATGTAAAAATGTATGTAACGAAATTTATGTGAATAAATTATTCTTATTATAGCAATCCTTAACAATAAAAGGTGTGCTTTGAGATGGCGAACGGCAAATAGCAGGTCACGTGATGTGATAATATCTACCGAAATGCGAGAGGAGGAGACGCATAGGGTTGTTTGTTAAAGATACAGATTTAAAATATTATTTTGCAAAGGCGTTCGCCGCATTAGTGGGTACTAACACAGTATTTCCACTGAATTCAAATTTACGGTTAGATTGCAGTGTGGATTGCTGATCATTGTCAAATTTCCAAAACCGCTCAGGATTTTGTTTAATATCAGATTCAGTTTGATTGATGTATCGTCTGTAGGATATCTCAATGAGTTCTTTAACTTTTGCCTGTAAAATCTGAACATTTCCCTATTAAATTCCTGCTGTTGTTCTATTATTTTTTTCCAAATGAAAGTTCTTATTTTTAACCCCCGAACAAAGAGACGGGTGTTATAAGTTTAGGGTGTGTATCATTGTGCGTGTGCGTGTGCGTGTGCGTGTTCGTGTGCGTGTGCGTGTGCGTGTGCGTGTGCGTGTGCGTGTGCGTGTGCGCATGTGCGTGTGCGTGTGCGTGTGCGTGTGCGTGTGCGTGTGCGTGTGCGTGTGCGTGTGCGTGTGCGTGTGCGTGTGCGTGTGCGTGTGCGTGTGCGTGTGCGTGTGCGTGTGCGTGTGCGTGTGCGTGTGCGTGTGCGTGTGCGTGTGCGTGTGCGTGTGCGTGTGCGTGTGCGTGTGCGTGTGTGTGTGTGTGTGTGTGTGTGTGTTATGTGTGTGTGGGGTGGGGCTCGATTTTCTCGAATTTACACAATACCAAAATTATTCCATGCCTTCAACCTAACCGCGTGGTTTTCCAAAACGTTCGAAGCCAGGTGACATTTCCTTCATCTATATCTAGACGTCAAACGTCAAGCTGTCGATTGCAACAGCGAAAACAGTACAGACGTTCTGTTTGAACCAACAGACCCAAGTAAGTTGGGTGAAACCAAACATTAGTTTCGAACAAACACCCGCCACGAACAGGTTACAAACAAACCAGGACAAAGTTACAATCGCTTGATTGACCACCACATCCCTCCCCTAGACCTCAACAAACAATGCACCACCGAAGACAACGCAGAGCATCCCTAACCCGAATGAGATAACCTACACTGGAGAGATTGGTTCAGTCAGCCCATCCAAAGCGTTGCGGCAGAACAACATTGTTTGGTGGCTGATCAACAAAGAAGGAGGAGGAGGAAGCGAACAAAATCATCAAACAAAACATAACCAAAATCGGTTTACATATACCGTCGCTAACTCCTCAATTTTACATAATTTACTCTAAAGATAATAGTTAACAATTACTGGATAACCCCTTGAGTATGACAACCTTCTTCCTTACCGGTGACGCCGCAATCTGCCCTCATCAGGAGCGGAAGGCCCCTACGCGATACGAACCTATCTCTAACGCAGCTATAAAGTTTCCGTCGGCAGGTCATCAACAAGAATCACAGGGGTTCCTGTTCCGGCAATACCCATTGCGTTTGATGAGATGAGCCTTCAGGCACCTGTCCGCAGCCGCACTCCATCGTCAGGGCGCAACGATATTCGAATCAGCCTCAAACCGTTTGTTGCGGTGATTTTGTGTGGCCGGAACATAACATATCCTCAGGTGATTTTGCCTGTTTGGTAGAAGGATATATTATATGAAATTAATTCGGTTCCTTGGGGCTTTAACTTGATAACCGGAGGCCAAGTATTTATGTACACATGTGGTTGCTAACCTCTAAGTTGAACTAATAATATTAAGTATCTGGGTATAGTAGAAGACCAATACTTAAGAAAGGACACATTTAAAGCTTTATATATAGGAGAGTACGTAAGTTAATACACTTATTTATAAACTTAGGACATATCGGTGACAATGATATTTTAAAAAGTGTATATATATTTTTGCCTATGTCAATCAGTCTTGACTTACGGTATCCTTGCATGGGGAGGAACTGCTAAAACGTTACTTGTAAATCTACGGAGAACCCAGCGGGCAGTACTGAATGTAATGTATTTTAAGCCCTACCGTTATCCGACTGCTCTATTATATAAAGATGCAAACGTCCAACTGTACGGTAACTTTACATTAAGACGTTGGTTCTACATCAACATAAGAACCCTAAAATTATAGGTAGTCCCTATAAACGATGAAAAAATATAGTTTACAGAACTCTTTCCTACCAAACTAAATCTAGTCATAACTTTTCCTTTTGGTTCCTATGTTTACAACAAAATTAACATACATTTAAATCTAGCATAATCAACATTATAAGTACTCCTGCAAAATTAAGCTCAACAACTACCTGAAGTTATTTAACTACGATGAAACAGAAGTCCTATTAACAATAACAACATAATCAAGTGAAGTATACATCATTAGAATCATTTCATTCATAGATAAAGTATATTTTCGTATATTAGTATTTAAATTAAACCGTGACGTTGAATTCGATGTTTCTTAAAAGTGTGTAGTAGTTAAAAGTATGTACTCAGTCCATGGAATAGATGCAGATGGATGGATGGTACAGATGGATATGCATGCAACAGAATGTATCTGTAGCACTAAATATGAAAAGTAAGTAAATAGTAAAACATACAATTATTAAGACAATTAACTAAATCAAAACTTGATTGATGACTCCACTCCTTACGAGACGTCAAACGTTACCGTCAAACCAAATGAATGGATAATTTATTGCAATCCTACGTACAGATGGCGCCTCAGTGCAATCTATAGTCGAAGAGTAAAGCGAAAGAGCGTCAAATCATCCATCTACTTCCGTCAAAAAGCGATAGTTGGTATACCTTGGAAAAAATATATTTCCGTCAAAGCAGTTGGAGTACCAGCCAATCAGCGTGAAGCATTTTGTCGCCTTGTAAACGGGCGCCAGCAAGGCAACCTGTTGGATCTTCAACATTTTTAGTTGAGATTTAGAAACAGCCAGATCGGCATATGTTTAGGAATGGAAATAAGTGTGGCTTCTATTGGATTGTGTAAAACTAAGTATTTTATGTGGAACTAATTAGTGTGTTTTGGATTATGCTTTTTGGTTCTTATAAAGTGAAATAATAATAAGTTGCTAAATAATGATAATGTGTCTGTGGTCATTCTTAGAAAGTTATTTTATTAAGATTTAAGATTAGTATTATAATTACATGTGCTTAATTTGGAAAATATAAATATAGGTTGGATTTACTGTTTTATAATTATTTTCTATCCTAATGCGTGTAACACTAGGCATTATGAAATTAGTCAAAATTCAAGCATGTTATCCCTTCGGCATCGGCAGACATGGGTATTCCTACTGTTTTTCTAAGAATCGACCGGCGTAACATTATTATTAACTTGATGCACGCCAGATTATAATGTTGGAAACTTTTATCTTTATCTGAACCAAACGTTTTGTTTTCAAACATCATGAAGTTTAAATAAAATATAAACCTAAGTATATTCTTGATTATACAGTAACTTATTTGGTTATTGCCTAGCCATAGCAACTGTTTGTAATAGTTTGATGTTTTAATCAATTAAACCATTTACTTTTTTCTATGTTTTTGGTGTGTTATAAACGTACGTAATGCTCCATGCATAAATATAACACCTAATATTTTTTGATGAAAGAACGGATAAAATATATATTATTATTATTACTGTCGGAGAATCTTCCGTCCAGCCCTGCACACATAACAGTGCACAACCCCCTCTGCTAGGTTTGGTCCACGAGTCGACTTGGCTTACAGGGTGTGGCCGCTGTGTATACAACAGTTTCAACAGAACAATAGTTTTTCACAATAGCAGAGAGCTATGGAAGCCTGCAGTAGTCCAGTCAGCAACGACAACATACATTCGAGCAGCAGCTTTGTAAAGGTACCACTGCTAAACACCCCACTTCTGTCTTCTTCTTCTAATCAAAATTTCGACTGTCTAATGTCAACAGTGTCTTAAAAATAGAGGTATTTTGTTAAAACTTTGATCCCCTTATAAACCCCTTGAAATGTGTTTTTTCAAAATTCTTCTTTTGGTTTACGTAGTTACCTCTTTATAAACATACTCTCTAAATATCAATCTGGCGCCTCTGTCTGTAACGTCTAAGCATCGAGTGTAACTCTGCTTCGACACGCTAACTTGGTGCGTCTGTCTGTAACGTGTAAGCATCGAGCGTAACTCTGCTTCGACACTAATTTGTTGCGTCTGTCTGTAACGGGTAAGCATCAAGCGCAACTCTGCTTCGACACGCTCACTTGACGAGTCTGTCTGTAACATGAAAACATCGAACATAGCTCTGTTTAAACATTCTAACTTGGAGCTTATGGCATGACGACTGCATATAAAAACTAAATGCTTTCGTGGTGCGATACGAATAATGGAGATTAAACTTGGGTTTCCGAAACGTTTGTTAACTTTGACAACAGATTAAGTCTATGGCTGTCTTTGTCTGCCAGACAAGGACAGCATTAGAATTAATCTGTTGTCAAAGTCCAGACAAAGACAGCCATAGACTTAATCTGTTGTCAAAGTTAACAAAGGTTTCAGAAACCCGAGGTTTAAGTTCTGTCATTTGTGGTTATTAGTTTCTCAGTATTTAAAGTCAACAAGTATTGAGATTTCATAAGTTATTTCTTTTTGCAAGAAAGTTATAATGTTGTCTAATTTTGATCGTTTTATAACAATTTTAAAGTGACCTTCACAACTGTTTGAGTACACGCTTACAGTTGTGATGCGAAACTGTTAATTATTGTTGGAAATTTTACCCTGCAAATTGTTTCCTAGTGTTACAACACTTTGTGAAGATTCTGAGGATCCGAAGTGCTGCCCATCCAAGAAAGATCAAGTGATTGAGGACGCTCGCATGTCAGGAGATGCTGTGTAAGGAATATCGCGCCAGGAGGCGGAACCTAGCAGCTGGTGGTGACTTGTTATGACAAGATGGCGTCAGCGGCTGGGCAGACCTTTCGTCGGCGAGGCGGCGGGAGCAGCGTGCCACTTTTTCGTCGGCAGTCAAAGCAGTCGGGCGTTCCTGAATCTCTTGCGTTCCTTAAATTCCCCCCTATTTAATTTTGTGAAAGTGATTTAGTGTACTACTTTTTTGTACACTATCGGATCAGTGTCAATTTTTCCATTTATATGTATTTGCGTAATATCTTCTTTTATGTTATTTTGCTTGTATTTATTTATGATATCCCATAAAGATTTCAACTGATTTGTTGCTTTTGCTATGTTATGTTGAGTGCTTTTTGTATCTGTTTTATTATTGCCTTTAATCTCTTAGAATATAGTCTAATATTTTTCATATTATTTTTATTAGCTGAACGTCTATACTTCCATAAACGAGCGACCCGTCCCAGCTTCGCACGGGTAGATATATAGAAACAACAATAGTTTCTTACACAAAATGTTTATTTGCACAAATATAACGTAAAATCAATTCCTTACATTAAGTACTTAATTTGCACAAATATTTTGCAACAATTCCTTACACTAAATACTTTAAGAACACATACTTAAATGTAACAACAATTCCTTGCTGTTATGTACCAATTATTTATTTATTCTGTTCTATTACTTCCTATCCCGTACCATCTCTAATTAGTTTTTGTTTCTTTCATAAATACTATAATGCATTTGCTAGGTATAATGTTTTGTTTATAGGTTTTATACTGACGTACCATTATGTCCATAGTATTATTCTATTTAACGCAAGGAGACTGAATTAAGGTTACTGTTAAAAGGTTTAACGCCAGTAAGCGTAATTCAACCTCCATTGGTTCAAAAAAACCGGGTGGAAAGTAAGCTTAATTCAACCTCCTTGGGTTTAAAAACCTGGGTCTATGTCGAGGCGCACGGTCGTTTGTTTGTCGTAAAACGTCTAGGCCACGTACACATCGTGAGTTATACCGAATTAGAGATCACAAAAACATCAATTTGTTTGATTTTGCTCTGTGTCCTGTTACCACAGAACACCTAATACTGCTGCAAACAAACATACAAACATACAATAACCAAATCTTTTATCATTATAAGGTTTAACGCCAGAAAGCGTATTCAACCTCCTTTGGTTTAAAAAACGATTGAGGCTGTGTTAGGGCGTACGGCCATTTGTTTGCCATGAAACGTCTACGCAACATCTAGAATTTTTAAAATCGGTTAGTATTGTTTGAGTTTATTGGTAGCGCTCACCCCATGGCAATTTTCTTACTTTTAGCATTTTGATACCCACCGTAACTTCTAAAAAAAAACAGTGAGCGTAATTTAAAATCATTGGCAGCAGTACTTTTTACCATAGACAACTGCATTATTACTCACGTACTTGACAGACTTGTTATTATTTTGTGTATTATTAGCATAGAGCATTTCCTACTTTATTATATATTATATTATTATAGACTTATTATAGATTTATATCTTTACTAAGCCACTTAGGTCGCTTACGTAGAGGTATTTTATTTAACTCTTAGAACTGGGAAACATAGGTCGTAAAATACTCGTAGTTTAAAAGTGTCAAAGAAAGCGTTGAATGCCTGTTCAGGATTTTCTGTATTATAAACGTCATAATAAGAGAGACATTGTAAGCAATCAGTGAACTTTTAAATGTTGCCTTTGCTGTAGTTTCGTTTCCGTTTAAAGAAATATGAGGTAAAATAACTTTTACTTACAGGGAATTTCACGATTTAGGTTGTGTGATCTGATAATGCGAGTTCAATAATAATAATAATAATAATAATAATGCCTATATATTTCCATATCCCTTCATTTTTACAATTCAAATGTTGTTAGTACAATGTTGACCTTAAAAACTAGTTATTAGTAAAATTGCATCTTATTCTATGGGGATATGGACCCCTCTTGGGTAAAGGCCTCCTCCAACTTCCATGACTCTCGGTCTCTACCCAGAATCATCCACTCTTTCCCTGCATTGTCAATAATGTCATCAGCCCACCGCTTGCTTGGCCTGCCAACATTCCTTTTCCCCTTTGGTCCGTTCCATTGTTTAGTTTGTGTAGTCCATCTCTTGTCATTGAAGCGTGAGATGTGACCAGCCCATTTCCACTTCAGTTTTAGAGCATGTGTTAATGCATCAGTTACTTTTCTTTTACTTCTGATTATGTCACTTCTGATTCTGTTAATTTTTCTTATATTCAATATGCTTCTTTCCATTGCTCTTTGTGTTGTTTTAATCTTTTGTTTTACTTTATTTGTGAATATCCATGTTTGACAGCCATACAGTAGACAAGGTAAGAGACAACTATCTATCACGATTTGTTTCATGTTTAAAGTGTAATCTCCCTTTATTGTTTATTGAAGCCATCTGAGTGCCCTAGAAAAACTTTGGTATTCAGTGATCAAATAGGTGCAGGCATGGGCAGCCTGCTTCAAAATTGCTTAACTCAAACAGTCTGTAATAATAGCTTCTCCGGTTTGCCACTAAAAGGTTTTCAGTCAAAAATAAAAAACTGTACATTTGACAAAAATACCACAATTATATTACAATTAGGTAACAGTCTAGCTGTAAAAAAAACTGATATTATTAATCTTGTTGAGACCCTAGTAGATATAGAAAATATCGGTGTGGGCAGGATTATTGTCTGCTCATTTCCATATTCTAATAAAATGACGCAAACGCAAAAAGATCATGACTATGATCTGAATTTGTACATGGTATAATGGATCACTCTGACGGTGTCACGGTTAATAGCAGTATTAGACGTGGTACAGCGGAGCCAAATTTATCTGTTAATTTAAACTGACTGTTAAGACAATGGAAAGGCCTGGTAACTTACATATTTTTCATAACAATATACAGGGTCTTTCCAGCAAAGCATTTGTGTGTAACTGAGCATTGGTTCACGATAGGTACTTTGATACCATCCATTAGAAACTATGTGATTGGTACGAAAATAGAAGAAAAGCGAAGTCTCATGGTGGTTCTTTAATTTATTTAGTGAATACATGTAAATTTAAGGAGAGGAAAGACATTGTGGCCTTGTCTGTTGAACGGACTATTGAGTTATCATGTGTTGAGCTGGAGCATCATATAATTGTATGTGTATACAGACCCCCACTGGCTGATTTCAATGTGTTTGAGTCTGTTATGGAGGATGTTCTGAGGAAATGTTCTAACAATTCAAAATTCCTTGTTGTATGTGGTGATTTCAATGTAGATATACTTGTTAAATGTCTATTAAGCGATACATTTCTAAATTTGTTTTTGTGCTTCAACTTAAAAAAACTTTTTAATCAGCCAACCAGAATCACTAGCACTTCTGCGACCTGTTTAGACAATGTTTTTTGCAACTGTAAACCTCGTAGCAGGGCTATAAGTGATAAGCTTAGCTCTGATCATAGTGGGCAAAGTGTTGTGTTTCAATGTAAATCAGGTAAAAACTCTCAGGAGTTCACTTACAGGCCTATTACTTGCAAGCGTTTGGAACGGTTTGCAGATAACATTGATAATCAACTTAGTCACTTGCCGTTTGATGGGAATTCTGATGACCTTTGCAATTCCTTGTTTAATATAATGGATAAAGAGTTTAACGATATATTTAAATTAAAAAAATGTAAGGGGGGCATAAGGGTGGGATTTGATGACTGGGCTACAACAGGTATTTACAAAAGTAGAAACAAATTATACGATTTAAATTCTCAAAAAAATATATATGCTAATGACACAATCTATATTTTGAAATGCGTATGTTAGTTCTAGGTATCTTTCTATTGACAATAGGGATCTCACATTATAGGTACAAATTTTTAATCTTCTGTCCTCTTTGCTCGTTGTCTTGTTGGTAATATTTTCAGGTGGAGGGTGGTGGTCTAATTCCCCACGATCACCAGTCAGCTTGAGGAATGTTTTATTTCTTATACTATGTAGTTCTGGCTTACTAGTTGTTTCGTTCCGGTGGCTGATGACTTTATCCTAGGTACTGTGCTCTGATGTAGGAATATAAGAAGATAGTGAGTTACTTCTTCCTCTCATTATATCAAATGCATTGATTCTATTTGTCTTCGTTGCGTACTGCTTTCGGGGCTGCCCTGAAGTTTTTGGTGACGTAGACTCATCTCTTTTGCGTTTTTATATGCCGGGGGATCCTTCCTTGACAATCAGCTTGTCATATTTTATGACGGCAAATTTACCTTTTTTTCTTTCTTCTATTAGCTTTGGTCTTAGTTCTCTTCTCTTATCCATAACCTCCCTGGGATAGTCATCAGAGGCATAAATGTCTTTGAGTTTCTTTTTATTTGACATTATTTCGTTTTACTTCCAGCCATTTACAAGAGTAATCAATAATGGCTCTCTGGTTATTATAGTCTTTCTTCCCTATTCGGTACATAATATCTGTGTCTCTATTTCCAAGAGTGACGTTTAAATCGCTTTTAATTTTTTCTGGAATGATTTCCATGAGTTCGATCGATGATTTTTCACTTTCATTGAGTCCGTAGATGATGATATTATTTTTCTTTTTCTGTATTTCCATTCTTGTTACTTTCTCCTGTAACACTTTGTTTGCAATTTAAATCACCAATTTCACGTGTAAAAGGCACCAACTTTTTATCTATTTGTGCCATAATGTCCTTAGTTTGATTTGACATCTCGATTTTCATTTGGTCGAAAAAAGATTGGAAACTATCCATTTTAAGATTGATTAGATATGAGTAAAACAGAACGTAATTGTGCGAACGCAACTTTTTGTTATGTTGCCGAGTTAGTAGAATAGCACTGCTTGTCTATGCCCGTGTCCCGTGTCACTGTCAAACTCAGTGTCAAGTCAACTGATAGCTGAATCACTGTCGGGTACAGAAAGATAACCTTAAACTATTTGGGTGATTTAGATCGTAATTTCGTCGTTTTTAGCACTTATTTCACTCAGTATTTTAGTTATTTATGCACTTTATATCGTTATGTTCGAGATTCAAGATGTTTTTCTTTGTTTTACACGGATATTGTCACAGTTTTTAATTACAAAGCGGAGACGAGCAAACTATGTGTTATCAGTGTCACAGCCGGAACCGGAAAAGAGTTCAAGAAATGATGTTTAACATTTTCTAATGTTGTGCGCAAAGTTATCCAGGCAAGTTTTGCTGCCGAGTCTTGTTGGTTGGTTTATGCTTAATTTGAGATTGTATCCAGTCAATATCTGTTCGAATTGTTTACAAACAGGAGTTCTCTTAGGTCTACCTATATTGAAGTCGCCACAGATAACAACTTTTTTATTTTTATAACATGTTTTACTCAATATGTCATTAAGTTTAGCGAAAAAATAATCAAGTTTTGATAATTTTGTCTTCGTGGATCTTTAAATACAAATTAAAATGATTTTATGTTCAACTGATTCAATTCCACAATATTCAAAAATATTATTAATACTTAGGGCTGTGGCTGTGGACTGAATCAAAATTGAATCTCGTCAATTGTATGTGCCATAAATCAACAGTTTTCTAAGAAAGTAAAGCAATTACATCAAATATGTTTACTGCATGAAATTATACGTAATATATGCAACAGCTGACTTTTTTTTTTACGTTAATTTTGCTGGTTTGTCATATGTAAATCAAACGCTAAATACAGTTTTACAGCGCCGTGCAGTGTTAAGAGCTGTGTTCAAGCTCTTCGTACGTGTATGTAAACAACAAAAACTAAAAATTGTATTCATCGCATAAATAACGTCTTCTTCAAAATACGCTGTTTTTTTAAAGAACAATGTTTTTCTTCATTTTTTGCCACAAGATCGTAAATTTTCACAGTTTTAAACTGTTTTTATGTTGATACTCACCGGTCATCATGTTGAGGCAATCAATTGAATACATAAATATCAAGTATTGAATGAATGAATTATAAGAAAAGTATTTAACAGAAGTTATTAAAAATATTTTATTAATCCACAATTAATACCTTTCTATACAAAAATAACCACCAAATATTCTAACATTCATATAGTGTATTATCTCTGCGCTCAGCGGTCGAAGCGTTCAGACGTTTCGTGTCATTTTTTTGGGTACCGCTCTTAGCTCGCTCTTACATAGCATGTGTATCGCTCCGATCGAATTACGAAAGTTTTGTGTATGTGTATTTTTATAATGTCAAATAGTGTATGTAACTTACATATTACAATATTTTTAATCGATTACAACGTGTCTTTGTGAAACGTGTCGTGTTTAGAATATATGATATATATCATCAAACTTTTGCAGACTATTTTAAATACTACTATATCCAGATTTTAAAATAGCGTAAAGTAATATTTATTTTTATCGACTTCTAAAAGGAGGAGATTCTCAATTAGTCTACTTTTTTGTGCGTTTGTTACCTGACATCTATAAACCTCTGAACCGATTAGGATAATTATTTTTTTTTTGTTTGGACGGACTCCTATTAGGTCCCAGTATTTTATCTAAATTGGTTGAGTAGTTTTGTAGTAGAAAGATACGGATTCGGAATTTGAATGATTCATGTTTGATTAATAACTAACTTAAAAGCTAAAAAAGCACGCCTGCCCTGCCAAAAAAGAGCTTTTGCCAATAAATTATATATTGTTGGAATGTGCTTATCAAGGCCTTCAACTTGATACCCATATTGTAAAATTCAAAGAAAACATATTTATTTCGAACTGAAAATGGGCCCTACTGCTGCCATATAGAATGTTTTCAAAAAAATATATAGCCTATGTAACTCGAGGGGATGTAAGGATTCTAACGATACCCCATACGTCTAAATCTGTTCCGGCATTTAAAAGTTATGGTGCAATAAAGAAACTCACATACATACAAACATACATGAGTGCTTTTGCATCACACTCCTTTTTTTTGGGCAGTCGTGTAAAAAAGGGTAGACTTTCATTGTAGTCTCATATCAGTTTCATCAAAAATATTTTAGTTTTTTTATTGCCAATCGATTTGTTTTTGTGTTTATAATCTCAAATTTTCGAGATTTTTGAACCGAATTAGATGCTTGTTTTTTATATTATTAGCTAAACTATGACCCTTTTCGCCAGTATCAATTTCCGTTTGTGTACTTATGTTAGCCTTGTATTCTACCTCGTTTGCATATTTTAATTTATTATAACTATTTAGCATACAACAGTAGTATAAACGTATAAGCATAAATAGTCACTTTTTACCACTTTTACAATTTAATAAGTGCGGAGCAAAACAAAACAGAGTGGTCCCGCTAAGACGGCCGCGAGACAAATGGGCGGAATCCAATATGTATGGGCAACAGTGTGACCAGATTCAAATGTCAAATCCTGCTAGCCTGAATGACAAAAACTGCTAAAACATGCTAGACATTCTTCAAATAATGCTAAATTACTGCTTTCACAGATATTGCTTAAACATTAGAAAATATGGACCAAAATGCCAATTTGTACGATTAGAATGTCATTTTTATTAGGGTTCCGTACCCAAAGAGTGTCAACGATCAACTATAATATTTTTAAGCCTACGCTGTCTGTCTGTTTGTCCGTCCTACCGTTTAACGACTGTATCTTTTGAACCGATACTGTATCTTTGGAGAGCAATACTAATGGTATCATGTTGCGCTATACAATCTGACGGATTATGGCCCATTCACTCTCTCTCTCTGAGAGAAGGCCCGTGTCCCAGCAGCGGGAACTGATAACGATGATCTTTTGAATTGTAATAGATATTAAAATGTTTATAGAATATGACTGTAATGTTATGGCGGATTAATTAAGAAATAATAATAATAAAAAAGGGGGATCCCTATACAACAAAAGTACTTATTACGTATTTTGTCTTTGCTCTAAGCGGTGATAAGTACAAGCGTAAGAGGCAAACTTGGCATGATTACACACTCTAAAGTAAAATTATAATAAGAAAAATAAAAGTGGTGTGGTAAGGAACCCTTAGTGCGCGGCCCAACTCGCACTTGGCCAGTTCATTCCTATTTACAACACAATTCACCCGTCACTATCACTGTCCTTAGCAAAACCTTTGTATAATGATGATGAGTTAAGAGATAATTTTAACATATTTTTGTCGGCTCGAAATTCACACACCCATTTCCTCATATATTTCCTTTTTGCGTTTTTGGAATGCAAAATTCCAGAATCGTCATGTTTATTTTTGAACCGATTTCTAAGCCGGATTTTTATATTGTTAATCAGTGAAATGATTCGTTCACAATAAGTGTGTGGCATTAGTAAAATCATAATAGCCCACGCAGGTTTCACAATGTTGGGTTTACCAATACCATTACCATTATTATTTATATTTACCACCATTACCATTACCATTTAAATTAAATAAAATTCATCGTTTCAATTTGTCTTCAGAAATTTTCGGTATCTGTTAGTTTGGCATCAGAGCTGCTTCCAGAAGCCAATAAACTCAAATATAAAGGCTTGAGCGTACTGTGTGCACTTTTGGGGCATTTTGAAACGCGTTCAATAAATCCTGCCAGATTATTGCTATTATTGGATGCATTATTGGATTCTGCTAAATAATGCTAGATTTCAATAAAATGCTAAAAATCCTGCTAGGAGCTAAAATGAGAGTCTAATCCTGCTAAAATCGCAGGAACCTGCTAAATATGGTCACACTGATGGGCAAGTGTGACCGTGACGCTTAGGTACCATCAGCAGTGCGATTACGTAATGTTGATCATATCGGTTTCAAGCCGTCAAATTCATTAGCGATAGAGTCGAAATTGCTATGTAAAAAGTGTCAATCTGATTGAAGCCAAGTTCTGTGGTCGGCCCCAGTTCATGAAGCACGCTATATTTCATGATACAAGCAATATACGCTGCCATGCGCCTTTACATAAACACTACACGAGCACATAGTTAACCCGCCTGTTTTTAAGAACTAGCCTGTATCTGCCAAGTGGCTGGTCTATTAGTGTATATTTTCTTTGAATAGACAGTGTTTAAATTAACCTTCACATTAAATTTAACCGTCATTAAAAGTGGGGGCGTGGGTGCTACTAATTAATCTTGCGATATATGATGTGACATTAAAAGGCAGAGGTTAGTAGGTACTAATATAATGAGACCTAACTTCGCAATTAATTAATTTTAAAATTCGTATGACTCTAAGCATACGAGTAGATATGGGCATTGTGAAGAGAGTTTATTCGAAAATCGAACTGGCCACCATAGGCAGAATATGAAACAATAGACGCTGTTTGGTGTTATTTTAACACAAAAATGTCGTCAAGCGATAGTGATTTGACTCCGAAGGTTATTAAATCAGACGCTTTAGGGATTATTAATAATCTACTACTAGAAAAATCAAAAGATAAATACGAAAAAGCCTACCACGATTTTTATCAATGGAGAACAACAATAGGATTCAAGATTGTATCCGAATCTCTCCTTTTAGTCTATTTCCAACACTTAGCATCAACTCGAAACCCAAGCAGCCTATGGTGTATTTATTGTTTTTATTGTCTCGCAGAAGGTATGAAATCACTTCGGGGATAAAGCATGGCTCACGGGCGGCATATTGGACCCCTCGCTTCACTCGGGACTGCAACTCCCCAATAACTCCCTCGCTTCGCTGTTAACTTTAAACGTCCTCGTTACCCTCAGGGTCCAGTATGCCGCTCGTGACGTCACTGCTTAATCTACTATTTATTATTAATGACACAAGTCTTATTCATTGACTAGCTGTACCCGCGGCTTCGCACGCGTGGTCTTTTCTTTAGATTCAAAGTACCATAATGTGCTATTCCAGGACCAATATACCAACATTTGATCAAAATTTCTTCAGCCGTCAAAAATACTTTTATCCATTGCTCGGCTTCTAACTCACCATTTAAGATACCAATTACATCAGTTTTTAAATCAAACCCTAAGCTATCTAACAATGAAAACCGCGTTGCAATCGGTCTAGTAGTTTTTACGTGATGCGTGAATACACAAACATACAGACAAACAGACAGAAAGACACGATTAAAAAATATGTTATATTCTTGTTTAATACCTTTTTCAAGCACCCAAGAGCAGTTTTTTATTTATCTTCTTTGTACAGCCCATTTCGTACCTTTTGCTTTATTATAAGTATAGATATATGACTGTGTCAATTTGCATTAAAAAACCGTCCAGTATACCAAGCTTCATATGAATTCGTTCAGTAGTTTCGGTGCAATGTGCGGTCAAGATACGGACAAACAAAAATAAAAAGTAGAACAGTTTTGGCTTAAGTATCGAATATAGAGAACCATCCAAAAAATATTATTTATTACTTCAATATTAACATAACTTTGGACCCATATCCCGTAAAACCCTTTACTTTATTGGGATAAAACGTGTCCTCAATTTTAACCCATCATATAACTTAAGACGGTGCTAAGTTGCGTAAAAACCCGTCCATTAGTGTCAGCGTGATACGTGTTCTTTTAAAGAAGTTTCAACCCCTATCCTGCGAAAACCCATTAATTTTTCGGGATGTAAAGTATCATTGTCCAACCTCGTAGTATGAAAAATCATAGCAAGTTCATTTGATTTCATTCAGTAGTTACGGCGGCGTGATGCGCGGCTAAGATACAGAGAAACAGACATACACACAAAAATGAAAAAACATATAGTTTATTTAGGCTTCACTATCGAATAAAGCGTAACAATAAAAAAAAACACAATACCTTTTATGTACAGAATTTGGACCCATATCCCGCAGGAATCCTTCATTTTTTCGTTGTGAATAAATAATTCTGATTCTGATTCGGGACAAAAAGAATCCATAATTTTCACCCTTTTTATAAACTATGTCTGTTCCAAGTTGCATCAACATCCGTCCAATAGTTTCAGCGTGCTACGTGTTCTTTTAAATAATTTTCCACCCCTATCCTGCATTAACCCGTTAAGTTTTCGGGATGAAAAGTATCCAATAACCTACCTCAAAGTAAGAACTCAAATCATATCAAATTTCATTCGAATTCAATGAGTATTTTTGGCGTGATACGCTGCCAAGGTACAGACAGACAGACAGACAAAAATAAAAAAATACAGTTTTGGCTTTAGTATTGAATATAGAACGGCCTCCAAAAAATATACAAAATATCTCCAATTTACAGAATTTGGGACATTATCTCGCAGGAACTCTTTATATTTCCGGGATAAAATGTATCCTTCATTTTTACCTATTATATAAACTATGACTGTGCCTAGTTACAACAAAATCCGTCCAGTAGTTTCAGCGTGATAAGAGTTATTTTAAATGACTTTCAACGCCTATCCTGCGGGAATCCTTTAATTTTTCGGGATTAAAAGTATCCTATGTCCTACCTCGTAGTATGAACTCAAATGATACCAAGTTTCATTTAAATATATGCAGTAGTTTCGGCGTGATGCCTAGCCAAGATACAGACACACAGATAGACAGACAGATAAAAATGAAAAAGAAAATAGTTTTGGCTTCAGTATCAGATTTTTTTACAAAATATCTTCAATGTACAGAATTGGACCCGTTACAGTTATATTATAAGTATAGATTAACATTTTATAGTACCTAGGTTATTTTTGTTTATGTTTTTTCATTATTTTATTTTTCATTGGTTAAAAATTAATAATGTAGGACCTTATCACTTAATTAAATCGATTGCTTGACCTTTGCTTAAAAGAACTCATAAATTCACATATAAGTACCATACAATTAATTAATATTGGTTAGGTTCCAAGGGAATATGTTTCAAACGAACTGAGAGAAGAACCTCTGCACCGGTGTCTCCACTAAAAGCGTTATTGGTACCGCTATTATGTAGCTGTAACACACCACTGCCAGGTAGTCAACGCTCTGAAAATAGATAATGGCGAAATTATCATACTGAGATATTGGTCTATTCCGGCCAAGCTGACCGCTTGGCCGGAATTAAATAATAAAACCATTGAAGTTAGATTAGAATCGATAGGTGATACAATTTATGTTATTGAATTCGAAAGTGTAGTGCCTAAAGTAATTCACCATAATTTTACCGATTCAGTAGCTCTGTCTCTAAGTTTTTAAAGTAGGCTAATTTCCAACAGTAGAAAGGGGATTCTCATGAACTGAAAAGCTCTTATTTGACTTGCAATATTTGTATGTAAGTACTCGTATATTTGTTTAAGTCAAATTTTGCAAGCTGAATTAGAACCACTTCATCTTATTCTAACTAATTGAATTTTTATGGTTAGCATGACTTGAATCTAGATCCAGGATTAGCTCCAGATAAAGGAACTCTTCAACGGTCTACAGCACAGACACAAAATTTTGTGTACGCTTTTTATTATGACAGCTGGTTTAATATTTACCATGACTTGGTTGCTGCACTAAAGGTTGGGTCCTGACTAAGGAACTCCTTAACGGTTATTAGAACAAACACAGAATTTTCTATACGCATTTAATTGTGATAGCCCGTTCTAAGTTCCACCATGACATGGGTACTGGATAAAGTTTTCTTTTATTAAATTTTAAACTTTAACTTATTTGATCTTTGAATCTGAATGTATCTAGATCAGAATTTGATGATGTCATTTAACTATGTTTTGTAAGCTGGTGATGAGCTAGTGGCAACAGTAATGTAGGTAGAAGCAGATGCGCTGGCACACACGGTACCACTTTCCTTGCTCGAAGAATCACTCACTGTTGTACACGGCTGGCCTGGCGCTTACAACAGTGTTGATGAGTCAGTGACACAGAATCACAAACAGGCACAGCTGCGCCGGCAAGTGCCACCCTCTCCTCCTGAAGAACCACTCACCACGTCGAACGCTGAAGTGTGGTACACAGCTGGCCTGGCACTTACAACAGTGTTGATGAGCCAATGACACAGCATCACAGATAGAGATAGCCGCGCCGGCACGCGCCACCCTCTCCAACCTAAGAACCTTCGCAGAGGACCTGGGAACAGTTATTCAATGTCATTGTTGAAAGTCTAGTGGCTAACTCAAGTTCTGGCTCTGCAATTGCAGGCATGATGCGTTGTTGCGAGTTGCATACTGTAGTTAAATCGTCAATGGCTGGCCATACGTTCGTAGTGGAGCTATGATGCCACACGCATACACAGGGTATAAACTTGCCATATACAATTTTTTCGTCGAGGTAAAATAAGACTCGTCTACGACTGAACTAAAGTTCAATCTAAAAAAGTAATCAAAACGTATCTCACGGTCTACCTAGAAGATACTAACCTCGGGTTTCGGAATCGTTTTTTAACTTTGACAACAGATTAATTCTAATGCTGCCTTTAACAAACGTTTCAGAAACTCGAAGTAAGTATGATAGCTACTTACAATCAATATTGATCATTCCAAAACCAAAGATACAGCTGAAGAAGCAGAAGATCGGCCTGTCCACGGTTATGTACGCTGCTGCTGCCAGGGGCCAACGGTAGTGTTGAATGGCCTTGCCTATGAGTATGGTCCACATTATGAGCACTGGGATAGCCCAGCAGTAAGTACGTTTAAACCACTGAAACAATGTGCATACATTCTTATTTAATCATCCCCAGTAGAAGAAGAACCTATAACTATCAACTAATCTTACGGTTCCTATATTTGCAGACTTACATAACTGCGTGCCATCATCATCATCATCTGCCTATATCTGGCCACTGCTGGACGTAGGCCTCTCCTAATGCATGCCACTGAGCTTGGTCTTCAGCTCTCTTCGGGAAATGTGACCAGTGCACTGCCACTTCAGCTTGAGCTATGTCGGTTTCCTTGGTTCTCCGTCGAATCTTAACAATCAATCCGTCGAATCTTTTGATTCATTACGAATAATTCCTTTAGAGAAACTCCAGCTCTCTATAGCTCGCCAAGCGACGTTAAATTTGTTGACTAGTTTGACCGCGAGTGTCCACGTTTCGGCACCGTAGGTCATGACTTGTAGGACGCACTGATTGAAGACTTTTGTCTTCAGGCACTCTGGTATGGCCGACGAGAAGACTTGACGAAGCTTGCCGAATGCTGCCCAACCCAGCTAAGTTCTTCTGTTGGCTTCCTTCTCAAAGTTGTTCTTATCCAATTGCAATATTTGCCCAAGGTAAACATATTGTTGGACAACTTCAAGAGGCACATGATTAACTGCAATCGGTTCCGGGTCAATGTTGTTATTTGTTTGTCGTATGAGGTTGTGCTGGCCTCTGGTGTCAGAGTTTGTCAGACCGCCTGAGGGCCTCTGACATGGTTTGAAATGATCAATAAGATCGTTGAACATGATCTTGATCTTATATATGTTCATTCTGAGACCGATCGGTCGAGAAGCATCATCTAGGTTGGTCAGCATACTTTGCAAGTCTTGCAGCGACTCCGCCATTAGGACAATATCATCGGTAAATCGTAAGTGTGACATGTTCTCGCCACCGATATTAATACCCATTCCATTCCAATCCAGCGTCTTAAACATATTTTCCAGGGCATTAGTGAACAGTTTTGGGGATATAACATCCTCCTGTCTCACTCCCCTGCGCAGTTGAAAATGTTTAGACTGCTGGTTTTGTACTTAGACACTCATAGTCGTGGCGTCATACAAAAACTTCAGCACTTTGATGTATCGCCAAGCCACTTGAAAACGCTGCAAAGACTCCAGAACCGCCCAGGTTTCAACGGAGTCAAAGGCATTCTCATCGTCCACAAAAGCAAGAGACAGGGGCTAGTTATACTCTTCAGATTCCTGTATAATCTACCTCACTGTGTGTATGTGGTCTATGGTGCTAAATCCTCCACGAAACTTGGCCTGTTCAAGAGACTGAAATTCGTCAATTCATGTTGCAAGACGATTTGAGATGACCCTCGAATTATTCATGTGGCTCAAGAGTGAAATAGGTCGGTAGTTATTTAAAAGGGTTTTATCCCATTATTTAAAGGAGAATTCTACCAAACTCCTGCACCACGCCTCTGGAGTTTTCCCCCTGTTAAGAACAGGACTAAATAACCCCTGAAGCTCTCGAAGTACGGGTTTCAAGAGCTCCAAAGTTATACCATCCTCACCGGGGGCCTTTCTTTTCATTCTTAAGTTGTTTGAGCGCCATCTCAATCTCGTCTAGGCTGACGTCGGTCACTTCGTCAGTGTAATGGCAGGTCAGGTTTGCACTGGGTTTGGGTCTAGAAGTATGCGAGTCGTACAATCGGCGATAGAAGTCTTCAATCTCAGAAAGGATCTCCGGGTTAGAGACGATGGCTGTGTCATTATTGGTCTTGAGCTTCGTCAGATGGGATCTACTCAATTGCAGGGCAAAGACGTTTTACCCCCGATTTTGCTCAATTGTCTTTTCTATTAGGCGTGTATTTTAGCTTCGGACTCAGGGGAGTTCCCAAGCGCAACTTCTAGTACCTACTGAAATGTATCTGCCAGTCTTCGAGGGAGGCGAGGTAAACACCTACAGCACACATTTACTAACTCACTCAAAGTCTTGCGGAAAGTTGAGGCGTCTTTATAAACACACACGCAAATAGAAGCTGCACACAAATATAAAACAAGCACACAATCAAAAAATTACTGTTGTTACAGTATTGTGTAGTTGCACACTAGCGCAGAAACTATAGATGGTGTGGTGTAAAAGACCGATAAAAGAAATAATACATAATTAAATTTGGATGTTATTACTTTATCTACATACTAGCTGTGCCCGCGGCGTAGACCATGTGTTTTTTTTCTGGGATATAACAATCCTACGAGTTATTTCAGAACCAAAAGTACCAATAGACCAGATTGCATTTAACTTCGTTCAGAGGTTAAATTGATTTTTATCTAGTGCTCGGCTTCTACTCTTCGGATTGAGATACCAAGTTCACCAGTTTTTAAGTGTTTCTAAATTTGCAACAGTAAAAACAGCATTGCAATCAGTTCAGCAGTCTTTACCTGATGCGTGAACAAACAGACAGACACCTTTTTTTTTTAATGTTATATTTTTGATCAGTTAGCTTGTTTTAAGTCTCCTTGACCGTTTTTTAAACTATTTTCATTTTACAGACTTTTTATTACATACCGCTTTATTATTAATATTTTAGCTGTGCCCATGGTTTTGCTTGAGTAGTTATTTTTCTGGGATAAAAATATACTGTATGTTAGGTAGATAGATTATTGATGATAGGAGAGATTAAATTGTAGAAAATATCTACGGTTTCGTCAACTGTTTGAATTACGTCAAAGTAGTCATCCCAACTCCTAATTTTGATACTTACTGTTTTTTTATAAGTATAGATATGTAGTTTTAAAATATATATACATATTTTATGATCAACATACAAAAAACTCAAAGGGAAAAAAATATGTGTTTCTGATAATTCAGCGGTCATAAGATAGATAGATTAATACTAAACAACTTAAAAAATAATGAATAGGTGATATATTTTATGAGCACCATGATCTTAATGAACTGTTTTTTTGTTAATAAACTGAAAATAACTGCGGATGGATAGTCTTTACAAGCAGAAAAAACGGTCTACATTCTTTCTCACTATTTTATTTCGCTCGAATCCAGTACTATTAATATTCGCACTATTACCGATAACTCGGAAACTCAAATTGTATTATTTCTATGGTCTGTTTCAAACTTTTGTGTGTCGAGTTTTATTGATCATGTTAGTTTATCTTTATCTCTTGTGCAGGACTATTTGTTGGTTGACTGGAACCGATCTATACTTATAATAAAACTGTAACGGGTCCAATTCTGTACATTGAAGATATTTAGTTTTTTTTTTGAATCTTACTCTAGATTCGATACTGAAGCCAAAACTATTTTTATTTTCATTTTTGTCTGTCTGTCTGTCTGTCTGTCTATATCTTGGCTAGGCATCACGCCGAAACTACTGAATGAATTTAAATGAAACTTGGTATGATTTGAGTTCATACTACGAGGTAGGACATAGGCTACTTTTCATCCCGAAAAATGAAAGGGTTCCCACAGGATTGGGGTTGAAAGTTATTTCAAAAAACACTTACCACTCTGAAACTACTGGACGGATTTTGATGCAACTTGGCAGAGTCATAATTTATATGATGGGTTAAAATTAAGGATACTTATTATCCCGAAAAAGTAAAGAGTTCCTGCGGGCAAACGTCCCAAATTCTGTAAATTAAAGATATTATGTATTTTTTTTTAGGGCCGTTCTATATTCAATACTAAAGCCAAAACTGTATTTTTTTATTTTTGTATTTCTGACTGTCTGTCTGTACCTTGGAAGTGCATCACGCCGAAAATACAATGAATTCAAATGAAATTTATAGGATACTTACTCATTCCGAAAATTAAAGGGTTCCTGCAGGATAGGCGTTGAAAGTTATTTAAAAGAACACGTATCACGCTGAAATTACTTGACGGATTTTGTTGAAACTTGGCACAGTCATAGTTTATATAATGGGTAAAAATTGAGGATACTTTTTATCCTGAAAAATAAAGTGTTCCTTCAGGATAATGTCCAAAATTCTGTAAATTGAAGATATTATGAAAATTTTGTTGGAGGCCGTTCTATATTCAATACTAAAGCTAACACTGTATTTTTTTAGTTTTTGTATGCCTGTCTGTCTGTCCGTCTGTCTGTCTGTCCGTCTGTCTGACTGTACCTTGGCAGCGCACCACGCCGAAAATACTTAATGAATTCAAATGAAATTTGGTATGATTTGAGTTCACACTTCGAGGTAGGACATTGGATACTTTTCATCCCGAAAAAAATAAGTGTTCCTGTAGGATAGGGGTGGAAAAATACACTTATAAAAGAATACTTAGCACGCTGAAACTATTGGACGGATGTTGATGTAACTTCTCAGAAACATAGTTTATAAGATAGGTGAAAATTATGGATACATTTTGTACCCAAAAAATAAAGGGTTCCTGTGGGTTATGGGTCCAAATTCTGTACATTAAAGATATAGTGTTTTTTTTGGAAATTACTCTATATTCGATTATGAAGCCTAAACTGTATGTTTTTTCATTTTGATCTGTATGTCTGTCAGTCTGTATCTTAGCCGCGCATCACGCCGCCGGAACTACTGAATGTATTCAAAATATAACTTTGTATGATTTGAGTTCGTACTACGAGGTAGGACATAGGATACTTTACATATCGAAAAATTGATGGGTTATTAGGGGTTGAAACTTATTTAAAAGAACACGTACCACGCTGAAAATAATGGACAGGCTTTGATGCAACTTGGTACTGTCATAAGTTATATGATGGGTTAAAATTGAGGACACGTTTTATCCCGAAAAAGTAAACGGGATATGGGTCCAAAGTTATGTTAATAATTAAGTAATAAAAATATTTTTTGGATGGTTCTCTATATTCGATACTGAAGCCAAACAGTTCTACTTTTTAATTTTGTCTGTCTGTTTGTCCGTATCTTGAACGCGCATCGCACCCAAACTACTAAATGAATTCAAATGAAAAAAATGCTCTTGGGTGCTTAAAAAAGGTATTGAACATTATTTTTTGTTAATCTTTTCTTTCTTTCTCTTTGTTTGTATGTTTGTTTGTTCACGCAACACGTAAAAACTACTAAACCGATTGCGATGCGGTTTTCATTGTTAGATAGCTTAGGATTTGATTTAAATCTGGTGTAATTGGTATCTCAATCCGGTGAGTTAGAAGCCGCGCAATTGATAAAGTATTTTGACAGCTGAATAAATTTTGTTCAAATGTTGGAATTGGTATTGGTCCTGGAATAGCACATTATGGTACTTTGAACCTAAAGAAAAGAACACGCGTGTGAAGCCGCGGGTACAGCTAGTTTTAAATAAAATTAAAGGCAGTGACAGTGGTACCGATTCAGTTGGCACGAACTAGACTAAACAGACAGCTTTTGAATCTTTATCAAGCACAGGTCCGATCTTGTGTGGAGTACTGCTGCCACCTCTGGGACGGTTCTTCCAAGTATCAGCTCGAGTCTTTGGATTCAATTGAGAGACGTGCTATCAGGCTCATTGGGGATGACACTCTGGTAAAGAGTAAGCTTCAAAGTCTGGCGCATCGACGTGAGGTAGCAAGCCTGGCGGTATTCTACAGATTGCACTATGGAGAGTGTGCACAAGAACTGCACAACCTGTTTCCCCCATCACCTTTCCATCACCGTACGACTAGACGATCAGCAAAGCGCCACCCTTTCATGGTTGAAATACCTCGCACAAGAACGAAGCGTTACGCTTCTTCATTTATTATAAGAACTGCAAAGGAGTGGAATGCCCTGCCCTCGTCAGTGTTTCTGGTAAATTATAACCCCGGTGTGTTCAAGTCAAGAGTGAATAGGTATCTACTAGGCTTGCGTGCTACACCTTCGACCACATCATCGCTTTCCATCAGGTGAGATCGTGGTCAAACGATTGCCTAGTCCGTAATAATTTTTTTTTACAAAAAATAACTACTTTAAAATTAAGTTTAGTTCTGTTCCAAGCCGATAACAATGCACCAAACAATATTTTAGTTTGACACACCTAAATTAATGATAATTTCTCAGTTTAGTTTAGTGGTATTTTTCTATTCTGTTGTACGTCAGTTTACGTATAAAGGTGCCTCCACACAACCCTCGTGCATGTATTCATGTATGTCACACTCCGAAGACCGTGAAACATAACCAGATTTCCTTTTCATAAATGTACTAGTTTCTTTGAAAAAACGGATGGCTGTGTTGAGGTGCATGGCCATTTGCTTGTCGTGAAACGTCAACGCCACGTACAATTAGATCCGGTCCAGAAAACCTCTCGTTTGCTCTGTGCTGGAGTTCAAAATGTGTATAATCTTTATTTTAGTACGGATTTTCCGGGTGCTGCAGCCACATTTGTATTAGACACCATTTTTAAAAAAAATGTTAGACTTTTCGCGAACTTTTACATATTGAATCGTATTTTTTTTCTTAACGAGATATTCACCAAAACACCGGAATCAACATGCTTACTAAATTTCGAGTTCTACCGAATTAAAAATCACAAGAACATCAACTTCGCTGATTTTGCTCTGTGCGTCCTGCCCCCCCCGTAATGTTTAATTTTCTTTCTTTTTTTTTTCAAATATTATCATCGAGCTGACAATAGAGGGCAAATCTTTTTTTTTTTTTCGTAATTACTTATTGTGACGAGACGGTCAAGTCGCTCGCCTGATGATAAGCGTCACGCTAGCCCATTACAGTTGCAGTGCCACCCAGAAAAATTACACCTACATTCGATCTCTGGGGCTTATATAGTTATACAGTTATAAAGGCGAGACGATATAGCCCTTTTTGTGATGGTCCACTTTTAAAACCTAGTACTCCTATGTTTCGGAGTGATTTTATAGACGTTTCATTTCAAAACTCCCACATTGTTCGAAACATTCGATCGCGCATGCGCATAGCGGCTTAAAAATTTTTGTATACAAACGTCTCCCTAGCACAGATAATAAACAACAATTTATGATTACATTCGTTCATTATTTAAATGTGGGCAACACTAGCAAGTAAATTTAGTCGTTGTCAAAATCAAATTAGTCCTGTCACAATGATGTCTTAGTTTAGTTGAAATTAACAACTGATAAAATTTTTGGAATCACTTTTCGTTTTTATTTTATTTTTTTATTGTAGACTAGGTTAAGTGATTATGTGGTCGAAGGTGTAGCACGCTTGTCTAGTAGATATATTCACTCTTGACTTGAACACACCGGGGTTTTAATTTACCGGAAACACTGACACAAAGGGCAGGGCATTCCACTCCTTTACAGTTCTTATAATAAATGAAGAAGCGTAACGCTTCGTTCTTGTGCGAGGTATTTCAACCATGAAAGGGTGGCGCTTTCACTAAAATAAAATAAATTAAGCTTTAGCTTAGTTTAGTTTAGTGAGTTGCTCAACAGAATTGGCGTCATTGTGTTTTTTGTGACGTTTAATTAACTATATTTTTAAACTATGTTTAATTCAACATTGAAATTTAAGCAATTTAGTGAGTAAAATAATTAATAAAAAAGAAAATACCCTTAATATCATGCGTAGAGTAATTCATTCGTTCCTTGTTGTCACATCACTAGTCCCCGTACCAAGAAATTACGTGTCGTTATTTCTGTCGTAAGCTTGTAGTAACAAAATGTATTTTACGTTGAAATTAATACCTTATTTCGCCCTATCCGTCATAAAGAGCCACTATTGCAAAACCACAGGTTTTCAGGAGGAGGTTTTTTCTAATTTCCTCTTAATGAAATTTAATTTCTCTAAAAAAAAATTTTTAATTCTCTTAATTTCTTAGAGAATGTATGTTTTATGGTATCCTTAACGATTAGGTGATATAACGAGCATACAGTGATATTTTTTTTTATTTCATATCATCTGTTTTTATATATATTTTGTCCCTTAGGACTGTATTCCGCGGAAGTTTAGCGTATTTACATGGACTCAATCGCCATAAGGGCTTTATTCTACGGAAAATGACTAGCACGCGTAAATTTAAAAGCCGTAAGGACTTTTTTCGACGGAAATAGCAACGTGGTGGCTTTTTACGAGCAAAGTGTTAAGTTAAATGGCATGTTTCCGTACACAAAATTAAAGAAAAACTTTTTTTTCTTCTATGAACGGACTGATTTATATACTATTGATTTAGTTCCAGTAAGTATACTGATAAACAAATAATTATCATTGTATTTTATTTTAATAGGGATATTAAAGTTAAAATTAGGATTGTACATATTGTTTATAATATACAACAAATAGCTGAAGGTTTAACCCCGATTTTATAGGTAGAAAAATGTTAGGGTAATATGCAATGAAAAAAACCAATCGACTCAACATATTACTTTACTGTATTGGTAATGACAAATAAAAAAATGTCATGTTTCTCTTGCATGTTACCATTGTACATAGGAAATGTATATATGACCATGTTACATAAAATAGATCACAATGAGATAGTTGTTATCAGGAAACAACAAGAACAAATTTATTTTATTAAGTTACTACTCCTAACAGACACACAGATATTTAATAAATATTAGGTTTAGAAATGGTGAAAACGTTAGATTTATTTATGTCCATATGATTTATTATCAAAGCAAAAAGTCACCATTCATTTTCAGCAAAGAAAGTAAAACATAATTTATTATAAGGTAACTTTTAATTATAACTCCATACGTATAGCAAACGCGGTTATGCAGGAGCAATGATGTAATTAATTTTGAATCATTATTCGTGTCATCATACCTTATAAATTGATATTAAAATGCAATATGATTAAAATATATAAGATAAACTATACAATATTCAAAATCAACAAAATAATTACTTAAGATTGACTATTAAGTATTTCAGAGGTTTTTTTTTACTATTATGGCACAAGTGAACATTTATAAAAATATGAATGAGCGGGAAGTATATTACAATGAAGTATATTAGATAGAAGGAAGTATATAAGATTAGGACCCCTCCCAATCCTCCCGTGGATGTCGTAAGAGGCGACTATGGGAATACACACCAGAAGATGGGCAGCAGCGTCCTCAGAGTACATAATTGTAACACTGAGGTCACCAATCCACCTGCCAAGCGTGGTGACTATGGCAACCCCCCCAAATATATGATAAACACACTGCAAAGACGGCCCCCAGTCCCCGGCGGCTCCGTTATTCCTGGCCCCAGTAGCAGCCATGGTAACGGCGGAGCAGGGGGTGCTAAGAATCCCCGGCAGAGACCCAGCTACCAACCCCCACGATCTCTGCACCTATAACGCACGCACCTTGAGGACCGATGAGAAGTTGATAGAGCTGGAAGAAGTAGTAAGTGAGTTGCACTGTGATATTATAGGGTTATCAGAAGTCCGAGAGGATATGATAACCCTCAATTCCGGCAACTTACTCTATTACCGGGTGGACGACCAGCAGTATCAAAACAGTATCGGGTTTCTCGTCCACAAGTCCCTCGTCAACAACATTGTGAAGATCGAAAGCGTTTTGAGCAGGGTGGCATACCTTATACTCAGAATAACGGAACGGTATTCGTTAAAGGTCTTACAAGTGTACGCCCCACACTCGAAACATCCCAACGACGAAGTGGAGGCTATGTACGACGATATTTCCAATGCCATACATGCCCCGAAAACATACTTCAAAGTGGTGATTGGGGACTTCAACGCACGGCTGGGTATGAGGAATGGCGATGTACTGAGAGTATGGGGCAGTTTGGATTTGGACAGCGGAACCAAAGGGGTCAGTGATTGGCCGACTTCATGGAGAAGGCCCTCCTTCTCCATGAAGTCGGCCAATCACTGACCATTTTGATTATTTTTTTATGATGAATCAAGAAGTGTCCGTCCAGGAAATGGACATGGCTGCACCCCGGCGGTCATAAACACGAGTTAGATTTCATTTTGACGACCAATAGGCATATATTCAATGATGTCTCTGTGATCAACAGGTTTGAGACCGGCAGTGATCACCGCATGGTAAGAGACTCATTGAATATCATCGTAAAGCTGGAAAAGTCTCGTTTGATGAGATCTAGTCTTCGCCAAGTCCTGCCCAAATCCAAAACCCCAAGAGCTTTCAGTTGGAGCTCCAAAATCGCTCTTGCAAACATTTTGGGGCCTTTGTTCCGTTCTATTGCTTTCCTATAACACTAAACATTGATCACTACTAAAACTTGCGATCACTGAGACATCCCTGAATATGGGATTATTGTCCGTCATGATGAAGTCAATCACATTTTTAGTCACACCATCGGGTCTCGGGGTTGCTTTTTGAAGAAAAAGTTCATCAAAAAGAACCCCTCTTTTTCCAAAAAGTGAACTCGCATTTGCCCCCTGTGATTCCTGTCTCCAAAGCCGTGTGGACCTATTTTCGATTTACTGCAAGTCTGTACTCCCACTTTGGCGTTAAAGTCTCCCATGATAACGCAGTAGTGGGCCCTTGTGGCCGAATATATAATATAGGGCCGAAGATATATCATTAAACATATCTTCTATCTCATCATCCGACTATGCCGAGGTCGGTGCGTAAACTTGTACGATCTTAAAGCACCTTTCGGTCAGCTTAAAAACCAGGTACCCTGGTCGACACACTGGATATTTCTACAACATTATCAATGAGGCCTTTGTTGACGAGGAACCCCACGCCACCCAGAGACTGCTGATCGCCCTCTCGGAAGTAGAATAGGTGGCCCGATTCCAGGGTTACTGTATCCTCCCCCTCACTTCGGACTTCACTTAAGCCTAGGATGTGTCACCTTCTCTTGGTAAGCTCCTTCTCGAGTTGCGCCATGTGATCGTCAAGCCTAATCGTTCGTCCGTTGTACGTAGCCAGGGTCAGTTGTTTTTATTTTGGGTTGCCTACGGTAGCCTGGAGATTCTTTGCACCCCCTGCCCTGCCATTTTCTTGACCGCCACCTTCCTTGGTCAGGACTAGCAGGGCAACCGGGAACTGGGGGCCATTTTTTGGTTTTGCCGTTCTTTTTGGAGGGTTTTCCCATAATCGCCAAGCTGGACATGCGGGTCGGCGATCGCAGGGCGTAGCTTATCGCACCGGTGACGCTGCTGCCCATCACCGGCCTGTGTCATTTGGCTACGCTGGTTTTTGGGATGGTTATATCGCCATCTGTCGGTCGCCAGAGCCTCGTTCTTTATCCAGCAGGAAGAGCGCGTGCAGGTGAGGTTGGCTTGGAGCATTGAGATTATTTTCGCTCCCATACATCCCATATAGTGGTGTGGTATAGTGGTCCCATACATCGTGGTATAAGTAAATAGTGTATTGTACTTATAAGGCTTTTCTTCTGTGTTTCTTCTGTTTCGTATCAATCACGATTGCTAAAGGAATATTAATTTAAACGTTGTATTGTTGGAGTTAAGTTTATTGTTTTTAAGTAAATACGTGGATAGTCAATTTGTTTATTTTAATTACTTATTTAATTTATTTAATCAGCTTCCTATATATTTTCGTTGCGTTTTTCCCGATATCCGACAGTTGTAGCCAAAAAGTGGGGGACCATGGGTATAGACGTCTATCACTGGTCATTTTTGCTGATCACTGGCCTCCCTACTACTGCACTGGCCTCTCTGCTAACAATAGTATCATTTTATCATTAGAGCTAAAAAAAAACAGATTTCTTTCAACCATGGTTTTTGAAATTCCTTATAAACAAGAGTGAACGGGTTTGCAAGCAGACAAAGCCGCGGAACTCAGCTATAGTTAAATATTAAATGCTCGTGGACTATTATAAAAAAGCTGTATAGGCCATACAGGTTTTTTATATAGGTACTAGCTGTGATCAGAATAAGGAATAGCAACTAAAACCGGCACCCAAATATCAGAAAGCAACAACGCGGAACAGCACCACTAAACCTGAAAACTTACAACACAATCACAATAACAAGCTCCCAATACTAAATAATATTTTACTGGTTGGGGCGTTATTTTGAATCCAGAGTGGAGTGAAGGATTCTTAAGTAGAATCCTGAACGTATCGAAGGATTCAATATACGTCGCTTGAGAGAAAATAATTTTGCGCCCAAGTGATACACTCTACTTTTCATCCCGCTCTATGAGAAAAGGCATAAAAGGCGCTTGTAGATAGTTTACAGCTCATATATTTATTTAAAAGAACAAATTTTTAAATATATATAACCCAGGGGTTAGGCCAACCCCCCTTTGCCTAACCCCACTTTGCCTCACCCCCCATTATATCTAAGAATCATCTCGTTTACCTCAGCTTTGAAACATAAAAAGCCGCAGCTAAATTGGTCCATTCGTTTGGAAACTACGATTTTAACCAAAAGTTTAAGCCCCTATCCTGCGAGAACCCATAAATTTTTCGGGATGTCAAGTATTCTATTTCCTACCTCGTAGTATGAACTCAAATCATACCAAGTTTCATTTGAATTCATTCAGTAGTTCCAGTGGCGTGATGCGTGGCCAAGATACAGACAGACAGATAAACATGAAAAACATACAGTTTAGGCTTCATTATAGAATATAGAGTTACATAAAAAAAACAATATCTTTAATGTACAGAATTTGGACTCATATCCCGTAGGAACCCTTTATTTTTTCGGGATAAAAAGTATCCATAATTTTCACCCATCTTATAAACTATGTCTGTGCCAAGTTGCATCAACATCCGTCCAATAGTTTCAGCATTCTACGTGTTTTTTTAAATAATTTTCCACCCCTATCTTGCAGGAACCCTTTAATTTTTTGGGATGAAACGTGTCCTTAATTTAACCCATCATTTAACTTAAGACAGTGCCAAGTTGCATCAAAACCCGTCCATTAGTTTCAGCGTGGTACGTGTTCTAATAAAAAAAAAACTAAAACCCTATCCTGCGAGAATCCATTTTTTTTGGATGTAAAGAATCCTTTGTCCTACCTCGTACTATGAACTCAAATTATACCAAGTATCATTTGAATTCATCCAGTAGTTCCGGCGGCGTGATGCTCTGCCAAGATGCAGACAAACAGCTGTGTATATCCAGCTGTGGTCATGCTGTGGCTCTAAAGCGTGCGGCATATCTAGACTGGGCTGATGCTCGAAAGCGCAAGTCTGATATTCGGGCTAAGAAGAGAAAATTTAACGTTGCCGCTAAGACCTGCAAGAAGATACTTAGGAAGGCCCATTTTGATCACGTAAGTCAAATTGGGGCCAAACTGGCTTCATACCCCGCGGGTAGCAAAGCTTTTTGGTCCCTGGCCAAGTCGGTCGAAGTAAACTTCTGCCGCCCCTCACTGCCACCATTGCTGAAACCTGATGGGTCACTAGCTCACACTTCTGGAGGCGAATTTATTTGCTTCTCTTTTTGCAGAAGCCTCGCATCTAGATGCTTCTGGCAAGACACCTTCCTGCCTTCCTCATTGCGGGGTTTTTATGCCCGAAATTCGCATTCGCCAGAAGGAGGTTCTCAGAACGCTTCGAGCTCTAGATGTGAACAAGGCCAATGGTACTGATGGTATTCCAGCGATTGTGTTGAAAAACTGTGCGCCCGAATTGTCTCCCATCTTAACGCGTTTGTACCGCCTCTCTCTTCACTCAGGTAAAGTTACGAAGAGCTGGAAGCTTGCCAATGTACAACCAGTACCAAAGAAGGGTAGTCGTGCTGATCCGGCCTATTATCGTCCCATCTCGATTACCTCCTTACTCTGTAAGTGTATGGAGCGTGTCATAAACATTAGGGTCTTGGCATACCTTGAAGACAATGATCTTCCAGTGACCGACAATACGGATTTCACCGAAACCGGTCTACTGGGGATCTTCTCGCGTATGCCTCTCACGTACTGAGCGAAGCCATAGAGATGCATGGTGAGGCGCTTGCCGTCTCCCTTGACATATCGAAGGCATTTGATCGGGTCTGGCACGATGGCCTTTTAAACAAGCTTCCCTCATATGGTTTACCTGTTGGCTTATGCAATTGGATAGTTGATTTCTTGAGGGAACGATCTATTCGAGTAGTCTTAGAGGGCTGCTCGTCTGATCAAATGGCTATGAATGCCGGTGTACCTCAGGGATCGGTTCTCTCGGCTAAACTGTTTTACTGCACATTAATGACCTTCTGAAGCCCGGTACCTTTGGGTATGCTGATGACAGTACTGTAGTTGAGAGATACACTTCCAATGCTCAATTATATAGTATTTTGTCTAAGGTTAGGCGGTACTTCACACCGGGATAGCTTTTGAATCTTTATCAAGCACAGGTCCGATCTTGTATGGAGTACTGCTGCCACCTCTGGGACGGTTCTACCAAGTATCAGCTCGAGTCTTTGGATTCAATTGAGAGACGTGCTATCAGGCTCATTGGGGATAACACTCTGGTAAAGAGTAAGCTTCAAAGTCTGGCGCATCGACGTGAGGTAGCAAGCCTGGCGGTATTCTACAGATTGCACTATGGAGAGTGTGCACAAGAACTGCACAAACTGATTCCCCCATCATCTTTCCATCACAGTACGACTAGATGATCAGCAAAGCGCCATCCTTTCATGGTTGAAATACCTCGCACAAGAACGAAACATTACGTTTCTTCATTTAATATAAGAACTGCAAAGGAGTGGAATGCCCTGCCCTCGTCAGTGTTTCCGGTAAATTATAACCCCGGTGTGTTCAAGTCAAGAGTGAATAGGTATCTACTAGGCAAGCGTGCTACACCTTCGACCACATCATCGCTTTCCATCAGGTGAGATCGTGGTCAAACGATTGCCTAGTCAGTAATAAAAAAAAATATACAGACAGAATATTTTATGAAAATTATTAGAATGAAAAAATGACCTACCTCGAAGTATGATCTTAAATCATACCAAATTTCATTTGAATTCATTGAGTATTTTTGGCGTGATACGCTGCCAATGTATAGACAGACAGATAGTCAGAGAAACAAAAAATAAAAAATACAGTTTTGGCTTTAGTATTGAATATAGAACGACCTCCAAAAAAAAACTTCAATTTACAGAATTTGAGACATTATCCCGCAGGAACTCTTTATTTTTTTGGTATTAAAAGTATTCTCAATTTTTACCCTTTATATAAACTATGACTGAGCCAAGTTGCAACAAAATCCGTCCAGTAGTTTCAGCGTGATAAGTGTTCTTTAAATAACTTTCAACGCTTATCCTGCGGGAACCCTATAATTTTTCGGGATTAATAGTATCCTATGTCCTACCTCGTAGTATGAACTCAAATCATACCAAGTTTCATTTAAATTCATTCAGTAGTTTCGGCATAATGTCTAGCTAAGATACAGACAGACAGACAGACAGACAAGAATTAAGAAAAATACAGTTTTGGCTTCAGTATCGAAAACCTCCAAAAAAATATTTCTACATGTCTTCAATGTACAGAATTGGACCCGTTACAGTTTTATTATATGTATAGATAGGTAAAAAATAATTTATTGCGGAAGAGTCTGTTCTGTGACTTAGTTTGAAAGGATAACATGTGCTGGTGGAACGTTACATGAAACAATTTGAAAACTGGTGAACATTTTCATATCACTGCTGTACAGAATTGGACCTGTTACAGTTTTATTATAAGTATAGATAGGTACCAATTGCTAGGCTTGCCCTTGAGGTGACCGGATATCTATCAAAGCGGTGATCGTTATCCAGACAAACCAAAAAAGACCTGAATATAATCCTCACCTTGATTATCATACAGTCGCATTTGTTGTCCTGCAGTTCATATTGAAGGTGTGCCATGAAGAGGCCCAGGAAGCACGCCGGTAGCGAGGCCCATGTCGACGTGTAGAACGCTCCGAATGACTCCACTTCTTTGTAGATGCCACGAATTGTTCTGGGAAAATACGGTGAAATTGAGCATGGTAACCAGTGATCGGCAATCTTGAATTGAAATGAATCTTCGTGATCTGCCGGGATTCGTTCTACGTTACAAATGGTATTTCAACTGATAAAAAGCAGAGCGGCATATATCGTGTTAAAGGAGGAAAGATGGGCACGCTTTAATCTCAATCTTTTCTCTTCTCTATCTTTATCTTTTTCTACTCTACATATCGTAAAACAAAGTCGCTTTCCGCGTCTGTTTGTATATCCATCCGCTAATTTCTTTTCTCCTAAACCACATAACGGATTTTGATGTGAGTTTTACCATCAGTTAGATAATTTATCACGAAAGAATAAGTATAATATATAAGTATAATAAAAACCTGATTAAGTTATATGAAGAAAAAAACATTATTTTGCAACCAAGTCACCGAAAAATAAATTTACATGGCTTACATAGGCTAAACCTTTAGAGGTAGGTACATAAAAATGATTTAGGTACTAGAGAATTGTAGTTCTTCTATAATCCTAGAGAAAACTCCACGATAGTTTCTTCATCGTCACGGTCTTCTTTATCTGTTACGGTTGACTCACAGTAAAAGTTTTGTAGTGGTAGGCCTCTTTCGCAAGAGGCCTAGGGAAGTACCACACCTTTGTCAGATATTCAGCCGCCAAGCCAAGTGTAAACATTTCTGTGTTTTAGTTTCCAGGGAATGTTTCCAGCGAAATTACTGGGCAATGAAACTTATCAACCAATGTCTCATGGTGACGAGCGCAGTGCAGTGACGCGCAAAATTTTGCAACCAAAGGTCTGGGTGGCTCTGCAACTGTTATATGCAGGCGTGAAGCTTAATAACAGGCGAGCGACCTGCCCGTCTCGTCACTCAAAGTAATAATAAAAAAAAACTATCATTAAAACTTTAATTGAAAATAGCGTTACTTGCGACGCTACTTGCCTACTCTTATTCAGTACCAGCTGTGCCTGTGGTTAAAGTTTTTATCGATTTCTCGGTTTCTACCGACCGGATTGAGATACCAAGTATAACAGTTTTTAAGACAATCCCTAAGCTATCCAACAGTGAAAACCACATTGCAATCGGTCCTTTAGTTTTGACGTGATGCTCGAACAAACAACAGACTAACTAACAAACAGAAAGACACGATTTTAAAAAATGGTCTATTTTTGTTCAGTAGCTCATTTTAAGTACACTAGACCAGATTTTCCTTAATTATCTACATTGTACAGACTTTTTCGTTCTTATTGCTTTATTTTATGTTAATTAATTCCTATCGAAATAAACATGATAGTATTCTTGGGTATTAAATATAGATTAGGATTGTTTTTTATAGTACCATACTAATGAATTCTTTAGAAAAGTTAAAGCAACCGAAAAAAAAAACACGGACCGGAGTCGCTCGGCCGCCTATCGAAATATTTTTAAAGATATTTAATAATCAAAGCCAGTAAATAACTTCACATTTTTCACCTTTATTTTGTCTGAATTACACCCGTGCGAAGCCGGGGCGGGTCGCTAGTATCACATAAACAGACATCCCCACAGCTATATTTCCTCTATTGTGCTTCTCACAACAAAGATAGAGAGACATACGCAGAATGTAAAACGAATGAGATTCCTAACAATAATAATCACTCTTAACAAGTGCTACACAAACGCCTCTTCAAAAAAATTACAGTGTGAAATAATTTTATATCAGGGAAAGTGCGATCGCCTTTGGGGCAAATGCCGCACGACCGCTTTTTGCCCTTATTACGGTTACGGAATAAACAATTTATCTTTTATATCTAAAATAATAATAAAACTGTAACAGGTACAATTCTGTACATTGTAGATATTTTGATATTTTTTTTGATGGTTCTCTGTTTTCGTTACTGAAGCCAAACCTGTTCTTTTTTCATTTTTGTCTATCTGTCTGTATCTTGGCCGCGCATCATGCCGAAACTACACAATGAATTCAAATTAAATTTAGTATAATATGAGGTCATGCTACGAGGTAGGACGTAGGATACTTTTATTCCCGAAAAATTAAAGGGTTCCCGCTGGATAGAGATTGAAATTTATTTAAAAGAACACTTACCACCCTGTAAACTACTAAACACATTTTGATGTGACTTGGCACAATCATAGTTTCATCATCATCATCATCATTATTTCCGCCTTTAGAAGTCCACTGCTGAACATAGGCCTCCCCCAAAGAGCGCCATGACGAGCGATCTTGTGCCACCTCCATCCACCGATTTCTTGCGATGGCTACAATATCGTCGGTCCATCGTGTGGGGGACTCCCCACACTTCGCTTGCTTGTTCGTGGTCGCCATTCGAAAACCTTTATTTTCCAGCGGTTGTCGGTTCTGCGAACTATATGGCCTGCCCATTGCCACTTCAACTTGCAAACTCTGAGAGCTATGTCGGTAACCTTCGATATTCTACTTGTTTCCTCATTTCTGAGTCTATCACGTAGTGAAACACCACTAGCATAGCTCTTTCCATTGCACGCTGCGCAACTCTGAGCTTTTGTATGAGACCAATAGTTAACGACCACTCAGTGCCGTATGTCATCACTGGCAACACGCACTGATTATAAACTTTCGTCTTGATCCTCTGCGGTATCTGCGACGAGAAGATATGGCGTAATTTCCCGAACGCTGCCCATCCGAGCTATCCACCTAATAATCATAGTTTATATAAAAGTTTAAATTGAAAGATACTTTTTATCCCGAAAAAATAAAGGGTTCCTGCGGGATAGGTGTCCAAAGTAATGTTAATTTTGAAGTAATAAATAATATTTTTGGAGGGTACTCTTCGTTCGATACTGACGCCAAAATGTATTTTTTCCTTTTTGTCTGTCTGTGTGTCTGTCTGTCTGTCTGTCTGTATCTTGACCGCGCATTGCGCCGAAACTATTGAATGAATTCAAATTAAACTTGGCAACATTTGAGTTTATACTACGAAGTAGGACATTGGATACTTTTCATCCGTATAAATTGAAGGGTTCCCGCAGGATAGGGGTTGAAAGTTATATAAGAGAACACGTATCACGCTGAAACTACTGGATGCAATTTGATGCGACTTGGCACAGTCATATATACTTATAATAAATCTGTAACGGGTCCCATTCTGTACACTGAAATTTTCTTTTGTAGGGTACTCTATATTCGATACTGAAGCCAAACCTGTATTTATTTAATTCTTGTCTGTCTGTCTTTATCTTTTGCTAGGCATCACGCCGAAAATACTGAATGAATTTAAATGAAACTTGGTATGATTTGAGTTCATACTACGAGGTAGGACATAGGATACTTTTGATCCCAAAAAATTAAAGGGTTCTTGCAGGATAGGCGTTGAAAGTTATTGAAAAGAACACGTATCACGCTGAAACTACTCGACGGATTTTATTGCAGCTTGGCACAGTCATAATGGGTAAAAATTGAGAATATTTTTTATCCCGAAAAAATAAAAAGTTCCTGACGGATAATGTCCCAAATTCTGTAAATTGAAGATATTTTGTAATTTTTTTAGGAGGCCGTTGTATATTCAATACTAAAGCCAAAACTGTTTTTTTGTAATTTTTGTCTGTCTATCTGTCTGTCCGTCTGTTTGACTGTACCTTGGCAGCGCAACACGCAGAAAATACTCACTGAATTCAAATGAAATTTCGTATGATTTGAGTTCATACACTGGATACTTTTCATCCCGAAAAAAAGGGTCCCTGCGGGATATGGGTCAAAATTATGTACATTAAAGATATTGTGATTTTTTTTTAACGTTACTCTATATTCGATAATGAAGCCTAAACTGTATGTTTTTTCATTTCTGTCTGTATGTCTGTCTGTCTGTATCTTGGCCGCGCATCACGCCGCTGGAACTAAAATAAAACTTGTGAACTTGTGAATTCAAATGAAACTTGTTATGATTTGAATTCATACTACGAGGTAGGATAGGATACTTTACATCCCGAAAAATTAATGGGTTCTTGCAGGATAAGCGGTTGAAAATTATTTAAAAGAACACGTACCACCCTTAAACTAATGAACGGGTTTTAATGCAACTTGGCACCGTCTAAAGATAGATGATGGGTTAAAATTGAGGATACGTTTCGTCCCACAAAAATAAACGGTTCCTGCAGGATAGGGGTGGAAAATTCTTAACACGGAGCATGCTGAAACTATTGGACCGATGATGATGCAACTTTGCACAGACATAGTTTATAAGATGGGTGAAAATTATGGTTACTTTTTATCCTGAAAAAATAAAGGGTTCCTGCGGGATATGGGTCCAAATTCTGTATATTAAAGATATTGTGAAAATATTTTTTTTGGAGTTTTATGTATGTTCGAAAATGAAGCCTAAACTGTATGTTTTTTCATTTTTGTCTTATGTCTGTCTATCTATCTGTCTGTATCTTGGACGCGCATCACGCCACCGGAACTACTAGATGAATTAAAATGAAACTTGGTATGATTTGAGTTCATATGACGAGGTAAGCCATAGGATACTTTACAACCCGTAAAATTAATGGTTTCACGCAGTATAGGGGTTGAAACTTATTTAAAAGAACACGTACCACGCTGAAACTAATGGACGGGTTTTGATGCAACTTGGCACCGTCTTAATTTATATGATGGGTTCAAATTGAGAATACGTTTTATCCCGAAAAATTAAAGGGCCAAAGTTATGATAATATTTAAGAAATAAATAAAATTTCTTGGATGGTTCCGATATATGGTATATTCGATTGGTATTGGTTAGTATATTCGATAGTGAAGCCAAAACTGTTTTACTTTTTATTTTTGTCTGTCTGTTTGTCAGTATCTTGACCGCACATCGCACAGAAACTACCGAATGAATTCAAATGAAACTTGGTATGATTTGAGTTCATACTACGAGGTATGACATTGGAGACTTTTCATCTCGAAAAAATAAAGGGTTTCCGCAATATACGAGTAAGGGTTGGAAGTTATTAAAAAGACCACGTATCACGCTGAAACTATTAGAAGGTTTTTTTTTGCAAATTGACCCAGTCATATATCTGTACTTATAATAAAGCATTAGGTACGAAATAGGCTGTAAAAAGAAGATAAATGAAGAAATGCTCTTGGGTGCTTAAAAAGGGAACTTTGATTGAACACGAATATAAATATATTTTTAATCGTGTCGCTCTGTCTGTTTGTCTGTATGTTTGTTTGTTCACGCATTACGTAAAAACTATTGGACCGATTGTAATGCGGTTTTCATTGTTAGATAGCTTAGGGTTTGATTTTAAAATCTGATGTAATTGGTATCCGAGCAATTGATAAAAGTTTTTTTCTAAGACGGCTAATGAAATTTTGATCAAATGTTGGTAACTATATTGGTCCTGGAATAGCTTATTATGGTACTTTGAACCTAAAGAAAAGACCACGCGTGCGAAGCCGCGGGTACAGCTAGTAGTTAATATTATGGGTTAAAATTTAGGATAGTTTTTGTCCCAAAAAAAAAGAGTTCCTGCGGGATAGGAATCCAAATTTATTTTATTTTGAATTAATAAATATCTTTACGATACGATACGATACGAAACACTTTATTGTAATTACCAGTTGGAAAACATATACATTGTAATTTAATTAAAACTATGGTAGTACAATGGGCGGTCTTATCGCTTAAAGCGATCTCTTCCTGTCTGGAATGGATGGACCTTTGGATGGACAGTAAGAAGTAAAATATAATAGACAGCAGCGTACAATTCTAACAATTAACATTAGTTGATACAACTTAAATTATACAATACCAACATTTAAATTCTACGACATAAAATTAATATACTAATATATATCAATATCAAATACATAAATATTAATCTATATATATATATAAAAGAAAGTCGTGTTAATTACAATATTTATAACTCAAGAACGGCTTAACTGATTTGGCTGAAAATTGGTGGGGAGGTAGCTTATAACCAGGAGAAGGACATAGAATACTTCTTATCACGTTCCCGTGGGACGTGACATAAAACGTGGTATATCTATGTATATAAAAGAAAGTCGTGTTAGTATACAAATAAAGTTATTATAAGTGAATATACTGGTCTTGAACATTGAATGGTGTGATTAATTATTTAAAAAAATAATATTCAAAGACAAGGAGAGCAGAAACACTTAAGAAGTTGGAGATACAAAATTGCCAAATAAAGTAAAAGTGACAAATAAAGTTAAGTAGTTTTAGTTATTAAAAGTGAGTATACCTCCCCATGAACATTAAATAGTGTGATTTAAAAAAAAAAGTATAATACCAAGAGAGCAGAAACATTTAAGAAGTTGGAGATACAAAATTGACAAATAAAGTTATTAAAAGTGAGTATACCTCCCCATGAACATTAAATGGTGTGATTATATTTTAAAAAAGAATTTCAAAGTACCAGGAGAGCAGAAACAAGAAGTTTTATCATAATTAATATATTTTTGCAAATTCTATTGACATGGCGGGGTTGGTGGTTGAGGGTTGTTGGTAGGGGGTTTTTAAGGAGATGGGGCCAGGGGAGGAGGATGGGACCAAAATTTGTACGCGGGCATAGCCGTCACCAGGAGTTGAACAACAAAATTCATCGAAATCAGTCAATCCAATCCCGAGATATCATCAAAAAAGCCGTTACAAACAAAATGTATGACAAAAAGACTGCTAATACGTTAAAAACTTTTATTGACTCTAAGACGGTACGAAGTTCGCCGGGCCAGCTAGCCACATTAAATAGAGTGATTTAAAAAAAATACTATAGTACCAGGAGAGCAGAAACACTTCAGAAGTTGGAGATACCAAATTGACAAATAAAGTTATCAAAATTTGGTACCAGGATAGCTTACATCCTGAATTAACACATAGTCTACTTTTGATACCGAAAAAGGAAAATAAATATATCGTTTTCTTTAAGATTTGGAAAACAAAGTTGGAGATACAAAATTGACAAATAAAGTTATTAAACGTGTGTATACCACCTCCTCATGAACATTAAATGGGGTGATTATATTTAAAAAAAACAGTATTTCTATGTACCAGCAGAGCAGAAACACTTTATCATCATTAATACATTTTTGCAATTTTTTTGTCAAAGTGACATGGCGGGTTTAGTTAGGGATTGAGGGTTGTTGGTAGTGGTTTTTAAGGGGACGGGGCCAGGCGGAGGAGGATGGGACCAACATTTTTAATTCATCGCAATCAGTCAATCAAGTCTCGAGATATCATCAGTAAAGCCGCTCCATACAAATAATAAGTTAAAAACTTTTATTGACTCTAAGGCGGCACGAAGTTCGCCGGGTCAGCTAGATTTCTATAAAAATATATTCACCGGCACTGGGTGGGGGTAGCTGTGATGACATACTCACTAAGGAAAAAGGAATATGTGTACGGAGATATATGGCACCACCACCACCACCACTTCCAGTACGGTCGTTACGTATTAGTTTAAAGCCTGGAAAGTATACAAAGAAGAAGAAAGACAGGGTTGTAACCAGGTTTTAGATATAAGTAAAGCGTGAATATTTGTGTGCTAGAAAGACGCCAACATAGCTGCAAAATGAGTCGGAATGCTTTGGGCGTTGATATGAAAGACATTCAATTTTTTAGAAACACCAACAAGAACTGATTCGATTGTATTGGATAGACTGGGAATGCTACAAAAACTATCGACACTGCTATTTAGACTATTAGACGAACAAACAGACAAATTCATCATCACTGCTATCATAATTATTCATAATAAAATAATAAATGTATATATAAACAATTACTATACTACTAAATTCTAAAAATAAACGAATAAAAATACTTATCTACTCCTAGATGCTAATTCTAAATAAACCTACACACACATAGTCTGTCCACCCACTGTGCGTTCAAAAAGACAAATAACACACGAATAAAATACATATAAAATAGAAAAATAAACTAGTTAATTACAAGAAAAGAACAGAGAACAAAAGAAGAAAAAGGTAGTATCCATGAGATATGATTTCCATTCCTAGGTACTTTAATCATACAGAAGAAAGTAAATAAGTTTAGTTATTATCTTATTTTAGTATTCGACAGTGACCATACTGCAATAACTAAACGTTGTACCGATAGTGAAAGAAAGTAAACAATCATGCATAAAATACTAGTAAGTTAATGTAAGTCTGTAACGCAACACGTTAGACGTAGTGATGAAAGAGAAAAAAAGATAAAAATATAAAGGTAGTTTTTAAAAAAAAGTGTAGGTAGTGGTAAAAAAATAAAAATGACTTCCTACCTTCTCATACAGTCGGAAACCAAAATTATTATAAAAATCAGAACTAGCAAAATCTACATGGATCGCAAACACTCTAAACACTTTACTACGGCTTCTTGGCTGCACCGCGTTTCAACTTGGTCAGTGCCGCGGTCTCCTTCGCTACCGCAGATGGTTTTGGCGCTTCCTTTCGCAAGATTACGTCCAAGTCTCCCTGACTGCTTAGGCGATGAACGAGCTCCGTTGGCATCGAGAACAAAGATGAATCCTTCTCGCGTCCGACACTTGCTAATGCCGAACTACTGACGAGCTGCCATGAAAACAGTATGCCAAGCCTTCATCAAGAACTCGGAAACAGTTACGCCGGTCCCTTTAAGGCTGGTTTTAGCTGACCAGGTTTTGTCGCAGACACTGATATCCCGGAATTTGCAAAGGATCGGTCTAGGCTTGTCAGAGTTACTAGCCCGCCCCATCCTATGACATCGGCTGATGTAATTTACCGCAAATTCTGCCAACTTGAGCTGATCTACGACCGCCCTTGTGACAACGTCGGCTGCAAGCTCCTTTGGATCCTCGGAGATGCCGTGCAGTAGCAAAATTTTCCGCCTTCCCTCATCTCTAGCTGGTCCGTCTCCTTGGCAAGCAACTCAATTTGCCCCTGCAAAGCTCTCATAGACTTGATGACAAAAGTCTTAAAGGTGGCAAATTCAACTGCCAAGGCTTCGGTGCTTAAGGTGGCTGGAGTCTTCTGTAACTTGCCCTCGAAACGTTCCATCCGTTTGTAGAAAGTTGTCATGAAGTCCTCCATAGATTGTTTGTAGGTGGTGGCGTCCATAACGAAAGTTTGTAGTTGCAGTAATTTTGTGATATATTCTTGTGTTGTGAAGTGAATTAAGCAGGGAAAACACAGCAAGGCAGGTGTGGTGTGTTACTTTTTATATATTTGCATGAACTTTTGATTGAAAAACCTTTTTTTATATTTTTAAACAATAATTTAAGTGGAGTGCAAAAAAAATACCTGTTATTAATTACACACCTACCGCCCGATAAACTTTACTTGCAATAAGTACGAAAAAGTCTGCACAAAGATAATAAAAAATGGTCTAGGGTAGTTAAAATAAGCTACTGAACAAGAATATAACATTTTTTAATGAGTTACCAGTTACCGTTACCCGTCCACCCACCGGCGTATCCGCATCACGTAAAAACTCCTGGACCGATTGCGATGCCGTTTTCACTGTTGGATAGCTTATATTTGATTTAAAACTGGTTTACTAGGTATCCCGATGAGTAGAAGCGGAAAGCAATCGATGTTTTTTTTTTGGCGGCTGAAGTAATTTTGGTCAAATGTTGGTGTATTGGTATTTTAAGTCTTGGAATAGTACATAGAGTATTTTTAATCTAGAGAATTTGCAAAGCCGCGGGTGCTAGAGCACTCCCAGGGGCATGTATTTTCCGCGATTTTTGATATATTTGAAGTTATTCCATATATTTTTTTCACAATACTCCAGATTTTGAGACAAATTGTCTTCTATTGTTTGAAAGAGATTGAAGTTTTGAAAAAGGAAATTACTAAGTTTGTGTCGAAATCTGGAGTTTTGTGAAAAGCAAACAGAAATGGAATAACTCTGAAAATATTAAAAATCGTCGAACATAGGTACGTAGGGGAGAGGGGGGGGGAGGTTTATTTGGGTGCCCCTGGAAATGTTCTACCTCGGTACCTCCGCATATCATTTTTTATACATAGATCACATCATCATCATCATCATCATCATCATCATCATCAGCCTATATTTGTCACTGCTGGACGTAGGCCTCTCCTAATACACGCCACTGAGCTCGGTCTTCAGCTCTCCGCATCCATTTTCTTCCAGCTGCTTTTCGCAGGTCATCACTCAACCTGGCAACAGGGCATCCTACACTATGTTTGCCTAAACGTGTTCTCCACTCGAGAACTCGTTTACCCCAACGGTTATCGGTTCTTCGGGAAATATGACCAGCCCACTTAAGCTTGCTTATCCTTAGAGCTATGTCAGTGCCTGAAGAAAAAAGTCTTCAATCAGTGCATCCTTACCAGTCCTGACCTACGCAGCCGAAACGTTGACCCTCACGGTCAAATTAGTCTACAAATTTAAGGTTAGGTTCAGCGAGTTATGGGAGGGAGCGAGGAGAATTATGCTTGGAGTTTCTCTGAAGGACATGATACGGATAATCTAGGTAACCGACATAGCTCTAAAAGAAACTCAAAGCAGACACAAAGTCACAGTGTTATGTATTTTTGTTGAAAGATTAAAATATAAAGCCAAGATCTACACTTACAAAAAAGCAGTAAGTACCAAAAAGTCTGTTTAATGAAGATGATAAAAAAAACTAGGGTATGTACTCAAGTACTTTAAATAAGCTAATGAACAAGTACTTTTTTGGATTATTTTTTATTTCTGTCTGTTTGTCTGTTCGTGCATCACGTGAAAACTACCGGACCGATTGCAATTCGTTTTTCACTGTTAGATAGCTTAGTGTTGGACTTACAAACTTATTTACCTACTTAGTATCTAAATCCGATGATAAAAAGCCAAGCCAAGCCATCGATAATAACTAGTCGTCGGCTTAGCGAAACTTGGTATTTTCAAAGCTTTTATTTTACTTGCAATGTTTGTATGTATTTATGTGTCTGTATCTTTGTTTAGGTCAAATCTTGCATTAGAACCACTTACTCATAACCTACGGATTGAATTTTTGCAATGCACTTTGGGCCTAACTAGGCAGCCTAACTGATTCGGCCACGAGGAATTATTTTTCCTCGTGTCCTAACTGCTTGTCATTCATCTATTGTCTCAACCTGTTTATGGTACGTCATGGATTATGTACAGTCATACGCACAATAACAGGAAACGGACTCGTGGTCACACCGATATGTCAAACTGGTGTGACCACGATAAAAAAATTTTTTCACTGCATGATCTGACCAATAGTAAGCTATAAAATATAAGACTCGTAGCAGTGTGAGGAACCAAAACTTCAATTACTTATCGACATAATTATATAAAACAATTATTTATTTGCATTGTGTCAAAGTGACAGCTATCAAACTTAAAAGGGCTTTAACTCGGAAACTATTAATCCTGGACTAGTAGTTTCTTTACAGAAGTGATAGGTCTCATCAAGATCTTCATTTCAGATGACAGCTGTCAAACTAAAAATAGCTATAACTCGTAAACTATTGAACCTAGACTAGTAATTTCTTTACAGAAGTGATAGATCTCATCAAGATCTTCATTTCAGATGACAGCTGTCAAACTAAAAATAGCTATAACTCGTAAACTATTGAACCTAGACTAGTACTTTTTTTACAGAAATGATAGATCTCATCAAGATCTTCATTTCAGATGACAGCTGTCAAACTAAAAATAGCTATAACTCGTAAACTATTGAACCTAGACTAGTAGTTTCTTTACAGAAATGATAGATCTCATCAAGATCTTCATTTCAGATGACAGCTGTCAAACTAACAAGGGCTCCAACTAATTATCTTAGACAAGTTATTTCTTTACAGAAGTAATATATCTCATCAATATCTCCGTTTTGGATTACAGCTAATGTATAGAAACTACTAGTCTTACTTTATGACATTGTCGCTATAAAAAGTTTGAAAACATATTAAAAATCAATTACCGCATAGAAGGCCAAAATATTCAAATTTACTATGAGTAAAAAATATAAAATAAATACAAAATAAAACTTTACATACCGAATTAGAGAGGAGAATTGGAATCCACCTGACATAATGTAAACAGCAATAAAAATGACTAACGATCTTTTAACAGCAAAATAAAAAACCGACAAATGTTTTTTTAATTAAAAGTAGGGTACTTAACCTTCTCATTGTATGACTGTAGATAAAGAAGTGTACGAAAAGGCACTTAACCCCCGTTATACAACCGTTTCATAAACTACTATTATTACAAAAGATCTGTTCCAGAAACTCAGAACTCTCTGTTTCAGTATGACCTCATTATGTATCAAATACTTTTTTATTCTTACTCTGGCACTGAGTAATATATGAGCGGCTGCCAGTCATTGACGTAGCTCACCACCCCGCAGACCAGGCCGCTGATGATGAACAGGACCCCGTACATGCGGAGCGCCTGATGTCTCCGACGGCACATTACGATGGTGAACGCACACGCCAAAACGTAAATGTGCATGTCTACTGGCAGGTACCTGGAGAACATGGTCTGTATTGATAAGTAAACCACTTAAAAAAATAAGTGAACATTCAAGTAAAAGAACAATGAAAAATAAGTATTTACTGAACTTTTCTGAGACCTTGGTTATTTTTATCAGAAGTTCTATTGTTTTTACTGTATAAATAGACTAAATGTTTCATTATCGGATTCGAATAGGCATTCAAAAACAAATTAAATCTAAAAAGACGTGCTAGGCACCTTATTCCGATGTCAAAATCCTTATTCCATATAAGTATATCTTATATGGTTCCTAATTCCGATTGTACAATATACAAAGTCAAAAAGATAGTAAGAATGATACATGGTTTTAAAGAAAACTATCCAAAAACATGTACCGCTAACTTTATTAGTTTCTGATGGTTACTAATTATTATAAAAGTAAATAGTAATTTTATTATTTATAATTAGTTTTCGCATTATTGATATTAAAGAAAACTGCTGTACAAAGTTGTAAACACTCTATATTTTAGTTGTGTCTATGCCGCGAAATAACATGCATAGAGAACCTGATCCCAACCTATTGTACATCGGAATAGCGTTTATACCAAAAAACACTTTTCATAATTCTGAGTACTAAAATATATAAGATTTTTGCTTAACGGCAATTGTAAATATATATACTACTTGCTATCATTTATATTGGATTGTTTATGAACTAATATTATTTGTTACCGTTTTCATACAACGAATTAATAAAATAGATCACCTATGACATGTTACAATTAGTCTAAGTAACGCAAAAATGTACTTATGAAACTGATTTTAATATTTAAGTACTATTTAAATTGTCCAATCCAAACTAAGAAATGCCTGATCATAAAATAACCCTGAAAAAATAAATAAAACAATCTATGAAATCGCAATTCCGCGGCATACCTACGTGTGTGTGTGCGTGCGTGCGTGCGTGCGTGCGTGCGTGCGTGCGTGCGTGCGTGCGTGCGTGCGTGCGTGCGTGTGTTTGAATGCTAATATGATCGAGATGGTTCTTAGCTATATGGGAAGGGGGAGAGTGGAGGTGAAAAAAGGGGGTGAGAATCGTAGCTACCAAACGAATGAACCGATTTAGCTGCGGTTTTTTATGTTTGAAAGCTGAGGTAAACGAGATGGTTTTTAGCTATAATAGGAGGGAGGAAAGGGGAGGATGAGGGTTAGGATCGTAGCTCTCAAACGGATGGACCGTTTTTGATTTGTTTTTTTATGTTTGAAATCTGATGTGATCGAGATGGTTCTTAGCTATATGGGGGTAGGGGTAAGAAAAGAAGGGGGAGTCGTGAAAAGAGGGGGGGAGTACTGATAAGAGGGGTGAGAATCGTATCTCTCAAACGTATGGACTGATTTTGATGCGGTTTTTTATGTTTGATAACAGATGTAATCGTGATCGTTCTTAGCTATATGTTGTTGAGAAAAGAGGGGTGAATCGTGTTTTCTAAACGAATGGACCTATTTATCTGCAGTTTTTATGTGTCAAAGCTGAGGTAAGCGAGATGGTTCTTAGATATAATAGGGGAGGGGGGAAATGGGGGTGAGGATCGTAGTTCCCAAACGGGTGGACCGATTTTGATGCGGTTTTCATGTTTAAAAACGGATGAGATCGAAATGTTTTTTAGCTATAATGGGGGTGAGGGGTCGGGGGTTATATATATTTTTTATTTAGGCTTGTTAGTATATTAAACTAAAAAAACCTACAAAAGGGTAGTTACTATCTATATTGTTTTTTCTTTCTTAAACCTAAACTGCCAGGTGACATCATTACTGCTGATAATTAGTAGGGATTTCGGGAAAACTCGTTTTAGCTTTTTCCTGAAATCCCATTGATGGAGATGATCCCGTGGAGATTTCGGGAATAATCTCAATATCATATGCAGCTTACATTTCAAAGACGAAGATTTTCTAACGAGAGGCTAAAACCTGAAGCATGAAAGCTGTTGTCCTGTTTAGTTCATAAATTATGGTCGCCTTTTTAGAACGAGACACAGCTCCTTAATAGTTAGTCTCTGTCGGACCGCATTTCTTGTACCAGTGATCCTTCCGGTTACGTTAATATATTTAAATTCCTTGCGCAATACTAACACACTATTTCATACACACACGACACCACTTTTTTGATGATATAACTACGCAAAGATATGTTATCTATTGAATAAATATAGGTAGATATAGATCTTGCGTTAATTTTTATTTCTTAATTCCCTTGTTGCGCCGTTTTTGCATATGGTGCCAATTCCAGAACCCCTCGGACTGAGGTGCCTTATTACATAAACGATTATTAATTATTTTGTAAGTAATAAGTAAAGTAACAATAATAAAAAAACGACTGCGAAGAAAACTAAAAAGAGGCAAACAAGCTTAAGGGTTATTCCTTGATTTTGAAATATTATTATTTATTTATTTTTATTTATTCGGAAAGGTTTGTGTTTTATAAACCTAGCTTAAAATTAAAAATATATCTCATCACTTTTTTTTTCGCATATTGCATCTAATTAGCAAGTTTGCTCCAAAAGAAAAAGAAACAAACGTAACAACATACACACATAGGCTGATAAACATATTACCCTCCTTTGCGTCGCGTACAAATAAGTTTTGATGTTTGCCCGGCTGGCTAGTCGCTCTCTCAAGGATTGAAAGGTAAAACACACACGTGAGTAAAGATTTAAACGATATAATTATTATGATTGCAAGACACGAAAAGTACCAATAAAACAAAAAACACAAAAGAACACGCAAAATACTATCATACAGTTATGTCAAACTATCTGTCGCGGTAGCGCGCGGGACGCCGAGTCTGTCTCACTATCCTCTGTTGCGTTCCGGGAGACGGCGTCCCTTGTCGAAGCGCGGGAACGCGCGGAGTGGGGGACGCACCACCACTGCATGAACGCCTTTTGTCTTTGTCAGGCGAGTAATTAGACGAGCTAATAGTATGGCGCGCTACAAAGTAGATGCATAGAGGTTGTGTTCAAGTGGTTAGCATTGGTGCGTTTCACAATCCAATAGCTCGCTTCTACACAAATAGTACCTCCTCGTAAGTTATGTTCAGATTTCGATGCCAAAAATGGTGAAGGAATACTTGATCGAAACCGGCTTGTCCAAGTAACTCAAAATTTTAGGACTGTGTCATCCGGTTTTGGCATCGAAATCTCTCTTACCAAGTCGGTATCAAGCATATGTCATGTTTCTCCACCACATTGTTCAGAAAGAAGGCGTGTGTCCAGAACTTGCGTCGGCAGATGGCGCTGACTTCTTCTATGGTGGCGGAGAGGGCCCCGGAGCGAGCATGGGGCCACCAGGTGATGGCGTAGCCCACGAGCAGGAGGTGCACCGGGGCTATCCTGGGAAGGAAAAATTCATCCACATCAGTCCACTGCTGATGGACAAGAATAAAGGATGCATTGCCTCTTCCTCATAGTAAATATTAATTTTTATTCAGAGGCCCCTCACAAAGCACGCCGATGAGCTTGCTGTCCTAAGAGCTATGTTGATCACGTCGTTCCAGATACAGTCTTTCAGAGAAACTCCCGAGTCCTTTTCAGTGCCTGCTGTGTGACTTGAAATTTAGTGGAGTAGTGGTATCGTCAATGTCCACGTCTCGGCTCCGTAAGTACTAACAGGTAGGTCCCGTCAGAGATTGCGGTGGCGAGAAGATTCGACAAGGCTTGCCAAATGCTGGCCGCAGCTTTATGCTTCTGCGAGTCTCCCTTTATCTCCCCCTCTCTCTCTCTCTCTCTCTCTCTCTCTCTCTCTCTCTCTCTCTCTCACGAAGTTGTTTCTACCCTAGCTACAAAGTTTGCTCCAAATAAAAATACTCTTGAACAACCTCGGAGACTTAAGCAGTGCGTTAAATACTTCATTTTATTGAATTAGAAAATAAAAAAGGGGGGGGGGGGGTGGGGGTTGCAACTCCATTCCCTATTGATTTCAGCAGTTATCCTTTTCCAAGTAATTATAAATTTTACGTTTATATTTACTTGAAAAAGGAAAACTTCCTTCCAAACAAATGGTCGCTTTTAAGAGTACAAATAATACTTTTTGAGATAACAACATTGAATTACTAACGATATCAAAAACATTATATTAATAGTAGATTACTGCATCAAACAGAAAGTAACTTCTTGCTGCATCGAATGTACACTGTGTGTAATCGAATGGAGCACGAGCTTTAGCGAGGGCTCTAAAAACACGAGTGAAGCAAAAATTCACTTGAGCGAGTGTCAGTAATCTGCTATTCTTTCCAATTCAATCTATACATTATAATAAAATTGTAATAGGTCCAATTCTGTACATTGAAGATATTTCGATATTTTTTATTGAATATTACTCTGTACTCGATACTAAAGCCAAAACTGTTTTTATTTTCATTTTTGTCTTTCTGTCTGTCTGTCTGTCTTGGCTAAGTATCACGGCGAAACTACTGAATGAATTTAAATGAAACTTGGTATGATTTGAGTTCATACTACGAGGTAGGACATGGGATACTTTTCATCCCGAATAATGAAAGGGTTCCCGCAGGAAAGGGGTTGTGAGTTAATTAAAAGAACACGTACCACACGGGAACTACTGGAAGGATTTTGATGCAACTTGGCACAGTCATATTTTTTATAATGGGTTAATATTGAGGATACTTTTCATCCCGAAAAAATAGAGGGTTCTTCCGGGATAGAGACCCAAATTTTTGTTAATTTTGAAGTAATAAAATATATATTTTGGGGGTACTCTATGTTCTATACTGAAGACAAAACTGTTTTTTTTTTTCATTTTTGTCTGTCTGTCTGTCAGTCTGTATCTTGACCGCGCAAAATGCCTTAATGAATTACATAATGAATTCAACTGAAACTTGGAATAATTTGAGTTCATGCTATGTAGTAGGGACATTAGATATTTTTTATCCCGAAAATTAATGGGTTCCCGCAGGATATTGGTTGAAAGGTATTTATAAGGACACGTATCGCGCTGAAACTATTACCGGATTTTGATGCAACTTAGCACAGTCATATATTATATGATAGGTTAATATTGTGGATACTTTTTATCCCGAAATAATAAAGTACTCCTGTGAGTGGTCCAAAGATATGTTAATTTTGAAGTAATCAATAATATTTTTTGGAGGGTACTCTTTATTCCATATTGCAGCAAAAATGGATTCGGCGTGATGTCTGTCAGCATCACGCCGAAACTACTGAAGGAATTCAACTGAAACTTGATATGATTGGAGTTCATACTACGAGGTAGGACATTAGATACTTTTCATCCCGAATAATTAAAGGTTCCCGCTGGATATTGGTTAAAAGTTATTTAAAAGAATCACACTGAAACCACTGGCCAGATTTTGATGCAACTTGACACATTCATAGTTCATATGATGGGCTAAAATGGAGGATACATTTTATCCCGAAAAAAAAGAAGATTCCTGTGAGATCCAAAGTTCTATTAATTTTGAAGTAATAAATCTCTTTACATATAATACAGCAATTAGTATAAAAAAGTCTGTACAAAGAAGATAATTTAAAAAAATTGTCTGGTACTTATTATAAGCTACGGAACAGTTTTTTTTTATAAATCATATGGCTTACTCTCGAGCACCATTCCGTTTCAATCACGATCCAGACAGTGCGATTTAGCTAGAAAAACTAACTGCACTGCAACGTGGGGGGATGTAGGGGAAGGTTTCGGTGAGGGGAAGTGAGAGGAGGGTAGGGGGAAGTAGGCGAATGGTGGGGGATGTCGGGGAAGGGTGCGGGAAGTGGGGCAGGTGGTGCGAAGTGGGGGAAGACTGTAGGGAAGGGTAGGGGCAAAGCGGGAGAGAGGGGTAAATATAAAAGGGGTAGGGAAAGAGGGGAAAAAGTGAGGGAAATTGGAGGAAGGTAGGAAAGAAATAAGGGAAAAGTAGGAAGAAAGGGGAAGGGTGGGGGGAAGTTGGTTAAAGGTTGGAAAGTGGGGAAAGGACGTAATTTTTTTAAACCACGATGGTGGATATGTTGCTACACCAAAAGGTTGGCAATTAGTCCGCTATGTTGGCAATATGTCACGCCTCACGATTACATTGCAATGTAGATTACATTTTCTAACTGAATCGCACTGTAAGGTCGCACTGATTGAATCGGAATGGTGTTCGAGAGTAAGGTCTGTCTGTCTGTATGTTTGTTTGTTTGTGCATCACATAAAAACTAAAGAAGCGATTGCGATGTGGTTTTCATTGTACAATAGCTAAGGTAATACTTAAAAACTGGTGTAATTGGTATCTCCGTCAGATGAGTAGAAGCCTAGCAATCAATAAAAAACTTATTGATGGCTGCAGAAATTATATTGATCAAATGTTGGTATATTGGTATTTTAGGTCTTGGAATAGCACATAGAGTACTTTTATCTTTGAGAATATTTGTTTAAATTTTTAACTTTCACTTTATACTTTTTTCTTTTTCTTTTTTTTCTTTTCTTTTGCTTTTTTATCGGTTTGTTAGCTACTGAAAGGTTTAGCTGGAAGTTGGGAAGTTGGGAAGTGCTCTAAATTTAAATTGCACCATTCCAGGACAAAATACATAGATACATGGATACATACTGTAGCGTGAGCTACTTACTTCATAATAAAAAATAATAATTCGAAAACAGATGAACAATAAAACCCTTTATTTAAATAAAAGCTTAGCATAGCTGTGACTACAGGTCAAATCTCTAAACAGACAAGCCATTCTGTTGTTGTTTATTGTTAGGATGTATCAGATGACGACATTGAAGTCGCACATAGTTGATTGAAACAATACTATCGTTCGTATTTGGTAAATACCAACGAAAGCAGATGATCCGGTACATAAAATAGATTATCGTACGTTGTTTACTTACATGATATAATCGTGTAAATCAGAGTTCCAGGAAAAGTTCCAGAAAACAGTAGTCATGTCCAGAGGTTATAAACACTTCGATAAATATAACACGTCCATGCATTACGGAACACATCGAAGAGAACACTCATTAGGTCAATTGATTGAGATATATACAAAAGGAACAAGGAATAACTGGGAATCAGATAATAAACAAATAATTAATAAAGTACAATTGATAAACACGGAGACAAGTAGTGATCTCTACCGTAGGGTCTACTTATCTTTGCATCGATTAGCAATCAAAGCAAAAGGGCGCGTTCTGTTCGGCACGGTCCCGTAATGTCAGCAAATAGAAAATAAAATTAAACAAACTTAATTGGTTACAACGAATGTCAAATTTAAGAACGTGATTTTTTCTAAAGCAAACCCATACAATATCATAATTTAATAGTGACAGTATATAGTTTTATGATAGTATAACAGTACCGAAGCATGGAGACCGCGTTCCGTACCTTTCGTGTGGAAGTGAACGCATCGTTTCTAGTACGGAATGTTTTATGGGCTATAGTTTATAACAATTCTTAGACGTCTCTTGACAGTTGTTTAGCTGTCAAAAATAGTAAAAAAAAAACAGTAAAAAAACAAATTCGGTTTCGATGGCGAGAAATCTTAAAAAATAAAAATAAAGCCAAATAATAATTTCCAAAGCCCATGTGTAAGCGCTGATCGGTTTCTTGGTGAAACGAAATGTTATTCGGTTATATAATGTTAGATTTTGCTAACTTAGGAGCAAACTAGATCCGGCTACAAAAGAAACCGAGACAATGAAGTCGAGAGGCGTGAACGTTTTTTTCGTGATGTAGAGCCCGGTAGCAGAACTGACAAGTCTTTTCCCTGCGTATTATAAAACCCGTAAAGAAAGGTGAGAGCATCGTGTCGGTATTTGCATTGTCGGCACTAATGATTGCGATTGTGAAATCACTTTTATCCATTTTTCGAGACGCCATTTGTGTTTATTCATCCCCCCCCCCAGATTGAGATACCACACGACGGAGGCTTCTTTCCCCCCCGGATTGAGATACCACACGACGGAGGCTTTTCCCCCCCGGATTTAACTAGAAAGGCGCCGTGTTAGGATACGCCACGACGACAAGATACGTGTTGCGATACGCCACGACAAATTTATATCCAACGATTCCTGCCACGTTCTTGGAATGCGGTATCGTATTGGCATGTTTATGCATATATTTCATTAACCGAAGTGTTAAACTTTAGTTCCCCACCGACCTGCTGGACACCTGCAACGCCTGAGGGGTCTAGCCTGGCTACCTCTCACGCGAATCGGACATTGCTGAAACGTCGGATGGAGGTTTACCTTCACTAACTTAACGGCTCAATCTTATAGAAAGAGGTAAATAAGTAGACCGCACTGCCGGCCAGCAACTCATCACTTGTTTTGTTAGAGTAAATACTTAATTTTGTCGGTTCTATATCGACCCTAGTTATAACAGGGTAATCTTAGATCTTAGTACTTCTTAGCTGCTGAGTTGGATCTGCAGGCATGGGTTCTTTAGACTTTAAGTAAACAGGCAAAGTTAAACCAAAAATAGTAAATATTGTAGTGGTGAATTTGAGTTGCATGTTTTGTCTTCCACCATTATCTGCTAGCTTGAATGGCCGTCCAACGTACCTACGCCACGGTTCTTTAGATTTTAAGTAAGTAGGCAAAGTTAAACCAAGGATAATAAAGATTGTATTAGTAAATTTGAGTTGTATGTTTTATCTTCCACTATTGTACCCACTAGCTAGTACATTACCGAACGGTCTTGATCCAATAGTTCTTGAAGCTCGTTCCGGTCTAAGTTTATCCAGGTAATTTTATTAATTTCAAAATAGTAACGAGTATTTTAAGTTTTGAGTGATTCCGAAGAAAGATATAGCGTCCTCACGTTTAAAGCGACCGGATGGGGTACGAATCCCGACTCACCCCACTCTTGGTGTGACTCACCCCGTTTTATTTTTTATTCCCTTTATTCTCAAAATTACTTTTCTTTGATTTAAGCGAATACCCTATCGGCGTTAGACACCGGACCAACTATCTCGGTGGTTGGCGAGTTTGGCCTAAAAACCAATTCATCACATCTTTCATCAGAATCCGTCAACACAGAGAAATTTACTATAAACCAGCTTATATCGTTACAATACATACAAGTGAAGTTAAAAATAAAAGCATTTAAAAAGATGGCATGGATTCATACATAATGTTGCTGAATAACTCAAAAAACTTAAAGACTTCGAAGATACTTCTTAGCTATAATGGGGGGTGGGGTCCGGGGTTATATTAATTTTTATATTGTGCTATTTATGTTTGAAAGCTAGGGTAAACGAAATGGTTCTTAGCTATAATGGGGGAAGGAGGGAAAAGGGGGGGGATGAGAATCGTAGATTCCAAACGAATGGACCGATTTAGATGCGTTTTTAGTTATGAAGCTGAGGAAATCAATATTTTCTAAGCTTTAATGAGGGGAAGGAGGGAAGGGGAGGGGTGGAGGTGAGAATAGTAGCTTCCAAACGAATGGTCCCATTTTGATACGGTTTTTATGTTTATGAAAGAGATACTTCTAAGCTATAATGGGGAGTTGATAAAAAAAATGTGCTTGTTATTAATTTAAAATCAATGAGTTGTTTAACAACTTCCAAAAGTCTAGTTGTACACGCCTAGACTTTGCTAAGAGTACAGAACTTTCAAAAGGCGCGGAAATCACATGGCAAAAACGCGCACCAAACGAAGCAAGGTGTTAAGGATAAAAATCACGCCACAGAATCACGCCATCGACTGGCAAAAGACCACGCCATTACGTCAGCCTGCAAAAGATCACGCCTTCAGTTCTGCGCGGGATTTCATTCGTATTAAATCATATAAATTAACAATATTAAAGATGAATAATAAGTGAAGCGTTATCATCTATTGTTGTGACGAGCCCTATCTACAAAAAACAAGGTTAGTTAATTTGTTTCATTTCAAAACTTTATTTTTTCCTGTTGTGAATCAATTTCAACGCAATAAGTGATAGTTTAGAATGCCAGAACCTTACTTATTGGTGCTTATTGTATAATTCAATTCAATAAACGCTTTCTTTTGTTTCTATTGTAGTTTTCTTCACAACATGTGTACATATTTGTAATAGAAATGTATTATTATTTCAAAAATTATATATTTTTCTCTTAATAGAGTGTATTGTTATTATAATTTAATTGTTTTTTCTTAATAGGGTGTATTTTTTTGTCTGTAAGGCAATATTCTGTCGATATTAATTGTTAAATACAATCAAATATATTTTACACTTGAACAACAGACTATGGTGAGTGTGCGCCCTCATTTTTTTTACATTGATAAGATTAAGTGTTTCACATACTGTTCTTAAACAGTCTGGACATAATAATCGGAGACTTATCTCCAAATATTATGTCCCTTTTGTCATTGAATATAGAAGTTAGTTCACCTACCTGATAATCCTTTTAATGATAAGAATCGGCAGCATAACGAAGCTCAGCTCGTGCCTCTGAGAGTACAGCAGGAGGTTGTACCCGGTCAGAAAGCTGGTTAGCACCACGAAAATCTGGATGAGAGATGATCCGTTTGCAAGAAGTACGCCATCGATGCGGTAGGATAGCTGGAAAGCAGTGGAATTTTGATCAGAGAACCAACCTCGACTCGACAACAGTGCCCTTGACAACCTCTGTGTATAATTTTGGATATAGTGAAATCTGATTATCTAAAAACTACTTTCGAATCGAAGAGCATAAAATTCGGAACGGTACCTATTGCGATTTTGTCTATCGTTTGCATATTTTGTTCTTGTATAGCCGGTTAATAAAAACAATCTAATCTTTTAATAATACAACGGTATAAGCACAGATCATCAGAAAAAAGGGAGATAAGAAGGTAAATCTTACATTCTCTAGATAGCTCGGATTTGTCACGTAGTACTGGACACTGAATACAGTAGCGTGTGCGTACATTGTAATCAACATGGCCAGAACTCTGAAATAATACATGATTAGTTGACTGATTTATGAGCAACTTTTAAAAAAAAAAAAAAAACTTTCTATTAACCAAAAAAGCTTCAAAAAAAATCGAGATACTGTCTACTTACTGAAAAATATTTCACTGCCCTTTTCACAACCTTTCATCATTATCATCAGCCCTAAGTACACTGCTGAATCCCTGTGGATCTCCCCCATAATATGGGGTGTTTTGCCACTATAACCACGCTTGGCAGGCAATCGCCAATCCGCCTGCCCAGCGTGGTGATTATAGGCATTACTGTGGCGTTTGCTTAATTCACCTAGGTGCATTCAATAAACTATTCGTAAACTTTAATTACTATTCTTAGATATTGTACATGAATGACAGTTCACAATTAATATTAAGTAAACTTTATTCATCCATAAAGTAACGCAAATTAACAATACTATTTTTATAACTAAATTTGAGAACCATTTGCAAAACAATATAATAGATTTATCGAATCATTTCTAGAAAATGCCTCACCGTTGTATGACCATCCAGCAGACCTAGCTGGGCTTCACAAATCATATTTTGGTCACGTATCTGTCTGTTAGATTTGTGTTGATTCGGTTTACATATTGAATTGGCGTCTTTTCTAAAAGCTACAATTATGTTGGATAAATTAAGGTTGTACTTTTTAATGTTTTTGCTCAAAATGGTATGCCACCGTTCCACGTAATTTTTGGTCCTGTGTCGCTCTCCAAAAACAGGCCATTGTTTGGGAATGTTTTGCTTCAATAAATTCCTCTTAAAATAATTAAGAAATCCTAGCAAAAGCTGGTAATTGCCGAATTGTTTTCCTATGTGTTTCCAGCCATCAGCAATTTAGTTTTCTGGTAACAACGCTTAACTGTGACAAAAAAATACGCAGTGACGATTATATTTTGCATTAAATACTTGCATCCGTTTGACTTTTCTGATCAAATTTTCTTGAAAGTGATATTAACTGTTATTTCTGAAAACTGTGGATATTGCTTTGATTAAGCTCTTTTCGAAATAACAGGTATATTTTTCAGGCTCCCAGCCATGTATGCGTGATTTAAATAAAATTAAGTATTCACCAAAACTTTTATGGGAGATAAGGCATAGTGGCCTTATGAAAGTAGAGTTGGAGTGACTGCCGCAATCCCCATGTATGTAGTACATTTGGCAAAAGGGAGAAAAACAACATATAAAAGTTCCGCCTCGAAAGAAATAACGCAATTCTTCCAACCGTAAATTGTATGTAGTACATTTGGCAAAAGAGAGAGAAACAACATATAAAAGTTCCGTCTCGAAAGAAATAACGCAATTCTTCCAACCGTTCATGTTTTTTTTCTAGCGAATTATATAATTTGCATTCCATCTGTATTATAATCAGCAAGAACCAAATCCTAAAATTTACATGGAATAACGATGCTTGCTATGTTGTTATGATAAGCAACCTTTGGAACTTTGAGAGTCTGATTCTGGTTCAGTATTTATGTAAGCATCCATGGCTTCATCATTAATTTTCAGTATTGGTTCATCACTGGAAATCACTTTTTGTTTACAAATTTTCTGTTCTGCCCATGCGCTCCTGGCTATATCCATCACGCAGGTTGGAACATGTGAGACTTATTTTATAATTTCATCATCTCTTATGAGAAAACATTAGGTACGTAGTAGGTTTGACTACAAGAAAATGATGATGTGCAATAAGTTTGGCAAAAAATACCTATGTGGTAATAGACAATGTGCATTTTAAATTATTTAAGTATTACATCATCTCCACCAGTGAGCACCACACTTTAAAGTTTTTTTCTAAAATTTGTCGGCTGCTTTGCCGTAAAACCATGCCTCATCCTCTGTTTTGATATATAAACAACGACATAGTTAAAATTGTATGAAATCAGTTTTTAATCACAATTGAAATTAATAGCAAAATTGTTATAGGTATAATTGTCAATCATTAGAATAGTATGGCACAGTATTTATTTACTCTTTGGTATGGCATATTGCCTCTTTCTACACATATTGCGAATGTTGTGACGTGAATAATCAATAAGTGCATGTCATTTACTAATATAGTGGCCAATGTTCTTTCTTCAAGAAGGTTCTATATGAATTGAGTAAAGTTTACTATTGTGTATAGCTACACAATAGTAAACTTTACTCCCAGATACTATACCCATACACCCAGGTGAATTAGTTGAATACATTTTATTTTAAGTGAATTTAAGTCATCCCAGGTGATTAATGTTTACGCATAGTATACATTGCGGTTAGGTGAATTATTATTAAGCCACGTGAATTAAGTAAACGCCACCGGTCATGGTCACGGCAAGGCAGGGGATGCTACGAATTCCCGGGCTACGGAAGGCCATCAAAACCGACTGACTCTGGCTACGTATAATGGACGCACTTTACGGCTTGACAAACATCTGACGCAACTGGAAGAAGACCTGGGGCACATGAGATGGCACGTTTTAGGGTTATGTGAAGTCCGGTGAGGACAACGTAACCTTATAGTCGGGCCATCTTATGATGATTACCATATAAGATATGACATGGATAAACATACATATCAAATAAAAAAACAAATAAAAATAAAAATCGTGTACAATAATAAAATGAGGAATAATAAAATGTAGATTGACTGCACGTTTTTATTTTATTTTCCACTGAATAAAGCCGGTTATTCATAACGCCATGACAATCTTGAAATAGTTCGTTGTAGCGCTGGGGAAAACACTTAGATGGCACAGGTGACTTTGATGCAAATATCAGGACCATTTTACCTCGAGATCATTATGTACATACACATCTCCCCTATATGATAATATTCCGTTTTCAATGAAAATACCATCACTGAAAGAAGACAGTCTATGTTCCAGCAAAGGAAATGTATAAGGCTGACGATAATTACCTTACTCCTTGAAAGGATTCTAGATCCTTCAGGCGAGGGTCTCCATAATCATAGATAGCCGTCAGCCTCCGCCAGCTGGCTCGGACAGACCATGCCATGAGAATGCTGTTCTCTGAAAGACATTGGAGATAAGAAAAATATTATTTTTGATAGATAGAATATTATTTACAAAAGCGCAAACGACGGCGTCATTGCAGATTTCATAGGTAATGCGCAGCTGTGGGGGCTTTTTTTCTATACTATGGGTACGTTATACGAGTGCGATACAATTTAAAGTTCAATTGAACAGTTTTGTACAACATTTCCATGCCTATAATATAGATTTGATCTACAACAGATAGGTCTGACTTACTTTTCTCACGGTCTCCTGTCCCAACATCGTACAAAGTTCCAACAAAATTCAGCGCTAGAATAGCCCAAACTATTTGAATGAACAGTTGTTGCGCAGAGTCGGGTGGTTGTTCCGCTTTCGCTTTGTGCTGTTGGTGCGTGGTGCAGTATTGCAGCGTGCGTAAGCGAGCGGAGAGAGCGTAACGTTTCGCTCGCTCGTCCACGCATCGCTCGAAGCGAAGAGTAGTGTTTCTATCCGTGGAAGGACATCGTGCGCTCACGCAGTACCCACGATGTAGCCGTGAGCGGTTGAATGCAAATGGGCTTGCAGAATATATCTACGATTGGAAGATTAAAATTAAAAAAAAACATTTAAACAAATTTTGCTTATTATAAATATTATTTTAACTGTTTGTGTTTGATTTCTCGACACTGGTCGCTATAGCGCCAAACCAATTACTCTGGACAGGAGGTGCAAAGAATCCCCGGGCTACCGTATTAGGCCACCCATAACAAAAAAAAACTGATCCTGGCTAATTTCAAAGGACGAACGATTAGGCTTGACGCAACATACTAGGTGTCAAGCATAATCTTGACTTGTACTTTGCTTGATGTACATGGCGCAACTCAAGACGGAGCTTATAACGATAAAGCATCATATTCTGGCGTTATCTGGCGCCGTGGCGGTCTCAGCTTAGAATAAGACCCCTCCCATCCCTCCCGTGGAAATCCCGTAAGTGGCGACTAAGGGAATACACACCGGAAGATGGGCAGCAGCATCCTTTGGGCACAAATTTGTAATACTGCGGTCACCAATCCACCTGCCAAGAGTGGTGACTATGGCAACAAAATTTTATTTCGCACTGTATTGGTTTTTCACTGATCACTTTTGACAATAGTTCACTTTCACAGGTGTATTTGGCGTCAGTCGCGTAAACGTTTGTTATATCACATATAAAGTTTCCCGGGCGTATGATTTTGCACTTATCTAAGTCATTTAAATTACAATAGTGAGATTTGTCTTTAGTCATTGCAATAAATTTAAAATTAGGGGTGATTAGACCAAAAGCGTTAGGCACTTTATTGTCATACGGTGTAGGTAGAGCGATGCTATGACAAAACATATACTCCTTAATGTTAACTAGTGGTACTTGTAACACAAATACAATTTTGTTGTTCAAGTAGTAACATATCAACTTAGAAATACTTAAAATTAAGTGTACAGTACTTAAATCTAGGTTAACAGGCAATTCTAGGTCGCTAGGTAGATGTCTATAATTATTAGCAAATTATTGGTACAATTGTTGGGGTGTTATTATAGCTGGATGTAGGACATTTTGGCTACTGAATAAAAGAGAGTTGATAACATCTTCTAACTGGAATGATAGTGTGAGAATTGATGTTTCAAGGCTATGAAAAATTTCATTAATATTAGCAAGTATTTGCAGCCCATTAGTTGTTTCAGATATATGATTTATTTTAACTGACAATTTATGGAAAGCTTCATTCAAGATATTTTAATTTTCTCTTATTTTCTTTATTGTATTATTATGAGACTAGCTGTGCCGGCGGCTTCGCACTCGTGGTCTTTTCTTTAGGTTCAAAGTACCATAATGTGCTATTCAAGGAACAATATGCAAACAAATGTTGGTATATTGGTCCTCAAATGAACAAAATTTCTTCAGCCGTCAAAAATACTTTTATCAATGGCTCGGCTTCTAACTCACCGGATTAAGACATTAATTACACCAGCTTTAAATCAAACCCTAAGCTATCTAACAATGGAAACCGCATTGCAATCGGTCCAGTAGTTTTTACGTGACGCGTGAACAAACAAACATACAGACAAACAGAAAGAGAGGAAAAAAACAAAAAAAAAAGTTGTTCAATACCTTTTTTAAGCACCCAAGAGCATGTTGTTCGTTTGAATTCATTTAGTAGTTTGGGTGCGATGCGCGGACAGACAAAATTAAAATGTAAAAAAGTTTGGCTTCTGTATCGAATATAGAGAACCATCCAAAAAATATTTTAAATTAAATAAATATTAACATAACTTTGGACCCATATCCCGCAGAAACCCTTTACTTTTTCGGGATAAAACCTGTCATCAATTTTAACCCATCATATAACTTAAGACAGTGCCAAGTTGTATCAAAACCCGTCCATTAGTTTCAGCGTGGTACGTATTCTCTTAAATAAGTTTCAACCCCTATCCTTCACCCATAAATTTTTCGAGATGTAAATGTCCTACCTCGTAGTATAAACTCAAATCATACCAAGTTTCATTTGAATTCATCCAGTAGTTCCGGCGGCGTGATGCGCGGCTAAGATACAGACTGACAGACATACAGATCAAAATGAAAAAAACATACAGTTTAGGCTTCATTATCGAATACAGAGTAACTTCCAAAAAAAACCTATCTTTAATGTACAGAATTTGGATCCATATCCCACCGGAACCATTTATTTTTTCGGTACATAATGTATCCATAATTTTCACCCATCTTATAAACTATGTCTGTGCCAAGTTGCATCAACATTCGTCCAATAGTTTCAGCGTGCTACGTGTTCTTTTAAATAATTTTCCACTCCTATCCTGTAGGAACACTTAATTTTTACGGGATGAAAAGTATCCAATGTCTTACCTCGAAGTTATGAACTCAAATCATACCAAATTTCATTCGAATTCATTGATTATTTTCGGCGTGGTGCGCTGCCAAGGTACAGACAGACAGACGGACAGACATACAGACAGACAAAAATTAAAAAAAAAACAGTGTTGGCTTAAGTATTGTACGGCCTCCAAAAAAAATTACATAATATCTTCAATTTACAGAATTTTGGACATTATCCCGCAGGAACACTTTATTTTTCGTGATAAAAAGTATCCTCAATTTTTATCCATTCTATAAACTATGACTGTGCCAAGTTTCGACAAAATCCGTCGAGTAGTTTCAGCGTGATACGTGTTCTTTTAAATAACTTTCAACGCCTATCCTGCAGGAATCCATTAATTTTTCGGGATGAAAAGTATGCAATGTCCTACTTCGAAGTATGAACTCAAATCATACCAAATTTCATTTGAATTCATTGACTATTTTCGGCGTGATGCACAAGGTACAGACAGATAGACGGGCAGACAGACAGACAGACAAAAATAAAAAATAAACTGTTTTGGCTTTAGTATTGAACATAGAACGGACCCCAAACATTTTTACAAAATATCATTAATTTACAGAATTTGGGACATTATCCCACAGGAACTTTCTATTTTTTCGGGATAAAAAGTATTCTTATTTTTAACCCATCATATAAACAATGACTGTGCCAAGTTGCATCAAAATCCGTTCAGTAGTTTAAGAGTGGTAAGTGTTTCTTGAAATAATTTTCAACCCCTATCCTGCGGGAACCCTTTCATTTTTCGGGATGAAAAGTAGCCTATGTCCTACCTCGTCGTATGAACTCAAATCTTACCAAGTTTCATTTAAATTCATTCAGTAGTTTTGGCGTAATGCCTAGCCAAGATACAGACAGACAGACAGACATACAGACAAACAGACAGACAAAAAAGGAAAGAAATATAGTTTTGGCTTCAGTATCGAATCTAGAGTACGGTGCAAAAAAAAATTCAAAATAATAACAGAATAAAATAATGTACAGAATTGGACCCGTTACAGTTTTTTATAAGTATAGATAGATGTTATGATTGATGTTGTAACTAGAATATTTTCCTTAATGAATGAAATTAATTGTTTTTCATTGTTTTGCAATGATTCTATTGCTTGATCATACTTCAGGGCGTCATTCTCGTCTAAAGTACCAAAAATCTGTTTCAAAACTGTTCCAACACCTCCTATCCAGGCACTACGTCGACTGCGATTGTCTATCAAATGAGATATGGATCCAAATTCTTTACTTATGTCAAGAAATCGCGCTGTTATGGGTTGTAACATATTGTGACATTCCACGTCAATTTCCGCAATCCGAGTTTGGCTACACAAATACTTGATTGTTTCTAAAGCAGCTTTCAAATTTTGAATATGTGGTTTGAAATGAGAAATGTCTATTTGGTATTAAAACTTTTAACTTAGCATTATTAATTTTTAATATACTTAAATAATCAAAATAAAGGCCTGAGCTCGAAGTGATCGGCTGGATGAAATCTTGATCAGATTGACTCCGAACGGAACTGCAAATAATAGTTAAGCTAAGGTTAGTAAATCTATTTTATGTTTATTATCTATATTTATTTTTTAATATTATATTTTATTTTACAGGTTCACTTAGATGCATCATCGCGAGGTGAGTACAAGGTAAGTATAACTACTTCTTAAATTAAATAAAAACTATTTACAGGTTTGTTCCGATGTCGGCTGGCTTCACTTGATCAAAGTGATGAGTAACGTGACGTCGGTTGATAAGCAAGGTAAGAGTATTATTACCGTTTATCTTAACTATTTTGTAGGGCCCTTTCCACAGCGGCGAAAGCGCTTTACGCATCCTTAAATGATTTTTCAGATATACATAGTCGCCTGTCTTATACCTAGCTGGTCGAGTATGTGTATCATAGTATGTCTTAGAGGATTCTTTAGATTTCCTTATGAAGTCCAACGCTTTCTCTCGTGAGTATTTTAGTCTGTTTTGGAGCATACGGACATAATCAGGATATGTAGCTCCTGGGGATTCATCATAGATAGAATTCGAAATTGCCGGTTTGTTCCCGAACATTAATTCATAAGGGGTGAAATGGGTTGTGGCTTGAACTTTAACGAACTCACAGGTCTTTTTAAAGAGATCAGAGGTGAAGTTGGTTCCCTGATCCGTGAGGATCATTTTCGGGATACCGAAGATGGATATGTAGTGGATCAGGCATTCACTCGTCTCTTCTGCCGTGGTGCTGCGGATTGGATATGCAGAAGAGAATTTGGTAAGGTCGTCTTGTATTGTCAATATGTATTTTAATATTGCAGGTCCCGCTTCTGGTAATGGCCCAACGATGTCATGAGATATTCTTTGACAAGGTTCGGTTGATGTACTTGTGATTTGCATAGGTGCACGATTTATTTATCTGAGAGCTTTATTAGTCTGGCATTGTGGACATTTCTTTACAAAAGTTTCAATGTCACTACGCATGTTTTTCTAGTTGAAGGTTTCTTGGATTCGTTTGACCATGCGAGTACTACCGATATGTCCGGCAATGGGGATATCATGATTTTCCTTGAGTATTTTCGGAATTTCCGAAAGGGACGGATATATGATTTTGCCTTTGAATATATGAATATTGATGCCCATTTTGTCAAACAGGTAAAGAAGCAAATATGCTTCTTATCTGGATTTAAATTGGTGCGTATCAAATGGATTCTTAAATTCGGTTATCGCAATATCTTGAGTAGAGTATTTATCAAGGTTAGTGACCAGTTCATTTCTAAATGATTTAAGGCTCTTGTAAATATCTCCGTAAGTAGATTTGTCAAAGTGGTAAACTTTGAAGAAAAGGAAATATTATGTTTTGCCTTCATGTGTAAATGATATGGTAGAGTTGAGAGGCCTTTCTTTATCAGAGAAAGACTTAATCTCAGAGTTATTGGGTATATTGTCAAGAATATTCTGTATAAAAAGATTGGATTTGTCAAGGTCAATAGAAGTAGGCAGAATAATGACTTTATATTTCGATTTGGTTATATCTTCGTTATGCTCTTGGATATTTGTATGGAAAGATTTATCTTTATTCTCCATAGCATTCAGGAAGGTAGAATAGTCATCATCAGATAAACTTGGACAAGCGCTCGTGGATGGCATTGGATCGACGACAGCTTGGGCGTCGGGAGTAGGTAACCGTTCAGGAGTGTGGTCAGGTAAGTTAGTCACTTCGTTTTCGATTTCTCTTCTAAGGATGTCAGGTATGTTAGAAGGTAAATTTGTTTCAGGTGACGGCAGAATGTCTTCAATAGGTTCGAGAAGATTCGGAGATGTTGAGTCTATTTCAGGTAAAGGTAAGATATCGTCGTTAGGATCACGAAGGTCCGGCGAATGCAGGTCTAGTTCATTAGGATTAAATGATGGTGGTGATAACAGTAAGTCCATTAAGTCTCTGTCTAGTCCACGACTGGATTTTCCTTCTATATTGGGATTGGATTCTAGGACATTCTCAGGTTGGATAGGATTGACAGGAAAACGGGATAGGGCGTCAGCATTTCTGTTGATTTTCCCTTTTTTATACTTAATATCATATTCGAATTCTTCCAGTTTAAGACGCCAACGGATAAGTCGTGATCCCGGATCTTTACACTTAAACAACCATTCCAATGGTTTATGATCTGTTAGGACTGTAAACCGATGACCGTACAGGTAAGGCCTGAATACTTTGGTGCCGAAAATTACGGCGAGGCACTCTTTTTCAGTGACACTGTAATTACATTCCGCTTTATTAAGGGTGCGAGATGCGTATGCTATGGGGCGATTTGCCCTACGGGAGCTTATGATAATATTGCAGATATTGCATAGTTTGAAGCGTCGCATGTCAATAGAAAAGGTTGTGTAAAATCAGGAAATGCTAAGATTGGGGCAGAAATTAGTTTGTTTTTCAGGGACTCGAAAGCGAGTTGTTGCTCATTTTGCCATTTAAATGGGATGTCTTTCTTCACAAGAGAAGTTAAAGGTTTGGCCAATTTAGCAAAATCAGATATGAATCGCCAGTAATATGATACTACAGAAAAGATTTAATATATTTTGGAGATTGAGTGGTCGAAAACTCGGATACGGCTCTAGTTTTATCCGGATTTGTTTTCACGCCATTTTCGCTGATAACATGACCTAAATAGGCTACTTCCTTTTGTAGTAACTCACATTTTTCCGGTTGAAGTTTTAAGTTGAAATCACGGATTCTGTCGAAGACAGCTCTCAGGTTATCGATCTGGGAAAACAGATCATGAGAATAGAACAATGATGATTTAATTTTAACAATGCAATTGGATATTAGTAGGTTATCGGAAAGATGTTGATCTATTACAAGACCTTGTTTTTTGAATAGAACATTCAATGACAGCTTCAGTATGAGGTGGAGTGACGTAAAAAGGCTCAGAAAAATGTAGTTTGATGTCTAATTTTCTTATTTTCAAGATATCGTGAGTGTAATCGATTTTACAACCAGAGGCGGTTAGGAAGTCTGTGCCTATGATGCCATCATAAGGCAGATTGATGTCCCTGATAACATGGAATTTGAATGGTATGGATTTATTGTCATTTAATTTTAATTTGAGTTGGAAATGACCTTTGGTTGGAGTTGGTTCGTCAGAAGGGTCAATGCCCTTAAATTTAATCGATTTTTTGACCAGTTTTAGTATTTTCCTGATACTGAATTCCTTCAGTAAACAAATGGCAGAACCTGAATCGACTAGTAAAGATAATGGGATATCTGAGGCTGATGAATATACGTGTGGTAACAGCCTTTTCGTTGTGCCTATGTTAACTTCGTAGATTTCTTTATGGTTCTCGTTGGAAACGGAAGTGACGTTAGAATTCTCAATCCCGTAAGAAATATGTTCAATAGTTTTCTGATCGTCGGTTTGGGGCTGATAACCCTGTCGGTTGATCTTGTTTGGTTTTGAATTTCGGGCACTTGTTTGGGGCTGGTTACCCGAGTGGTCCCAAGCATTGTACAGTTTGGTTATAGTGTCGGCTTTTATACACCGTCTCGGGCGACACTGTGACGAGACTTCTATTCGTTTAAAGTGTCGGGGGAAAGATCTACTTTGTCTTGGCCGGCCTCTTCATCAGGTTGTTCGAGGAAGTTTAAACGCGGGGGCGGACGATAACATGTTTGGTTAGTCGTTCGATTTGGTTCGGCCTTGAAACGATTGTTATTATATTCACGTTTTTTGCAAATAGATACATCGTGTCCAGCCGTTTTGCAATAACGGCAAAAGGAATTAGAAGCCCCTTGTTGTGCGGGCTTAGATGGCCTTTGAGAGGAGAAAGATGGATTGAAGTTCTGTCTAGAAGGACCGGCATTGAAGTTTTGTCTAAAAGGAGCGGCTCTAAATTTGTTATTATTATTGTAAGTGTTAGGTTTTTGGTCCATCTGTGGCTTTCTATACAGCGTCTGTTGAATGCGTTCCTTGGAAATAGCATAATGAATTGCCTCATTTAGCGTTTTAGGAGACCTGCATCTGACAATATTTGAGATTCGGGGATGAAGTCCCATTACAAATTGATAAAGGGCAAGGTCCTCCATGGCTGCAGTGCGGCCGGGCAATTCCTTTACTTTAGTGTTAGATAAGGATATCTCAGTCAGTAGTTGTGAGAGGTAAGTCTCCATACGTAGTGCATATTGGCTCACATTATCCTGCGGACCTTGTTTGCTCTCTTGGAGGTCGGCTAGAAGATGCGAATAATGTTTTCGCTCACTAAATTGTGTTTTTAGGAAGTCTTTTAACTGTTCCCAGGATGTGAACTCTTTAATGGAGCAAGCAATCCCCGCCTTCCCTCGGCAGTGCTACAGTCATTACAGCGGTGCCAGATTGATTACCGGTACATCAAAGTGTTGAAGTGTTTGTACAGCAAGGCCACCATGCAAGTTCGTCTTCAGGATCAGAGCAAGAATTCTATCCAGTTGCAAAAAGAGGTGAGACAGGGAGACATTATTTCTCCGAAACTGTTCACCTCTGCACTGGAAGATATATTCAAGCTTCTGAACTGGGACGGATTTGGTGTTACCTACGATTTGCTGATGATATAGTCAACATGGCTGAAACCCTGGAAGACCTAAGCAAAATGCTCAGTGACCTCAATATTGTTTCCCAACAGTTCTTAAAATGAAAGTTTCTTCAAATGAACATGGGCAAGACGAACATCATGTCAAATGCCCATGTCGTACCCATGCCGGTTTATGTAGGGAACGATAAAATCGAAGCTGTTGATCACTATGTCTACTTGGGTCAGAGGATCCAACTGGGTAGATCCAAATTCGACAAAGAGGTCAACCAACGAATCCAACTCGGATGGGCAGCGTTCGGGAAATTACGCCATATCTTCTCGTCACAGATACCGCAGAGCCTCAAGACGAAAGTTTATAATCAGTGCGTGTTGCCAGTGATGACATATGGCACTGAGACGTTGTCGCTAACTATTGGTCTCATACACAAGCTCAGAGTTGCGCAGTGCGCAATGGAGAGAGCTATGCTCAGTGTTTCACTACGTGATAGAATCCGAAATGAGGAAATCCGTAAAAGAACGAAGGTTACCGACAGAGCTCTCAGAGTTTGCATGTTGAAGTGGCAATGGGCAGGATATATAAGTCACAGAACTGACAACCATTGGGGAATAAAGGTTCTCGAATGATTCTGGCCTTATGTGAAGTCCGAAGAGAGAGAGAAAGAGAGAGAGAGAGAGAGAGAGAGAGAGAGAGAGAGAGAGAGAGAGAGAGAGAGGGAGAGAGGACCAAATAACCCTAGAGTCGGGCCATCTGTTCTACTTCCACTCAAGGTGTCATGGGGTACCTCGTCAATAAAGTCTTCGTTGATAATTTTCTTGAAGTATCCAGAGTGTCGAGAGATATATTTGGCCCTACATAACATACATGGACCCAATATAAGGTTATCATGGAGAATTTAACGCCAAAGTGAAAGTACAGACTTTCAGTGAACGCACGGTTATGTAATCAGGAATCACAGGGTGGCCGAGCAAGTTAACTTTTTGAAAAAAAAGAAGTGTTGTAATCAAATCCCCGACACTGACTAAAAATGAGATTAATTTCATCAAGAGGTCAATTAGCACATATCCAGGAAAGTCTCAGTCATCAGCAAGTTCAATACTGGTAGTGAATTCTGAGTTATCCGAGGTTCCTTGAATATTGAGCACAAGCATGAAAGATACCGTGTGGGTTTATGCTTTAACCTGCTCCAAGCCACTTTTAAATTAGAACAGTTTCAACTCAAGATGGAAATTAAATTCATTTTGCTGTCTTGAAAACCACAAATGACGTGGAATTAACTCCCAAAAAGTTGTGAGCATCCTAAGGGAACAAGGCACTAAATATCAGCTTTGTACGGGCTCGAAGTCTAAAATCTCGGACGAGGCCCTTTTACAAAAAACAAGCCACACAAAGTAAAAAAGATTCCATCTGACGAAGCTGAAGAACAATAATGGCATAACCGTTGTTTCTAAACCAGAGATCCTTTCTGAGACCAATTGTAAGACTTGCATTCTTCTAGACCCGATCGAACCCGGCACAGAGGATTTCCGCGCAATACTGACCCGCCACTATACTGCAGATCTGCCCAACGTCAGCCTAGATGAGATTGAGATGGCGCTCAAACAACATAGGAATGGAAAAGTCCCTAGAGAGGATGGAATAACTTCGGAGCTCGTACTTCAAGAGCTATAGGGGTTATTTAGTGATGAATATTTAGACGGGGCAGAGCAATAACAACACGATGGCCATTTTAACACACGTTTATTCTCAGTGAGCGGGTGGCGGGGGGGTGCAGCCCCGCGCGTCTATATCTGTGACGTAGTAGCAATACAACACTTCCTGCACCCTTATATAAGGACCTATAATCTACTCGTGGAATATCACGTAAGAATCTATTGGAGCTCCTGGATGACAAGCAATCAGTCGGGGGTGCTATTGGCGTCGTCGTTGTCGTTGAAGGCGAGAACGCCCTACTTTCGGATTCGGACTGACTCTCCTCCACTGTTATTTCCCTAGCGTTCACCCCCGGAAGCTCCAGCGCGGGAATATTAACTAAATCAAAAACAATATCTTCCTGGACTCTTCCTTTATACAATAGTATTTGGGTCTTGTGTTTTTTCACTGTCGCTAATGATAAGCTATCCTAAACGAAATACATAACTTTGCCAATTCTCTTTAAAATTGTTCCTCTGCACCATGTAAACTTATTTTTATTCGCATATTTCTTGTATAAAACTTGGTCACCGGAATCAAAAGTGTTTAAATTGTTCCCGCCATACGCCTTAACCTGTGAGAACTGTTTGCGTTGGACGTTATCAGCAGATGATGTGAGTGAGGATGACGCTCTCGAAACAATAGGATCATAAAGGTCTAATCGCGATCTCAGCTTGTGTCCGAGCACTAGCCGGGCCGGTGAGAACCCCGTGACAGAATGCACAGAATTCCTGTACCTAATCAAAAAGATATTTCAGCACTCTATTTCTAGCCTCGCTGTTATTTACAGATGACAGAAGACTGGATTTTATACCCTTCTTTACTATTGTGACATAGCTTTCTGTCTGTCCATTACTCACCGGATGATAGGCGGGTGTAAAAAATTTACAAAAGGCTTGGAACTCGTGAGAGGAGAAAACTGCTGCATTATCACTCACCAGCGTATGCATTAATCCGAATCTAGACATAAACTCATACATTCTGTCAATTGTTGCAGCTGAACTAGTATTATTGTTCATATCGTAAACCTCCACCTACTTAGAGTATGCATCCACCAGTACCAGGTACATGTGTCCATTTAATGGACCCAAAAAATCAATGTGAATTCAATAAAACGGCTTGGGTGGATACTGCCACGGCGCGAGGGAAGCCCGCAGCGGCGACGACCGCAGCCGATTGCATACGTCACACGAACCTATTAGATTTTCTAACGCCCCGTCAATGCCCGGATACCAGAAACGGGAGCGAGCTTCAGCTTTTGTTTTAACTATACCAATGTGAGAGCTATGTAGCTCATCTAAAATTTTGGCACGTAATTTTTCAGGCACTATAACCTTATGTCCCCTCATGAGGCACCCATTTTCGACAGATAACTGTGTTCTACATAAAAAATAAGGCCTAATCTGTAAGTCGGAAACCTTACCCGTTTATCACAAAACTCATCACTTTATTTAAAATAATATCGTTATGCGTTTCTTTCTGTAGATCGTTTAGTTTGACCGGTAAGTTCCCTTCAACTACAAAATTTATATATGTAGCTAAATCAACAGGACCTGTGTCCTCACTCGGTCGGTTCATATCGCCGCGCACGCACTGCGCCGCTGCTGGCTCGGGGAGGCTGGCACGCGATAAGAAGTCCGCGCTGTTTTCAGCGCTTCGAATATATTCAATCTTAATATTGTACGCGCTTAAAAAAATAGCATACTTTTGCAAACGATTAGCTGACACCTCCGGAACACCCTTATATGGCCTTATGGCCTTATGGGCCGAAAATCGAGATAAGCGGCTTATGGTCTGTGCGTAGTGTGAACGGGACGGATCTCCCGTATAAATACTGAAAAAAGCGACGAACCCCGAATATTATTGCCGTAGCTTCTTTTTGAATTTGAGAATAACGCTTCTCAGCCGCATTTAACGTGCGCGAAGCAAATGATATCGGTCGCTCAAATCCGTCCGAATCTATTTGTGATAATATTGCTCCTAACCCGGCGAGGCATCCACAGTCAGTATTATTCTTGCCTCGGGATTAAAGTGCGCTAGTACTTGTTTAGAAGATAAAATGATTTTTATTTCTATAAATACCATATTATGTTCGCTATCCCAGCACCATTTTGACCCTTTTTTTAATAAATCGTACAAAGGTTTGAGGATGCTTGATGCATTTGGAACAAAGTTCCTGTAGTAATTAACTAATCCTAGGAAAGGATTAGTTAATTACTACAGGATTAGGCATCTACAATGGCTTTCATTTTTTCTGGCGATTTTTTTAGACCCGTTTTATCTAAATAATGAAGCCTAGATAATGTTTTTTTTTTAAACTCGCATTTGTCTTTCCTTGAGGTTAATCCTACATCTTGTAGCCTTTTCAGGACCGCGTTTAGTCTATCCATGTGAATAATGGGATTGGGAGCTGTAATAAGTACATCGTCAAGCAGGCACAGTACGCCATCCATGCTTGACAGTAAATTTTCTATTGTCCTTTGGAAAATGGACGGCGCACTCGACAAACCAAAAGCTAAACGCGTATATTTAAATAATCCGCGATGAGTATTCACGCATGTGAGGTTTTGTGACTCGTCATGTAACTCCAGTTGTTGGTAGGCCAATGCAATTTTGAAAATAGCTCGCGCACCGTAGGTAAAGGATAATGTTCTATTATCAGCTGTTTATTTATTGACACGAAGTAATCTGCGCACAACCTAACAGAGCCATCGCGTTTGAGTACGGGGACTATCGGTGATGCATACTCACTGTGTTCAATCGGTTTTATAATACCTAACTCCAGTAATCGGCCGATCTCTTTATCTACTTCAGCGCGTAAAGCAAAAGGCATCGGACGCGCTTTACAAAACACCGGTTTAGCATTATCGCACAATCTTAGTTTGACCTTATATTTGTTAAATATACCTAGTTTATCTGAAATCAAATCGGGATAACGCATCTGTAATTGTGACATCATACTATCTGAGTGACCAACAAAGTTACACGGTGATAACTGTAAATTAAACACAGACAAAAACCTCTGCCGAGTAAGGGAGGGCCGCCGTTCCGAATTATATTATGAGTCATATCCATATAAGTCACCGGCATCACTGCCATGCCTATGCACTCCATAAAGCTACCAACATAGGAATATAAAGGGTTCCTAACCGTAGATAAAGACACATTGCTGAAGTATTTCTTGTATGTGTCTTCGGAAATAACGGTAACGGGAGCTCCACTGTCAATTTCGAAAACTAGTCGCTGCCCGTTAATTCCTACCGATTCTGTCATGGGTTCCCCCCGTACTGTGCGAATATTATTTACACACTTACCGTAGTCTTCCTCACTCATATCATTGCCCGTCGCCATATACTTCACTTTACACATAACGCGCAAATGACCTTTAGTATTTCACTTTTTACACTTGTAATTTGCATAACGGCACTGTGATGACTTATGATTGAGACGACCACAAACCGAACATTTTTCTTTCGGTGTACGCTCACTATTAGTCGACGATACAGATCCTCTGTCGATTTTGAATAGGTGATCCTGATTCGGCGCTGTCGATGCGGAGGCGGTTGCAGACGCAGCTCGCGCGCAGCGCACGCTTCCAGCGATTTCAACCGCCTTGGCCAGCGTCAACTCGTTGAAATCTTGTAACAAATAACTTGTCTCTTTCGGAACCTTACATCATCCCCATCACGAAACGGTCGCGCAGTGCTTCTTCCACATTAATGAAGCCACAATGTGCAGTAAGACCGCCAAGTCTTGCCGCCCACTGATGATGTGACTCACCGGCGCACTGCACTGTCGCGTATAAATTATAGCGTTCGGTAAACCAGCTGCGTTTCAGCGTGAAGTGGTCATCTAAAAGCTTGATAATATCATCGTAAGATACTTCTTGTAAATTATTCGGCAATGCCAGATCCGACGCGAGTTTGTAGGTGAGATCCGTGAGTGCAGTCAGCAAAATGGCGCGTCGCTTCGTCCCCTTAGTGTCTGTTTTTACACTGATGTTGTTTGCAACAAACCATTGGGTCAATCTGCCTTTATATGTGTCCCAATTTTGCACATTATGGTCAAATGTAGACAGAACACCAAATTGGGCCATTTTTCCCGATACGTTGCCACTAATGAATATTTAGACGGGGCAGAGCAATAACAACACGACGGCCATTTAACACACGTTTATTCTCAGCGAGCGGGTGGCGGGGGGACGCAGCCCCGCGCATCTATATCTATGACTTAGTAGCTATACAACATTTAGCACCGTTCTTAACAGTGGGAGAATTTTAAAGGCGTGGAGCAGGAGTTTGATAGTACTATTTTTTAAAAGGGCATAAACACTTTTGATGAACTACCGACTATTCACTATTACACTATTTCACTCTTGACATTTCAACCTCATAAACAGGCTTGGTTTCGTGGAGGATTTAGCACCATAGACTACATACACATAGTGAAGCAGCTTATACAGAAGCCTGAAGAGTATAACCAGCCCCTGTGTCTTGTTTTTGTGAACTATGAGAAGGCATTTAACTCTGTTGAAACGTGGGTGGTTCTGGAATCTTTGCAATGGTGTCAAGTGGATTGAGATACATCGAAGTGCTGAGATTTTGATATGACGCCGTGAATATGAGTTTCCAAGTAACAAAGCAAGCAGTTTAAAATTTTATTCAGACACATCCTTACCTTAATGTAATCATAGACTGGACTAGCCCCATGCGGGGACAGTTCAAACACCCCGAGGCAGTAGACGCCGTCTTTCTGCTGGAGACAGCGATCGTGATCGTCGAGGTGGAACAAACTAGGGAGGCGCGTATTGTCTTCAACTGGAACGATGATTATTTAGTTTTAGTTTATTTTCGAATTGTTTAGGAAAGGGTGGGGCAAAACTGGGACGTGGGGGTATGTATGTAGATATAGGTTAGTGCAGTCGTCGTAGTATTGATACGTAGTGTTGTTTGTTTGTTGTTTGCTGGTTCGGATAAAATTAATGTATGCCAATTCAACTAAAAATTAACACCTTAATTCTAAATACCACAAAAATAAATTAAACTGACAAGTAACACTCAAACACTTTTTAACTTGACTGTACACACTAATCAATTATTACTGAATACTCATACTCAATGACTTTTCTAAGTTATGTGCGGTTCGGAGGGCACGTTAAGCGTCGGTCCCGGCTGTTATTGATTAATAGCAGTCGTTAAGCCATGTCAGAGGCCCTCGGGCGGCTTGACAAACTCTGACATCAGAGGCCAGCACTACCTCATACAAAGAATCAAACAAACAAACAAACTGAATACTCGCTTCAAATCACTTTGATTGTTTCGTTCCGAATGTTAAGACTGTTCCAGGCAGCCGATGGGCGCCTTATTTATACCGCGATGGAAGTTTCCAGAAGGTACTCGTATGTACCCGTATATACTATCAGTAATCGGTAGGTATTTGAAGTTTCAAGTTCGGCGGCGCCTTTGATGTTGCCGCTTTGCGCCGCGCCTGTAGGTACCTAAGGCTGGCGGCGCCTTTGATGTTGCCAGGCTGCGCCCGTATGTACCTACCCAACCAGCAAAAACCAGACTTACAACAGACTACTATTTTCTTGCTCTTATACCAATCTTATATCATCATATAAGCCTGGATTTGGGCACCAATTACAAGCGTAATTAATGTAATAATATTAGTCTCATTGAATGTTGTTTACACTGAAAGTATTCTTACCAAAACTAATTTAAGCAGCCTCAACTAATATCGCTTTCACGTAAGTATCTTGTAAGGGTACTGTTCCGTTATCATTTAGCTATAAGTACATACATTTTTATTTTTTTTGCATACCCGATCGATGTTTTTAGTTCTCGGCAGACTGCAGCGGAAGGTAGTCGCATTCTGACCGCCCATGCATCACGTATTATTATAGTTTGGAGCTGTGAAGTGAATCAAAATCAAAACTACGAGGAATATCAACTATCAGTCCTACGGGACACTAGAACTTTTTCCGTACCACGCGTGTGCAGAACTATTTACATCCCTGTGGAACAACTGAGTCATAAGCTGAAGGTGGAAGCTCATCGAGTACTTGCAGCATTCCAAGGTACGTGAGTGCATTGTATTCTGCTGTAGGCTTTGTCGAGTTTTTGAATATCGTTTATTATCGAATACGTATTATCCCAGTGTAGTGTAAAGCCACCCCTATTTTGGCTTGGTGCGAATGCTACATCTTTATGGTGCTGAAACCAGGGAATTTCCACCTAAATCCATTCCCACGAGTAAGTTTATGGTATTTCTGGTCAAAAAGTGTGTTAGCTTAGAATCCGTAATTATATCGATCTATCAATCAAACGAGTACCTGCTGCTTTCTAAGTTATTGCATCATCATACAATATTGAAAAGTAATCTGAATAATACCTAAAGTAACTGCGTAATTATAGTTAATCAGTCATCAGGTCATCACCATCGAACAGGGATTTGTTTTACTTGCAGCTTCATAATAAAGTACGGGAATTATTGTAGAATCTAACTGAGCAATTACTATCGTTCATCGGTGCACAATTCTATCGGCTTACAATAATTCCATCATCAAAATCGTAAAACAGTTTCAGTTTCAATTTAAATAACTACCAAACAACAGCAAAATTATAAGTTTTAATTATAAAAAACATAAATTTCATCATCAAATTCATTTATCAAAAGTGTAGGGCAGGATATAAAATTCCTACGCTCGGCGAAGTCCATTCCAGTGATCGCGTACAGTCTCCCGCGCAGGTTTACGAATATTTTTATGAATTGTTCATATATAATTTGCGAAACCAACAAAAACTTGCGCGGCATCAACGGAATAATATTCTGTGAACAAACCAACTGTAGTGAACTCGTAACTAATAGTTCTCGTGTCACGAGGCGGTCCCAGGGTTTGGGTTTGTCCCACTAGCCCAGTACCCAAACCTCAGTGACACAGAATTACAGGAACAGGAACAATAGGGAGCACTTTGAGAATTTCGTGGTGATACAATACGGATGAAAATAATCTCTTATGTAGGTATTATCATATATATATATTTAAAAGAGTAATTCAAGTTGTTATAAACTTATTTATGAATTTTATAATATTATTTCGGTTTTTCCAAATATCTATATTCGAATGACAGGTTATTTCTATTTAGAATGAATCAATGATGACCAACTATCAAAAATGAAAAGAAATGGATTATGAAAGAATTAAGAGATCAAATGAGTATAATTATGAAAGAGGTTTGGACCTCGTCACAATACCCGCACCCCGGAGAAAAAAAAATGTTTAGTAAACAATTTTTTTTTTTTTTGTAATATGGTATGTAAAATTATTGTTGTTATTTTTTCATCGATGCAGCGAACAAGTCCCAGACTGGTCAGTCCCAACAGGTCAGATTGCATTCTCACCGTAGCGTAAATACGCTTTTTCAAGATGTGAAATCATCCAAAAACTGGAACTTGATCCAATGAAAAAAAACCTGGCTATAATCTATTGCAGAAGGAAATAGTTGTCATCATATCTACAGGCGAACATCGTTTGCTGTCTTGATATCCCAATTCATCGATGCAGCGAAATGTCCAAGTCTGGTCAGTCCCGACAGGTCAGATTGCATTCTCATCGTAGCGTAAATACACTTTTTCAAGATGTGAAATCATCCAAAAACTGGAACTTGATCCAATGAAAAAAAACCTGGCTATAATCTATTGCAGAAGGAAATAGTCGTCATCATATCTACAGGCGAACACCGTTTGCTGTCTTGATATCCCAAAATATATATTTTGGAACGTTTATTTTACACACTTAGACATATTTTGCCTGTTTAACTTCGTAGAAATACCTTAAAAATAATAAAATATTTTTATTTCATGTGCAAATGTGAGCACAGATTATGCGAATGACATAACTAGAAATAGGAAAATACGGGAAGGTTTTAATGGAGCAAGGAGATTTTCTTCAACTTTTTACTCTCAAATTGTGCATAAAAAGGTGGGACCAGGTGGCGATACTATAAAAATAGTATCGCCACCTGGTCCCACCATTTTATTATGCGAATATTAATATTAGAATTTTACGAGTAGGTCCTGTGAGTAGTTTTAACCTAGAGAAATGACCACGCGTGTGAAGCTGCGGGCACAGCTAGTTTATAAATGACCACGCGCGTGAAGCTGCGGGCACAGCTAGTCTATAAATGACCACGCGTGTGAAGCTGCGGGCACAGCTAGTCTATAAATGACCACGCATGTGAAGCTGCGGGCACAGCTAGTCTATAAATGACCACGCGTGTGAAGCTGCGGGCACAGCTAGTTTATAAATAAAGTTACACACTTTGTTGTTGCTAAGTTTACTATTTAAGCGACTTTACAAAAGGAGACGGTTATATGTTCGATTGTATGTATGTTTTTATTTTATTTTATATGTCGGACGATTTCTCCGTCAATTGCGGACCGATTTTGAAAACTCTTTTTTGTTTGAAATAATATACTTTCCGGGTGGTCCCATATAAATTGCATCAACATTGGTTCAGTAGTTTTATTAGAAAATCTATTTGTTTTATAGTTTTTGTTCTTGGGATTTCTGAACCGAATTAGATGACTGTTTTTACTTGAGTAAGAAGACCTCTAGTGTGGTACACTAAGCGCCACGAAAGTTGAGACTTGACGAGCGTCAGTCAGGGAGCTTGCGCAGGTATAGTCGTGTAAGAAATTGTTATCCATTATTTGTATATCTATTCTGGGATTTTTAATTTAACTTCTTTTTTTTATTGCTTTGTTGTCGATTTGTGAGCTAATCGGGAAGTGCTCGAAATTTGAATTACAAGATTCCAGGACAAAATCCATAGACACATTGATACATCGGTACATACATACACGCAAATGAAGTTAAATAAAAGCTTTTAAAAATGATTATGTGTAGGTAGTTCGAATGTCACTTACCAGAAAATAGTTCACTATTTACTCCAGCAACTAAAACTAACAATATAAACAACGCACCCATCATGCCTTCTACTTAGTAACTAAGCACATGCTAAGATGCATGCATACATGCATGCGATATTTATATAAGTAAAAAACAGCATTAATAGAGAACAGGTTACCAAAAATGAATACAAAATTACTATGTAAATAATTAAATATATGTAGATTTATACAACCTTTTATTACTTCCTGGTAATAAAAGGTTGTATAAATCTACTCAATTATACAAGCTATGGTTTGAAAATTCGTTTGTTGCTGGATCTAATCTCCAGAACTACAGGTCTTTCACTGCTATTTACTGTGAAATGACATATTAATTACCTACCTAGTTACCTATTATGATGCTATGTAATTGCTATCTAAGACACATAAGTATAATTAAAAAATATATATAAACAATAGGTTTTACCTTATTTTTTTAACGAATGTATTTTTTCCTTTTCCCCCTGTTTTTTATTGCTTTGTCATCGTTTTGTGAGCTACCCTGAAAGTTTCAGCCGGATAGCTAAGTGCTCGAAATTTGAATTGCAAGATTCCAGGACAAAATACATAGATACATAGATAAATCGATACATTCATACGTACAGGTGAAGTTATATAAAAGCTTTTAGTAAAAGATTTAAAAAAAATAAAAAAGGAATTGACCAAGGAGCACCAACGCCAGTTCTTCCCTTTCTTGAAAACGTCCAAGTGAATGTGGCACAGGAAATGTGCGTGTTTTTCCTTTATTTTCCACCACATCACACCCCCGGCCCCTTCAAGTTTTATTTTCCACCAAATCACGCCCCCGGCCCCTTCAAGTTTTATTTTCCACCAAATCACAGCCCCGGCCACTTGAAGTTTTATTTTCCACCAAATCACACCCCCGGCCCCTTGAAGTTTTATTTTCCACCAAATCACACCCCCGGCCCCTTCAAGTTTTATTTTCCACAAAATCACAGCCCCGGCCACTTGAAGTTTTATTTTCCACCAAATCACACCCCCGGCCCCTTGAAGTTTTATTTTCCACCAAATCACACCCCCGGCCCCTTGAAGTTTTATGCGCCTTAATAATGGTAACAAAAAAGTTATATGACTAATTTGAACATTTTTCGAAATGCCTGATATATGTTTTTTTTTTCGTTTTCAACCCACATAATACATAAGTGCTGTATCGACAAAAAATAAATTTAAATATCGAGCCTGCTCATAAAACTCGAGAATAGTTTGAGAAATGTGACCTGTAGAGGAGAACAGATGGACATCCGCCGGAGATACGAAAGCATTTTACCCAAGCTGAAACGGAGACGCTTCGCGCTCGCTCGTCAACTAAGTACCTATACGTAATAGATACGTTATGTTAGTATGGAAGAATTTTCTACTTTCTAGGGCTTAGGTTCAGGGCCCTTATTCTCTATTGCCACTCGGCCACGTAACGCGCCGCGTTAAGATATCTGCGTGGAATTGTTCGTGCATGTTCGAGAATTGCCGTACTTTTCTGAACGACTCCACAGCACGACGCGTTAAAGGAGTTTGTAAAAGGAGGAGGTTCTCAATTTGTCTGCATCTATATTTTTATTTTTTTTATGTTTGTTATCTCATATCTCTTAAACTTCTGAACCAATTTGGATAATTCTTTTTTAGTTTGAAAGGGTATGACTCCGATTATGTCCCATTTTTTTAATCTAAATTGTTTCTGTTGTTTTAAGTAGGAGGATAAGGATGCAGGATATCTGAACTGGTTTTATTTAAAAGGGAATACTTTCTTTGTAGTTTTATATAAGTTTCATCAAAAATGTTTTAGTTTTTATATTCTCAAATTTCAGGGATTTCTGAACCAAATTAGATGCAGTTTCTTTATTCCACCATAACTTTTAAATGCCTGTACAGATTTAGATTTAGACGTGATCTTTAGATTATCCATACATCCCCCCGAGTAACATACTTATTTTTTATTCGAAAAAGTTCAATATGGCAACAGTATGGGTCTATTTACAAATTTAATGCGAAAAAAAACTTATTTTCAGCAAATAATAATCACGTGTTAATTAACTACGTCATCACGATCGTTTGCGGAAGACAGGTTCGCGAGACGCACGACGCGCGGTCTTGCACGCGTCAGCACTTTACGGGCACTAGTCTAAGCAAATTCGCGCGACGCGACCTTTCTCTGCGGAAGTCAAAGAATGTCTCGAATGTCTAAAGGCTATATGAGTGTAAAAAACCGGGGCCACTTGTTTTTTTGTCGCTAAAATCTTTGGTTTTTCTCAAAGCTATATGTGACGTGCATTCTACTAAGTCGACAGTAGTCATAAGTACTGTCGACTTAGGAACTCCTAAGTAGTCCTAAGTAGCTCTAAAATGCATCCAGATATTGGTTATTCGCACGCAGTTTCGGCGATACACCTGCCACCCGGGTGTATCAGCACCATTTATAGTTTTAGTGTGCTACTGAATTCCATCACCGTAGTAACCTTTGTTTTACTATCTGTACCCGCGGCTTTGCCCACGTAGTCATTTCATTTAAAAGTAGCCCATACGTGTTATTCTAGTACCAAAAGTACTTCCAAAGTACAATATACTACATATCTTCAAAATTCGTTCAGCCGTCATATAATTTTTGTCGATTACTCAGCTTGTAATTATCGGATTGAGATAGTTAATACACCAGTTTTTAAGTCATGAACTATCTAAGCTATCCAACAGTGAAAACTGCATTGTAATCGGTTCAGTAGTTACATGATGTTGTTGTTTGTTTGTTTATTTGTCGTATGAAGTGGTGCTGGACTCTGATGTCAGAGTTTGTCAAGCTGCCCGAGGTCCTCCGACATGGCTTAACGACTGCTATTAATCAATAACATATATGTGCGACAGCTTAACGTGCCCTCCGTGCATGGAGCGATGGAAAACTGCACATAACTTTGAACAACACATAGCCTAGGTTTTGAACCCGGTATCGTTAGATTTAAAATTGCACTATAGAACCGTTAGGCCACCATCGCTATCTATCGCTCAAACAAACATACAGACAAACAGTCAAAGAGATTGACACTATTTAAAAAAAAATAGTGTCTTTGTCTTTGTTTTAATTTAACTATTATAAGTACCGTAGTGTTTATTTTAACCATCTTTTTTGTACAGTCTTTTTGGTACTTATTGCTCTATTATATGTATGTATAGATAACTGAATTTTCCATAGGATAAGGGTTATTTATATGTCATTTATTATATATTCAGATTATAAGTCATCTATCAGCATATGAAATTGAAGCTTCACTAGGAACTGACGAAGAGCCTACGTAGGTACAAAGAGGACACAGCACACAAAGAAAAAGATTCTAGGGTCAATTTAGCTATGAGTGTTATTTTTGTCTACGAAGATAAAAAATAAATAAAATATAAAACTTAATCCTATCCTACTAATATTATAAACGCGAAAGTTTGTAAGTATGGATGTTTGTTACTCTTTCACGCAAAAAGTACTGAACGGGTTTGGATGAAATTTGGTATGGAGGTAGCTTATACCCTGGATTAACACATAGGCTACTTCTTACTCCGAAATAGGAGTTTTTTTTTATCGTTTTCTTTAAGACTTGAAAAAAAATGAAAAAATGTATTTAAAAAAAATATTTCAAGTACCAGGAGAGCATAAGCACTCAAGAAGTTGGAGATACAAAATTGACAAATAAAGTTATTAAAAGTGAGTATACTCACCTCCCCATGAATATTAAATGGTGTGATTTTATTTAAAAAAGTATTTCTGAGTACCAGGAGAACAGAAACACTTAAGATGTTGGAGACATAATATTGAAAAATAAAGTTATCTAGAGTGATTATATCTCCCCATGAACATTAATTAAATGGTGTGATTATATTTAGAAACACTTTAGAAGTTGGAGATATTATGACATCCTACTAATATTATAAACGATGTTTGTTACTCTTTAACGCAAAAACTACTGCACGGATTTGGATGAAATTTGGTATGGAGGTAGCTTGAAATAGTACCAGGAGAGCAGAAACACCTAAGAAGTTGGAGATATGACATTGACAAATAAAGTTTTGAAAAGTGAGTATACCTCCTCATGAATATTAAATAGTGTGATTATATTTAAAAAAAGTATTGCTAAGTACCAGGAGAGTAAAGTAACAGGTGTCAATGACAGGTGTCAAAGTGATAGGTGTCAACCCTAGGAGGCATTATTTGCTTTTTTTGATTTGCATATAAACAATAAATGAGAAAGTGTGTGTGTTTATGGAGTGCTGTTTTATCATCAAAGTGACAGGTGTCAACCCTGTTCTAATCTGTTTTATAGTAGAACCTAACTAGAACAAATAGTAGAACAGTTTGGACTAACTCAAAAAAACTTCATCGTCGTCATCATGTCAGCCATTAGAAGTCCACTGCTGAACTTAGGCCTCCCCAAAAGAGCGCCATGATGAGCAATTCTGTGCCACCTCCATCCACTGACTTCCTGCAATGGCTACAATGTCGTCGGTCCATCGTGTGGGGGGTCTCCCCAAAATTCATTGCTTGTTCGTGGTGGCCATTCAAGAACCTTTATTCCCCAACGGTTGTCGGTTCTGCGACCACGTCTCAGTGCCGTATGTCATCACTGGCAACAAGCACTGATTATAAACTTTCTTCTTGAGGCTCTGCGGTTTCTGCGACGAGAAGATATGGCGTAATTTCCCGAACGCTGCCCATCCGAGTTGGATTCGTCGGTTGACCTCTTTGTCGAAGTTGGATCTACCCAGTTGGAGCTTCGATTATTCGTACCCAACATAAACCGGCATGGGTACGACATGGGCATCTGACATGATGTTCGTCTTGCCCATGTTCATTTTAAGACCCACCTGTTGGGAAACAATATTGAGTGTCTGTTTGTTTGTTCACGAATCATGTAAAACCTACTGAACTGATTGTGATGCGGTACTCACTGATGAATAGCTTAGGGTTTTACTTAAAAACTGGTGTACTTGGTATCTCAAAATAATGTGTAGAAGGCGCGCAATAGATAAAATACTTTTAGACGGCTGAAGGAATTTTGATTCAATGTTGGTATATTGGTATTTTAGGTCCTGGAATAGCACATAGAGTACTTTTAACCTAAAGAAATGAACACGTGTGCGAAGCCATGGGTATAGCTAGTCCTAAATATAAATACCTATACCCTATATTAATGCAGATTTTAAACATTTGAAAATCTCTAGATATATCCGCATCAATATATAGAAGTTCAAAGTTGTCTGTTTTTTTGTTTATTTATTTGGAGAGCTTTTACGCGATAACGGCTGGATGGATTTTGATGAAATTTGGAATAGAGATAGCTTATACCCTGGGATAGCACATAAAATACTTTTTATCGTCATAATACTTCAATTTTAAACAACGAATTTTAATGAATTTTTTTAATGGATTTAGCTTAAACCCTACTAACACATGGGATACTTTTCATCATGATGTCTCCTCTGCCTTCGGTTTCATCCGTGTGAGGGATGATTCTCACTCAGGTGAAACCGCGGGGCCAGCTAGTGATTTATAAGTAGAAAAATGTTTTAATCTGTAATCCTTTGGACACCGCATATGCAAGCACTTCTAGCCTATACAATAGGGGTAGAATTTTTTTAATTATGAAGATGCAATTAGACCATTTTCTAACGGGAATAGGAGTTGGAACAGGCATGCGTAGAAATAATACCACGCAGGCAACGCCGCGCGGGTAACACAAGTCTACTTCATTGATAAACATGATATAGTAGGTAGGATTTTTCTTTTTGTTTCTTCTTTATTTTATTTTCAAAAGTTTAAAACTTTTACTTAATAATGTAGGACTTTAACACTTAATTTGATCGATCTATTCTAGACGACCTTTGCGAAACAGAAGTCATAAATTAACATTTAAAACAACAATTTATTATTAAATAGTGGTTAGGTTTCAAGGACAACATGTTTCAAACGAACTGAGAGAAGAACCTCTGCACCGGTGTCTCCACTAAAAGCGTTATTGGTACCGCTATTATGTAGCTGTAACACACCACTGCCAGGTAGTTAACGCTCTGAAAATAGATAATGGCGAAATTATCATTGAAATATTTAGATATCTACACTACTATTATAAAGATTTCTCTTTATAATATTAGATTCGATTTTTTGTATTTTTGTGGGTGTGCATTTTTTATGCTTTGTTATTTATGGATTAACTCTAAAAATACAGAACCGATTTTGAAAATTCTCTATACAGCTACATTATCAGCGAGTAACATGGGCAGTTGTTTTAAAAAATAGATATCCTTACGAAACATTATTGCAATAATGTAACCCAAGGTATCAAAAGTATGCAAACATGTCGATTACTCGCGGTAAGGAACGGAGTGGCATGTTGCCATGGAAAAACGACGAATTACGTGAGTAAAAATGCAGTAATAATGGTCAAAAACGTTGCTGCCACAAGGATTTAAAATTACGCTTACTGGCGTATTGTTTTAGATGTTACGATGGGTAGAAAAATGCCGCGGTGTGAGCTCTACCCGTACGAAGCCGGGGCGAGTCACTAGTAAATAAATAAATATATTAGGGACAATTCATACCATTTATCTAGCCCCAAACTAGAATACCCTGTGGGTACTAGGAACAAAAATCTTTGTATATCTGTGATAACGGATAAGCATACATAAATACGAATATTACATCCATGACTTGGAAACTTTTTTTTATCACACTAATGATTGCAACTTGCGGGATTCAAACCCGCGACCTTTGGTTGACTTCGCAGTCAGAGTCACTTACCACTAAGCCAAGCGGTCGTATAATACAAGTGAAGTTAGATTATAATCGATAAGTACATATAAGTTATTGAATTAGAAAGTGTAGTGCATAAGGTAATCCACCATAATTCTACTGAGTCTGCCACAAATATTTTAAAGAAGGCCTATTTCCAACCAGTAGATAAGGGATTCTCAAGAACTAAAAAGCTTTCATTTAACTTGCAATGTTTGTATGTAAGTATGTTTGTTTAGGTCAAATCTTGCAAGCTAAATTAGAACCACTTCATCTTATCCTACCGAGTTGAATTTTATGGTAAGAAAGACCTTAATCAAGATCCAGAATTAGCTCCAGATAAAGGAACGCTCAACAGCACAGTGAACTTCTGCCGCCTCTTACTGCCACCATTGCTAAAGCCTGAAGGATCACTGGCTCACACTGCTGGCGAGAAAGCAAATTTATTTGCTTCTCTTTTTCAAGAGAATTTTTCTCTTTCTCTTCAAGAGGGTTTTATCACCTTTCTTAAAGAACAAAACCATTACGCTCATGTGCCACACCTATGGCGTAGTACCCTCGAAGATATCTATGTTCTAACTGTTCTTTTAGGATATTAAAAATCTATACAAAAGTAGGTATAGCACCACTCTTGATGTTTTTTGACATACTTAATTGTTATTTCGTTTCCAAGGCAATCGTTTCTTATAGCGAGTAATCAACATTTTTCCAGTTTTTCCAGTTATACCATGGAAACTTTTCCGGGATAAAAGTATCCTATGTTTTATTCCAGATTATAAGCTATCTCGTTTCCAAGTTTCATCAAAATCCGTCCTGTCGTTATCGGGTGAAAGCTCCCCAAACAAACATACAAACAAACAGACAACATTACACTATTATATATTGGTCTGCGATTATTTGATTGAAGATATTGGTACATAAAAGTGTTATAGATAAGTAATAGGTAGATAGATAATAAATACATAGACTAACTGTGCCCGCGGCGTTGCCCGTGTGGTAATATTTTTGTGATCTATGGATCCTATGAGTTATTCCAACCAAAAATACCAATATAACAAATTTCATGGAACTACGTTCAGACGTCAAATCGTTTTTTATCGATTGCTCGGCTTCTACTCATCGGATTGAGATACCAAGTACTCCAGTTTTTAAGTCAAACCCTAAGCTATCCAACAGTGATTGCATTGCACTCGGTCCGGTAGTTCTTTAGTGATGCGCGAACAAACAAACAGACAGATAGACAGACAGATACGATATGAAAAAAAACATGTTCAGTACCCTAAACGGTTCTTTAATTATCTTCATTGTACAGACGTTTGGTACTTACTGCCTTATTATAAGTATAGATCATAACACCTCTCCCCCCCCCCCCCCTCTCCCTCCTGGATCCGCGCTTATTTCAAACAAAGGTTTTAAGTTCCATTTGTTATTTTCATATGTTTTGTAATCATGTTTATTTGTTTCCCTGATACAAAAATCTTAAAATTTCCATTTTATTAGAATTTAGAAAACTGTAATCAGCCTAATCTAATAATACGATGTAAATATTTTAAGACAATTTAAAACTAGGAATCAAATAGGCTATTGTTATCCTCTTACAAAAACTCCTTGAATAGCACATCCAAATGTCATGTCCACGAAACTTGAAAGATACCGATTTCGACTTGATCCGACATATTTATTCATGAGTTTAGCTGTTTCACATATTTAAATATGATTTAAACTATTAGCGACAGTTCCCAAGCTCGAAGTATCGGTTGTACTATTATTTATTGTGAGGTAACGTGCAGAATAACAAGGCCATTACGTGAACGACCACGTGACTACTTGTACATGTCGGATAATCACAGTTTAGGTAAATTTCGGCAACTTTAAATTACCTACCTTCTAAGTACACTGGCTGTGCTCGCGTGATCATTTCATTTAAAAGTAGCTCACACGTGTTATTCCAGGATCAAAAGTACCTATAATGTACAATTATAATACGCGCCTTGCCCGTAGTCCACCTACATAGTTCACCTGGTGGTACCAGGGGTAAATTATAATACGCGCCTTGCCCGTAGTCCACCTACATAGTTCACCTGGTGGTACCAGGGGTAAATTTTTCTCCCCTTGTTCAGGACCCTAACCACGTTTTTTAATTATCTTCTTTGTCTGTTTCGTTCTTATTGCTTTATTATAGTCATAGTCATAGTAATTTATTCATATTAACAAATACAGGTGAATTACATGATAATCATGTACAAAAGTACTTTGAAAATACTTCGACGTAAAATATAGTTCACTTAATAATTTTACTACAAAAAATAACAGTATAAATACATAATTTTAAAATTATGTTATATAAATTACAATAAAATACACACAGTAAAACTTAAACTGAACTGAATAAAAACCTATAAAATGTAAAGTACAAACTTTGATTATAAATCAATTCTATTCCTATTTAAAAAAAAACTGCAAAATTATAGAAAGTTTGGTTCAAAAGCCAGCGTTTCAACTTAAACTTGAATAAGTCAAGACTAGCCTGTGACGATAGTCGATTGTAGACTGTCGGGCCCATGACATGAGTCAACTTGTTGGACTTGGCGAGGGAGCGGGACACGGCAGCCATCTGTCCCTTGCGACGGGTGGCAAACATATGAGATTCGCCTATTTTTAAAAAGTTTTAACATTTTGCCGTGTAAATACAGCTACCTAATAGATTACCATGGAAGGTAATGTTAGGATACCGAGCGATTTAAAGAACGGTCTCCCCTACAATGGTTCGCACGGCACTTTTCTGAAGCCGAAAGGCTCTTTCCCAGTCCGCTGCTCTGGCTCAGAGTTCGGCACCGTACTACAACAGGGAGTGGTGGCGAAGTAGCACGACCTCCGTAGGAAACGCGACAGTCTGCGGAATGCAAAACACGCACCACATAGCTTCCCGCATACTTTGTGTATGTGGGACTCCCAGATAAGGCCGCTGTCAATCTCGAAGCCCAAGAAGGTGGTGCTGTCTGATTGCTCTATTCTCGTGCTGTTTGCTAGGATGCTCAGACGTCTTACAGAGTGACCAGCCAGGTTGAAGTTTATGAAGTGGGTTTTAGTGAATTTTAATACTAACCCGTTGTTCTCAAACCACATCGCAAGTTGTGTGGCGGTATCATTCAACCTGTGTTCCAGCTGCTCCATAAACGTTGCTGTTACTACAGCGGCGACATCGCCAGCGTACATGAATACGTCTGCACCAGTTATAGAGGTCCCGGCAGGTCGTTCAACAGCAATGAGAACAGTATGTTCGACACTGAAGATTCCTACGCAACTCCATCTGTGTGGTGAGCGGATCGGATCTCTCCTGCCCGCCATCACCCACTACCACCTCAGACCGATCACGCACAAGATCTATCAACAACATAAGCGGCTTGTATCATATTCCGTCATTGTAATCGCTAGTACATTGTGATTCGCCACCTCAAACGCCTTCGATAGATCGCAGCATATCACTGCTACGTGCTGCTTCTTCTCACGGGCGTGTATGACGAAGCGCACTACCTCGCAAGTCAGGGACATCGTCGATCGACTTTCGTGGTATGCATGTTGTCGATCGGATAGCGCTGTAGCCTTTAAGTAAGTCACTAGACAAGAACTCAGATCGTTTTCAAAGACCTTTGCTTTAGCTGGTATTATTGATACCGGACGATAGCCATCGATGATTTCCCGTTTTCCTATTCTCTTATACATATATAGGTGAAACTTTACTTAGTTTCAACGTATCAGCGAATACTCCGCCCTTCAGACATCTATTAAAAAGATTGGTAAGAATCGGATAAATAGGTTCAACAGTTGAATTGAAATCCCATAAGCGTCCTTATACGGTTTAGGTGAAATGCATGTGATGACAATGTGGAACGCCTCGTCCGGCGTGAAGGGCGCAGTCTCAGCGAGCAAGCTGCGGGCGGGCACGCCACTCGCAGCGCACGCTGCACGTATGGGTGGCGCGCCGCACGCCACCGTGGTACCCACAAACTCATTCATAGCATTAACTGCTACGAATAATAATATTAACTGTCTCTTTCCTACTTTGAAAGGGTTCACCGGCTGAGATCTTGACGACGTCTGTAAAATCAAGATTAGTTCAGTTTGATTTCCCCCTTTGCTCATTTACGATTCTCCACATTGTTTTTGCTGTATTTCTACTACTTTTCATCTTATTAAAATCAAAATTATTTTTTCAACAAATCGACATATTTTTTATTTAAGTCACTAATAAATTGTTTTAGTATGTCATTTCCAGGTGTTCGATTACAAATATCAAACTAGGACAAATAATAATAATACTAGTTTTTTATGTCATACGTTACCCAAGAGGTAGTACGCCTGTGGGCATGACGTCATAATGGGAAACACATAGATTCTAGAATTTAGGTAGTACATACCATAGATGGATTGCATTTAAGTTGAAACTAATTTACCACAAACTTTACTCGTTACACTAATGTACTCATTCTGTGTGATAGAAAGACATAGCAATAGCTGCTTGCGCACGTCTCTAAGCGTGCGCGCCACCAGCCGCTGACAGCTTTATTTGTTTGATAAGGTCGCAACAATGGTGAATCACGAAAAATGCGCGATGTTCAGAGGAACCTTTAGATGAATCCTTTTGTTCATTTCCTACGTGAAAAATATATATTAAACTTAAGTTCACCATAAACAATTTGTATTGTTAAAAATTCGTATAAATATTTACGAACATTGTAGAAAAAATCCTAAAGCGTGTGCTATTTTTAAATTACATTAAAACTTTCCCATAGATCCGCTCGTCAGAGACATGTAATTTTTTTTACACAATGTCATAACATGACATTTTCAATAACTTGTATTGTTTAATTTGTATATTTTGTAATAAATAAATGGAAAATAAAATAAAAACCGTCAACGCAAAGCGTTTTCACTTGCTCCTCGCTAGAAGCACACCCCCCGAGGCCTGCGGAAGTTCTACCAGCCGGCCCGGCACCATGACATTTAGTCTGCTACGGCAGTTTGAGACGGAAGGACCACGCGCACGTTACGGATGAAAATATTTTGATCTTTTCTAGCTTTTAGATGATTTTCTTGAATTAATAAGATAACCAATAGTGATAATTAATGATTTCATGTCTTTCTGGACCTGTATGTAGAGATATTGTTCATTTTTGTATTTGTTTTAAAATCATAAAAAGTTAGTCATAAAATCTAATGTTATATTTTGTTCAGTTTGTCCTACCAAATAAAGGAAATAAAATCTTCAAATAGCGTGGACATCGATTGGCTTTGTGGTAAGTACCTACCTACTTTACATTATATATATACTTTATTTTTACACCACTGAGTGACAAGACGAGCAGGTCGCCCGCCTGATGATAAGCGCTGAACCTGCTCGTAACAGTAATACTTTTTTTTTATTACTTTAAACAATTTATTAATGACATTATTTTCAGTTCACAGACTATTTTACTTAGTAGGTAGGTAGGTAAGTAAGTACCTCTTATATGCACAATTATTGTGAACTAGTGTAAACTAGTGACTTGCCTCGGCTTCGCACGGGTAGCTAAGAGATTCTCATTATTTGTACACGATTCTATCCGTATTTAAACTAATTTGAACAAAAAATGGAGTAAACGAAGGTAATTCAAAATCTTTGGCAGCCGCGGTGCTTTTTGATAGACTTGTTATTATTTCGTTTCCATGACAACATGTAATCAATATTTTTATATGCAATTTTTTGATACAACCGTATAACCTAGCTTTCTAAACCAGGGCCTGCTACTTTCATTATATGGTCCGCGAAGCATTTTGAACCTGTTTTTTTTTATTAGACTATAACTTCAGCCCAATAAATTGTCCTACAGCAGTTTATTGTAACGGGACACTGAGAACAACACTTAGAAAAGGAAGCTACTTATATTTTTTTTTCAAGAAGGAAAGCCAACGAAATGTTTGAAATGAAACGACTGAACTACAATCCGCGGAGGCTGAAAGTGCAACGTCAGTTTTCTTTTCAAAACTTGTCTTAGTTAGGTATATACATTACACGAAGCGTTTTGCTTCGCCTATATTAGGCGGGATATAGGCGATTTGAAAAACTATAAAAGGCTTATTATGTATTGCTTTGTTACTACAGGCTTATAATAATCAGGAATTTTCCACAGATGTCATGAAGAACTGGAAATGGAAACCATACAATCAGAAATAAATATTGCCAGCAAATAAACGGGTATTCATAATAAGATTTACACAAACCGCCTTTGTCTTCGTGGTTTTGTTTTTTATACATGAGAAATAAGATTTTAATAAATTTCCTTATATTAAATGCTGTCTTTTTTCACTAAATGTCTAACTTCGAATCGTCAAACTTCAGATGTCCTCTCCACAAACGTAATAACTAGCTTAAAAGCTAAAAAAATACGCCTGCCCTGGCAAAAAATTTGTTTATGCCAATAAATTATATACTACTAGTTTTCCCGCCCGCGACTTCGTCCGCGCGGACTACTGTTTATCGCGAAAAAAGCATCCTATGTACTTTTAGGATATTAAAAACAAATGCAAAAGTAGGTACTTATAGCACCAATGCTCTTGATGTTTTTTGACATACCTGTTATTTCGTTTCCATGGCAACCGTTTCTTACAGCGAGTAATCAAAATTCTTCCAGCTTTTCCTGTTTTCCCGTAGAAACTTATAATTTTCCGGGACTAAAAGAATCCTATGTTTTATTCCAGGGTATAAGCAATCTCCATTCTAAGTTTCATCAATATCCGTCCAGCCGTTATCGCGTGAAAGCTCCCCAAACAATGGATTGGAATGTGCTTATCAACGCCTTCAATTTGATACCCAAATTGTAAAATTCGAAGTTTTTTTTTTTTTGCAATTGAAAATGGTGCCATACTGCCGCCATACTGATTTAAAAAAATAAATATATAGCCTATGTTACTTGAGGGGATGTAAGGATTCTAAAGACTCACCATACGTCTAAATCTGTTTAAGCATTTCAAAGTTATGGTGGAATAAAGAAACTCACATACAAACATACATGAATGCTAAAAACATAACACTCCTTTTTTTGGGCAGTCGTGTAAAAACAATAACACTAGCCTCCGCCTGCGGCTGCGTGGGTGAAGCTGAGGGTGGAGGATAGTCTACACTATTATTATAAAACAGAAAGATTTGATTGTTTGTATGTTTGTTTGTTTGTAATAGATAAAACCAAAAAATACTGAACCGATTTAAATAAATATTTCTCTTGTACATTATCAGCGAGTAACAGGAGCAGTTTTCTTCTTTTTTTCAAAAATTTGCGTTCCCTTCGGAAATTGCAATAATGTAATCCAAGGTATCAACAATAAAGAACGGAATGACGTTACCATGGAAACGAAATAATAACAACTCTGTCAAGTAGATAAGTAATAATGCAGTTGTTGATGGCCAAAAAAACACTGCTGCCAATGATTTTGAATTACGCTTACTACAGTTTCTTTTTTTAGAAGTTACGTATATGAAAATCCACACCAATATATGACAGTGAAACGTTGTCTGTTTGTTTGGGGAGTTTTAACGCGATAACGGCGAAACGGATTTTGATGAAATTTGTAGTGTTTATAGCTTATACCCTGGAATAATACATAAGATACTTTTCATCATCATAATCATCATCATCATCAGCACACATAGTTACAGATAAATCCATTATTAAGAAGCCGTATTAGGTGATTTTGCTTACCAAATCGACCTAGAACTCGATATCTACGGGAGTTACGAGTTAAAAATGTCAAAAATATGAAATTTTGAATTTTTTTCTTTGGTTCCATAAACGTAGAAACACGATTGTAAATAAAATTCTCGATAAAAAAATAATATGAAAAGTCTCTGTTTCGCACACGTTTTGATGTGGATCTCAGGAACGCTATGAACGCTTTCAAGATGATTTTTACTTTGATACGTAGATAATATCTACTTCTTCAGTTTTGTAAACTAGTTTTTTTGATTGATTGTGTAGTTTTCTTTATTTGATTTGAATCAATTATTTGATTTGGCGCTTACGACCTTCACAAAGACGCGCGCGCTCTCACACTCTGTCTCTTCTTCGCATGCGGAATCATTGGACGCTGTAACTTTCTATTTGTTCAATCAGTCTGCTTGTGGCATTTGTGCGAAGCGCACCTGTGTTTTGTTGCCAGCCTGCGCTCTACAACTTCATCCACTTATTGTAGTAGCATAGATTAAATATTAGATTTGATTTTTTTGTTTGTGGTAGTGCAGATAAGATGGCGAAAACAAGAAATATGCCTGCAAAAGAATATTTTGAATGAGAAAGACCGTAAAATGAGACAAAGTAAGAAAAAGTAAGTACCTACCTACTAAATTATCTAATTATCTACAATACAGTATGTAACAACTTCAATTTTCTTAGTTTCTTACATAATGTCACCCAAAAAAAATGACATTTGTGTAATGTAATGTGTACCTACTAAATACGACTACCTAAATATTTGCAGAAAACCAGAACTCATTGAGTTTGTGAATGTGACGACGAACGAGCCTGCTCAAGCACTCGAGGAGCTGGAAGTGGCGTGGATAACAGGAACTAGACAGCGACGGCGGTGGCAGGGTCGCTGACCTTGTCTTCAGAACAGAGTGCGGAGATGATGTCTGAGGAGTCGCCGCTACTGGAATCTTTCTGAGGGTTTATTGTTTGCTTGCGTCCGTATGATTCAGCCCTCGATTTCCTACACGTGACCCTCGGGCGGTGCCAAAAGAGCAACCGAATCACCTGGTGGTAGGCTTCGGCCGCCGGCTTTTTATATTACCACCCTCTGGACAAAGTCTTGATGCCAAACGATTTGTCGTGTTCCATCGTGATGTTCAGGGAAGCCGTCCGGATGAGTTGTATGATGCAGTTGTGTTGGAAGGGTGGACCGTGATCGGAATCATGGTATTTCTGAGTCGGAGGCCTTGCTTTGGAGGGTAGCGGGATCCGAAGCACGGTGTTCTCTGCTAGCCGACCGCAAGTTGTAGGGGGCCCAAGTAGTAGTTTAGCCAGCTACGAAAGGCTGCCCCGCCGCTTGTGAAAAATCCTGAAATGATCCATTGGGCCGGCTGGCGACCGGATGTGAGGAACTGATGTATTATTTCAGGGGGGTTCGGGCGTCCCCGCGGTCTCCACGCAAGTTCTTCAATGGCGTAGTTATGCCTTGACTACCGTGGTTTGTTTCCGTGGTTGATTCCGACATCTCGTTTGCTATTACTCGTCCAACCTATTCACAAAAACACATCATGAATAAAGTCCAAAGAAGATATAAGTTAAAACGGCAGATGCACGTCCTCACACTTAAAGTGGATCTTGCGAATATTCGCGGGATTCACTCCAATCTCCAACCGGTCCATTATCATCTGTAGACCTCTAAGCCCCACTTGTTATTCTTGTCGGAGACGCAGACAGGATGTCCAGCTGATACGGTGTACTTGGATTACCCAGGCTATATCTTGGAGCATCTATTTATCCCAAATGCTGGCGTTTGTGTATACGCCCGTGATGACATTTGCTGTCTGCGTCTCCGAAATCTTAAGCACCCTAACTTCTCAGTGATTTGGGTGCTGATGGACACGGGCATAGAGAAAATTATGTATGCTTGTGTGTACCGCTCACACAGCGGAGATCGGGGGACGACTTTATTGGTAGACTATCTAGATGAGGCGGCAAGTGTGGCCCAACACCGTTACCCGTCTGCTCAATTGGTGTTTTTGGGGGATTTTAACGCCCACCACAGTGGTGGAGTGGCTTGTCCCATACCAAAAAACCAACCACGCTGGTAGAGAGACGCGGAAGCTTGTTCTGGCGTTAGATCTCTCTCAGCTTGTGCAAGAGCCGACACGGGTACCTGACCGTGACGGTGACACTGCCAACTGTCTTGACCTGTTGATGACGACTGAACCAGACCAATACTCCGTATCAGTATCCCCACCTCTTGGTAGCTCTGATCACTGCCTGGTTAAGTCCGTCTCAGTATATTCCCCACCTGATCCTAGCCTTAAGGGAAATAGGCGCGTGTGGAGATACAACTCAGCAGATTGGGACGAGATAAGGCAATTCCTTGCATCGTACCCTTGGCGGCAAACATGTTTCATCTCCCAGGACCCGTCGACTTGCGCGTCTGCTGTTAAAGAGGTAATATGTCAGGCAATGGAACATGTCATTCCATTCAGTGACAAGACTCTTTCCAGCAAAGCTCAGCCTTGGTTTGGATCCAGCTGTGGTCATGCTGTGGCTCTAAAGCGTGCGGCATATCTAGACTTGGCTGATGCTCGAAAGCGTAAGTCTTCTGATATTCGGGCAAAGAAGAGACATTTTAACGTTGCCGCTAAGACCTGCAAGAAGATACTTAGGAAGGCCCATTTTGATCACGTAAGTCGAATTGGGGCCAAACTGGCTTCATACCCCGCGGGTGGCAAAGCTTTTTGGTCCCTGGCCAAGTCGGTCGAAGTAAACTTCTGCCGCCCCTCACTGCCACCATTGCTGAAACCTGATGGATCACTAGCTCACACTGCTGGAGACAAAGCGAATTTATTTGCTTCTCTTTTTGCAGAAGCCTCGCATCTAGATGCTTCTGACAAGACACCTTCCTGCCTTCCTCATTGCGGGGTGTTTATGCCCGAAATTTGCATTCGCCAGAAGGAGGTTCTTAGAACGCTTCGAGCTCTAGATGTGAACAAAGCCAGTGGTCCTGATGGTATTCCAGCGATTGTGTTGAAAAACTGTGCGCCCGAATTGTCTCCCATCTTAACGCGTTTGTACCGCCTCTCTCTTCACTCAGGTAAAGTTCCGAAGAGCTGAAAGCTTGCCAATGTACAACCAGTACCAAAGAAGGGCAGTCGTGCTGATCCGGCCAATTATTGTCCCATCTCGATTACCTCCTTACTCTGTAAGTGTATGGAGCGTGTCATAAACATTAGGCTCTTGGCATACCTTGAAGACAATGATCTTCTCAGTGACCGACAATACGGATTTCGCCGAAACCGGTCTACTGGGGATCTTTTTCGTATGCCACTCACGTACTAAGCGAAGCCATAGAGATGCATGGTGAGGCGCTTGCCGTCTCCCTTGACATATCGAAGGCATTTGATCGGGTCTGGCACGATGGCTTTTTAAACAAGCTTCCCTCATATGGTTTACCTGTTGGCTTATGCAATTGGATAGTTGATTTCTTGAGAGAACGATCTATTCGAGTAGTCTTCTAAGAGAGTAGTTTGAGTAGTCGAATATCAGTCTGATCAAATGGCTATCAATGCCGGTGTACCTCAGGGATCGGTTCTCTCGGCTACACTGTTTTTACTGCACATTAATGACTTTCTGAAGCCCGGTACCTTTGGGTATTCTGATGACAGTACTGTAGTTGAGAGATACACTTCCAATGCTCAAGCCAGCTGTGACGCTGTCCAGTTTCAGAGAGAGGCTATGGTAGACCGTTTAAATTTAGCCTTAGAAGCTGTGTCCAATTGGGGCGATGCTAACCTGGTTAAGTTTAATGCTACTAAAACGCAAGCGTGTTTGTTTTCTGCTAAAAAGAGTCTTCTACACCGATCTCCGTCTTTCCAAAGTGTAACAATACCAATAGGCGACCATTTGGAGTTTTTGGGTGTCGAATTCACATCAAACCTGAATTTTGGGTCTTATATTGAATCCAAAGCCAAAGTAGCTGCAAAAAAACTTGTTTAAGGTTAAGGTTAGGCGGTACTTCACACCGGGACAGCTTTTGAATCTTTATCAAGCACAGGTCTGATCTTGTATGGAGTACTGCTGCCACCTCTGGGATGGTTCTGTCAAGTATCAGCTCGAGTCTTTGGATTCAATTGAGAGACGTGACGGTATTCTACAGATTGCACTATGGAGAGTGTGCACAAGAACTGCACAACCTGATTCGCCCATCACCTTTCCATTACCGTACAACTAGACGATCAGCAAAGCGCCACCCTTTCATGGTTGAATACCTCGCACAATAACGAAGCGTCACGCTTCTTTATTTATTATAAGAACTGCAAAGGAGTAGAATGCCCTGCCCTCGTCAGTGTTTCCGGTAAATTATAACCCCGGTGTGTTCAAGTCAAGAGTGAATAGGTATCTACTAGGCAAGCGTGCTACACCTTCGACCACATCATCGCTTTCCATCAGGTGAGATCGTGGTCAAACGATTGCCTAGTCCGTTATAAAAAAAAAATAAAAAAACTATTGTCATTACGCCGAAATACCTATCTAAAATTTAGAGTTCCTTAATCAACCTAGGAATTCTTACAATTTTATCAAGTTTATGTCGGATGACTTACCTACCTACATACTAAATAATACCTATGACCGGTAGTACAATTATTTATTCTGTGCTATGATAATATATTTTTTGACGTCCGGTTGGTCTAGTGGCTAGTAACCCTAGGAACGAAATCAAACGGTCGCGGGTTCGAATCCTGCAAGGTGCAATCACTTGTGTGATGAGCAGAAATGTTTGTTTCCGAGTCATGGATGTTGATATTCGTATTTATGTATGTTTATCGTTATTTAGTGCCCATATTACAGGGTATCCTAGTTTGGGGCTAGGTATTTGGTGTGGAATTGTCCCTAATATATACATATATATATATATATATATATTCGTATTTATCCATAGTGCCTTTGACTCAATGTTTATTATGTTCCGTGGTCAACCTAGAAATCCATAGTTTCATCTAGTTTATTTTGGAATATATTATCTACCTACATACTAAATGGCACATATGACTCAAATATTTTAGGGTTTCATAGTCAAAAAGTGGCGATGGGCTTGCAACACGTGAAATGATAACTCAAATTGGAAAAAATGAGCATGTAAAAAACATAATATTCCGACTTACCTCTTACTAAGCTCCCTAGTTGGTATTCTAGCTAAACTGTGTATTGAGTTTAAATATGAGTTTGTCCACTGTTCATGATGAGGATTGTAATTGTAAATTTGTGTTGTAAATGTGTGTTACTTTATAAAATAAAATTCATACAGTAGGTTTCAAGACGACGTTGTGGAGACAGCCAGTAAAGACTTCAGTGGAGAATTAGATGAAAGAAGAATCGTGGATTTAGATTATTTCTTCATGAATTAAAAACTATGCCTAACCACTTAAAAACCTTTGGTTGTGGTATAGTAAATATGGAACTAATAGGAGAAAACAGATTAGGTTTATTAACAAATTCAAAATTTAAATGCAATAAAACCAAGACCAAGATCATGTTTAACGATCTTGTTGACCCGGTACCGATTGCAGTCAATGGTGTACCTCTTGAAGTGGTTCAACTATATGTTTACCTCAGGCAATTATTGCAATTAGGTAAGAAAAGCCATGAGAAGGAAGCTAACAGAAGAATTCAGCTGGGTTGGGCAGCATTCGGCAAGCTTCGTCATATCTTCTCGTCGTCCATAACACAGTGCCTGAAAACAAAAGTCTTCCGATAGTGCAACCTACCAGTCAAGGCCTCATCATCATCATCATCAACATCATCATTTCAGCCTTTAGAAGTCCACTGCTGAACATAGGCCCAAAGAGCGCCATGACGAGCAATCTTGTGCCACCTCCATCCACCGACTTCCTGCGATGGCTACAGTCGTCTACTGACGGTCCATGTGGGGATCTCCCAACACTTTGCTTGCTAAAAAAAAGTATGTTAACAGAAGTTTATTAAAAATAATTATTAAAATCCACAATTAATACATTTCTAAACAAACATAACCACTCAAAAGTTCTCACACTCGTATAGTGTACTAGCTGTATCCGCGGCTTCGCACGCGTGGTCTTTTCTTTAGGTTCAAAGTACCATAATGTGCTATTCAAGGAACAATGGTATGTTGGTATATTGGTCCTGAAATGAACAAAATTTCTTCAGCCTTCAAAAATACTTTTATCAATTGTTCGGCTTCTAACTCACCGGATTGAGATTACACCAGATTTAAATCAAACCCTAAGCTATGAAAACCGCAATGCAATCGGTCCAGTAGTTTTTACGTGATGCCTGAACAAACAAACAAACAAACATACAGACAAACAGAAAGAAAGACACGAAAACAAAACAAATAGTTGTTCTATACCTTTTTTAAGCACCCAAGAGCATTTTTTTCATTTGATTTCATTTAGTAGTTTGGGTGCGATGCGCGGTCAAGATACGGACAAACAGACAGACAAAATTAAAAAGTAAAACAGTTTGGCTTCAGTATCGAATATAGAGAACCATACAAAAAATATTTTTTATTACTTAAATATTAACATAACTTTGGACCCATATCCCGCAGAAACCCTTTACTTTTTCAGGATAAAACGTGTCCTCAATTTTAGCTCATCATATAAATTAAAACGGTACCACGTAGAAACTAATGGAAGGGTGTCCATTAGTTTCAGCGTGGTACGTGTTCTTTTAAATAAGTTTCAACCCCTATCCAGCGAGATCCCATACATTTTTCGAGACGTAAAGTGTCCTATGTCCTACCTCGTAGTATGAACTCAAATCATACTAAGTTTCATTTAAATTCATTCAGTAGTTTCGGCGTGATGCTTAGCCAAGATACAGACAGACAGACAGACAGACAGACAGACAGACAGACAGACAGACAAAAAGAAAAAAATACAGTTTTGGCTTCAGTATCAAATCTAGAGTAAGGTCCAGGTTGTCATTTGTTTATTGCCAGACAAGGACAGCATTAGAATTCACTATCGGATCAGTGTCAATTTTTGCATTTATATGTATTTGCGTAATATCTTCTTTTATGTTATTTTTTTGTACTTATTTATGATAACCCACAATTAAATGCAAAATTAAATGCACAATTTAATGTAATAAAGCTTTCGACTTATTTGTTGCTTTTGCTATGTTATGTTCTGTGCATTTAGTATCTGTTTTATCATTTCCTTTAATCTCTTAGAATATAGTCTAATATTTTTCATATTAATTTTATTAGCTGAACGTGTATACTTCCATAACTAGTGACCCGCCCCGGCTTCGCACGGGTAGATATATAGAAAAATAAAATTAGTAGGTACTTTACTAGGACAGATAGAATAACAATAATTTCTTACACAAAATGTTTATTTGCACATATATAACGTAAAATCAATTCCTTACATTAAGTACTTAATTTGCACAAATATTTTGCAACAATTCCTTACACTAAATACTTTATTAACATATACTTAAATGTAACAACAATTCCTTACTAATGTGTACCAATTATTTATTTATTCTTTTATATTACTTCCTATCCCGTATCTTCTCTAATTAGTTTGTGTTTCTTCATAAATACTATAATGCATTTGCTAGGTATAATGTTTTGTTTAACGCAAGGAGACTTAATTAAGGTAACTGTTAAAAGGTTTAACGCCAGTAAGCGTAATTCAACCTCCTTTGGTATAAAAAACCGTGTGGGAAGTAAGCTTACTTCACCTCTTTGGGTTTAAAAAACTGGATGGGGCGGGGCTATGTCGAGGCGCACGGTCGTTTGTTTGTCGTGAAACGTCTATGCCACGTACAAATCGCGAGTTTTACCGAATTAGAGATCACAAAAACATCAATTTGTATGATTTTGCTCTGTGCGTCCTGTTACCACAGAACACCTAATACTACTGCATACAAACAAACATACAATAACCAAATCTTTTCTCATTATAAGGTTTAACGCCAGAAAGCGTATTCAACCTCCTTTGGTTTAAAAACGATTGAGGCTGTGTCAGGGCGTACGGCCATTTGTTTGTCGTGAAACGTCTACGCTACATCTAGAATTTTTAAAATCGGTTAGTATTGTTTGAGTTTATTAATAACGCTCACCCCACGGCAATTTTCTCACTTTTAGAATTTTGATACCCATCGTAACTTGTATAAAAAAACTAGTAAGCGTAATTTAAAATCATTGGCAGCGGTACTTTTTACCATAGACAACTGCATAATTACTCACGTACCTGACAGACTTTTTTTAGTTCGTGTATAATAAGCATAGAGCATTTCCTACGTCAATGAATATTAGATGTTCAGTGATTTCGTTTCCATGGCAATTCCGTAAACAAAGTTATCGAGATTTTAGCAAAATTTTATACCTTGGGTTACATTTCAATTTTGGACGGGAAGTTTATTTTTTGAAAAATTAGATACTGCTTGTGTTACTCGATGATAATTTAGCTGTCTTTATGTGTAAGAATTTATTAAATCGCGTCAGTATTTTTTGAGTTTGTAACAGACATCATTTGCTTCGTGCGCATAGATTTATATCTTTACTAAGCCACAAGTTGCTAACGTAGAGGTATTTTATTTAACTCTTAGAACTGGGATACATAGGTCGTAAAATACTCGTAGTTGGAAAGTGTCAAAGAAAGCGTTGAGTGCCTGATCAGGATTTTCTGTATTTTAAACGTCATAAAAAGAGAGGCGTTGTAAGCAATCAGGGGGCAATTCTCACGAAGTGATATAAATATCACAAAAGATATATATCGAAAAATATATGGATTTTTTGACATTTATCTACTGTGATATTTATATCACCTCGTGAGAATCACCTCCCAGTGAACTTTTCAATGTTGCCTTTGCCGTAGTTTCGTTTCCGTTTAAAGAAATAAGAGGTAAAATAACTTTTATTTACAGGGAATTTCATGATTTGGGCTGTGTGATCTGATAATGCGAGTTCAAGAACTGATGTTTAACATTTTCTAATGTTGTGCACAAAGTTATCCAGGCAAGTTTTGCTGCTGAGTCTTGTTAGTTGGTTTATGCTTAATTTGAGATTTTAAATACAAATCAAAATGATTTTATGTTCAACTAATTCAATTCGACAACTTTCAAACTTATTATTAATGCCTATGGTTGTGGACCGGATCAAAATTGAATCTCGGCAATTTTATGAGCCATAATTATATCATGATTATATCAACAATTTTCTAAGAAAGTAAAGCAATTACATCAAATATGTTTACTGCATGAAAATATACGTAATATATGCAACAGCTGAGTATTTTTTTTACGTTAATTTATATGGTTTTTCATATGTAAATCAAACGCTAAATACAGCTCTCCAGTGCCGTGCAGTATTTAGAGCTGTGTTTAAGCTCTTCGTACGTGTCTGTAAACTATAAACCAAAAATTGTATTAATCGCATAAGTAACGTGAAAGAAACTCACTTCGTCGTGAATTGACTCTTCTTCAATTTTGAAGCGTATTTGCGCTGTTTTTTTAAATCAATGTTTTTATCAATTTTGAAGCCACAAACAAGATCGTAAATTTTCACAGTTTTTAACTGTTTTTATGTTGATACTAGGTCATAATGTTGAGGCAATTAATAATATCAAGAAGAATACGTAAATATTTAAACATATATCTATAAACCTCTGAACCGATTTGACCGATTTGGATAATTCTTTTTTTTGTTTGAAAGGGTCGGACTCCTATTGGGTCCCAGTATTGTATGTAAATTGGTTGAGTAGTTCTGTAGTAGAAGGATAGGGATTCAGAATTTCTGAACCTATTTGATCGATTCATGTTTGATTAATAACTAACTTAAAAGCTAAAAAAGCACGCTTGCCCTGCCAAAAAAGAGCTTTTGCCAATCTATTGTTGGAATGTGCTTATCAAGGCCTTCAGTTTGATACTTCGTATTTGAAAATGGGACATACTGCCGACATATTGAATGTTTTCAAATAAAATAGCTTTTGTTACTCGGGGGAGGGGGAGGGGGGGGGGGGGGGGGGTGTAAGAATTCTAACGATAAATCTAAAGTCTAAATCTGTTCAGGCATTTAAAAGTTATGGTGGAATAAAGAAACTCACATACATACATACATACATACATACATACATACATACATACATACATACATACATACATACATACATACATACATACATACATACATACATACATACATACATACATACATACATACATACATACATACATACATACATACATACATACATACATACATACATACATACATACATACATACATACATACATACATACAAACATACATGAATGCTAAAAACATTACACTCTTTTTTTTGGGCAGTCGTGTAAAAAAGGGTAGAATTAAATTGTGGTCTCGTATCAGTTTCAACAAAACTATTTTACTTTTATTCTTAGCCAATCGATTTGTTTGATGTTTATAATCTTAAATTTACGGGATTTTTGAACCGAATTATATGCTTGTTTTTTTATATTATTACCTAAACTATGACTCTCTTCGCCAATTTCAATTTCCGTTTGTGTACTTATGTTAGCCTTGTATTTTACCTCGTTTGCATATTTGAATTTAATTTATTGTCACTATTTAGCATACAACAGTAGTTCAAACCTATAAGCACGCTTAATATATTTCTTGCTGAGCAAAGCAAAGCTACCCTTCGGCATGTATCTTATATAACCATAATTATTAACATCCACAAAGCATGCGTGATTATAATAATAATAATAATAATAAAATCTTTTATTTGGGATAAAGGCAAAAGGTACATTTATGGTTCAATGGAGCACCTGGGTCCTAAACTAGATTCGAAACCCGTACGATAGATCCCAGGCCTCTTTCATCGGAGCACAACACATAATTGCCTACTTATACACAAAAATAAGATACCTAAATTCTATGAATTTATACATAAAAAGAAATCTTTTAGATGTGTGTGTGTGAATGTATGAGAGTAGTATAATTGAGGGTAAAGGGTATACAAGTACTTTAATTAATCTAAAACATTATTTCAGTGTAATAAATAAATTTTCAGTCTCATTGTAGTTTAATATATTTAGTTTGTTGAACAGTATTTTTTTAATTTCAAACGCAGTCAAATGGTATATCTTATTACATTTATTTATTTTATTATAAAGGAACGGTCCAAGAACGGTGAAATATTTGCGAGCAAAGGCAGTGTTTACTGGAATCACAACACAAACATTATGAGGAACTCTTTTTTCGGTGATATTGGGATCATATTCTATAAGATAGAACCGACTGTTGGACAAAGAGTTGTCTAGCAGTTAGGATTTGGCATTCTTTATATAGTAAGGCTGTAGAGTATCTGAAAGAACGGTTAGTACTGCATTTTAATAAAGCTCTTTGAGCTCTTTCGAGGGATAACATATAGGTTTTGCTAGTCCCTCCCCACGAAGTTATACAATAGCCAATGATGGACTGACACAGAGAGTAATATAAAAGCTTAATGACGTCCCACTGCACTGCACTGTCACGAATTTTTTTAAATACTGCTATAAGTTTTCGAACACGTTTAGTTAATTGATTAATGTGAGGTGCAAAATTCAGTCTGTCATCAATGACGATCCCCAAGTATTTTATCGTAGGTACTCTTTCCAATGCAGGACAGGTACACGTGGATGAAGTTGAGTCTAAACATGAAGCTGACCTATGGCCTACTAGTGATAACTTATTATTAGACAGTGAATCTCTAATAGCAAAAGTAACATATTTGGTTTTATCCACATTAAGAGTTAGCAAATTATTCCTCAACCACGATAAGATTTTGTTAAAATTACTCTGCGCAGTCTGAAACACTTCTTCCCAGCTCTCTCCCTGGAAAATAACAGCTGTATCATCTGCATAAGTAATTATATTGCCTTGGTCAATGGTCAAATCACAAAGGTCATTAATATAAGCCAGGAAGAGTGTTGGGCCGAGTATACTGCCTTGCGGAACACCAAAACTCAAGTGCAAAGGTTTACTGATATGCTCACCAATTTTTACACTTTGAGTCCTATCACTCAAATAGTCTCTGACAAGATCATGTTGTGTTCCTCTGATACCCAGTCTGTCTAGCTTACTTAGCAATAAGGGAATTGAGACGCTATCGAAAGCCTTAGCCAAATCAAGAAAAAGAGCTAAACTCTTCTTTCCTGAATCAAGGCTACGAGCTATAAAGTCTGTGAGTTTAAGGACAGCATCTGAGGTTGACTTGTCTCTGCGAAATCCATGCTGATTGGGGGATAGTAATTTATGCGTTTCTAGAAAATCGACAAATCTTTTATTAATAATTTTTTCAAAAATTTTTGATAATGACGTCAAAATAGAAATGGGACGATAATTTCCAACCACTTTCTTGTCACCGGTTTTGTGAATAGGAATAATTATAGCATGCTTTAGAGCTTTAGGAAAACGACCAGTATGAAGAGAGAGATTTACAATATGTGCTATAATCGGAGCAAGAATTGCATTATTATGACGAAGTATGCTTGACGAAATTTTGTCCCAGCCAACGGCACAGTCCGATTTTAGGGAGCTTATAAGACCTGCCACTTCCATTACATCTGTATCCAGCATAACTATGGAGTTTTCCGAGGTGAGATTAGAAATTCCAGCCGGGGAACTCCCATCCGGGATAATTTGTTGGGCTAAAGACTTACCAACATTGGCAAAGAAGTAATTAACGTCATTTAATGATTTAAGCGGAGAGTCATTATTTTTTAAAAGATCTTGTGACAATGGAATAGTAGTTTTATAATTTGTTATTTCATTAATTACTTCCCAAGTCTTTTTTAAATTTTTACTATTACTAGCTTCTCTAAGTTTCTCTTTTTATAACTAGATTTTGCTTTTCTGAGAATGGATTTGCAAAAATTTCTGTATCTTATGTAAGTTATTTTTAGAATGCAATTTTCCTGATTTTTACGGAGCCTCTTGTGCATGCGGTCGCGATTTCTTATGCATCGAATAAGTCCTATAGTAATCCAAGGCTTTATTCCAATCCTTCTTCTAGGAATAATTACAGTTATAGTATTATTATTAATTATCTGTGAAACAATTTTTATCAAAAAGTCAATAGCAGCATTGCAATCTCCTGTTTTGTAAACAAAAGAAAAGTCTGTATCATTTAAACATTGAGTGATTTTAGGATAATTTACTTTATTAATTAATTTAGGTTTATGTAAATTACTTTGTTTTAATTCCATTACTAAAAATACTGCATCATGATCAGTCAGACTGTTTTCTATTACTAAAGTTTGACATTGTAACGATGATCTTAGCATGACATGATCGAGACAGCTATTTCCTCTAGTAGGAAACAAGTGAGCTGGAAGAATACCATGCATGGCTGTTCTATCTAAGTAATCAGAGACATTCATGTCAACGGGATCTGCCAGTAAATTTATGTTGAGATCGCCAGTAATAATCACGTTTTTGTAATTTTGAAAAGAGTTTAATATTTCATCCAGCGAATTGAGAAAAGGAACAATGTTATGAAATGAGGGTGGGCGGTAGATAGCTATGATAATGATAGTCTTATTAATTTTCGTAATTAGACAGGAAGCATCTTTAATTTGAGGTTCGTAAGTTTCATATAGAAGAGAATTTTTGCAGTAGGTTATTACACCATCGTTTTGAATATTCAATTTAATTGTGCTGTGTGAGCTATAACCTGGAATCTGTGGTATGTATGGGTTTGAAGCAATCCAGCCCTCAGTTAGGACAATAACATCGGCATTAATACCAATTCTAGTCAAAAGCACTAAGAAACCAGGAAAGTTGCGAGAAACACTTCTTATATTTTGTGTAATTATTTTTAATTTATTTGCAGGATTATCAATAAATGTTTTGCATTGTTCCGGCTCACACATTTGGGATTGAGAACATGATAAGTTGTCAACATTATTTACTATTATAGACAAATTATCCATATATAAAATTATTACTTTTTAAGAGGTACCGCATAGTTATGGGATCAATGATAATGTTACAAGTATTTAAGGACGAGAAGATCATAAACCAAGCCAAAAATCTATCTACCCATCCTACGCATAGTTTATACTGAGTTGTAAATAAACACTTTATATTATTGATGCACAAAGTTAATTCATAAGAGTTCATTCCGGATGTAAAAATAAGTATAATCGCAAAAATAATTGCATAAAATTAAATAAAGATCTGATATATTATTATAAGCTCACTAGAATAAAGAGCTATATATTTTTCTTTACACATTAATACATTATGATTGATTTGACATACCATTAAAACCTCCAATAAAGTACTACAATAAACTAAAAAAACATTAATATTTGAGAACAAAAATAATATCACTGCAATCAAAGTCAAACATTTATAAACACAACTTAATTTATATTTAACAGTTGAGAGCAATGAAAATACCTCCGAACTACATAGCACTTTCCTATGCAATGCTTCTTGTAAATTCCGAAAAAACACTACTTTTAATATTTGAGAGTTTATTATCCTTCCGTAGTTTAGTTGAGTACTATTATCTAACGGAACAGGTTTGCAAGCATGCCGTGGGATGCAGTTCAGTCTAGAAACCAACAATAATGAAGTTGAATTAGTTGTGACCGGCGCGGTACATGAGACGGACGTAAAATCCCTCAAATTTTCATGTGTTATAGTAATTTTTAATGTGTGCAGCGTTGTGTAAAACATGTTGATAGTTATAAGGGTGTGTAAAATATGTAAAATTAACTGTTTTAGTGTACATGGTAAACGGATTATTTGTGTAGACAACATACATCGAGAAAGAAATTCGTAGTAAGTAGCAAATATAATTTCATAAACTAGTCACGGAGCTCCGCTTGATCTTAGTGAGTGCAGGTGATCTTCACTTTTTAATACGATGAAGGGAGCACCATCACGCTTGCGCAGAAACACCTTTCCGTTTGTTACCCAACAGTGGGCATATTCCTCGGTCTTCGCAAATTCCCGGGCCAAAAAGTGTAGCCTTTTGGCCTTTGCTGTAAGGCGTTCCGAAATGTAAACAGGTGACGCCTTCCCTTCAAAGCCTAGGTGTTTTGAGTTAAGCTGATCCGACCTAGATTTTTTGAAGCGTTTAACTGCATCAAGAAGAAAACCCTTCGACCATGTGTTTGAAAACTCAACTACAATAGTTGAGGTAGGGGAGTCTGGTTTAGCAGGTAGACGATACATATCCTTCAATTCATAGTTTTGAACGGTGACATCTAATGACTTGGCAAGTGCATGTAGCGTCTGGAGTAAGTTATCTTTTGTCTCCTTTGGTTTCTTTGGCACATTTCTAATCTCAATGGCCGTTTTTAGAGAAAAACGTTCCATATTTTCCATTTTATCGTCAATTTGCGATAAGTGTATTGCCATTTGCTTGCTCTGTGAGTCTAGGCCCTCAATTTTTTCCTCAAACTGTTTAATTTGTTCAGATAGATATCCCAAACTGGTTTCAATCTGATTGTTGGTATTTTGGATTTTATCTACCCGGGTCTTGATATCATGGGAAGCCTTTTCACCTTGCAATTTAATGTCTTTTAAATGACTTTCCAACCCATCCATCCTATCACTCTGCTTTGACATCATTTCGGACATCATTTGTTTGATGTCATCTCTGATGGACGCGCAATCGCATGTCTGCTCCACAGAAACAACAGCAGCAGCCCCTTGTCTCCGTTTTTTACGGGTCACGTTTTGAGTAGATACTTGCCCTACTTTTACATGTGCATTAGGCTTCAAGGACTCGCTGTCAGATTCAGAAACAGATCGAAGAGGTGTGCCGGATTTTGAAGGTGGTGAATGTTGTAATTTACCGATCATGATGCCGTCGGAAAGAAGCGTAGGCCTATTTTTTGTGATCCCTGTGGTAGTGTGTGTAAACCAACTACTCTGAGTATCAGCAGGGGGCGAGGCTTACTTGCGCGTGAGCAATCAGGCGGGTCTATAGGCGTCTCAGTCCTTCTCGTAGATAGATGTTACTAGGGCGGAGTCTTGACACACTGCATAATGACAAGACTGAGAGCGAAAATGTTGGTGTCACCACTCACCGTGAGCTGACGAATTTTCTTGCTTTTAATGAAGCTTATTTCCTGGAGTTAGGGTGTAACTTTCGTCTCCACAATATACTTTTAAAAATGTGTTGTACGGCCGATGGACACGACCGCTCTGCTCGGCGGATCCGACGAAAGAGGATTATGACTATCAGATATGGATTTCAAATCATCGTTCAGTTTCATTACATGAAGTGATTGATTGTAAGATATTGAACATATAATAATATTAGTATTTCTAATATATTTTAAAAAACTATTGAGATGCTGTTGAAATCCAGATGGGCTGGTGTCGTTAGTTCCAACTAATAGTATTATGTTGTGGTAATTTTTATTTAGAATCTGTAACTCTTCTTTTTGGTCGGACAGAACATTATTGAGATTTGCTCCTGGCTTCAAAGTGCTTGTTACATTATGTTTGGGGCCTACAAGAGTCTCCAGATATGCCCGCAAGCCCGCAACTGATATCTTTGTTGATCTGCGATAATAACGATTTGGCTTCTATTCTCAATGTCCTTGTTTTGGACCTTTGCTACTGGCCTCACAGGTGCCATATATGTTTTCTGTATGTCCTCGCTTGTTGTAGTCGAGATGTTGGTTTTGTCTATTTCCGCTTCATTCACAATCTGTTCTTGTAATGTTTGTGTTTGAATGTTACTTCGGTTAACATTCTCTGGGCTAAGAGGTTTTTTTCTTCGTCTTCTTTTGTTCTCCTTGACGTATTGTTATTTGTGTTCTGGCCATGTGACACTACGTAGGCTTCACATATATATAATTTTATTTCATATATAGTTACTTTTTACCACTTTCACAATTTAATAAGTGTGGAGCAAAACAAAACAGAGTGTTCCCGCTAAGGCGGCCGCGAGGCGAATGGGCGGAATCCAATATCTATGGACAAGCATGTGCGTGACGCTTACCATCAGTTCATGAAGCACGCTATATTTCATGATACACGCCTTTACATAAACACTACACTGGCACATAGTGAATGCGCCTGTTTTTAATAACCAACCTTAATCTGTCAAGTAGCTGGTCTATAAGTATATATTTTCTTTGTCTAGACAGTGATTAAATGTGAAGGACATTAAAATTCACCGTCATTTAAAGTGGCGGCGTGGGTGCTACTAATTGATCTTGCGATCGATGTATGATGTGACATTAAAAGACACAGGTAAGTAGATTCTAATATTAACTGATAATACATCAATGCTGATTTCTCAAGTTTATTTTGGAGACCTACCTTAACAATTAATTAATTAATTAAGTTTAAAATTCGTATGTTTATAAGCATAGATACAGGCCTTGTAAAGAGAGTTTATTCGAAAATCGAACTTGCCACCGTAGGCAGAATACAACAAAATAAAAGAAAGAAGGCGCGAATGCAAAGAATTTGAAACAATAGAAGTTATTTGGTGTTATTTTAACAGTTCCGTATTTTATCATTTTCAAGTTGACACAAAATGTCATCAAGCGATAGTGATTTGACTCCGAAGCTTATTAAATCAGACGCTTTAGAGATTATTAATAATCTACTACCAGAAAAATCAAAAGGTAAATACGAAAAAGCCTACCACGATTTTAATCAATGGAGAACAACAAAAGAAGTCAAGACTGTATCCGAATCTCTCTTTTTAGTCTATTTCCAACACTTAGCGGGTTGATACCCGAAAGCCAAGCAGCCTATGGTACATTTATTGTTTTTATTGTCTCGCAGAAGGTATAAAATCAACTTGGGGATAAAGCATGTCTTCTGTCACGGGCGGCATATTGGACCCCTCGCTTCACTCGGGATTCCAAATAACCCCCTCGCTTCGCTTTTAACTTTAAACACCCTTGTTACGCTCAGGGTCCAATATGCCGCTCGTGACCTCACTGCTAAATCTACTATTATTGTTAATAATACAAGTCTAATTCATTAATTAACATTTTATAAAAGGTTATTTTTCTTTTTGTTTTTTCATTATTTTATTTTTCATTGGTTATAAAGTAATAATGTAGGACCTTATCACTTAATTATATCGATTGCTTGACCTTTTGCTTATCAGAACTCATAAATTCACATTTAAGTACAATTAATATTAATATTAGTTAGGTTCCAAGGGAATATGTGTCATACGAACTGAGAGAAGAACCTCTGCACCGGTGTCTCCACTAGAAGCGTTAGTGGTACCGCTATAATGTAGCTGTAACACACCACTGCCAGGTAGTCAACGCTCTGAAAATAGATAATGGCGAAATTATCATATTGAAATATTGGTCTATTCCGGCCAAGCGGTCATCTTTAGATAATAAAACCAGTGAAGTTATATTAGAATCGATAGGTACAGTTTATGTTATTGAATTAGAAAGTGTAGTGCCTAAAGTAATTCACCACAATTTTACCGATTCAGTAGCTCTGTCTCTAACCCCCTTACTTATAAAAAGTTATGCAATTATTAAGTAATGATTAGTAATTCTGCGCAGTACAACTTATAAAAAGTTATGCAGTGATTAAGTAATGATTAGTAATTCTGCGCAGTACAACTTATAAAAAGTTATGCAATGATTAAGTAATAATTAGTAATTCTGCGCAGTACTTGTACTGCGCACAATTTTACCGATTCAGTAGCTCTGTCTCTTACCCCCTTACTTATAAAAAGTTATGCAATGATTAAGTAATGATTAGTAATTCTGCGCAGTACAGAATACTTTTTTTTTGGTACTGCGCAGAATTACTAATCATTACTTAATCACTGCATAACTTTTTATAAGTAAGGGGGTAAGTTTTTAAAGTAGGCTAATTCCCAACAGTAGAAAGACTTGCAATGTTTGTATGTAAGTACTCGTATATTTGTTTAAGTCAAATTTTACAAGCTGAATTAGAACCAATTCATCTTATTCTAACTAGTTTAATTTTTATGGCTAGCATGACTTGAATCTAGATCCAGGATTAGCTCCAGATAAAGGAACTCTTCAACGGTCAACAGCACAGACGCAACATATTGTGTACGCTTTTTATTATGATAGCTGGTTTAATTTTTACCATGACTTGGTTGCTGCACTAAAGGTTGCGTCCTGACTAGGGAACTCCTTAACAGTTATTAGAACAAACACAGAATTTTCTATACGCATTTAATTATGATAGTCCGTTCTAAGTTTCACCATAACATGGGTACTGGATAAAGTTTTCTTTCATTAAATTTTAAACTTTAACTTATTTGATCTTTGAATCTAAATGTATCTAGATCAGAATTTGATGATGTCATTTAACTATGTTTTTTTAAGCTGGTGATGAGCTAGTTGCAACAGTTATGTAGGTAGAAGCAGATGCGTTGGCACATACGGTACCACTTTCCTCGCTCGAAGAATCACTCACTGTTGGACATGGCTGGCCTGGCACTTACAACAGTGTTGATGAGTCAGTGACACAGAATCACAAACAGAGACAGCCGCGCTGGCAAGCGCCACCCTCTCTTTCTGAAGAACCACTCACCACGTCGAACGCTGAAATATGGTACACGGCTGGCCTCGCACTTACAACAGTGTTGATGAGCCAGTGACACATAATCACAAACAGAGACAGCCGCGCCGGCAAGTGCCACACTCTCCTACTGAAGAACCACTCACCACGTCGAACGCTGAAGTGTGGTACACGGCTGGCCTGGCACTTATAACAGTGTTGATGAGCCAATGACACAGCATCACAGATAGAGACAGCCGCGCCGGAACACGCCACCCTCTCCAACCTAAGAACCTTCGCAGAGGACCTGGAAACAGTTATTCAAGGTCATTCTTGAAAGTCTAGTGGCGAACTCAAGTTCTGGCTCTGCAATTACAGGCATGGTGCGTTGTTGCGTTATTGGTGTCCATTCGTTCGTAGTGGAGCTACGATTCCACACGCATACACAGGTTATAAACTTGTCATATACTATTTTTTCGTCCAGGAAAAATAAGACTCGCCTACGATTGAACTAAAGTTTTCTTCAAAAAGATAATCAAAACGACTACCTAAGAGATACATACTTAGTAAATAGCTACTAACCATCAATATTGATCATTCCAAAACCAAAGAAGAAACTGAAGAAGCAGAAGATCGGCCTGTCCACGGTTATATACGCCGCTGCCGCCAGGGGCCACCGGTAGTGTTGAATGGCCTTGCCTATGAGTATGGTCCACATTATGATCACTGGGATAGCCCAGCAGTAAGTATGTTTGAACCACTGAAACAACGTGCATAAATCCTTATTTAAACAGCCCCAGTAGAAGAACTTATCACTATCAACTAATTTTACGGTTCCTATATATGCAGACTTTAATAATTGCGCGTCATCATCATAATCTGCCTATATCTGTCCACTGCTGGACGTAGGCATCTCCTAATGCACGCCACTGAGCTCAGTCTTCAGCTCTCTTAATCCATTTTCTGCCAGCCGCTTTTCGCAGGTCATCACTCCACCTGAAACTCGTCTACCTCAACGGTTATTGGTTCTTCGGAAAATGAGACCAGGGGTATCGTTTAGAATCGTGCCGCACGAATTAAGGGGGGGAGGGAGTGACCCCCCCTTGAGTGGGGATGTGCGGAAACTAATAGTTTTGGAGAACAAAATAAAGAACTTTTTGAGGTTAAATATGTATTTTTTTTTTAAGTATAAAGTTTTATAATTGGAAGTGTCGGACTCCGGTATGGGCTCTCCCCAGTACTCTCGCGTGGGAGGTGCTGAGCGGAGCAAGTCCGTGAGGCCGAGCATAGCGAAGGTCGAATGGGTGAAGCGACACTCAGGAGACTATTACTACTCACTCACTACACCCGGCTCCGCACTACTGGCTCCGCGTTTTTATATACACTCTAGGGGCGTGACGTACAAGACTACTTGGAGTCGGAGTGCTCCGTGTCGGTTCTGTCACTTATTTTGAACCTAGCCTACTCAAGTCGGAATGCCCTGAGTCGATTCTAACATTTTTGGGCCTGAATACATATCCTTTTAGCCACTATTTGCGTTCCATAATAATACAATTTTCTAATTTTAAATTTCAATTATCTCAAGAAATATGAATTTCCGCATAAAAAGCTAAATATAATTTTAAGAAGGGGCTCCCCGCTACATGTTCCACCCATCATTTTATCGAAATTCATGTGGCACGATTCTAAACCCAATCCGTGACCAGCTCACCGCCACTTCAGCTTGCTTATCCTTTGAGCTATGTCGGTTACCTTGGTTATCCGTCGGATATCTTCATTACGAATCTTGTCCTTCAGATAAACTCCAAGCATAGCTCTCTCCTCAGCTCGCTAAGCGACATTAAATTTGTGGACTAGTTTGACCGTGAGTGTCCACATTTCGGCACCGTAGGTCATGACTGGTAGGACGCACTGATTGAAGACTTTTGTCTTCAGGCACTGTGGTATGTACGACGGGAAGAGTTGACGAAGCTTGCCGAATGCTGCCCAACCCAGCTGAATTCTTCTGTTGGCTTCCTTCTCAAAGTTGTTCTTACCCAATTGCAATATTTGCCCAAGGTAAACATATTGTTGGACAACTTCAAGAGGCACACCATAAGCTGCAATCGGTTATAGGTCAATGTAGTTGTTTGTTTGTCGTATGAGATAGTGCTGGCCTCTGGTGTCAGAGTTTGTCAGGCCACCCGAGGGCCTCTGACATGGCTTAATAATAACAATAATATAATTTAACATGATATTGGTATTATATATGTTCATTCCGAGACCGATCCGTCGAGAAGCATCATCTAGGTTGGTCAGCATACTTTGCAAGTCTTGCAGCGACACCGCCATTAGGACGATATCATCGGCAAATCGTTAGTGTGAGATGTTCCCGCCATCGATATTAATTGCATATTCCGTTCCAATCCAGCGTCTTAAACATATCTTTTAGGGCATTAGTGAACAGTTTCAGGGATATAACATCCCCCTGTCTCACTCACCTTCGCAGTTGGAAATGTTTAGACTTCTGGTTTTGTACTTGGACACTCATATTCGCGGCGTCATGCAGAAACCTCAGCATTTCGATGTATCGCCAGTCCACTTGAAAACGCTGCAAAGACTCTTGAACCGCCCAGGTTTCAACGGAGTCAAAGGCATTCTTATCGTCCACAAAAGCAAAACACAGGGGCTGGTTATACTCTTCAGACTTATGTATATTCTGCCTCACTGTGTGTATGTGGTCTATGGTGCTAAATCCTCCGCAAAACCCGGTCTGTTCAAGAGGCTGGAATTCGTCAAGTCTTGTTGCGAGACGATTTGAGATGACTTCACCGTAGTCGTGTAAAAAATAGCCTATGATACGCTTGCAATGAAGACGGATCAATTGATACTTCGCTAATTAGCAAAACTGTACAAAGTTTTAAGTTTAAACACATAACCCTTCCTTTGCTTCGCTATAGTTGGGTAAAAAATATAGCATATGACCTGAAGAAGAATCGATTGATAACTCTCTTGTCAAAATCAGATCAATAAAGGCGACGCTATTGTGGAACATCCACATACCCACATACACACATACCATACAATACAATACAACAATACTTTATTGCACACCAAGAAGAAGGTAACATATAGGATAAACTCAAATAAATGAAAGATACAATGGGCCGTACCAGACTGTTAAACTCATTACCCTTCCTTTGCTTCACCATATTCGTGTAAAAATCTGCTCGACGGCTTAACAAATTGTGACTTTATAAGATTTTTTTGTTTTGGTCCCAGAATAACAAAGGATACTTTTATCCCAGAAGAATGTCCACTCAGACAAAGAACCACGGCTTTTTCTGCGGTCTTTCAAATTTATAATATTGGTAGGATTATTATTTAACTATAAATGAATAATCAAGCACATATTTTCAAGTATTTTCATTTTATACAGTGTATATTAAGTTACCCTCGTATAACGGTTCTAGCGCTATTGTCGCTATTTCGTGTCAAGTACCAGTGTAGATAACGTAGTCACTAACACAAATAAAAAATTGATATCCATGAGTGTGTAAAATGGTCGTTTATGCTGTAATTTCGTGTTAAAGATGATTGGAAAACCGTCCCAACCAACCGTCCGTCGTCGTTACCGTCCCCATAAGACGGGTTCAAAGAAGCTAGTGGAAAGATTTGGATGAAGACGCATAGGTCTCGGTGGCCGAATTGGTAAAGGCATGTGCTACGCTGAGGCACAGTGTGCGAGTTCGAATCTCGTCCGTGACCCAATTTTTTTCCATTAGAAAATTATTATATATAATTGGAAACATCAAATTTAAGTAAAGACAAAGTTTCTTATCACTCGTAAGTGATTGGATACACAAATAAGGTATTAATTTCACCGTAAAATACATTTTGTTCCTACAAGCTTACGACAGAAATAACGATACATAATTTCTTGGTACGGGGACTAGTGATGAACGACAACAAGGAACGAATGAATGAATGTACGCATAATATTGAGGGTATTTTCTTTTTTAATAATTAGAGTACTGATTAAATAACTTTAAATTCAATGTGGAATTAAACATAGTTTTAATATATATAGTTAATTAAACATCACAAAAAACACAATGTCTATAATTTTATTTAAAATCGGTTCCAGTCAACCAACAAACAATCGAGCACAAGAGATACAGATAAACTAACATGATCACTAAAACTCGACACACACAAGTTTGAAACAGACCATGGAAATAACTGAATTTGAGTTTCCGAGTTATCGGTAATAGTGGGAATAATAATAGTAGGTTCGAGCGTAATAAAATAGAGAGAACGAGGGTAGACCGTTTTTTCTGTATGTAAAGACTATCCATCCGCAGTTATTTTCAGTTTATTAACAAAAGAACAGTTCTTTAAGATTATGGTGCTCGTAAAATATATCACCTATTCATTATTTTTTAAGTTAAGTCTATAATATTATCTAGTCATTATTTTTAGATATTTTTTAAACTATCAATAAATCTATCTTAGGACCACCGAATTATCAGAAACTAAAATTTAGTAAGTATCAGAATTAAAAGATGTAATGACTACTTTGACGTAATTCAAACAGTTGACAAAACTGTTGATATTTTATACAACTTGATATCTCCTATCATCACTAATAATATAGATGGATAGCCATCTAACATACAGGATACTTTTACCCCAGAAAAATAACTACTCAAGCAAAACCATGGGCACAGCTAAAAAATAATAATAAAGCAGTATGTTATAAAAAGTCTGTAAAATGAAAATTAAAACGGTTAAGGAGACTTAAAACTGATCAAATATATAACATTTAAAAAAAGTGTCTGTTTGTTCACGCAACACGTAAAAACTGCTGAACCGATTGTGATGTGTTTTTTCTGTTTTATTATGGATGTATAACTTTAAGATTTAACTGCATCAAAGTGAATTTGTTTGTGATTAAAAGAAATAAACAAAGCAATTATTAAGACTGAAATTAACGTTAAAGTTATTAAGAAATAATTTTCTATTTAATAAATGTTGATTTTTACAAAAAATTGCCTCTTTTTAATAAGTTTCACAAGAAATTAACTCAATTAAAATTCTTCAATAAAGGCACACCCTCTTAAAAAAAAACAAACAAAAACAAAACTTTTCCCGGGAATTCCCGGGACTTTGATTGTAGGCTGTCTCGTTTTGGAATTGGCGGGAATTCCCAAACCCTAGTATTAAGACTTTGATCTAAGTAATTTTAAACTTTATTGTCAAATAGGTACTTATAAATAATTTATTGCGGGAAAGTCTGTTCTGTGACCTAGTTTGAAAGAGTAACATATGCTGGCGGAACATGAAACAATTTGAAAACTGGTGAACATTTTCATATCACTGCTGTACAGAATTGGACCTGTTACAGTTTTAATATAAGTATAGATAGGCACCAATTGCTAGGCTTGCCCCTGAGGTGACCGGATATCTGTCAAAACGGTGATCCTCATCCAGACAAACCTAAAAAAAGACCTGAATATAATCCTCACCTTGTTCTTATTACAGTCGTATTTGTTGTCCTGCAGTTCATATTGAAGGTGTGCCATGAAGAGGCCCAGGAAGCAAGATGGTAGCGAGGCCCATGTCGACGTGTAAAACGCTCCGAATGACTCAACTTCTTTGTAGATGCCACGAATTGTTCTGGAAAAATACGTTGAAATTGAGCGTGGTAACCACTGATCGGCAATCTTGAATGACATAATTTTCGTGATCTGCCGGGATTCGTTCTACATGCCAAATAGTCTACAAATTTTTAAAATCAAAGGCAGTAAGTAACATCACATTATTCACCTCTATTTTGTCTAAATTACACCCATGCGAAGCCCGGGTGCCGTGTTTACCCCGCTAGTATCACATAAATAGACTTCCCCACATCTACATTTCCTCTATTGTGCTTCTTACAACAAAGATAGAGAGACATACGCAGAATGTAAAACGTATGAGATTCCTAACAATAATAATCACTCATTACACGTACTACACAAACGCTTCTTCAAAACAATGACAGCGTGATATAATTATATATCAGGGGAAAGTGCGATCTCCTTTGGGGTAAATGCCGCACGACCGCTTTTTGCCCTTATTACGGTTCAGAATAATCAATTTATCTTCTACGAGTATATCTATACTTATAATAAAACTGTAACAGGTCCAATTCTGTACATTGAAGGTATTTTGTTAAATTGGATGGTTCTCTGTATTCGATACTGAAGGCAAACCTGTTTTTTTCCATTTTTGTCTGTCTGTCTGAAACTTGGCCGCGCATCATGCCGAAACTACACAATTAATTCAAATGAAATTTATTATAATTTGAGGTCATGCTACGAGGTAGGACGTAAGATACTTTTCATCCCAAAAAATTAAAGGGTTTCCGCAGGATAGAGATTGAAAGTTATTTACAAGAATACGTACCACCTTGTAATCTCCTAAACGGATTTTGATGTAACTTGGCACAGTCATAGTTACTATGATGGGTTAAAATTGAGGATACATTTTGTCCCAAAAAAAAATAAGAGTTCCTGCGGAATAGGGGTAAAAGTTATGTAATTTTGAAGTAACAAATATCTTTAATAAAGCAATAAGTACGAAAAAAACTGCACAAAGAGAATACAAAAAATTGATCTAGGGTAGTTAAAATAAGCTACTCAACAAGAATATAACATTTTTTTAATGGGTTACCAGTTACCGTTACCCGTCTACCCGTCACGTAAAATCTCCTGGACCGATTTCACTGTTGGATAGCTTAGATTTGACTTAAAAAACTGGTTAACTAGGTATCTGAATCCGATGAGTAGAATCCGAGAGCAATCGAAGAAAATTTTTTGGCGGCTGAATTAATTTTGGTCAAATGTTGGTATATTGGTATATTAAGCCTTGGAATAGTACATAGAGTACTTTTAACCTAGAGAAATTGCAAAGCCGCGGGTACAACTAGTTGTACAATATATGTACGACCCGTTGTCTAGTCAACCGGACTAGGAAAATAAATCCATGTTTATACAACAAAAATATTATACAGGTTGTTCCAGGAAGTAGTAATAAGCGGAGGTCCCCAGCTAGAGCACTCAGGGGCACCCAAATAACCCCCATGTATGTTCCGCGATTTTTGATATTTTCGAAGTTATTCCATATTTTAAAAAAAAAAACACAAAACTGCAGATTTTGACACAAACTTAGTAATTTTGACTAAACTAACAATAGTATTTAGTTGTTTTTTTGTATGTTGGTAGTCCAGTAATGATACTTTTAAAAAACATCAAAATAAAGTTGTTATTATTAAAAAAAACAATAAATAGTAAAAGAATAACTTTCTTCATAGTTTGGAGTTCCCTAAGATAAACAAATATATAATATATAAGTATTATAAATCTGATATCCTCAAAAACATATAATATATATTATTGTTTTCTTCCTGTCTTAAAAACTTTTTCAATTCACTGGCAATAAAATATTTACACTTAATTAGCCTTAACTTATGGCAGCACAGCATAAAGTGATTTCGAAGGTGGAAAGGTCGATATTTTTATAATACAAATATAATGGGGTGAGGTTGTGTTTGGATGAATGGGGATGGGTTGGCATGGTTGGGGATGTGTAGGGACAGGTGAAGTTGGGTGGAGATGAATTGAGGCTTACCCCAGTTCATCCTCACTCATAAATTCCTCGCCTATGTGGAGACGGGCGGGAGTTGATGGGTGGGGACAGATGGGGATCGGTGGGAATGGGTCGGGATAGGTAGGGTTGGGTGAAAAAAGGTGCAAATGGATGACATTTGACATCAATCGACTTCTATCCCCACACATCCTCACACATCTCCACACATCCTCACATATCCTCACACATCCTAACTGATCCCCACCCATATTTACCTATCCCCATCCATTTCCATCTATTACCATCCATCCCCACCCGATTCCCACCTATCACCATACATCTCTACCCAACCTCACCCATCCATATACATCCCGACCTAATCTCACCTATCCCCACTTATCCCCATCCATCCTCACCCATCCTCACTCACCCAACCCAACCCCACCAATCTCCGCCCATTAATCCCTACCCATCCCCACTCATCCCAACCCATCTCCACCCATCCCCACCCATCTCCAATCATCCCAACTCATCCCCACCCAACTCCACCTACCCATACCAATCTCCAACCATCTTCATCTATCCCCATCTACACCATACATCCAAACCCAACCTTACTGCACTATATCGTTACTATGAAAATGTCGACTTTTTACATTTGAAGTCACTTTATACTGTGTCGCCATAAGTTTAGGCCAATTATGTGTAAGGTATTTTATTGCCAGCCAATTGAAAAAGTTTTGCAGAAAGGAACAAAAAATATATAATCCTAGTACCTATTTTTTATGTTAGAGACCTCCAAACTTTGAAGATATATTTGGTTTGATAAAAACTTGAAGATATTCTATTTTTTTTTTATTGTAAGTATTTGTAATAATTACAATATGATTTTGGTGTCTCATGAAACGGTTACTATTGGACTACCAACATACAAAAAAATAACTGAATGCTATTGTTATGTTGGTCGAGGAAATCTGGAGTTTTGTGAAAAAAAAAATGGTGGTTGATTTTCTATTCGACAAATCTATAGATTTAAATAATGTAGACATGTCCATACTTGCCAAATCCACTTCGCACAGAAAAGTATTGTGCAAAAATTTAACAAAACAGACATGAAGTTTACCAAAAAAAAAACCGTTGAGATTGTTGGCAAACAATTTCGAGTATTTACGACCATAGTTTAACAAAATATATGTATGTCATCGGCACAGCTGTCATATTTAAAAATGAACATAATATGACACGGACCATTTAACGCACTATTGGACGCACTGCGTTCTCATAGTTAAGACTCGCCTAACTTGTAAAATTATTTATTCTGTGCCTAAGTAAGTAAGTTTGTGAATTAGAAGACTCACAGCGACGAACGCATAGTGACATGACTCGTCTATTCCCGTTGTCCCCCAATTTTTGTCCACCACTGGTCACGGAATAGAAAAAAAAAGTAGCGTTGTCCCCCAGTGGTGGACAACGCTACTAAATTATTCCCGTTGTCCCCCAGTGGTGGAAAACGCTACTAAATTATTCCTGTTGTCCACCAGTGGTGGACATCGAGAAGAAATGAGTTTCACTGTCCTCCAGTGGTGGATTTTGAAACTAATGTGGCATTGTCCTTAGCTATATAACTATTTTATTATTACAGTTTCATGTACATAGTGACAGGTTTGACAGGTGTCAAAGTGGCACGCGTCAAACTTCAAAGTCATACGTCAACACCTGACAAGGTTTAATCGATATCTTCGTTTTGGATGACAGCTGTCAAATTTAAAAGGGCTATAACTCTGAAACTAGTGACCCTAGACTAGTAGTTTCTTTACAGAAGTGATAGGTCTTATCAATATCTTCATTTTGGATGACAGCTGTTGATAACTTAAACTTAAAAGGGCTATAACTCTGAAACTTGTGATCCTAGACTAATAGTTTATTTACAAAAGTGATAGATCTCACTAAATCTTTATTTTGGATGACATCTGTCAAACTTAAATTGCCTATAACTTTGAAACTAACGATCCTGGACTAGTAGTTTCTTGACAGAAGTGATAGGTCTCATCGATATCTTCATTTTCGATGACAGCTGTCAAACTTAAAATGGCTATAACTTTGAAACTAACGATCCTGGACTAGTAGTTTCTTTATAGAAGTGATATGTCTCATCGATATCTTCATTTTGGATGACAGCTGTCAAACTTAAAATGGCTATAACTTTGAAACTAACGATCATGGGGCTCGTTCACTTACACGTTCGAGGACGCACGGATCACCCGCGCGTACGCTCGAAATCGTTCACGGCGACGTCGGGCGTTCGCCTGGGTCATCCAAAAAATAGTAGGGGAGGGGAGGAATAGTATGAAACTGTCAATTGACAGTTGTCAGTTGTATGTGGATGTCCAAAGTCGTTCACTAACTCAGGATGATCGAGCGATAATCGCACGGATGATTCGAGCGTGTAAGTGAACATAGCCCTGAACTAGTAGTTTCTTTATAGAAGTGATAGGTCTCATCGATGTCTTCGTTTTGTATGACAGCTATCAAACTTCAAATGGCTATAACTCTGAAACTATTTATCCTAGACTAATAAATTATGTACAAAAGTGATAGATCTCATTGAAATCTTAATTTTGGATGACAGCTGTCAAATTTAAAATGGCTACAACTTTGAAACTAACAATCCTAGACTAGTAGTTTCTGTACATAAGCGATAGATCTCATCGATATCTTCATTTTGGGTGATAGCTGTCAAATTGACAGGTGAAAAGACAAGCAATGATTAAATGTCATGAAATTAAGATCTCGATGTGATCTAACCTTTACGTAATGAAACTACTAGTCTAGGATCGTTAGTTTCAGAGTTATAGCCATTTTAAGTTTGACAGCTGTCATCCAAAATGAAGATTTTAATTAATTCTATCATTTTTGTAAAGAAACTATTAGGCTACAGTAAATTGATCCAGAGTTATAGCCTTTTTTAAGTTTGACAGCTGTCATCCAAAATAAAGATATTGATGAGATCAATCACTTCTGTAAAGCTAGTCCAGAATCAATAGTTTCTGAGGTATGGTTTCCCTTTTAAGTTTGACAGCTGTCATCCAAAATGAAGATATCGATGAGACCTATCACTTCTGTAAAGAAACTAGTAGTCTAGGATCGTTAGTTTTAAAGTTATAGGCATTTTAAGTTTGACAACTGTCATCCAAAATAAAGATTTCAGTGAGATCTATCACTTTTGTAAATAAACTATTAGTCTAGGATCACTAGTTCCAGAGTTATAGCAATTTTAAGTGTGACAGCTGTCATCCAAAATGAAGATATAGATGAGACCTATCTCTTCTGTAAATAAACTACTAGTCTAGGATCACTAGTTTCAGAGTTATAGCCGTTTTAAATTTGACAGCTGTCATCCAAAATGAAGATATCGATGAGACCTATCACTTCTGTAAATAAACTACTAGTCTAGGATCGTTAGTTTTAAAGTTATAGGCATTTTAAGTTTGACAACTGTCATCCAAAATAAAGCTTTCAGTGAGATCTATCACTTTTGTAAATAAACTATTAGTCTAGGATCACTAGTTTCAGAGTTATAGCAATTTTAAGTTTGACAGCTGTCATCCAAAATGAAGATATTGATGAGACCTATCACTTCTGTAAAGAAACTACTAGTCTAGGATCACTAGTTTCAGAGTTATAGCCCTTTTAAATTTGACAGCTGTCATCCAAAACGAAGATATCGATTAAATCTTGTCAGGTGTTGACGTATGACTTTGAAGTTTGACATGTCACTTTGACATCTGTCACTTTGACGCCTGCCACTTTGACACCTGTCACTATGTACATGACAGTAATAATAAAATAGTTATATAGTTAGGGACAATGCCACATTAGTTTCGAAATCCACCACTGGGGGACAGTGCAACTCATTTCTTGCCGTTGTCCACCAGTGGTGGACAAAAAGTGGGGGACAACGGGAATAGACGAAATGGCTTGCTTCGCATAGTGACGCTCCTTTACTTAGGCAAGTATTGTTTGTGAATACGGCTGTAAATCCAATGAGAAAAAGCCGAGCAATCGATAATAACTAGTCGACGGCTTAGTGAAACTTGGTTAGGTCAAACCTTGCAATCTGAATGAGAACCACTTCTTCTTATCCTATGGAGTGGAATTTTTGCATGTTGGTTCAATTCCGATGACATCGCATTTTAATGGTAAGCATGACCTGAATCGACATACAGGTACAGCTCCAGATAAAGAAACTCTTTGACGATCAACAACACAGTCATGAAAGTGTACGTATTCTATTATGGTAGCCGGTTTGAAGTTTCACCATGACATGGCTGCTGCATTCTGCGTGGCAGCGGCCGGTGAGGCATTTCCTAAGTACAATGGCAGCCATACATATGCAGCCTACTTTATGACGTTGTCGCTATATAAAGTTTGAAAACGTATTAAAAATCAATTACCGCATAGAAAGCCAAAATATTCAAATTTGTTAAGTTATATTGTTTTGTTCTAAAGTTTATTATGAGTAAAATATAAAAAAAAATACAAAACAAAACTTTACATACCGAATAAGAGAGGAGAATTGGACTCCATCTGATATAATCGAAAGAGCAACGAAAACGACGAACGATCTATTAACAGCAAAAAAAGGAAATATTATTTTTTAATTAAAAGTAGGGTACTTAACCTTCTCATTGTATGACTTTAGATACGAGTAAAGAAGTGTACGAAAAGGCACTTAACCCCCGTTATGCAACCGTTTCATAAACTACTATTATTACAAAAGATCTGTTCCAGAAACTCTGAAATCTCTGTTTCATTATGACCCTCATTATGTATCAAATACTTTTTTATTCTTACTCTGGCACTGAGTAATATATGAGCGGCTGCCAGTCATTGACGTAGCTCACCACCCCGCAGGCCAGGCCGCTGACGATGAACAGGACCCCGTACATGCGGAGCGCCTGATGTCTCCGACGGCACATTACGATGGTGAACGCACACGCCAAAACGTAAATGTGCATGTCTACTGGCAGGTACCTGGAGAACATGGTCTGTATTGATAATTAAACCACTTAAAAAAATAAGTGGAAGAATGATTAGACGACTTAGTTCTCAAACAAATTGTTCCGATTTGACGCTGTTGCACATTTTATCTACTAACTGTTATACGGAGTGTTGGGTAACATGTTCTATCACTATGAAAAATTAGCTAAGGTGAAGGCACTTATTTCCGCGGTATTTTCACCAAACCTCGAAAGAACATTGAAAAATAAGTTTTTCGTAACCTTTCTGAGGCCTTGGTTATTTTTATCAGAAGCTTTATTGTTTTTACTGTATAAATAGACTAAATATTTCATGACCCCTAATTCCGATCGTACAATTGAAAAAGGTAGTATGGTTTTAAAAAAACTATCCAAAAACATGTACCGCTAACTTTCTTAGTTTCTGATGGTTACTAATTATAATAAAAGGTTAATAGTAATTTTATTATATATAATTAGTTTTCGCATTATTGATACTAAAGAAAACTGCTGCTGTGCGTGTGGTGTGAAGGCCTCAAAGTTTAAAATCTTTGAAACTATACTTAGGTTTCAGTGAGCATCCTAAAAATATTGTGAAAGTTGGAATAAGATTTTGTGAAAGTTAAATATACGAGCTATGAGCTGAAAACTTGGGCCCTCAGTTCCCTCATAGAGGTTTGAGGGCCCACCTGGGCGCTTATTCGCTATGCCACATCTTTACGAAAATTGCCGAACGATTCCACGAAGATATCTTAACGCGCCGCGTTACGTGCGTGAATGGTCATAGGTAAAATTATTATAAAAAAGTAGCTTCTTTTACGTGTTGGAAAAAAAATTGGAAGAAAAATGACGCGGTGTGAGTGCTATCCGTGCAAATCCGGGGCTAGTCATTAGTTAGGTATAAGGATAAGAATCCCACGAACTTACCTTGATTCAACCAAGTTTGAAAGCGAATTAAAATTGACCGAAGATATTTTTATCACAATAAAAACAATGCGCTAGCTTTTATTTCATAGAAGTAACCTTGATTCTTTATCACCTAGAACTTCCGCAGCACTATCACAAACTTTCGTATATTAGACAAACTATTAATAACTATTTATTAATAGTTTGTATACGTAAGTTAGGTTTTAACTTTATGATCTAAACAATAACATTGTTTGTTAGGTATGAACACTTTACAATTAGCAGAACAGTCGACTTCAGTATTTATTATGATTAATACCTACTTAGGAAAAAAGGACGAAAAGAGAGTGCTATAATTCTCCATTTGCTGATCTGTGCTACACTATAAAAAGCAATATGGTCACCCTATTTCTTAATTTAAGAGTACAAAAATGAAATTATTTTTTTTGAATAATAAATGAATATTTCATTTCCTCTTGGTATCAACTTGTTGCACATTTTTATTTCACAAAATTAGAAAACTTGTGGTTTGACCTACTTTTCGTAAGCATTATATACAAAATAACTTTTTGCATGTGTGAGGATTAAAGGCCCATTTGAACTAAAATACACAAAATAATCTAGCGTTTTGTGATAATATCTTACTGTCACAAATTGTGTTTGGGATTGAGTTAGATGTTGGATGAAATACATGTTCTGTAATGTGCGTTGTTTAGCCTGTACAGCTGGGCCCTCAATTCTCTATGTGAGAACAGAGGGCCCAAGTTTTCATCTCATAGCTCGCTTATTTAACCTTCACAAAATCTTATTTGAACTTTCACAATACTTTAAGGATGTTCACTGAAACCGAAGTATAGTTTCAATGATTTTTAATTTCGGGCCCTCACACCACACGCACATGGAAAAATGGTCTCGAGAAAGACTTTTCAGTCGCTGTGTCTCTTTTACACAGTTGCTAGCATAGAATTATCAGTAGTGTGCCCATTTAATTTAAATTTCAGGATTAGCACTATATATTTAATTATGTTACGTTCATTTGTTTCAACTCATTTCTACCTTGTTCATTTGTGTTACAGATTGCCTGTTAAAAAAGATAAGAAAAATTAATGGATGGAAGCATTGCAAATTTCTGGAAATTTGTCTGTTTAGTGTGGATATTTGCTTTTCCAAAAACGCAAATAAATATTTTTACCTTAATCCCCACCACGGGAACTATATAACTATACCTTTAGGGGCTTTACGGGAATAAGACAAAACACAATTTTGAGCCAAATTTTTTTTTTTTTATTCAACATTTATTTATTATTTTCAAACTAGTTTTTCTTTAGAAAAGTGATAGATCTCATCGATATCTTCGTTTTGGATAACAGATGTCAAACTTAAAAGGTATATTAACTCTAAAACTGTTGATCCTAGACAAGTTTTTTTTTTTACAGAACTGATAGATCTCATCGATCGTTGGTTGTGGGGATCGTTTTGGATGACAACTGTTAAACTTAAAAGGACTATAACTCGGAAACATTGATCCTAGACTAAAAGTTTCTATACAGAAGTGATAGATCTCATCGATATCTTCGTTTTGAATGACAGAAGTCAAACTTAAAAGGGCTATAACTCTGAAACTATTGAACCTAGAATAGTACTATATTTACAGAAGTGATAGACCTCATCGTTATCTTCGTTTTGGATGAAAGCTGTCAAAATAAAAAGGCTATATTTCGGAAACTATTGATCCTCGATGAGTAGTCTCTTTACAGACGTGATAGGTCTCATCGATATCTTCGTTTTAGATGACAGTTGTCAAACTTAAAAGGGCTGTAACTCTGAAACTATTGATCCTAGACTAGTAGTTTCTTTACAAAGGTGATATATTTTATTGTCATCTTCATTTTCAATGACAGTTGGCAAACTTTAAAAGCCTAGACTTGTAGTTTTTTGCAGAAGTGATAGATCTCATCGATATCTTCGTTTTGGATAACAGCTGTCAAATTGACAGATGACAGCTGTCAAACTTCGAACCATCCAGTATTGACAGCAAATGTCAAAAATTACTTAGTACACGGATTTATCGAAACTATTCGTAGTTACTATAGGCAATAAATTGCCTAATTTTTTTCATTGTTTATGCTCTATACCATACCAGTCCATACCAGTATCTATATCTATACCAGTCATTTCGCCTGTAATGTTTTTCTTCTTCCGTCATATTTGACATTGCCTGTATATTTTGTCATTAGCAGTCATTTTTAACATAGACTGTAATTTTGACATTTACTGTCATTTTTGACATGTACTTGACTTATGTAAAGAAACTACTCTTAAGATCAATAGTTTTAGAGTTATATACCTTTTAAGTATGACAGCTCTCATCCAAAACGAAGATATCGATGATATCTATCACTTCTGAAAAGAAAAAGAGATAAAAAATGTAAAAAAGCTAAGTAATTTTTCGTAAAAAAAATACTAAGTCTTTTCCCATAGAGCCCCCAAAGGTAGGTAGTTCTATAGTAGCTGTGGTGGGGAAAACGGTACAAAGTTTTTTTTTATTTTTACCTAAATCATCACTGCTGATAATTAGTAGGGATTTCGGGAAAACTCGAAATCCCATTGGTGGAGACGGTCTCGTGGGGAATTCGGGAATGTGGTATGCAGCTTACATTTCAAAGCCGAATACTTTCTAACGAGAGGCTAAAACCTGAAGCATGAAAGCTGTTGTCCTGTTTAGTTCATAATTTATGGTCGCTCTTTTAGAACGAGACACAGCTCCTTAGTATTTAGTCTATGTCAGACCGCATTTCTTTTACCAGTAATCCTTCCGGTTACGTTAGTATATTCCTTGCGCAATACTAACAGACTATTTTAAACACACATGACTCCACTTTTTTGATGATATAACTGCAAATATATGTTATCTATTGAATAAATATAGATAGATATAGATCTTGCATTATTTTTTATTTATTGATTCCCTTGTAAGTGCCGTTTTTCTAAATACCTCGGCATACGGTGCCAATTCCAGAATTCCTCGGAATAAATGCGTTTACCTTATTACATAAACGATTATTAATTATTTTATAAGTAATAAGTAAGTAACAATTAAAAAAAACCGACTGCGAAGAAAACTAAAAAGAGGCAAGCAGTTGAAGGCATAATGCATTGCATTTCAAAGACATTAATTTCCTGACAAAGGTGTCAGGATCAGCTAGAACCTGACAAGCTACTACTCCTCATACCTCAAACTGGAGCTAATATTTCAAAATAAAACATCTATTTTTGGTTTGGTTATTTTTGGTTGTTAAGTATTTTCAAATACCTTTTAAGCAATATCCCCACTTAACACAGTTCGTTGAATTTTCATTTTTTATTTTTCACATCTATAGCGTCTGGTTGTTGCCATATCACAGCCAAATTGAATTTGGATTATTTGTAATGTTGAATTTCGTGTACTGTGTGTCATGTCTTAGTAACACTCGCAAGATTAAGATAAATGGATTAACGAAAGAATCATCAAAAAATCGGCCCACGCGTTTGATCTCTAGTACCTACCACAAAGGAACAAACATACACACATAGGCTCAAAAACATATTACCCTCCTTTGCGTCACGTATAAATAAAAGCGGATACATAGAGAAGCGGTTGAGGCCAAGTGGTTAGCATTGGTGCGTTTCACAATCCAACAGCTCGCTTCTACACAAATAGTACTTACTCGTAAATTATGTTCAGATTTCGATGCAGAAAACGGTGAAGGAATACTTGATCGAAACCGGCTTGTCCAAGTACCTCAAAATTATGTTCAGATTTTGATGCCGAAAACGGTGAAGGAATACTTAATCAAAACCGGCTTGTCCAAGTATCTCAAAATTTTAGGACTGTGTCATCCGGTTTTGGCATCGAAATCTCTCTTACCAAGTCGGTATCAAGCATATGTCATGTTTCTCCACCACATTGTTCAGAAAGAAGGCGTGTGTCCAGAACTTGCGTCGACAGACGGCGCTGACTTCTTCTATGGTGGCGGAGAGGGCCCCGGAGCGAGCGTGGGGCCACCAGGTGGCGGCGTAGCCCACGAGCAGGAGGTGCACTGGAGCTATCCTGGGAAGGAAAAAGTCATCCACATCAGTCCACTGCTGATGGACAAGAATAAAAGATGCATTGCCTCTTCTTCATAGTTTTTTTTTTTTAATTTAGGGCTCCTCCCAAAGTACGCCACTGAGCTTGCTGTCCTAAGGGCTATGTTGATAACTTTGGTTCTGTCGGATAACGTCGTTCCAGATACAGTCTTTCAGAGGAACTCCGAGACCTTTTCAATGCCCGCTGTGTGACTTTAAATTTAGTGGAGTAGTCGTATCGTCAATGTCCTCATGTCCACGTCTCGGCTTCTTAAGTACTAACAGGTAGGACAAAGACTTTTGTCTCGTCAGAGATTGCGGTATTGGCGGCGAGAAGATTCGACAAGGTTTGCCAAATGCTGCCCCACTCAGCTATAAAGCTAGCTTCTGCGAGTCTCCCTTTATCTCTACCTCTCTCTCTCTCTCTCTCTCTCTCTCTCTCTCTCTCTCTCTCTCTCACACGAAGTGTTTCTACCGTAGTTGCAAAGTTTGCCCCAAATAAACATACTCCCGAACAACTTCGGAGACTTAAGCAGTTGGGGTGCAACTCCACTCCCTATTCATGTCAGCAGTTTTCCTTTTTCAAGTAATTATACATTTTACGTTTATATTTACTTGAAAAAGGAAAACTTCCTTCCAGATAAATGTTCTTTTAAGAGTTAATACTTTTTGAGATAACAAAATTGAATTACTAACGATATCAAAAACTTTCTATTAATAGTAGAGTACTGCATCAAGCAGAAAGTGACTTCTTGCTACACCAAATGTAAGACTGGACCCCGAGCTTTGGCGAGGGCTCTAAAAACACGAGTGAAGCATGAATTCACTTGAGCGTGTGTCAGTAATCTGCTATTCTTTCCAGTACAAAGTAATGCCACAATTGGCCACCTAAATGTAAGCAGTAAAATTTGCAGTCACATTGACTTTAAATTCAATTATTTATAAAAAAAAACTATTTTAAAATCTCTATTTGACGAATGCATTCATTAAATGGGATGTACGGGAGCAAAATATGATCTCACTGCTCCAAGCCAACCTTACCTGCACGCGGGCATCCTGCTGGATAACGAAGCTCTGGCGATCGAATAATGGAGGTATGACCATCCCAAAAACAAGCAAAGCCAAAAATAATTGTACAGACAGGTGACGGGCAGCAGCGTCAACAGTGCAAGAAACTACGCCCTGCGGTCGCAAACTCGCATGCCCAGCGTGGTGATTCTGGGCAAAACCTCCAATACAAGTCATACCGGTGAAAACTTGTAAGTGGCCATCTGTTAAATATATTTTCTACTTAATACTGTATCTAGATGATAGTTTTACGAAAAAAAAAAAATGAACGGCATCACAAAAATATGGCCCTCAGTTTCCGTTCACCTTGCTAGTACAGACCACGGTGATGGTCACGGAAATGGCAGGGCAGGGGATGCGAAGTATCCCCGGGCTACGTTACGTTACGTTAACGTATTTGTGTTACGTGGACATAGTCAATATGGCGGAACTTTTGTACAAGGTGTCGTGAAACTGTAGAGAACCGAAATAGATACACTTGGGCTTCTCGAGAAGAGCAGCATGTTGAAATAGCTCAGATATATAGAACAGAAGGTATGTTTATTTGATGCTGAGTTACTAATATACTTTTTTGTTGGGCTCATTTTTATCGTATGAGCTTGGTTCCTTAGGATAATAATATATTATGAATAACATCACTACAACGTTGTATAAGTAGGTATTTAATAAGTATAATTTAAAAAAAGAAGCTTTTTCGACCTTTTTTTAACGAATGTTTTTTTATTTGTTATATTTTTCATTATCACGATATACTTTTTTATTTTTGTGTTTTCCTTTCTTTTTTGCTTTTTCATCGGTTTGTTAGCTACCTTGAAAGTTATAGCTGGATAGCTAATCGGGATGTGCTCGAAATTTGAATTGCAAGATTCCAGGACAAAATACATAGATATACATACATACATACAAGTGAAGTTAACAAGCACAAATGAAAAATTTATATAACCCCCAACCTCCTTCCAACCCCCTCATTATAGCTATGAAGCATCTTTATATAGCCCCCGACTTCCCAACCACCCTTATAGCTAATAAGCATCTCGATCACATCAGTTTTCAAACATAAAAAAAGTTCCTTCCGTTTGAGAGCTACGGTCGTCACCCCCATTCACACCCCCAAACAAATAGGTATCTAGGTAGCCAAAAGATTGAAGGTTTATTTTCATTTGTTAATTACAAAAGACAGACTTTAATATTCATTTTCTATCTAAAATTCTAAAATTGATTGACCGTGTCATCATACGCATCAAACATAAGATAGATTACGACGTGGTCAAGTAGGTATAGTACGGACCAAACTTAATGGCGGCTGTGAAGTTGGCGCGGAGCGCTGCGCAATAGCAAATTTATTAGGTATGCGCAGGCGTTGAAGGGGTGAGGGGATGCGCGATGCTGCGCCTGCAGCGCACTTCACAACCGCCATTAATTTTGGTTCGTACTATAGATAGACGATAAATATTATAGTAGCAGCGGCAAGTTTACAACCATATCTCCACAGCTAGCGTTTCACTCCGCATCAGACAACGATAGAGTTACGCGTTAGAAGAGAGCGGCAACGTTTAGGTGAATATCGCGTTAGGCACTGAGCGCTTATGCGAACTGAATTGCACTTTGTTGCTTTGTAGCAAGAGTCGCTATTTCTATTAATTGTTGCGCGAAGTGCAACTTCTGCTATTATTTATTCCGTGCTTATTGTATAATTCACTTCAATAAACGCTTTCTTTTGTTTCTTATGTAGTTTTCTTCACAAAATGTGTACATATTTGTAATAGAAAGGTATTATTATTTCAAACTGTAAGGCCTCTACTTCCATCGATATTAATTGTTAAATACAATCAAATATATTTTACACTTGAACAACAGACTTCGGTGAGTGAGCGCCCTTCACAATTTTTTACATTGATAACGTTAAGTGTTTCACATACTGTTCTTAAACAGTCTGGAGATAATATTCGGAGACTTATCTCCGAATACTATATCCATTTTGTCATGGTGTATATTTATATAGAAGCTATATATATCTACCTGATAATTCTTTTAATGATAAGAACCGGCAGCATAAGGAAGCTCAGCTCGTGCCTCTGAGAGTACAGCAGGAGGTTGTACCCGGTCAGAAAGCTGGTTAGCATCACGAAAATCTGGATGAGGGATGACCCGTTTGCAAGAAGTACGCCGTCAATGCGGTAGGTCCGCTGGAAAGCAGTGGAATTTTGATCAGAAAACCTACATCCAACCTCAACTTGGTTCTAAGGAACAATCATAGAGGTTCCTTCTTATAATAAATTCAATTCAATTCAATTAATAATTATTAATAGCCATTGAATAATACATAACAAGGTTAGGTGCTGTATTGCTTCTGTGATTATTATATATTCTAAAACACACAAAAAACAGTGCCCTTGATAACCTCTGTGTATAATTTTGGATGTTGTGAAATCTGATTATTTAAAAACTACTTTCGATTCGAAGAGCATAAAATTCGGAACGGTACCTATTGCGATTTTGTCTATCGTTTGCATATTTTTTCTTGTATAGCCGGTTAATAAAAACAATCGAATCTTTTGATAATAATAATAATAACAACGGTATAAGCACAGATCATCAAAATAAAGGGAGTTAAGAAGGTAAATCTTACATTCTCCAGATAGCTTGGATTTGTCACGTAGTACTGGAAGTTGAATACAGTAGCGTGTGCGTACATTGTAATCAGCATAGCCAGAACTCTGAAATAAAACATGATTAGTTTCCTGATTAATGAGCAACTTTTTTTAAAATCTTTTTTTGTCTTTTAACCAAAAAAAAGCTTCAATAAATTTCGAGATACTGTCTACTTACTGAAAAAAATAGTTCACTGCCCTTTTCACACCTTTCATCATTATCATCAGCCCTAAGTTCACTGCTGAACATGGGCCTCTCCTGTGGATCTCTCCCATAATATGGGGTGTTTTGCCAATATAACCACGCTTGGCGGGCAATCGCCAACCCGCCTGCCCAGCGTGGTGATTATAGGCATTACTGTGGCGTTTGCTTAATTCACCTAGGTGCATTAAATAAAATATTCGTAAACTTTAATTACTATTCTTAGATATTGAACATGAATGACAGTTCACATCTAATATTAAGTAAACTTTTTCATCCATAAAGTAACGCAAATTAACAATATTCGAAAACACACAAAAAACAGTGCCCTTGAAAACCTCTGTGTATAATTTTCTAATAACTAAATTTGAGAACCATTTGCAAAACAATATTATAGATTTATCGAACCATTTCTAGAAAATGCCCCTGGATGGTCATACAACGACCATCCCGCAGACCTAGCTAGGCTTCACAAATCATATTTTGGCCACAAAGCAGTCTGTTAGATTTGTGTTGATTCGGTTTACATTTTGAATTGGCGTCTTTTCTAAAAGCTACAATTATGTTGGATAAAATTACGGTTGTATTTTTGAATGTTTTTGCCCAAAATGGTATGCCACCGTTCCACGTAATTTTTGGTTCTAAGTCCAAAGTACTCTAAAAACAGGCCATTATTTGAGAATGTTTTGCTTCAACCAATACCTCTTAAAATAATTAATAAATACCTGCAAATGCTGGTAATTGCCGAATTGATTGTCTATGTCATAGGCAATTTAGTTTTCTGGTAACAACGCTTAACTGCGACAAAAAAATACGCAGCGCGACGATTGTATTCTGCATTAAATATTTGCATCCCTTTGACTTTTCTGATCAAATTTTCTTGAAAGTGATATTTACTGTTATTTCTGGGAAAACTGTGGATATTGCTTAAGCTCTTTTCGAAATCACAGGTATATTTTTCAGGCTCCCAGCCTATGCTCCCAGCCATTTATGCGTGATTTATACATTTCAAATAAAATTATATTTTTCTTCTAAAATTTGTCGGCCGATATGCGGTAAAACCACGCCTCATCCTCTGTTTTGATATATAAACAACGACATAGTTAAAATTGACTGAATTCAGTTTTTAATCACAATTGAAATTAATAGTAAAATTATTATAGGTACAATTGTCAATCATTAGAAGAGTATGTATGTCATAATGCCTCTTTCTACGCATATTGCGGATGTTGTGACTTGAATAATCAAAAAGTGGATGTCATTTACTAATATAGTGGCCAATGTTCTTTGTTCATGAAGGTTCTACACTTGAACAAAGAAAGAAATCAAACGTATTGTTTTTTCTATGTAATTATTATTTAATTTAAAATATTAAAACAATTATTTGAAAATTGGAAGGTCTTCATGAAAAAAAAATCGTTAAAACCTGACACTTATTACTGAAAATACGTACAGTTAGAATTAATTACTGCTTGAAAATATTGCTCTCCTAAGTTTTTCGCCGGGAATGCCTATCAAACTTTCAGTTTCTACAGTTTGTATTGTTTGTTACGTATTTTCAGACTTAGAAAAACACGATTGCGCGCATGAGGCCTTTAGTCGATTTCATTGCTCGCGAGTGTATATGAATTGAGTAAAGTTTACTATTAATGTAGCTAATACACCCAGGTGAATTAGTTGAATAAAGTTTATTTTAAGTGAATTTAAGGCATCCCAGGTGATTAATGTTTACGCATAGTATACATTGCACTTAGGCGAATTATTAACCCACGTGAATTAAGTAAGCGCCACCGGTCATGGTCACAGCAAGGCAGGGGGTGCTAAGAATCCCCAGGCTACGGAAGGCCACCAAAACCGACAGACTCTGCCTACGTATAATGGACGCACTTTACGCCTTGACAAACATCTGACGCAACTGGAAGAAGAGCTAGGGCACATGAGATAGCACATTCTAGGGTTATGTGAAGTCCGAAGACAGGGTTAGGACACCATAACCTTACAGTCGGGCCATATAAGATGATTACCATATAAGATAGAACATGGATAAACATACAAATCAAATAAAAATTAAAATAAAGAATCGTGTACAATAATAAAATGAGGAATACAGTAGTAGATTGACTGCACATTTTTATTTTATTTTCCACTGAATGAAGCCGGTTATTCTTAACGCCATGACACTCTTGAAATAGTTAGTTTGAGCGGCACAGGTGACTTTGATGCGACTATCAGGGACCATTTTACCTCGAGATCATTATGTACCTACACATCTCCCTTATATGATAATATTCGACCGGTTGGTCCCGTGGCTAGTGATGATAGGTATGTAATCAAACGATTGCGGGTTCGAATCCTGCAATTATTTGTGTGATGAGCAGAAACCCAACCCATAGTACCCATAGTACAGGGTATCCTAGTTTGGGGCTAGGTAATTGGTGTGGAATTGTCCCGAATATATTTTATATTTATATTATTTATTCCGTTTTCAATTAAAATACCATCTCTGAGAGAAGGCAGTCTATGTTCCAGCAAAGGAAACGTATAAGGCTGACGATAATTACCTAACTCCTTGAAAGGGTTCTAGATCCTTCAGCCGAGTGTCTCCATAATCATAGATAGCCGTCAGCCTCCGCCAGCTGGCTCGGACAGACCATGCCATGAGTATGCTGTTCTCTGAAAGACAGTGAAGGTAAGAACAATATTATTTTTTGATAGATAGATCGAATATTATTTATAAAAGCACAAGCGACGGCGTCATTGCAAAGTTAATAGGGAATGCGCAGATTTACAACAGATAGGTCTAACTTACTTTTCTCACGGTCTCCTGTCCCAACATCGTACAAAGTTCCAACAAAATTCAGCGCTAGAATAGCCCAAACTACTTGAAGGAACAGTTGTTGCGCGGAGTCGGGCGGTTGTTCCGCTTTCGCTTTGTGCTGTTGGTGCGTGTTGCAGTATTGCAGCGTGCGTAAGCGAGCGGAGAGAGCGTAACGTTTCGCTCGCTCGTCCACGCATCGCTCGAAGCGAAGCGTAGTGTTTTGCTCCGTGGAGGGACATCGTGCGCTCACGCAGTACCCACGGTGTAGCCGTGAGCGGTTAAATGCAAATGGGCTTGCAGAATATATCTATGAAAGGAAGATTAATATTAAAAAAATAACAAATTTTGCTTATTTAAAAAGTTTTTTTTAATTGTTTGTATTTGATTTCTCGACACTGTTTGCAATAGTGCCAAACCAAGTTCTGCTGGGCAGAAGGTGCAAAGAATCTCCGGGCTACCGCATTAGGCTACCCATAACAAAAACAACTGACCCTAGCTACTTTCAAAGGACAAACGATTAGGCTTGACGCAATATACTAGGTGTCAAGCCTAATCTTGACTTTATTTTGCTTGATGCACATGGCGCAACTCAAGACGGAGCTTTAAACTAAGTATATAGTGGCATATTCTGGCGTTATGTGAAGTCCTAAGAGAGGGGGAGGACAAAATAACCCTAGAGTCGGGCCATCTTTTCTACTTCCGAGAGGGCGATCAGCAGTCTCAGGGCGTCATGGGGTTCCTTGTCAATAAAGTCCTCGTTGATAATTTATCCAGAGTGCCGACCATGACATATTTTGATAACAACACAAGGACCTACTATACAGTTATCATGGAGAATGTAACGCTTAAGTGGAAGTACAGACTTGCAGTGAATCGAAGATAGGTCTACACGGTTATGTAAACAGGAATCACAGGGTGGCAGAGAAAGTAATTTTTTTGAAAAAAAGAATTGGTGTAATCAAATCCTCGACACTGACTAAAAATGAGATTGAATTCATCAAGAGGACAATTAGCACATATTCAGGGGTGTCTTAGTGATTAGAGGGTTCAATACCGGTAAAGAATTCCAAGTTATCCGAGGCTCCTTGAATATTGACCACAAGCTTGAAAGATACCATCTGAGTCTATGCTCTATCCCTACCTGCTCCAAGCCACTGTTGGATTAGAACAGTTACAACTCAAGCTGGAAATTAAATTCGATTCGCTGCCTTGAAAACCACAAATAACGTGGAATGAACTCAAAAATATCTGAGAATCTTTAGGGAAGAAGGCACTAAATGTCAGCTTTGTACGGGCACGAAGTCTAAAATCTCAGATGAAGCTCTTCAGCTTATTGACAAAAAACGGGAACAACAGCAAGCCAAACATAATGTAAAAAGATTCCATCTGACAAAGCTCAAGACTAATAATGGCACAACCGTCGTTTCTAAACTGGAAATCCATTGTGATTGTAAGACTTGCATTCTTTTAGACCCGATCGGACTCATAACAGAGGATTCCCGTGCAATACTGACCCACCACTATACTTTCGAACTGCCCAACGTCAGCCTAGATGAGATTGAGATGGCGCTCAAACAACTTAGGAATCGAAAAGCCCCTAGATAAGACGGAATATCTTCAGAGCTCGTACTTCGAGAGCTTCAGGGGTTAATTAGCACCGTTCATATTACCTTGTTACGAATATATATAATAATTTTCTAATGGAAAAGTTTGGGTCACGGACGAGATTCGAACTCGCATACTGTTCCTCGGCGCGGCACATGCCTTTACCAATTCGGCCACTAAGACCTATGCTTCGTCATCCAAATCTTTCCACTAGCTTCTTTGAACTCGTCTTATGAGGACAGTAACGCTATCTATTGGTAGTATTACGAACTACCAACCAAACAATAACTTTTGGGGTTATTGTTATATTCTTGTTCAGTAGCTTATGCGCATGCACTTTTTGCGCGTGGTCGTGCGCTTGGTAGCTTTTTCGCGCGCGAGCTACGTAGTAGTTAGCAGCAGGATTTTGTTAGTACTATTCTTTAAAAAGGGGATAAACCCTTTCAAAGAACTACCGACCTATTTCACTCTTGAGCCACATCTATCACTTGTTTTCTAGGTTCATCTCTAATTTTCTCGCAAGAAAAAAAGCGAAGCAAAGAGGGGGGTTACGATTTTAACGGTATGTGTGTATGTAGGCGGGAATGTTTGTATGTTCAGCTGTTTCCTCATAACTTCTAAACTACTCATCATAATTTGACAAATAAGGTATTTTTGGAAGCACCTTTGTTGTCCACAGGCTTCAAAAAGTTTTTATCGATTGCTCTGCTTCGACTCATCGCATTGAGATACCAATTACTCCAGTTTTTAATTCAAACCTTAAGCTATCCAACAAAGAAAACCGCATTGCAATTGGTTTAACAGTTTTTACGTGATACGCGAGCAAACATACAGACAAACAGAAAAACAAACAGACAGACACGAGTTTTTCAAATGTTACATTTTTATGATTTTTTTATAGCAGTTAACGCCTGCTTAGCGTATATATATATATACATATAATAATTTTCTAATGGAAAAGTTTGGGTCACGGACGAGATTCGAACTCGCATACTGTTCCTCGGCGCGGCACATGCCTTTACCAATTCGGGCACCGAGACCTATGCGTCGTCATCCAAATCTTTCCACTAGCTTCTTTGAACTCGTCTTATGAGGACGGTAACGCTATCTATTGGTAGTATTACGAACTACCAACCAAACAATAACTTTTGGGGTTATTGTTATATTCTTGTTCAGTAGCTTATTGTTGGTACCCTAGAGCATTTTTTGAAATATATTATATTCATTGTACAGACTTTTTCATTCCTATTGCTTCATTAACAGTGTAGATAACCACAAAATAATTTAAATAAAAATATAAGTTAATAAACTAAAAGCTGACTACGGTCATAGTGGACTAAGAAGTAACAAACAAGAATATTCAAACGTTTTAAAAATTTAAACTCTGTTGAACCTGGGTGGTTCTGCAATTTTAAAATTCTTAAACGTTTGAATATTCTTGTTTGTGACTTTTTAGTTTTTAGTTTTTGAACTTATATTTTTATTCATACTTATCGTTTACGTATTTATATTTTATTGAAAAATAATTAAATATTTATATATATTTACATATGAATAGTATGTGTTACATTTTATTTAATTACTAGCTTTCCCGCCCGCGACTTCGTACGCGCAGACTACTGTATAACGCGAAAAAAAGCATCCTATTTTCTTCTAGGATATTAAAAACCAATGCAAAAGTAGGTATAGCAACAACGTTCTTGATGTTTATTGACAGACTTGTTATTTCGTTTCCTTGGCATTCACATACCATTCTGTGATGGCAACCGTTCCTTACAGTGAGTAATCAACATTTTCCAGTTTTCCCGCAGAAACTTTCAATTTTCCGGGATAAAAAGTATCCTATGTTTTATTCTAGGGTATAAGCTGTCTCCAAATTCTAAATTTCATCTAAATCCGTCCAGCCGTTATCGCGTGAAAGCTCCCCCAAACAAACAAACAAACAAACAAACAAACAAACAAACACAACTTTTCACTTTAATATATCAAATCAAATCAAATAAATCAAAGCAAATAATTTATTTATAAGAATATTGTAAATACAGATGTTTATAGTTCATTAGATCAATATTCAACCGTTCCCGGCGTACAAATATTCATAATTATTTTATAACAAACACATGGAAATAAGATTAATCATGCAATTAAAAAAAAAACAGAATGTCACAAATACAATTGAAAATAAAATAATGAATAAAATTGAATTAATTATGTTTGAATAAAATTGGGTAAAATGTCAGACAACTTAAAAATACATTATAATTTATCATCTATGAATTCCCTAACTGAATAATAGCATTTCTGTTTCACAAATTTTAAGAGTTGGTATTTAAACATATTATAATTTAACTCTTTGTAACTGTTGGGCAATTTATTGTAAAGGCGTATTGCCATACAGTAAACATTGTCACTGTATACCCTTAATCTCTGATTAGGTACATACAATTTAAATATATTCCTATTATTAACTCTGGTTACAACTTCTTTATGTCTGCTGAAATACTTATCATTTTTGTATACAAAAATGCAAATTTCATATATATAGAGACAGGGTAAGGGCAATATATTTTCATCTTTAAACAATGGCTTACAGCTGTCTAAGGGCTTTGCTTGGCACAATGCTCTCAGACACTTCTTTTGTGTTATGAAGGCTCTCCCTGCGTCCACAGAATTGCCCCACATTATGATACCGTAGCGAAGACGTGAGGATACGTAACCATGGTAGGCGCTAATTGCAGCCTCCATTGTGGCTACATGTCTTAAGCGATAAAGCACATACACAAATCTTTCCAGTTTTGCACATAAACTGTCTACATGTTCTTTCCAGTTGCAGTGATTATCAATTGTTATTATATGGGTATGGATTCCGCCTATTTTTACATAGGCCGCGGGGTTTATCTGAAAACCTCAGTCTAGTAAATGTGTGTATGTGGTCGAATGTTTTTTTCATTCCTTCGTTCAATATTTAAAATGTTATTAAGACTCATCCTTACCTTAATGTAATCATAGACTGGACTAGCCCCATGCGGGGACAGTTCAAACACCCCGAGGCAGTAGACGCCGTCTTTCTGCTGGAGACAGCGATCGTGGTCGTCGAGGTGGAACAAACTAGGGAGGCGCGCATTGTCTTCAACTGGAACGATGATTATTTAGTTTTAGTTTATTTTCGAACTGTTTAGAAAAGGGTGGGGCAAAACTGGGAAGTGAGGGTGAGGGGGGACCAAAACGCACAATACAGCAATAAGCTAAGCACCAACCTCGCTTATTTGAATCACTTTTGAATCATGTTACCACGTTTTTATTAAGTCGCTTTTTTGTTTGTCTGATTGTCTGTCTGTCGTTTCTGGTGAAATCTTGCACCTCAAATTTGAGGCACATCCCGGTTAGCTATCCGGCTGTTTTTTTTTTTTTTTACAAAATATCTACAATTTAGAGTTTGGAATATTATCCCGCAGGAACTCTCTATTTTTTCTGGATAAAAAGTATCCTCAATTTTACCCCATCATATAAACATTGTCACTGTATACCCTTAATCTCTGATTAGGTACATACAATTTAAATATATTCCTATTATTAACTCTGGTTAAAACTTCTTTATGTCTGCTGAAATACTTATTTTTTGGAATGAAAAGTAGCCTATACTACTACATATATGTCCTACCTCGTAGTATGAACTCAAATCATACCAAGTTTCATTTAAATTCATTCAGTAGTTTCGGCGTGATGCCTAGCCAAGATACAGACAGACAAATAGACAGAAAAGAAAAAAATAATAGTTTTGGCTTCAGTATCGAACCTAGAGTACGGTCCAAAAAAAAAATTCAAAATATCTTCAATGTACAGAACTGGACCCGTTACAGTTTTATTATAAGTATAGATGATTTGAGTTTATACTACGAGGTAGGACATAGGATACTTTACATCTCGAAAACTTTATGGGTGGAGGATAGAGGTTGAATGGACGGATTTTGATACAACTTGGCACTGCCTTAAGTTATATGATGGGTTAAAATTGAGGACAGGATTTATCCCGAAAAAGTAAAGGGTTTCTGCGGGATATGGGTCCAAAGTTATGTAAATGTTTAGGTAATAAAAAATTCTGTTTGGGTGGTTCTCTATATTCGATACTGGAGCCATTTTTTTTCCTTTTTTTGTTTGTTTTTCTGTTTGTCCGTGTCTTGACCGCGCATTGCACCCAAACTACTAAATGAATTCAAATGAAAAACATGCTCTTGGGTGCTTAAAAAAGGTATTGAACAACTTTGTTTTTTGTTTTCGTGTCTTTCTTTCTGTTTGTCTGTATGTTTGTTTGTTCACGCATCACGTAAAAACTAATGGACCGATTGCAATCCGGTTTTCATTGTTAGATAGCTTAGGGTTTGATTTAAATCTGGTGTAATTGGTATCTCAATCCGGTGAGTTAGAAGCCGAGCAATTGATAAAAGTATTTTTGACGGCTGAAGAAATTTTGTTCATATGAGGACCAATATACCAACATTTGTTTGCATATTGTTCCTTGAATAGCACATTATGGTACTTTGAACCTAAAGAAAAGACCACGCGTGCGAAGCCGCGGGTACAGCTAGTATTCGATAATTGGTGTGGAAATGTCCCGAATATATTATTATTATAAGTATATTATAATTGCCCAAGGTAAACATATTGTTGGACAACTTCAAGAGGTGCCATTGACTGCAATCGGTTCCGTGTCAATAAGATCGTTATACAGATCGTACCTACCTATATTTAGATATACTCTTAGGTTAGAGCAGTCTATGCTAAACATGGTGTTTAGTATTTATACTTGATTGTGCTCTGTTACATTTCCTCTAATTAATACAGTTTAATTATTTATTATTATTAATTAATTATTATAATGTTCGGAACCTTGCGTAGTATTAACTCAACAGGCTATAGGCCCAGAACATAACCAGGACCATAAACTACTACGAATTACATAAAAAGAAAATGCCCTAATACAGATTATGGAAAGGGAAGAAACTGACAGTTATATACATTAATGTATTTGGGCTGAAAGCGTACGCGTACTATAGTAGGAACCAATCTTTATGGCGGCTGTGAAGCGCGCTGCGAGTGTGACTTCGCGCTTGTACAGTAAGGTTCGCAATTATTAGAGTAATTTTTTTACTACCTACTTGTAGAACATGCTAATAATAAGAAACATTTTATTACACCAGAATTATGGAACAAATATACAAGAATTTAATTTAAATATAGGCAAAACGGGTGGTCTTATCGCTAAAAGCGATCTCTTCTAGACAACCTTTGGATAGAGAGAAATTACGAATTAAAAAAGGACAGTAGTGCAAACAATACAATAAATCATGCAACATAAAAATGAATATACCTACATACATATTTAATAAACTACATTAATCATACTTACTTACATGTCACATGCAAATAATGGAATGATAAAAAAATGTTATATCTATAGCTATGTTTCTAGTAGCTAAATTAGCGTCGACACTTACGCGTTAACCTATTCATTATGTTTTAACCAATCATGAAATTATGTTGACGTACGTCAACACAATAGTATTAATATCGCAATATATGCTGATATCGTTTTGGTGGATTGTATCGCTTGGTAACAAACAACTTTGAAAAAACTAACTAGACTGTACTTGAACAGAATCGCATGCATGTGTGCAGCGTACGGATGTAGCATGCACACAAGCACAAATGCGGCGGGCGCGAACGGGATGCGGTGGGCTAGCGGGAGGGTGTGCCCCGGCCTCTCACCTCTCCAAAGCCCGCTTACACCTACAATTTGCTATTGCGCAGCGCCTTGCGCCTAACTTCTCAGCCGCCATAAAGATAGGTTCCTACTCTACAAAAATTATAGTTACCAGAAGAGGAAATTCGACTCAAGCTCCGAATCAATAATTTTCCTGGGATATGATGTATAATATAAAACCTATAGAATACAAGAATCGAAGACTAGAAGAATGACTAGGAGAGTGACTAGTGACCTCAAATTAATGAAATAAATGGCGTTCAAGCAAGAATATAAGGAGATATTTGATAATTCAGACGAAATTGATGTTCATCAGATATTTAGTTGACTTGAATTTGCCCACTAGAAGTCATGTAGAAAAAGAAAAAGAGAGTAGAGCTCCTCTTAAAGCAAGAGATGAAACAAGTGCTAGAAGATCACCTGAGAGAGTGCATCAACCAGAAAAAGAGAGAAATAAAGGTACAGTTTCGTACCTTTATTTCTCTCTTCAGGTACTATTGATAGAGTTCCCGTAAAAAAGAAGAGGAAGATCGAGATTAGTTCGTACTGAACCACTACCTTGCTACGCGTACGCACGCGCAGTATGCGCGTGGTAGTGCACGTGGTAGCTTTTACGTGCACGAGCAAGATAGTAGAAACAAATTAATAGAGAAGAAATTAATAGAGAGATTATTAATAGACAGAAATTGTGAAAATAAGTCACATGATGAAGAAAAAGCATTAATAGCGGAGATAGCGACTATTGAACCGTATGACGAGGAATTAAATTGAAAAGACAGACGATATTAGTGCATGGAAAAATGCTTTAGAGGATGTATGAATATCTAGCACAGATTAAGAATGGTTGAAGGGAAATTGTGCCCAGACCACCAAATCGTAAACAAATTGGGAGTCGATTCGTGTTTAGTACTAAAACTACTGGAAACAAAGTGCGACTCGTCGAAAAGGGATGTTCCCAACGACTAGTAGAGGATTTCTATGAAACGTCTTCTCCCGTAGTGAGGTCATAAGACTCATAGCTGCATTGTCAGCGAAATATGGATTAGAGATCCATCAAATGAACGTATTAACCACTTACCAAAATGTTTCACTGGATGAGGATGTACTTATGGAAGTACCAGATCAACTACGCGAATTTCTAGACAAAGTACTCGCAAACCACAAGATTGGTTAACGGGGAAAGGTCATAAGTGACTAGAAGATAATTCAGACAGCTAAACGCTGGAATAAGGCCCTGAATGAATGTGACAATGGTGTGTATTTATTAAAGAAGTATATATATGGTTTGAGTCAATCTGGATTGCAGAATATTGGTTTTGAGGCAATACCTCAAGACCCATGTGTGTTTGAAGAAGAAAAAAGTGAGTGAATAATGTTAGCTGCTATTTATTTTTATAATATTATTGTTCTGGCGACGAATAATAGTGTATGGTTTTGTGACTGAAAGCAAAGATGATGGGAAGAATTAATCATTGTTTAGGCATTGAATTTACTCGTGATGAAGGAGACAGAGTATTCTTCAATCAGAGTGTATTATTTAAAAAAAAGTTTTAGGCCGGTTTGGAATGAGTCTATAATGACCCCTTTGGATGCTAATGTGAAATTGAAAAAACCGAAATATGTGAAAAACGAATTGATGATTTGGGTTGGGTTTGGGTTTGTCCACAAGGCCAGACATTGCCTATGCCATAAATTATCTTAGTCAATATACAATTGACAATCGTACAAGTATGTCGTATTCTGGAGTCGCACTTATCTTAGCAGGTACTCTAATTAGTTGGGAAGCACGCAAACAACGGAACATTGCTCCGAATACATGGCCCTCTCCAAAGCTATAGAGGAAGCCATACATTTTAGTGATATTTTGAATAATGTCGGAATGGAGTGTGAATGCGTCACATTATTCAATGATAACCAGGGTGCAATAAAGCTTGCTCAAAATAAGAACTATCGCTCGCATACAAAGCATATTGACGTGAGACACCACTTTATTCAAGATTTGTGCGAACAAGGTATGATTACTTTGAAATACTTATCACATGGTCACCCTATTGTATGAATGGCCTAAGCAATCAGCCATTCGCAAAGTCTGCCGTATTTGTCTTTAAAAAGATTAATTGTATCTTTATTTTTATATATATTTCGTTACATACGCATTGGATGATTCTGTAATGTTACAGTTGTAAATAAATAAATGAATTAATTGTTAAATGGCGGAAAAACATTCAGGCCGTTAGACGATAGCACTAAAAAAGCCTAGGCAGTTTATCAAACGGCAGATTAAGCTATCTGCCTGCGACAGTTATACCGCCATCGGTCGGTCGTCAGAGCTTCCTTTTTTTCGGCAGGATGCACCACGGGCAGGTAAGGTTGGTAAAGGCTTTTAGGTGATAGTACACCCCATACATCCCATGATGTTCGGATAAGGATGATGATGAAAGTATCTTGTGTCATTCCAGAACCAAGCAATCGTTCTTCTACGATTTCAACGTTCGAAATACAGACCTAAACATAATTTATACCATTTGCAGTTTTGACTTCGCGCAATGGCTTGTCTCCATAAAAGAGCTTGGATACTAACTTATATACTATGTATAAAAATTCCTTGCTAAATACACTATTCGATTCCTATATCAAAAAGTAACAAATATGACCGGAACGTCTTTTGAGACTGGACTTATAGTTTAGGAGTAAATCGAATAAAACTGTTTTTTAATGGACTTCACAAAATGAGACGGTAGTCTATACTTGTAATAAAACTGTGACGGGTCCAATTCTGTACATTGAAGATATTTGAAATTTTCTTTTGGAGGGTACTCTATATTCGATACAAAAGCCAAAACTGTTTTTTTTTTCTATTTTGTCTGTCTGTCTGTCTGTCTGTCTCTCTGTATCATCACGCCGAAACTACTGAATGAATTTAAATGAAACTTGGTTTGATTTGAGCTCATACCACGAGGTAGGACATAGGATACTTTACATCCCCAAAAATTTATGGGCTCTCGCAGGATATGGGTTAAAAATTATTTAAAAGAACACGTACCACGCTGAAACTAATAGACGGGTTTTGATGCAACTTGGCACAGTGTTAAGTTATATGATGGGTTAAAATTGAGGACACGTTTTATCCCGAAAAAATAAAGGGCTTTTGCGGGATACGGGTCCAAAGTAAAGTTAATATATATATATATTAACATTTTTTATATTATATATATAATAAATAATATTTTTTGGATGGTTCACTATATTCGATACTGAAGCCAAAACTTTTTTACTATTTATTTTTATCTGACAGACAGAAATGAATAGTCTATTTGTCCGTATCTTGACCGCATAGAAACTACTGAATGAATTCAAGTGGAACTTGGTATGATTTGAGTTCATACTACGAGACATTGGATACTTTTCATCCCGAAGAATTAAAGGGTTTTCGCAATATAGGGGTTGAAAGTTATTAGAAAGAACACGTATTAAGCTGAAACTACTACACGGATTTTTTGATGCAAATTGACACCATCATATATCTATACCTACAATAAAGCAATAGGTACGAAAAGGCTATAAAAAGAAGATAATAAAAAAATGCTAATGGGTGCTTAAAAACACATGTTTTTATTTATATACATACTTGCTGTGCCTGCGGCTTTGCTCGAGTAGTCACTTCATATAAAGGTAGCCCACACGTGTTATTCCAGGACTAAAAGTATCTTTATCCACTACCTTGCTACGCGTGCGCACGCGCAGTATGCGCGTGGTCGTGCGCGTGGTAGCAATATACTAGACTAGCTGCACCCGCGGCTTCGCAAGCGTGGTTATTTCTTTAGGTTAAAAGTACTCTATCTACTATTCCAATACCTAAAATATCAATATACCAACATTTGATCAAAATTCCTTCAGCCATAAAAAACTTTTTATCCATTGCTCAGCTTCTTCTCATCTGTTTGAGATACCAAGAACACCAGTTTTTAATTCTAACCCTAAGCTATACAGTGAAAATTGCATCGCAATCAGTCCAGTAGTTTTTACGTGATGCGCGAACAAACATACAGACAAACAAATAAACAGATAAACAGACTGAAACGAATTTTTGAAACGTTATATTCTTGTTCAGTAGCTTATTTTAAGTACCCTAGACCATTTCTTTTTTAATTGTCTTCTTTGTACAGACTTTTTCGTTCTTATTGCTTTATTATAAGTATAGATAGATATATGTATCGTTTTTTAACCCCCGAACAAAGAGACGGGTGTTATAAGTTTAGGGTGTTTATCACTCTGCGTCTGTGGCATCGTAGCTCCCAAGCGAATGGACCGATTTTAATGCGTTTTTTTCTGTTTGAAAGCTGATGATGGAGATGGTTCTTAGCTATAATGGGGGGAAGGTGATAAGGGGAGAGTAGAGAAAAGGGTGATGAGAATGGTAGCTTCCAATAAATGGACCGATTTTGCTGTAATTTTTTATATTTAAAAACTTATGTGATGGAGATGTTTCTTACCTATAATGTGGGTGAAGGGGGGGGGGGGTCGTTGGCTATTTTTAAAAAAAAATTGTGCTTGTTTTATATATACCCATATTATATACGGGATGGATTTTAGAGACGGGGTAGTAAGCGCAGGTACCTTAACCATTCTAGTTACAAGAAAACGTTCCTTGGAGACCATAACTTTTTGCGATATTCTGAACTGTTTTCACAGATTTGGAAAAAAAATACAGTCAGCAAGAAAATGGTAATTTTACATAAAAACTTTTTTTGATACCAGTCAATCCTGTTTCTTATAAGGATCAAAATATTTATGGGACCTACTGAGGTTTGTGTACTAGAAATATTTATGGGACCTACTGAGGTTTGTGTACTAGAAATATTGATGGGACCTACTGAGGTTTGTGTACTAGAAATCTCAGAAATTGCGAAAAACTTTTCCCATACATTTTGTACCATGTAGTTACAGGAAAACGTTCTTAGGAGACTCTGCTTAACATTTTGTACCATGTAGTTACAGGAAAACGTTCTTAGGAGACTCTGCTTAACATTTTGTACCATGTAGTTACAGGAAAACGTTCTTAGGAGACTCTGCTTAACATTTTGTACCATGTAGTTACAGGAAAACGTTCTTAGGAGACTCTGCTTAACATTTTGTACCATGTAGTTACAGGAAAACGTTCTTAGGAGACTCTGCTTAACATTTTGTACCATGTAGTTACAGGAAAACGTTCTTAGGAGACTCTGCTTAACATTTTGTACCATGTAGTTACAGGAAAACGTTCTTAGGAGACTCTGCTTAACATTTTGTACCATGTAGTTACAGGAAAACGTTCTTAGGAGACTCTGCTTAACTTTTAGAGATATTTTGACCTGCATTTACAGATTATGGAGAAAAAAATATAGTCATCAAGAAAATAGGCATTTCACAAATAAAAAGACAATGGATTCTGTTTCTTACATGAATCAAAAATCTCCATCGGATCAACAGAGGTTAGAGGTTAATTTTTTAATTGCTTTTTCATCGGTTTGTGAGCTAATCGGGAAGTGCTCGAAACTTGAATTGCAAGATTCCAGGACTACATACATAGATACATACATACAAATGAAGTTAAATAAAAGCTTTTAAAAATGGTTATGGTTAGGTAGTTCGAACGTCGCTTACCAGAAAATAGTTCACTATTTACTCCAGCAACTAAAACTAACAATATGAACAACGCACCCATCATGCCTTCTACTTAGTAACTGACCACATGCGTAGATAAGATATACAAGTAAAAAACAGCATTAATCTCTATTAATGCTGTTTGTAACCTGTTCTCTAACAGGTTACCAAAAATAAAAACAACATTACTATGTAAATAATTAAATATCTGTACAGGAAGCATAGACATATTTATTTACACAGGAAGTTTTGCTTGTATAAATCTACTCATTAATTAAGAGGTTTGAAAATTCGTTTGTTGTTGAATCTAATTTCCGGAACTACAAGCCTTTCACTGCTATTTACTGTGAAGAAACATATTAAGTACCTACCTATTTACCTATAATGATGCTATGTAATTGCTTTGTAAGAAACATAAGTCTAATTAAAAAACAAATATTAAAAAAATGGTGTTACGACCTTATTTTTTTAACGCATGTTTTTTTCCCTTTTTCCCCTGTTTTTTATTGCTTTGTCATCGTTTCGAGCAACCCTGAAAGTTTAAGCCGGATCTAATCGGGAAGAAACAGAAATACATAGATAAATCGATACATACATACAAGTGAAGTTATCTAAAAGCTTATAACAAAAGTTTTAAAAAAATAAAAAAGGGAATGGACCAGGGAGCACCAACGCTAGTACTGTTTGTTGTTTGTTTTTCGTATGAGGTAGTGCTGGCCTCTGATATCAGAGTTTATCAAGCCGCCCGACAGCCTCTGACATGACTTAACGACTGTTATTAATCAATAACAGCCGGGACCGACAGCTTAACGTGCCCTCCGAAGCACGGAGCGATGGAAAACCGCACATAACTTCGAAAAGTCATTGGTGCGGGAGCTTAGGTTTTGAACCCGGTATCGTTGGATTCTAAATTGCACTATAGAACCGTTAGGCCACAATGGCTCCAGTACTTACCTATGTTGAAAACGACCAAGCGAACCGAACGTGTTTCTATCGAGCGCTGACCTCAGAATCAATACATATAGTACCTACTATTGGCTCGGTGAGCCGTAGACCTCGTTCCCTTGTGATTTAATGTGACACAGGAAATGTGCGTTTTTTTCCATTATTTTCCACCACATCACACCCCCGACCTATTGAAGTTTTATGCGTCTTAATAAGGGTAACAAAAAAGTTACATGACTATTTAGAACATTTTTTGAAATGCCTGAAATATGTATTTTTTTTCGTTTTCAACCCCCATAAATCCGCAATTTTGAAAAATTTCGAAATACTGTATTAACAAAAAAATACATTTAAATATCGAACCTGCTCATAAAACTCAAGACTCGTTTGAGAAATGCGACCTGGGCCATTATTCTCTAAAAACAGTCACACGCGTAACGCGTCGTGCTGTGGAATCGTTCAGAAAAGTACGGCAATTCTCGAACATGCACGAACAATTCCACGCAGATATCTTAACGCAGCGCTTTACGTGGCTGAGTGGCAATAGAGAATAACGGCCCTGTAGAGGAGAACAGATGGACATCCGCCGGACATACAGAAGCATTTTAGCCAAGCGGAAACGTAGACGCTTCGCGCACGCTCGTCAACTAAGTACCTATACGTAATAGATACGTTATGTTAGTGTTAGTATGGAAGAATTTTCTTCTTTCTAGCGAACGCCTTAAAATAGTGACCTACTTAATAGTACTAAGTACCTATTAAGCGACGGCTGTTACAGTTAGTGACTGGATGAGCAGAGCCGAAGATCGGGCTCAGTGGCGTTCACAAGGAGAGCCCTACGTCCTGCAGTGGATGAAAACCTACGGGCTGACGATGAAGATGAATTAATATGATTTACGTAGTAACATATACATCAATGAGTTTATGCGAATATTATGCGATGTTACTTGACGAGTTTTGTAGGTAGGTACGCGTTGTGCTATCAGGTTATGCAGATTAGTCGTGGATTAGAATAATTTCAAATTTTAAAGGGATTCTTTGAATAACTTATAGTATTTTTAACATAAATAATATTTTTATTGAGATTTATAGCGAGCAAATCTTTTTGAGAATTAAAAGAATTACTTTAAAGAATTACAGAAGTTTTTCTAATCTTGGTTAAACATCTTTTGATTTATATGTTGCTAGCTGATGCCCGCGGCTTTGCACGCGTGGTCATTTCTCGAGGTTAAAAGTAGTTTATGTGCTATTCCAGGACCTAAAATACCAATATACCAACATTTGATCAAAATTCCTTCAGCCGTTAAAATATTTTTTATCGATTGCTCGCCTTCTACTCATCGGATTGAGTTACCAAGTTACCCAGTTTTGAAGTCAAACCCTAAGCTATCCAACAGTGAAAACCACATCGCAACCGGTTCAGTAGTTATTACGTGATGCGCGAACAAACATACAGACAATCATACAAACTAACAAACAAACAGACAGACATGATTTGAAAAAATGATCTATTCTTGTTCAGTAGCTTATGTAGACATTTATTTTTTTAATTTTCTTTTTTTACAGACTTTTTCGTTAATATTGCTTTATTATCCATCCATACGAATAAATAAAAGTGAAACGTTGTCTGTTTGTTTGTTCGTTTGGGGATTTTTCACGCAATAGATGGATGTTACAACGCAGATATTAAATATAATACAATGGCTCAAAGCAAATAACTTAAAAGCAAATATTGACAAAACCAAATTAATACAATTTAAAAATAGGGGAGCCAATAAAGTGCATCTCAAAGTTGTTTACAATGTTCAGACAGTAATAGAAACTACTGAAACATCATTCTTAGGTATTGTGCTCGATGACAATTGCTCATGGAAATCTCATATCGAAAAGATTTGCAATAAAACAGACTAACGAAAGAAACTAACAAATGAAACTGCTCTTAAAGCCTACCACGGCTATGTAGGTTCTAATCTGAGGTACGGTATCTTACTGTGGGGTAATTCCGTTGTGGTAAACAGAACCTTCATAGCACAGAAGCAATGTGTGCGTGCCATTTATGTGTGCCCGTTGACAACCTGCAAGCCTCTGTTTAGGGAACTTAATTTGTTAGCCCAGTCTGTACATCTACTAAATTTGTAAATTTGTTAAAGCCCACCCCTCACTTTGCACAAAAAATAAGAGAAATGTAAATTTAACACCAGATTTCCAAAGAAACTAGTTCTGCCTGGTAGTAAACCGATGTTATGTAGCAGAAATGTAAATTGTATGTGCATTAGAATTTTCAATGCCCTGCCGTTAGAAATTAAAATTATTAAATGGTGGTAAATTTAAAAGCAAGCAACATTCGTGGCTGCTACATGCTTTTATTCTGTTACAAAATTTTTGACATTTAAAGCTTAGTGTGACATTTATAATTTGTAATGATATACCTCTAATTTAATATATGATTATTTTGACATTATTAATTTTAATTTGCTATGTTGACATTCTAATTTGGAATTGATTAATGTGCATGCTTATTAAATTATTAAAACACTTACCATGTACATGAATAAAATGATACTAATTTGACTTTGTTAAACATATAATATTGCATGCCAGAAATGGTTAATATGTTGGAATCTATAAAAAAATACAGCTTTTGTACCATATTACAGCAATAAATAATTGTACGATTGTATCATTGATAATGGCTGGACGGACTTTGATCAAATTTGGAATGGAGATAGCATATAACTTAGAATAAAACATAGGATACTTACTAGTATTATCCCAGAAATTTTTAATTTTCTACGGGAAAACTTGAAAATGTTGATTACTCACTGTAAGGAACGGTTGTCATGGAAACAAAATAACAAGTCTGTCAAAAAACTTCAAGAGCATTGGTGCTATACCTGCTTGTGTATTGGTTTTTAAAATCCTAGAAGAACATAGGATGCTTTTTTTCGCTATAAACTGTAGTCCGCGCGGTCAAAGTCGCGGGCGGGAAAACTAGTAAGTATAGATAGATATTGATATATATAGATAGATAGATAGATAGATATATATAGATAGATAAAGTTTTTTTTAAAGAATTACAGTAGCTTTTCATATGTTGATTTATGTGTAAAAATATATTCCTAAAATCTAAATCGTATTACGTTTACCACTATTATTTATTATGTGACCATAAGCAGAGTAGTAGGTACTACTTTAAATTTTTAACCCCTAGAGGTTATATAAGTGTAAAAAACCAGGGGTCACTTGGTTTTTTGCCGCTAAAATCTTTGGTTTTTCTCAAAGCTATTTGTGACGTGCATTCTACTAAGTCGACAGTACTTAGGACTACTGTCGACTTAGTAGAATGCACGTCACCATTAGGAACTCCTAAGTTGTCCTAAGTAGCTCTTAAATGCATCCAGATATTGGTTATTTGCACACGCAGTTTTATTTACCTTTTTTTTGTTTTACTAGCTGTACCCGCGGGTTTGCCCGCGTGGTAATTTCATTTAAAAGTAGCTCATACGTGTTATTCGAGAACCAATAGTAATTATAAAGTACAATATACTAAATATCTTCAAAATTCGTTCCGCCCTCATATAGTTTTTATCGATTGCTCAGCTTCTACTCATCGGATTGAGATACCAAGTATAGCAGTTTTTAAGTCATGAGCTATCTAAGTTATCCAACAGTGAAAACTGCATTGTAATCGGTTCAGTGGTTACGTTATGCTGTTGTTTGTATGTTGTATGAGGTAGTGCTGGCCTCTGACGTCAGAGTTTGTCAAACCGCCCGAGGGCCTCTGACATGGCTTAACGACTGCTATTAATCAATAACATATATATTCGACAGCTTGACGTGCCCTCGATGTATGAGTTATGTGCGGTTTGCCTGCGATGGAAAACCGCACATAACTTAGAAAAGTCATTGGTGCGGAGCCTAGGTTTGAACCCAGTATCGGTAGATTCTAAATTGCACTATAGAACCATTAGGCCACCATCGCTATCTACATGATGCTCTAACAAACATACAGAAAAACAGCAGGCCGTATAAAAAAAAACGATGTCAAAAATCCGCCAATTTTGCCAACTAATGAAGTTGTTCGGAAGGCCAAAGAACAGCGACTTTTAACTAAATATGGATTGCAGTTTGGAAACCCTGCAATGAATTTGCTCAAAAGCGCTGAACACGGTAAGCTAGTCGGTTGCATACAATCCATCGGGTTGCATAAATTCAACTGCATATATTGGCTTCCTGAACAACTTCAAATCTATGTTTCCCGTGTCCGCAATTATCCTCATGCCACATTAACAATCGATGCTACAGGTGGCATCGCGAAACGCGACAAATCACGGAAGCCACACATCTTCTTGTAACAGTGCGTACTCGTGACGCGAGAAGGTAGTGTGCCAACTTTCCAAATGGTTTCAGCCGACCAACGATCGATCATTGTTAATTCCTTCTTGAGCCATATCCTCGCTGCAAACGCTCCGATTCCGCCAATTGTTGTTACAGATTTTAGCTGGTCCTTGCTAATTGCAGTTGCGCAAGTATTTGGCGGCTGCGTAAGTTTGAACGATTATTTACAAAAGTGCTATAATGAATAGCGTTGTAATACAAATGAAGCAACGTCATTGCCATCAACGTGTATGCGTTTAGACGTTTGTAACCTGATGTCCATGATTACGCAATGGCCCAGCTTGAAAGGTAAGGTACGATGTGGTACGACGATTTTATAAGCGGTGTATCGGAAAAGCTCACCAAATTACGAATCTAGAAGACCTATCCTATTTCATAGAATCTGTACTTGTTGTTGCTCTCAGCAAATGCATTGGTTCTGAATCGAGTGACAAACTTCTGCCATCAGTGAATCGACTGCTTTTTCTGAACAGCAAAATCAAAGGAATCGAACTGAATAGCGATGACGATAGTGAAACTGGCGATCAAAGCGACAAAGAAGCTGGTTACACAAACAATGGCGAATCTGACATTGACGCAGAACAGAATGCCGTGGAATGTGAATCGGAAATAACAGGATGGAAATCTTGGCGTGATAAATTGTATGATGCAGCTGTGAAAATCGCTGATCAGTCGTGTAAGGGTGACACGATTAATGCATGTTATAACATTGATTTTGCCAAAAGGTTGAAAAGGTACCTTCTACCTTACTCACCTTTGTGGACTGCAATAATGGTGCCAGTTTTCAAAAGAGGCCCCTTGTTGCCACATCCGCTGCTGTTGAAGCAAAATTTGCAGATCTCAAACACCGTGAGTTTAAGGGTGAAATTCCAATGCGAATTGATCGATTTGTGATTCAACATCTTGAAAGACTTGATAATAAAATAAAAGAGCGTTGGCAGGCATCGGACGGTCCAACACAAAACGCAGACGTAATGTTGAAAGCTTTGGTAAGCACGAACCTTAACGAATCCTCTGAAACTTATTCTCCTTCCAAGGTTGAAGATGAGCAAAATAGTATGGAAGTCGATGATCCTCAGCACTCAACGATTGAGTTTGACGAACTTCCGTTCAACGTGAAATTATAAAATAATATATGTAGTTCTACGAAAGAAAGTACAAAAAAAAGGCTGCCCAGTTACGAGCATGAAGAAACTTTACCACACAAATCTGCAGGAATATTAACGGAACACATGATTGCTGTTGCCGATTCTTCGAGATGTTTGGACAATGCGACTTATTCTCAATCATCACTAGAGTAAAATATTCCAGCGGATAATGATTGGAATGTTCGAGAAGAATGGGGACACCAACACCAAGCAGAGAGATCTAAAAAATACTTCATCGAATAAAAAAAGTGCAAAGCCAACATATTTCGATGATTGTCCGGAGTGGGATTTTATCAAACATGCCACGACGGCTAACGTACCGATTCTTTTGAACGGCAATATAGCAGGATCAGTACGTTTAGAGGGTGCTTATTTAAATGTGACGTCAACGTGTGCGTTTGATTCGATTTTCCAGGGAATCCTAAGCGGCCTATTGGTAAATAAAATATATTCCGATAAGATGGAATCATCTGATTGTCTAATAGTGAATCTGGCATAGAGTGTCAGCGACATAAAAAAGATCATAAAAGACCATTAAATCATCAAAAATATCGTTCTGGCCAAGTTGGATTCTATAAACAAAAACCTCAAGGTAGGTGGAAAGACGTACGTCAGTGCTGCTGTAATCGATTACAGCATAGAAAACAAACACTATGTCACGTACGGGTTATCAGGGGGGTTTTGGTACAGATACGACGGCTTAATAAAAAAAACGCAGCGCTACAAACCCAAAGACCACAATAAAACCACATCTGATCATATACGCTATATGTGTCAACTAAGGTTGATAAGAGTATAGAAGCAGGAAGGACATTGAAGTCAATTTCTTTTCTGCTTCCATTTCAAACAAAATTGTGATTGAACCATAAAAAAATGACAATAAAAAACTTAAACAAAAAGGATTTTAATAAAAAAAATATAAAAAAAGTAAAAAAGCGATAAAATACGTGATTTTTTTTTATTAAAATATTAAAAAAGTTAAAAATAATGTAAAAAAAGGAAAAAAAAGAAGAAGGATATAAAAAATATAAAAGAAACAAAAAAGAAGCCAATTCTCAACACGCCCACGTCGTTGGCTTTGGGTTATGCTAAGATTGAGAAGTTGTTTTGTTGTTGTTCGTTGAGCAAGGTCCCTGAGAACCTTATACGTTTTACCCTCTTTCGATAGGTCTTGCGAGGCAAATTAAGTTAAAAATCACAACTATGCCACAACGATAGGTTAGCGCTCGAAATTGATTGATTGTATTTATTTTATATTTTTTACTTTCAGTAAACTTTATTTTGGGAAATGTATTTGAATGTTTTGGCTTTTTAAGCGATAGTTGATTTTTATAACGTTTTCAAAATTTTTATTGCGAAGAGGTCATAAAGTAGGCTAAATATATGTATGCCTTTAACTCGACATACGTACGTTAAAAGAGGAAGAGATTATTATGGCTGCCTATTGGCTGCCGTTGACTTAACTTAAAAGATTTTGTTTTGGTTTGCCATTGCTTTTTTTAGGCACTGAAAGTATACAGCCTACATGTGACGTCATTAGACGTCACATGTAGGCCAACGTCGCTATCAACTAGCAATCGCAAACAGTCCTCGATCTGCATTCGAGCGGAGTGTGTCAGTTCGAAATATTTTAGTTTTTGCCGATAGATGTAAAATGTGCGGTGAAAACTTGTCTAAACGACACTAGAAAACACATGAAACTAAAATGTAACTTATATTTCACAGGTACTTAAGTCAGTTTTACATACTTTTAGACGGATTTAATATTATGTTATAGCGGGGGTGAGGATCGCACGAGACGTGCTGTTGCGTCTGTAGTTGCGTGCCGCATCTCACTGCCCCACCCGCCACATGTGCCACTGTGGCACATTGAGTAGTGATGTGCCGCGCTGTCTATATTATGGCTTGGCATTTTGACGTAAAAGCGAAGTCAAAGTTAAAAATTATTCCGATGCTCTAAAATGTTGATGTTGAGATTTTTGTGTGGGTAGCTTAGTGTTAGTTATGTTATACAAATACAGTAAAAAAACGGAATGTTATGTATATAGACATTTCTATCTCTGATTAAATTTAAAATGTATTTTTTTATTCTGATTTAACTACATGTCACCCTAATATTATAGCATCACACCAATAATATTCCTTTAAGTGATCTTAAGGGAATAGTACCTTAAAAATATCTCACTCTGGAAGATATAACGACAAGATATAAAGTGACTGATTATACGGATAATATAACGAACATATCATCGTATTTTTAGATTAATATTTCAAACATCCTCACACATCTGCTCTCTATACCCGTCTTTTTAAACAAGAACCGTACAATAATCACCTAGTACATCTGTTGAGGGCAGTAACAAAAAATATGTAGAGATACGGGTTAATCTAATGAAAAAGAAACTTAAAGGCAGCTGTACAATCATCGTCATCATCATCATCATGTCAGTCTTTATAAGTCCACTGCTGAACATAGGCCAAAAAGCGATAATTAGCCACCACCATCCACCGACTTCCTGCGATGTACAATAAGCTGACTATTTTCAAAAAGCAATAAAATAAGTGTTTTTATATATATTTCATTTTTTATTTATTCAATTTAAAAACAGAAATCAAATTACTATATTTATTATTTGGTTCGTTTTTTTTCATTCACTATTTTTCTGTATTACTAGCTGAATCCTGCTGTACAACCGCGATGAAAAATAATGACGATGGAGAAAAGTAGCTAAATGCTCATATTTATACCAAATTTTATCAAGATCGGCTCAGTCATTTTGTCGTGAAAAGGTAACAAGCAGACCTCTCTGTCTGCCTGTATAGAGGGAGTAACTTTCGAATTAAAAATATTATTACTAAAGGAAACTGTGAGATTTTTGTATTTCTATAAGCCAGTAATAGGCAGGCACCGTGCCCGTCGAATCCGCGTCGTGACGTGACGCCCTCTTTAATGACATGCGCGCGAGCGCTTGCAGGCATCCCTACTCGTGATCTGTATATACATTAATGAACGTAGCTACACGACAACTGCCTACGATTCGCACCTAGGCGGTGCGGCTATAGCCGCATAAATAATGTACAGGCATGTAATATTTCGTTTTTTTTTTTGAATTAATATCGTCCTTTTTGTCTTTACATAGGTACCTATAAAGGTACCAAATTCTGTGACAGGCTTAAAAAGGCAGAAAAAATAAATTGATATGTTTAAGGTTAAAACACCAGATTCATTTCAAAAAAGTATCAGGAACTGTAGCATTCAGCTGCATGCGAAAAGAAATCTCATTTATTTTTGATTCGCTGCAAAATGAACTATTACGGGAAGTTGGAACCATAGAGTTTTTTATGTAAAAACGCCAGAACTATTCCTTAAAAGTATCAGGAACTATAGAACTTAGCTGCATGAGACAATAACTCTTATTTATTTTAGATTTACTGCAAAATTATCTGCCATGGGAATTTGGTAGATCATTAGGTCAATTGACTTTATTTAGGTAAAAATGCCAGAACTATTCCTAAAAAGTATCAGGAACTGTAGAACTCAGCTGCATGCGAAAAGAACTCTCATTTATTTTTGATCTGCTGGACAATGATCTGCTAAGTTCACTGACATTCATCTGTGTGATGAGCAGCAATGTTTGTTTCCGAGTCATTGATGTGATATTCGTATTTATGTATGTTTATCCGTTATCTAGTACCCATATTACAGGGCATCCTAGTTTGGCACTAGGTAATTGGTGTGCAATTGTCCCAAATATATTATTATTATATTATTAATAAGTCCACTAATTACGAGGGCTACAGCCAGAGGATACAAAAAAATACAATATGTATTTTAAAAGCCTAAGTTTATTTAATAAAATTACAATTTGATTGTTAAAACAGTTGCTCGATGGTTGAATCAAAAGTGCTGTTAAAATTAGGTTTCATGCGGCAGGCGGTCAATGCTTCTGCTGCGTCGGCGCCTCGTGTCAGTGCAAAGTGCGTGACCTAGATTCCTAGACCTAAACACGTAGGCAGGCAACTTGTGCAACTTGTAAGTTGTTATTGTCAAACTGCGTTGTGTGCAGTTTTGGGGTTGCGTGGATGTGTAACACACATTCACGATAAAATACCCAATAAAATAAACATTAAATAATATACAAAGAAATTGATTTTAAATATTTTTTGTCTTTGAGTTAGTATGTTCGTTATGTACCTAATTTAGAATTCTAAACAGATATTTTACGAAGCCAATATGACTTGTTGCAAGCAAATTCTCATGGCAATATCGACTCCAACGCACCGTTCGAAGGACTGTGATAACAAGTTCTGATTGAAACAGGATGAGAGAAATTAAATGAAAATTTATTGCAGAAATCGTGTACAAATAGATCTTATTGGTAGCACCTATACTATAATGTAGTATGAACAATTTGTCCATAACGGACATACAATATTTAGAATACAATTTTATTAATAAATCACAATAATATCAATAAGAAAATGTCAGAAACTAAATAACAAAAAAAATATTAACATAAATTATTATTTTTATAAATTATTAGTAGTTAGTTTATTAGTTTTTTTTTATAAATTATTAGTTTAACTAAATAATAATAATTTTAATTTAAAAATAATTCCGTGACGTCATAAAAACATTTTCCAACAAGCCACTTATCAGTTTTGTTTTGAATTGCCTAAGTGGTAACTCTTTTATGTCCCTAGGTATTTTATTGTATATTTTAATTGTCATAACAAAACAGCCTTTACGACATAGAGCAGATTTGCTGGTAGGCAACAATAACCTTGTTGGGTCTCGATATTTTATTCTAGAGCTAGCTTTGTCTTTACAATGGTTAAAAAATATTGCATGTTCTCTAACGAAACAGCCTATTTGGATAATATATAGCCCTGTTAATGTTAATAAGTTTAATTGTATAAAAGTGGTTGCATGATACAATTTTTCCGACTCCACATATAGCTCTAATACATTTTTTTTTGAACAATGTAAGCTCTTTTGATGTGTGTGCAGTTACCCCAAATAATGAGACCATATATAAGTATCGGTGGTCGTTACGCTGGTATTCCGAACGCAATTTCACAGATAACACCGGGAAAGGAGACTATTTAGCCTATGGTGATGAATCAGAGTTCTTTTGGCTTCGTCATTTCAAGCTGGCTTGGATAACGTTTCTAAATCATTTTCGAGTAATTTTGGACAAACCATTGTCCATTGTTAATTTCGTCTTCAAATATTAATATAACTTGTGTAGTGAAAAAACCCCAATATTGGCGGGTTTTTTTTACCTTCTACTGTACGAGACCTACCCTCGCTTGAGCGCATCTACGGGTCTGCAGAAGCCTGATGGGTGCTACTTGCTGCTCCTCGACTGCTGCTCCACGACTGCTGCATCTCCACCACAGCTGCACCGTACCGCGGAACGCCTTTCCGTGCACGCCTCCAAAGCTGTCCTAAGCTGAAAGAGACAATAACACAAACATCGCCACACACTCCCTGAGATTATATCTCTTACATTTCTTTCTGATTACTGGTAGTTACCATCTATAATTATCTTCTTTTTCTTAATACCTACCGCCACTTCACAAGGCTTCTTATTTATTTTTCTTCTTTTACCTACACTGGCATTGCTACATCATGTCAACCTTTTTACTAAATAAATTACTATACTAAACTTCACTAAAGTACAAGTATCGTCCTACCGACCTCAATAAGAGTAAATTTATTCTGTCTAGAAATCGCTGCAATAGATTGTGTAGAGATGCTCAGCGTAACCATATTCACGAATCCGTTGATAACACAGATCCAGCAAAGGTATGGAAATTCTTAAGGTCTTTGGGGGTTGGTAGGTCTCGCTCGACATGATTCTATTCCGAACTCTTTAGATATCGACTCCCTTAACCAAAATTTCTCATCCTCATCTGGTATAAATGGATCTGATAAAACTAAAACTTTCACACTTCTTTCAACTACTCCAACTACTCACTTTTCTCCTTTAGGTTTCAGACAATTCTTGGTTGGTGATATTATGAAGAGTGTATTGTCTATTGTGTCCAATGCTGTTGGTGTGGACGGTATTAGCAGCAATATGATAACCCCGATCCTTGACATAATTCTTCCCATCCTTTGTCATATCCTCAACTACTCTGTAATAAATGGTGAATTTCCTTCTATTTGGAAGGAAGCACAGATTATTCCTTTACCCAAAAAAATCAACCCAAAATCCTTCTCAGAGTATCGTCCAATTTCCATTCTTCCATTCCTATTTAAAGTGCTCGAACGTCTTGTCTACAACCAGTTGAGCACATTCCTTATAAGAAATGACCTCTTTAACCCCTTCCAATCAGGTTTCCGTCCTGCCCACAGCACAGTTACTGCCTTAGTCAAGGTTATAGATGATATCAGATCTGGTATGGAAAATGGTCAGTTAGCTGTGCTCACCCTCCTTGACTTTAGTAATGCGTTTAATACCGTTGACTTTGATATTCTTCTGGGATTGCTGCGCTCTATTAACTTATCTCCACCAGCTATTGACTTTTTTCATAGCTATCTATTTGGTCGTAGGCAGAGGCTTCGCCTTGAAGACGCTTTATCTTCATGGTGTAATACAACAGCTGGCGTTCCGCAAGGTGGCATTTTATCTCCTCTTCTTTTCGCGACTTTCATAAACTCTATCTCTGATAAACTTTCCTCTTCCTACCACTTCTATGCAGACGATTTACAGCTCTAAAGCTCCTATTGACAAGCTGCATGAACCTGTAGAAACTGTGAATGCAGATCTAAGGCACATATCTGAATGGAGTAAAGCTTTTGGTCTAAAAGTTAACCCAACTAAAACACAGGTAATTGTAATAGGCAGCTCCCGTATGTTATCCAGGATTGATTGGACTAGCTTTCCATCAATAACTTTTGAAGGAATTGCAATACCCTTTAACAAGGTCGTAAGAAATCTTGGAGTGATCATGGATCAGACGTTGTCGTGGGGCCCCCAACTTGAGGCAGTTAGTGGCAAACTTATTGCTTCTGCTGGTGCCTTAAGGCGCCTTCAGAACTTCGTTCCAACGGCTACCAAAGTTGCGCTTGCACAATCTCTTCTGCTTCCAATCCTTGACTATGCTGACGCCTGTTACCTAGACCTAAGGGAAGATCAGCTAAATAAACTTGAGCGTCTCCAAAACTTTTGTATCAGGTTCATATTTGGTTTACGCAAATATGACCATGTTTCCAACTTTCGACATAAGCTCAAGTGGCTTCCTATTCGCCTTCGTCGGAATACTCACATTCTTTCCCTACTTTATAGTATACTTTTCAATCCTGCGTCCCCTCCATACCTCAAAGAATGCTTCCATTGTCTACACTCAGAGCATTCCCGGTCGTTGCGATCTTCAGAAAATCTACAGTTGAAAATACCCTTGCACGTTACAACATTCTACGATGCATCGTTTGCTGTACAAGCTGTTAGACTATGGAACAGTCTACCAGTCCTGATACGTCAGTCTCCATCATTAAACGTATTTAAGGAACGGATAAAAATATTTTACTCATCGCAAATTGGAATAAATTAAGTTATTGTGTTCAATTACTTTGTTTGTATATATATGTATTATATTAAGTCTATGTAGATGTGTGTATATATTGTATTTTAATATATTTCTATATGTGTAGTTATTGTTTAAGTTAGAACTAGATTAGTTGTTTAAGTTCATCTACCTTTTAGATTTATTTATTTTTGTTTATTATTGAGCACCATCGTCCATGACAATTAAATGTATTCCTCTCCATTCAACGGTTGTCTGGAAGAAATCGCTTTAAGCGATAAGACCGCCTATTGTACTCTATTTAAGTTAAATGTTTATTCTTGTGTATGATTTATTTGGTGTGCAATAAAGCGTTTATCTATCTATCTATCTAAAGTTAGGCACTCAGCCTCATAACATGAAACTATTAACTCTTAAAAAAAAACTATATCTAACAAGAGCAGGAATAAATAATTGTCTATCCTTTATCACTCGGAGACATCATAGTCATGCCCTAGCAGTAAGGTCCTCTTTTTCTTACTGCCACTTGGACAATCGTCTGCCCTGATGAGGGACCTCTTTCTACTATACACACTTATTTATTCCTAACTTTCCATAGTGTCCCTATGGACACAGGATTCTCCTAAAACACTTGTCGGGCGGTCGCACAAACCCGTTAACTGAAAGCCATATATGTCGGGCGGTCACACAAACCCGTTAACTGAAAGCCATATATGTAGGGCGGTAACACAACCCGTTAATTAAAGCCAAATGAGTACATTCTTTATATATATATATATATATATATATATATTTATTTAGGTTGTTCCGAAAATTTGTTTTCAATAGTTTTTCTGCATTTATAAAAAAACAAAAGGTATGTACACGAAGCTACAAATAAAACAACCAGTCCGGAGTGCAGGTGAGTATATTTAAAACGAAGTTTGCCGAGACCACTGCCGATTCACAATACACAAGCGTTTGCGCGATGCAGAAATGGCTCTTACGACGCTATCGCCATCTAGCGTGTGAGGTTCAAACTAAAACCATGAAAATATACATTTCGCTTCTCCATTCCGCCCACCAAGGACGAATATATATTTGTTCTTAATATAACCTCCTCCGCCCACCGTGAAGCGGTCATTTTTTGTAAGCGCTATTATTATAGCAGACCTTTAACATTAACAAAAATTAAAATAACTATTAAACATGAACATATACCAACAACAACACAGTATAAGTATTTTTTTCTTAAACCTGACACTTAATTAAACGGTTACAGGAAGTAAAATTAATTTAGAAGTTGGCCGTTTGATGACGGAACATTTTGTCCGCAACGTGACAACTCTTGTGATCCCATCCGAGCCTGGATGTTTAGTAATCACTCGGCCAAGAAGCCATCTAGCTGGTGGCAAGTCGTATTCCCTTACCAATACTACATTGCCTACTGCAGGTTCTGGGTTTTGGTATGACCATTTGTAACGGTGAAGAAAATTTCTCATATATTCTTGCGACCAACGTCTCCAGAAAATTTGCAACATTTTCTGGGTGAGTTGCCACCTACGCAAACTAGTTACCGTTGACGTCTCAAAATTATAATCAGGGGCAGTTATAATTGGCTCACCTACGAGAAAATGCCCCGGTGTTAAAACATCTCCCATTGAATCGGACTCCGAGTCAAGCCTTGACATTGGTCTGGAGTTAAGACACGCCTCTATCTGCGTTAAGACGGTGGATAACTCCTCTTAAGTTAATGTTGTGTCACCTATGACCCTTTTGAGGTGAAACTTCGTGGATTTAACTCCTGCCTCCCACAGACCGCCAAAGTTGGGTGAGTGAGGTGGAATAAAATGCCATGTAGTTCCATTCATAGCCAGAGATGAAGCTATCTCCTTCAGAATACCTGAACTTTCTGAAGCGAATAAAGCTTGCAGTTCACGGGAAGCTCCAACAAAATTTAAACCGTTGTCACTCCATATATCTGTACAATTTCCTCTACGAGCGACAAAACGTTTGAACGCAGCGAGAAATCCCTGAGTGGTTAAATCACTAACCACCTCTAAGTGCACAGCTCGAGTTGCCATACATACAAATAGGCATATGTATCCCTTGTATGCTTGGTGACCACGACCCTTTGTTGTTCGTACTTGTACGGGTCCCGGGAAATCTACACCGCTACATTTAAAAGCTCTATTTGGTGTAATTCTGGCAGCTGGCAATTGTCCCATTAATTGCGTAGATGTTTTTGCGTTGTGTCTGATGCATGTTACACACTTACGTACACAAGCTTTCGCTAAAGGCTTTGCTCCCAAAATGAAATATTTGATACTCAAATATTGCAACATTAGCTGAATGCCACCATGTAGAGTTCTTGCATGGGCATCGGATATTACAAGATCCGTTAAAGTTGACCCCTTTGGCAGCAAAATTGGATGCCTCATACCTTCACTCATTGATGACCTATCTAATCTTCCGCCCACTCGCAACACGTCTCTACCATCAATGAAAGGATTAAAAGATTTGAGTGGTCCTTTTCATTTGCTAAATTTGCCATTTCTTTTAAGAAGTGACAGCTCTTCTGCAAAATGTTCCTTCTGACATTGCTTCACACAAACCTCCAGCGATTCCATCAGTTCTAGTGATGACAGGTAGTCTTGACAGTGGCGTTCACTAACCGGTTTCATTAAATTCAGAAATCGCCTGCAATACGCTACTACTCTAATTAATTTCGTGAGCGTTGAGTATCTGTTCGAAATAGGTACCTCTGCCGTTGCAACATGAACCTTAATCTCCTCCAACTGTGTTTCAATGTTCTTGGTCTTACAGAGTTTGACGACGTTGTTTCGCAAGAATTCTGGACCATTGAACCACAGTGGTTGATTTGACAGTTCTTCAGGGGTTATTCCCCTTGATGCGCAGTCTGCTGGATTCTGACCAGAAGAGACATGTGACCACTGGTTTGACTCTAGAGTTGTCAATATTTCGGACACCCGATTCGCGACAAACGTTTGCCAACGACTCGGGTGACTGTTGATCCACGCTAGGACCACAGTTGAATCAGTCCATGCCCGAATGTTTGACTTGTCTATTTTTAAAGTTTCCGCAACTTCAATCAGCAATCTAGTAAGAAGTACTGCTCCGCACAGTTCCAATCTTGGTATGGAAACCTGTTTGATGGGTGCTACCTTTGTCTTGGCTGTAACCAAAGTAACGTGAACGTTACCGACTGAATCAATTCTACGAATATATACCGCAGCCGCAAATGCTGTCTTCGAAGCGTCCGAGAATCCATGAAGTTCTACGAGAGCATCATTCGTGTCTGTGCCAAGCCACCGAGGTATGGTTATCTGTTTCAACTTTGGTAATCCTTCACGGTAAGTATTCCACTCTTCCGCTAATTTGCTTGTTAGTTCCTCATCCCAATCTAACCCTGCTATCCACAGCTTTTGTATCAATACCTTTGCCACGATCAGAATGGGTGCCGCCCACCCTAAGGGATCGTATAAGCGTGCGATGTGAGATATAACTTTTCTTTTTGTTTCAGGTCCAGGTTCAAGTGGAAGCGTTACCGAGTACCGGAACTGGTCGGTTCTTCGATTCCAGGTTTTTAATTACTTCGTCCATTTTGAGCTTGAGTTCTTCTTGAACGTCATCCTTTCTAGCTTCTGTTTGTTGAATTGCTTGTAATAACGCATCACTATTACTCATCCATTTTTGCAACTCAAACCCTCCTTTCTTCAGTAATTCATTCATTTCTTGATAAATAACCATTCCTTCTTTTGCAGAGCTACATCCAGTCAGGAGATCGTCCATATAAAAGTCATTTAAAACTCTTTCAGATGTGAAAGGATACGCAGCTCCTTCATCATAAGCTACTTGCTGCAAACTTTTCACGGCTAGGTACGGAGCAGCTGCAGTGCCAAAGGTAACCCTCAAAAGTCGATAATCTTTTGCATTTTCATCCGAGTTGTCTTTCCACAATAATCTTTGATAGTTTGCATCTTTCCTTGACACCTTCACTTGACAATACATTTTGATTACATCAGCTGCTATACATATAGGATATTGGCGCCAACGCATCAACAAGTGTCGAAGTTCTGGTTGTAGTGTAGGTCCAATCATTAATGTATTGTTTAATGAAACCCCATTCTTATATTTGCAGGACGCATCGTAGACAATTCTGAGTTTTGTAGAGTCCTTATCATCTCTAATTACCGGGTGATGCGGTAAGTATACCGCTTCAGTACAGTCTTTCTCTGTATCAGGAACTTTCTCCATAAATCATGTAAGTACTCCTCAAATACTTTTTTGTACCTTTCCTTAAGCTCTGGATTCCTTTTGAATCTTGTTTCTAATCCATTTAATCTCTTTTCAGCGATTGTTCTTGAATCACCACCAACACATTCGGGAGTTTCCGTTTTAAAAGGAAGTCGCACGACGTATCTTCCATCTGCGTCTCTTTCCGTTGTTTCGGCGTAGAGCTTTTCACAGCGAGCTTCTTCGTCTGACATAATCTTTTGTTGTGACGTGGGCTCTGCTTCAATCTCCCAAAATCTTTTGAGCTATTTACATTGGCAAGTTCCATCATCTTCCACGCTCAAATGCATTGCCACAGCATTTTCGGATGTACAGTGTGACTTTTGGGATAAACCTGATAAAATCCATCCTAGTGATGTTGCTTGAGCTAAAGGATATCCTTGAGGTCCCTTCTTGATTCCGTCTTGGATGACCTGTCCATAAACTTCTGCACCTAAAAGAAGATCAATTCTATTTGGTGTGTGATATTGAGGATCTGCAAGAATATACATATCTTTATCCAACCAATCCACTTCTGCCATTTTCCATGTCGGAAGATATGTAGTTATCGACTTAAGCACATACGCTTGCAATTTGATGACTACATCTTGAGAAATTCGTGATCGAATTTTGATTTCAACCATGTGCTTCGCAATGGTAGTTTTGTTTCCTTCCAGACCTGATATGATTCCCTTTACTGGATATTTCTTAAGACCCAAGTATTGGGCTGTTGCTTCCGAGACGAAGGATGCCTGAGATCCTTAGTCTAACAACGCCCTGATACAGTGTGTGTCACCTCTAGAAGTTTCCGCCAACACAACCGCTGTCGCCAAGAAAACTTGCTTCTTTACCGGAACCTGACCAAAACATGATACCACTGGTGCCACGTCTACCGAGCTGGAGTGAGCCGCTGAGTTCTCAGCGGATGAGCTGACCATACCTACCCCAGATGGTGAACTGGCTGTGCTAACGCGTTGAATACCTCCACCTGAACCGCTGTTAGGATGAAGCAAAGAATGGTGCTTCCCCTTGCAAACTCTACAAGTTGAGTTACTCGGACAACTTCTTGCCGAGTGGTTACTGCCCAAACAGTTATAACATAAGCGACTAGTGTACACAAAATCACGTCTCTTGCCTAACTCCAACTTTGCAAATTGTTTACATGAATACAATTTGTGATCGCTTGTACAATATTCGCAAGCCGCATTAGCAACATGTAAGACATTATGATGTTTTGTTTGTTTACCATAAGTAAGATTTGAAGATTTGGGTCTAGAGTTGGGCTCAATAAACTCAAGTGCTCTAAATCTATTTTGCAAAAAGTCTCTAAACACTGTGAATTTAGGTAGCTCATTGGAGCTCTCTCCCGCAACCTTCAACTCCCACTGCTTGCGCGTACACGAAGCTACAAATAAAACAACCAGTCCGGAGTGCAGGTGAGCATATTTAAAACGAAGTTTGCCGAGACCACTGCCGATTCACAATACACAAGCGTTTGCGCGATGCAGAAATGGCTCTTACGACGCTATCGCCATCTAGCGTGTGAGGTTCAAACTAAAACCATGAAAATATACATTTCGCTTCTCCAGGTAATTTATATTATATTAAACTCCTTTTTTAATCGACTTCTACAAAGAGGATGTTCTCAAGTCGTCTGTATTTTTATTAATAGAGCAAGCGAACAGAGCGAAGATTTTCTGCTTCAAGTTCAATCAATCTGTCAGTTTGTCGGTACAGCTACAGATCGTATTTTACTACCGATCTGGGGTGCGATTTTTGAGTGTCACCGGTGATTTCGAAATCTGCTTTTCGCAAAAGTGGTATTTTTGAATATCATACCTGTATTATCTCATTCGTTGTTCGTATTTTACGAAAAACAACACACGAAAAGTAGGTTAATTTATGAAACTATGAACGAAATGTCAAAAATAACACCGGGTGATTTCAAAACGAGTGGGACTCGTAAACGAAATCATACGTATGATATTTTTATCACCCAGTGAAATTCAAAAATACGACTTTTGGGAAATCGGTGACTTTTTATCATTTCGCTGATATTTAATCACTCGGTGATATTAAAAAATCGCACCCCTGGACGATACTACGAGTAGGTATACAGGTTTAACAACTTTATAGTTTTTGTTTGTTGTAAGGGCATATTGATTAGGGGGGGGGGGGGGGATACTTCCTCAAAAAAAACGGCAAAAAGGGGGCTACTGAATACATACGCCTTATAAGATCCGATTTCGATGTTTCTTTTTTATTTGTAAGTAACTTAAAGTTAGTCTCCTACAAATTTCGTGAAGATCTGATGAGGATATTAGAGGATATTTGGATCTACTTTCCTCATGCGCTCGAATCCACTTTCCTGATGCGCTCGGATCTTCTTTCCTTATGCTCTCGGATCTACTTTGCACAAAAAGTAGGTATTTACATACAAACTGCAATATGCTATGCTAGCCTATTGTCTCTCAGCACGCTCTAACATTATAGCTGAAGAAAACACCGAAGTCTTAAGAAACGCCAATTTTATGTAACACTTGAAACTGATTACAAATCTTAATATTTATTATGGCATTTCAATATGGTTGGACTGTCCCGAGTCTGCCCCGGGGACGTGCTCGACGTAGGTGTGATGGAACTTGTTTGGCTGCCCCTTTGCCACCGCTGGCACGAGGTATATTATTTTAACAGTATAAAGTGATAGAATATAGGTGGTTTTGAATAACTTGCAAAACAAACATAATCCAACGTTTCGGTCGACTTGGTCCAGCCCATGCGCGGACTGCATGCCGTAGAATGCGTTACGCTGATAGTTTGTTTGTAAAAACAAACTATCAGCGTAACGCAGCGTCAGCGGGTCGTGACTCGTCCACCCAGCGGTTTCACTCACTAGTCGGTAATTCGTATTAACCCCTCCACCTACTGCACTAGAGTACGATAATAATAAAATAATAATCAATCTTTATGAATAAAACAACATGTATAGAAAGACATTAGAAAAAGAAAACATTTATTTGACACTCAATTAAAAAAAGACAATAATAAGAAAAAAAAAAAGAAAAAAACGCGTCTCAGCTTAATACCGATTGTCTATGACACTCAGCGCTTGTATTCTGGCACGACCGTGAGGGCGCGATTTGGAGAAAAATTAATAATCAAAAACAGAGAAAAGCATAATAATAGTATTATAAATCAGCGTAAGGCCGACAGTAAAAAAGTTACATCAGTTTCCATACAAACATCCAACCATGGGCCCACCACTACTGCGGTTGGGTAAGTGTATAGAGATTTCATCAACGCAATGCCATCGTTGGCCCAACTTTTTTTTTTTTCAATAAAGATGTTAGTGTTTTTACCAACAAATTATCAGCGTTGTGCCAGCAGTGAATAGGTTGCATCAGTTTCCTTACAAAAATCCAACGATGGATCTACCACTACTGCGGTTGGGTACTGCAGAGGACTATAGGTAATGTAGAGATAGAGGTTTCGTAACGACATTATTATATTTGGTCAACAAGAAAACGTTCTACAAGCATTCATTAGCTCAAGGCCATCGTAAGCCCAACTTTATTTTTCAGCAAAGAATCTTAATCTCCAAATAGTAGGCTTCAATATGCACACAAGCAGTAAATAAAAGCCAGAGTAAAATTTGACCGGCCACCTGAAGTTACCGTGGCTCAATTGTTCGAGCGTTGGAATTCGAATACTATGGTAAGCCTCGGCACCGAGTTTTATTCCCGTCACCTGCTTAACTTTGTCACTATCACAGTTTTCCAAATATACTCACGGTTCAGGGTCCACACCCGAATGTCCCACGATGAAACGAGAGGGACCGATAATACTACAAACTTTCCAACCAAACTAAATAATTAAATTTAAAATAAACGTAGAAACTTTTTTGTAGAACTATTCACCAACTGTTGCTTTACAGAAGAAACTACATAAGACCCTACGAACATTTATATAACTATTCGCCAACTGTTGCTTTACAATAGAAACTACAGTAGGCCTTACGGAGATTTATATAACTATTCGCCAACTGTAGCTTTACTGTACAACTACAGTAGGCCTTACAGAGATTTATATAACTATTCACCACTAAACTCATTCACTTTCACTATTGCTTCACTGTTTGTTGACCCAAATGAAAAAGAAGTGATTTTTGGGCCTCCATTGGCCCGATAGTTGGCCCATTTGAAAAAAAAAGATTGAAATATGAATCGGTTGGCCAATAAAAGCGATGTCGTTGGCCAAACAAACTGCTAACCCTAAATATTACTAGGGTTATGTTTTAAAAGCTGGTTTAGTCTAATGAATAAATGTATAGAGGCTGGAGGGAAGTATTTTGTAAAACAATACGCTTTTTTATAATCCCCTTATTATTTTTGGGTTTACTAACAACTTCTGGAACAGTCCACGTACATCAAGAAATAGATGGGTGGACACGGAATCTGCATCGAAGGTATAGGATGGATAGATTGTTGAGACAGTTTTTCTTATTAATAATTATTTTATTAAACACTTGACCGTTATTTGAAGCTTACTTATATGAGAATAGCGTTCCTGTAGTTTTCCGTATTATATCCCTCTCTTTTACTCATAGCTTCGTTTCTCTCTCGCACATCCGATCTCCCACCAGACTTCCCCGACCTATCTATTCCGAGGTAAACTCGGCATTGCTCGGGGTTTCTCGTTCATTGGCGTCAAGTTTTCCACCGAGTGCAGTCTTCGACAAAGACAGTGATACAATCTAAAATTATAAATTAAAAAAAATACTTTATAAGTGCTCACCTCATCAGATAAGCAGTAAGTAAAAGTATTTTGCTAACGTTGTGTTAAAATAGGTAAAGTTAGTTATTAAACGGTGTTACCGTTCGTCTTTACCTTTTATAAATTGGCATGCTTAAGTAAATTAAACTAAGCAATCTAAATTATTTTAAGATTACCCTCTTTTATTCTTTTGTAAATGTTTAATGTAAAATATCATGAATTCCGAAAATTTCCAGTGCTGTTTTAGGTATTGTTCTTTCTACCCACAAAAAGAAAACAAGATTTTTTCTCTTGTAAAGTCATCGTTACTGCCTTTGTTTAAATCTAAATTCTAAATTTGAAGAATGTTAATGATAATAGGAAGATCAGATGACTTTTTCTGGAAAGATTTTATCATTCACTTTTCTTAGGATGGATGCCTGGAGTGCTGATACAGCGGAGCCGGTTCCGGGGCCTTCGGGTCTGCAAGCCAAGCACTCTGCACCGCATCGTGAGCAGCGGCCAAGGACTAGCTCATCTTCTTCTAATGAAGGTAGAAGCTCAAAATATTCTTTTGAAAAAAGAAACGGCGTCGCAACCACAATCAGAAAAAGAAGGGGGGCAAACGTAATCGCAAAGATTTGCTTTACAAATTATCTTCCGAAGTTCGCGATTTACGCAAACGATTGTATGATGGCGGCAGCGGTGCCGTTCAGCCAGGTAACTCTGGAACTGCACCTTGTGCTTCAGCAGATGAGCAGTTTATAGATGACGTAATCCTTATTAGATAGCCAAGATTGTAGGTCATTGTGTGATTACGAGGTAAGTGATAAAGATGAACAGTTAAATGATGCCCATAAATTTAAATTCGATATTCAGGTTAAATTAAAGGAACCTTCTGTCCCTAAGACACCTGATAGCTATCTTAAGGTGCTTCAAGATATTCAGCATTTTGACAAACATGAGTGGTGTGAAGTTAGGTACTCCGAAGTGCAGAAATTATATAACCACACTCCTGGCTTTACGGAATTAGAGATTAACGATGAAATCAAACCTTATGATTCCCAAAAGCATTTGGCTTATGCTGATAAGGCCTACGGTGCTTTGACCTTTTGTGTACTTAAGCACCGGGAGCTATTACAAAGAACTATGTCGGATTTGATCATCTGGGCTACAGCTTATCTGTGGTCACCGTGCAGAGACCTTTCAAATGCGAAGAGACGGAATAACCAGTTATGTTCGTGACCCTCTGGTGAAATCGTCTCTCTGCAAAATTCCGCCTTCAAGCTAACATCTTTTCAACGCTGAGCAACTGACATCAGCGTTGGAAAAAGCCGGGGGTGTTAAAAAGGCTTTTACACCCCCAAGTAGAACCGGCGGCCATAAGTCTGCTGCGCAAGCAGTAGGTAACAAAGCTGCCCGCTATCCTTCGCAGGGGGCTAATTTCACAGTACCCTCGCAGGGTACTTCGCAAACATCTTGCACTGAAAAAAGAAAAGAAAAAAAGAAAGAAAATACATTTATTTATGACAACACACAACATTACACAGAAAAACAAAGAACACTATTTACAAACAAAAATAAAAGGTACGAAATTAATGCTGTGTGTTGTCACATACAGGTCCCAACTCAGCAAACGCTAAGGCCATAAAGCCTTGGCACTGATTTTCTGCCGGAACCTATTTGTGACAGACATCACGAACTGCGTTCGCTGCGTTTGCACAACACATAAAAATTAATACACATAGAAAACATAAAATAAAATCCAACTGGACTATGCTCTGTCCAGCTCTCGCAGGGCTGTGGACATAACCGTCCCACACAAAGATGTGGGCATAGCCATCCCTCGCAGGGAGTCGGCTATAACAATAACGTCTATGGTGGTGCACGTGGGTCTAACCACAACGCACGTGGATCCTTTCGTCCACGTAGAAGTAACCCACGAGGAAATAGAAACGAGCCCGCTAGAGGTCATAGAAAACGTACTGCAGGCCAAGATTACTACGTTAATAAACGAGGAAGGTACTGACAATTTCAGAGCGGGCCAGTTAATACATTATGTCGATCGATGGAAGAAACTGGGTGCACCACATACCCTACTTCGCTTAATAAAAGGTTATCGCATACCCTTCTTCAATAAACCTCCCCTTGTTCTTCCCAATGTACGATGTCAGTTCCAAACAAAGGAATCCAAGGCAATGTCATCTATCATTTCGCAAATGATAACTCAACGGGTTCTAGAAGTAGTTCCATCCTCCCCAAGCTTTTTATCGACAATGTTTCTGGTCCCGAAGGGCGATGGCACCAGTCGACCCATTTTCAACCTAAGAAACTTAAACGAATTTGTTCTCACAGAATCCTTCAGGCTCATAAATACAAATCGCGTCCCGGACTTTCTCCAACCAGGAGACTGGCTATGCAAAGTGGACATTATGCAGGCTTACTTCAATCTGCCGATTTCCCCGTCACACAGACGATTCCTGCGTCTGATTTACAAAGGAAAGTTTCTACAAATGATCTGTCTCCCATTTGGTCTAAGCACAGCACCCAAGGATACACTACACTACTTAGGATGGCGGACGAATCTAAGAAAGTCAGTCACGTCTCCATGCAGAAAACTGGCATATCTGGGTATTTTATGGGATCCGTGGCTAAACGAGAGGTCCCTGCCACACGAATATATTTTGAAACTGAGAGAGAAGGTTTTGAATTTACTAAACAAAGGTACAACGACCTTAGAAGCTCTTCAGAGTCTGGTGGGTACCTTCAACTTTGCCAGTTTTGCTGTGCCCAAAGGCAGGCTTCACTTCCGAGACACCCTCATGTTTCTAAACAAGATTTTGAAAAAAGACCCTGTCAGTGCTTATATAATACCCAGAGAGGCAAAGGTGGATTTGAAGTGGTGGATACTGAATTTTCAGCAGGCTTCCCCGATTCACTATCCACCACCGACACATTTCCTAACCACGGACGCATCGGACATAGCGTGGGGAGCTCAGCTGGACGGTTACACAATGTCAGGGTCGTGGACAAAACACGAACAACACCTCCACTGCAATCTAAAAGAGATGCTCGTAATACTGAAAACCGTGGAAGAGAGAGAAAAAACACGTTTTTTACCTCCTAGACAAATATCAGATAAATCTCAAAATCTAACATATACCGGGAAAGTTCAACAGCCATGCAGACCATCTTTCACGCCATCGTTGCCCTCCAGAGTGGCATCTCCTACCTAAAAGCGAAAATATTCAAAAAGTTCGGAGTACCAGTGATAGATCTGTAGGCATCAGAACGAGCAAAGGTAGTTTCAAATTATGTATCACTGGACCAGAATGACACTTACGCGTTGTACCACTTCTCGTGAACCTAAAATTACCCCCGTGCTTGGGTATTTCCACCACCTTACTTGATACCCAAAGTGTTAGAGCACCTCAACTCGGCGTCCGGTGTGTTCCTCTTGATAGTCCCGAGGTGGGAGCGAGTGTTTTGGAGACCAGATCTAAAAGCCCGTGCCCTAGCGTGTCCGTTTACGATCAAGAAACTTAATTTACACCTGATAGACAAGGTAACCGGTCTCCCACCCCCCAAAGTTCAAGAGATGACGATGGAAATATGGATATGTGGGGGTGGTCGCAAAATTTAACGGATTGGAATGAAGCTCAATTACGGCTTTTACAATCTTCCTGGCGTCCGTCTACCAAGAAAACTTACAAGGCAGCATGGATTAGGTGGCTTAAATGGACTAAGAAGCATAAATTAAAGTACTTACAACCAACAGGCCCAATATTAGCTCGCTTTTTAGCAGATTTGCATATAAAAGAAGGTCTGGCTCACAACACCATTTTACTACACAAATCTGTAGTCTCTACTTTATCAAGCTCTGATAATGCCGGTAAACTAAATTCTCACGTTTTAGTTGATCATATCCTGAAATCTATCGCATTGAAAAAGCCAGTACCCAAAAAACCCGCAGTTTGGAACATTAACAAACTAGCCTCGTTTTTAAATAGCTATTCCATAGATGAAAATAGTATTTTTGCTACTTGTAGACACACTGCAACATTATTACTCCTTTGTTCTGGCAGAAGAGTTCACGACTTGACCCTACTAGCTGTCGACTCGGATCACTTAACAGTTAATGATGACAGTTTGGTCCTTTGGCCCATATTTGGGTCTAAAACGGATACTGCAAGTTACAGACAGTCAGGCTGGAAATTATCTGCTAACCCTACCAACAAGAATTTGGATCCAGTATTCTGGGTGAAACGTACTACGTTACTATTAGAAGAAAAACGGCAATCAGGATGTTGTAATAATATATTTTTGAATATCCGAGGACAACCCAAGCTTGCTTCTCGCACAGTCATCGCAGGATGGGTCAAATCCTTGTTGTTAGAGGCGGATGTAGTAGCTTCACCTGGCACTCTTCGGTCTGCTGTTGCTTCTAAAAACTGGTCGGACAATTACCCTTTAGACGAGATCCTTTCTAGGGGTAATTGGAAATCACAAAATACGTTTGCACGTTTCTATTGTAAAGAGGTTATGCCATTGAATGCTAGCTGTGGTGTAACTAGATTGTTTAATCCTGTTAACTAACTAATTATGATTATAATATGTATACAAAATTGGACTATATATTATTAGTGTTGTCCAGATACATACTGGGTTCTGATTGTTAAATAAATCTATTAATTATTTAGTTGATTAAGATATTATATCAGTTCTTCTTTTTTCGTTTATAATTCTTCTTAGTGAAGACTTGGTTTAGTGAAACTACCTGTATTATTATAAAGTTATTGATATAAATCTAAGTTATTTCATTGATTTTTGTCATACAAATATACGTTATAAATAATAATATGAAAATAAATACTCTTATTTTCTTGAACATCTGTTGTTTTACTTAGGTACACTTGTAACGTCTCACTTCATCTCACGTTGTTTTTATTCCGTTTAGTCGAGTTTTCACTTAGTATCAACAAAATAGTCCACTTTCACAATAAAATAAACAGTCGATAATAAATAAAGAAATACGTAACCTTAAAATGTCTGTGTGGACGTAACCTTAAACGTCTAATTCTGCCATTCCAGGGGTTTTTTTGCTTCCTTCTTCCTGCCTCCTACCTAGAGGTACAATCGCCGACCAGCACGCTGCCACGGGTCTTTGGACACCTGCCCCCCCGGGAGCTGCTCTGCGCACTACGGCATTACTACTGGCTGCTGCACAACTTCCGCACCATCTCTCCGCGGAACGTCTTCGCACGCGTGCCTCTGAGCTAGGTCCCAGGCCGAAGGACGATGTCAGGCCTACGCCACCTCCTGTAACTCACTACCTGAGATACTTCTAATTATATTTTCTGATTACACTGGTGGTTTGCTAGCTATATCTTTTTTTCCTACACCTACCGCCACTGCTGGGTGGGTGGGCTTCTCTTATTCTATTTCTATCTAAAACTAAACTGCCAGGTGACAGTGGCGCCCAACGTGGGGCTAGGACTTGCTAACAGAATAAACTAAAAGGAAAGTAAAAAAATATGAACAAAATCAGTAAAAATTTCCGTTACTAAATTTAAAATTTGTACCGGACGATATTGCAATCCAGGTCTGCAATATCAAACGCCTGGCACGTAAGATGCACAGTAGTAATACACAAGAATACAGATAAATGTAAAACAATCAGTTCGTGGATTCACAAGCGTTAATATATTTTTTTAACCAAAATGTTACGGCTGGATAGCCAGTAGTACAAAGCAAGAAGCAATTTAGAGGTCACACGATATATGAAACACTTACCCAATATTGTTTTTTTTTTACTATGTAAAACAGGTATTTAAAGACAAAAATTTGTCCACAATTATTTGCGAAATAAATTAGAATTACTTTCAGCCAGCATAAAATGACGAGGCTAAAAAAGAACCATTCGTCACCACAGGATAGTTATCTATCCTTTCTATTGGTGCGTTCTGTTAAGGTCGCGTTCGTAATCTTAGCTTAGCAACCACCCATTCTGTTTCCATCAGAACCTATATTACGGTCATTCAATACGGTGCGTTGGGGTAGATATTGCGGTGAAACTTTGTTTGCAACAAGTCGTATTGGCTTAGTTAGATACGATTGTAGATTACATAACGTGTAGAATGGTCATACTAATTCAAAGACAAGAAATACTTAAAATCTTGACAACACATAGACATTTTAAGGTTACGTATTTCTTTGTTTATTATCGACTGTTTATTTTATTGTGAAAGTGGACTATTTTGTTGATACTAAGTGAAAACTCAACTAAACGGAATAAAAACAACGTGAGATGAAGTGAGACGTAACTGACGTGACTTAATAATTCTATCTTAGATAGGTACCTACTTAATTCATTAGCTTATGAAGATGCTTTCATTCACATTGGCGTCATTTCCCACCAGGCGATAATAGACACGTCTCATATAAGTAAGCTACAAGTAACGGTCAAGTGTTTAATAGCAGGGTTTTACCTGAAAATAAAACACATATTAAATACTTACCTTATTTGAAGCTTACAATTTTTAATTCTGTCTGGTGCAGCAGATATTCGACACAATGAACGAGAAACCCCGAGCAATGCCGAGTTTACCTTGGAATAGATAGGTCGGGGAAGTTTGGTGGGAGATCGGATGTGCGAGAGAGAAACGAAGCTATGAGTAAAAGAGAGGGATATAATACGGAAAACTACAGGAACGCTATTCTCATATAAGTAAGCTTCAAATAAGATAAGTATTTAATATGTGTTTTATTTTCAGGTAAAACACTGCTATTAATACATAAGTTGTAGGTACATTTTATTCAACCAATTCATAAGCGGCCGAACTAGTGTGGAAAATGAATTTTGAAGAGCTAGACTTTATTTAAGAAGAAGCCACACCATATTTAAAAGGAATGAGAAAAAGCTATTCGAAATTACAGTGAGTAGTAGTAACAATTTCCTTATCGCTAAAAGACACCTTCCAGGCAACTGTTGCATACATAATATATTTTTCAATCAAGTTTCCAAATCCAAACAAACATCAATACATGGTTTAGAAATAACATGGTCAGAAATATTAGAAGTAGGAACATTAGAAACGGGTTATTTGTCGTGGATACTATTTGTATTGAGTTCCCGATATTTCGGCAGTGTTGCAAGCGCCATGATCACGGATAACTGAAGTAACTGAGGGTGGATGTAAATGTAAATGTTGTCCCTAATACGCGAGGTAATACTGTTAAGTGTTGTTTCGCGATCGAGTTACTAACAAAAGTGTAAACAATGGTACTGGTGTCCCGCAGTTCTTCAATTATTCGTGATCATGGCGCTTGCAACAGTGCCAAAATATCGAGAACTCAATACAAATAGTATCCATGGTAAATATTCCGTTTCTAATGTTTATACTTGAAACAAACATCGTTATAAGGTCAATTTATTATACGACGGTCGCAGCGTTTGCCTAGTCAAGAGGCCTTACATTAAAATAAATATTATGTTTCAAACGAACTGAGAGAAGAACCTCTGCATCGGTGTTTCCACTAGAAGCTTTATTGGTACTGCGATGATGAAGCTGTAACACACCACTGCCAGGAGGTCAACGCTCTGAAAATGAAATGGATATCAGTAAAGATGGAATCAGTAGGTAAGTAAAATAATAAATATATATTATTGGGGGAGGCCTATATTCAGCAGTGGACTTCGAAAGGCTGAAATGATTATGATGAATATAGGTATATACTATCCTTACCAATACGAGTATGTAAAAGTGAAACGTTGTCTGTTTCTTTCTTTGTTTGTTTGTTTGGGGAGCTTTCACGCGATAACGGCTGGACGGATTTTGATGAAATTTAGAATGGCTTATACCCTGGAATAAAACATGGCATACTTTTTATCCCGGAAAATTGTAAGTTTCCACGGGAAAACTAGAAAATGTTGATTACTCACTGTAAAGAACGGTTGCCATCACAAAATTGTGTGGTTGCCATGGAAATGAAATAACAAGTCTGTCAAAAAACATCAAAAGAATTGGTGCTATATCTACTTTTGCATTGGTTTTTAGTATCCTAGAAGAACATAGGATGCTTTTTTTCGCGATAAGCAGAAGTCCGCGCGGACGAAGTCGCGGGCCGGAAAGCTAGTACTATATACTAGCGACCCGTGTGCAGCTAGTTGTCATTAAGAAAACAAAAGAAGTGAAAATGTAGTTCTCGCGCACTCGATCTTCACTCCGCTTCAGGGTACGGCACGCGGTGGCACAATTTGGTTTGTATCAAATTTTGAGTGTTTCACTCAGTGTACGTATACGTAAAACTGAAATCTAGCCTGCCACCTTCCATGACGCCCAGTCAACATAAGAACCAATCAACATTTCAAACCCTGCAGTGTGGTAGGTACCTATACGGCTGGCCTGGCGCCTACAAAGTGTTGATGAACCAGTTGTACTGCATCAAAGACAGAGGCAGAGGCGCCCGTAGGCAAAATTTGCTTATATTTACCAGATCGAGATATAAACAAGTACATTGTGGAAACCTCACCGTAACTGTTAGATTTTTCACCGGTGCTGAAGTTGCAAACAAGACGTACTCGTTAGTTCAAAAACTAAAACCTTTCTACCTACAGTCGGGTAAGAAAAATTGCGTCACGCATTGCGGCGGAGCACTTTCGCGCCCGTCCCACCGTCCAGTGACGCTGTAGAGGTCAGTTATAGACCAACAGCATATATACAAACTAACAAAAAAAAAAAAACTCTTGCGAGGTGCCACAGCGAAGAATAGACGAGCGGCTTGGGGTACCAGGCAGCATTCTGTTCTACCACATCGCTCTGACTCCTAACCAGTCAGCTCACTCTGAAGGACTCGCCTCAGTGCGGCTTGGGGTTCCAGGCAGCATAGGCGAAGACTTCAGAGCTGGTAGGGAAAATTCTTCCAGAGGAGAGACCTCCAGTGCGGCTTGGGGTCCCGGGCAGGACAGACGCTCTCCTCCAGGCAGTCATGAAAGACCACTACCCAAGGCAGGAAACTCTCGGAGAGTTTAGGTTCCAGGCGGAACACTTTAAGCAGGTTGAGGATCCCGGGCAGCATATAGTGAACCTCCCTCCGACCAGGGCATTGGTTAGAACCTCTCTTAGGAAAAACTCCCGGATGAGTTTGAGGGACCTAGAGAGGAAAACATTTGTGCAGCTTGGAGTACCGGCAGCACATAGATGAACCTATCAAAACTATCCTTAGCTCGATAGTAATTCCTCCACAACCAGTTAAATCACCGAATCAGCTAGGCAATAAGCTCATCCTTACCCCACCGAAGTAAAGACCATAAACTATTTACTTAGATTAATGTCTTTAGATAAATAAACAATTGTTCTAAAATATAAAATAGTTTATTGTCTCATTTAAAACCCGAAAGTCCTTACCTACCGACCTCCAACGACAGCTAGATACGATTATTGCTCCCATAAGCGTACTCAAGATGCAAGGGGTATAGATTAATGTTTAGTGAGCACTCAAGGATCAACCCTCCAGAGTCGTATAACAAGTTTATAGAAAGTGTATGAATACAATAAAATTGCCACTTTTCATTGGTTGTATCCCTCAGACATATTTTTAAAGGTATTGTTTGCATCAAATCTTTCAACTACCTCTATTTAATAATTTTTCAGTTCCTATTAGATCATTTCAACTTTCGTTCCTCGATAAAAGCTTTTATTTAACTTGCATTGTTTGTACGTTTGTTAAAGTCAAAGATTACAAGCTGAATTAGAACCATTTCCTAAAAAGCAATGGCGTAGTGTTGGGGCCACTTAGTTGGGATACGCTGTTTTTTAATTGACGAGCGATCGAAGCCAGTTCACTTTTATGTTTCTACCAGAGGAATCAAACTTTTACCTACTAGGTATGGATTGATGGAGCACCTTGATTACTATTGTTAGTTTTACAATAAGGTCACAAGATGACGCTACTGTGCACCGCTAGTTTGTTGCAAAAAAGTTTGTGCTAGCGAGGTTTACTATTTGCAGAACAACTACCTAGTTAGTATTTTAGGTAACGAGTGGAAACTTTCTTAATAAAACTGTTGTTTTGTTTTATGCATAAAAGAAAAAACTACGGTTCGTGCCACCTCCATTCCATTGATCACTTACAATATCTAACATAGAAGTATGGTACGCAGCCGGCCTGGCGCTCACAACAGTGTTGATGAGCCAGTGGCCCAACATCACAGGCAGAGCCAGCTGCGCCGGTACCTGCCACCCTCGCCAACCGAAGAACCTTCGTAGGGGACCTGAGAATAGCCAGTGTACTGTTAAAATAGGTAGGCCAAATTTACCTTGTGCATTTTTGAACTACCCACTAGATAAAAATTTGCACTCGCAAAGTTCATTGGCACAGCGGCCGTTTTAACGTAGTGATTCTATTCTCTTTGGCTGCTATGTGAGCGCATTCGCCATTTTTTTTGCATTTTCTTTTGTCTGCGCTCTGCTAGTTTGGCTCCGCACGACTAGTGCCTAGATGATATAGGTAGTTTAGGTAACGAATGATTTGTCGAAAGCAGAAAGTTTGACTTCGGAACTTTGTTTCAACAAGTTAGGAAACAAACATAATATTAAAAGTCCCCACCCGTCTAAGGTAAGCCGTAAGAGGTAGGGCACAAAGAAGGTCCCATTTTTTTTTGTTTTGCTTACATCTTGAAAACGATGCATCAAAGATAATTTTATGTAAAAACACAATGAAAGTTGATAAAATTCTCTACAACTATGATTCTATACATTTTTTACGTTTTTCCAATCGTTGTCTAGATATGAGCTTCGACAAGTGAAAATGGAAACTTTTGCTTTTTGAGGTGGTATGGAGCGAAACAGAAGGGGATCTCTCTTAATACTATCGGTACCAGCTTTTCCTCTGGTCGGTATAAAACGTCAAACCAGACTTTTCCTCCCCTCCCCCAAATAAGGGAGCAGCGATGGAGAACTATTTCCGTGCTTACCACCAGGTCCAGGTTGGACATGATCTTTCCTCTGAACCATGTGGGTGGGAATGAAAGTAACCTCTTGGTTCCTGTACAAACCAAAGATCCAGCTGCACCATAGGGGCACTTTTTCCTCAGATGAATTGTTTAAAAGTTATAGTGTATGTATGACAAAAAGAGGTAAGGTAAAAATTCATTTTTGAAAATTGCCCAGTTTTTGAGCTCATATCTAGACAACGATTGGGAATAGGTAAAAAGTGTATAGCATCAAAGTTGTAGAAAATTTTATCAACTTTGATTATGTATAGTATAAATATATTTTAATGACGTTTTCGAGAGGTAAGCTAAAACAAAAAAAACGGGATTTTATTCATAATGCCCACCCGGCACATTGAATAAGATCTAGGGCTTACCACAGAGCGGTGGGGACTTTTAGTAAGTTTGTCTCCTAACTAGTCCAAATAAAGTTCCGAAGTCAAACTTTCTGATTTCGACCTTTCCATCCACACCCCCCTATTGAGCACTCATTTACCAAGCTAATATACCTACAAGATGTATGTTTTTGAAACTAAATAGAAAAATGACGAGTATCAGTCAGCGTATTCTAAAAATACTGCAAGCAACCAACCACCTCCGTTTAAACCAAGTTTAAACGGAGGTGGTTGGTGGCTCAAAGCCCGTAATACTTGCCATCAATATTGATAACTCCAAAGAGAAAGAAGAACAAGATGACACAGAAGATCGGCCTGTCCATGGTAATGTACGCCGCATCCACCAGGGGCAAGCGGTAGTACTGGATGACCATGCCTATGAGAATGGCCCACATTGTGATCACTGGGATAGCCCAGTAGTGACCTCGTTTTAACCACTGAAACAATGTGCGTAAATCTCTGTAAAGTTGTAAAAAAGTTTGTTTACAAGTAGACCTTCTTAAAAAAAACCTGATGTGTTCCACTGCTGGGCAAAGGTCTCGCGCATTTCTTTCTATACATCCCTAACTTCGGCTACATGGGGTCAATCAGATTGAAATGCAAATAGGTCATCACGCCACCTTTTTATGCTCTTTTGTGATGATCTTAATCTTAAAATTAATCTAAATAAAGTATGTGGACTAGACAAATGGTAGAACTAGGCTATAATAGACATAAAAAGAAACTATAAATAACAAAGAAAAACGATTATTAGGCTTTTTTATGTTCACGCAGCCGAATAGGTATGCGGCCTAAAACGACCACAAGGCCAAATTTGGCTTATTTGTAAGTCCGCGCGCACATAGTAGTGGGCTAGTTCCTATAATTAAGTAGGTACTTAAGGTCAGTCGGAGCAAGTGCGATAGACTATAAGAAAATATGAATTTAACTGCAAATATTTAGGTTTCTTTAGTAGTTAGCCTAAGTACTTAGGTACTTATTATAACTAGTGGCTCTGTGAGCTGTAGACCTCGCGCGTACAAACTTTTTTGCAAACAATCTAGCGGTGCAGAGTAGCGCCATCTAGTTACCTTATTGTAAAACTAACATTAATAACCAAGGTGCTCCACTGGTATAAACCTAAAAATGAACAATTTACTGCATTCTGAGGAGCTATTCTGCTCATCACGCCGAAGCTCTTCATCAGATCTTTACCTTTTTTTCTGAGACTAACCCAAAGTTACTACCTTTCAAATAAAAAAAAACATCGTATTAGAATTTAATAAGACGGAGATATTACTAGGAGGCTACTGGCCCCCCTTTTTGCCCCTTTTTGAGGGACGTACCACAAAAATAAATTTAAAACCCATTTAACCTGTTTACCAAGTTTCCTCTAGATCGGTTGAAAAATGCAACCTGTAGAGGAGAAGAGCCGGAAAACTGTAGCGGAGTCGCTTCGTTCGCGCTTCACGCTGGCTCGGTAAACCGTCTGTTTCAGCTTCGGCAAAAATTCTTTCATATGTCCGGATCTCTGTCCAGATTTCCGGCTGTTCTGCTATACAGGTTGCATTTCTCAACCGATCTAGATGAAACTTGGTATACAGATAAAGCAAATTTTTGAAGTTTTTTAGCTGTCGGGGATTTTTGATTGAGGGGAACTTTCCTCAAAAAAGGGTACAAAAGGAATACTGAATACCTCCGCCATATTAAATCCGATTTAAATGGTTCTTTTTTATTTCACTTTAAGTTAGTCTCATTAAAATTTGGTGAAAATCTGATGAGGATCTTTGACGTGATGAGCAGAATATCTCCTCAAAATGAAGTAAATTTCTTACTTTTAGGTTTCTACCAGTGGATTACATTACCAGCACTTTGGTTATTAATATTAGTGTTACAATAAGGTAACTAGATGGCGCTACTCTGCACCGCTAGATTGTTTGCAAAAAAGTTTGTACGTGCGAGGTCTATAGCTCACAGAGCCACTAGTTCTATATTGTGTAGTCAGCCCTTCATGATTAACACTAGCAACGCCCCGCGGTTTCCCGATTTCCGACATGAACTGTTTTTTTTTGTTGGGATAGAAAGTAGCCTATGTGTTAATCCAGAGTATGAGCTACCTTCATACCAAATTTCATCCAAATCCTTTCAGCGTGAAGGAGTATCAAACATACTATAACTCTCTCTCTCTCACACACACACACACCGACAAACTTTCACATTTATAATATTAGTGTGATCTATATTTTTCGTGTACTTTGCACCATTTTATTTTTGGTCTAGTGGCTAGAGACCCTAGATACGAAATCAAACGGTTGCGGGTTCGAATCCTGCAAGATGCAATCATTTGTGTGATGAGCAGAAATGTTTGTTCCCGAGTTATGGATGTTAATATTCGTATCTATGTATGTATATTATTATGATAATTTGTTTACTTTGCAAAGAATATACATATCTCTCGTGGAATTTGGAACAACATATGTAAGATTATTTAGTTTTTTACCCGACCGCACGGATGGTTATGTGTTTGGGTTTTAAGTATGTTTCTTTGCTTGTTTGTTTGTACGTTTCTTAGGCGCGTCCTACAGCCGAAACGTCTTGATGGATTTTGATACATGAGGTATCATTGGATTCGTCTTGATCACGAGAGTGTTATAGAATATATAAAATGTCAAGAAAACTAATATGACGGCTTACAGTTTCCATATTGTAGTTGCTACTGAACAAAAAATTACCTCGAGTGAGGTGTCTTAATGAAGATCATTAAAATACCATTCCAAACAAATATAATTCTTTTAACTAATCAGTAGCAATTGTATTATAAGCTTCTTAAAAAATGTATATACTATAATCTAATGTTTTGCAAGACTATAAATTAAATTGAAAGTATAAAAGTAAAGTAAAATATGTAAATATAAAACATTAAATTTATAAACATACTAGCTGGCGTGTTAGCGGGTAATAACACGCCAGCTAATACCCGCGACATTTTTCCGGGATAAAAAGTAGCCTATTTGTTAATCCAGGTTACCTCTAGGTTACCTCAGGTTTAGTGTTTGTTCGAACTCTTAATGCCGAAATAGGGAAAAAATAAGTACCAGGAGAGCAGAAACACTTAAGAAGTTGGAGATACAAAATTGTCAAATAAAGTTATTAAAAGTGAGTAGGTATACCTCCCCATGAACATTAAATGGTGTGATTATATTTAAAAAAAATAATTTCAAATTACCAGGAGAGCAGAAACAAGAAGTTTTATCATCATTAACATATTTTTGCAAATTCTTTGTCAAAGTGACATGGCGGGGTTGGGGGTTGAGGGTTGTTGGTAGGGGTTTTTTAAGGGGATAGGGCCAGGGGGAGGAGGATGGGACCAAAATTTGTACGCGGGCATAGCCGTCACCAGGAGTTGAACAACAAAATTCATCGAAATCAGTCAATCCAATCCCGAGATATCATCAAAAAAGCCGTTACAAACAAAATGTATGACAAAAAGACTGCTAATACGTTAAAAACTTTTATTGACTCTAAGACGGTACGAAGTTCGCCGGCCAGCTAGCCACATAGAGTGATTTAAAAAAAAGTACCAGGAGAGCAGAAACACTTCAGATGTTGGAGATACCAAATTGACAAATAAGGTTATCAAAATTTGATACCAGGATAGCTTACATCCTGAATTAACACATACTCGTAGTCTACTTTTGATACCGAAAAAGGAAAATAAATATATCGTTTTCTTAAAGATTTGAAAAACAAAGTTGAAGATATAAAATTGACAAATAAAGTTATTAAACGTGTGTATACCACCTCCCCATGAACATTAAATGGGGTGATTATATTTAAAAAAAAGTATTTCTATGTACCAGCAGAGCAGAAACACTTTATCATCATTAATACATTTTTGCAATTTTTTTGTCTAAGTGACATGGCATGGCATGGCATCATGGGTTTAGGGATTGAGGGTTGTTGGTAGGGGTTTTTAAGGGGACGGGGCCAGGGGGAGGAGGATGGGACCAACATTTTTAATTCATCGCAATCATTCAATCAAATCTCGAGATATCATCAAAAAATCCGCTCCATACAAATAATAAGTTAAACTTTTATTGACTCTAAGGCGGCATGAAGTTTGCCGGGTCAGCTAGTATTAATATATACCTGAGTACTTAGTTTCAAAAGTTGGCAAACTGAGTAATTTTCCGAAATGTGACTATTCTAATAGGTACCTACCTACTCAACGTTCATGAAAAAGCTTTATACTTAAGAGAAAAATAATCGTTCGATTTGTTCGTGTTTCTCGGTGTAACACAAGCATTCGACAAGACTGGCATTAAATTCTGCTGTATAAATTAAAAATATGCTTCTTAAACACATTGCAGATATTCTCGAGTCTTATTTGATACATAGAATGTTCAGAGACAGCCAGGAAGATGCGTATTGGGAACAGCTGGAGTGTCGCAAGGGGGTGTCTTAATAGTTCCTTTCCTGTAGGTACCTACTTATTTTACAATTGCGAGATCCCAGATTTAGACAATAACTTTATTGCCACTTGTCAACTATACAACTATATAGAGGAAGCCTGAAGAAACGAAAATATAATCCAAATGGGAATGGTAGGTACAATCATTTCTTTGAATGGACTGCAAACGAGAAGGTTGGCAAAGTGTAAAAAGACCCTGCCAAAGCGGTGATCCAAACCCAGATAAGCCCAAACGAATAGCCCTGCTTACTGTCATCACCTTATTCTTGTTATAGTCATACTTCTTCTCCTGTAGCTCATAATGAAGGTGTGCCATGAAAAGGCCCGCAAAACAAGCCGGCAGCGAGGCCCATGTCGACGTGTAGAACGCACCGAATGACTCCACTTCTTTGCAGAAGCCACGAATTGTTCTGAGAAAATAGAAGAAAGAAAGAAAGAAAATACATTTATTTACGACAACACTCAACATTATACGTAATGAAACACTAAAATAATAAAAATAAAACACAGAAATAGATAGAAAAATAATTTTTTCAACACCCTTGCGATGAATCGATTAATACCTCGCTTGTCAAAATCGGACCAAATTTTTAGTTTGAACACATAACCCTTCCTGTGCTTCGGTACTCGGGTAAAAAAAAGAAACCTGTAACACTCTATACCTGAAGACCGTCGAAAATACAATTTGGGGCAGCTGTAAGCCACCATTTTAGTTTTTTTGAAACTTTATAAATACCCTCACCCCTCTTACGTTTACCTCACTATATTGATCAAGATGAATCCAATGATACCTCATATGTCAAAAACCATCAAGCCATTTAGTCTGTAGAACGCGCCTAAGAAACGTACAAACAAACTAGCAAAGAAACATACGTACAACCCAAACACAACACTCCGTTCAGTCGGGTCGAAAAGGAAGAAGAGGTTCTCAATTTGGCTGTCTCACGTAAAATGCTTTGAGATTGATTTATTTCTAATTTGTATTTTTTACCATTTCGTCCTTTTTTTTTTTAAACGTCAAGAATTCTAATAATAACTTAAATTACTCACAGAATATGAATTACACGAGTTCCTAACCTTATCATTATCATAATAATTATACTATTTCGTACTTACTCTGGCGCTGAGTAATATATGAGTGGCTGCCAGTCATTGACGTAGCTCACCACGCCGCAGGCCAGTGCGCTGATGATGAACAGGCTCCCGTACATGCGGAGCGCCTGATGTCTCCGACGGTACATTACGATGGTGAACGCACACGCCAACACGTAAATGTGCATGTCTACTGGCAGATACCTGGAGAACATGGTCTGTATTGAAAATTAGCTGCACCCCGCGGCTTTGCACGCGTACAAATTTTGCCACCACCCCTCCCTCTCCCATCTACTCCCCTCCCCCCACCACACTACCTCATAGGAATTTTAGAGAGGATGGATGAGGAGGGGCCTCATCCATCCTCTCTAAAATCACTACCAACAACCCCTGACCCCCCACAAACCCCCCTACATTAATTTTATACATAATATAGATGTCACTTTCACACCCGTCTCTTTGACATGTCTGTCACGTTTACATCGAATTTGCAAAAAAAAAAAATTAACATCGAATCGGCAAAAAACTACCAATACATGTTTTTTTTTCTATTTTTTTATATAAACCCCTTTTTTGGCGTCATTGGAATACTCTACCAAATTTTTAACACAATCTGATCAATGGTATAGGAACGCATAGTGGACAAACATTCTTTATAAATATTTGAAGTTTGTTAAAAAATACCTAAAAGAAGTTCACACACATCATCAGCTTCAACAGCCTATATTGGTCTACTATTGGACGTAGGCCTCTCCTAATGCTCTCCTCGTCCATTTTCTGCCAGCTGGTTTTCGCAGGTCGTCACTCCACCTGGCCACCGGGCGGACACTACGTTTGCCTAAACATGGTCTCCACTCGAGAACTCGTCTACCCCACAGGTTATCGGCTCTTCGGGAAATGTGACTACCCCACAGCCACTTTAGCTTGCTTTTCCTTAGAGCTATATAATTATGTCGGTCACCGTCGTTCTCCGTCGGATATCTTCACTACGAATCTTGTCCTTCAGAGAAACTCCAAGCATAGCTCGCTGAGCGACTTTAAATTTGTGGACTAGTTTGACCGTGAGTGTCCACGTTTCAGCTCCGTAGGTCCTGACTGGTAGGACGCACTGATTGAAGACTTTTGTCTTCAGGCTCTGTGGTATGGATGACGAGAAGACTTGATGAAGCTTGCTGTAGGGATATCTTCACTACGAATCTTGTCCTTCAGAGAAACTCCAAGCATAGCTCGCTGAGCGACTTTAAATTTGTGGACTAGTTTGACCGTGAGTGTCCACGTTTCAGCTCCGTAGGTCCTGACTGGTAGGACGCACTGATTGAAGACTTTTGTCTTCAGGCACTGTGGTATGGATGACGAGAAGACTTGATGAAGCTTGCCAAATGCTGCCCAACCCAAATGAATTCTTCTGTTGGCTTCCTTATCAAAGTTGTTCTTACCTAATTGCAATATTTGCTCAACAACAATGTATACGGTAATAGTGGTATCTATCTATCTATCTATCTATACATAAAATAAAACTGTAACAGGTCCAATTCTGTACAACGAAAATATTTAGAAATATTTTTTGGAGGGTTCTCTGTATTCGATACTATAGCCAAAACTGTGTTTTTTTTTTTCATTTTTGTCTTTCTGACTGTCTGTCTGTCTCTTGGCCATGGATCTTGCCAAAACTACTGAATGAATCCAAATGAAACTTGTTATATTTGAGTTCATACTACGAGGTAGGACATTGGATACTTTTAATCCCGAAATAATAAAAGGTTCTCGCAGGATAGGGTATCAATGTTATTTAAATGAACACGTACCACGCTGAAATTACTGAACAGATTTTGATGCAACTTAGCACAGTCATAGTTTATATGATGGGTTAAAATAAAAGATACTTTTTATTCCGAAAAAATAAAGGATTCCTGCGGGAAAGCGGTAAGTTATATTAATGTTGAAGTTATAAATCATATATTTGGAGGGTCTTCTAAATTCTATACTGAAACCAAAACTGTTTTTTTTTTGTATATTTGTGAGTTTGTATGTCTGTATTTTGAACGTGCATCATTCCAAAACTACTGATTGAATTTAATTGAAACGTCGTATGTTTTGAGTTCATACTACGAAGTAGGACATCGGATTCTTTTCATACCGAAAAATGAAAGGGTTCCCGCAGGATACTCGTATTGGTTAAAATATATTTAAAAGAACATGAATCACGCTGCAAGTAATGAACACAGTTTGATGTAGCTTGGCACAATCATAGTTTACCACGAATAAGAAGTGTTTTTATTTTTGGAAAATTATTTTTGTTTCATTTTATTGAGTGGCCTAAGTTTATAATCAGTGCGTGTTGCCAGTGATGACATACGGCACTGAATGGTCGCTAACTATTGGTCTCATACATGAGCTCAAAGTCACGCAGCGTGCAATGGAAAGAGCTATGCTCGGTGTTTCATTACTTGATAACGAGGAAATCCGTAGAAGAACCAAGGTTACCAACATAGCTCTTAGAACTTGCAAGTTAAAGTGACAAAGGGCAGGCCATATAGTTCACAGAACTGATAATCTCTGGGAAATAAAGGTTCTCGAATGGCTACCACGAACAAGTAAGCGAAGTGTAGGGAGACACACGTTGGACAGACGACATTGTAGCCATCGCAGGGAGTCGGTGGATGGAGCCGGCACAAGACCGTTCGTCATGGTGCTCTTTGGGGGAGGCCTATGTGCAGCAGTAGACGTCTAAAGGCTAAAATGATGATGAATATTGTGAGGCGTATGCAAAGATTTAAATGAATATACGCTACCTAAGTAGTAAAACTCACTTTAGGAAGACGTTTACAAATTAAAACCAAAGATATGTATGAACCAAAGAACAATTATTATTTTCTGTGCCAAAGATAAATTATTACTTCATAAAAAGTCTGAATCAGTTTAATGAAAATTATCTGTGACTACACTGAAAATCTGACATATGAAATATGTAAGAAATCTCGTAGATATGAGGGAACATAAACACAAAATCAAATGGTTTTACTAAATATTTTTTTTATCTAGCTATTACAAACCAACACCAGTTAGTACCACATAAGAGCTGTTTTTTTTTTGATACCAATCAAACCAGCATTAACTCGATTTTATTTGATTGTTGTGTAATGGGTTCCTGTGACTAACTTCGGGCTTAACCATCAGAGCCTGAATACTGCATTAGACCAGAGAACTCATCAAGACAAATCAAATCAGCCTGAACTTGAAGGAGTTCCATCATTTAACATCTAAATTCTTGTGACTACCTTTCAGATCCATCATGAGACCTTGGATACCACGTTATACCAGAGATCTTATTAAGACAAACCAAATGAGCCCAAACTTGAAGGAGTTCCATCATTTGAATGTTGTGTTTCTGTGGTTACCTTCCGGCTCCATTATCAGACCCTGAATATCATATTCACCCAGAGAACTCATCAATACAAACCAAATGAGCCCAAACTCGAAGGGCTTCCATCATTTTATTGTTGAGTTCCTGTTGTTACCTTCCGGCTCCATCATCAGACACTAGATACCATATAACCCCAGAGAACTCATCAAGACAAACCAAATGAGCCCAAACTGGAAGGGTTCCATCAATTGATTGTGGAGTTCCTGTGGTTACCTTCCGGCTCCATCATCAGACCCAAAATACCACATAACCCCAGAGAACTCATCAAGACAAACCAAATGAGCCCAAACTAGAAGGTTTCCATCATTTTGTTGTTGAGTTCCTTCGACTACCTTCCGGCTTCTGCATTTCAAAATTGAAATGCAAACTTGTCCCAAGCTTAACACAGTGAAATTACATAAAAGTTTGTCAAAAACAAGTACATCAATTTAAATAAAAAACAGTACCATACCACAGTACATAATTATATGAAGAAGAAAGAAGAAGAAAATCAATTTATTTGCAAAAAATTACATTTAAACATGTACATAAATAAAAAAAAACCTTAACACTAAAGTACGTCTAAATGTAACTATTTGCAAAAAGGCTCCAGCTCAGCATATTGGTGGTCGTAAAACGACCAGTGTTGGTCTTCCGCTGCGACCGTTTGGCTAAGTCACGGTACGGATAAACGGACAGTATAACGTAATAAAAAAAATTAAAAAATACATTATATAAAAATAAGAACAAGTAACAAATACATAATTATATCATTCCACAATGAATGAATAACACAAAAAAAGGACCAACCTGAAGTTAAATATAATTTAATAAAAAAGTGAGGATAGGTACAATATATTTTGTAAAATATTGCTCCATGACCATGAGCACTACAATTATAAAAACAATTATGAAAACTTTTGCATTGTAATCAAAAGGAAATGAGCATACGGTAGTTTTGAAATTTGTTAATAACTAATACGATATGTTTTGTGAAAATACTGAAGGACAATTTTTTAAGAAAAAATTACCATCTAATTCAGTTCAGAAATCCCGAAGATATGAGAGAACATAAACATAAAACAAACAGTTATTTTTTAAACAAAAAACTATTGCATCAGTTTTATTGAAGTTTATCTGGGACTGCACTGAAGATCTACACTTTTGAATTAAACATTAATCAACCAAATCGGTTTAGAAATCTTATAAATAAGAAGCAATATGAAATATATTTTTTTAAAGTCTTTTTTTTAAATATAAAATGGCTAGTATGGCTGCTTTAAAAAAATGAAATGGATATTCAAAAACTTTTTTTTGTAGGTAAACTACTGAACCAATTTTGATTCGAAAAAATGGCACATTATACCAATAACAAAAAATAAATTTTTCGAATTCGGTCAGTGGTTTTAGAGATATGAGGTAACAAACATGAAAAAATAAATATACAGACGACTTGAGAACCTCCTCCTTTTAGAAGTCATTTAATAACAGTTTAATGGATCTGTTGACCTATACATATATTTGTTCAGTTTACAATCCTCTCAAAGTTATTAAATACTGCTGAAATGAATATTTGAAATTGATCTGCCCCGTTCGCGTTTGCTTTAAAATAAACGTAAAACCCCACTTCAAAAAGATAATCATATGTGGAAAACAGTTAAGGAGGTCTGTGCGCTTGATTTCGTTAGATTAAAAAAAAAGGGCACTGACTTCCTTAAACTTTTCCCACAAAGTTATTTTTGTTTTATTTTCCTATGTTGAGTGAACAATACACGAACATACGATTACAGCAATCGTAAGTGACTTGCTGTTATCCATTGAGGAGTTCGTTTGTATCTCCGAAGGTCTTCACCAGATCTTCACCAAATTATATATATGGGACCATACATAAAGCACTAAATATTTAACTATGTGTTCGAATCGCGAAAGTTTAAAAGTTACAAAATTAAGTTATCCCCTAATTTTCCACCAATAATGGTGGAATATTTTCATGAAATTGAATGACCCCTGAGGCATCCTGTCCATTAAAAAAATATTTTTTGAAATCGTACCGCACTTGCCAGAGATATCGCGTAACATACATACAAAAAACATACGGCTCGAATTGATAACCTCCAAACCTCGCATGTTCATTCTATTCCCCTATTTATACTCGTAGCACCTAAAATGGTGAAGACCTTGACCCACAAACCTCGCATCCACACACCCGCACTGTGCTAGCGTCATAGCGTGGTGGATTATTTTATCTCTCTCTCTCTCTCTCTCTATGCTTCCCAGCAGTGTGAACGGTATAGAATGATTATGTTAAATTCATACCAAGTCGGTGGCAAGCATAGGTCATGCTTCTCCACCACATTGGTGTTGGTGTTTAGGAAGAAGGCGTGCGTCCAGAACTTGCGTCGGCAGACGGCGCTACCTTGTGCTATGGTGGCGGAGAGGGCCCCGGAGCGAGCGTGGGGCCACCAGGTGGCGGCGTAGCCCACGAGCAGGAGGTGCACTGGGGCTATCCTGAGAAGGAAAGCGGAATTATGAAATTGACAGACAAGACACGAGTTCACACAAAAAATTAAGATGCCAGAGATGCGTCATTGATAAGTTTTATGATTTCATGCGCCGCAAAAGCTGGCAGCTGGTGCCTTTAGAGCATCAACGTAGGAAACAAATTAAGATCAATAACTTAATACTTATTATTATTCAAAATGCGATCACGGACAATTTGTGGTGTGCGTGTCGCGTGGTCGCATGATATGTACGTAGTCGATTAGTTATGTATGCAGCCTGGCTCAAAACTATGGATAGCGGCTTTTTAATTTTTATGATGATTAAGTTTAGTTACCTATTTGCCCATTCAAGAAGCCGTCTCCACTATAAGCGGGCCATGTGCGGAGTTTTTGAATTGCGCGAAGTTTTGGTGGAATACGAATCGTACGAACTTAGTGAATCCCTATTTATTTCCTACATTGATGCTTTAGAGGCTGTCGTGGGATGGGGAAAAAGAGGAAACATTAAAGAGTGCCAGCCAATAAGCCAATAATTCACACGAAAGTGCAAGATTGGTCAGATGCGTGTTTGATAAGTTAGTTCCATAAAGAATAAAATTGTGTTAAGTTTAATGTATTTGCGTGGGTATGCACTGCCACGGGCTGCGTCTGGCACCTTAACAGCGTTTGTCAGCCACCGTCGTAGTAACGAAATTATTTCTGGCCAATTTCAGTAATATGTGATGGCGATCGCGTGTCCTGCACCGCTACGTTGTCATGTCATATTAGGCGGATCATATAAGATATCGTTGTTCGCAACAATCTGAAAAGTCCTACTTTTTTGGGATGTTCTTAATTTTACATAACTTAATTAACATAGCATAACTTTTCCAGAGGTCTTTCAAAGCTGCAAATTTAGTTTTACACGAATGGTAAATATCCTAACAACATCCCACAAAAGCAGGACTTTTCAGATTATTGCGATATAATGCGATTTTTGTGTTTACGGTGACCGGCCTATATTACCAAGGAAGAATGCAAAATGTTTTAAACATGCTCTAAATAAAAACATTCAATCCGTTGTTACCCTGCATTTCAGCGTTCATGGGAGTGTAATTTTCCGGCTTAGTTATCGTGACACAGGTGGCCTGCCTGAACGAACCGCAACCATGCCGAGGTCTTAGCACCAAACGGGGGAACTTTTAAATTTCGCAGCTACTACCATTATAGAAGTTGTTAAAATATATGTCGGAGCACCGAGCTGATGATTGCGTTCATTCGCTTGATGGGTTACAGGACGCTGAATAATTGGCAGCAAAGAGATACTTGGCGACCGAGTCAAGACTGAAGCACGTTATTTTTTTTTGTTTTTAGGAATCATATATGCTGTTGGTCTATAACTGACCTCTACAGCGTCACCGGTGGGGCGGGCGCAAAAGCGCTCCGCCGCAATGATAAAGCACGTTTCCCGCGCACAAGCGCTTATAAGCACTCAAGACACTGCCACGTCACCGCCGTTCGTCACTGTTCGGCTGACTTTGGCGCCACTCGCAAGCCCAATCGGACGGTATAGTCCCCTTTACGCCTAATAAATAACGCTGAGCATCTAATAAAGAAACAAATCGGTTTTTCACTAAATTAATCGCATTAATAAAACAATTTGTACAAACGCGCCGTCATATATATACCTGATAATCCTTTTAATCATAAGAACCGGCAGCATAAGAAAGCTCAGCTCGTGCGTCTCAGAGTACAGCAAGAGGCAATAAGCAGTCAGAAAGCTGGTTACTGCCACGAAAACCTGGATGAGAGACGTCCCGTTCGCAAAAAGAATGCCGTCGGCTCGATTCAATAGCTGAAACGAAGTTGACTTTTGATTATGGAACCAACATCGAATCTCAACTTGATTGTATGAGATAAGGAACCACCTGGGAGGTTCCATATCCCTTTAATTATTTCTGTAAATATCACAGAGACTAATAACATTTATTCGACTGACATGCGGTGAATTCAAAGAGTTTGAATTACGTGTTGAATTCATCTCGATTGCGTGGGGTGACATCATAAAGCAATATTGCTTCCGTGGAACTCCAAGAAGTTATTCTTCCAGATAAAGTGGTTCTAAAATCAAAACGGCCATTGGTGCAACGGTGGTTTAATGGTTTTGAGGGATCAACTTAGCTTCTGCGGCAAGCGGCACGAAAGTTGCGCTCCGGCCCATCCAACTTACCATTTATCAGAATTGGTAAAAGCGTGATACAAATTGATAACTACAGTATGCTAGTTGAAGTGTTGACCGACCATGGAGGGGAATTTACCTGTGAGCGTATAAATAATAATTTCCTACAGCAATTTTACTGCGATCAAAGGAAATTCAACCGCCGTCCGTGTAAAAAAATTGACAACAAATTAATTATAAAAAGTGTTTATTATTACATTTATGTAGTTAACAGATGTTTAAACAAAAGGTATTCATATAAAATCACACAAATAAAACTATTTTTTTATATATATTTTTAATGCTTATTTAATAATTTTAGCAAATCTGTCAACATACAATTTAAGAACATTATGATGTATGATTGAACAGTTGACACGCAAATAACTGAAGCTTTTTTTATCGATAAGAGCAATTTATAGGATCGATTTTATAGGAATTTTAATACGAAACCTATAGACGCCCTAAAAAAATGAGTTACTTGCCACTGAGTGGCGCTGAGCCGCTGTCATCATCACGTCAACCCCTAAAAGTCCACTGCTGAACATAGGCCTCCCCCAAACCGCTATGGACTAAACAATAAACAAGTTAAACTAAGAACATTACAAAAAGCTTGTAATGGGAATAGCCATATCATTCATCATATCATTGTGAAACTTAAAACGGGCTATCACAGTTAAATGCGTATACAACATTTCGTGTCTGTGCTATTAACCGTTAAGGAGTTCCATTATCTGAAGCTGATCCTGGATGTTGATTCAGGTCACGCTTACCATAAAAATACATTGTCATCGCAACTGAACCAACACGTAACAAGCAGAAGTTAAAAATGTATATTGAGAAATGTACTAAAAATGACTAAATTTAAAATACCTATCTCAAAAACTATTAACTTTCGGACATACATTGGGGGGCTTAATTTTTGTTACATATTAGCAGTTAGCGCCCCCCACAATGTCCTGCCGGGAATTACGTCGACTTATCAAATAGCCCTGTCTACATTAATATTAAAAGAGAAAAGATTAGATTTTTGTATGTTTGTTTGTAATGGATAGACTCAAAAAATGCTGAACCGATTTAAAAAAATCTTTCACCTGTAAAAAGCTACATTGTCAGTGAGTAACATGGGCTGTATTTTATTTATAAAAAGTTTAGATATCTCTATGAGAAATGTTGTTTGTTTGTCGTATAAGGTAGTGCTGATCTCTGATGTCAGAGTTTGCCACTAACAACTGCTATTAATCAATATTAATTAATTAATTGCAATACTGTAACCCAACGTATCAAAAATTGCTTGTTGAACGGAATGACATGTTGCTGTGGAAACGAAATAATAACAAGTCTGTCAAAGAGCTGTCCAAATAAATAGTTTATTATGTACATGTAAGTTCTTTTTTCAATTCGCTGCGTAACTTCTAATGAATCGTACCTTTCATTTAGAAGTTACGCAGGGTATACAATGTGATAAGCGAGAAAAATGCCGCGGTGTGAACCCGTGCGAAGCCGGGGCGAGTCACTAATAGATATAATATAATTGTTTAGACTACAATTAATTTTATGTTCTTGCTTAAGACTGGTAGAAAGAATAATCTTTCTTAATTACATAATTGGAACGCATGGAATGCAGCATTCTAGGTATAAAGCGAAATGATCGAGTCAGATATTGGTGAAGCGTCAATACCATACCTAATATTAAATCGCATATTATTACGATACATAATTAAGCTATGGAAAACCTTTGTACCTATATGTAGGCGCCCGCTCTCATTGATATTTTTCGGGTTCACCCTAGGCTTAAGAGATGGCATTAGCTGTCGCGACACAGAGATAATTTCAAATGTCGCGCTCGCCTATGATTGGCCCAGCAAAGGCTTCTTTCTCGAGAGGCTTCTTTCAAAAGCATATACAATGTTGCCGTCGTGAACTCCGGTATGGCTGGTTACTAATACTGCCCTCGGACATACAAATATAGAAAAAGCTTGCAAAAAATATAGAAAAATTTTCCTAAAACTTTGTCTCATATATATATATATGCGGTGGGTGATTGTGTCGCACTTTGAACTTTTTGGAATTGCTGCGTATTTTTTACCATCCCTGGAGGCTGAAGCACCCTACCCACGACGCCGCCTGACTTCGAGACGCTTCTGTTCTGCATTGATTCCTCTCGAAGAGTTGCAGGTGGGCCTGGATGATTGACGTGGTGAACGGGTATAATTAATTTACTGCATTTTGAGTTACAACGTGTTTTCCATAGGAATTTCAAATAGTTTTTTCTGGCATAATCAGTACGCAAGTACATCAAAGGTTTAGACTATTTACACGTCTAACCAGATATACCGTACTACGTTCCATGACAGGTATTGCAGATGTAGGAGAAAAAACTGCAAGGCTCAAGTGGGATTGGGCGGGTCACGTGAGCAGGATGCATCCCAAACGATGGGCAAAGATCGCCACACATTGGGTATCCAATGAAAGAGGAAGGCGTCGAAAAAAATGATACATAATTATAATGGGATAAATGGATAGATCTTACATTCTCCAGATAGCTTGGATTCATCACGTAATGCTGATAGTGGAATAGACCAGCGTGTCCGCACATTGTAATCAGCATTGCCAAAAGTCTGAAATAATAATAAGAAGGTATACATCGTATAAGATATACATCGTGGTTGTCAGATATTCAACTGTTACACACTACTGAGTGTGTAAACATTTCTGTGTTTCGGTTTGAAGGGCAATGTTTCCAGCGAAATTACTGGACAATGAGACTTAACAACCAATATCTCAGGGTGACGAGCGCAGGGTCATTATTCTCTATTGCCAATAAGACACGTTACGCACCGCGTTAAGATATCTGCGTGGAATCGTACGGCAGTTGCCGTACTGACGTCACATGTTTTCGGCAAGGAATTTCATCCGGCATAGTGAATAAGCGCCCAGTGCAGTGTTGCGCAAGGAGGCGCCGACGCAGCGCAACGTGAGCCGCCAACATGTCGCCGCCATGGGACACCGGATGCCTCGGCCCGCGCTACCGGCACTCTTGGTTCTCACATCGACCATTAGAGACACATTACTTAATTATAATTTAAAAGTAACTTTTATTAATAAATTGTATTATTTTAACTTGCATTATTTTTTTTGCAACTCCGGGACTCGCTCACCTTAATTAACGTTGTCTGTTTGTTTGTTTGTTTGTTTGTTTGGGGAGCTTTCACGCGATAACGGCTGCACTGATTTTTATGAAATTTGGAATGGAGACAGCTTATACCCTGGAATAAATCATAGGATACTATTCATCCCGGAAAATTGAAAGCTTCCACGGGAAAACAGGAAAATGTTGATTACTCGCTCTAAGGAACGGTTGCCATGGAAACAAAATATCAAGTCTGTCAAAAAAACATCAAAAGCATTTGTGCTATGCCTAATATTGCATTGGTTTTTAATATCCTAGAAGAACATAGGATTATTTTTTCGCGATAAACCTTAGTCCGCGCAGAAGAAGTCGCGGGCGGGAAAGCTAGTAATAGTATATAGTACTACTCATTATCTGTAGTCTCATGGTACCTATAGGTAGGTATACTAATTATCATAACATTACATTGCATTTGATAAGTTTTCACCGCAGACTATCACAACGATGACGGAAAATAATAGCGAGGAAACCGGCTTGTCCGAAAACCTCAAACGTTTAACATTTGTGAGAGGCCTTTGTCTCCGCAAGAGAACCGTAAAAGGAGACGATGATCACCTCATTCCATGAATAGGTTCTAAATCCATGATCCGAGGGTCTTTGTCATCGTAGGTAGCCATCAGCCTCCGCCAACTGGCTCGTACAGACCATGCCATGAGTATGCCGTTCTCTGAAAGACAGTAAAAGTGAGAAAAATAATAATGCTATAAACAATATTATGTTGTTGCAATGATTCCCCATTCTGGTATAAAGTTGCATCAAAATCCGTCCAGTAGTTTCAGCATGATAAATATTCGTTGAAATAACTTTCAAAACCTATCCTGTTGGAACCCTTTAATTTCTCGGGATGAAAAGCATCCTATGTATGTCCTCGTAGTATGAACTCAAATCATGCCAAGGTTCATTTGAATTCATTTAGTAGTTACGGCATGATACAGACAGACATATAGACAGACAAACAGACAACATCAAAAAAATAAAAAAGATAACAGTTGCTTTTGTACGGATGTAGAACAGCCTCCAAAAAAATTTACACAATATCTTGAATGTACAGAATTTGGATCCCTATCCCGCAGGAACCCTTTTTCGGGATAAAACTATCCTCAATTTTCACCTATCATATAAACTATGACTGTACCAAGTTGCATCAAAATCCATCCACTAGTTTCAGTAAGTGTTTTTTTTTAAATAACTTTCAACCCCTATCCTGCGGGAACTGTAAAAAAATTCGGGATGAAAGTATTCTATGTCCTACTTCGTAGTATGACCTCAAATAATAGCAAGTTTCATTTAAATTAATTTAGTTGTTTCGGCGTGATGCCTAGCCAATATACAGACAGACAGACATAAAAAAATAATATGATAAAATAATAGTTTTGGCTTCAGTATGGAATACAGAACAGCCTCCAAAAATAAATATCTAAATATCTTCAATGTACAGAATTGCACCTGTTACAGTTTTATTATAAGTATAGATGATGGGTTAAAATTGAGGATATTAAGGCAAGCGCTTCAGTGTTTCAAAGATTGGTTCAGCAACTTTTATCATTCAACGCTATGACATGTTGCTGTATTTATTTATTTTATAATTTATTATACGAGTACATAATTATGTTTTTTTGTGTGTAGGTACCTATTTATTTTAGTATATATTATTATTATTAGTATGTTTATATTTATGTATTTTTAAATTATATAAATATTACATATTTATTACATGTTTATTTAATTTTATATTATAGTACTTATATGGTTTTTTGAAGTAATATTTTATCGTTTAATGTTCATATTATTTATTTATTTATACTTTATTGCACAATTAAAAGTGTACAAATGGCGGACTTAATACTAAAAGCATTATCTACCAGTCAACCAAACAATGCAATAATAATAATAATCTTAGGTTGCCTGGAAAATATCGCTGCTTAGTCATAAGGCCGCCGATTGTACTATTTTAAGGTCAATGTTGATGTGCCGTAACTTAAGTTTTTAGTGCAATAAAGAGTTATCTATCTATCTATACTTTTAATCCAGAAAAAATAAAGTATTTCTGCAGGGTAGGGGTCCAAAGTTATGTAAGCTCTAGGGAACTTAAAACAAGCTACTGTTCAAAAATACGACTTGTTTTTTAATCATGTCTGTCTGTTTTTCTGTATGTTTGTTTGTTTGCGCATCACGTAAAACATTGCGGTGCGGTTTCCATTGTTGAATAACTATATACTTATGGTTTCACTTAAAAACTGGTGTACTTGGTATCTCAATCCAATGAGTAGAAGCCGATAAAATATTTTTGACGGCTGAAGGAATTTTGATCAATTATTGGTATATATTGGTCTTGGAACACTACATAGAGTACTTATAATTTAGATAAATGTGTGCGTGTGAAAAGTACAGCTCGTATCTAATAATACTACAGAGCAAGGGAGCGAAAACGAAGGCCACTTTGATAGGAGCCGTTCGTTAACTTCGCTTTCAAACTACGTACTACATTGTTGTACAGCTTTATAAAGAAAAAATAAGATCATTCTTAGTTTAAAAATTATGCGTATAATAATAAACTGTTGATTATGGTTTAATGACTCTGTGCTTTTTTTTAATTACTCAATAATTACTATTATAATTTGGTATAATTGAAAAAAAACCCAGAAAAAAACGCTAATTTTCGTAAGTGTATGAGTCAAACTAATTGCCATGGTTATCTGGGGAATAGAACAACAAACAGGTCTGCCTTTCAATACTAGGGCCGTAATACCTACCGTAATGCCGTGTTGGCTTATTTTAAGCTGACTTACTTTTCTCACGAGCTCCTGTTCCAATATCGTACAAAGTTCCAACAAAATTCAGCGCTAGAATAGCCCAAACTACTTGAAGGAACAGTTGTTGCGCGGAGTCGGGTGGTAGATCCACTTTCGCTTTGTGCTGTTGTTGCGTGGTGCAGTATTGCAGCGTGCGTATGCGAGCGGAGAGAGCGTAGCGTTTTGCTCGCTTGTTCACGCATTGCTCGAAGCGAAGCGTGGCATTTCCCTCCATGGAGGGACATCGTGTGCTCACGCAGTACCCGCGATGTAGTCGGGAGCGATTGAATGCGAACGGGTATGAGGAATATTTCTGTATAACAAACAGTAGGTATGTAGTTAAGATATTTCGATACATTTTTGTAGGTAAATTTTTATGTGTCATTTTATGGCCATCGATGGATATGGATGGATGGAATGATTTATAAATTTTAGACAGTGTAACGAACAAAACGTTTTATGACATGTTCGAAACCAAGCTTATTAGGGTCTGTTGTTTCAATCCGAACGTCTAGGCCATTTTTTCATTGTGGCAATTGACCGCTTGACGTTTAACGTCTAGATATAGAAAAAATGTAATGTCATGGCACTTGGCATTTGGAAGAATTGACAAAAAATCTTTTGTTAATTTGTGAATCCGAGTGAATCTAGGCCGCTCATGATATTTTGGAAAACCGTGAGTTTGTGTGCTGAATGCAGGATAGCCCGCTTCACGCATATTTGGGTGTTTGTAAAGTGCGGTGACGGACTGACGAAGAGCATCGGAAACGTTTGGCTGACCGGAACGTCGGTGTCGTTGGGACAACGGCACATCACACACAAATCAGGTTCCCCATCTCTCCTTCCACTTCCTCTGATTTCCACAGAAAGGCGCACGACGAACGGGTCGGGTGAGAACTTTTTTTGTTTTGTACATAATAATAACGGAGAAAAGCTCGAACGGAATTGTCGACAGTACGATCTAGGGAATCTGCTTTTAGACTGGGAGTCACCGGGATTCTCCAGCCGTCCCCTTTCGTACATTTGGTAGCAGAGCGTGGTTGTATAGCGAACAGGTCAATACCTGTTTGCTAAACAACCGGAACCGGGACAAAGTTACAATCGCTCGTTTTACCACCAAATCCTCCACCTAGACCTCAATACACTGGGGGGTTTCATCCTTTCCATCTTTCCATTAACAATGCACCCCCGGCGATAGGTTAGCATCCTTAACCTGAATGAGATCACCTACTCCGGAGGGATTGGTTTAGTCAGACCAACCAAAGCATTGCAGCAGGACTGATGATGCGACAACTGGCTCAACGTCATCTCCCTGAAGGGGATTTCTGACATGGCTTTAGGTGGCTGATCAACAAAGAAGGAGGAGGAAGCAAACAAAATCATCAAACAAAACAAAACAAAAATCAGTTTACAAATACCGTCGCTAACTCCTCAATTTACCCTCATTAGGGACGGAAGGCCCATACGCGAGACAAATGTATCTAACGCGGCTATAAAGTTTCCGTCGGCAGGTCATCGCTAAGAATCACAGGGGTTCCCGTTCCGGTGATACCCATTGCACTCGATGAGATGGGGGTGCCTTCAAACCAGCAGCTGTTCTCTATGGTCAGGGCACAATGGTATTCGTTAAGCCTCATGCCGTGGGGAACCCACCAAGCTTTGCATTTGTTACGGTGCAAATGCGCAAGATACATTGCGGGGGACCCCGTTGGGACCCCATCCGAAATCGCAATAAACTGTAACGCAATATAGTATCAGGACCCCCGAGGGTCCATGACGAAAAAAACAAAGAAAAAGGCTGAATCTCGCGTTTGATGCGGTGTGAAAGCGCAAGATGCGCTTCGGGGGCCCCCGTTGGGACCCCATCCAAAATGGCAATAAACTGTCAGGATCTTCCGGGGGTCACCCCGTTGGGGCCACTCGCTCAAAGGTCCTCTATCTAGCAGCAGGCACGCATGTACGAGGCCCGTACTGCTGGGAACCCCAACCATGAACCTCCCCTGGGATACTGTATTAGATCTCCGGTCTCGAAATACAGAGGCCGGGTGACCCAAATCGTTTTAAGTCTAGCACTGCGAAGGGGGCAGGTTCTGTTGCGGCCAACTTTAAACCCTTTGTTAAGCCAACATCAAAGAAGGAAGCCGTCCCATCATTTCCATCATGACCACCGCTGAGGTAGTAAGCTTCAAGTGGGAAGTGGAACTCAGCTCAAAAAATTTTGCTCCAATACAAGAGGCACCTTGTACACCTATTGTACTTGGCACCCATTACGCCCAATGAGGAGAGGGTGTCCACGGACACCCACCCGTAGCCGCACTTCATCGCCGGGGCACTGCAGTACACGAATCTGCGGCAAAACGTTAAGGGCCCACCAGTGTGTCCCAAGTAAACCCCTGGATTCGACATGGCGCAGATGCGCGGGAAGTATTGCGGTAGCCTCCTGTTAGTTCTAACAGGAGGCTACCGCAATACTTCCCGCGCATATGTTTTTTTTTTTTTTGATATTTTTTTCTTCCATCAAAATCTGCAAACTTGAGGAAGGAGGGGGGGGGGGGGGGGGTAACACCCCGTGGATGTCACTCCTCCAGAGCCCCTGTATCTAAGAGTGGGCAAACGCGTAGCTGCCGTACAATTCATGGGACCTCCCGGTGGGTTCCCTTCAACCGTGTCCCTACTCTGGGTCTGGCCCTGTGCAGGTAGAGTCTGTGAACGAAATCGAACAGTCGCGGGTTTGAATCCTGCAAGGTGCAATCATTTGTGTGATAAACAGAAATGTTTGTTTCTGAGTCATGGATGTTGATATTCGTACTTATGTATGTTTATCCGTTATCTAGTGCCCATATTACAGGGCCTATCCTAGTTTGGGGATAGGTAATTGGTGTGGAATTGTCTCGAATATATTTATTTATTTATTTAACCAAAATGGATGTATGGACCCCAACCCCGGTATGTGTTCCACTCTACGGTGATACCTACCCTCTGACCCGTTGTCAGGCAAATCCAAATGCTAAGACAAGTATACCTGATGCCCACTCCTAGAGGAAAATTTATTTTTTCAACGGACTATCGGTCCGACCGCTTGTGTACATAAATATGCTTGGCCTCCGGTTATCAAGTAAAGCCCCAAAGAACTGAATTAATTTCCTATGATATGTCCTTTGAACATACAGACAAAGTCACCTGAGGCTAGGTGTTTGTTCAGGCAACACAAAATCAAACCAACAAATCTGTACATTTATTTTAGGTCTCACAGGCAAATTCAAATGATATTCAAACAATACTGCATGTAGGTCATATTGAAAAGATTACGAGGTGAGGGTTACCAATAAACTAAGCGTCGCCGTCACGTGCGTGGAGGGTAACCAAGGTGAAGCCCTCCACACCCAAACCATCCAACCCCCACTTTCCCTCCCCCAACTCCTGCCCCTCGATTCTATAGCCAACCCAAGGTTATTTTTAAATGTTTTAAATCAACTTATTTAAACCTTACACAAGCGATTCCAACTAACGCTTAAACGTACCTTAATGTATTCATAGACTGGGCTGGGCGCTACCGGGGACAGTTCAAACACCCCGAGGCAGTAGAGGCCATCTTTCTGCTGGAGACAGCGATCGTGGTCGTCGAGGTGGAACAAACTAGGGAGGCGCGCATTGTCTTCAGCTGCAATGTTAATTTAATTTCTATAATTTTTATATTAGATCTATAAAGATACATACATTAGGGAGAATCCAATTATTTAGATTATAAAATACTAGTGATCCTTCCCGGCTTCGCACGGGTATCTAAAGGGTTTCTCAATCGATTCATTGACCACAAACGCCCATAACCCGCCCCGCGCCGCTTCTTCACTACTACACCAACATAATAAATGGGAAACGTACTGTTATACCTTGCTTTTGTATGAGTTAATAGATGAAAGGTGCTTCATTAAAACCTTCGCATAAGTAAGTCATTAGTTCATTACTATAAACAGACAGACGATCTAAACCTTTCCACGGAGTACTCGTCCTTTACTAAATCCAATTGATTTTGTATTTTATTCGAGATAATATCATTTCCTTTTAGTTATTGATTTATAGTTTTCTTTTTTTAAACATAAAATCCCAGATCCCGGATAACAAATAATCGAAGCGTAAAATGATATTTAAATCGCCGGACTACAAAAAACCAGAGCAAAAAGTACTAAATTTAAGTAAACTCCTAGTTCAAAAATCTAGAACACTGTATCCTGAGGAAATAAGTGTCATGTGAAGAATTGGCATCCTCTTCCACTGAAGTTCTCACTGCATCCCTTAAATCTGGACAAAAAGAAAACTACTTCGTCAAAAACTACATTGTCGTTTTCGTGCTTTCGGGACATGCATGGCATTAAAAATGTCGTCATACATAGCCTTCATTCACTTCATGGTCCGGGCGCTTCGAGTGTGGGGCGTACACCTGTATGACCTTCAACGAATACCGTTCGGTAATTCTGAGTATAAGGTATACCACCCTGCTCGAAACGCTTTCGATCTTCACAATGTTGTTGACGAGGGACTTGTGGACGAGAAACCCGACATCGTGTTGGGATTGCTGGTCGCCCTCTCGGTAATAGAGTAAGTTGCCGGAATTGAGAGTCATTGTATCCTCTTCCTCTCTTCGGACTTCTGATAACCCTATAATACCCCAACGCAACTTACTTACTATTTTTTCCAGCTCTATCAAGTTCTCATCGGTCCTCAAGGTGCGTGCGTTATAAGTTGCCAGGTCCAGAGATCGTGGGGGTAGGTAGCTGGGTCTCTGCTGGGATTCTTAGCACCCCCTGCTCCGCCGTTACCGTAGCTGCTACCGGTGTCAGGAATAACGGAGCCACCGGTGACTGGGGGCCGTCTTTGCGGTGTGTCTATCATATTGGGGGGGGTTTCCCGTAGTCACCACGCTTGGCAGGCGGATTGGTGACCGCAGTGTTACAAATATGTGCTCGGAGGACGCTGCTGCCCATCTTACGGTGTGTTTTCCCTTAGTGGCCTCTCACGACATCCACGGGAGGATCGGGAGGGGTCTTATTCTAAGCCGGGACCACCACGGCAATAAAGAAAAGTATTATAGTGTCCCAAATGGCTATATCAAATATAAATCAGTCTTTACACGGAATCAACATTAACCACGCTAAATTGAACTATGATATTGACAGAATATCTACAGTTGTAAATATCATATCTAAAGTAGTGCAAAGTGATGATTTCCAAATATTTAAATACTATGTTAAACATTGTACAACTACATTTATTGACTCTTTCATTAAAAATCAAAGACATCCTAAATTCCATTTTGTTTGTAAAAGCCAATATACTACATCCGTCTGTTTGGACTTCAAATCAATTGTATAAAAATATTGTAATTTTAATATAATCCCTAGGTATAGAGATTTCCATGTGGACCTAGAATAACATTATATTCATAGTTTACTAAATGTCACTGGCGTAATATGCTACTTACTACCTTGATAATAAGGTAGTTTTTGTAATTAAGATACCTTTACTAAGTGCTATACCTATAACTTATATAAAAACATACCCTTGCCAACTCCACACATTACTGATACTGCTAATTCATCTGTGATTAATATTAGGAATATGTAGACCTAAGCAATGATAAAACGTCATTTACCCCTCTTAAAAATCTAAATTCTTGGAAGAATATTATTATAACAAAAACTTTCTCTGTGAGAGGACTAATGTTTATACAGTCACTGGAAACCCACACTGTTAAATATAAATTATTACTAAAGCTGTAACAATAATGCTTTCCAAATCATTAACGGTGACGTGGATATTTGGCATAAGTTATATAATTAAAAATGGATATTTGTACAATCAAAACCAGCTAAATATTGAATGTTAAAATTACTATATTACTGAATTTGTTATATCCGGTGCAGGTGTACTTAAAATTCCATTAGAATGCACAGCTTACCGTAAGAACTCTAGATTTGTACGGAAGATTTCTACTAGTATAAGTGTAGCTGCCATATCATTTAATTTTAATATTCTCAATGATAGCTGCTGTAGTTTAAGTCATATTAGAAAACTAGGTTTGCCAATTTCCAAGAAACAATAAATTAACTTAGATAATTTGGAAACATTAAAATCAACTTCAGACCAGATTTTTAAGGATTTACGAGTAGATTTGTGGCGACATCACTAGCATGCCAACGGGCGCGCTAATGTCCCATCACTAAAATAGTAGTTTAGTCATTAGTGTCATTACGGTTTTTGGTTCTGGTCGTGTATCAAAGATTAATGTAAATAAATTAATATGAACGTAGTTTGTGATACGGAATAAACGGCTTTTCTCCGTGAATATTAAAGTTTGATTTTTACGAGCCTGCGTTCAGCTCGGGGAGCAAAAAGCTCCCGCAATGGTGACCTACAACGACTGTTCAAATGCTTAGAGCGTTCCTAAAGACGCTATAGCCAATCAATCAGCTCGCACGAGAGAGTTTTGGTTTCTATTCGACAGAACTAACATACACCTGGCATTGGATCTGTGTAAGAAAAACAATCATCGGACTCATTTACACGCACGAGACGGGCCCGGAGCGGAGTGCCTCCGTCGTTGTTTCTGCAACTCGCGAACTAGTCGCGATTACTGCATCTGCATTTGGTCGTGGCACGTATCGTCATTTACGTTCGTGGTGTCTACGAGCTACAAGAAACATCAACATCATTGTATCTTTTTCAAAATTATATCAAGTGTGTGTGTAGTGAGGTAGAGGTTAATTTGAGAATCGAAGCACCACCTATAGGTATAATTTGGTATCAATCGATTGTCACTTCTGGCAACAAGTGACAGTGTCAATACTTCTTGCAAGTGTTATCGTAGCAAGTCTATGGTAGCAAGTGATAGCTTGACAATTGGCGTTTTGACGGATTTCGAACGTTCCGTTTGTCGCAATCAACATAATTTTTCCTTCCTTCGCTGATTACTATAAATCTTTGCAATTTCATAATACTTTCCGCATTGAATTCCATTGTTATAAAATAGTAATAAATATATAAAAATAATTAAAACAACAAAATTGTACGGTTGGTGAGTTTTCACAATATTCTTATTAAATATTTCGGTGTTGTTAGCTATTATTAACAATAACTTAATACGCCCATATTTTAAGTTTAAATGTATCTATGCCATTAGCTGTGTTGACCTATATTGGTCACTTACTGCTTACATTGTATGCATCATTAGCTTTAACTTACATTGCATTTCAGTTACCAAACTTACTTTTAAATTTAGCTCTGGAATGCCAAAGTTTTATGTAACCGACAGTCCCTTAAATATCGCCTGTGCTGTTATTTTACATATATTTTATAGTTTTGGTATTGGTCACGTGGTTGCCAAATTACCATATATTTTTTCTTATTATGTTATTGTACTTTTTGCTTGGCTTGAGTGTGTGATATTATTAAAATTAAACAACACTATGGTGGAAGAGCAGCTACAGGTGCAACTGCAACAGCTCTTAGCAGAAAACGCTGTTTTAAAGAAACAGCTTGGTGAAAGCGAGATGGAAGCAAATGTATGCAGAGTTGCAGTAAAATTACCCTCATTTTGGGCTGACAAGCCAGCGATTTGGTTTGCTCAGGTGGAGGCCCAATTTCAAATCGTGAATATTGTAGGGGATACAACAAAATATTATTATGTAATAGGACACCTCGACCAGAAATTTGTAGGTGAGATTGAAGATCTTATAACAAATCCCCCAGTTGAAGGGAAATATGATAAATTAAAAGAGATACTTATAGAGCGTCTTTCAACTTCCTAGGAGAAAAGAGTTCGTCAACTTTTAAGCGAAGAAGAACTTGGTGATATGAAACCATCCCAGTTCTTACGACACCTTCGTTCTCTTGCTGGGACGGCACTCTCAGATGATAACATCATTCGCCAACTTTGGTTGCACAGCCTGCCTCAACAAGTCCAGGTAATCCTAGCAGCGCATACTGACCTCAATTTAGACAAAGTCTCTGAGTTGACCGACAAAATTGTAGAATTAGCCCCGGCACCGGTTGTATGTTCGACATTTTTGACTTTAACTTTAGACAAGTTAGCGCAACGATTGGAAGAGGTAAGTAACCAAGTAGCTGCCCTTTCCAGGCAGGAACACCGACCCTCAAGCGACAGGTCTATTTCTTCAAGTAGACCCTCAAACAGTTTGAAGCGGTGTTGGTACCACAGAAAATGGGGTAATAAAGCCACTAAATGTGTCAAACCCTGCAACTGGATGGCGGAAAACTCGACCAGTAATCAGTAGCGGCGGCAACTGATTGTCAAAACATCGGCCGCCGCCTTTTTGTCACCGACCAGGTGACCAAGCGACGTTTTCTGATTGACACGGGGTCAGATCTGTGTTGTTTCCCACATCGTTGGTTGCTTTCACGTAGACAAGCTACAGATTATGAACTTAGCGCTGCCAACGGAAGCAGCATAGGAACCTTTGGTACAGTCAATCTCAAACTCAATTTTGGACTACACCGCGATTTCTCCTGGCAATTCGTGATTGCTGATCTCAGCACAGCTATTATAGGCTCTGATTTTTTGGCATTTTATCACCTTTTGCCCGATTGCCGTAATAATAAATTGGTCGATGGCACTACTGGATTAACAGCAGCTGCTTCTGCTGCCAGCATTGATCAACCTAGCGTACGAGCGGTAGCTTCCGGTAAGTCCATTTTTACACAGCTTCTAGCTGAATTTCCGGATATAACTCGACCACCCGGCCTTCCCAGAGAAATAAAACATGACACAATGCATTACATAAAAACTACAGAGGGACCTCCCGTATCCTGTCGTCCCAGACATCTGGCACCGCAGAAACTCGTTTCGGCCCAGAAAGAATTTGAGGAGATGGTACGATGTGGGACAGCTAGGCCGTCTAAAAGCGCATGGTCATCACCATTACATATGACAGTAAAAAAAGATAACGCCTGGCGTCCTTGCGGCGACTACAGCGCCCTGAACGCCAGGACCGTACCAGACCGTTACCCGGTTCGCCACATAAATGATTTCGCTCACAATCTTGCTGGCGCTAAGGTATTTAGTACTTTAGATCTTGTTAAGGCATACCATCAAATACCTGTACACGAGGAGGATATTGCTAAAACAGCCATCGTTACTCCATTTGGTCTCTTTGAATTGCCGTACATGGCCTTTGGCCTGAGAAACGCTGGACAAACTTTCCAGCGTTTTATAGGTCACACGGGGCCTCGAATTTTGTTTCCTATACGTTGATGACATTCTCGATTTCTCAAAAGACGAGAATGCCCACCTGCATCATTTGCGCATTCTTTTCAAACGACTGCAGGACTATGGTGTAGTAATAAACCCTTCTAAGTGTGTCTTAGGAGTTAGCGAAGTCGTTTTCTTGGGATATCATGTCAGCGGCGACGGTACTCGCCCCCCACAGGATCGCATCAAAGCTTTGCTGGATTTCCCACCACCTAAAACAGTACAAGGCATGCGCCGATTTCTTGGCATGCTTAACTACTACCGTAGATTTGTTCCTCGAGCTGCACAGTTTCAAGCTCCCTTAATTGATGCATTGGTATCAACTAACAGTAATGGTGCAAAACCATTCCCATGGACACCCGAGCTGCTCCAGCAATTTGAGGCTTGTAAGAAAAGTCTTTCCAATGTAACGCTGCTACAACACCCAATCAGTGACGCCAAGTTGGGCCTATTTACTGATGCGTCCGGCGTTCACATCGGATCCTGTTTGCAACAGATGGTTAATAATCAGTGGTTTCCCCTGTCTTTTTTCAGCAAGAAGCTAACTCCACAACAAACACAGTGGCCAGCTTATTATAGAGAATTGCTAGCGGTGTACGAAAATGTTCAACATTTTCGTTATATCCTAGAGGTACAGCACGCCACCATATTTACAGATCATAAGCCTATTTTGTATGCGTTCTTACAGCGTCGGGAAAAACTTCCACCCCCGCAACTAAATCAGCTGTCGGTCAATTTACTACCGACATCCAGTTCATAAAAGGGGAAGATAACGTCATTGCTGACGCTATGTTACGTATAAATATCGATGCAATATCCATGAAGCAAGATTATGAAGCCCTCGAAAAGGCACAGGCCTTCGATCAGGAACTGAGCATTTTACTTAAAGGTGGCTCTAGTCTATCCCTGACTAAGATGAGCATACCAGGGACTAACACTTGGGTTTACTGCGACATTTCTACGGGTAAGCCGCGTCCTTATTTGACCCCTTCCTTTCGCCGTGCTGCTTTTAACAAATTGCACAATCTAAGTCATCCTGGTGCACGAGCTACAACGCGTCTCGTTGTAGATCGTTTTGTTTGGCCTATGGTGAGAAAGGATTGCCGAGCCTGGTCTCGATCTTGTGAAGCGTGTCAGCGCAGCAAGGTTTCAAGACACAACTCAGCTCCCCTAGGTAAATTTGATTTACCATCTGGTCGTTTTTTGCATGTCCATATAGACATCATTGGTCCTCTGCCTGTTTGTAATGAATATCGTTGTTGTTTGACGGCGATAGACAGTGTCTAGATGGCCTGAGGTGTGGCCCATGCGCTCTATTACAGCGGAGGAAGTAGCTGAAACTTTCACCAGAGAGTGGATTCCTCGCTTTGGTCTGCCGTCGGTTATAACAACAGACCAGGGCGCTCAATTTGAGTCGGACCTGTTTCAGCGATTGTTGTTTCAATTTGCCACTAAGCGTATTAGAACCACTTCATACCACCTCTGTGCTAACGGGATGATTGAGAGGATTCATCGCCAGCTGAAAGCAGCTTTGATGTGCCACAATGAATCTTGGGTAAGATCACTTCCGATGGTTCTCCTAGGAATGCGATCGGCATTTAAAGAGGATCTAGAAGCCACGGTCGCAGAACTGCTCTACGGTGAGCCTCTTAGACTCCCTGGAGAGTTACCAGTACCTTCTCCCGCATCGGAAAAATTTCAAGACCCTGCTGATTTCGTCGTGCAACTGCGACACAAAATGTCAACTTTACGGCCTCTACCAGCAACTCGACATGGGGAAAATCCTTCTTTATATTTAAAAATCTAGCAACCGCGTCGCACGTTTTTCTAAGAGACGATACCATACGAAGAGCACTGCAACCACCTTATATAGGCCCGTATAAAGTACTTGAGCGTTTGCGTGATGGTAAAACTTTTACTCTTGACGTCAAAGGCAACAGGATGGTTGTGAGTATCGATAGGCTCAAACCAGCTTTCATTGATCATTTAGATCACCAATCGAACCAAGCTGAGCAATTGCCTGATCCACCACCATGTCCAGCTGCTCAGGGTGAGTTGTTACCAGAACCTTTGAAAAAGCAAAAGCCGGCCCAGCAGAACTCGCCAGTAAAACAGCCACACGCTCTGGCAGACGCGTCAGGTTTAAGAATGTTGACTAGTTTAGTTCTTAGTGTTTTAAATTCAGTATAACAAGTGTAAAGATATAGTTATTATGACTTGTTAGGTTTTTTATAGTAACTAAAAGTTTAGTTTTTACTGTATGACTTGTAAATTTTTATAGATAATAATTTAATATATATTTAGTGTAAACTTAATAATTTGGCCTGGGTTTTTGCTCTCCGTAGGGGGGTGGTGTGGCGACATCACTAGCATGGCAACGGGCGCGCTAATGTCCCATCACTAAAATAGTAGTTTAGTCATTAGTGTCATTACGGCATTTGGTTCTGGTCGTGTATCAAAGATTATTGTAAATAAATTAATATGAACGTAGTTTGTGATACGGAATAAACGGATTTTCTCCGTGAATATTAAAGTTTGATTTTTACGAGCCTGCGTTCAACTCGGGGAACAAAAAGCTCCCGCAGATTCAGTAGAGTCTCCAAATAACTGGAATAACCATATCAGTTTTCCTATTTTGAGTGTATCATCCTGTATACAGTGTCTTAGTCTAGTATTAATATATGTTTGTAAAAAGGACTAGTATTTCAGAAAATTATTCAAGAAATGTTAAGTTTCCTTTTAACGTGAGGGTTGTTGTACCCTTGCTTTTGTATGAGATAATAGATGAAAGGTGATTCATTAGCACTTTTGCATAAGTATGTCATCAGTTCATTATTAGAAACAGACAGACAATCTAAAACCTTTCCACGGAGTACTCGTCTTTTACTAAATCCAATTAAATTTGTATTTTAATGGAAATAATATAATTTATTTTTAGTGATTTAAAGTTTTCTTTTTTAAAACATGAAATCCCAGATCCTGGATAACAGTACAAAAGTTAGAATTACGTTATTGCGAATGCTTACATCCTTGACGGTACGTTTCTGCGATAAACTAATATTATGTAACAAGCAATAAAATATAATATTATGGACTATAGACCGAGACGAGCATTAAATTAAATCCGCTTATCAAACATAACGTTCAACTCTCAAACTACTCGTCATCATGATCAATTTTGCCATTTACATCATGGTATAAATAGCAAAATTGATTAACATGAATTGAGGAAGATTACTCTGATATTTAATTTCATCATCATCATCAGCCTATATTCGTCCACTGCTGAACGTAGGCCTCTCATAGTGAACGCCACTGAGCAAGATCTTTGGCTCTCTTTATAGAGTTCATGCCAGATGTTTTTCGCAAGTCTTCACTCCACCTGTCCGTTGAACATCCTACACTACGTATGTACCTAAACGCGGTTTCCACTTAAGAACTTGTACCCTAACGGTTGTCAATTCTTTGAGATATGTGACTAGGCCATTGCCTCTTCAGCTTGCTAATTCTTTGAGCTATGATGGTCACTTTGATTCTCCGTCTGATCACTTTGTTATGAATCTTTTCCTGAAGAGAAACACTGAGCATAGCTCGCTGAATGACCTTAAACTTATGAACCAATCGCACCGTTAGTGCCTTTATTTCGGGTCCGTAGGTCATGATGACTTGTATGTATGTATTGTATAGTTTAACTTCACGAGTAGATTTACAAAGTTTACAAAACGCTGCCCCTCTATGCTGAATCCTATTATCAGCTGCCCTCCTGAAATTGTTTCTATCCAATTGCACAGTCTGCTCGAAGTGTATATAGTCCTAAACAACATCAAGAAGTACAACGTTAATGACAACAGGTCTCGTGGTAATGAGGTTGTCAAACTTTACCATAGTTATGTCTATATTCACCAAATACTGACTCGTTGAGAGACGTCAGCTAATCGATCACTCAGTATTCGTTCTAGTTCCAGCAGCGATTCCGCTAAGGACAAATATCATCGGTGAATCGTAGGTATGAGATATACTCGCTATTTGTTTGAAAAGTTTATGCGCGTACTTTTCAAACACTTTGATATTAAATTTGATAAGGATTATGTAATACAGTTTTCTTTAAAAACATTCCAGCTCCATCATCAGAACTCAAATACCATATAAGACCAGAGAACTCATCAAGACAAACCAAATGAGTCCAAACTCGAAGAGATTCCATCATCTGGTTGTTGAGTTCCTTTGAATACCTGCGGGCTACATCATCAGCCCTTGGATACCACATAAGACCAGAGAACTCATCAAAACCTACCAAATGAGCCACACTTAAAGGGGTTCCAACATCCGATTGTTGATTTCCTCTGACTACCTTCAGGCTCCATCATCAGGTTAGCTCAATAGTACCTACCATAATTGTCATCCAACCCATGTGCAAATCTTCAGTGGTTTTCAATATAGGATAGCTTAGGGATTGACTTAAAAACTGGTGTAATTAGTATCTCAATTTGGCGAGTAGAAGCCGCGCCGCGCAATTGATAAAAATATTTTGAGGGATGAAGAAATTTTGATCAAATGCTGGCATATTGGTATTTTAGGTCCTGCAAAAGCACATTATGGTACTTTTAATCAATAGAAATGACCACGCGTGCAAAGCAGCGGGTACAGGTAGTTTATTTATATAAAGGCATTTTTTATCTCAGCTATCCAATTTAATATTAACACAATTTTTACACAGAGTCAACAGCGTACTTCTTGCGAACGGGTCGTCTCTCATTCAGATGTTTGTGATGACAAATGAACCCGAACTCAAAGGGGTTCCATCGTTTTGTTGTTGAGTTCCAGTGACTACTTTCCGGATCCATCATCAGACCCTGGATACCACATAAAACCAGAGAACCCATCAAGACTAACCAAATGAGCCCAAATTCGAAGGGATTCCATCATCCGATTGTTGAGTTCCTTTGACTACCTTCCGACTCCATCATCAGGTCAGCTCAATAGTACATAATTGTCATCAGAACTACACCTATGTGCAAAACTTCAGCATCTTTAGACGTCGTTAAATAGTTCAAAATTGACATGCAAACTAGTCTCAAGCATAATAACACAGTGAGTAAAATTATGTCTTATTTAAAGCTACTTAACCAATTTTGATGAAGTTTATACAGTATCACACTAGAGATCTTCTTTCTCAAGTAAAAACAATCACCTAGTTTGTTTCAGAAATCCCAAGATATTATAGAACATAAACTATAAAACAAATAGATTTTGTAATAAAAACTACTACTACCAAATTTCATTAAGATACATTGAAACATTGAAACATTGGTACATTGAAAGTCTACCCCTTTGAATAAAAAAAACAACCATTTAAATCGGTTAAAAAATCTTAGAGATTTGAGGCAGTATAAATACAAAATCAAGGCAATATAAACACAAAATCAAATTGATTTACTAAAAAATCTATTTATTCCCGAAAAACTACTGAACCCATTTTGATACAATTTATATGGGACCACCTGGAGAGTGTACACTTTCAAACAAAAATAATTTGCAAAATTGGTCCGCAATTGAAGGAGAAATCGGCCGACATAAAAAACAAAAAGAAAAAAATAACATACATACATTCGAACATATAACCGTCTCCTTTTGTGAAGTCGATTAAAAAGTTATTGTGTTTCACAAATAGCATGCATGGTGAAATTTTCAATCAAAATCCATACCAATATATAAAAGTGAAACTTTGTTTGTTTGAGGAGCTGTCAAGCGATAACGGCTGGACGGATTTTGATGAAATTTAGAATGGAGACAGCTTATACCCTAGAATAACACATAAGATACTATTATCCCAGAAAATTGAAAGTTTCCGTGGGAAAATTGGAAAATGTTGATTACTCACTGTAAAGAACGATTGCCATCACAGAATGGTCTGTGGTTGCCATGGAAACGAAATAACAAGTCTGTCAAAAAACATCAAGAGCATTGGTAATATACCTACTTTTGCGTTGGTTTTTAATATCCTAGAAGAAAATAGGATGCTTTTTTCGCGATAAACAGTAGTCTGCGCGTACGAAGTCGCGGGCCGGAAAACTAGTTTATAATAAAAATTCAAGAATACGCGTTTTGGCTGTCTTGAGCTTGACATGTAAAAACTTGGCACGCCATACATTCACAACTTGTAACATTATGATCACAGTGGATTATTAAAGCGATTCTGAGTGTTAGTTCTTTGTTTTTTCTAGAGTACAATGCCATCTAACATACATTACTTTGAGACATTTTTTGTTAAAGAAAACGCCTCATTGATATTCATCATTTCTTTCCTAATGTCATTCAAAAATTTGTAAGTAGGTATCCCCTTTTTTAGTCCATAAATGGTAGATATACAGGAGTCATCTTGTGTACCAACTAAAATAGATTCTAGCATCGTTAATTGGTTACCTTTAGCACGGCTTAGGCTACTTAAAATGTTAATGAATACCTACCACAATACAGTTGATCATAGCACTAGATTAATCCAAGTCACAATATAAACTGCATCATCATCATAAGAGGCATCATTTTGATATTTTTTTTATCGAAATGATGCCTGGCAGGTCAAGTTAAACTTATGACAACACTTTCTTCCATATTTTTTATTAAAAGATAATTCAATTTAGAGTTTAACAAAAAAACACTTGGATCACTACCGCATGAACATAAAATTATTGTTTGGTTATAGCACAGAATAAAACAATACCATTGATCGTAGAACTAGATTGTTCCAAGTCACAATTTAAACTATTTGAGAAAACGAGGAAAACTCGTTTAGACTTGTTGTGAAAAAACTATGGCTTATTGCTAGTAAATCTTTTATCAAAATGATGCCTGGCAGGCCAAGTTATGACAACATTTTTTTCTATATTTTATATTAAAAGAGAATTCAATTTAGAGTTTAAGACAAAAAAACACTTGGATCACTACAGCACGAACATAAATGAATATTACAAGAAAAGATGTCGATCCTCTTTTTTTTTCTCGACTTACTAATTAAAAGTAGTTGACATTCAGCAAGTACGAACGGCCACTCACGAGGAAATGCATGACTATATTATTAAGATGGAGCGATTTATTAACCAGACACAACGTGAAGTGCAGTATATTAAAGTATGTAAAAAATACAATTTAAATGAAAAAAAAAACTTTTGCAGTGATAATAATAATTATCATTACTAAATATCGACTTTTTTTAAATATATATATATATATATATAAACCAAACGTGATACATATTGATATTATATACATATATTTTATGTAAGTTAGGTACATACTTGGATCATTCTTTTTTTTTACGAAATCGAATCCATTATAATGTACAATGTCGCTTTGCACTTGGATCAGTATGACAAGACATGATTTTCCAAATTCCATTAAATTATAAAGTGAGAGATTGACGACTCGCAAGAAAAACTACTGTTTTCTAAACTACTGTTTTCCAAACTACTGTTTTCCAAACTACTGTACTAAGTACTCTATTAGCACTTGGATCAGTGTGGCATGAAAGAATTATGTATTATCCGTGTTTAAGACCAAAAACGCCATTTTGAGAAATATGACACTTGGATCAGTCTGGTTCTACTATCGTCTGTTAATGGGTAATTAGTTCAAAATTCAAATGTCACTTACCAGAAAATAGTTTACCATTTACTCCAACAGTTAAAACTAACAATTTAACTAACGCATCCATCATGTCTTCAACTTGATAGGTAAGTAGGTACGTGTACTTAGTCGTGTTGGTTACCAAAGGCTGGCAAATAAACAAAAGTACTATAATGGTCTATCAAACATAATTTTATTCTATTTAATACAATTAGATGCAAATTAGATCATTCGCGTACATTTCGCATAGAGTATATTTTCGTTGGTTTTAGTATCTATACCTACACCGTTAAAATACTACTAAATATATAATATTTTACTGTTAAATGTAACATTGCAAAAATCGTCACATTCTTTTTAGAGGATCGACGCTTTTCTTCCTTCTAGTTATATATTCTAACATTTCTCTTCAAACTGGAACTCAGTGTTGCTCTGTAGGCAAACGCGCCGCACGCGCCGAAGGAATCGAATTTTAGAATTCGTTGTATTAAATGCTATGAAACCTAATATTTGTATCCATGAATGTTTATCCGTTATCTAGTGCCCATAGTACAGAATATCTTAGTTTGGGGCTAGGTAATTGGTGTGAATTGTCCTGAATCACCTGAATTTTGTGTCTGAATGTGTTGTGTGATTTGTCCTGAGTCCTACACTTGGGATTTCCCGTGAACTAGTAAAGACAAAGGCAAGGTACGTATCACTTGTCAGTGTTTGTTTGTTCTGTTTTAATATGATAGCTGTATCTTTGTCTTGCTTGATGATTGCTGCTGCGAGCGGGCATTATAAAACCAAGTGTTTAAGTAAAGAGATACAAAAGAACGTTGATTATAACGTATTTAGCTTTTTCTTGTTGGACTTTCACATAATTAAATTATTGCCTACCTGCTTAGAAAACCATCAGGGACATGCAAATAAATAAACAGACAGACGAAACTATAAGGCAGCTATACTCAAAGTGTGCTTCGTGGAGCCCTAGGACACTGCAAAGCCACTGTGGGGGCTACGCAAAAATACAGGTCACAATGAAAAAATAAAACTAAAGGGGTACTAAAAGTTTACAGAGTAAAATAATATCCATCTGAATATTTAAACATAAAGTACTCGTATAAAATAACTAACAACTAATAAAAAACAATTTCATACCAATGAGATGCAAATGTTAATATCAAGTAATATAATTATTAATAAATAATACAAATGAAATCAGTTTTAGATTATTTTAGAATATTTTAGATTATATTAAGTTTGAGAACCGCTTTATTGGTTCCTAATTTTATTAGATACCCTAAATATCAACCGTGGCCTTTGATTCTCATAATGAAGTATAAAGGGTTCCATTATCTACACTAATATTATACAGAGGAATGTTTTTTTTGTAGTTTTGTATGTTTGTAATGGATAAAGTCAAAAAATACTAAAACGATTTTAAAAACACTTTCACCCATGTATAGAAAGCTACATTAACAGCGAGTAACACGTGCACTATTTTAATTTTCAAGAAACTAGAGATCTCTTTGAAAATTGCAATAATGTAACCCAAGGTCACAGAATACTTAATAATACCGCAAGGTATCAAAAATACAGAACGGAATAAAACTTTGCCATAGAAACAAAATAATAACAAGTTTGTCAAGTACGTAATTAATAATGCAGTCGTCTATGGTCAAAAAGCACCACGATCGTTGCTGCTAATGATTTTGAATTACGCTTACTGACGTACTTTTTTAGAACTTACGACGCGTATAAAAATGCGAAGCCGGGACGAATCACTAGTCGTTCAATAAAATTAGAACTAATTGTTTTGGAATCTATCACAATAAAGCACTTTCTTTTATGTCATACCCAAGATATACCCGTGGTATCGAGTTGGCAACCCTGATTGGATTCTGTCTGCCAAACGATTCTTGCGATGCGTTCGATTGGGCGAGAATAGGAGCGCGAGGCCGTAAGAAACTTCGATTCTTTCAACGCATGCGGCGCGTTGAATGCGCGTTCACCTTAAACCAGAAATCAGCAAGAGTCCCAAGGTTTAAGAGCAATGTTTCTAGTGTAATAGTAGGGTGACGAGCGCAGTGTATTGATCACTGTTGGATAGCTTAGGGTTTGACTTAAAACTTTTAAACGTTTTATATTACTTGGTATATTAAACCGGCGAGTAGAAGTCGAGCAATCTTTATAAAATCTTTTTTATTCCTTCTATTCGAAAAATGCTGATTGGTTCCTCGAAAAGTGGGAGCAAAGTAGGTATTTTCTGTTCAAGACTTTTTACAGGGCAGTAATGAGTTTCCGCTCTTTCCGCCTCAGCTCGGCCATATTCAAGTTATAAGCAATCACATTTTTTTTAAAGTGCATAATGTAAACACTCTAGTTGGGATTTGAGTTCCAGTACTAAGGATCCAAAGTCGAACTATGTCCGTCAAGGTTATTCAGACTTATGCCATTAGGCCGAAAATTTTGTATATATTAGGAAATAAATGAAGGGTTGCTGATTTACAGTTGACCAATGAGAGCGCGCGGTGCAAATTGAGTCGCGTAGCGCGCTGCCTGTATTAAAAAAAAAAACGGGAACGGAAAAAATGGAAAGCGCGTAAATTATGATATCATCGTCACGGAGACAAGGAATATTGACAGTGCAAAAACTAAATAATTTCACGAAAATGTGTTCATCAAGTTCAAGTAGCGAAAGTTTTATATTACTTACATCTGAAAATGAAACTATGCAATAAATCTGACACAGAATCTATTAACAACTATATCACAGTAAAAATATTTGAAAGCTTATAACAATTTTATCAAGTGGGAAAATTCAAAATGACCAGTCTTTTTCGGAACTGTATCTATTTTCTAGAATTATCCAAATGTAAGAAAGCTTTACATTTTGGATGTCAGTACAAATAATTACATTCAAATCGAGATTTAAACAAGATTTAGAACACAATAACTGAGAAGATTTTGTGAACGCTATCTGAATGACATAAATCAAAGAAGTCCAAAGTGAATATTATAAATTTTTAGTTTAGCATAAGTACCTAGTTTATTTTAAGTTGTTTATTTTTAGTTTATTTAATACCTTTTTAAATAAATATATGAGTTGTAAGGTATCATAAAGCGCGTTTTATTTATTTTTCTCATAGAGAAAAAAAGAGTGAAAAGAAAGAGTGAAAGGATGAAAAGAGTGTATAATTTATTTTCCCTCGGTCGCAAAATTATTTTTCATCGGGCGAGGTATATTGAATCCCTCGCTATGTTCAGGGTTCAACTTAAGAATCCTTCACACTACTCTGGATTCAAAATAGCGCCCTCGCGGGCAAAATATTATTTTGCTCCCTAGTAATACAATCTACTATTAACGCCCGATAGAACTTTGATGATATTGGAAGATACTTATGTTTCTGGGATGACACATAGAATCCTTACATCCCAGACAAATGACCACGTAGGCAAAGCCGTGGCTACAGCTAGTAGTATAGGAAGCAGTGTGAAATAAAAAGTCGGTAACAATCATCGACAGGTCACTGAAATATGTTAATACAACTATTTAACATTTATTTCTAGTATGGTGGCCAAATTATTTATTTATTTATTCATTAACAGAAATGAGTGGACTTACGACCCATACTCGACCAAAACTTATTACCCGACTACAGCGCAGCAAGGGAAGGGTATGGAGTTTAACAGTGTATGTATGTATCTATGTGGGTAAAGATAGAGAGATAGATATACAACTCTTTATTTTACACCAAAAATTTACAAAAAACATATGAACTAAAACTAAAAAATTAAGAAATGTTATTGTTCAATGGGCGGTCTTATCGCTAAAAAACGATCTCTCCCAGACAACCATTGGATAGAGAGGAAATCAATGCGGTAAAAAACGGTGGTGTTCTCATAGGTATCATAAAAATATACTAATTGACCTAAAATAAAATATTTAACTAAGTAATAAGAATACATACTAATACAATAAAATAAAATCTTATAATATCATTATATATACTTATAATAAAACTTCCAGGGTTTCAGCCATGATATCATCAGCAAATCGGAGGTGAGTGATGTATTCGCAATTGATGTTAACACCATGTCCGTTCCAGTTCAGAAGATTGAATATATCTTCCAGTGCAAAGGTGAACAGTTTTGGAGAAATAACGTCTCCCTGTCTCTTTTTTGCAATTTGATAGAATTCGTGCTCCGATTTTGGAGACGAACAACCATGTTGGCCTTTCTGTACAAACACTTCAACAATTCGATGTACCAGTAGTCAATTTGGCACCGTTGTAATAACTGTAGCACTGCCTAGGTCTCGACTGAATCGAAGGCTTTCTCGTAGTCCACAAACGCTAGAAATAGTGGCCGATTATTCTCTTCAGTCTTTTGTATCATTTGCCGGAGCGTATGGATGTGGTCTATGGTGTTCAAGCCTTTCCGGAATGGTGTGCCACGCCTCTGACGTAGTACCCTCGAAGATGACCGAGTTAAACAGACTCTGAAGGACTTTAAGTACCGGTGTTCCACCCGCTTTCAGTAGCTCTGTTGTTATTCTGTCCTTCCTTGGTGCCTTGTTGCTCTTAAGCTGTTTAAGAGTCATTCTGATCTCTAATAGGCTGACGTCCGGGATATCTTCGGTATAATGTTGGGTCAAACGGGTTCTTGCATCGCTATTCATGCTAGGAGGCCTACGCGATGAGGTGTATAATTGCCCATATAATTTCTCGAGCTCACTCAAAGTATCTAGCTTCGACGAAAACTATGCTGCCACTGGCAGTCTTCAGCACCGCCAACTGGCTTTGCCCATTAGACAAATCTCTTGCAAACACTTTGGAGGCTTTGTTCCGCTCTATTGCGTTCTTAATACAAGTAGTATTATAGGAACGCAAATCGTGTCGCATCGACTTGGAGATCTGTTTATTGAGCACGCTGCAACTCGACATATCCACTGAAGACTGCAGATTCATCTCGCCTCGTTCTGCCATATGTTTTAGTGTTTTCTCAGAGAGTTTTTGTGTTCTGTTTTTGCTGTGGATCTTAAAGAACTCCGACCCGACCACGTGAACTATTTCCACAAACCCGTTATTTAGTTCGTCCACTGTACTGCATTCGGTAAGGATTTTGGAAACGATTTTGGAGTTCCAACTGAAAGCTCTCGGGGTCTGGGATTTGGGCACGACTGGGGCAAAGAGTAGATCTCATCAAACGAAAACTGTCCAGCCTATTACCATTCGGTGATCACTTCCGCTCTCAACCCTGCTGATCACAGATACATAATTGAATGCCGATTGGTCGTAAAAATGAAATCTATCTCACGCTTATGACCGCCGGGGTGCAGCCATGACTTTTTCCTGGACGGGCGCTTCTTGAAAAAGGAGTTCATCATAAAGAGTCTCTCTTGATATCTTCTGCATGATATCGGCCAATCGCTGATACCTTTGGTTCCACTAACCAAATCCAAACTGCCACACTCTCAGTTCATCGCCTTTCCTTATGCCCAGCCGTGCAATGAAGTCCCCCATCTCCACTGTGAAGAGTGTTTTCGAGGCATGTATGGCATTAGAAATGTCGTCGTACATAGCCTCCACTTCATCGTCCGGGCGATTAGAGTGTGAGGCTTACACCTGTTTGACCTTCAACGAATACCGTTCGGTTATTCTCAGTATAAGGTATGCCGCCCTGCTCGAAACGCTTTCGATCTTCACAGTGTTGTTGACTAGGGACGCCGGCAACCATGCAGATAACTGTGAAACCAATCAACTACTGTTGAATATATGTGAAAAGAGTTAAGTATTGCGAGAAGTAAAGCCAACAAAGTAAAGTTAAGCAGGCGTTAACTGCTATAAAAAAAAACATAATATAAGTATTTCGAAGTTAACGGTATTAAGAGTATTACTGAAGTCTTGTAAAAGTCACGTATGTCATCAGATATTTTTAGGAGCGCTTTTGCCGTACTGTGACCAGCGCGGAAACCAGATTTCATAGAATTCAGCAAATTATTTATATGTAAGAAACTGGAAATCTGATTATAGACAAGGCGTTCGAGGACTTTGGATAAAAAGGGAAGTATAGAAATAGGTTGGTACTCGGAATAGGATTTAGGATTAGGTTTCTTAGAAAACGGGATAATTTGAGCTTCCTTCCATTTAGTAGAAAACACAATGGCACCAATTCGGTTAGACTAAACTACACTAAAATTAAGTTTAGTCCTGTTCCAAGCCGATAACAATGCACCAAACTAAATTTTAGTTTGACACACTTAAATTGATTTTAGTTTCTCAGTTTCTGTATAGTACATTATATAGACTATATAATATGTACTGTGGTTTAGTTAAGTGGTATTGTTATATTCGGTTGAACGTCAGTTTACGTGTAAAGGTGCCTCCACACAACACTCGTGCCGAAAATTCTCAGCAAAAAATGAAAACCATCGACAAAAAGCATGGTCTGTTTCGGGCCGCACGGCCGTTTGTTTGTCGTGAAACGTCTACTCCACATACAAATCGCGAGCTATACCGAATTAAAGATCAGAAAACCATAAATTTTGCTGATTATGATTGGGACACCTGCGTCTTTGCCCGCGTTATCATTTCTCTGGGTTAAAAGTAACCTATGTGTTACTTTAGGACTCAAAGAAATCTAAGGTATAAAATACCAAATTTCACTTATACGTCAAATAGTTTTTATCAATTGTCTGGGCTTCTATTCTCCGGATTGAGATACCAAGTACACCAAAACCTTTAACACCCAAACCTTTTTTAATTAATAACCTAGTTGTTACGTGATGCACGAACAGACAAACAGACAAACATGATTTTGAAAAATGTTAAGTATATTAGCTTATTGTAAGTTCATTCTCGTAAGTCCACTAGACCATTTTTTATTATTATCTTCTTTGTACAGACCTTTTTTGTACGTCTACTTACTACTTAATTATAAAATCATTATTTCGAAAAGATAGGGGGGGTTTAAAGTTTAGGGTGTGTGTGTGAGTATGTATGTATCCGTGTGCCTGTCTGTGGCATCGCAACTCACAAATGAATGGACACGATTTTGATGTGTTTTTTCTGTTTGAAACTTGATGTGATCGTGATGCGCATGAGTGACCCTTAAAAGTAAACATGTATGGCACACTCGGAAAATTCAAATAGACCTTTTCAACAGCCCTTATTCAGCCCGTTTCATAAATGTACTAGTTTCTTTGAAAAACCGGATGGGGCTGTTTGTCGTGAAACGTCACCGCTACATATAATTTGATCCGGACCTGAAAACTTCTCGTTTGCTCTGTCTGGAGTTCAAAAAGTGTATAACCTTTATTTTAGTACGGACTTTTCGGGCACTTTCGCTGCAGACACTTTTGTAATTTTAACCCCATTTTTTTTTAATTTGTTTGTCTTAAGTAGACTTTTTGCAAACTTTTTCATATTAAATAGAATTTTATCAACGCGATTGTTGCGGCCTTTTTTGTATATATTTGTCCTTTTTTATTGATTTATGTTTTTTATACTTTTTGAGTGGTGTGTGTTTTGTTTTTAGTTTGTCATGAAGATTGGATTGAGTAAAAGTTGCAGAGAAAAACGTGTATTTTTAACTTGACCGATAGTTTCGCTCTAAAGAGCAGTTCCCCGCTTAATAGCGATCTTTACAAAAACCGGACTCAATATCAACCGAAACTAGAACCAGAATCAATATGCTACCCTTACTAAATCGTAAATTATACCAAATTAATAATCACAAAAACATCAATTTCGCTTTTTTCGTTATTTGCTCTGTGCGTCCTGCCTCCCCCGTAATGTTAAATTTTTGTCTTTTGATTAAAATAAACATTACATCATCGAGATGACTATCAAGAGCAAAAAATATGAAAAATGCTCTTTTCGTGATGAATGCTTTGATGCATGATGAAAAATGCTTTTATAACCTGGTACCCCTATGTTTCTGAGTGATTTTAAAGACGTTTCATTTCAAAACTCCCACACTGTTCGAAACCATCGATCGCACATGCGCATAGCCGCTTAAGAAAAATTCTATACAAATGGCTCAAAAACACAGACAATAAACAATAATTTGTGATTATATTCGTTCATTATTGAAATGTTGGCAACACTAGCAATTATATTTAGTCATTGTCAAAATAAAATTTGTCCTGTCACTATGATGTCTTAATTTAGTTGAAATCAACAACTGATAAAATTATAGGAATCACTAAAATAAATTAAATTTAGCTTTAGCTTAGTTTAGTTTAGTGAGTTGCTCAACAGAATTGGTGACAATGTATAATATATACAAGTTTTCAAAATATGACATAGGATAGGGAGAATTGAATCTAGGATAGGAACTAACATGTTTTGGCTAATACCGTCGCCTCCTACAGTGTTGGATGATATCGACAATACACTCTTCTTGACATCACAAACAGAGAATTGAGTAAAGACAAAAGGATCATAGTGTGTGGATGTTCCAAAAAGCGGCCGCCTCTATTGGTCCGATTTTGGCATGCGAGATATCAATCGATTGGTTTTCATTTAAAGAGTATCATAGGCATTATTTTTACCCAACTACGGCGAAGCATATGATGTTTTATTTGTTCAAACTAAAATCTTGGTCCGATTTTGACAAACGAGGTATAACCCGCGTAGATAAAGAATGGGATTATAAATGGCGGCGCGGTTATCATGTAAGCCTTTAGAAGTCCACTACTGAACACAGGCTTCCAAGATCATAGGCACAAGATCGCTCGTTATGGCGCTCTTTGGTCCCCCAAATCTTGGCAATCTTGTGCCACCTCCATCTACTGACTTCCTGCAATGGCTACAATGTCGTCGGTACATCGTGTGGGTACATCATCTCCCCACACTTTGCTTGCTTGTTCGTGGTTGCCATTTGAAAACCTTTATCCCCCAGCGGTTGTCGGTTCTGCAAATTATATGGCCTGCACATTGCCACTACAAATTGCAAACTCAAAATGTCGGTAACCTTTGTTCTTCTACGGATTTCCTCGTTTTGGATTCAAGACGAACATCATGTGATGTACAGTCAGCACAAAAACAGAGCAAAATGTTTATTTGTAATATCTTTATGTATATAATCTGTATAGTAAAGCAACAAACAAATTTAAAGTTACTTGTTACAAATAGAAAAACAAAAAAATTGAAGTGATTGTCGTTTAATATAATCGGCGATCTTATCGCATATAGCAATCTTTTACATACAACTTTTGGATGGATAGAGTAAACAAAAATAAAGTTGGTACCACCGTTTACATTTTTTCGATATACAACTAGTAGTTCACCCCGTACTGAGACCTTGTGATTTACCCTTCTTCACAATATCTCAACAACTCTTGAATCTTTCCTACGTTTACAAGGATTCATAGTTTGCCAGAATATCAACAAATAACAACAAAAATTAACAATCAACAAAACAAGATGTTATGCAGGGCAGCTCCTTACGTGGATCTGTCTTGCATTACATCTTGTAGCGCTATCCTGCATTATTCCTCCACTGCTTCATTGACCTCAATGCGGCCTGCATTAGCGGATCCATAATTACTCAAGAATGACAAATATATTTATATATATAATAGTATTTATTAAAACCAGTTGAAATAACAAGGGAAGTGGGTTATGTCTTCAGAGTGGAGACGACACACACCGAGTGTAGAGTGAGTTGCGAGTGTCGAGTATTGAGTGTCAAGTCACTCAATTGATACTCAAAATAGTATGTTCATCAATATCATAATTTTCTTCTAGTTTAGGGGTTATGTTTTTTAAAACTTTAAGTGGCTCTGGTGTAAAATTCACTTTTTTTGAGATACAAAAAAACTGTATAAAAGATGTATGTTGACATTCGAAGGGAAGCTTTGTAAACCAAAACATAGGTTATTCCTAGCGTGGTTTTTCGTCGGTAGCAAATTAATGTTACAAGACGTCCTATTTTAATCTGTTGTTACGATCACCTTACGAAATATTCATTAATAATTTTAAAATGATATTCACTTATTTTTTATGATTCTATTGTTTATTTTGACACGTAACTTAAATTACCTTTTTATTTGTTACTATTTTAATAACAACCTACTTACAATCACTTAACAGTATTTTCATCAATATCATTATTGCAGTACCTAATCATTTGAAAAAATATAGATTATTAAATTCTTAGTTGGCTCTGGTATAGCGACACTCGCCATCCAACCAACCATCCACTCATCCATACATACATCCAAACCACCTATCAAACCAGTCAGACTAATTATTTTTATCGTTCCTTTGTATTGGAGTATAAACGGAAACAAGACATAAGTTCATATACTAGTTTTAGTCGAACCGAATACGGTCGGATAAAAAATAGCGTATGACAGTCTTGCGACGAAGACGAATCGATTGACACCTTGCTTGTCAATATCACACCAATAGGGGCGACGCTTTGGTGGAACATCCACATAACCACATACATAGATACAGTTTTTATTTTTTATTTTATCACTGTCTAGGCAATCGTTTGACCACGATCTCACCTGATGGAAAACGATGATGTGGTCGAAGGTGTAGCAAGCTTGCCTAGTAGATACCTATTCACTCTTGACTTGAACACACTAGAGTTATAATATTTTACCGGAAACTCTGACGGGGGAGGGCATTCCACTCCTTAGAAATTCTTATAATAAATGAAGAAGCGTAACGTTTCATTCTTGTGCGAGGTATTTCAACCATAAAAGGATGGCGCTTTGCCGATCGTCTAGTCGTACGGTAATGGAAAGGTGATGGGGGAATCAGATTGTGCAGTTCTTGTGCACACTCTCCATAGCGCAATCTGTGGAATACCGACAGGATTGCATCATACATACATATATCATCATCATCAACAACTTATACTAGTTCACTGCTGGACATAGGCTTCCCCGCGACGCGCCACGGAGCCCGATTTCCTGCTCTTCTCTTCCAATAACATCCAGCTATATTGCGCAGAACAAAGACATACATACATTGACATACATACATAGACTGTTAAACTCATTACCCTTCCCTTGCTTTGCTGTAGTCGGGTAATAAGTATAATTAGAGTGGGACAACATGCGAGTGGCCGCGATTTATAATACCATTCTTTAATTGCACGGGTTATATCAATCAATTCGTCTTCATCGTAACAGTTTCATAAGCTATATTATATACCCGACCGTAATTGGGTTTTAATATTTGAACTTATATCTTGTTTACCCAAGTACGGCGAAGCAAGGGAAGAGTTAACGTCACTAAGCTATTTTAATGAGTTTAACAGTCTCTGTATGTATGTGGATGTTCCACCATAGCGTCGCGTGGTTTTGATTAGAGTTGTGCTATTTTTTTAATCTCCCACGGTAAAGCAAGGGAAGGGTTGTTTAAAATAAAAACTTGATCCGATTTTGACAAGGGTCATATGTTTTATTTGGATGCGATGACCATTCGTTATATTAGCTACTAGCTTTCCCGCCCGCGACTTCGTCCGCACGGACTACTGTTTATTGCGAAAAAAAGCATACGTTCTTCTAGGATTTTGAAAACCAATGCAAAAGAAGGTATAGCATCAACGCTCTTGAAGTTTTTTGACAGACTTGTTATTTAGTTTCCATTGCAACCGTTCCTTACAGAGAGTAGTCAACATTTTCCAGTTTTCCCGTGAAAACTTATAATTTTCCGGGATAAAATGTATCCTATGTTTTAGTCTAGGGTATAAGCTATCTCCATTTCAAATTTTATCCAAACCTGTCCTGCCGTTATCGCGTAAAAGCTCCCCAAACAAACAAACAATGAATCAAACAAACAAATAAACATACATTGTAACCGACTCCTTTGGACGCTATTTTGACCCACTTTAAACGCTCAGATTTCATTCAAATTTTGCACACCTGTCAAAGACCGATGACAATGCTATAATTCAAAAGAAAAAAAACGGTTTTATAAATAAACCAAACTAAAAAGTAGAAAATAAATAATAGTTTAAAAAAACTAAAAAACACGCTTTATATAGAAAGCCAAACTAAAAAATAGAAAATAAATTTTAATAGTGTAAATAAGAACAAAATGTTTTATTTAAAAAAAATAGTTTTTTAAGATATTATCGAAATGATAATCCTTCTTCTCATATCTGTCAATGAATATTTATAACTATTGACCCATGCACGCCACGTTTTCTTTGAAATAAATTTTTTTTTTCTTATTTACACTATTAAAATTTATTTTCTATTTTTTTGTTTGGTTTTCTATAAAAAAAGCGTGTTTTTTAGTTTTTTAAACTATTTTTTTTTTTTTTTTTGAAGTGGCCTTAGCAAACATCGGAAGGAATATACGATAGCTAAAATAGTTAAATTCACTTGATGAAGACGTTTGAAAATTAAAACCAAAGATACGTAAAACGATTATTTATTCTGTGCCATCGATAAATTACTCATAAAGTGACTGAATAAGTTTTGATGAACATTGTCCGTGACTTCTCTGGAACTCTTTCAAATAAAAACAAGTAAGAAATCTCATAGATATGAGCGAAATCTCATACATACACACAAAAACAAATGGATGTACTAATTATATAAGGTACTTTTTTTAAATCTATCTTTCTTTTTTTACAAGCTATCAACAGTACCGTAAGAGCTGAGAACTTTTAGATACCAATCAAATAATCATAAATTCCAAGGGGTTTCATTTTTTGATTGTTGTGTAATAAGTTCCTGTGACTAGCTTCTGGCTTTAAAATCAGACCTTGGATACCGCATTAGACCAGATAACTCATGAAGATAAACCAAATGAGCCCAAAACAGAAGGGGTTCCATCATTTTGTTTTTGAGTTCCTGTGACTACCTTCCTTCATCATCAGAACAGCTCAAGAGTAAATGTCGTCAGAAATAGTTCTGATGACATTACATCGGTCTACAAAATGGGTCTACCATTTTGTAGACCCGTGTGCAACACTTCAGGTTCATTGAACGTCGTTAAATGTTTCTAAATTGACTTGCAAACTTGTCCCAAGCATAATAACCCAGTGAATTACATAAAAGTTTGCCAAAAGTTACTTGACCAATTTTGATAAAAACTTAACAGTGCCACACTGAAAGTCTATTTTTCAAGTAAAAATTACCCTCTAACTCGGGTTATAAAGGGTCTCTTCGGGTTTAGAAATCCCGAAGGTATGAAAGAATACGAGTATCAAGATTAAAACAAATAATTTGTTTAAATAAAAATCTACTGAACCAATTTTGATGAAATTTATATGGGACTACACTGAAAATCTACACCTTTGAATAAAACAAAATATATTCAAATCCGTTCAGAAATCTTAGAGATATAAGTCAAAATCAATCAAACAACAAAACAAAATCAAATGGATTTACTATAAAATAATATTTATTTAAAAAAAACTACAGTACGAATTTTGATGAGAAAAAATGGGACCTAATCGGGGTCTTACCATTTCAAACGAAAAAAATATTTCCAAATCGGTTCACTTCATATCGGTTTTAGAGATATGAGGTAAAACAATTAACAAAACAGACGACTTAAGAACCTACTCCTTTTAGAAGTCTATTATAAACTGAACGAAAACATAATGGTCTAAAGATACGGCTTAAGAAATATATAAAAAATGAAATGAAATGATAAATATTTATTGCAGATATACTTCACACAAAATAAAACTAACTTAATACCGAACAATATAAATTAAATAAATATACGGCAAAATGGATAGATTCAGCTCGTGCTGCGATCACATTTATGTGTTCGCAGCGCTGATTTTAAATCTACCCCAGTCAGTTCGGGCTTCGGTCTTCACCGAGATAACAAGTATTAGTGGGTAAGTACATAATAACCAAAAAAATATTTTTATTGATTCATACCTTAATAGCCTAGCACAAAAAACACAATAGTCATATAAAAAAAAAGAATAACAAATATACCCTCACGTTATTAGATGATGACAAAGCTTAATTATGTTAGATAATATATACATTGATAAATCAATGGGCCAACACTATTAAACAATATTAACTTTAACTAACTTTTTTTGATCAACTTGACCGATTTGTTATTTATGATATTCGAGCATTTGTCGTGAGAATTTTACTCGAAGAATCGGAAAAATATAGATAGGTTGCCTACTTTTCTTTTACACTAGTTTTTAATTAAAACCAAAGATATTGAACAGTGAAACGGTATCGCAATCGGTATAGTAGTTAGAAAAACTAGGTACTAAAATGTTCTCGGGACCGCGGCTGGATGACGCAATACCTACATCTACAGGAACCTTCTGGAACACATCAGTGGCGCGTAGGTACCTACGAAAACTTTCTGGAGCGCGCGGTAGGTATATACTGGCGTGGTGCATTGCGGCAACATCAAAAGCGGCGCTGGCCTTAGGTACCAACGTGCGCGGCTCGACGCGGCAATATCAAAGGCGGCAGTTGCGAAGAGTCCATTCAACCCGATTCCCATCGGCTTACTTTTTCCAGTAAATCTGGTGAGGGCACCAGATTTACTAATCATCAATATTGATCAATATTTTTATTATTAATCAATATTGACACAGCTAAACTATGTTTCAAAACAACGCCTCCTATATTTAAATAGCAATTCAATTGTGAACTAAAACAACGCCTTTTTAAAACGTAACAATTAAACCTACCGACTACTGCAAGTACATGCCAGAACCTTCTAGAAACTTCCGTCGTAATATAAAAAGGGCACGCATCGGCTGCCTGGGACATGCTCATATATAGATACAGACACTGACCTCACCGGCGAGGTCGAAGGTCCCGTAACTCAATCAGTTATTATTTTCCTTCGAGTTTCTTGCTGATTATTCTTAAAGGTGTATTACGAATCGGTGGTCCGTTTTCAAATAAATCAAACGGCTTCTAGACATATTTTCATGACTCCCTCGATCACTATTTACACTAGCGATTAAGCGGTGTTTAGTCAGACCCCCTTAATCGAGATGACCGTGCGAGCCGAGGTTCGTACCTCCTGTGTGCTCTTGTGCCGGTCATCAAAATTTTAACTTTGGCGTGCGCCTTCTGCGTCACGCATGGCGGCGGAGCGTTTTAACGCCCGCTCTCCCAGTGAAGCTGTAAAGATGGCCTTTACTGGCCAAAATCACTGATCTTTCATATAAAAACCTGCCTTGGACATTCTTGACTTGGCATTTGGTACAAAACGATCAAAGTGAAAAGAAGCAAGTGTTCAGTGATAATTAATTAGTGTGTACAGTCGAGTTAAAGAGTGTTTGAGTGTAATTCGTTGTTTTAATTTCTTTAGGTGGTTTTGTTGAATAAAAGTGTTAATTTTTGGTTTAATTGGCATAAGTACATTAATTTTATCTGATCCTCAGCTCGTAACAGTAGGTAAAATATACTTACTACATTTCTTGAATATTAGTTCAGCTGTCAAATAGTTATTTTCTATTAATAATAGTGATTATCTCAAGATGCGAATCTAATTAATAAACACATCTTAAGCTGTTGATTGAGATGCCGTAATCAGCTGAGTTAGTGTTTAATAATAAATCAATCTCGACTCTCAAGGGCGCACTTGCGATGTGCTTTGAGTTGCAGAATGTTGAGTGCAGTCGATCCGTGACTTGAGAGCGTGATTGCCAGTTGCTAGAATCAAGGATTTCGAAAATGTTAAGTCAGAAGTTGATAATTATAATTATATTAACCATAATTATAAGAATATTTTTATATTCCTCTGAGAATAAACAAATTTATTTGTCATGATTGCGAAAAGATCCGAAGATTTGGTAGATATCAGAACCTGGCGAGGACTCACTGAAGTCTAAAAAGATCCGAAATCGTAACCAAAGGATACGCGCTGGAAATACTGCATGGCCAATAAACGAACTTTTATTTTCATAAATTATAGTCAATCATTGATGAATTGCGTTAAGTTCTTTAATAGATAGTTTAACTTTGAAAATATAGACAAATATTATGGCTTACAAAAAAACTAAAGTAAGGTTATAATAATTATGTAGAAAATAAACATTACGTTTAATATAAGCGCATTTAATTTAATTCATCTACAACGAAGTAATAAATTTTAACCTTACGCTATATCTTATTTGAGCAAAAACCGAACTTTCAATAAAGAAAATAAATCGTTCATTCGTAGTTCATTCAATCTTGCTCTCAAGTTCTGGTTCGTGACGTAGCATCTTGAAATGCGGCTCTTGAAAGCGACATGATCTGAGATGCTCTTGAAATGTCTTTATTAATCAGCGACGATCTTAAAATGCTAAACACAACTTGAGAGCGTATCACTTGATATCGCACTTGAGAGCTCAACCAAGAGCGATTTATTAATACGGGCCTAAATTTGTACATTCTTCAAAATTCGTTCAGCTATCAAAGAGTTTTTATCGATTGCTCGGCACCTAATCATCGGATTAATTAGAGAGGAATTAGAAGCACAAAATTGTAATACTAACAATAAATTTGATCAGACTGATTGGAACAATTGGCTTAAAACTATTTCAATATTTTTCAAAACATACAACGTTTCTACGCTCCTCTTTGATAATACATTGGACACTGAACGTCCATACATTAGAGTGAATGTTGGAAATATAACCCTAAGCGGTTTAATGGATAGTGGCAGTGCCATTACAATTTAAGGTAATAACTCAGATAAATTATTAATTGAACATAGTTTGGAACTACAACGTGACCAAATTATCAAAGGTTCTGTTGCTAATGGTCAATCAATCAATTCAATTGGTACCAACTTTATTTAAAAAGAAGTTTGCTATAATTACTGCCCATGTAATAGCCGCTATTACTCAACCTTTTATATTAGGTATCGACTTCTGGAAAACTTTTAAGCTGGCTCCAGACATACTTAATACGGTCAGTATGCACAAGAGTTCAGATACTCCCGTGTTTATCATCAATAATAACGATCCTTACTTACAGTCTTATGACAGACTTACAGACACGCAATTGATTCTTGCTAATGCAGACGTAAAACAATTTCGTAATATTTCTACCGACGTACTTCCTTTAGGAAGAACAAACCTTATTGAACACTGTATTGATACACGTAAACTTAATAAATTTATTTTTGTAGTCACATATGTTGTTTTTCCAAATATTGTCTTATATTCCCAATGAAGCGAGCTAACTCTTCTGTAATCAAACATATACTTGAAAACTTAGTTTTTTATGGTTTATGGTATTCCAGAGACCATAATCCTAGATAATGGCCCTCAACTAATTAGTCATGAACTCAATATTACAACATACCAAAAATTCATTACACCCCTCGTTACTGTCCTCAACTCAATACTGGTGAAAGTTACAACAAAACAATTATAACAGCAGTTGCTTCTTTTGTTGTTAAGTTGTTAAGCTGGGTTGGTCTCCACCCTGTCGTGTAGATCGCAGTATCGTCAGCAAAGAGGGAGATTTCTACGTTAGGAGGGCGCGGAAATTCGCTGGTGTACAGAATGTACAAGAGCGGGGAGAGCGCGGAGCCCTGAGGGACTCCGGCTCGGATGGGGTGTGGGTCGGATTTGATTCTCTCGATACGATAGCGAAAGCTACGGTTTTTGAGGAAGTCTTGCACTACGAGCACAAGACGGTCCGGCACTCCGAACTGGTACAACTTGTATATCAGTCCGGCGTGCCAGACTTTGTCAAAAGCCTTAGCTACGTCCAGGAAGACGGCCATCGTGGTTTGGGGTTTGGGGTACCGGTTGAAACCGACGAGGATGTGCTCCGTGATGCGGTGCACTTGCTGAGGGCAAGAGTGTCTTGCTCTAAAGCCGAACTGCTCATCCGGGATGAGTTTGTTTAGTTTCGCGACGGACCAGAGACGACTCAGAATGAGCCGCTCATAAATCTTCCCCAGAGAGCTGAGGAGACTGATGGGGCGATAGCTAGAGGGCACGGTAGATTTTTACCTGGTTTGTGAATGCCGATGACGTCGGCACTCTTCCAGGCGTCGAGGAACGAAGAAAAACTCATAGCGGCATTGAAGATGCTCACTAAGAGATAAACTAGCGGGGTAGGGAGGTGCTTGAGCACCCTGTTGCTGATACCGTCAGCACCAGGGGCCTTCCGCACCTTGAGACCTTTGATGATCGACTCGACCTCGGCCACTTTCATGGGCTCGAGGGGTGGGTCAGTCGGAGGTTGGGCGTTTCTACGTTCAATTTCGCGGTCCACCGCGGCGATGTGGACAAAATCTACGTTATCATCGGTGGGGGTGCACTGGGCTTCGAGGCTCTCGGCCAAGCACTCGGCCTTATCCTCGTTTTCGAACGCTAGGGGGAGGTCGGTCTTTCGAGGGGGGGCATAACTGATTGGGTATCAGATTTGAACGTGTTCGCCAACTTCCAATACGCCTGGTGAATCGGCGAAATGTCAGTCATCTTATCGTCCCATTGATTATTACGCAAATCCTTTATGCTTTTCTTTACCGCGCGATGATAGAATTGCAGAGAGGGCTTGCGTTTTGGAGTAAGTTTCGCGTCGTAGTACCTGATGGCTGCGTTCCTTGTTCCGCCTCACGTACTCAGGCAGGCTCCAGTGGAGGTGATCCTCCACTGGGACCTGCCTGGAGTGATCACCGACAACGGTGTTGAGGTGGCAGGTAAGGGCATCGATCGAGCGGGATACGTCGTCAGTCGTGACAATGTCGTCGGGGATGCGATCGAGATCGGGTGAACTGATAGATTTGAGGGATACCTCCAAACGCTTCCAGTCCACTACCGTCTTGGTCTGCGGAGGGGAGGAACGGTCAGCTAGGTCTGGGCCAAGGCGCATGATGACGGGACGGTGGTCCGAGTCCAACTCCTGGAGTACCAGAATCGAGCGGAATTGAAGGGATATGTTCTTTAAGAGAGGTATGTCCAGTATGTCGGATTGGTGGTCGGGATTGAACGGGTAGTGAGTCGGTTCCAAGGGTGGGATGACGTCAAATCCAAGCGTGTTGACAAGATCGTAAAGTATCAAACCGTTTGAGTTGGTGGCTCTGCACCCCCACATAACGTGCTTGGAGTTGCAGTCACCCGCCAGTATGACCGAGTTACCTAGGGAGAAGAGCGCCTCGAGGTTGCTCCTGAGTAAGTCTTTATTGGGGGAGAGGTAGCAGGAGGCTATAATGACCGATGGATGATCGGTCATTGCTAGTCAGCAAACTGAGGCTTCTAAGTTTTCTAAAAGGGGGGTATCTAACGGGATGCAGTGAAGGGACTTCTTATAGTACACTAGAGTACCACCTTTACCGGCGGTGACTCTGTCGTTTCGAATGACGCGGTAGTTCGCAATCCCGGGATTGCGTCTACCTTGCTTTAGGAAGGTCTCTTGAACTAACATAAGGTCGGTCTGGTAGGTCTTACAAAATTCGTGGACTTGATCGCGTTGGTCAGAGAGGCCGTTTGCATTAAAGTATGCTAACGTAACGGCACGGGGTTTTATAGTTCGCGGTGTACTGTCCATTCAGGTACGGGGGTGTACGGTACGGGTGTGACGAAGTTTGCACGCAGGCAAATCCGCGTGATGGTGCTTAAATAGCAAATGCTTGTGAACAATATCATAAAAAAGCTGTATTGCTTTCGTACGTCTATGATACGTACTTATAGATACCAATTGCACAGAATACATAATAGTACAAGTAACAATTGCTAGGCTTATATTGTGTCCGGATATCTGTCAAAGTGATCCTAAACGACACAAACCCATAAAAGCCCTACATATTGTGCTCACCTTGTTCTCATTACAGTCGTACTTATTATCCTGCAGTTCATATTGAAGGTGTGCCATGAAGAGGCCCAGGAAGCACGCCGGTAGCGAAGCCCACGTCGACGTGTAGAACGCTCCGAATGACTCCACTGCTTTGTAGATGCCACGTTTTGTTCTGAGAAAATACTATGAAACTGAGCATGGTAACCAACGGATCGGTAATCTTGGATTGAAATAAATTTTCGTGATCTGCAATATCGTCTCTCAGCAGATAAAAACTATCGGTACGGCGTTGAACTAGTTAAAGCAGGGAAGATAGAGCATGTCTTAATATCACGTTAACAGAAACTGGACTAGGTACAAACTACAGGCAAAAACACCCACACAGCTACATACACAGTGGTGCATCTCAACAGCATATGGAGAAGAATAAGATATGGAGACTCGCAGAGTGTAGAAGGATTGAGATAACAATAATAATTACTGCTTACACGCGCTACACAAACGTGTCTCCAATTAACAATGACTCGATTAATTAATACCAGGGAAAGTGTGATCGTCTGTGGGGTAAATTCCGAATATCACGTCACACTTAGTCCTGTGAGAAAAAGTAATTTTTTTTATTCATCTACCCTTGTAAACCGTCCAGCTACCAGTTCTACTCGTAGCCGTATATAATAATTAAGCAAAGAAACTTTAAATATACAACGTTTTTGATTATAGCAATTTGTTAACAGGGCCAGTCAATGAAGGTTACTTTTGTTATTGGGTTCTACACAAAGAAAGTTTTATTCAGTTCAGCGAAAAGTGCATCGTGCGCTTGCCCCATCCCATTACCAACTGGACTTAAATTTTACTTTTAATAAGTTTATTTTTGTGATGTGAACTAAACAGTTCTTACTGTTCATATAACAAAACTATAATAGATAGATGGATAGATAAATTATTTATTGTACACACCACAAACGAAAATAACAAAAATAAAGAAACAATAGTAGAAGAAGTGTTACAATGGGTGGCCTTATCGCTAAACGCGATCTCTTCCAGGCATTCTCTTCTAGTTTAAATGGATCAAATACTTTTTAATTCTTACTCTGGCACTGAGTAATATATAAGCGGCTGCCAGTCGTAGACGTAGCTCAGCACCCCGCAGGCCAGGCCGCTGATGATGAACAGGCTCCCGTACAAGCGGAGCGCCTGATGTCTCCGACGGCACATTACGATGGTCAGCGCACACGATAAGATGAACAGATGCATGTCTACTGGCAGGTACCTGAAGGATACGGTCTATATTGATAACTAAACTACTTAAAGAAATACCTAAGTAAATAAAAAAAACATTTTATAGTCATGGTGAAACTTAGAACGGGCTATCACAATTAAATACGTAAACAACATTTCGTGTCTGTGCTGTTACCGTTGAGTTCCTTAGTCAGGACCCAACCCTGGGTGCAGCAACCATGTCATAGTAAAACTTAAAACCAGCTATCATGGTAAAATGCGTACACAAACTTTCGTGTCCGTACTGTTGGCCATGTAAGGTTCCTTTATCGGGTGACCATGTCATGGTGAAATTTAAAACCGACTATCATAATAAAATGTGTACACAAAATTGTATTCTGTTAACCGCTGAAAAACTCGTATTACTGCATTGTCATCAGAACTGAACCAAAATTTAATAATTCATCTCCAGATAAGAAGTGGTTCTAATTCAGCTTGCGAGATTTGACCTAAACATACATAAATACACATACATACACACATGATATAAACATTTACAAATAACTAGGTTAAAAGCTAAAAAAACAAGACAGCCCTGCCAAAAAAAAGTTTGCCAAAAAAAAATATACTGTTGGAATGTGCTTCAATTTGATACTCATATTGTAAACTAGCTGTACCCGCGGCTTCGCACGCGTGGTCTTTTCTTTAGGTTCTAAATACACATAATGTACTATTCCAGGACCAATATACCAACATTTGATCAAAACTTCTTTAGCCGTGAAAAATACTTTATCCACTGCTCGGCTTCTAACTCACCAGATTGAGATACCAATGACACCAGTTTTTAAATCAAACCCTAAGCTATCTAACAATGAAAACCGCATTGCAATCGGTCCAATCGTTTTTACGTGATGCGTGAGCAAACAAACATACAGATAAACAGACAGAGCGACTGATTAAAAAAAGTGTTAATACCATTTTTGAGCACCCAAGAGCATTTTTTTTTTGTTTTTTACAGTCTTTTTCGTACCTATTGCTTTATTATAAGTATAAATAATATTTGACTGTGTCAATTTGCATTAAAAAACCGTCCATTTCAGCGTGATACATGTTCTTTTTAATAACTTTCAACCCCTATATTTCGGAAACCCTTTCATTTTTAGGGATGAAAAGTTTCCAATGTCCTACCTCGTAGTATGAACTCAAGTTTCATTTGAATTCATTCAGCTCAGTTCAGTAGTTCCTGTGCAATGCGCGGTCAAGATACGGATAAACAGACAGACAGACAAACACAAATAAAAAGTAAACCGGTTTTGGCATCAGTATCGAATATAGAGAACCATCCAAAAAATATTATTTCCTCAAGGTATGCCAAGGGCCTAATGTTTATGACATGCTCCATACACTTAGAGTAAGGTTATCGAGATGGGACGAGAATTGGCCGAATCAGCACGACTACCCTTTTTTGGTACTGGTTGTACATTGGCAAGCTTCCTGCTCTTCGGAACTTTACCTGATTAAAGAGAGAGAGGGTACAAACGTGTTAAGATGGGATACAATTCGGGCGCACAGTTTTTCAACACAATCGCTGGAATGCCATCAGGACAACTGGCCTTGCTCACATCTAGAGCTAGAAGCGTTCTGAAAACCTCCTTCTGTAGAATGCGAATTTCGGGCATAAAAACCCCGCAGTGGAGCTTTTTTGGAGGAAGGCAGAAAGTTTTCTGGCCGGAAGCGTCTAGATGCGAAGCTTCTGCAAAAAGAGAAGCAAATAAATTCGCTTTGTCTCCAGCAGTGTGAGCCAGTGATCCATTAGGATTCAGCAATGGTGGCAGTGAGGGGCGGCAGAAGTTCATTTCGTCTGACTTGGCCAGGGACCAAAAAGCTTTGCTACCCGCGGGGTAAGAAGCCAGTTTGGCCCCAATTTGACCTACGTGAACAAAATGAGCCTTCCTAAGTATATTCTGGCAGGTCTTAGTGGCAACGTTGAATTTTCTTTTTTTAGCCCGAATATCAGAAGATTTGATATTTCAAACATCAGCCCAGTCTAGATATGCCGATCGCAAGATGGGATGGGATGTGAAACATGTTTGCCGCCAAGGGTACGATGCAAGGAATTGTCGCGTTTCGTCTCCATCTGCTGAGTTGTATCTCCATACGCGTCTATTACCTTTACGCCTAGGATCAGGTGGGGAATACACTGAGACGGACTTAACCAGGCAGTGATCAGAGCTACCAAGAGGTGGGGATTCTGATACGGACTATCGGTCTGGTTCAGTCGTCATCAACAGGTCAAGACAGTAGGCAGTGTCACCGTCACGATCAGGTATCCGTGTCGGCTCCTGCACCAGCTGAGAGAGATATAACGCCAGAGCAAATTTCCGCGTCTCTCTACCAGCGTGGTCGGTTTTTTGATATGCGACAAGCCACTCTTTGTGGTGGGCGTTAAAATCCCCCAAAAACACCAATTGAGCAGACGGGTAAAGCTGTTGGGACCACCTGCCGCCTCACCTAGATAGTCTACCAATAAAGTCGCCCCCAATTTCCACTGTGTGAGCGGTACACACAAACATACATAATTTTCTCTATGCCCGTGTCCACCAGCACCCAAATCACCGAGAAGTTAGGGTGCTCAAGATTTTGGAGACGCAGACAGCAAATGTCATCACGAGCGTATATACATTCGCTGGCGTTTGAGATAAATAGGTGTTCCAAGACATAGCCTGGGTAATCCAAGTATGCCGTATTAGCTGGACATATCTACGTCTCCGACATTAAGAACAAGTGGGGCTTAGAGGTCTCCAGATGATAATGAACCGGTTGGAGATTGGAGTGAATCCCACGAATATTCGCAAGATCCACTTTGAGTGTGAGGACGTGCATCTGTGATTTTTACTTATTTCTTCTTTGGACTTTTTTCATGATGAGTAGTGGTGAATAGGTTGGACGAGTAATAACATACGAGATGTAGGAATGGCTAACCCACGGAAGTCGAGGCATAACTACGTCATTGGAGAGTTAGAATCGGATCTAGATAGGATACGGTGGCAGATTCTGGGGTTGAGCGAAGTCAGCAGAAAGGGAGACTACACCTTAACCCTGAAATCAGGCCACATTATGAATTTCCGAGAGGGAGATCAACAATCCCAGGGTGGCGTTGGATTCCTCGTCAATAAGGCCGTCGCTGATAATGTTGTATAAATCTCCAGTGTTTCGACCAGGGTAGCATACCTAATACTTAAACTTACCGAGAGATATAGTCTCAAGGTTGTACCAGTTTTCGCACTGACCTCGAAACACTCGGACAATGAGGTGGAAGAAATGTATCAAGACATGTCTTCAACGCTCCTTAATATCACTAAAGCGCACTACAACAATGTCAGGAGGGACTTTAACGCCAAAGTGGGAGTATAGGCTTGTGGTGAATTGAAGGTCCACACGATTACGGAAGTAGGAATCACAAGGGGCAAATGCTCGTCAATTTCTTGGAAAAAGAGGGACTGTACATGATGAACTCTTAATTTGAGAAACAGCCCCAAAGAAAGTGGACGTGGCAAAGTCCCGATAGCGAGACAAAAACTGAGATTGATTTCATTATTACAGACAAGAAGCACATATTCAGAGATTTCTCAGTGATTAGCAGGTTTAATATCGGTAGCGATCACCGACTTGTCCGAGGCTGTCTAAATATCAACTACAAGCTGGAAAGATGTCGAATGATGAAGTCTACGCTCCGTCCTAACCTGTTTCAAACCGTTGTGGGATCAAAACACTTTCAGCTCCATCTACGAAATTGATTCGCTGCTTTGGAGACCACAGAGAACGTAGACGAAGGTCTCCAACAAGTGGTAGGAGTCCTGAGTGATTAGGGTGTGAAGTTTTGCCAGCTGCAACGTAGGGCCCGAAGTCCAAGCTCTCGGCTGAGACTCTCCAGCTTATGGAGAACAGACGGAACGTTACGCAAGCCACGCCAGAAAAGCGAGCGCTCAATTGTAAAATAAGTAAACTGGTGCAACGTGATGCTCCAACACGCGCTAAATCGAAAAGGCGATTGAGCAAAATCGGGGGTCAAAATTGTTCGCCCAGCAGTTGAAGCGCTCGCATCTGGCAAAGCTTAGGAGTTCAAGTGGCCAAACCGTAACTTCAAAGCCGGAGATCTCAGCTGAGATAGAAAACTTCAATGGCCGATTGTATGAGTCGCATGCTTCACAACCCGGCCCTATTGCAGAGGATATCCGAGCCACTCTTACTCGCCACTACACGGAAGACCTGCCAAAAATCTGCCTAGGTGAAATTGGGAGGGCGCTCGGACAGCTTAAAAATGAAAAAACCCCAGATGAGGACGGAGTCACTTCGGAGCTCTTGAAGGCAGGAGTTAAACTTGTTCTTCAGGAGCTTCAAAAGTTGTTTAACTCTGCTCTGAATACTGGGAGAACTCCAAAGGCGTGGAACAGGATATAGTTGTTTTATTTCACAAAAAGGGTGATCAAATCTTCCTGAAAAACTACTGCCCCGTCTCACTCCTGAGCCACGTCTATAAGCTGTTTTCGAGCGTCATTACAAATCGTCTCGCAAAAAGACTTGACGAGTCCTCCGGAGCAGGCCGAGTTTCGTAGAGGATTTGGAACCATAGACACAGTGAGGCAGATTATACAGAAGTCCGAAGAGTATAATCAGCCCCTGTATCTTGCTTTTTTGGACTATGAAAAGAACTTTGATTCCGTAGATTACCTGGGCTGTTTTGGAGTCACTGCAGCTATGCCAAGTGAAATGGCGGTATATCGAAGTGCTGAGGATGTCGGTATGATGCCATGACTATGAGTATTCAAGTACAGAACCAGCAGTCTAAACATATCCAGTTGCGCAAGGTTTGTTGACAGGAGATTTCATATCCCCGAATCTGTTCACGAACGCTTTGGAAGATATGTTTAACCAGTTGCTTGCCGCGACGCGCACGCGCAGTATGCGCCTGGTAGTGCACAATGTTAGATATATACCACCCAATAATCGACTGGACTGGAAAGGGAAGGGCATAAATATAAACGGCGAGTACATCTCACACTTAAGATTTGCCGATGATATAGTCCTTAAGGCGTAATCGCTGGAGGAACTTGAGCGAATGCTAAACGGCCTGGCTCATGCTTCGCCAGAAATTGGAATTGGGATGAACTTAGACAAGACCAAGATTTATCTAACGATCTTATTACCCCGAAACCTATATTCATCAATGATGAACCCTTCGAAGTTGTTAATTAATACGTCTATCTCGGGCAAACTCTGCAGTTTGGTAGACACAACTTCGATAGGGCAGCCAACACAAGAATTCAGTTGTGCTGGGCAGCAGTCGGAAAACTTCGTCAGGTTTCTCGTCATCCATTCCACAGTGCCTGAAGACGAAAGTCTTTAATGCGTGCGTCCTACCAGTTATATCATACGGAGCCGAGACATGGACACTAACAGTGGGACTTGTCCACAAATTTAAAGTCGCTCAGCGAGCTATGGAGAGAGATATGCTCGGAATTTGTCAGAAGGATAAAATCAGAAACGAGGGAATCCCACAGAGAACCAAAGTCACCGACATAGGTCAAAGGAAATGCAAGCTGAAGTGGCAATGGGCTGGTCACATTTCTCGAAGGATGGACAACTGCTGGGGTAGACTGTCCTCGGGTGGAGACTGCGTCGGATTGTAGGACGCCCACCGGCCAGGTGGAAAGACGACCTGCGAAAGGCGGCCGGCAGAAACTGGATGAAAGGAACCAAAGATCGGGCTCTGTGGCGTCCATTGGGAGAGGCCAGCAGTGGACGAGCACTGGCTGATGATGATGATGACTACTATGACTTACTAATAAGTATTTGATTATTATTATTTTTGCTTTCATAATTGATAATTTTTAAATTGAATGTACCTAAATTTACTAACGACATTATTCGTTTTTACCAAATTTTTATTATGAATAGTCTAAGTGTTGTTGTACACATCATGTGTACTAGTTAGTCAAACTGGGAAGAGCCCGGGTTATGTTTTAAAAAAATACAAGTTTTAATTTGTAGTATGATTATATTGTCTGCACAAGTAGACGACTAATTACAGACTAACTTAATTAAGGCTTAAAACTAACCAGTACCATTGTGCATAGACGCAACATCATCAAATTCTTTGTCGCGCCGGGCGAAGTATAGCGCGTGGACGCAGTAATGTTTATGCAAAAATTGCTTACGCGGTGGAAAAGATAGGATAGTTAGATGATGCTGGGGCTATAACTCCTCCCTCCGTAAGTTCGAGATTATCCGAGCGATGAGGATTATCTCGAATTTTCCTTATTTTACAAATATTTCTTATTCTACTCTTAAAGGCTAACAACGCAATACAGATTACTACAATAACGTAAAACACTATGTTTCCTATACTAACACTTTTTTCACTAAAACGCTGTTATGATTTTCACTTTCACTCATGAATTCACTTCCGGTATTCTGCAATAGGTAAGTAAGACGTTGAATGTCGGCAAGATCAACTCCGTTTAAATTGACCGGTTTCCTCTGGCTAACTGATAAATTGGTTGGTATTTTAGGCAGGTTGATTAGCGGGAACTTAGTGTAGGTCACAGCTTTACCTTGACTTTGATGCCTTTTCAAGGTGAGTTCTTTTATTGTAACATAACAATCATCATCCATCGACAGCAGGTACGTTCCACAGATGGCTTCCTGCGTTATGTCGTTTTCGCAATATTTGGTAAGTAATGTTTCGCTTTTCGACTATCCAGCGATTAGGCTGAATTATCTTGACATCTTTGATGACAACTGGAACTGGGTGGCAACATGAAATATTTGTAGAAAATCTCATGAGTTCAGTAATGCAATTATCTTCAACCAGCGGCGACACGTCGTTCTCAAAGCACAAGAAACAAGCTTTTTCGATTTCACGGCATTGGCTGGGAGAGCGGCTTGGTCTTTAAACCTTTCACAAGGAAGTAAGGGTATTTTGGCAGGATAAGGAAAGTAGGGCCGTTATTGCTGTTATGCACAGGTAAGGGAATCATTAAAATGGTTAAATATTTCATTTCTAATTAACGGGATGTGCATGATAAACTTTATCTGATTTTGGTTTATTTCTATATTATTCTTTCATTTCTATACATTGTTCGATTTTCAGAATATTTCCTATGTTTACTGGATACACTAATTTCTCGGTTTCCTCGATTTCTTGTAACAATACTATTAACTCTTCTGTGTCTATGACTGACTGGTGTAACAATTTAATTCTGGCAAAAGCTACAGCTGTTTCAATTTCATTCAATCGGATGTAAAGTGTCTGGAAATTGTTCATGAAAATGTTATAAACATGAATAATTGAATTTCCGGTTTGAAAAACCCTTGACTCGTTTAAACTACGATTAATTTCTATAAGACTTTCGCCTAATTGAAGGAAATTGTGACTAGTTGTGTTACTGATTTTTATGAACGAACCCACTATTTCGGCAACGATTGTCATTTTGCGCGCTATGTTATCTTGTTTTGTTTTTAATTCGCTAATCATTTTTTCGTACATTTCAGCGTCGTCATGGTCGAGATTACCTGTAATCGTCTTAATTAAGGAACCAAGAGGATTAAGTAATCCGCGTTTAATTCTGTTAGACGTGGGAACCAATTGTTTATACTTTTCTAAGGTAATATTCATAATATATTCAGTTTGTGACTCTACTTCGGTGAAATCGGAATCAAAATCTTTTTTATTGAAAAAGTGTTGATCATGGCGTTTCAGTTCTACATAATTATTCGTATTTAATAATAATTGGTCGTAAATTAATCTTAAATCTAAAATTTTAAAAACAGTCCATGTATCATGGCTGATGACAGCTTGACCTTCCTTTACAGGTAGCAATCCTGGGTTCTTCTCAATCGCCTGTAGTTGAAGGCCCTGGGCGTGGATCACTTGGACCGCCAGAAGGACTAACCTGTGGAGGACGTCTGATTTCTTTAATGGGAACTTTGGTATTTCTATTTCGGGTAGAAACAGGTACGTTTCTCTGAATGCTTCCGGTAATTTGAGCTTTTTGGTATCGCGCCTTATCTTTACTGCGTCTAGTATTGACTCCTTTTATAAAGACCGAATCACCTATGTCTAAATCAAAGTTCGTCTCTCCACCACGCTTCTCTCTTACAGTCATCTTTTTGTCAATCATCTTATCGGTTAAATATTCATACAAATACTTTGTTTTTCTCACGTGTTCCTTAACTAATTGCTGTGTGAATTGTTTATTGAAGTCTACATGAAACGCGCTATTTGATTCGGTGTGACCGAAAACAACTTCAAACGGTGTAAGGCCGGTAGCAGAATGGATCGAATGGTTGAGGCCATTATAGCATATGTCATTACGGACGCGGCGTCCGTGACCTTGCGTTCGTACTTTGCTATCCTGTATATCTCAATGAGAGACGAATGAAACCTTTCGACTATTCCCATAGAGTTGGGATTGTGTGGGGTGCTAATGTGAAGGTCAATCTTGTAAAATGACAGCATTTCTTTGATTAATGTGTTGTTGAATTCTACGCCGGGATCGGAACTAATTCTGCTGGGAATGCCGTATAGTGAGAAATATTTCAAAAGGGCTCTAACAACTTCCGGGGTAGATTTGGTGCAAATTTCAATTGTTTGGCCTAGTTTGCTGAAAGCATCGACGATCGTGAGAAAACATTTCCCTTCAATTGAGAAGGTATCAATGAACAACTCTTGAAATGACCTAATTTAAGTTTGTGAGAGTTTGCAATTCCGGCTTTAGTGGTTTACGCTCATACTTCATTTTTTTGCAGGTATCACACGCATTTATTACACTTGCTACTACTTGTTCCATAATATTCCAGTAAAAAAATCGTTTGAGATGTACAAGCGTTTCTTTGATTCCCCTGTGACTGTTCTTTCCTTCATGATATTTAAGCACAACTTCTCGCTGCTCATTCTCGTCATCTACATGAATTACTTTCCTAGTACATTCATAAAACTTTACCGTTCCTTTCTGAAAGAGTGCTATATATAGTAACCTCTGAAAACAGTTTGCGGAATTTTTCGTCTTCGAAGTTAAAGAAATATTTGATTTTTGGCCTAATGTATTCTTTTAGAAACCTTTTCACAAGATCCGGATTGTCTACAGGTAAAAGTACTTCGAAAACTTTCTGTTTGCCTTTTGATAAATCTTTAACCGTTAACTCATTTCTGTTCCAGGAAAACACTAGCACCTGGTTTGGCTTGGTGTATACAGCCTCCTGTAGTATAAGCATGCCGTCTGTATCTAAATCGCGGGCTGAATGTACCGTGGCTAGACTACTTGGCGCCTCTGATGCGGTTGCAGTACTACTATCTACTGATGGAATGGAATACGGGGATTGTCTACCGTCACCTGCTACGCTTATTGTTTTCTCAGAATCTATTGAAGGTCGCGGTTGGTGAAGTGAAATGGATGTGCGAGGGGGACTACTTTCGTGTTCACACGCTATCGATGCGATACTTCTTGTTTTTTCTGAATCGGATGATGAGATTGCTATTGGGGATAATAGTGGTTGACCGGAAGTGGTAGCGCGAGGGGAACTATTTTTGTTTTGACTCAGTCGTGTTATTTCTCTGGTTATTTCTTCCAATTGTCTTTGAAGTTTTTGTTCTTTTTCGTCCAAATTCACCTTCATTGAAACATCATCATCGTCGCTTAAGGCGTTAACTTTAATTCTCGATAATGCGTCTGCGTTACAATTTTGTTTTCCATTTTTGTAGACAATGTTATAGTCATATTCCTCCAAACGCAATTTCCACCTCGTCAATTTACTATTCGGCTCTTTAATACAGTTCAGCCAAGCAAGCGGCCTATGGTCTGTGTAGATCGTGTTTTTTTTTCCATACAGGTACGATCTAAAATGCTTTGTAGCCCATACGATGGCTAAAAGCTCTTTTTCGATCGTACTATATTGGGTTTCGGCGTCGTTTAAAGTACGGTTTGCGTATGCTATAGGCCTATCACTACCCACAGGTCCCTGCGAAAGAACTGCACCCAGTGCATAGTTTGACGCATCTGTCGTAAGGACAAATGGTTTCGAAAAATCTGGAAACTGTAGGAGCGGTGCGTTTGTTAAAAGCTCTTTGCATTTTTCGAATGCGTCAATGTAGTCTTGTTTGGTAGGGTCTATTTAATTCTTTTTTGTTAAAGCATGATGTCAATGGTTGGGTTAGTTTAGCAAAATCTTTTATAAATTTGCGGTAATAGCCTACTAAACCAAGAAAACTTTTGATTTCAGTAGCTGTTCGCGGTAATGGGAAATTTATTACAGCTTGTATCTTGTCGTCATTGGGCCATTTTTGGTGATTGTGTGGCCTAAATAAAGGACTTCCTTTCTCAAGAACTCACATTTATCGAGTGTAACTTTCAGATTCGTTTCCCTAAATCTGTCAAAGATTTTGCGGAGTTTGTCAATGAGTTCCTGGAGACTTTGTGAATATATTATGACGTCATCAAGGTATACTAGACAGTGCATACCTTGAAGGCCTCTTAACACATTGTCCATCGCCCTTTGGAACGTGGCAGGTGCCGTTTTTAAACCGAACGGCATACTTGTGAACTCAAAATGACCTGACTGTGTTGTGAACGCGGTCTCCGCCCTATCTGCGTCATTTACTTCAATTTGATGGTACCCACTGGCAAGGTCAAGCGTGCTAAAGTATTGGGATTTATCTAACTTGTCAAAAATATCGGTGATATTGGGCAGAGGGTACTTATCATCGACTGTGATTTCATTTAGGCGACGATAGTCGATCACCATTCTATACTTCCTTTCCCCGGATGCGTCTATTTTTTTGGGACAAGATGTACCGGTGCACTCCAAGGTGAGTGTGAATTTTGAATTACATTATCTTCCAAAAGTTTGTCAACTTGTTTTTGTATCTCTTCATTTTGGCAAGGGTGTCTATAGGGTCGAACATATATCGGGTCTTTGTTGGCGGTTCTAATGCTATGTTTCACTTGGTTTGTGAATGACAGAGGCAGTTTATGGCTGTAAAATATATCTCTATATTCATAACAAAGCTTGGATATAGCGTCGCGTTCCTCCTTGTTCATGTGGTCTGTACGTATTTTACTCAAATTTTGTTTAAGAACATCGTCAATCATACAATCGTCCATCGTAACATTCACCTCACATACTTCATTTTCAAACACGGTCACTTCTAACGGTTCCTTAAATGTGATGGTCGCTTCCTCATCCGAAATATTTTGTATGACAGTGTCGGCGAAGAAATTGTCGCACCTGACGAGGGCGATAGGCATACGTAATACCTCATTAAATTGTACAAAATCTACTATGGCTTCACCGTGCTGTAAGTTCGTGGGAATTCGCACTCGTGTCTCAGATCGTGGCGGTATAATGATTTCATAAGGCGGGCTATAAATTATAGGAATGGCCGCGTTATGAGTTTGTAAAATTTGGTTTCTCATATAAGCCACTAATTTTTTTAATAGGTCAGATCCAATTAAGCCGTCATATCGAGCGTCAACATCATACACATAAAATTTATGAGGAAGTGTGCTTTTGAAAGTTTTTAGCAATGGGATAAAAATCACTTCGTTGTGCATGCTCTGAGCATGTGTACTAACGACCTTGAAGGGTTCGTAGTATTTGTAGTCACGGAAAAATTCTTCGGCTTTAGCGGGACTGATGAAAGATTGATTACTTCCGGTATCTATGAGAAACTTTGAATTTATATCCGGGATCTCAATATGGGGCAATTTTAAAATGCTATCACAGTAGTTTAAGTGTATTATGTCATTCGGTTTTTTGAGGCTGTTTCCTGAAAATTTTCAGTGTCATGCTCCTGAATCGCAGGTTCAACGACTTCATAGTTCTTCGTTTTCTAAGTAGTGACAATCCTCTGCCAATAGAGGCGCTGCATACTCATTACACATTTCGTACGTATTATAATCGTTCTCATAAAACCTTGCTGTTGAGATATGTCATATTTAAATCCGCCGCGTTGGAAAGGTGCGCGCGGTTGTTGGAAAGGTGCGCGCTGTTGTTGGAAGGGTGCTCTACCAAAATTCTGCTGAAAGTGATTTTGGGGTCTAAATTGACCTTGGGGAGCCGCGAATCTATTTAGCTGCATAAATTGTGGTCGAAATCCCTGGTCTTGAGGGATACCGAATTTAAAGTTATTATTTTGGGGAATGCCAAATCGAAAATTATTATGTGGCGGCGCTGTAAATGCTGGCTTAATAAAGCCTTGAGCCATGGGCAACGGTCTCAATGCATTTTGTGAATTTGACTGTGATGCTATGTTTTGCTTATTAAATTTATTTTTAGCGTTGTATTGAAACTGAAAGTTCACTTCTTCTGTTACGATACTTAAAGCCTGTTCAAGGTCAGAGCAACCTTTCAAACGTACGATGCGTATTAAATCTTCCGGCAAGTTATACAAAAATATATTCAAAGCTGTATTATTGTATATTATCATTTTGGCAGCTTTGATTCCCTCATCTGACAGTCTATTAACCTTCACGAATAAAGCACTTCTTATGTTTTGAATTCTTTGACAAAACTGAATGTACGTTTCCCCCTGTTTTAATTTCATAGTCTCGAGTTCAATAGCTATGTACTCTTCCGAGCGCGGGTCGCGGAAATGCTGCGTAAGTATTTCTTTTAGCTGTACCCATGTTACTATATTCGGGTTGTCTCTAAGTAGAGTCGCAGCTCTACCAAAAAGCCTACTGGTGATGGTATGGAAAAGATACAATTGGTGTGCAGTATTTCCTTGAATACTACTACCACTTAACACATATTCGCATTTGGAAATGAATAAATTTAATATTTTTTTATCCCCGTCGTACTTAGGGGTTAAACACAAAATTTCTTTAGGAATTGTCTGAATTTTATTTTGTTCTGGGGTAGTCATTTTTATACGTTTAATTAACTTATTCTAATACACAACTTAAAATACTAATACTGAAACGATTTGCCTATTTTAGTGCAAACAAAATCAGATAAAATTGCAAGAGCGCACTAAGACCAACGATGGAGTTTGGATTTAAAGTATGGAATAGATTGGGATTATGAAAAACTGGAAGTGAAAAGGTTTACTCACCAGCCGCTCGATCCCATATCCTCCTGAGTCTGATTAGCCACCACAGACACACTCTCGGGTTTCCCACGGGAGACGTATTTATTTGGTTCGGTATTTCCGCGAACTCGCACTAAACGCTACTCGCGAACCGATTTTGGGGTTTACGTTAGTAGTAGCCGTCGAGAACTTTTGCGAAAAATCCACAAGGCTGCGCCAGTCAAACTGGGAAGAGCCCGGGTTATGTTTTAAAAAAATACAAGTTTTAATTTGTAGTATGATTATATTGTCTGCACAAGTAGGCGACTAATTACAGACTAACTTAATTAAGGCTTAAAACTAACCAGTACCATTGTGCATAGACGCAACATCATCAAATTCTTTGTCGCGCCGGGCGAAGTATAGCGCGTGGGCGCAGTAATGTTTATGCAAAAATTGCTTACGCGGTCAAAAAGATAGGATAGTTAGATGATGCTGGGGCTATAACTAGTTAATTTTTCGCTTATATATTTATTCACTAAAGATAGACAGTGTAAACCTGGTTAATCATTAAATTAGGATTGAGTATTTTATTACTTTGTTAAATTGACTGAAACTTTTTCATAAACGAGGAATAATATTTAATTATTAAGAAAGTAAAAATAAGAGCGGACGCACGGTTGTGGCCAAGTGGTTAGCATTGGTTAAGCATTCAATCCAACAGAACTCAGTTCTACACAAATTGTACCTTATCTTTAATTATGTACAGATTTCGATGCCAAAAACGTTGGAGGAAAACTTTATTGAAACTGGCATGAACCGGTTTTGGCATCAAAATCTATCTCTTACCAAGTTGGTATCAAGCATATGTCATGCTTCTCCACCACATTGTTCAGGAAGAAGGCGTGTGTCCAGAACTTGCGTCGGCATACGTCGCTGCCTTCTGCTATAGTGGCGGAGAGGGCCCCGGAGCGAGCGTGGGGCCACCAGGTGGCGGCGTAGCCCACGAGCAGGAGATGCACCGGCGTTGTTCTAGGAAGGAAAGGGGAAAAATAAAAAAGCCAGCATATTGTGACGCACGATTGCTTCAAAGAGGTAAGAGTGAGGTAAGAGTGTGGAAATGAAAAGTAAGAAAGGTAGTTAACGGTATCTACTATTGAAGCTCCTCCATCACGGGAAGTATTTCGGAGGCAGTCATAATTATCAGCCTGAGTCAGTCTACTGCTGATGGAGAAAGGATGCATAGGCTTCTCCCAAAGTACGCCACTGAGCCTTATCTTCGGCTTTTCATTTCCAACTGCTGCCAGCTATTTTGCGTATATCGTCGCTCCACCTAGCCGGAAGGCATCCTACACTACATTTGCCGAGTTGCAGTCTCCACTCAAGAATACTTTTAGCCCAACGGTTATCGGTCCTTCTGCAAATATGCCTCTTCAGCTTGCTATCATGAGGGCTATGTCGATAACTTTGTTTCTCTGACAGATCACATTATGCCGAAAACGGTCTTTCAGAGAAACTACGAGCCCTTTCCACAGCTCGACGAGTGACTTTAAATTTTGTGGACTAGTTATATCGTGAGTGTCCATGTTTCGTCTCCGTAAAGCATAACAGGTCGGACGAAGACTTTTGACATTAGATATTGCAGTATTGGCGACGAGAAGATTCGACGAGGTTAGCGAAATACTGCCCCATTCATCTGTATGGTTCTGAGAGTCTCTGGAAGTTATTTTATACCTAGTTGTAAAGTTTGCCCTAACTTAACAACCTTGAGAGCAGTTCCGTTAATTTGGTTATCTTACCCGTGAGTTATATTTATTTATATACTCGTACAGTGTGTCTGAACCCAAGACTTGGAGACTTTAGCAGTTTTGTAAAACACTTAATTGTACACTTATTTGTGTTTATTGTGTTAAACACTTAATTTTATTGAATTAGAAAATAAAAGAGCGGGGGGCAACCCCACCCCTATTCAAAACAGCCATTTTACTTTCTTTAGTATAAACATTATTTGATTGTGTTAATTAATATCCATAAAATTAAAGACCTTCCAGATAAAAATTGGACTATTATAGGAGAGAAAATAATATTTTTTGTGGTAACAATAATTTTCTATTAAAAATATTTCTACATAATGGCAAAATAATGGTTAAGGTTCAATGGTTTGTCAAAAAACTAAACTGTTACACTAACTGACTTATTTATTGTATGTTTTAATAACAGATCTGTTCTATCTAACGTTGCTACATTTAAAGTTTTCAGAATGTTAGCTTAGGAGCTACTTTTAATCGACTTAACAAAAGGAGGAGGTTTTCAAGTCGTCAGTATTTTAGCTTTTTACACGACTGTCACATTCTAACAGTGTAATTTATTGGCAAAAGCTCTTTTTGGCAGGGCAGGCGTGTTTTTTAAGCTTTTAAGCTAGTTATTTGTTGTGTGTATGTATGTATTACCTCATATTTACAGTATTTATGAACCAAATTAGATGATCATTGTTTCATTCGGAAGAATAAATATTCAGTAAAGGCTCCTTACATTTTTATCAATATTGGTTAAGTTGTTTTTTATATATTTGGCTATGTTATTGCTTATAAAACTTCGTTGTTAAGTCACTTACAAATACGCACTCATTCACAGGTTAATTACATTCAATTTGTCATTAGGAAATTATTAATTTAGTATGACTAAATCTACTATGCACAAAATTTGGTATATTTTCTAAAAAATTACTAAATTTCAAATAATATCTCAAAAACAATTAACTTTTCTTCGCCTCATTGCTTATTTGTCCTATCTACCATTGGTAAAATTTTACTACGGACGAGTACTTTGCTCTATTTAAAAAAATGCCATTGTGTGTACATACCAAATAACTTCTTATTTTATTTCTTTCCTAAGGTTATTAGAAGTATAAAATAGGCTTAGACATAAAAAAGCCGTCATCACAATGTTTTATAGTTCATTTTATGATTAGATTTATAAAAACTAATATAATTACCCGATTGTAATAAAATTGACGTAAAAAGGAGCTAAATGTATACTTTATTTTTCAACTCAAAATAAAACAAATAAAAACAATAATAACATATATTCAAATAAAACATAAGAAATCGTGACAGCGCGTTTATTTGGTCTCAAAGGGAGTCACTGGAATCACTGAACAACTGGAGTTGTATTATAGTTACACCAAGAACCTTCAGATTTAAAAGAAAAAGACATTTTCTAAACTTGAAAACTAACTTAACTTAACTTGCTCTTGGGCTTAGCTTAGAGGTTGTTCATAGTCATTAAAAAACAAGAGATTATTTCAAATTCACAAAGAGATCGAGTGTAAATTAAAATGTACTTACATTTTGTGGTTACGCCTACTTATATTTACTTTTACAGTATGTTCTAAACATAATTTGGCATTTGTCCAAAAACAATTAAAGAATCAAAGCAAAACAATTTAAATAATTTTAGGACTTTTTCGGGAGTCACCTCATGTGACTCTTTTGATGTCTCCAGCCACAGTCACAAATCAAACAAAATGGCAGACACGACGTTGCGGGCTGAGATTGGTCGATTGAGTTGACATAGAACATTCAAGCACTCAACGTCTCTTACGATTTAGGATATATTACAAACACTGGATTTAGTACAAATAAGCACAAAATATTAATTATGGTGTCGTGTCACTAATAAATTTTAAATGATCGTTTTGTTATATTAAGAGAAGAAACTTTTACATTTTCCTTAACCAACAGGATTAAAATTTAAGCTGCATTGCTGAATGCTGCATATATAGTTGATTTTCGTAAAAATTGGAAGATAGAACAAAAAAGCACTCGGGCGACGTTTTGGTCATACCTATATACTTAAATTTGTTGCAAATAAGCACCCATGTCCTCCCGGGAATAAATCGAGTTACCTGTAGCCCTGTATAGTTACCTTATAATCCTTTTAATGATAAGAACCGGCAGCATAAGGAAGCTCAACTCGTGCCTCTGAGAGTACAGCAATAGGTTGTACCCGGTCAGAAAGCTGGTTACCACTATAAAAATCTGGATGAGAGACGTCCCGCTTGCAAGAAGTACGCCATCAACGCGGTGGGTCACCTGGAATGTAGTGGAATTTTGATCAAAGGACCTACATCCAACCTCGACGTGGTTCTATGGAACCATATTAGAGGTTCCTTATCTTTTCTGTTCAATTAATTATCATGCATATACATTAATTAGTACGAGTACATAACTTGATAAGGTACTTTATTGCTTTAATAATCATTATACTGGGTGTTTGGTAGAGTGTGAGCCAAACGTGGTGGGCGTTTAGGTAGATCTATTTTTAAAATACAAGGTTGAATGTTTTTTTTTTTAATTTTCCTAAATTTTGACTCTTTAACCTTATTTTATTGTTAATGGTCTCAGATGTATTTGTGGTCTACAAAATACCCTTTTAGATCGCTACAATACCTAAAGAATTCTTTATAAGCTCATAATGCAAGAAAAATCTTTCACTAAAATAACTAAATGTATTATTTTTATATTATATTTTTGAGTAAAAATTCACGGGTTTCGGATTTTTCCCTTTACTTGTATTATAAGACATTGTTTCTTGCCATTCATGATTCTAGTTCTAGGTTTTGATTCCCTTGCGAGTGTCAACATAATGGGGTTTAAACAGCCGTATATTTTGATTGCGTTGACTTAGAAATTTGTTTTTTTTTTCACAGCTCCAAGGGATTGCAGACCTGAGTATTTGATACTAATTTCAACTGGATACCTTCACGCTACAGTATTGGGGCTCTGCCACGTCAACTTCCTTTGGGGCTACTTTTTATAGAACGAGTTTACTTAAAAGAGCCCTTCTTTCTCTAAAAAGTTGACGAGCATTTGCCCCTTGTGACTCCTGGTTCTATAACCGTGGATCCCCACTTAAGTGTTAAAATCCCTCATAACAACGTAAAAAGTGCGGCTTCCTAGTATTGTGAAGAGCTGAAGAGACGTCTTCATATATCTCTTCTACTGCGTCATCCGAGTGTGCTGACTTCGATGCGACTTCATCATGACGGATAAACGGCACATATTCAGAGATGTCTCTTTGGTCAACAGGTTTAATACCAGTAGGGACCACCGATTACTATGAGGCTCTCTGAGTATCAACTTTAAACTGGAAAGATCCCTTCTGATGAAGTATACGCTTCGACCAAACCTGCTTGAAACTGTCGTGGGGTCGGTTCAATTCCAACTCGATTTGTAAAACCGATTTGCAGCTCTGGAAACCGCAAATAAAGTTGACGTGGCCTTACAACATGTGGTGGTTATCCTAAGGGAAGAAGGGTTGAAGTTCTGTCAGAGGTAGCGTATAAATATGAAGTCCAAATTCTTGGCAGAGACTTTTCAGCTAATGGATTTGAGACGGGATGATGTACATGCCACTTCGTCAGAGAAACGGACCCTCAATCGAAATATCAGCGAGCTGATGCAACGAGACCTGCAATGCGCTAATACACGCCGTATAGAGAAGGCTATCGAGCAAAAAAGTTTTCGTTCAGAAATCTGAGAAGGCCTTATGTGACGAATCTAATAGTCATCTGGAAATACTGTCACCTCACAGCTGAAGATTCTCTCCGATATAGAAGACTTCTATGGTCGACTGTACGACTCGCATGCTCTGCGATCCGAAACCAGCAATGAGAATTCCCGAGCCACATTGACCTACCACTACACCAACGACCTGCTGGAAGACAGCCTAGACAAGATCGAGATAGCCCTCAGGGAGCTTAAAATGCAAAAGCGCCAGGGGAAGACAGACTTATTTCGGAACTTTTGAAAGCGGCAGGAAGGCCTGTACTCCGGTAGTTCCAGAAGTTTTTTAACTCTCGTCTGAAAGATAAGAGAACTCCAAAGGCGTGGAATAGAAGTTTTTTCTTTCAAAAAAGGAGATAAAACGCTCCTTCAAAACAACAGGCCTATCTCGCTTCTGAGACATGTCTATAAGCTGTTTTCGAGGGTAGTCTCGAACCATATATCGAGAAGACTTGATGAGTTTCAGCATCCAGAGCAGGCTGGATTTCGAGGGGGTTACGGCGGACTATGTACCTACATCCACACAGTGCGGCAGGTTATACAGAAGACTGAAGAGTATAACCAGCCTCTCTATCTTGCTTTTGTGGACTTTGAGAAGGTCTAAACCTCTCTGTCTAAACCTGGGCTGTTCTCGAAACCCTGCAGCGATGCCAAGTGGACTGGCGATATATCGAGTTCACGTCTTGAATAGGCAGACTAAACCTATCCAGCTGCGCAGGTGAGTGAGATAGGAGGATGTCATATCCCCGAAACTGTTCACTAACGCCCTGGAAGATTTGCTTAAGACTCTGGCCTGGAGAGAAACGGGCATTAATATAAATTACGAGTACATCTCGCACTTCCGTTTTGCCGATGTTATTGTACCTATGGCGGAGTCGCGGCAGGTACTCGAACAAATGCTGACCAACCTAGCTCACGCCTCTAGTCGTATCGGTCTCGGGATGAACATGGATTGTTTGATTGTTTGCGGTCGTCTGCGATGGTGTTCCCCTTGTAGTTGTTTAGGAATATGTTTACCTCAGGCAGACTATGCAATTGGGTTGGAACAAATTCGAGAGGGAAGCTAACAGGAGAATTCGGTTGGGATGGGCAGCATTTAGTAAACTACGTCAGGTCTTCTCGTCATCCATACCATAGTGCCTAAAGATGAAAGTCTTCAACGCGTACGTTCTACCAGTTATGACCTACGGAGCCGAAACGTGGATATTCATAGTGAATTTGGTCCACAAATTTAAAGCCGCACAAATTTAAAGCTATGGAAAGAGTTATGGTCGGAGTTTATGAGTGAGTAATGAGGAGATCCGCTGGAGAACAAAGGTAACCGACAAAGTTCAAAGAATTAGCAACCTCAAGCGGCAATGGGCCGGTCACATAACTTGAAAAACCGACAACCATTTGGGTAAACGAGTTTTACAGTGGAGACCATGATTAGGCAATCATAGTGTACGCCAGCCAGGTGGAGTAACGACTTTCGAAAGGTAGCGACTGGGTGAGAAGAGACCAAGATCAGGCTCAGTAGCGTTAACAAGGAGAGACGTCCAGAAGTGGACGAATACGGGTTGATGATGATGATGATGACCTCGCGTTGCTGAGAAATAGGGTTTGACAGACAGACAGACAGACAGACGGATAGACAACGAAGTGATCCTATCAGGGGTCCTTCTTTTTTTATATTGAAGCTCTTTAAGCAAAGATAATCAAGTAGGTAAGGGTAAGGTAGTTATGTAAATCTTACAGTCTCCAGATAACTCGGATTTGTCACGTAATACTGGTAGTGGAATACAGTGGCGTGCGCGAACATTGTAATCAGCATGGCCAACACTCTGAAATTATAAATTATTAGCACAGAAATACATTTATCGGTATTATCAACTAGCCCGCCCGCGATTTCGTAGGCGCAGACTACTGTTTATCGCGAAAAAAAGCACCCTATGTTATTTTAGTATATTAAAAACCAATGCAAAAGTAGGTATAGCACCAACACTCTTGATGTTTTTTGACTGACTTGTTATTTCGTTTCCATGGTAACCGTTCTTTACAGCGAGTAATCAAAATTTATAAAATTGATTTATCATAAATCGCAATTAGTCCAGTACTTTTTACGTGATGCGTGAACAAACACAGACAAAGAGACAGACACGATTTAAAAAATGTTATATTCTTGTTCAGTAAATAATCTACAGAACTTAAGTAACCTAGACCATTTTTTTATGCGCGCACCAAAGGGTATTGTCAATATTCGCTTGCGTGGCTACACTTCGCCACTTCAGTTGCAGTCCAGACTTTGAGTGAAGCGGATGCGAGTTATTTGTGTCGGGAAAGTTACGATGCAACTACAATATGGACTGGAGCAATGAAAAAGTATTGGATTTCATTAAACGCTATGAAACAGAGACTATTTTATGGGACTCCGACCACAAAAAGAAACATTTAGTATATGATGCATACCAATATTATAAAAGTGAAACGTTGTCTGTTTGTTTGTTTGTATGTTTATTTGTTTGTTTGGGGAGCTTTCACGCGATAATGACTGAACGGATTTTGATGAAATTTGGAATGGAGATAGCTTATACCCTAGAATAAAACATAGGATACTTTGAATCCCGAAAAATTATAAGTTTCCACGGGAAAGCTGGAACATTTTGATTACTCGCTGTAAGGATCGGCTGTCATGAAAACGAAATAACAAGTCTGTCAAAAAACATCAAGATCGTTGGCGCTATACGTACGTACATTTGCATTGTTTTTCTTATATCCCAGAAGAACATAGGATGCTTTTTTCGCGATAAACTGTAGTCCGCGCGGAAGAAATTGCAGTAGGGAAAGCTAGTTCAAAATAAGCTCAACTTCTACTACGGTAGAATAAATGTAGAAAAAAATGATTACTTTATTTATTTTAGTATATACAGTGGCAGCAATTTGGTTATTTTACTATTTAAACTAAACTAGACTAAATTCTTTCAAATGTAATTTACCCTTGTCGAGTTTGTATCAAGGTCTTTTACCCCTGGCACGTATTCTAAACTTACGTCAATTTAAGCTGCTAGACACCGAGTTAAAAACAGGTTTTTAACTCGGTGTCTAACAGCGTGTTAAATTTGGATTAATTCGAACACGTTCTGAGACAGCGTTTGGACAAATCGGGACTCTCGCCGCGTGGAAACAAAGTTGATTTTACGCTGACAAGCTTTAGTGATGGTTTAGTGAGTGAGGGTTAGATGCCAGGGGAAAAATACTATGTTACGAAGCCAACAAGGTCTAACCTATCGGCTATCGGTATCCCGTTCGGGATATTTGAGGTTATTTTTGCAAAATTTGCAAAAAAATCAAAAAATAAAAATAAGTAGTATTAAATACTTTTCTCTATTTTTTGGTTCATTTACCTTCCTCGAATACAGATTTTGTGTATGGCAAACCTTTTAATAATTATATAATTATACTATAATTATTAAAAACGCATCCGTCCACAGTTAAATTACATCTGAAGAAATTAAGTTTAGTTCAAGGGATGTCCAAATTACTACCAGTGTGTCATTTAAAAAATAAGAAACCTCATTTTATTTTATAATTATTAACCGTCATACAATACAACGCCACAACCAAAGAGTACGTAAGAGCCACAACTTCCTCCATACTTCGCACGAATTATCACCCACGCCGCCGGCCACGCGGAAATCAACATGTTGACTGCTTTAATATAGACAAGAACATCGCCGATAACCGTACACGATGTTTTTATCACGACAATGTGACACGAATTACCGCGCGATAATGTAGCCACAGCATAATGGTAAAACCATAGATAACTGCACATTGTGGTTTTAATGTTCTGTCAAAGACTAAGTCTGAGCACCAAGGTGAGCCGTTCATTCCACTTGATGAATCCGTTGATCCGGGGGTTCCAAAGGGACCCTCCTTTGGAACTCCCGGATCAACCGATTGAGCATGGGAGAATGCATATGCCCATGAGTTTCTTTTTAATGGAAGTTTACCCTCCATTAAATAAGAAATGTTGATTACTCGCTGTAAAGAACGGATGGAAACGAAATAACAAGTCTGTCAAAAAACATCAAGAGTGTTGGTGCTATACCTACTTTTGCATTGGTTTTTAATATCCTAGAAGAACATAGGATTCTTTTTTTCGCGATAAACACATACATACATTGAAGATATTAGATTGAACATAGATAAATACATTGAAGATATTTTGTAAAAAAAAAAAACGAAAGCTGTTCTGTATTCCATACTGAAGCCAAAACTGTTTTTTTTTCCTTTTTTTCTTTCTGTCTGTCTGCCTGTATTTTGGCTAGGCATCACGCCGGAACTACTAAATGAATTCAAATGAAACATGGTATGATTTGAGTTCATACTACGAGGTAGGACATTGGATACTTTCATTCAGAAAAATTATATGGTTCCCGCAGAATAGGGCTTTAAAGTTATGTAAAAAAACACTTTCCACTCTGAAACTACTGAACGGATTTTGATGCACCTTGGCACAGTTGTTTATATGATGGGTAAAAATTTAGGATACTTTTTATCCCGAAAAAATAAAGGGTTCCTGCGGGATAGGAGCCCAAATTCTGTACATTGAAGATATTTAGTAAATTTTTCGGAGGCTTTTCTATATTTGTTCTGAAGCTACTGAAGCTGAAAACTACTGGACCGATTGCGATGCGGTTTTCACTGTTGGATTGGATATTTTGAGGTTTGACTTAAAAACTGGTGTACTTATTATCTCAATCCGATCAGTAGAAGCCGAGCAATCGATAAAAACTTTTTGACGGCTGAAGGAATTTCGTTTAAATGTTGGTATATTGATATTTTAGGTCTTGGAATAGTAATAGAGTTAGTTTAACCAAGAGAAATGACCACGCGTGCGAAGACGCGGGTACAGCTACTGTTAAAATATTTTTGGATCCACATTGATATCCGTTAAAAATATTAAAAAAAAAAATATGGATACCACACCAAACCGGAAGTGAAGCACCCAACATTATGCCGATCCGCTCGTATGCACAAGCCTCACGCACCCACGACTTGTTACTCTGATTGGCCACCACATCGCAGCAAGAGACCTTAATTAGTTTAGTTAGCTTTAATTGGTAATGTTAATTCGATCTAGTTCTTACTAAATAAGTATAAAAAACTATGCAGTCTTTTGTGACTAAATTGTTTATCAACCAAAAAATTATCCTCTGTGCACACTTACGCAGCCGCCATTTTCTATGCTTCACTTCTTTGTTTGGCCCTGTGGACTCTATCTTTTTTTAAACCTTCTTGACCGCTTATTACTTACCTATCGAGGAGCATTATCTCAATAGGGTTAAAAAAAATTTTTTTTAAATTAAGACGTCGTCTTCGGTTTTAGGTTTTTATCCACTAAACGACGCTGGGTATTCAGAAAGCCATGATAGAGTATCATGGCTTTCTGAATACCCAGCGTTGTTGAGAGATTGTATGAGATTGTATACTTAAGTGCTGGGGACAATCCCGCATATAGTCTCGCTAGATGGCACAAGTAGTTCTGAAACTTCCAGTCGGGGATAATTTTACCACAACAGATCATTATGTTCACATCTCTCCTACATGATAATATTCCGTTCCCAATGAAAATAGGGGCGTTTTCTCGTAGCCTAACTAGGCAGCCTAACTGATTCGGCCACGAGGAATAGCATCTCTGAGAGAACGCCTTTGTCCCAGCAAAGGGAACGTACAGATAAGGGAACGTATAAGGCTGACGATAATAACCTCATTCCTTGAATGGGTTCTAGATCCTTCAGCCGAGGGTCTCCATCATCATAGGTAGCCGTCAGCCTCCGCCAGCTGGCACGTACAGACCAAGCCATGAGTATGCTGTTCTCTGAAAGACAAAAAGATGAGCAAAAATTATAATTTTTGACAGAAAGAAGCAACCAACTTATCTGTGAAGTGGAAAAAAAAGGAACTAATGCCACCACGTTTTCTGTTTTTTGATTAGTCTACTTATTTTAACTGGAACACTCACGCCATCATTCAGTTCACAGATAAGTTGGTGGAACTATGATAGCGCGACCAAAGTCGTCGTCGCAAATAGTTAATGCGCAACCCTGGAGGCATTTTTTCTATACTATTATAATAGATAGATAGATAGATAACTCTTTATTGTACACCACATAGAACAAAAAATACAATAATAACTAAAACATTTATACAAAATAAATGGGACAATGGGCGGTCTTATCGCTAAAAAGCGATCTCTTTCAGTTTTTTTTCTTCTTTTTTTTTTTCTTTTTATAATTTTCTATTCTATACATTATACGAGTGCGATACAATTTAAAGTTCAATTGAACAGTTTTGTGCAACATTTCCATGCCTATAATATAGATTTGATCTACAACAGATAGGTCTGACTTACTCTTCTCACTATCTCCTGTCCCAACATCGTACATAGTTCCAACAAAATTCAGCGCTAGAATAGCCCAAACTACTTGAAGGAACACATGTTGCGCGGAGTCGGGCGGCTGTTCCGCTTTCGCGTTGTGCTGTTGATGCGTGGTGCAGTATTGCAGCGTGCGTAAGCGAGCGGAGAGAGCGTAACGTTTCGCTCGCTCATCCACGCATCGCTCAAAGCGAAGAGTAGTGTTTCTGTCCGTGGAGGGACATCGTGCGCTCACGCAGTACCCACGATGTAGCCGTGAGCGGTTAAATGCAAATGGGCTTGCTGAATATATCTATGAAAGGAAGATAAAAATTAATAACAAAAAATAATTTATATAATTTAATTAAACAATTTTTGCTTTAAAAAGATTATTTTAACTGTTTGTATTTGATTTCTTGACACTGGTAGATATAGCTCCAAACCAAGTACTGCTGGGCAGGAGGTGCAAAGAATCCCCGGGCTACCGTAATTAGGCCACCCATAACAAAAACAACTGACCCTGGCTAATTTCAAAGCAAGAACGATTAGGCTTGACGCAACACACTAGGCGTCAAGCCTAATCTTGACTACGGAGCCAAAACGTGGACACTCACGGTGAGATTGGTTTATAAGTTTAAGGTCGCTCTGCGATCTATGGAAACAGCTATGCTCGGTGTTTGTCCTAAGGACAAGATTCGTAACGAAGTAATCCGACAGAGAAACAAAGTTACCGACATAGCTCAAAGAATTAGCAAGCTGAAGTGGCAATAGGCTGGTCAAATCTCTCCAAGAACCGTCAACCGTTGGGGTAAACGAGTTCTAGAGTGGAGACTGCGCTTAGGCAAACGCAGTGTAGGGCACCCGCCAGCCAGCTGGAGTGACGGGCTCAGTGGCGTTCACTAGGAGAGGCCTACGTCCAGCAGTGGACGAACATAGGCTGATGATGATGATCAAACATAATATATAACAAAACATTATGTGAAAGTACAGTGGAAAAAAATATACGTCAAGCTACATACATTGAAGACAATAGGGCAATAGGGAATCTTCAGTTTGTGCTGCGTTCCTATTTTCATGCGCCCGCAGCGCTGTTGTTAAATAAACCCCTTTTTCGGACTGGGGTATTTGCAGAAATATAAGCAATGCGGGTAACATTACAAATAAGTTAACAAAATAAAAAAACAAAACAGTGAAAAAAAAAATACACATAACCCTATTACAAAATACCAGCGACTCAAAACAAAATCAAAACTGCTGCGTGATGTGTAATAAGTACCTGCGTAGAGGTGTGTGTTTGTGAGGGTGTGTGCGGGTGCGAATGAGTGTGTTTATGGTTGCATGAAAGTGTCGATTACGTGAATTTACTACCCTGCGTTTTAAAAGTTGCCTCAAAATTGTGTTTTTGTCGCATTAATAGGTTTAATTACAGTATATTTTTAAAATAACTAATACATATAGTTAAATATTTAAACGGGACTTAATCGCGCTGAAAAACTTAATATCACGAGAAGACGAGACGAGAGTGTCTTCTCGTGACCACGATCAATGCAACTTGATCGAAACGTCGAGTTAAATAAAAATTATGTTTTCAGCGCGATTAAGTCCCGTTTAAATATTTAACTATGTGTTCGAATCGCGAAAGTTTAAAAGGTACAACTAATACACATGTTCGATAAAATATGTTAGACGGCTGATGGAATTATGGTATTTGAAATGATGGTATTTTAGGTCTTGATATAGTACATAGAGTACTTTTAATCTAGAGAAATGACGCGTGCAAAGCTGCTGGTACAGCTAGTACACAATAAACACTAAAAACTTTATGTACCTACCTATATTTATAATATGTTTATGATTATAATTTGCCTCTTTTACCAATCTAGTCTAGCGTATTAACAGTTAATTCCTTCTTTCAATATTCAAAATTTTATTCAGTCACATCCTTACCTTAATGTATTCATAGACTGGACTAACCCCATGCGGGGACAGTTCAAACACCCCGAGGCAGTAGAGGCCGTCTTTCTGCTGGAGACAGCGATCGTGATCGTCGAGGTGGAACAAACTAGGGAGGCGTGCATTGTCTTCAACTGGAACGATGATTATTTCGTTTTAGTTTATTTTCGAACTGTTAAGGAAAGGGCGGGGCAAAACTGGGAATTGAGGGTATCCAAACGCACAAAACAACAATAGAAAGAAAGAAATAAAATACATTTATTCAACACACACAAAAATAAAAGATACAAATAATTAGAAACTACGCGCCAATCTTACCTTTTTGAATCACCTGTGAACCATATTACCACGTTTTTAAGTCGCTTTCTTGTTTTTCTGTCTATCTGTCGGTCGTTTCGGGTGGAATCTTGAACCTCAAATTTCGAGCACTTCCCGATGAGCTATCCGGTTGAAACTTTTAAGGTAGCTCACAACTCGATGACAATTATTACATATATAAGTATGTTAATCTACATATGCTGCTTTTTCTATAGCCTTTACTTTGCCTACCGTACCTGTTGAAAAAGTCTTTACTTCTACACTTCACTTGCTTGTACGTGGTCGCCTTTCGAGAACCTTTATTCCCCATTGGTTGTCGGTTCTGCGAACTATATGGCCTGCCCATTGCCACTTCAACGGGCAAATTCTGAGAGGTATGTCGATATCCTTGGTTCTTCGTCGGAATTCCTCGTTACAGGTCTTATCACGTAGTGAAACTTTTGAGTTTTATTATATACTAGCTGTACCCGCGGCTTTGCACGCGTGGTCTTTTCTTTTGGTTCAATGTACCATAATGTGCTATTCCAGGACCAATATACCAACATTTGATCAAAATTTCTTCAGCCGTCGAAAATACTTTTATCAATTGCTCGGCTTCTAACTCACCGGGTTGAGATACCAATTAAACCAGCTTTTAAATCAAACCTTAAGCTATCTAACAATCAAAACCGCACTGCAATCGATCCAGTAGTTTTAATATGATGCGTGAACAAACAAACAGACAGAACGTACGTGGTTTTACTAGAAAGGTACGTATGTACCTACCTTTCTAGTAAAACCAGACTAACAACAGTCTCTATACTACTATTTCCTAGCTCTACCAATCTTATATCATCCTATAAGCCTGGATTTGGGCACCAATTATAAGCGTATTTCATGTAATATCGTTCTAATATCACTCTAATATCGTGCCTCTAATAATAATTGATCCTTCCTTTGATCTAATAATAATTTTGAATAAGATCAAAAAAGTACATGCTAACAGTGCTCTAATGCAATGCTGATATTAGTTTGACATTATTACAATAGCATTTAGCAAATCTGTAATAAAATTAACGAGCTAAAAAAATGTGGATATGAGAGCAAATTATCTCATGTGCAATAAGTCTTAGTAAATGATGAATGTGGCTTACAAAAGCGCTGCAAAATAAGCTTATATGCATAATTGAGACAAGGTATTAAGACCAAGCGTATTTTAGCCTGTGCCGGCTAGTTAGACACTAATATAGGAGCGATAGCAATGATGAAAACAGATATGGGACTACTTTAAGCTTATAACTCTTTATAAAGTGAGAAATGTGAGACTGTTTTGCTAGTTGGGTAACTACCGCGCGCTCTGAAAACTTTTGTAGGTACCTACACGCCACTGGTGTGTTCCAGAAGGTAAAGGTTTAAATGTAGGTATTGCGTCATCCAACCACGCTTCTCGAACTTTTTAGTGTCTACTGTTTTTCTAAGAATCGACCGGCGTTATACTGCCCCATCCTTAGGCGTGCTCGTCCCGAGCATTGTTAGTCCCGTAATATTTCGCCAGTCGAACAACATGAACAATTCTAAGAGCACTTCTCTCTCTGGCCCTTTCGAATTCAGTACGTGACGTCATTGATTTTGGTCATAACGTGGTATGGTCCGTCCCATTCCGCTTGCAATTTCAGAGACTTTCCTTAGCTGCGCACTGGATGATGTAACCAAATAAGTTAGCCTACGTCAAATCCCAGATTATTCAATTTCCGGTCATGTCGGGTCTTCATCCTCGCAGACATTTTTTTGTCCAGATTCTCTGACTTGTTGATAAACTGCATCCATCTTGTCACGAGGCGGTCCTAGGGTTTGTTCCACTAGACCAGGGACCAAACTTCAGTGGACAACATAAAAGTACAAAAACAATTAGGAGCACTCGGAGATGTTCATAAACAGAGATCTTGCACTCGACTATTCTATTCAGTCTTCTCTCAATTAAATATATTTGGTAAGAGTGTACCCTTGGGGCTCTAGTATTGTTATTATCACAGACTTTTCGTGTTTCAACAATATGGATCAAAACAACCACGAACGAAAGTACTATCATATGTATTTAAAGGACTCCAGATGTAATAAACTTATTTAGGTACATATTTTATAAAATATTATTTCGTAAAATTTCAGTTTTTGCTAATCCAATGACAATGTGGGAAATTACATGTTATTTGAATTTAGAATTAATATAGACAAACTATCAAAAAGGTATGATTATGATGAAAGAGGTTTGACATCGTCACAATCTTACAGCGCAAGTAATTTGCGTAATCTGTAACGCTGCGTGGAGAATCCAGTGGAATGCCAGTTATCAGGTCTGCAGGCAACCGCAATTCTCTTCCGAAATTCGCGCAGGCAGGAGTGACTGTTGTACTTCTCACGAACTGCACTTCGGTATGGCAAAAGAAACGGCTGAATGTGCTTGTCCCAATCCCATTGCCTGGTTTCCACCACTTTAGCCACATATCTCTCCAAGATCTGGTTGAATCTTTCTACCATTCCATCAGGTTGTGGGTGATAGGAAGTTGTTCTGGTTATATGAGCACCTTTTACTCGGCAGGTCTGCTGGAACACTTGAAGCTTGAAATTTGATCGATGTGAATCTTATGGGGTAATCCAAAACGACAGAAAGTTTCGTGAACCCTATTTATCTGCCACTGTAGTAGATTCTTGGTTCGGAATGACGAATACCTCCGGCCACTTAGTGAAGTAATCCATGACGACCCTGAAATACTTGTTCCCACTGTCACTCACAGGGAATGGTCCCGCAATATCAAGCGCTATTCATTCCCATTCAGCCCCGACGTTATACAGCTTTAATGCCCCTCTGCTGCGTGCGTGCTGTCCTGTTACGGCAAAGCCGCGGTCACATCTAGTACTCCTAATAAAGCAGTAAGTAACAAAAAGTCTGTACAAAGAAGATAATTTAAAAAAACGTGTAGGCAATTTAATATAAGCTACTGGACAACAATATACTTACTCGCACTTAAAAAAACAACGTGACTGTGTGTCTGTTCGTGCATCACGTAAAAACTAGGTTTTGTCTTAAAAACTGGTGTACTTGGTATATCAATCCGATGAATATTAACCGAGCAATTGATAAAAACTTTTTAACGGCCGAAGGAATTTTGATCAAATGTTGGTATATTGGTATTTTAGGTCTTAGAGTAGTACACAGAGTACTTGTAACCTAGAAAAATGACTACACGTGCGAAGCCGCGGGTACAACTAGAAAAGCAATAAGAACGAAAATGTCTGTACAAAGAAGATATATAAAAAAAAACGGTCTAGGGTACTTAAAATAAGGTGCTGAACATGAATTATTAACATTTTTAAATTTCGGTTTGTTAGCTTGTTTGTCTGTATGTTTTTCACGCATCACGTAAAAATTACTAGACCGATTGCGATGTGACTTTCACTGTTGTATAGCTTGGGGCTTGACTTAAAAACTTATGTACTTGATATTTCAATCCAATGATTAGAAGCCGTGCAATCAATAATAACTTTTTGACGGCAGAAGGAATTTTGATCAAATGTTGGTGTATTAGTCTTTTAGGTCTTGGAATAGTACATAGAGTACTTTTAACCTAGAGAAATGACCACGCGGGCGAAGCCGCGGGTACAGCTAGTGGATGATATGTTTCACAGTAACTTCTTCAGTTTCTTGTTCAAACTGAGTTATGATTCCCTATAAGTTTCGCGGTCTAAAACAGAATAACAAGTAGGTAGGCACTCCTTTTGCAGGATTTTCTCAAGAACCTTATGTGTTTTCCATGTGCACGCACAGACATGTACATCAGTACATATATATATCAGTATAGTAGTATCAGTAGTATTTTTTTTTTTTTTATAAAACATTCTTTTACGACCTTTTTTTTAATGAATGTTCTTGTTTTTATATTTTTTGTTTCATATTCACTTTTTCCATTTTAACGGTTTTTTTCCATGTTTTTTATAGATTTGTCATCGGTTTGTGAACTACGCTGAAAATTTCAGCCGGATAGTTAATCGGGAAGTGCTCGAAATTTGAATTACAAGATTCCAGGACAACATATATAGATACATCGATACATACGTACGTACATGTTAATTAAATAAAAGCTTTTCAAATGATTATGGGTAGGTAGTTCGAATGTCACTTACCAGAAAATAATTCACCATTTACTCCAGCAACTAAAACTAACAATATAAACAACGCACTCATCATGCCTTCTACTTAGAACTAAGCATATGCTTAACTAAGATATTTATATAAGTAAACAACAGCATTAATTGACAACAGGTTACCAAAAAAATGATACAAAAATAATTAAATAAAATGTACAGGAAGTTATAAAAGCTTGAGTTTCAAATCTTGAGTAAACATCCACTCATTTATTAATAGGAAGAGGTTTGAAAATTTGTTTGTTGCTGGATCTAATCTCCGGAACTAAATATCTTTCACTGGTATTTACCGTGAAGTAACATATTAAGTACCTATCTTGTTAACTTTAATGATGCTAAGTAATTACTATGTAAGAAAAATATGTATAAGAAAAAAAAGAAGAGGTTTACGTCTTTTTTTATGAATGTTTTTTTTTTCCTTTATTTATTGCTTTGTTATTTATTTCTGAGCTACCCTGAAAGTTTCAGCCGGAAAGCTAATCGGGAAGTGCTCAAAATTTGAATTGCAAGATTCCAGGACAGAATAAATAGATACAAACATACAAGTAAAGTTAAATGAAAGCTTTAAAAAAAAATAAAAAAGGTAATTGCCACCAACGCCACCAACCTATCATGAAAACGGCCCAGCCAACGTCTTTCTAGCGAACGCTGACCTCAGAATAAATGCCTAATAGTAATTGGCTCGGTGAGCTGTAGACCTCGTTCCCTTGTGATTTGATGTGACACAGGAAACGTGCTTTTTTCCATTATTTTCCACCACATCTCACCCCCGACCCCTTGAAGTTTTATACGTCTTAATAAGGGTAACAAAAAAGTTTTATAACTATTTTGAACATTTTTCGTAGTGGCTGAAATAAGTTTTTTTTTTCGTTTTCAATCCCCATAAGGCCGCAATTTTGAAAAATTTCGTAAAACTGTATTGACAAAAAAAAACATATAATTAACGAAACTGCTCACAAAATACGAGAATCGATTGAGAAATGCGACCTGCAGAGGAGAACGGCCGGACATCCGGACATACGAAAACATTTACCCAAGCTGAAACGGAGTCGCTTCGCGCTCGCTCGTTCAACTAACTTATAGGTAAAAGATACGTTATGTTAGTATGGAAGAATTTTCTTCTTTCTAGCGAACCCTGCTTTACATACAAAGTACTAATTACCTATTACGCGACGGCTGTTAGTGACTGGATGAGGAGAGCCAAGGATCGGACTCAGTGGCGTTCACAAGGAGAGCGTTCACGTCTAGGCTGACAATGAAGGTGAATTAATATAGTTTACGCGAATAATATGCGAAGTTACTTTACGAGTTTTGTAGGTAGGTACGCGTTGTGCGATCAGGTTATGCAGATTAGTCGTGGGTTAGAATTATTTTAAATTGCAAATGGATTCTTTGAATAACTTATAGTATTTTGAACATACGTAATGTTTTTATTGAGATTATATCAAGCAACTCTGTTTGAGTGTATATTTTTATAAGAATTATAGTAATATTTCAAATCTTGAGTATACATCTTTTGATTTATATGTAACTAGCTGATGCCAGCGGCTTCGTCGTACGTGTGGTACTTTATCTAGGTTAAAAGTACTCTATGTGCTACACCAGAATCTAAAATACCAATATACTCGTACCAACATTTGATAAAAAATCCTTCAGCCATCAAAATATTATTTATCGATTGCTCGGCTTCTACTCATCGGATTGAGATACCAAGTAGGTACCCCAGTTTTTAAGTAAAACCCTAAGCAATCCAACAGTGACAACCGCATTGCAATCAGTCCAATAGTTTTTACGTGATGCAAGAACAAACATACAGACTAACTAACAAACTAACAAATAGACAAACAGACACGAATATTAAAAATGATCTATTATTGTTCAGTAGCTTATATTGAGTACCCTAGACCATTTTTTTCTTAATTATTTTCATTGTACAGACTTTTTCGTTCATATTGCTTTATTATAATTATGTATAGATAACAGATTATATGTATAGATAAACTATATTCCTAAAATCTAAATTGTATTACATATTACCACTATTATTTATTTTGTGATCTTAAGTAGAGCAGTAGGTACTACGAGTACTTTCAATGTTTAACCCTTACGGGGGCCACTAGGTTTTTTGCCGCTAAAATCTTTGGTTTTTCTCCAAGCTAAGATTTACTTCGTGTATTCTCATATGTCGACAGTAGCCCTTAAAAGAATTTGATACTGTTTCGAACACTGTTTCTCTTGTTATTTCTTTTGAGAGTTGCAGTTCGTGAGATTAATATAAGAAAGTACATTTTTGATAGAATTTACGTTCCGGGACAAACCCATTTCCACTCCTTATATTGTAACAAAATGTTATCTCATTTGGTGTCAATCGCTCGATTGGATGTATTTTTGGGCCTGTCGTTTTATTACATTAAAAAAAATGTATTCTGGAAAATAAGTCAATAGTTTAAGCGCAAAAATATTGCTGGTTGAAATGCTTGTAAATAAATGATTTATAAAATTGGAAAAAATAAGACGAATAATGTGTTAATTATGAAGAAAACAAACGAAATCTGACAATATTAGGTAGAAAAGAGGTTTTTCTTTTTGTATGGACAAGGAGGCGGTGCATAATCCTCTTAAATGCATCGAGATATTGGTTATTCACACACGCAGTTTCGGTGATACACCTGCCAGCCGGGTGTATCAACACGTAGTAATAATACCTCAATAATCAACACCCATTATAGTTTTAGTGTGCTACTGAATTCCAACACCGTATTTACCTTTTTATGTTTTACTAGCTGTATCCGCGGCTTTTCCCACGTGGTCATTGCATTTAACCATACGTGTTATTCCAGGACCAAAAGTACTTATAAAGTACAATATACCACTTAATATATTCAAAATTTGTTCAGCCGTCATATAGTTTAATCGACTGCTCAGCTTCTACTCATTGGATTGAGATACCACGACTTTAGTTTTTAAGTAAAGCCCTAAGCTATCCAACAGTGAAAATTACATCGCAATCGGTTCAGTAGTTTTTAAGTGATGCTCAAACAATCATACAGACAAAAAGAAAGAAACGAATTAAAAAAAATATGTACAGTAGCTTGTTAAGTAGGTACTCTAGTACCTTTTTTAACAATCTTCTTCGTACAGGATTTTTCGTACTTATTGCTTTATTATATGTATAGATAATTAAATTTTCCATAACATAAGGGTTATTTATGTGTCATTCAATATATGTTCAGATTATAAATCGTCTATCAGCATATGAAATAATTGAAGCTGTACTAGGAAATGACGACGAGCCAAGGTACAAAGAGGACATTGTAGAAGAAGACATTCATCAATATGATGTCCAAAGAAAAAGATACATATATTATTCTAGGTCCAATTAAGCTATTCTTTTTGTCTAAAAGATAAAAAATAAATAACTTAATTTCATATAATATATTATGTTAGTACTAGCTGTACCCGCGGCTTCGCACTTGTGGTCATTTCTCTAGGTTAAAACGGACAGACACCATTTTAATAAATATTATATTATTGTTCAGTAGCTTATTTTCAGTATCAGACCATATTCTTTTATTTATCTTATTTTTACAGACTTTTTCGTTCTTATTGCTTTAATATAAGTATAAATAGGTTTTGATCTGATTTCTTGAGTAAAGATTCAATATGTTTTTGAGTCATTAAAATCACTCCGATAAATACGGGGTACTATGACTAAAAGAGCGACAGTAACAAAAATAATGATATCGTCTAGCTTGTATATATATGTAGATAGCTATAAGCTCCAGAGATCTAATTTTCGTTCATTTCTTAGCTATATATAGCTTATAGCTTAGCTTATAGTCAGCTCAATGATGCATTATTTAATTTTAGCCAAAAGACAAAGGGGGTGTTTTTGTGATTTTAATTCGCTATAACTTGTGATTTAGTTATATAGGGTAATTGATTTGGGTGTTTTTGTACAATTTCGAATATTCGATTCATTATTAAAAAATATACAAAAATATCTACTTAAAGACTAATTAAATTTAAAAAGCGATGTAAAAAAACTATGACTTTGCCTTGATGCATCAAAATCCATACATGGTGGTTTTTTAAATAACTTTCAACCCCTGTCCTGCGGGAACCGTTTAATTTTTAGGGATGAAAAGTATTCTATGTCCTACCTCGTAGTATGAACTCAAATCATACCAAGTTTAATTTAAATTCATTCAGTAGTTTCGGCGTGATGCCTAGCCAAGATACAGACAGACAGACAGACAAACAAAAATGAAAAAATACAGTTTTGGCTTCAGTATCGACTTTAGAGTAACGTCCAAAAAAAATATTCTAAATATCTTCAATGTACAGAATTGGACTCGTTACCGTTTTATAATAAGTATACAAAAAACGTCGTATAGTCGTTTCTACAAAAAACGGCCGTGTGCCCTGACACAAATACCCTACGATTTTTATAGTGGCGATATTGTAGAATTGATCATTCTAGATATTATTTTCTGTTTTTCTCACTTAGAATCTATCTAAAATTTTGTTTCCACGTAGATATTGTGTATAATTAAAAGTTAGTATCGTAAGTTTCGTAGTGATCTAATAATATGCCATCGCATCGCAATGTGATAAAGATCCTAAAATCTAAACATTGATATTATTTCTCAGCAATATTAGTATGTACCGACTTCAAATAATCATTACTACTGCCTATTTAAACATAATTATTATATTTATATAGCTACAGTGACTATTAGTGCTTCTCAATTCAGATTTTGTTGAGGTAAAGTTAAACTTCAACTGAAATTAAACTTTTCCATCGAATAAAAATGCTGTTTATACACTATTTTTGTACATAACAATTAAATCAATAAATAAACATAATGCCAAAAAACGAAGAAAGAAATATATTTGCGATTTAAATATGTATTTCTATAATAAATCCCTAGGTACAAAACCTATATAAAAGTGTATCTACCTATGTCATAAAGACAATGTGGTTTTTATAATGTATCGTTGTAGATTCCAGTGCACAAAAATGATCAAATCTTGGAGAGACGGAGAAATAAGAGCTCGACAGTTGATAAGTATAGCTTAGGACTTGATAGACAAGTACCTAACCATATTGAATGTTGAAACTACTTGATTATAATAATAATGTCATACATTTGTTTCAGTTGGATGCACACAGAACTGCAGTTCATAAGAATGTTTAGATCTCCACTCTCCGAGTTCATAGGATAAGGCACACTTGGATTTATGTGAAAATTATAACATTTATACATGATATTTAATACTTACACTGTCCATAATTTTGTTTATAGTAAAAAAGACGTAGCGAATGCCATTGCGTCTTTCCCCAGTGGGTCTGCAGGTGGTCTCGATGCTCTCTCACCTCAGCACCTTAAAGACCTAATAAGTGGTGTTTGCGATGAGATCGGTGATGCTCTTTTAAAATAAATAACAAATTTGACTAATTTCATGCTTTTTGGAAAAGTGAACACCTACATTCTAGATATTTTATATGGGGCAAATTTATGTGCGCTCTTAAAAAAGGATGGGCCTATTGCTGTTGTCACAGTTTATCGTCGTCTTACGACTTACAGCAAATCTTGGCTAGATTTGCTGTAAGTCAATAAGTGAATCCCTCTGTACATACTTCCAACCTGTACAGTTGGGATTCAGTTCGCGCGGTGGCTGTGAGGCGGCGGACCATGCTTTAAGAACTTTTTTTGTGCCACAATGGAGGTGATGTGCTTTTGAAGGTGGATGTTTTAATTCAGTAGATAGAGGCGCCCTTTTGACTGATATAAAAGACAAAATTCCTTATTTATACAAATATCTTTGGCATTGTTATGGTCAACCCTCAAAACTAATATACAAAAATCATCTCATCTCTTCACAAGTAGATTGTCAACAAGGAGATCCACTTGGGCCGGTTATTTTCAGCCTCGCTTTACATATAATCATTACAAAATTAGAATCAAAATTTAACTTATGGTATCTGGACGATAAAACTTTAGGAGGCGATGTGAACACAGTCGCGAAAGATTTCGAAAATTTAACAAGACAATTCAAAACAATAGGTCTCACGCTAAATTTTCTAAATACGAATTATACATTTCAAATCCAATCATTTCAAAAAACGACACTATAGATATTTTTAGAAAAATTGCTCTAAATATTAGAATTTTGCAAAACAATTCACTTCGTCTTTGAGGGGCCCCGATTAATATCGATAAATATCCTCGATGACCAGATTTCGTTGAAGAAAAAATTCAAAATTTTTGATTTATTTCGGACCCCTTGCATAAAATTAATACACATATGGCATATTTTATAATTCGCTACTGCCTTTTTGTCCCAAAATTTATGTATTTTTAAGATGTTGTGAACTTTGGAATCATACCTTACTTATACAACAGTTTGACAGCATTTTAAAAGATACGCTCACCTCCATCCTCAATGTACCTTTCGATGATCGCTCTTAGTGCCTGGCCTCACTACCAATAAGGTGCGGTGCCAAGAGGCATACGTAAAAATTCTAGTGTATCTCTACCAGCTTTCCTATCCTCAGTTTATAGTACACAAAAAATAATCGGAGCTATTTTATCTCCCTGTATTACAAATTACGAAATAATTTTTTTGACTGAGGACGCTTGGAAAATAGCCTGTCCAAAACAGTCCTTGCCCAAAGCACCTCCTTCCCAGAAGCATTGGGACGGGCCGCTCTGCGAAATTGATCGGAAAAATCTTCTTGATACATCTGTTTGTTCTGCAGAGCGTTCTCGCCTCCTCGCTGTTTCACATTGGGAATCAGGGCTTTGGTTTCAAGCACTTCTATCAAAAAACATTGGCAATTTACTAGACAACCAGACATTTCTGATTAGCCGTTTCTCTGTGTCATGCTCCACAGCAGCGCCACCATAATTTATAGGAATAAGTCATAGCAGAAAGTAATGTACGTTGAACGTATATCATGTACGTAAGTCGATAATTGCTGTGCATAGAACAGAAAACGAAATAATAAACATTTTATTGTGGCGCTTAGAATTCGTACTTAGCAATATTATTTGAAACTATTTAGTATTGAAAACTAGTGTACGAACGCTCCTTATAGTGTACGTGCTGAAAATATTACGATTTAGTAGTATTTAATGCATTTAATTACATTGGGGAAAATTCAGGTAAGCAAAATCTTTTCTGACAGAATTTGTGTAGCCATAGATATAATTCAATCTATATACCTAATAGGTACACCGTGAATTGCTTCCAAATGATTATCGACTTTTTCCAATCCTCCCACCACTCGCCAATACCGTTTGCCGCGATGTTATCAGGCATAGTTTTTTTTATTTACTGCTTATTCATTAATGTTGCGGCGACGGACTCGTGGTCACGCCGTTTTGTCACCACGAGTTTTTTTTTTTATATCCTTAAACGTATCAAGTTATTATAATATTTAAAATAGTCACTAATTACTAGGAGAGCATAAGCCCTTAGAAGGTTGGAGATTGGAAATTGGAGAAGAGAGGAAGGGGGGAGAATTGGGGAGGTTTATATAATGTATGGAACTATACCTGAAGACGAATCGATGCATACCGCGTTTGTCCAAATTGGACCAATAGGGGCAACATCCGCATACCAACATAAATACATACATAGACTGTTAAGTTCATTACCTTTTCTTACTTCGCCGTACTCGGGTAAAAAACATATTTACCTATGTACAGTAGTCGCAGCGGAAGTTTGTGGCTCGGAAGTAATCTGCAAGTTGCTACGCAAACTGCTATGTTTTTTTTTTTGGCGCAATCCTAATGTTGATGGTGAGGACCGCATTGTATAACTGCCTCGCTCACTCGCTTACGTTTTTCGCATATTCTATCTAGCTCTTACTTTATGCTATTTTATCCTTACAGCAGTACCCGTGCAATCGTTCACAGAGCCTACCTTCACAACCATAAAATTTCGCTGCGACTACTGTACTACTTTTATTGCAATACTAGCTGTCCCGCCTGCGACTTCTTCCGCGCGGACTACTGTTTATCGCAAAAAATGCATCCTATGTTCTTCTAGGATATTAAAAACCAATGCAATAGTAGGTATAGCACAAATGCTCTTGATGTTTTTTTATAAACTTCTTATTTCGTTTCCATGGCAACCGTTACAGCGAGTAATCAACATTTTCCAGTTTTCCAGTGAAAACTTTCAATTTTCCGGGATAAAAAGTATCCCATTCTTTATTCCAGAGTATAAGCTGTCTTCATTCCAAATTTCATCATAATCCGTCTAGCCGTTATCGCGTGAAAGCTCCAGAAACAAATAAACTAACAAACAAACAAACAGACAAGGTTTCACTTTTATATATTGGTATGGGTTGAGTACCCTCCAAAAAAATATTATTTATTACTTCAAACTTAACATATCTTATCCCGCAGGGACCCTTCATTTTTTCGGGTAAAAAAATATATGTACTTAATTTTAGCCCACCATATAAACTTTGGCTGTGCCAAGTTGCATCAAAATCTGTCCAGTAGTTTCAGCTTAATACGTGTTCTTTTAAATAAGTTTCAACCCCTTCCTGTCTGAATCCTGAATGAATGAATTAATTTTTTGAGATGAAAAGTATCCAATGTCATAACTCGTGGTATGAACTCAAATCATACTAAATTTCATTTGAATTCAATTCAATTCCCTTTATTTTTTCGGGATAAAACAATTCTCAATTTTAACCGATCTTAAAAACATTAACTGTGCCAAGTTGCATCAAAATCCGTCCAGTTTTTTCAGTAAGTGTTTTTTTTTATACATTGCACAAACCTTATCCTGCGGGAACCCTTTAATTTTTCGGGCTGAAAGTTATCCTATGTCCTCGTAGTATGTACTCAAATCATACCAAGTTTTATTTAAATTCGTTCAGTAGTTTCGGTGCGATGCCTAGCCAAGATACAAGACAGACAGACAGACAAAAATGAAAAATAACTGTTTGGCTTCAGTATCGAACATAGAGTAGAAACCAAAATAAAAAAACTTCAATGCACAGAATTGGACCCCTTTACAGTTTTATTATAAGTATAGTAAGTAGATAGATAAGCAGCAAAAATCAAAATATCACAATTTAAAAATGGTTCTAAACAGAAAAATCAATTTTAAAATAATCCTGTAGGTGGATATATAATCCTACATTAATGCAGATTTTAAACATTTGAAAACCTCTAGATATATCCACATCCACACCAATATATAAAACTGAAACGTTGTCTGTTTGTTTGTTTGGTTTTGGGAGGTTTCACGCCATAACGGCTAGACAGATGTTGATGAAATTTGGAATGGAGATAGCTTATACCCTGGAATAACACATATAATACTTTTCATTATCATCATACTCCACTCTCAAACAACATATTTTAATGAAATTTGGAATTGAGAGCTGGAATAACACATGGGATACTTTTCATCATGATGTCCCCTCCGCCCGCGGTTTCACCCGCGTGAGGGATGATCCACACGCGGGTGAAACCGCGGGGCCTGTTAGTGAACTATAAGAAGAAAAATGTTTCAATCTGTAATCCGTTTCCTTTGGGCACCGAGTATGCTAGCATTTCTAGCCTACACACCTATAGGGTTCGAATTTTTCAATTTAGAACATTAAATTAGTCCATTTTGTAACGGGTATACGAGTGGGATTAAAATTAGGAACAGGCATTCATAGAAATACCACGCAGGCAACGCCGCGCGGGTAACACAAGTCTACTTCATTGATAAACATTTTATAGTAGGTTTAGTATGAAAATGAGGGGAGGAATAGTATGAAACTGACACTTGACAGTTGTATGTGGACGTCCAAAGTCGTTCACGATCTCCGGATGATCGAGTGATAATCGCACGGATGATTCGAGCGTGTAGGTGAACACAGCTTAGGATATGTAGTTTTAGGATTTGGCAGATACGTTCCGTTTTACGTTTTACTGTCAATTCGTATGAAAAATAAAACCCGGTATCTAGTACCGATAAAAATATTTGCTGCGTATTTGTAACGTAATCATACGATTGTCTATTAGCAAAGCTGAGCCGTATTTATATGTTGGTAGACAGGGTATGATATTCAAAAATACCACTTTTGAGAAAAGCTGATTTCGAAATCACCGGTGACACTCAAAAATCGCACCCCAGTTCAAGCAAACATCGGAAAGAATATATGCCAAAGTAAATAGTAGACACTTACTCACCTTAGACTCAGAGCGTTGGTAAATTAAAACCAAGGATGAATAAACCTACATATATAACAACTGAATTAGTTTTGACGAAAATGATCTCTGATTTCACTGGATTGTAATGGAACTTTTTAAGAAACTGGTAACACATCTCGTAGATATGAGGAAACATAACTCGGAAACGAATGGATTTGTATGTTGTAAATGCTGTAATGATGTATTTGTCCTTTTTTAAGCAATCTTTTACGAGACACCACCAGTACCACTTAAGACGGAAAATCTAGATGTAGACTCGCACTGTGATACATTCACCAATATTGGTACAGAAACAACAAAAAAAAATTGGGTGGAAAAAGACCAATAGAAAAAAGCTAACAAAAAAGAGAAATGAAAAACAGAAATAAAGCGGAACATAGAGATTTAGAGAAAAAAAATGCAAATCAGACTTACGAAAATACAGCAAAAAAAATAAACCAAAACAATTGAGGAAAATATGGGCCCAAAAGTTTTCAAAATAAATTCAAACACCCACAAACCTGAGATAAATAAGATTGTTAACAATTTAGGTGAAATAGTAATGGAATTATTAGCACTATTGAGGAGTTCTACTCAGATTTATATGGTAAACCAGAATCACCAAATACTTCAGATCCCAGAGCCAACCCAGTCTAGCGCCCGGAGGATGAGACCCTATCATTACTTACAGAGAATGAAATTGGGTTTGTTCTTAACTGCATGACACGCGGAAAATCATCTGGTGAGGATGGAGTTTAAATGGAGATGTTTCAGGTGGAATGTATGGAATTGGAAGTTGAAATCCACGACGGTAAACTCTTGTCAATTTCCTTGAAAAAGCTAATGGACTTGAGCGAGCCTGGACGGTCGGAGAAATGACATTGACTTCATTCTTACTTCACAGAAAAACAATATGACAGATGTGACTGTTCTTACCAATATCAAAACTAGTAGTGACCACAGCTTATAGGGTGTCTCTCCGTACTAAAACCGCTAGCTAAAATATTCAACAGAGTGCTTCACACATCTTTGCACATCTGAAGGCATTGTGCAAGCTGGAAATATTCCACGATTATGAACAGGTTTTCGAACACTGGGCCGTGTTTCATTCTCTCCATCGTTGCAGCATTGACAAGCGTTATGTAGATATCCTCCGGGAGCTATACAGCAGTGCGACAATGCAGGTCCGCATGCACAAACTATCTGATCTTATACCAATAAGGAAAGACGAATGGCAAGGAGACACTTTCTCGCCGAAGCTATTTACCTCTGTCTTGGAAGACATCTTGAAGACTTTAAGCTAGAGCAAAAAAAGCGTCACTGTAAACGGCCCCCATATGACGCACCTTTGGTTCCTTGACGACCTCATCCTGGTAGCTGAGACCGCTGCTGACTCTCCAACTCATGCTTACTGAGTTGCACGAAGCGTCTGCGAGCGTCAGTTTAAGGTGAACTTGTCCAATACCAACGTTATGAGTAACCTTCCGTCACGAAGAACTAATGTTATCGTCAACAGCTGCCCCTTAGAGGTAGAGTAGGTAGGTAGGTAGGAGGAGGTAGTAGTAGGAGAAGTACCAGGGGATTGCCCTCCAAGTACCTCTCCCCCCCCCCCCCCCAACCCCATTGCCCCACCCCCATCACCACACTCCCATCGCAAAACCTCCATCCCCCAAACTTCTACACCTCGATTCTATAGCTAATCAGAATTTATTTCCGTGCATAAATATAATTTATTAATTTAGATACTATGGTGGGAATTTTCTTACAGAACTAACCGATTACTGAGAAGGGGGGGTGCTACTATTATTACGACACGGCTTAGGAAGGAAGGTCAATGTTACTTACCAGAAAACAGTTCACCGTTAACTTCAGCTAGCTTAGCTAAAATTAACAATTTAAGCAACGTATCCATCACGCCTTCAACTTGGTAACTAAGCATATTATTGTGCTCCCTTACCTATAAAAATATCCATTCGGTTATAAAAACGCGTGTAAATTTTGAGTAGGTACCAAAACATACCATGAATAAGTATACAGAATGATTAAAAATCACAATGCAACGCGTCATTTTAGTCGCGTCCGTCGTTTGTTGAATGTCCGGTTCAAACCGTTAGTACTACCTACAATTAATAAAATATGAATAGATCTATATACTTATAATAAAACTGTAACGAGTCCAATTCTGTACATTGAAGATATTTAGGAATTTTCTTTTGGAGGGTACTCTATATTCGATACTGAAGCCAAAACTGTATTTTTTTTAATTTTTGTCTGTCTGTCTGTCTGTCTGTCTGTATCTTGGCTAGGCATCACGCCGAAACTACTGAATGAATTTAAATGAAACTTGGTATGATTTGAGTTCATACTACTGTAACATGTTAAATCATGACTCCAAGTGAGATTTTTGTTATAGATCCCGATTAAATAGAATGTATTGGGTACAACGCCATCTGGCGAGGAGCAGCGTCTTCTCTATTAGATCAAGATGTGTTTTCTCCGTATCTGAAAGCCAAACGCCGAGTTTGTAAAAAACGCCGAACTCCACCACGCGCGCGCCACTTTCTTCGTTGAAGGAATAATGAAAGCATTTCTTTGTTGAAGACAGATTGATGATTTCGCCTATCAAAGAATCAATAAATAATGGTTGAATTTGCCTCTGCGAGTGAAAGGGAAAAGTTTTCATCTACTGTCTCAAAATAGATAAAATGGTTAATCCACGCAGCGACAGCTAGCGACAAGAGGCGTGAACTAGAAGGAAGGTGTAAACAATGCGGAGGCCTCTGACGGGAGGTAGCGGGGCTTTTGGAGTGTTGCTATTATAATTGGCGTTACAGGAATATTTCGGGCTCTGGATAGCTTTGAACAAGAAGCGGGATGTTTAAAAATCCGGAATAGGTCGCATCTTTAAGTTGGCTAACAAATCGGAAATTCAGAGGGCAGCGATTCATATGTCGAAAATAATTTACATCTACATCGCTTGCGATGGTCACACCATGGTATGTTTTGACGTAATGTCTAATTCACATCAAAGTTCCAGAGAGATACTTTTTTTTTGTATGAGCTTTTTTGAATTAAACAACGGAAGCTGATTGGAATGTACCAGAGCTGGCTGGAGGACAGTGACCTGTATAGCTAGGCCGACAAGGTCTGCTTTACGGTGCAAGTGGCAGAGTAGTTTCTAGAGTTTTCTGGATAAGCGGAAGTTCGATTTCGGAGTAGAATGCTACTCAACGTGGAAAGCCAAAGTTCGTATATATACAAGAGAGAAGCCTGTGGATTGGATTTTAAACTTGGACGTGAGTTTAGTTTGCACGTGATTGAGATCCGCGCAGGCAGCAGAAAAAAACGCAGTCTCTTGTGTGGACAAAACGACCGAGACACGCAGTCCAGAACGAAGCTGCTCTGTAACAGGCGAAATAAGTATACGAGTGCAAAAGCCAGGTTAAAATCGTGCATCTACGGACGGCTGTTGCCGTCACCACTGCGAGCTGCTGTGCGCGATCACCCGGGGATCACCACCGTTCGTGGAAGAAGCCGGTCTACGAGGGACTCCAGAAGGTCTCCAACGCACCACCTGTCCAGTAGAAGACACCAGGCACCGATCGTGGGAGACACTGAAACCGTTTGAGAGCAGTGGAAGGCACCGTTCGTGGAGAGCAGGAGCTGAACGAGTAAGGTGGCGTTCCGCGGCGGCACGCGAGACGACGGTACGGCGTCCCAGGAAGCTTCCAGGTTGGTCCACTCCAAATCATTTTGAGTCAGCGAGCTACGGTAGTGAGGGAAGCCTTCGCCAACTTGCGTGTTAATTATACTGTTGAAAGATACTTTCTGTTTTAGAGTTTAATATCCCTCTAGGAAACACAATCTTACACACACACACACACTCTGTTTGCACAAGTTCCCTTTTAATTTAGAACATTCTAAGGCAAAGACAAGACTATTCCGTTGCGTTGTGACAAATACATGATGAACTGCTGAGCACAGACTCTCTAAGTTTTTACTAGCCTATTCTATTGTAAATTCATATCGTACAGGCTGAAGTTATGTACTATAATTTATATGTTTGAGGGAATTGTAATCATATTCGAGAATTTTGGGTTTTGAGTATTAAGTTAAGTAGCATTTCCTATTATAAGATCTTGCTGTTTAGAATTATTTTGATGCAGAACAAACTAAATTAAGTGTAAAATATTTCTTTTTGAATTCCTCAGTAAAGGGGAGAGTACCAAAACTTTGATAACTCATGTGTGTTTTTTCTATTTTTGTAATAAAGCCCTTTGTTATTGAATTTACCATCTTGTTTTAATTCCTCGCCTTTACCTGAGAAGGAGGTCCGGTTCCTTAGCCGGGCAAACGGCACTTTTCAATGGCGCCCAACTGAATAAATTCACTTTTTTTTTCATATTTTAAATATATTTTTTTCATATTTTTTTCTCTTACAAACTGGCGTTCAATGTAAATTTGTTGGTTTTTTCTGCATCATACATCAGAGAGGATTTTTTGTAATAGGTAATAGGCACAACGCTTAAAAATAAATACAAGCAAACAGGTGTGTACATGAAAGTATCTTCCAAACTGCCCCGTGGTCACGTGTAATATTTGTGTGTGAAACTAAACTATAATTTCTCTTTGTGTGTTGAACCCATAATACTGTTTGTGTTATTTTGAAAACTTTGTATATTATTTGACTACTTTAGGTTTTTTTTTATGGTTTTTTTATCCGAACACAACATATCATCTTCTTTCACACCTTAGTGGCATCAATGATGACACGGAGAGGTGTTTTTTGATCATAAATTGTGGGCAACACAGTGATCATCCTTTTGTGGATATTGTTACGTTCGGAAAGGGATGGAGTGCATTCGAACACAACATATCTTCTTCCTTTCACGCCCTAGCGGTGTCGAAGTTTTGAGGCACATATTTATGCGCCATTATGGTACCGGTGATGACTTGGAGAAGTTTTTTGATCATGAATTGTGGACAACACATTGTCATCCTTTTGTGGATATTGTTGCGTTCGGGTAATGAATAAAATTAATCCATACACAACATATCTTCTACTTTTCAGACCTTAGTGGTATTGGAGATGTCGGTAGATGTTATAAGAGCTGAGGACAGCTCCATATTTTGAGAGGAGGGGTAGGGCCGCATGTGCTTTCTCTCGCTCACCTCTCATTGTCAGCGTACGATACACATATTTTGCGTATATACATGAAGAATGACTAATCAGAGAGTTTTTTTTGTTCTGGTGATCGTAAATGATCGTATTTTTTAGATGCTGTTGTGTTCGGGAGATCGGTAGAGTTGAGCCGACCACAACAGGTCTAGTTTTGATCGTATATTGTGGGATACACAATAATCGTTTTTTTTTTAGATTCTGTGGTGCTCGGGAAATCGGTGGTGTGGAGCCGGTCACGACAGTATTTTTTTTTTGCACGCCTTAGTTGTGTGACAAATTTTGTAGCACATATATTTATGCGCGGATTTCAGGCAAGAATAACCTTAGCCGGGTTAGACTGACGGCCGGATACACGGGTGCGGATGACAACACCTGAACTAAAAAAGCCTGGGTCAAAACATGGATTTTACGTGAAGGTTTTTTTTGGAGAGAATAGAAAAACCCTGGACCGCATGAGGTTGCGTAAACATCTGTCCCGGGGAAGGCTCATTACTAGGAAATGATTACTAGAGAAATAGAGAAAGAAAGATTTTTATGGGTAGTCCAATTATTATTTTTTAGATATATTTTTGGTGTTTTTTTTTTTGTATTGTTATTATCTGGCGAGTTTTGCAGGATAAAATTGGTTTAGATTCTCAGGTTTTGGTTTCTTGTTTTAGCTCAGCCAACTTAGAATTTATGTGTTAGAATATAGGATAGCCCGGACGAGACAGGAACTTTTTGGCGGGTAGAACATTGGTCCTGGCAGCTGGAATAAAAAAGGAATGGCAATCTCGATAAGGTAAAAATGTTTAGAAATGGGGTAATCACGCTGAAACTACTGGACGGATTTTGTTGCAACTTGGCACAGTCATAGTTTATATAATGGGGAAAAATTGAGGATAACTTTTATCCCGAAAAAATAAAGAGTTCCTGCGGGATAAAGTCTCAAATTCTGTAAATTGAAGATATTTTGTATTTTTTTTTGGATGCTGTTTTGTATTCAAAACTAAAACTATATTTTTGTAATTTTTGTTTGTCTGTCTGTCTGTATGTCTGTCTGTCTGTACCTTGGTAGAAAATACGTATCACGCCGAAAATACTCACTGAATTCAAATGAAATTTGGTATGATTTGAGTTCATACTTCGAAGTAGGACACTGAATACTTTTCATCCCGAAAAATTAAACAGTTCCTGCAGGATAGGCGTTGAAAGTTATTTAAAAAAGAACACGTATCACGCTGGATGGATTTTGTTGCAACTTGGCACAGTCACAGTTTATATAATGGGTAAAAATTGAGGATAATTTTTATCCCCAAAAATTAAAGGGCTTCTGCGGGATATGGGTCCAAAGTTATATTAACATTTAAGTAATAAATAATATTTTTTGGATGGTTTCTATATTAGATACTGAAGCTCAAGCCAAAACTGTTTTACTTTTTATTTTTGTCTGTCTGTTTGTCCGTATCTTGACCTTGAGATAGCACAGAAACTACTGAATGAATTCAAATGAAACTTGGTGTGATTATAAAGGGTATTGAACACGAATATTATTTTTTTAATCGTCTCTCTCAGTCTGTTTGTTTGTATGTTTGTTTGTTCACGCATCACGTAATAACTATTGGACCAATTGCAATGCGGTTTTCATTGTTAGATAGCTTAGGGTTTGATTTAATAACTGGTGTAATTCGTATCTCAATCTGGTGAGTCAGAAGCCGATAAATTGATAAAAGTATTTTTGACGGCTAAAGAAATTTTGATCAAATGTTGGTCCTTGAATAGCACATTATGGTACTTTGAACCTAAAGAAAAGACCACGCGCGCGAAGCCGCGGGTACAGCTAGTTATTAATAAAAGGAAACAAAAAACCCAACTGCGAACATCAACAAAAAAATGCAAACAAGGCATGGGAGGCAACATGCATTGCATTTGTCCTTTGACGGGATCAGCTGGAACCTGGCGACTTTATTTTGTTACCACATTGGATAGGTTTTGGTAATTATTTTGTTCTGTCGGAATACAATCGAAAATCGAAGGCTACAGCTGCCTTATTGTATTTAGACGATTGTAGCCTCCATTAGTGTTATTGACACTTCATACACTCTATGTCAGTCTCGTGATTAAGAATCCAATGATACCTCATTTATCAAAACCCATCAAGCCTTTTAAGCTATAGGACGAGCTAAAAGAACATATATACATACAAACAGCCGAAAAACATAACCCTCCGCAGTGGGGTATGAAAACACGCTGAATTCGTAACAGTAGCAAAAAACACAATAGTTATTCTCCATCTCGCTCCTAATCACAGAAGGAGCAGGCTTGTCGGCTACAAGAGCAGTTGCAGCATGATTGTGTGCAGTGGATCATGCTTGCCGACAGGAAGAACAGAACCTTGGACAACTACATCATCATCATCATCATCATCTGCCCGTGTCCATTCCACTGCTGAAAATAGGCCTCTCTCAAAGCACGCCACTGAGCCCAATTTTCGGCTCTTCTGCCAGCCATTTTGCGTATGTCCTTGCTCCACACGGCCGGAGGGCGCCCTACAATACGTTTGCCAATTCGCAGTCTCCAATCAAGTACAAGTCTATCGTAACGGCTAACAGTCCTTCGACATATATGACCACTGCCACTTGGGCTTGCTAATCCTAAGGGCTATGTCGATAGCTTTGGTTCTCTGTTGGATACGATATTTCAGAGAAACTTCGAATATGGTCCTATCCGTAGCCCACTAAGCCACTTTAAATTGGTTTTGATTTTCGATTAGTTGTATCGTGAGTGTCCGCATCTTGTTTGTATGTCACAACAGGTAGGATGCACTGTTTGAAGATGTTTGTTTAAACTTTACAGTATTGGCGACGAAAATATTCGACAAAGTGTCCCAAATGCTGTATTCTTGCGCGGGTCTCTCTACAATTTTACCTTGTTTAGCCCAGGTAAACATATTCTTCAATCAGTACGCCCTACCAATCAAGACCTACGGAGCCGAAACATGGACACTTATGGTCAAACTAGCTCACAAATTAAAGGTTGCTCAGACAGTTATGGAGAGAGCTATGCTTGGAGTTTCTCTGAAGCACAAGATTCGTAATGAAGATATCCGAGAGAGAACCACGATAACCGAAATAGCTTTAAGGATAAGCAAGCTGAAATGGCAGTGGACTTATCACATTTCCCGAAGAAACAATCACCGTTGGGGTAGAAGAGTTCTCAAATGGAGACCACGTCTAGGCAAACGTAGCGTAACGGTACGTACGTAAACGGGTGTCCCCTATGGCCAGGTGGAGTGACGACCTGCGAAAAGCAGCCGGCTGAAAATAAGGAGAGCTCAAGACTGATCTCAGTGGCATGCATTAGAAGAGGCCTACGTCCAGCAGTGGATAAATGTATAAAATCCAGAAAAATATGTTCATTGAATATAACCTTGGTTTTTTTCATCCGGAGATCAATGCGTTGAGACGAATCAGCTCGGCTGTCCTACATATGTTTCAAGTCAAGTTCAAATGTACGTCCAGAGTCTTGACACTATATAGCTATATACCATATAGCATATAGCACTATATAGGATAGCTCGATAATGCGTATTCTATGTGAAGCAGGTAGATAATCAAGTAGATTATTGTCGTGCGCCTTCAAACACACTACACAAGTACATACTGTAAATAAATGCCTGTTATAATGTAACTGTTGTAATTCGTGCGTGCCAGATTTGAATAATCAACCTGTATTTAACTAATTATGTAATTAAATAAAAAAAAGACATTAATTTGAATTGAACTTTGACATTGAACTGTCTTGATAACTAGGTATACACAGACCGAGACCAGAGTTTATTTTTCTGGATCTGTGTAGGTATAGTTGCTCGGTCGTGGAACACAGAGCTCGCGAATTTAGTTAGTTTTTTATCGATTGCTCGGCTTCGATAGTGATTCGGATACAAAGTCTTACCAAAAAACATTAGCTATTCAACAGTGCAAACTGCATCGCAATCAGTCTATTATTTTTTAAGTGATGCGTGATCAGACAGATATACAAAGAAAAAGAAAGATTTAAAAAAAATACTCGTAATGTAGACTAGCCTTTTGTACATTATTGTATGACCAGACAAGACACTGAGTTATGACACTTATGACAAACATCAACCTAGATTTTGTTTTCTTAGATCTCCCATAAACTCGACACTTTAGGAAACTAGTGTTTAATAGTAATTTAAGCAACTGTCATTGATTGCAGTTATTATTAAAATACGAATGTTGGTAACACTCGGCTACGCCACGTGTGATAATAGTCTCACACGAGTACATTTAATTGTTAATTTTTAAATAAAACAATAGTGATTAACATAGATTACCATTTATTTAGAACTTGCTGTGCCCGTGGCTTTGCTCGCGTGGTCATTTAATTGGGTTATAAGTAACCTATACGTTATCCAAGTACCAAAAGTGCCTATATATTACAATATATACGAGTATTACTAAATATCTATACGTATAAAAAAACTGTAGAGGGTCCAATTCTGTACATTGAAGATATTTAGAAATTTTCTTTTGTAGGGTACTCTATATTCGATACTGAAGCCAAAACTGTATTTGTTTCATTGTTGTCTGTCTGTCTGTCTGTCTGTCTGTCTGTATCTTGGCTAGGCATCACGCCGAAACTACTGAATGAATTTAAATTAAACTTGGTATGATTTGAGTTCATACTACGAGGTAGGACATAGGCTACTTTTCATCCCGAAAAATTCAACGGTTCCCGCAGGATAGGGGTTGAAAGTTATTTAAAAGAAAACTTACCACGCTGAAACTACTGGGCGGATTTTGATGCAACTTGGTAAAGTCATAGTTTATATAAGGGATAAAAATTGAGAATAATTTTTATCCCGAAAAAATAAAGAGTTCCTGCGGGATAATGTCCCAAATTCTGTAAATTGAAGATATTTTGTAATTTATTTTTAGGCCGTTCTATATATAGCACGCTGAAACTATTGGACGGATGTTAATCAACTTGGCACAGACATAATTTATAAGATAGGTGAAAATTATGGATACTATGGAAAATATGTCCCGAAAAAATTAAGGGTTCCTGCGGGATATGGGTCCAAATTCTGTTCATTAAAGAAATTGTGAAATATTTTTTTGGAGGTTTTTTTTTTTTTATTCCGGACTAGGCAATCGTTTGACCGCGATCTCACCTGATGGAAAGCGATGATGTGGTCGAAGGTGTAGCACGCTTGCCTAGTAGATACCTATTCACTCTTGACTTGAACACACTGGGGTTATAATTTACCGGAAACACTGACGAGGGCAGGGCATTCCACTCCTTTGCAGTTCTTATAATAAATGAAGAAGCGTAAAGCTTCGTTCTTGTGCGAGGTATTTCAACCATGAAAGGGTGGCGCTTTGCTAATCGTCTAGTCGTACGGTGATGGAAAGATGATGGGGGAATCAGGTTGTGCAGTTCTTGTGCACACTCTCCACAGTGCAATCTGTAGAATACCGCCTGGCTTGCTACCTCACGTCGATGCGCCAGACTTTGAAGCTTACTCTTTACCAGAGTGTCATCCCCAATGAGCCTGATAGCACGTCTTTCAATTGAATCCAAAGACTCGAGCTGATACTTGGCAGAACCATCCCAAAGGTGGCAGCAGTACTCCATACAAGATCGGACCTGTGCTTGATAAAGATTCAAAAGCTGTCCCGGTGTGAAGTACTGCCTAACCTTAGACAAAATACCAAGTTTTATTGCAGCTGCCTCGGCTTTGGATTCAATATAAGACCCAAAATTCAGGTTTGATGTGAGTTCGACACCCAAAAGCTCCAAATGGTCGCCTATTGGTATTGTTACAATTTGGAAAGACGGAGATCGATTTAGAGGACTCTTTTTAGCAGAAAACAAACACGCCTGCGTTTTAGTAGCATTAAACTTAACCAGGTTAGCATCGCCCCAATCAGACACGGCTTCTAAGGCTAAATTTAAACGGTCTACCATAGCCTCTCTCTGAAACTGGACAGCGTCACAGCTGGCTTGAGCATTGGAAGTGTATCTCTCAACTACAGTACTGTCATCAGCATACCCAAAGGTACCGGGCTTCAGAAGGTCATTAATGTGCAGTAAAAACAGTTTAGCCAAGAGAACTGATCCCTGAGGTACACCGGCATTGATAGCCATTTGATCAGACGAGCAGCCCTCTAAGACTACTCGAATAGATCGTTCCCTCAAGAAATCAACTATCCAATTGCATAAGCCAACAGGTAAACCAGATGAGGGAAGCTTGTTTAAAAGGCCATCGTGCCAGACCCGATCAAATACCTTCGATATGTCAAGGGAGACGGCAAGCGCCTCACCATGCATCTCTATGGCTTCGCTCAGTACGTGAGTGGCATACGCGAGAAGATCCCCAGTAGACCGGTTTCGGCGAAATCCGTATTGCCGGTCACCGAGAAGATCATTGTCTTCAAGGTATGCCAAGAACCTAATGTTTATGACACGCTCCTTACACTTACAGAGTAAGGAGGTAATCGAGATGGGACGATAATTGGCCGGGTCAGCATGACTACCCTTTTTTGGTATAAATAAAAAAATGCTCTTGGTTGCTTAAAAAGAATGTAATTATTTTTTAATCGTTTCTCTGTGTCTGTTTGTCTGTATGTTTGTTCACGCATCACGTAAAAACTACTGGACCGATTGTGATGCGGTTTTCACTGTTGGATAGCTTAGGGTTTGACTTAAAAACTGGTGTACTTGGTATCTCAATCCGATGAGTAGAAGGAATTTTGATTAAATGTTGGTAAATTGGTATTTTAGGTCTTGGGATAGTAGTAGTACTTTTAACCCAGAGAAATGACCACGCGTGTGAAGCCGCGGGTACAGCTAGTACATAATAAAATTTGCATATAACACAAGACAATATTGTCGTTTGCTTCATAGATTTGGACTGAATGCTAGTCTTGTTTGATAACGGTTCCCACGGAAATATTATTTTTGTGATAAACAAATAATCACGTCATCTAGGACTAGTAAGATTTTCATAGCATAGATTATTGATTATATAAAGGGACAAGGAAAACATAATACATACCCCTTATAAAATTCGTATAAATCAAACAGAAGAATCACAACAAACAACATGATGTTGTAGTAACAAAGTTATCATTTGATTTAATGTCAAGCACAGATTAGGGCATGTTTCTCATGTTTCTTTTAAAAAAAAAGTTTTTTCTATAAATTTTTTTTAACTGCTTTGTCATTGTGAGCTACTCTGAAAGTTTCAGCCGTATAGCTAATCGGGAAGTGCTCGAAATTTGAATTGCAAGATTCCAGGACAGGCAAAATACATAGATACATCGATACATACATACGAGTAAATACATACATAGATACATACAAGTGAAGTAATATAAAAGCTTTTAAAATAGGTACTAAAAAGCCCTTTTATCTACTTGAAATGATTGTCTCACTTGAAATTGTTTTATGCTTGCATGCTTACTTGTCGTAACTATGAGGTAGAGCTGGGCTCTGGTGTCAGAGATTGTCAGGCTGCCTAATGGCCTCTGATACCTATGGCTTGAGAAGTTATCAATCAGTACCAGCCAGGACCGATTCCGAAGCATGGAGACGGAGCGGTGGAAATCCGCGCATGGCTTAAAAAAGTTTATGGTGTGGACCTGAGGACCGAACCACAAAATACCATTCACAGAGTTATCTGTAATAATGAGTTGGATTCCAGTACTAGTAAACGTTTTTTTCTACAATCGCTCATTAAATTATTGTTTGTAAAAAAGACAAAGTCAAAGTATTACTAGTTTATTTAATTAATTTATCATTTGACGAAGGCATTTTTCCAGACTTATTAAAAATTAGAATGTCCAGAAAACTACAGACGAATAGCTTTGATACCAATAATAGCGAAAATATTTGAAAAAGTGATGAACAGCAGAATTATTTAATTTGTAAACATGTGAAGAACAAAACGGATTTCAAAAGGGCAAGTTCACTACACTAGCGACTTTTAAACTTATCCAGCAAATAATAAACATACCAATAACAAAAACCCTGTTACCACAGTATTTTTTGACATGAACAAGGCTTTTGACTTTGTCTCTCACCATCTGTTACTGCTTAAATGTGAAGCGTACGGTCTAAGGGGACCTGTCCTAGAATGGCTAAAACGTTACTTAATTAACAGGATACAGTATGTAAAAATCATATGTATGAATACCAAACAAGAAAAAGTCTCTGTAAAGTCTTACAGTAAATTAAATAGAGCTGAAGTACCCCAGGGCAGTATACTGGGATCTCTGTTTTTTCTGCTATATTTAAATGACCTTCCTTCAATCACAAATCATCCTTGCACACTATTTGCAGATGACATATCTGTTGTTGTCTCGAAATCTCCAACTAACAATTATAAAGAGTGCATAAATAGTACAGTGACAGACGTCATAGTTTGGCTTCATGTTAACGGCCTAAAAGTTAACATTCAAAAATGTAAATATATACAATTTCATAACCAAGGAGCAAAAAAATATGATTTAAATAAACGAGTAGGATACGATGGTCAGTTTCTAGTAGATGAAACCGAAACAACCTTTCTAGGTATTGTAGTAGATGATAGATGTACGTGGGAATCATTTGTCACTAAAGTATGTAGCTAATTAAATAGATTTGCGTATGCATTGTGGAGACTGACAAGTTTTTCTGATAACAAAACAGCTTTACAGGCGTATCATGGCTATGTTGCTTCAAATTTGAGATATGATGTGGTGTTATGTCAGTGAAGTCGGATCGAGCATTCATAGCCCAAAAACAGTGTGTGCGTACTATTTGCGAAGTTTCCCCACTGACAACCTGCAAACAAAAAATTTATTTCAAGAACTCAATTTTCTGACTTTTCCAAGTCTATATATTTTATGAAATACTAGCTTACCCGCCCGCGACTTCATCCACGCGGACTACAGTTTATCGCGAAAAAAGCATCCTACGTTCTTCTAGGATATTAAAAACCATTGCAAAAGTAGACTTAGACTTCTTGGTTATGGCCTCTGTGGCTTGTTGTTGATATAGCATCAACTACTTACTCTGTGGCATCAACGCTCTTGATGATTTTTGACAGACTTGTTATTTCGTTTCCATGGCAACCGTTCCTTACTGCGAGTATTCAATATGTTTCAGTTTTCCCGTGGAAACTTCCACGGAATTCGTGGAATTTTCCGGGATAAAAAGTATCCTATGTTTTATTCTAGGGTATAAGTTATCTCCATTCCAAATTTCATCAAAATCCGTCCAGCGGTTATCGCGTGAAAGCTTTTCAAACAAAGAAACAAACAAATAGGCAACGTTTCACTTTTATATATTGGTATGGATGTTGTTTTGTTAAAGTGCATCGTTCACTCTATAATTCAACCAAAACTTTGTGCAAGTTCAAAACAAGGATTCCTAACAAATTAATACTACCTTCAATAAAAACTGAGATATGTCGCAGGAACAGTTATGCCATGTCAGTCAGAATCTACCATAAGGTTTCTGAATCAATAAAAGAGCTTCCAATGGCCAAATTTAAAAATAAACTCTATAGTTTGCTTGTTCACGGGTGATTTTATTCTATTAATGACTTTTTAAACATGAAAACTTGCTTATCTAGTGTTAGTCATCTCATATTGTTTTTGTTTTATACATGTTTGTTTTTTACATCTTGTAGCTATGGAGCATTTCAATTGTTTTTTTATGTTTTTTATTTTACATTTCTAATTAGTCTTAATATATTATTTTACATTTATAAACTGCAAGAGCTATAATTAGTTTAAGTATTGTAATTCAATGATAGTTCAAGTATTGTAATTTATTAAAATCCGTAGAAGAACGAAGGTTACCGACATAGCTCTCAGAGTTTGCAAGTTGAAGTGGCAATGGGCAGGCCATATAGTTCGCAGAACCAACAACCGCTGGGGAATAAAGGTTCTCGAATGGTGACCACGAACAAGCAAACAAAGTGTGGGGAGACCCCCCACATGACGGACCGACGACATTGTAGCCATCGCAGGAAGTCAGTGGATGGAGGTGGCACAAGATCGCTCGTCATGGCGCTCTTTGGGGGAGGCCTATATTCAGCAGTGGACTTCTAAAGGCTGACATGATGATGATGATGATGATGATTGTAATTCAATAAGTTTGCATGCCAATTTTGGTGATGTGTTGGAATTTAATCATGTTTTTACCACCTTGTAATATCCACATCAAAGAAAAAAAAAAAAAAAAAACATTATAATTTATTTATTGTAAATAGGCAAAATAATAGCACTTTTACAAGTCAAAATTAGCATCTCATGAACAAGGAAAAATACATAAATGATTATAAATAGATGAAATCAATACTATTAGGTTAAATAAAGACGCTTTGAGTCTGAAAACTAATTTTACCTTTCATATCCCGACTCAGAGTTGAATTTCACACTGGAAATACTCTTATAACGCAAACTGGTGCTTTGGAAATACGCCTGATAGAGAAAAGAGCACCAAGAAACTCTACGGGGATCTGACTAATTTCTCGCAAAAGCTAGGATTATCTTCGATAAAGAATATACTTATTATGCAGTTACATTTATTAGGCAATACATTATGATTTTAGAAATAAAAAATGGGTGTCTCTATTGCTCAAATCGGTCTCTCCCAGAACACATAATGAAATTTCACAAATTCACATTTAAATACAATTAATATGGGGTTAGTATGTGTCCGATTATTAGATTAACGTTTAAATGTTACCGAGTAAAGGGAACAAGACGTTTCAAATAAACTGAGAGAAGAGCCTCTGCACCGGTGTCTCCACTAGATGTGTTATTGGTACCGCGATGATAAAGCTGTAGCACAAGACTGCCAGGTAGTCAACGCTCTGAAAATAAATTAACATTTTAAAATAGATAACAATTAAATGAGTTAGAATCAATAAGTGAATATATATAAGTTAAAGTAGGTATACGGTTCATATAATATGTATGTTGTTATCTATTATTTATTCTGTGGCATTTTGCCTCAGGTAATCCATCACGAATAATAAGTAAAAAATATATTCGGGATGTTTTACACGAATTACATAGTTCCAAACCCTAGGATGGGTACCAGATAACGGATAATCATACATAGATACAAATACTACATCAATGACTCGGATACAAACATTTCTGCTCATCACACAAATGATTGCACTTAGCGGGATTCAGACCCACGATCGTTGGTTGACTTTGTATTCAGGGTCACTAAACATTCGGCCAACCGGTTGCCGTCACAATTCAACTGAGTCATTTCCCAGTCTCTTATTCTAATTCCCAGCCGTAAGAAGGGGATTCTCAAGAACCGATCATTCTTTGATCTTTGAGTTAGAAAGTATCTCTGTCAGAATTTGAAGCTGGTCAGCGCAAACGTAAAGTCTATGAACGCGACGAAGTTTAAAATTATTATTAAATTAAAAGGGCAGGCTACTCCCCATGGGGTAGCCCGCCCGGCTGGCCTCCATGAGGTCAGGCAACTCACCATATCGAATGCTGAAGTGTGGTACACGGATGGCCTGGCCATCACAACAGTGTTGATGAGCCAGTGGCACAGCATAACAGGCAGAGAGAGACGCGCCGGCACTTGCCACCCTCTCCAACCAAAAAACCTTCGCAGAGGACCTGGAAATAGTCAGTGTTACTGCAGAGAGTCCAACGACTTTAGTAGATTTTATTACTAGGAAGCGAAATAATGTTTTGCCGGCGAAGACGCTATTTTGAATCCAGAGCGGAGTGAAGGATTCTATAGTAGAATCTCGAGCCAAGTGAGGGATTCTTAAGTAGAATCCTGAACGTAGCGAGGGATTCAATATACGTCGCCCGAGGGAAAATAAATTTACATCCGAGTGATACACTCTACTTTTCATCCCCTCTATGAGAAGAAGAAGAAAGCGCTTGTAGATACTTTACAGCTCATTTATTTAGCAAATAGAATAAAAAAATTTTGCATAGAATCGAATACAATGAAATAGAATAGAATCGAATAAAATGGGATAGAATCTAATAGACCCCCCCCCCCCCCCCCCCGCCGCCCAAGTACCATCTCTATCACATCAGCTTTCAACATTAAAAAACCACAGCTAACACACAGTTTGGAAGCTACGATTCTCAGTCCCCTTTTCTCAACAACTTAATTTATCTAAGAACTATCTCGATTATATCACTTTTCAAACATAAAAAAACCGCATCGAAATTGGTCCATTCCTTTGGGAGCTACGATGCCACAGTCAGACCCTAAACTTATAATACCCGTCTCTTTGTTCGGTGGTTAAAAAAACTAAAACAACGAACAACCGTTTTGCACCGCGCACTCTCATTGGTCAACTGTGAATCAACATCCCTTTATCTGATCATATGATGTATACTAATTTTTCGGCCCATTACTATATGTCTCGATGGTTGGGTTGGTGTATAGTTTGACTTTCGATCGTTGGAGTATAGTTTCGATCTTTCCCGCGTTCAATTCCCAACTGGAGTGTTTAAATTTTGCACATAAAAAATATTATTTATTTATTTATTAAGTTTTCCAACAGACTTAGCACAGTAAATTAAATATAAACATGAACAAAAAACAAAAACATAGTGAAAGTCCACTAAAAGGAAAACACATCATGCAAAAACGCCACAAAGCAACGTGTCCACGCATATCCGCTCATCACAATACAAGGTAGGTACAAAAGGGCCAGGATATAAACTGATTAGTATTTTAGAGTACTTCTCTAAAATACTAATCAGTTTATATCCTGGCCCTTACAAGTAAAATAAAATAAATATACAATTTAACAATAAATTTAAAACAAAAATAACGTACACAAGGATCACACAAAATGGTGATCCCTATAACCTCTTAAACTTATACTTTAAATTTTTAAAGCTGAGCAGTGAACAATTGAGTATATCAATCTGCTCAGCCTTAAAAAGCGTGTTGTGGTCCCGGCAGATTCTGGCGAGAACACTGTGAGTGCCAACATTGGTTCTTTGATGTGATTATGTGATGCCTTATAGGCCGAGCTGAGGCGGAAAGAGCCGACGAGTCACGGAACTCCATTACTGCACTCTCTGAAAGTCTTGAACAGAAAAGAACTACTTTGCTCCCTCTTTTCGAGGAACCAGTGTTTTTCAAATAGATGGGATGAAAATGAATTTGCAGGCGTGGCGCGAACCATCATCGTATCGTCAAAGGAGACACACCGAAAAAAAAAAAAAAAAACTTAACTGAACTAAGGTTCCATAGGAATATTATTCAAAATTTGCTAACTAGAAGATAGTAAGTATAGTACATACCATCAATATTGATATTTCCAAAGATCAGGAAGAACATGAGGATACATAAAATCGGCCTGTCCACGGTTAAGTACACCGCAGCCGCCAGAGGCCGCCGGTAGTGCTGCACGGCCTTGCCTATGAGTATAATCCACGTCATACCCACTGGGAAGACCCAGTTGTGAACACGTTTTAACCACTGAAACAATGTGCTTAATTAACATAACAAATTACCATAATTTGAAAAGACTGATTGTTTTAAAGACTGATTGGAATAGGACATCAATAAAATATTTATATTTCGATAGAAACCGTTCTCGACGTCACATTTCGCTTGTGTCATACTGTTATGTCTGTATAACCTACTGTCTATCTGATCGTATACTTTGCAAGTCTATCAAGCGAACCTTCTAATTATAATTATTATTAGCTGTGCCTGCAGCTTTGCCCGCGTGGTCATTTAACTGGGCAAAAAGTAACCTATGTATTAATCTAGTACCAAAAGTGCCTCTATAAAGTACAATATAATGTACTCCATTACATCAAAATTTGTTCATCCTTCAAATAGTTTTTTATCGAGTGATCGGCATCTATTCATCGGATTGAGATACTCGTACCAAAGACAAAACCTAGTTTTTACGCGATGCGCGAACAAACACGATTTAAAAAAACCTTATGTAGCTTATTGTAAGTACCCTAGACGTTTTTTTTTAAATTAGCTGCTTTGTACTGACACTACCTACTTACTACTTCATGTTTATTATAAGTACTAACATATATAGATACCCGGACAGTTTGAAAAATGCCCAGTATGAAATGGCAATATGATATCCATACCAATATATAAAAGTGAAATGTTGTCTGTTTGTTTATTTGTTTGTGTGGGGAGTTTTAACGCGATAATGGCTGGACGGATTTTGATGAAATTTGGAATGGAGATAGCTTATACCCTGGAATATAATATAAGATACTTTTTATCACGGAAAATTGAAAGTTTCCACGGGAAAACTGGAAAAACTGGACAAATGTGGATTACTCACTGTAAGAAACGGTTGCCATGGAAACGAAATAACAAGTATGTCAAAAAACATCCAGAGCGTAGCAAGTTAATTTTGAACCATTTAACGACGTCCAAAGTTGCTGAACATACAATAAAATTAAAATAGTTCGGATAAAAATTATGGTAGATAGTGAAAGGAACTCAACAATCGGATGATGGAACCACTTCGAGTTTGGGCTTATTTGGTTTATCTTGATGAGTTATCTGGTCTTATGTGGTATCCAGGGTCTGATGTTGGAGCCGGAAGGTAGTCCAAGGAAATCAACGATCGGATAATGAAATCCCTTCGAGTTTGGGCTCATTTGGTTTGTCTTGATGATATCTCTGGTCTTATGTGGTATCCAAGGTCTGATGATGCTATCCGGAAGTTAGTCAGCTTGTAGCGCATCCTGCCATCTTGGATTAAAAGTGTGAAAAATTGGTTTAGTCAAAATTATTCACCAAATGATCATTTTACGTCAATAATGTCACAAGAAAAGTTAAAGAGGGTAAAATTATTTTCATTTTTGTATAAAACTCTTTTTTTTAAAGTCCGATAACGAAATAGCTACATCGGTGAAAAGATTTTACCAAAAATCTTTTTTCTAGGTATTTTCGTCAAAATTACTCCCAGTGTTGATCTTACAACAAACTCATTGACAAAGAAAGAAGAAAAAATAATAATGAAAAATAACGCTCCATGTAAGTGGTGGTGTCTCGTAAAAGATTGCTTTAAAAAGCATTTATATAATTACAACTTATAAATCCATTTGTTTTGTGTTTGTTACCTCATATCTACGAGATGTGGAACCATTTGTTAAAGAGTTCAATTTCATTCCAGTGAAATCAAAGAAAATTTTCGTCACAACTAATTCTGTTCTTTTATATGTATGTTACTCATCTTTGGTTTTAATTTGACAACGCCTTGAGTCTTACCTGACTTTAACTTTTAGCATTGGCATATATTATTTCTGATATTTGCTTCATCATGTCAGCCCTTAGAAGTCCACTGCTGAACATAGGCCTCCCCCAAAGAGCACCATGATGAGCGATCTTGTGCCACCTTCATCTAGCGACTTCCTGCGATGTTTATAATGTCGTCGGTCCATCGTGTGGGGGGTGTTCGTGGCCGCCATTGGATCGTCTGACCTAAGTAGACATAGTGATCAACAGCTTCGATAATATCGTTCCCAACATAAACCGGCATGGGTACGACATGGGTATTTGTCATGATGTTCGTCTTACCCATGTTCATTTAAGACCCGAAAGTTGGGAAACAATATTGAGGTCACTGAGCATTGTGCTTAGGTCTTCCAGGGTTTCTAACATGATGACTAAGCACTAAGACCGCCGGCTACTGAGCGATAAGATCGCCAATTGTAACATGTTTTTGTTAGATTAAGTTTATTAATTGTATATCTCTGTATTGTGGAGTTTCAATAAAGAGTTCATCTATCTATCTATCTATATCATCGGCAAATCAAACGTGAGTGATGTATTCGCTATTGATGTTAACACCATATCCGTTCCAGTTCAGAAGCTTCAATATATCTTCCAGTGCAGAGGTGAACAGTTTCAGAGAAATAACGTCTCCCTGTCTCACCCTTTTTTGTACCTGGATAGAATTCGTGCTCTAATCCTGAAGATAGACTGTAACGGTGGCCTTGCTGTACAAACACTTCAACACTTCAATGTACCGGTAGTCAATGTGGCACCACTGTAATGACTGTAGCACTGCCCAGGTCTCGACTGAATCAAAGGCTTTCTCGTAATCCACAAACGCTAGACTTAGTGGCCGATTATACTCTTCGGTCTTCTGTATAATCTGCCGGAGTATATGGATGTGGTCTATAGTGCCTAAAAAAAACCTTGTTTGGGAGGCTGAAAGTAGTCAAACCTACGAGCGAGACGGTTTGTAACTACTCTCGAAAACAGCTTATACACGTGGCTCAGCAGCGAAATGGGCCTATAATTCTTCAAGAGAGTTTTATCAAACGATGCTGCCACTGTCGGTTTTCAGCTCCGTCAAGAGGCTTTGCCCAATAGACAGATCTCTTGCGAACACTTTGGAGCCCTTGTTCTGCTCTATTGCAATCTGAATACAAATAGTATTATAAGAACGCAAATCGTGTCGCATTAGCTTAGGTTACTCAAAATCAAGAAATAAAAATAATTTTCTAAAAAAAAAACGACTTTACTTTAAAAATGTTATTTTGTAAATAACCACTAAAATGGATTAACTAATTAAAATTGAGCCAGAACAGTATCATTTTTCGAAATTACCAACGTAATAATAATGCAAAAATACAACATAAGATAAGAAAGACAAACCCAGGCATCATTTTAATCTAATATATTTACAAAATTAATACATACCTACGTACGATGTAATATGCAGTTGACTATGACGCACCCTCATACAAAATAAAAGTTTGTGTAGTTATTTACTTTAATAGCTTATTATTTTATATAGCACGTCAAGCCGTTCAAGACATTATCTTTTTGAATAAGCTCAACCACATTAATAATTATGGCTCGATTTAGCACCGCCTTCAAAAAATTCTTCCTTACCTTAATGTTGTATTTTTGCATTATTATTACGTTGGTAATTTCGGAAAAGTGATACTGTTCTGGCTCAATTGTAATTATTTTATTCTTTTTAGTGGTTGATTACAAAATAACATTTTTAATGTGAAGTCGATTTAATTTGTTTTGGTAAAATATTTTTATTTATCTTTAGTATACGCTTCGAGCCTTGCACCCTACTTGGCTATAAAATATCTGTCGGCAATCCTCACTCAAACAAATGCACACAGAACAGCCCTGCTTCTTGTCCTTACCTTGTTTTCATTACAGTTATACTTCTTCTCCTGCAGCTCAAAATGAAGGTGTGCCACGAAGAGGCCCGCAAAACAAGCTGGCAGTGAGGCCCACGACGACGTGTAGAACGCACCGAATGACTCCACTTCATTGTAAATACCACGAATTGTTCTGCAAATAGCTATGGTTCTACATCCGATCCTATTCCGCTATACAAACAAACACTTCCAACTCCGTTTTACACTTCAAAATCAATGGCTAGGGAGATTATTAAAGAACAAAAGTTATCAAGATCAGGGAAACTTAAGCTGCCTATTCACACGTCTGTCGCAGGACTAGCGGGGACAATTTAAGGTGCAGGCACAGTGCAGAGCAGACGAGCAATCTAGGAGGTTTCTCTACAGTTTACGCATTTGCCGTTCAGTGCGAGAACTGCGGAACAGACGTGTCGGTTTAATACGTTTCACGTATTAAACCGACACGTCTGTTTCACGTTGCGTATTTTCACGGCTGCAACTTTCATTTTACTATTAAACTTCGGCATAGCCTTGGCTGTATCCATGGTAGTTCTATGCGTCCGTGGTGCAACCACAAAAAGAGGACGTACTGGGTAAAAAATTGGTTACATAAACGTGAAGAATTACATTAAGAATCCTAAGAAACGTAAAATTATATCACCCGCGTCTATAATTCATAGTCTTCATTTAACGAGCTATAACACAGCAACTCGCATCCTGCCGTGCGGAGTGGCACGGCAGTGTATGAAGAACTGAGTGCTTCATACAATATTCTTCATACAATCACGCTACACTGGCGAGTGTGGCAGGAACTGAGCAAGGGACTCGGGACGTCCGACGCTACTGCCACCCTGCTTAAGGAACGATTACTATTACTATTACTACTATATACCCATGCTTGTTTTCACACATCACAATTTAGAAAGTAACTAAGGATCAACCCCACCCCTATATTTCTAAATTGTCCCTGCGGCAGGCGTGTGATTAGCCAGCTGCTCTGCTAAATTGAGTAAAAATATTATATCTATGTCTAAAACAAGCGTGATCATAATCCCGCCCCTTTTTCCGCTCGTAGTTTCCCTTATTAGGTACTAAGTAAATCCTAAGAAATTACCCTAAATAAAAAATGCAGTGATACCGTTCTAATCCAAGACATATGCTCCACTTGCATTGGCGAAAACTAAGTAGGTGTAGCTAAATGCGCTGTGCACCACCGCCACATAATAAAATAATAGTACAAAATGTTTGAGTCCTATACAAAAAGTGATGCCCAGGATCAGGATCAGGATCTTATTCATGCTTCAAATAGTTTACTTACTAAGGATCAACCCCACCCCTATATTCTAAACCTATAACCCTATTTTATATTACTTTTATACATATTCCTTGGTTATGTATAAAAGTAATATATAAAGTGGACATAGATGTGGATATTGTGACATACAACATCTCGCAATATAGATTGTAAACTATTCTCTCTAAGAGAAAATACCCGAGATTCAGCTATAAGATCAAAATGGGCTACTTATGATTGTAAATGGGTGTAAAATAAAACAATGTATCTGTCGTGACTATATCGTAGAATTAATCACTTCAGAAATTCACTTTCGTAGAATTCTCACTTCCCAGATTCTATTTTATGAAATGAATAATATTCACTGCCCGCTTCATGACATGTTTCGGCCAGATGAATGAATAATCGCGTTTAACGATATTAACGTTTAGTTAATTCATGATATGGTCAAAACATTTGTGAATATTTCGAAAAATAGAAGGCGAATGCGGAAGCGAAGCATAGCGAGGTCCGGCCTTCGTCTTTGTGTATTCTTTTAGCCTTGAAAACCTATCTGTGTGAACACATTTGGTATCGTGGAAACCCTACATTACTGATATTTAATTATATGGCCAAACCTGGAATGACATATCCAACGTTGATGTTTCAACGATATGGTCAGTTTTAGCTAGCCATATCATGAAATAGAACCATTTCATGAAATTATCGACCACATCAATCATAAAGTGATCAATTCTATTATATGGCCATGACATATCCAATACTTCTTCATTCTTACTCTGGCACTGAGTAATATATAAGCGGATGCCAGTCATTGACGTAGCTCACCACCCCGCAAGCCAGGCCGCTGATGATGAACAGGCTCCCGTACAAGCGGAGCGCCTGATGTCTCCGGCACATCACGATGGTCAGCGCACATCCCAAGATGAATAGATGCATGTCTACTGACAGAAACCTGGAAGATACCTATGTACATAAGTATAATTGTGTAAAAACGACATAATGTAGTTCAATAGTCATTATTAATAAGTAATATGAGTCCATACATTACGGAAAATCCGAGTCAGGAAATAGTAACGGATCAAAGTGACGCAACCGTTTAAAATTTTGCAAAAGCGTTCGATAGCATTGACCATGTAAACTTTAAAAAATAAAAACTGGACAAGTGCGTGTTGAACTCGGGTTGAAAGGGTTCCGTACGATGATTATATTATCTAAAAAAGTTAAGAGATTTAGCATGACAATGACATTTTAAGACCATAGTCTTCTTATAGGTTTTCCTGTAATCTAGAAGAAGTATATAACGAATTCCTGAATTGTTTTTAAAATTTTAGGCTCATTAGGTTTGGAGATAAGGGGGAGGAGGTTGGAACATCTATTTTTTATAAATAATTTGTTACGAGCTGGGTTCAGATATAATTTATTTATGCCAATTAAAACTTTTATTAACAAAAACCGCAAAAATAAATTTACCCAACATATAATTCAAAATCACTTATACAATCAACTGTAAACACTAATCACTTATTACTGAACTCAATCATATCAGCATAGTATATTCGCTTCGAATCACTTCGATCGCACTCGTATCTTAACCGAAATTAAACTGTCTCACCCAGCCAATGGAGGCCATTTTTATACTTACATATATTACTACCTAGTAGATACCTATTCACTCTTGACTTGAACACACCAGGATTATATTTTACCGGAAACACTGACGAGGGCAGGGCATTCCACCCCTTAGTAGTTCTTATTATAAATGAATAAGCGTAACGCTTCGTTCTTGTGCGAGGTATTTCAACCATGGATGGCCAATCGTCTAGTCGTGCGGTAATGGAAAGGTGATGAGGGAATCAGATTGTGCAGTGCTTGTGCACAATCTCCATTGTGCAATCTATAGAATGCCGACAGGCTTGCGACCTCATGTCGATGCGCCAGACTTTGAAGCTTACTCTTTACCAGAGTGTCATCTCCAATGAGCCTCATAGCACGTCTCAATTGAATCCAAAGCCTCGAGCTGATACTTGGCAGAACCGTCCCAGAGGTGGCAGCACTCAGCAGTACTCCATACAAGATGGGACCTGTGCTTGATAAAGATTCAAAGCTGTCCCGGCGTGAAGTACCGCCTAAACTAAATCAGCCAGCCAGTACCTAAACATTCTAGCTTGACCAGCGGAACCTTATACTAGTGGCGCCACCCAGTATGGAGTAGCTACAAGTTCCCATGTAGAAGTTATGCCACTTGAAGCTTCATGGCATTGTAGTTATCGACCAACGTAACACTATTTATTATAAAAATCACATTTACACCCTTACAACAAGCCCTTTCATTTTGATATGCAAGTTTGCAAACCTTTGTTTTTATTTGCTTATTTGTCCCCCAAATTTTGAACCCAATATTCAAAATTCATTTATTTACGTTGCAAGTCCTTGTTTGGGTCACAGAAATTTATGTATACCAAATTCCAACCAAAACCATACCTACTTTCAAATTTCATAGGTAAATAAATCACATTTAATAAAAGCCTCCTATTATAATTAAGAGAGTCAAAAAGTAAGTATAAATTAATTACCAAGTCGGTGGCAAGCACATGTCATGCTTCTCCAGCACATTGTTCAGGAAGAAGGCGTGCGTCCAGAACTTGCGTCGGCAGATGGCGCTACCTTCTGCTATGGTGGCGGAGAGGGCCCCGGAGCGAGCGTGGGGCAACCAGGTGGCGGCGTAGCCCACGAGCAGGAGGTGCACTGGGGCTATCCTGAGAAGGAAAGAGGGAACTATGATGAGCCAGCATATTGCGAAGCACGGACACGGCTTTTGTCAAACAAAGCGAGCGCTAATATTATTATCAACTTTATTTTTCAATTTTCTTACTTACAGTTTAGAATTATATATAGATGTTGTAAATACGAGTACCTAATAATCCTCTTAATGATAAGAACAGGCAGCATAAGGAAGCTCAGTTCATGCTTCTGGGAGTACAGCAGGAGGTTGTACGCGGTCAGAAAACTGGTTATCATCACGAACATCTGAATGAGAGACGACCCATTCGCAAGAAGCACGCCATCGACTCGGTGTGATAGCTGAAACATAGGTAAAGGATATTCGATTGAGCACCTGACATCAAAAAATGCATTTGAATTAAAAATAATATAATAATATATTCATTGATCTGATTTAATAATACTAATATATGAATAACTAGGTTTGACTATGTACTTACGAGTAGTTGCTTTTGAAAAAAATGACAGAGGCATAAAAAAACAGTCGCCTTGTCTCTTTTTTAAAGCTTCTTTGATATTAGATCACATTATTTCTCTTTTGGCATAAGATCGGTAGTTTTCAAATTGTAATTCTTATATAAATAACCCAAAAAAATAATTACGGGAAAATCATTAGAACTTACATTCTCCAGATAGTTCGGGTTCGTGACGTAGTGTTGGTAGTGGAATACACAAGCATGTGCATACATTGTTATCAGCATGGCCAGAACTCTGAAAAAATAACTTGTACAGTTTTTTATAATTGTTTGCGTGACGAGACGAGCAGATTACTCGCCTGATATTTAACGTCACGCCTGCACATAACAGTACCCCTAGTACCTACGACTTATTATAGTTTTTGTAAACGAAATGTAGTTTCGTTTAGTTCCATACATTTACAGGCAGCGCCTCTAGCGGAAACATGCAGGAACTAAAATCGGTAGGACGGGTTTTATTATTCGGTATTATTAAACACGGGTATTATTCGAATTCAATAAAAGTTTTCCAGTATTCCTTGCATTTTAGCAGTACGAGTTGCCACTTTGATTAGTTAGCCGTTAGCGGTAGTAAACCGTGACTTATTCAATCACTTTAAAAATATTGTTACTCGTTAGATATATTATCGTGAGAGCTTCATGAGATCTTGCGATTTTTTATTATATTATGATAACGAGACGGTAACTTGCGTGGAGTTTAGCCTCGGAGGCTGTAGAAGTTGACCGTCATGAAGAGGAGTGACAGGATTTTATACGTAGGCGGATATTCTTTACACCCAGCCGCATCTCTGACACACACTTATTGCAAAGGTCGGCTCACTAAAGAAGGGTTTGTGTTTCTCTGCAATACTCTGCGGGAAAATAGAAAGTCTCAGGAACTCTCAAAGAATCTATCTCTCTCTAGAGACGAAAGTAAGTTAATATTAAAGTACTACCTTATCTTAACCTACGTTATCTTATTTGGAACTTGTATTTTGTATTTTTGTAGCACCTACCTTCAAAAAACATGAATTGTAGTGCGTAACACTGGGTACAGTAGTCGCAGCAATAAATTTGTGTCTCGGAAGTTGTCTGCTAGGCGATGCGCAAACTGCAATTTTACGTTTTTCATATATTCATCTCGCTCTTACTTTATGTCGTTTAATCCCCACAGCAGTACCTGCGTAATCGTTCACAGAGCCGAACTTCACAAACATAAAGATTCGCTGCGAGTACTATACCAATCTAATCATACCAATGATGACGTCAGATCAATTTATATTTCGCCAAATACGACTCAAATGATAAAAAACAATTAGTCCAGGATATTCGGCTAGTAAAGATCAACAATCAAGCATTATATTTAAGCTAGATGACGTACTTGAGGTATAAAATTGATATAAAATACCTAGGTTTTGTTGGATTATTTTGGTCCTTGACTTCGTTAGTACTGTGCGAAATTAAAGACCAAAGGTACCGGTCGAATCAGAAAAATACGTTCTTTCCATTTATCACCTCAACTAAACATAAATCGATGATCATTTTGTCGTAATAAAACCACCGATAAAAACGACATACGAAAAACAAAACGTCAAACACGGTGGACTTTTTGTCTCTTTTTTTGCTTTTGGAGGAGAGAGATAGAAATATGTAGGGTGAAGTACGTTCAATCGAGCTACTCGAAGATTTTTATCGAGTAAAGTTAATTTGAAAATATGATCTCGTCCTACCGATTACAACCAAAACTGATAGTTTAGCGAGCTCACGTTTTTTTTTCCGTTTTCTTAATATGCAAAATTGTACTAGGCGTACAGTTGTATTGTCACCTAATTGTCACCCAGAATTATGGTTGCAAAATATTGAGCGACACTGCACTGCGCTTGTCCGCCTGAGACGTTGGTTTATAAGTATATGCCCAGTAATTTCACTGGAAGCATTGCCCTTCAAACCGATACATGGAAATGTTTACACACTCTGCTTGGCGGTTGAATATCTTTGAAATACATAATCATGGCATGTCCGAGGCAGATGGTTGACGTTTTATTTCCGTTTTCTTAATATGCAAACTTGTACTAGTCGTACAGTGGTATTGTCACCCAGAATTATGGTTGCAAAATCTTGAGCGACACTGCACTGCGCTTGTCCGCCTGAGACGTTGATTTATAAGTATATGCCCAGTAATTTCACTGGAAGCATTGCCCTTCAAACCGATACATGGAAATGTTTACACACTCTGTTTGGCGGTTGAATATCTTTGAAATACATAATCATGGCATGTCCGAGGCAGATGCTTGGATCAGTTCAGCCGTTTTGCAGTGAAAAGGGCACAAACCGACAGCGAGAGTGTATCCAATAATGATTATGATAATTAAAGACACTTATAACTGCTCAACTGCTGAACCGATGTTGATAAAATTTGGGACGGAAATAGTGCAGTTGCTCGGCTCGAAACAGTGAAGGTTAACATCATGAGGTAACGCCTTCCAAAAACCTATAACATCTCTGAGAGGCCTTTTTAGCAAGGGACGTAAAAGGCTGACGATTATCACCTCATTCCTTGAATGGGTTCTAGATCCTTCAGCCGAGGGTCTCCATCATCATAGGTAGCCGTCAGCCTCCGCCAGCTGGCTCGTATAGACCAAGCCATAAGTATGCTGTTCTCTGTAATATTAGAAGAATATATTATTAAAACCATTTTTTTATAATGCCGTCATTTGAATAGGCTTATATTAATCTGACTTACTTTTCTCACGGTCTCCTGTCCCGACATCGTACAAAGTTCCAACCAAATTCAGCGCTAGAATAGCCCAAACTACTTGAAGGAACAGTTGTTGCGCGGAGTCGGGCGGTTGTTCCGCTTTCGCTTTGTGCTGTTGTTGCGTGGTGCAGTACTGCAGCGTGCGTAAGCGAGCGGAGAGAGCGTAGCGTTTCGCTCGCTTTTTCACGCATCTCTCGAAGCGAAGCGTAGCGTTTTGCTCCGTGGAGGGACATCGTGCACTCACGCAGTACCCGCGATGTAGTCGGGAGCGATTGAATGCGAATGGGCTCGAGGAATATTCCTGTAAATGTAGTGTTCAAAACAAGGAAAAATTAGTAGTGTACTGTGTAAGTCTATTGTATAAAATTTTGAACAACTCACGTGCTATGTCGGGTTTTTGCTTTTAAGCCGCGATAGCGGACGGACGCACTGCGATGCGAGCTAACCGCCCGCAAAAGTAATAGTAAATAAATTTAATGTTTCCTATCTACTTACATATTTTTACTTTACTTTCATAGTTGCAATAGCAACATTGGACTAGTACTTACATAACTTGAATAATCTAAAATTAAAATTTTTGTAAGAAGCTTAAAAGACATTTGCTACTCTTTAGGTTACAGAATTGGAATGGTATTTTCAAGCCCTCCATTTTGATTTCTCACTCGATAAGTTTTAGTTATTTTTTGTTCCGTTGTAAATACAATATGGCAGCTGTAAGCCGCCATATTAGTTTCCCTGACACTATATATCTTATAGCTCTCTCGTGATGAAGACGAAAACAATGAAACCTAATTTATCAAAATCCATCAAGCTGTTTAGGCTTTAAGACGTGCCTAATAAACGTACAAACAAACAAACATACCTACATACAACCTAAACACACAACCCTCCTCAGTCGGGTAATAAGGTGTGATAGTAAAATATTCGCTAATTTTAAAAGATTTAAATGTGTTTCATTGGTTGAAAATGGTAAACAAGCTAAGCTTCTATTTATGATTGTTTGTTTGTCGTATGAGGTAGTGCTGGTGTCTGATGTCAGAGTTTGTCAAGCCGCCCGAGGGCCTCTGACATGGCTTAACGACTGCTATTAATCAATAACGGCCGGAACCGCCAGCTGAACGTGCCCTCCGAAGCACGGAGCGATGGAAAACCGCACTTAACCAGAAAAGTCATTGGTGCGGAGCCTAGGTTTTGAACCCGGTATCGTTGTATCCTAAATTGCACTATAAAACCGTTAGGCCACCATCGCTTCAAGTTCGGGTACACGTACACATTATAACATTCGGGAAGTTATGTGTGTACTCGTAGGTGCCTACCTACAACTTAATATTTTAAATCTTACACTAGCAAACTCCAACTGACGCATACCTTAATGTATTCATAGACTGGGCTGGTCCCTACCGGGGATAATTCAAACACACCGAGGCAGTAGAGGCCGTCTTTCTGGAGAAGACAGCGGTCGTGGTCGTCGAGGTGGAATAAACTAGGGAGACGCGCATTGTCTTCAACTGGAATGAAAAATGTTCAAGCTCTCTTATTCATCTCATTACTGCTTAACATAGGCCTTTGCACAGAACACCATCACAACGTGTGACTCTGATATATTTGCAAACAGCAGCTCGCCTCCTTTATCAGGTAGCCGACCACCCGTCGGTCCTCTTTGTGGTGGGCGTCTTCCGGTCCGCCGTCGCCATTAGAGAACCCATCTTCCCAACTTTTTTATGTTCTACGAGCAAAATGGCCTGCCCACTGCAACTTGAATTTGCTAATTCTGAATGCGGTTTCCGTTTTGTTCATCGTATTTTCAATGTTTTTTTTTTTAGGTTAATTTGTTTATAAGTACAAAAAGCTTACAAAAAAGTATTGCGAGTAAAATTTCTATTACTTTGGTTACGCTTAGACCCACGATTTTATCTTCTTTTAGTAAAACCCAGATAGATGCGCCACTTTTTGAAAGGACCTCCTGTACTTTAAACTATTGATTTACCATGATTAATTCATATGAATGTAGCTAGTTTGTGCTCTTACCTTAAATTACTACATGTTATTGTTGACCTAACAATTACAGATTCTGCTGAAATTGAGTTTTTGCAGACCAGTTTTTTTTTAGGTTAGATGCCTACACCTATATGGATAGATGCCCCACCATGAAAATGCAGATGATGAAAATGCATAAGAAGGATAGATGATGGCCTGTGGTGCAGGATAGATGCCCTGTAGAATAAATTATTTAAATACATATTATATTTGTGGTCTTTAGAAGATAATTTTAATAAGCAGCATGATCATAATTAAACTTTATCATTTGTTCAATCAAAAACTAACAGCATTTAAGTTTTAACGTGCACAATCATTACTAATTTAATAAGAGGTAGTAACTATATAAACTATTCAAACAATTAACACACTTAACAAAACCTATCCTTCTTAATTTGAGCTGGAAAATGCTTTCTATTGGTCTTCATTTGCGCTTTTTTAACTTTATATAATTTGTATTTTTCATGTTCCTCCACCTTCTAATACTTTTAAATAATATGAATAATACAGGTTGTAGTTATGCATCCCCGCCATATTTGCAGAGGTAGGTATACTCCACTTACAGAACACGAATCATTAATAAAACAAGTACAAAAAAATATGAATTATAAATAAGTAAAAAAAGTTTATAAAAAGCGATATGTGTACGCGATCCTAATTTGAAATCACCCAGTGTGGCAAGAGCTTGCGTCCACACACACTAATGAAGCCTTGTCGCGTGTATTGCCGCTTTCACGCACACTACGCGCCGGCCGCGGCGTGCCGCGCGGCAGCACCCCAAGGCTGGCGCGGGTCATTGCCCCGGTCGTTGCCCGAGCCACAGAATAAAGAAGTAATGCCCGAGCACTCAGCTGTTCGATCACTCACATTTTTTTTTTTGCCCACGCCCACGCGACGTGTTGCTGGGTGCCACACAGAGCAATTCCAGGAGTTCATTCAATGTAAAAGTGTTAAAAAAATTACACAAAACATTAAGACATCGTGCTCAATTGTGCATTGAAAATGAAGGAGGATACTGAAGAGTATCAAGGTAACGTAAATTGTAAACTTGTTCATAATTTTTTTCATTCCAATCGAACTGTAAATAAGCTGATTCCAATTTTTAACCACGCCGGTAATTCCTAACTAATGTCAACGTTGATGATACATTCTCACTTGCATTAAGTTTATTTATACCAACTGATAATTAAAGGTTCACTATTTATTCTGTGGCGCTGGCGGCGGCGCGCGGCGCGTCTATAGGAGCGCGCACACATACCTACCATACATGTGCGTGTGTCGTGGGGTTCTACTCCAAAACAAAGTTGGGCCATACGATTTATCAATAAAATATTTTATTAAAAATTCCACCTCTAGTTAAATGTAGGAATTAAATAGTATTGTTAGTTGATTAAGGTATACCTATTACAATCGACTCTGCGAATATGGCGGGGATGGAAAACTACAACCTGTATATCTTTGGTTCCTTTGTTTGTTTTCTCAAGTCATTTCAAAGTTTATTTTGTATCACCACAAACATTATTATTTACCTAAAAAAGTATGCACTACTAAAAATACACGTATACTCGTAGTAGGTACATATATCGGGGTATAGACGACCAAACTTTTTTTTTTAAATTACTTTTGGAATCAATTGAAAATGCAATAAAAACTATAACAAAAATTAAAAACATTTCAAAATTACGCTGACATGCTAAGGGCACCTATACTCCGAAAAATTGGGGTGACTATCCTTTTTGATATGGATAGATGCCTTTTCATTTATTTAACTAATCTTTATACAAAAGAGCAGTTATTGACACTGAGATGTGTACTTAATAAACCAGTGTATTGATATAATAAAAATAGAACGGAATTTATTCCTACTTGTAAAATTATGCAACAGTAAATACTTACGTCTGAAACTTTGAAGCTTTCGTTGCGTTCGGTGCGAAGATAATCACACGCACAAGCAAAATGCGTCTTTCTCAGATGACGGCTTGCAAAGGACCGAGGCGTGTGGCGCCCACGCTCCCTAATTAAAGTATTAATTATTTGCTGCGATTATGGAAAAATAGGTTTTTAAAAACGAGGCGCCTATCCCACTGCAGCATCTATCCGGGTTTTCCCCAATTAGCTTTTAGTACATATAAAACCACCGGAAGGAAAGACACACCGGAAAATGGGCAGCAGCGTCCTCCGAGCACATATTTGTTACACTGCGGTCACCAATCCGCTTGCCTAGCGTGGTAACTATGGCAAACCCAAAATATGATAGACACCGCAAAAACGGCCCCCAGTTCTCGGCGGCTCCGTTATTCCTGGCACAGGGGGAGCAGGGGGTGCTAAGAATCCCCAGCAAAGACCCAGCTACCACGATCACAATACCACCCACGATCACTTGACCTGGCAACATACAACGCACGCATCTTGAGGACCGATGAGAAGTTGATAGAGCTGGAACAAGTAGTAAGTAAGTTGCGCTGGGTTATTATAGGGTTATCAGAAGTTTGCGGGTCTGGGTTTATCCATTAATAGTTGCAAAGTCCTAGCTAGCATGCTTCGCACTGCTTGTTTTGGATAAATCCAGGCCTTCCTTACTCGTCCCGGATGGGTAAGGAGGTGTCGGTCTTGGGTGAGAGCGCAGTTTGTGTAGATCCCCAAGGCAAGTCTGGTTGTTATACACGTTGTTGACCTTCTGTTGACAATGTGTTCAGTCTCGTGGGTGCCGCCGGTTTTCTGTCTATTTCCTTCAAAAACAGACGTTAAACTGAAATCACTAGGCGCCGCTGTGGCCGGATATTTCTGGCTGAGGCTTCTCCCCCTGATGAGCAGGGGGCACAGTGGATGAAGGAAAGGGGGTCTGGGTAGTTTTTCTACCTGACCCTGCAAAGAACTTTTAAATTTGTTGAGGTACTCATCTTGTGGTAAGGCGGACTTGGCGGGATGGCGAGTGACGGGGTGTTTGACCCGTTGCATCAAGCATTGCTTTCCACGCGGTGGTGTTGGGAGTGACGGGTTGACCGGAGGATGTTGCTTCCATTCTCTGCGCTACTGCTAGGTAACCTTTCTCCACCCAGGTGGTCGGTAGTGGAGCGGGAATGTGACGTGAAGGGGGGGGCGCTCTGGTGCAGGCTCGAGGAAGTAGGGCCCAGTGCGATCGACACAGGTTCGAGGAGGTTGGGCCCGGGTGCTCGGCACCGGCTCTAGGAGATGGTCCGCTCTCAGCACTACTGTATATTGGCAGTAGTGCTCGGAGTGTGACGTGCTCCATGGCTTCTCAAATCTGGCGTTTTGCTTGGTGCTGCACTGGACAGAGGATGGCTGTAGCTGTGCGATATCGGGCGGTGGCAATAGATGTGTAAGGCCATGTGGAGCTCAACGCTGGGAGTCGGGGGCCTCCCCCGACTCCCAGCTCCTCCATTTATTCCCATCTGACCCTCCTGAGACTTAAGTGGTGGACACGGGGGTATTTGCCCCAGCATAAGGCCTCGAGGTGGCGCTCGCAGTGTTTCTGTGCGAATGGCTCTGCCCCATCCCAACCGTGAGTCCTTTACAGGACCAGCGCCGTCAGGGCCGCGGACGATTGCGAAAGCGTACCCGTAGCACTGGCCCAAGGCGTCGTACGGAACACCGTGGGGTTTTAGTCAGTAAGAGTCCGACAAAACCACCTTGCTGCCCCGCAGCTTGGTGGTATCCATGAGGATATCGCCACGGAAAAAGGGGCTATCAGAAGTTCGAAGAGAGTACGAGAGGTCTGAATTCCGGCAACTTACTTTATTACTGGGAGGGCGACCAGCAGTCCCAACACGGTATCGGGTTTCTCGTCCACAAGTCCCTCGTCAACAACGTTGTGAAGATCGAAATCGTTTCGAGCAGGGTGGCATACTTTAAACTCAGAATTACCGAATGGTATTCGTTGAAGGTCATACAGCTGTACGCCCCACATTTGAAGCGCCCGGACGATGAAGTCGAGGCTACGTATAACTAATACTAATGTATACTAATGCCATACATGCCCCGAAAATACACTTCACAGTGGTGATGGATGGCGATGAACTGAGAGTGGGGCAGTTTGGCTTTAGACAGCGGAACCAAAGGGGTCAGCGATTGGCAGACTTCATAGAGAAGGAGAGACTCTTTATGATGAACTCCTTTTTCAAGAACCGCCCCTCCAGGAAATGGACGTGGCTGCACCCCGGCGGTCATAAACCGGCGGAGATAGATTTAATTTTGAAGACCATTTGGCATAAATATTCAATGATATCTCTGTGATCAGCAGGGTTAAGACTGGCAGTGATCACCGCATGGTAAGAGGCTCATTGAATATCAACTTAAAGCTGGAGAGGTCCTGTTTGATGAGATCTACTCTTCGCCCAAGTCCTGCCCAAATCCAAAACCACGAGAGCTTTCAGTAGGAGCTCCAAAATCGCTTCCAAATCTTTACCGAATACGATACAGTAGACGGGCTGGTGGAAATTGTTCACGCGGTCGGGTCGGATTTCTTTAGACCACCGCAAAAATAGAACATAGAAACTCTCTGAGCATACACTCAAACTTATGGCAGAACGAGGCGAGATGAGGCTGCAGTCTTCAGTGGATATGTCGAGTTACAGCTTGCTTAATAAACAGATCTCCAATTCGATGCGACACGATTTGCTTTCCTATAATACTACTTGTATTAAGAACCTAATAGAGCGGAATAAGGGCTCCAAAGTGTTCGCAAGAGATCTGTCTATTGGGCAAAGCCTGTTGACGAAGCTAAAAACCGACAGTGGCAGCATCGTTTCGTCGAAGCCAGAGATTTATGAGTGAGCTCGAGAAGTTCTATGGACAATTATACACCTCATCGCGTAGTCCTCCTAGCAGGACTAGCGATGCAAGAGCCCGTTTGACCCGACATTATACCGAAGATATCCCGGACGTCAGCCTATACGAGATCAGAATGGCTCTCAAACAGCTTAAGAGCAACAAGGCACCAGGGGTGGACGGAAAAACGACAGAACTACTGAAAGTGGGTGGAACATCAGTACTTAAAGTCTAGAGTAAGTTTAGAGACTGTTTAACTCCATCATCCTCGATGGTACTACGCCAGAGGCGTGGCACAGGAGCGTAGTGGTGTTTTTCTTTAATAAAGGTAATAATATCCTCTTGAAAAATTATAGACCCATTTTGTTGCTGAGTCAAGTCTATAAGCTGTTTTTGAGAGTAGTTACTAACCGTCTCGCACTTAGGTTTGACAACTTTCAGCCTCCCGAACAAGCTGGATTCCGGAAAAGCTTTAGCACCGTAGACATCCATACGTTCCGGCAGATTATATAGAAGACCGAAGAGTATAATCGGCTACTATGTCTAGCGTTTGACTACGAGAAAGTTTTTGATTCAGTCGAGACCAGAGCAGTGCTACTGTCATTACAGCGGTGCCAGATTGACTACCGGTAAATCGAAGTGTTGAAGTGTTTGTACAGAAAGGCCACCATGACTGTCGGTCTCCAAGATCGGAGCACGAACTCTATCGACTTGCAAAATGGGGTGAGACAGGGAGACGTTATTTCTCCGAAACTGTTCACCTCTGCACTGGGAGATATATTCAAGCTTCTGAACTGGAACGGATATGGTATTTACATCAATGGCGAATGCATCACTTCGATTTGCCGATCATATAGTCATCAGGCCAGAAACCCTGGAAGACCTAAGCACAATGCTCAGTGACCTCAATATTGTTTCCCAACAGGTAGGCCTTAAAATGAACATGGGTAAGACGATTATCATGTCAAATGCCCATGTCACACCCGTGCCGGTTTATGTTGGGAACGATATTATCGAAGCTGTTGATCACTATGTCTACTTGGGTCAGACGATCCAACTGGGAAAATCCGACTTCGACAAAGAGGTCAACCGACGAATCCAACTCGGATGGGCAGCGTTCGGGAAATTGCGCCATATCTTCTCGTCGCATATACCGCAGAGCCTCAAGATGAAAGTTTATAATCAGTTCGTGTAGGCAGTGATGACATACGGCACTGAGACGTGGTCGCTATTGGTCTCTCACGTATATTCAAAGTCGCGCAGCGGGCAATGGAGAGAGCTATGCTCGGAGTTTCAGTACGCGATAAGATCTGTTAGGAGGAAATCTGTAGAAGAACCAAGGTTATCGACATAGCTCTCAGAATTTTCAAATTAAAGTAGAAATGGGCAGGCCATATAGTTCGCAGAACAAACAACCACTGGGGAATAAAGGTTCTCGAATGGCGACCACGAACAAGCAAGCAAAGTGTAGGGAGACCTCCACACGATGGATCGACGAAATGTGGCCATCGCAGGAAGTCAATGGATGGAGGTGGCCCAAGATCGCTCGTCATGGCACTCTTTCGGGGAGGCCTATATTCAGCAGTGGACTTCTAAAGGCTGACATGATGATGATGATGACCTATAAAACCGTTTCCTTTTTATTTATTTCATTTTCAAATTTTTTGATTTTTATTTAGTTATTTCTAAAGTGTACCTTTTATGTTCTATTTGTTAAGCCCTTTCATTTGATACCCATATTGAGGGGGTTGAAAAAAATAATGTGATCTGCCATTTGTGGCGTCGGCAATCTTGGATTTACAATGATACTGAATACACATAATTGTATTGTCATCATATCTAAAGGCGTGTACCAAATTTCAGATCAATCGGTCAACAGGAACAGGGTAAAATTTCAATAACTAAATTTGAACCAAACAAACAACAAACAGGGCTAGCTAAATAAAACCGATTAAAAAAACAATCTGATCGCCCTGATAACGTAACGTGTGACCATAATGCTGGTAGTTATTTGGTTCATAAAATTAGCATTGTAATTGTGAGTGAGGCCTATGTTCAGCAGTGGACTTCTATAGGCTGACAAGATGATGAAGATAAAGCTGGTTAGTAATGGCAAATGGTTATTATAACAGTATTTAGCTATAGTTGTATTAAGTAAAATAGTAGGTAGTTAGATAATAAAGGCACTTGTCATTTTTATGTTCGTTCTTTTTATCTACTTCAAATGATGCAGCAGACATGGAATGGAAGTGGCAGGTCACTGGCGGTCCTGGGAAATGATATCCTGCAGCTACAGCTTTCTCGTATTTTCAGTGCTTAGATTAGATATCCGTCGCGTCGGTCAGGCGCGTACAGACGGCTTTCATGAGATAATTTGCAACGGGTTAGAAGCTTTGCGACTACATCTCAATCATCGCGAATGCAAACAACTAGCCAAGTGCCTGTCAGACACGCATAGAGTTCCGCAGCCAGGATCCTAAGCTGATAACTATGAAAGTCGCATACAATCAATCCAGCTCCAGTAGTTTTAGTGATATAAACAAAACTTCAAGTTAACTTGGTCAGCTAATCTCGTAAATGAGTAAATTCTAGACAGGCGTGATCATTTAGAAAACCTTAGAAAACTATCGAAGGGGTTGTGTAGGTATTGATTTTAATTTCAACTTGATACGCGTTCCTGAGAAAAATAGTGTTGACAGATACACAAAGCCTGGACGGACAACGTGATCATATAAGGGTTCCTTATATATTATACGGAACCCTAAAACGGAAAAACATAATCTCTTTAGATGTATGGGAGCCATTAAAAAGCATATTTTAATTTAATATCTATGTGGCGGGTAGAGGTTTTAAAATTATAAATAACTAGTTAAACTTGAGTAATAATATTTTTTGAATATAATTGCAATGTTTCCATAAAGTCAGGTGGACAGACGGACAGACGGACAAAATATCACTTACCTAAAAATAGTTGACTGCTTACTCCAACAGCTAAAACTAACAATTCAGCCAATACAATCATTATGCCATCAACTTTAGATAAAGTTTCATAGAAATCAGTAACAACTTATACTTAAATTAATTTAAAAAAGTACTATAATCATTTAATTTATGAAAACTGAAAATAATCCAAGTGGTACATAGCCATAATAATTATTATTATGTACAAAAATAGAAAATAACTCCTCACTGTTCGGTATAAAAAACAATTGAATTGTACTTGAAAATAAGTAATTAATGATGCATTGATAACTATGCTAGTGCGTCATGTTTTTTTTAAAAAACAGGGTGTTGCAATCTACTTACAAAAACTACGCATATACAGAAGTTAATTTGGAATTTAAATACTGGGCTCTTATTTGCTATGACCATTCGGTCAAGTAACGTGCCACGTCAAGATATCTGCGAGGTATTTATTGGTTATGCATGTTCGTGAATTGACGTAATTTGCCGAACGATTCCACAACGCGACGCCTTACGAATATGAATGGTCATGGCGAATAGGCCCTGAAAGCCAGAAAATAGGTAGGTGCTTAGATAACAATTACGTTTTTTTTATTTGATTGTGTCAGGTCGCTCGTCTGATGGTAAACTACCACGCCTGCTTTTAACAATTGCATTACTTATGTTTGCAAAAAATCTTAGCTGCGCTCGTCACCTTATGCTCGTCACTTATATCCAGACCTAAAAACGACACTGTCGTTTTTAAGTCTCATCGCCCAATAATTTTGCTGGATATAAGTCGTTTTTAAGTCTCATTGCCCAGTAATTTTGCTGGATATAAGTCGTTTTTAAGTCTCATTGCCCAGTAATTTTGCTGGATATAAGTCGTTTTTAAGTCTCATTGCCCAGTAATTTCGCTGTATATAAAATTAGGAGATATGATAACTTTATACAGGAGGAGGAAATAGAAAAATACGGCTACGGCAGTTGACCTTGTACAAATAATATGTATAATTTAAAAAAATATATAAAAAAAAGCTTTTACGGGTAATTTTTATTTTGTTGATTTTAACTTTTACGTTTTTAAGTGTTTTTTCTTTCTCTTTTTCCTTTTCTATTTTAACATTTTTTTTATTAGGTTTTTTTTTTTGTTTTGGCTTTTCACTATTAATAATTTTATGTTTTTTTTTCTATTTTCCGTTCGAGAGCACCAAGAAACTAGGGGAAAGTCATTTTATGTCAATACTTTTTTACTGTTAAATGTATGTACTCGTATATTATTTTTTTATAATAATACACATTTACATGTCAAATTTATGAGATGTTCCACAATCATAAAACTGGGAAAAATAATAAATATAAGTAAGTATAATTTAAAAAAAAGAAGCTTTTACAGGTTCTTTTTTTTTGCTTTTTGTTGCTTTGTAACTTTAAAATGTTTTTTTTATTATTTTTTTATTGCTTTGTCATCGGTTTGTGAGCAACCCTGAAAGTTTCAGCCAGATAGCTAATCGGGAAGTACTCGAAATTTGAATCGCAAGATTCCAGGACAGACAAAATACATACATAGTCGCTTTTAAAAACAAAATAAAACAAATTCCATACATTGTTTTTAAATAATGACAGTTATGAGGAAAATATATATAGATGCGATTTAAATTTTATATTCTGGCTAAAGTTTTGTAACTGTTACTGATTTATATTATTATTTCAGTATTGCTACACCACACCTGTTTATTACACTCTGTATATTATATTGGATTTGTTTAAATAATTTAATTTAATACAATAAATTATTAATTAGGTACAGGTTAACTACAGACACAAGTTTAACCCTTCGAACTTGACTTGACATTTTATGTCCTTAAAAATAAACTACATAATTAATTTGTTTTTAATCTAATGGTTTAATACCTAAAGCACCAGAATGTCAATATCTTGCGATCCAAACATATTTAGGAAATGCTGTAAAAAAAATAAAAAAAAAATATTTAAATATTTAATAAAAGATAGTACCTAAGTGAATTAAGGTGCAACGTTTCGCTAAGCGCGCCAAATTCTAATTTTCTTTCGTTTTTTGGCAATTGTTGCCGCAAAATAAATGTCCATGAACTCACGATGAGTAAAAGAGCTGTAATTGACAAAAAACGCAAAAAAAAAATGAATTTGGTGCGCTGGGCGAGACGTTGCACCTTAAGAGTACTAAGATAAAAGAGTGTCTTAATGAAAACCAGCTAACAAGCCCAAATTAAAGTTTATATTTCAATGTTTCAATAATTTCAAAGTTCTAAGCACATTAACTAGCGTTTTTTTTTTGCGCTGAAACCATGACAAACTGAAAAAAAATAACATTTATTAAAAAAAATGCAATGATTGTGTAGGGGAAAAAGACTTTTCACCCTCTAAATTTTGGTGAAATATTTTGATATCTAATAATAATCGCTTGAATAGAATAAGATATACACAACACCTATAGAAGTAAGTATAGATAATATTATATTCAAGCGATTGACGCTAAATAACAAAATTTATCAAAAACTGTACAACTGAGAACCTATTCAGACGTACAACAACCACACCACATCACAGCGGCAATACGTGGCGAAGCGGTGATTGCTTTGTGAATAGTGTCGCTGCGGCTTTTTGCAGTTGTGTTGTGGTAATTACAAAATGTCGATGTGGTTGCGTTGTCGCTAGCAGTTGTGATGTGGTTACGTTGTGGAAGGTTGTGTTTGCGATGTGGTTACGTTGTGGATCATCGTGTTTGCGGTGTGGTTACGTTGTGGAACGTTGTATTTGCGATGTGGCCGGACGCTCGTGTGCAGTGTCACTTGTGGTTGCGTTGTGGTTGCAATGTGGTTGATATTGTCAATATGGTTGACTTTGAAATATACTACCCATTTTCATACAAATTAGCACCCGCTTAGGAATTGTCATTATGGTGTGGTTTTGATACTTGTGAAACTTTTTGCAGTTGTGTTGTGGTAACTACAAAATGTCGATGTGGTTGCGTGTCGCTAGCAGTTGTTATGTGGTTACGTTGTGGAAGGTTGTGTTTGCGATGTGGTTACGTTGTGGATCATCGTGTTTGCGGTGTGGTTACGTTGTGGAACGTTGTGTTTGCGATGTGGCCGGACGCTCGTGTGCAGTGTCACTTGTGGTCGCGTTGTGGTTGCTATGTGGTGGATATTGTCAATATGGTTGACTTTGAAATATACTACCCATTTTAATACAAATTAGCACTCGCTAAGGAATTGTCATTATGGTTTGGTTTTGATACTTGTGAAACAACGCTTACACTCATGACCAGCAAATCTCTCTCTCTCTCTCTCTCTCGTTCGTATAAGGCATCGGGGGAGGGAATGAGATAGCAATACATTAGCTAAATACCTACTTTGCGAAGATCTCGTCAAGCGACTATCCTCTTAACTCGATACATCAATCGAACTCGCTACAGATAAATATTCCCTGAGTATCCTGAAAGTACATTAGGAAGCTTTGTTTGAAATTCCATCCCTAAGGTTGTGAAAGGATGTGGCAAAGTTTGAACGCGGTCAAAACTGCGGGGTGCAGATAGTTTTCTATAAAATTATACGTTAATATTTGCATTAATAACTATACCCTACTTATAAAAAAGCAGAGTAAGAAAAAGTCTAAAAAAAAAGTTCTACGGAACTTAAAGTAAGCTAGAGAGCAATAAATTTAACAAAACATTATTTAAAATGGTGTCTGTCGGCTGTGTGTCTTTGTGTCTTTCTGTCTGTATGTCTGTTTGTATGTTAGAGCATCACGTATAAACTACTGAAACGATTGAAATGCGGTTTTTCACTATTGGATACCTTAGTTACCTCAATGCAATGAATAGAAGCCGAGCGATTTGACGTCTGAACGAAGTTTGAGAAAATTAAGTATATTGGTACTATTGGTTCTGGAATAACACATAGGATCCTAACCTATAACCCAGAAAAAATTGGTATATTGGTACCATTGGTTCTGGAATAACACATAGGATCCTAACCTATAACCCAGAAAAAATTGGTATATTGGTACCATTGGTTCTGGAATAACACATAGGACCCTCACCTATAACCCAGAAAAAATAGGTATATTGGTACTATTGGTTCTGGAATAACACATAGGATCCTAACCTATAACCAAGAAAAAATAGGTATATCGGTACTATTGGTTCTGGAATAACACATAGGATCCTAACCTATAACCCAGAAAAAATTGGTATATTGGTACCATTGGTTCTGGAATAACACATAGGACCCTCACCTATAACCCAGAAAAAATAGGTATATTGGTACTATTGGTTCTCGAATAACACATAGGATCTTAATCTATAACCCAGAAAAATTAGGTATATTGGTTCTGGAATAACATATAGGATCCTAACCTATAACCCAGAAAAAAATAGGTATATTGGTACTATTGGTTCTGGAATAACACATAGGATCTTAACCTATAACCCAGAAAAATTAGGTATATTGGTTCTGGAATAACATATAGGATGCTAACCTATAACCCAGGAAAATTACCTCGTGGGCACATCTAGTAACACATAAATGGTATCTAAAAATGTATTGAAATTGATTTCATAAACTAATTACATAAAAAATGGAAATATCATTCAATCGGATATGATTAAAAAATGAATTTATTTCTTCTTCTCTTGTTCATGATCTTCATCTAGATTTGTTCGTTGTTGACAATGTTGTTGACAGTAACTTTGACTTTTACTTTTAGCTTATTGACGAGCTCTGATGCTGATCCGGATGGTGGTATAATGGATTCCGAGCTGTCTGATTCATTGGAATTCTTATCGTTCTCTTCACTGTCTGGTTTAGATACTTCACTGGGGGGTCCAGTTGCTTCAGTGTCTTCGTCTTCTTCATTAAGGTTCTCGAAGTCGATGCCAGTGACTTCAGTCAGCCAGCCGTGGAAAGGGCCGGGTCGCAGGAAAGCTGAAATCAGTAAAATTACTTGGTAAAACAATACAACAACAACAACTAAATACAATCAACTAAAATTATAATAACATACCGAAACATTAATGAAATTACACATTTTCTTTTGACAAACATTAATAAAAATATACCACGGAACGGACCTCAGGTAATATTGCGTACAAGCTGTGCCCCCGGCTTCGCACGCGTGGTCATTTCTCTAGGTTGCAAGAACATGTACTATTTCCAACACCAAGAACTCATCGGATTGAGTTACCAGAATAAACTCGTGTTATGTCAAACCCTAAGCTATCCAACAATGAAAACCGCATCGCAATCGGTCCAGTAGTTTTTATGTAATGCGTGAACAAACAAACATACAGACAAACAGACAGAAAGGCACGATTCAAAAAATAGCTTTTTTAAGCACCCAAGAGCATTTTTTATTTATCTTCTTTGTACAGCCTTTTTCGTACCTATTTTATTATAAGTATAGATATACGAGTATGTCTGTGTCAATTTGCATCAAAAAAATCCGTCCAGTAGTTTCAGCGTGATACTTGTTATGCAATGCGCGGTCAAAATATGGACAAACAGACAAACAGACAGACAAAAATAAGAAGTAAAACAGTTTTGGCTTCAGTATCGAATATAGAGATCCATCCAAAAAATATTATTTATTACTTCAATATTAACAAGCGCGGCCAAGATACAGACAGACAGACATACATACAAAAATGAAAAACATACAGTTTAGGCTTCATTATAGAATACAGATAAAACTCTAAAAAAAAACAATATCTTTAATGTACAGAATTTGGACCAATATCCATTAGTTTTTCGGGATAAAAAATGTGCCAAGTTGCATCAACATTCGTCCAATAGTTTCAACGTGCTACGTGTTCTTTTAAATAATTTTTCACTTCTATCCGGCAGGAACCCATTATTTGTTTGGGATGAAAGTATCCAATGTAATACTTCGAAGTATGAACTGAAATCATATCAAGTTTCATTTGAATTCATTGAGTACTTTCGGCGTGGTGCACTGCCAAGATTCAGACAGAGACAGACGGACAGACAGACAGACAGACAGACAGACAGACACATAAAAAAACAGTTTTGGCTTTAATATTGAATATGGATACCCCCGTTTTTTTATAAAATATATTCAGTTTACAGAATTTGGGACATTATCCCGCTAGAATACTTCATTTTTTCGGGATAAAAGTATCCTTAATTTTCACCCATCATATAAACTATGAATGTGCCAAGTTACTACAAAATCCGTCCAGTAGTTTCAGCGCTTATACTGCGGGAACCCTTTAATTTTTCGGGATTAAAAGTATCCCCTATGACCTACCTCGTAGTATGAACTCAAATCATACCAAGTTTCATTTAAATTCATTCAGTAGTTTCGGCGTGATGCCTAGCCAAGATACAGATAGACAGACAGACAGACAAAAATGAAAAAAAAAAGTTTTGGCTTCAGTATCGAATATAGAGGACCGTCCAAAAAAAACAATATTTCTTCAATCTACAGAATTGGACCCGTTACAGTTTTATTATAAGTATAGATTGTACTGCACCTTACTAGTAATCTTTTTTTTACCCGACTACGAAGAAGCGAGGGAATGGTAATAAGTTTAATAGTCTATGTTTGTATGTATGTATGTATATGTTTATGTGGATGTTCCACCATAACGTCGCTCGTATCAATCTATTCGTCTTCATGTATAGAGTGCCATCTGTGTCATACGCTATTTTTTTTTACCCGACTACGTCAAATGTTAGGTTATATGTTCAAACTAAAATCTTGGTCCGATTTTGACATGCGAGGTATCAATCGATTCGTCTTCGTCGCAAGAGTGTTAAACTCTGGTTTCCTAGGATAGCGGTACCATCAAGCGGACGTAATACAGCAGAGACAGGGGCCACAAGAAAATTGTCTATGTAAAAAAATGCCACGGTTTCCTAGAGAGTGGTAATTGACACCGTGGCGTCAATAAGTGGTACCGCTATTTGCATGACGGTCATCTTGACGGCGATGAAAGCTTTAGTTTCCTACAAATGCACCGCACCGCAATGATGATAAATTCAGGGATTACTTTCGTCCTTCACCAGTTTTATTTCATTATGTATTAAATCACATGAGAGATGAATTAAGTTATAATCCATACAACAGACACCAACAGCCAATGTCTTGAACAAAAATTGTGTATATTTATCACATAAGCAATTATTTCATGAATTTGCACAAAATCTACATAAAATTCGTCATCTTTGCTGCTCCAGTTGGAATGCATTTTGCAATAAATTGTCCAACGCTCTTGAAAAAACGTTCGAAGACTCTTCATCGCCGTCGAAATAACTGTCAGGCAAATATCGGCACCACTTTTTGACGTTACTGTGTCAATTACCGCTCTCTAGGAAACCGTGCCGTTTTATTTACATAGACAACGTTCTAATGACGTCTTTCACCACTGTATCAGCCGTCCGCTTTAAACCACAGCTGAAGTGTCTTCGAACGTTTTTTTTTTTCAAAAGCAGTGGAGAATTTTTGCTTAATGAATTCCAACTGAAGCAGTGAAGATGAAGACTTTTTTATAAATTTTGTGCGGTTTCATGTTTTTTTATTTTAATAGACTTATTTTATAAATATATGCCATTTTTGTTTCGGACATATTGGCTGTTGGTGTCTGTTGTATGGATTTTAACTTATTTACTCAAACAAGCTTGTAATGTGGTCATTATTTCGACAACCTGCTTTGGGCAAAGTCGACCTTGCCGCGCTTCTTGAATAGGCGCCAGCAAAGTTGTATGGAGTTTCATTACTGTCGTGTTTTGCGGCCAGCAATTTCCCTTGAAAATCCATTATTGTCGTGTTTTTTTAGTACTATTATTTATTCTGTCGTTTTGTTAACCAACGAACGCGAAAAGAGAGGCGTCGTAGTTCCCAAACGTATGGACCGATATTGATGTTTTTTTTTCTGTTTGAAAGCTGATGTGATCGAGATGGTTCTTAGCTATTATTGTTGTTGTTGTAGTTTTAGTTGTTGTATTTTTATTGTTTTAGGTTTCATTGTTTTTTGTTGTTTTTGTTATTTTGTTGTTGTTATTGTTATGTTGTAGTTTTTTTTTTTGTTGTTGTTATTTATTATTGTGTTTTTTTGTTATTGTTGTTGTGGTTTTTGTTGTTCTTGTTGTTTTCATTGTTGTTCTTGTTGTTTTCGTTGTTCTTGTTGTTTTTGTTGTTCTTGTTGTTCTTGTTGTTTTTGTTGTTCTTGTTGTTTTTTGTTGCTATTGTTGTTGATCTTGTTGTTTTTGTTATTGTTCTTGTTGTTTTCGTTGTTCTTGTTGTTTTTGTTGTTTTTGTTGTTCTTGTAGTTTTTGTTATTATTCTTGTTGTTTTTGTTGTTGTTGTTTTTGTTGTTGTTGTTGTTCTTGTTGTTTTTGCTGATCTTGTTGTTTTTGTCGTTCTTGTTGTTTTTGTTGTTTTCCTTGTTGTTTTTAATGTTAATGCTTTTTTTGTTGTTGTTCTGGTTGTTCTTGTTGTTTTTGTTGTTGTTGTTGTTCTTGTTGTTGTTGTTCTTTTTAATTGTTTTTGTTGTTCTTGTTGTTTTTGACGTTGTTGTTGGTGTTGTTTTGGTTTTTGTTGTTGTTATAGTGGGTTATATATTTTTTTCATTAGTTTGCTAGTTTTATTTAAATACCTCGCATTGTTTGAGTAAAGCACTATACAAGCCTTGGTCCGCAATGACTGCCCTGCTCGCCACGCTATGATGGCCTCGAGCTTTGCTTAGTTAAGTTCTCGGCCATCATCATCGCTGCCAGCAACGCAGTCATTACAGACCGCGGCAGTAATGTACTATTATCTCATGAAATAATAAATAATAACATAAAGGATATATAAAAAAACTGGTGTAAGATGAAAGTATTCCCTGAAATTTTCATCATTGCATACGTTGACGTACTAAAGTTACAAAAGCACCTTCGGTAGAACGTGTTTTGTATAAACTACTTTCCGTAAAAACACGACGTACTGTTCTTCTAGGAAACCATATTTCAATACCGTTAATACGTCCTTCTTGCTAAGGCCGTCATATTATGTCTGCAAAATGACAGCACCACTTTTAGAGGATACCAAACCATTTTTTATCTGACTGTAGCTATTATTTATTTTGTAACCGTAGTTTCGTTTAGTTTTTGAAGTTGTCTTGTTTCATCTGAGTAACCTTTGAAGTATAAATATAAATAATAAAACATGATCACCTGTGGGACGGCTGTTGCATGGGGAGAACCAGAAGGCACTCATACCCACAAGCACCGGCTCGCCGTCACGGCCAACAAGCACCAGAGGACCACCGTTGTCACCCTGTAAACAGTACAATAATCTATACCTGACTGGCGGATCGAGCACAGCCTAAGCCGATGGACCTACAGTCGAGCTCCAAATTTCAAGTCTGTTCGGCTTGAAATTTGGAGGAAATATTCCTATAGTCTTAAGTACCTTACGGTTACTCAAGCAATATTCTCTAAGGAGTATTTTCAACCCCCAAACTCGATAGGAGAAGGGTGTATCATTGTATGTATCCATGACTGTCTATGGTATCGAAGTTCCTAAACGAATGAACCGATTTTGATGCAGTTTTTATGTTTGAAAGCTGATGTGATCGAGATGCTTGGGGGAGAGGATCTTGGGTTATATACATTTTTAATTAGTGCTAGTTTTGGCATTCCATCCCTGGGTGTGAAAGTGGGTGGCAAAGATTGCACGCGGGCAAAGCCGCGGGCGTTGCTAGTATTTTATACAGTTTGTCAATTATTATATTTTATACAATGAACCAAACGTTTTACGATTGTTACGAAGTTTTGGCACCAGAATGTTATTTTCTTGCAACTATAGCTTTATTATCTTTTAACCTAATGTCTTGAAGGTATGTAAGGGAGGAAAATTCTCAAATCCATCTGTAAGTATTAAAACCCAGGGTGCTATGTTAAGATATTGGATATTGACCTTATGCCAAGGTTTGGTTTTCTGGCGACGGCTCCGCGCGTTCTAAATGCTGTGAGGTTTTACCTCACATACAACCTGCACAATGATGATGATACTCATAAAGAAAAAGTTTTATGATACCTTTCGTACTTAAAATTAAGCAATATGTTTAAAATTTCTGTACAAAGAAGATAATTAAAAAAAAAGATCTACGTTACTTAAAATAAGCTACTGCACAAGAATGTAACATTTTTTTAAATCATGTCTGTCTGCTTGTTTGTTTGTTTGTCTGTATGTTTGGTCGCGCATCACGTAAAAACTACTGGACTGATTGCGATGCAGTTCACTATACTGTTTTCTGTTGGATAGCTAAAAACAAAAAAAAAACAGTTTTTTTTTTTATCAATTGCTCGGCTTCTACTCATCGGATTGAGATACCTAGTACACCAGATTGTAAGTCAAAACCTAAGCTATCCAAGAGTGAAACCCACATTGCAATTAGACTAGTAGTTTTACGTGATGCACAAACAAACAAACAAAGATACAGACACTCAGACACGATTATTTAAAAAGTGATATTATTATTATTGTTCGTTAGCTTATTTAAAGTACTATAAACTATTTTAATGATCTTCTTTGAACAGACTTCATCGTACTTATTGTTTTACTACAAGTTGTTTTAGCCGTACCCGCTGTCCAACAGTGAAAACTGCATTGCAATCGGTCCATTGGTTTTTACGTGACGTGATGCGTGAACAAACATACAGACAAACAAACTAACAAACAAACAGACAGACACAATTTAAAAAAATATTCTGTTTTGGTTCAGTAGATTATTTTAAGTACCTTAGGCATGAACTTAGACATATTTTTTTTAAATTATCTTCTTTATACAGACTTTTTCGTTCTTATTCACCAGTAAATTTATAATTTTATAACTTTGTGGCTTTTATGAATAAAAATATTTGTATTTGTATTGCTATTATTATATTCTTATTATTATAAGTATAGATAGAAGATAGATGAAGCACAACTTTTAGACAACTATTTTTAATTCTATTGTAGAAAGATGGCACCTATGTTCAACTATACTCGTATGTACAAATTTCTAAAAAGATATGCGCTACTCCAAATACAATAAACTTTCATAGAGTTCAACTCATATCGTTAGGACATTGACTTTGGGACATTCTGTAAGGCCCGCCCACAGTAATATCAAAGTGCATATATAAGGACTATATATGTATTGTGATATTACTGTGGTCAAAAAAATTAACAAAATAAAAATATGTAGCTTACTTCCGCCAAAACTGTAATTCAGACAAAAGATAAATGGTAAAATTAAATTATAACAAAAGTAAAACCCCACGCTAAACAAACCCTACACAAATTAAACTATTGTAAAATATAAATGAAATGAAAGCTAAGCCTGGAGGGCAAAAAAAAACACTTATATTGTTAATACATATAATGTATATATATAAATATATATACCTACACAATAAAAAACCCCACACTAAACAAACCCTACCCAAATACAACTATCGTATCAGTTATATATTTATATACATATAATATAAATACACAATAAAAAACATATACCTCGATCCAAATACCAAACGTCTGACATCAATACATTATCTATCTATTATTATTTATCTATCTATCTATCTATCTATATTACTCTGGTCCCTAAGGACTATATAATGTAGTGTGGCACTCGTAACATACAGTTGTCCATGGGCCCGCCCGACGTGTCTTTATTCTCTTTTATTTACTCCCCAATAAATGAGGTTCTTTCATTTAAGTATTGCTGTAACTACTTACCACAGTATATCTATAAGTACCAAGAAGGTTTCCAAATCCAAAGTGAAGCCACCAAGATATGCCAATCCGCTCGTACTCACAAGCCCCACGCACACACTAATACCATCTTATTCCGGTCTCCCGCCACATCGCAGCAAGCTCTAGACCTTATTAGTTCTCTCGGAAAATCAAAACTATTGTAGTCTTTGGTGATGAAATTGTGTATCAACCAACACAAATTATCCACTCATGGACACATACGAAGCCGCCATTTGCTATGCTTCACTCGTTGGTTGACAGAATAAATAATAGTACTTTAGTGCCTAAAATATCGTGTACGCTTTATGCTAGTGAAGGATTTTCATATTAGAAGTCAATTGAGATGGTTTGAGAGTTTGATACATCAGTAACAGTAATCTTACATGGATAGATGGAGATGGCTCAAGATCGCTCATCATGGCGCTCTTTGGGGGAGGCCTATGTTCAGCAGTGGACTTCTAAAGGTTGATAATGATGATGATGATGAACCTTACATGGCAAGTAGATTGAGTGGTGTCATTGTATCCCCTCGTGCAGATGCTTGGGTCGTTGACATTAGGCCCTCCATAGACCTGTCTGCATTCCTGGTTGGAGAGAGCTTGAAGGTACACCCAGTTCAGAACATCGGGTGTATTACCTAGATAACATTTGAGATTGGAGTTTAAACGTTGTACGAAGATAAATCTGAACTGGTCATATGTGCTTCAAAAGCTTACAAGATTTTCGATTATTGTCTCATATTTTTAAAACTAATGATGTATACATTAGTATAATATAATCCTAATGTTAGTTATTTCACCAACGACCTCTACAAAACCACAGAATAACCGCAATGTTTCGGATTCTCATTCATGGAGAGAGGATCTTAGGGTTGTATAAAATCGATCCAACTATGAGATATCTATCTAAGGCACATGCATGCGGCAGTGGAAAACAGTTCTTCGTTAACCCGGTGGAGGAGACAGCCTCTCAGGTCCGCTGGACTTTATAATATGGATAGAGTGAGGCACATTTCAGAGCGACAGTTTTTATTCTCTCAGCACTTTGTTGAAGGACTGAGGGCTAGGGTGTCGGCTCCGGAGGGACAGCGAGATCATTTCTCATCTGCTGTACTGTGTAAATGTCCATCCATACCAATATATAAAAGGGAGACGTTGTCTGTCTGTCTGTTTGTTTGTTTGTTTGTTTGTTTGTTTGGGGAGCTTTAACGCGTTAACTGCTGGATGGATTTTGATGAAACTTGGAATGGAGATAGCTTTTACCCTGGAATAAAATTGTAAGTCTCCATGGGAAAACTGGAAAATGTTGATAACTCGCTCTAAGGAACGGTTGTCATGGAAAAAAAATAAGAGCTTTGGTGCTATACCTACTTTTGCATTGGTTTTTAATATCCTATTTTTTGCGGCAAACAGTAGTCCGCGCGGACGAATTTGCGGGCGTGAAAGCTAGTACTTGATACTACTACACTAACTACTGGTGGTTACTGAAAATCATTGAATCATTTCATATTATGAAAATTACAGAAGTTTTCAGTAAAGTCATCAAGATGGAGTACAGTGTCAATAAGGTGCAGTCATGCGTGTGCAACGGGGGAATGTTGTAAATTCTACGAAATTGCAGTCCTTTTTTTTCTCTCTTCTACAATGACTCTCAGATCTCTCTCCGAGTCCGACACCTACAAATATCTTAGTATGTCAAAGTTGTTGGGTATGGACATTAAGAATTCGGTGAAAGAGCCCTTCTTCTGTCGCCTGAAAAAGTACATAACAGTATGTTGTTGGGTGGCAATAAAGAGCGCATCTTCAATGGTTGGCTGATGCCCTTACTCAAATACTACTTTGGCTTACTAAGGTGGAGTCAAACTGAGCTAGATGCCCTGGATAGGAGAGTCCATCAACTGCTTACTTCACATCGCATGTTACACCCGCGCTCGTCTCCTAAGAGACTGTAATTTCCGCAGAAGTGTCTTAAGCTCATAGTTCCGCGGAAGGTCATGGCTCCATATCCGTGAAATGTGCAGTGTCAGGGAGTACTTCCCTATGACCGAGTGCGGGTTGCATCGTGAAGTGGTGGCAGTTGATAAGACTCTCACTCTGTTCTCCTTGGCAAACGAGAACTGGCGCAAACCATCGGTGTTGAGCACCAATGACCGCAAGGATGTATGGAACGGTAAGGAGCTGCACGGGCAGTTCTACCGGGCTGTAATAGGCCCGATGGAACCATCTCGCATCGGTGAAATGGCTATGCTTCAGTGACCTCTTTGCGGAAACTGAGAGTTTCGTCTGTGCAATTGCAGACGAAGTTATCAAGACGAATAACTTGCGGAATTATATTATGAAGGACGGTACGGTTGACATTTGTCGAGCATGCCACCATCTCGGGGAGACCCTCAGGCTTATAGTTTCCATTTGTTCTCATCTTGCTAACGGAGAGTACTTGCACAGACATAACCAAGTAGCCAGGATCATCCACCAGTAACCTGCCGTTCAATACGACCTTGTGGAGTCTGAGGTGACGTACTCTGTACGCACCAGCGCCAGTTCTCGAAAATGGTCGTACATTGCTCTATTGGGATTGGGACCGTTTTAGCATCACAGACAGGACTATTGTTGCCAATAATCCTTAGATAGGTTAGTCCACCTGGTTCTACTATTTGTTCTACTATAGAATTGCTGGTAGACCGGTCCCAACTCGGCAGTGTTCGTCGACATCACCATCCCACAAGAGAGAATAGCGTGAAGGCCGAGAAGGACACGCGCAGCAAGTACCTTGACTTGGCTCACGAGGATACTGTGATGTTGACTCGACGATCATTAGCCCCAAACTAGGATAGCATTTACTATGGGTACAAACATACTTAAATTAAATACCAATATAAATGTATACTAATATATGTATACATCCATGACTCAGAAACAAACTTTTCTGCACATGACACGAATGTTTGAACCTTGCGGGATTCGAACCCGCTAACGCTGACTTCGCAGTCAGAGTCACTACTCTACCAAACAGTCGTCCATTTTGGTAGAGGTAGGCCTCTTATGAACCTGGGTAAGAACCTCATATTTGCCAGATATTCAACCGCCAAGCCATAATGTGCAAACATTTCGGTTTAAAGGGCAATGTTTCCATTGAAGTTATTGTGCAATGAGGATTAAAAACCAACGTCTCAGGGTGCAGTGCAGTGCAACATTTTGTAACCAAAGTTTGTTATGGGGCAAGTGTGTCACCATCAAGCGAGTGATCCGCTCGTCTCGTCACTTAATTGAATAAAAAATACTATTTCACTACCGTTATGTTCGATATTGCCCCAGCCGCTGGCAATGACCAGCTCCCCGGCGTAGTCCTTGAACGCGTCGGCCGCGGCTTGGATACGGATAGGCTGCAGCAGTTCTGGAAACATGTTTATGTAATGTAGGTAAATACGTACATACTTTAGAAGAACTCATTCAACGCAACCGTATTTCTTTATTAATAATGCCTAAAGTAAGTATTTTAAGGCGACCAATTACAGCGTGAATCACCCAAGATATAGGGGATCGGGGGGAGGGAAGGAGATAACAATACATTTACTAAATACCTACTTTGCTAAGATCTCTTCAAGCGACTATCCTCTTAAGTGGAGTGGTTCCATGGTCTCGAAAGTGTGGTGCTGGTATGACTTAGGCTACTTACTACTGTAAGTGAGAAGTAGCTGCAGCTTCATGATGGAGATGTTGTTTGGTATTTTATAGTCGTACTCCGGGTGAACCCACCACTCCGTGGTCTCCGAGATATACTCAGGAGCGGTTGTGAGGTCGGTGACGCCCGCGCGGACCACGGCAGACACGCGGCTGAGAGAAATTAAAAAGTCATAAAAACTAATTAAAAAATAAATAATCCGACAACAATATGTACCACGCCCGAGGTCTGTGCCACGCCCAAACCTGGCACAGACCTCGAAAAATTTGAATTACTTATTTCTTTCTTTTAAGTTTTATAAGAGTTGAAGTCGGTTTAAATTTTAATTTCATTTTTTCTTCGGCCTACTTTAACGAAACTAAAAAGTAAGATATAAAAACTTATATAAAAAAACGCCTTTAATAGAAAACTTAACAGAACTTGTTTTTTTGCAAGAGACTTACTTAAAGGTGTTGAATCCAGTAGTGAGGACCCAGTTGCGGTGCACTACAGACCCTGCGCCGTCGAGCACGCTGCCATCCGAATTAACGAAGCGGAGTGAGGCGATGTACGGGAACTGCCCGGGGTACGCCTCCCAACCCGACACGATGCGGGTGCTGGCAGCCGATGCTAGATTGTAAACAGCTCTATTATCTTTTGCACATTGAGGGTTGACGGATAAGGCCCAGGCGAGCTACGTAGCTTGATGCGGGTCGGTACAAATATAGAACGAAATCCCATTAAAACAACATCAATATCAGCGGGCTCTGCAAAGGGCTGTTACGACTATCGCTCCGCATAACACAAAAGAGACAGAAGTCCTCCATGTACACTTTTTGTGTTAAAGTATTAAATAAATAAATAAACTAAGCATTAAAATAAATAATATTAATACTATAACAAATGTTACAATACAATATTTAAGTGGAATATCATACCAGAATACCATTCAGTGTAAATTAAAATCTATATACTTATAATAAAACTGTAACAGGTCCAATTCTGTACAATAAAGATATTATGATTTTTTCATCCCGAAAAATTAAAGGGTTCCTGCAGGATAGGCGTTGAAAGTTATATAAAAGAACACTTATCACGCTGAAACTACTTGACGGATTTTGTTGAAACTTGGCACAGTCATACTTTATATAATAGGTAAGAATTGAGAATACTTATTATCCCCAAAAATAAAGTAATCCTTCGGGATAATGTCCAACATTCTGTAAATTGAAGATATTATGTTTTTTTTTTGGAGGCCGTTCTATGTTCAATACTAAAGCCAACCCTATATTTTTTTTTATTTTTGTCTGTCTGTCTGTCTGTCTGTCTGTCCGTCTGTCTGTCTGTACCTTGGCAGCGCACCACGCCCAAAATACTTAATGAATTCAAATGAAATTTGGTTTGATTTGCGTTCACACTTCGAGGTAGGACATTGGTTACTTTTCATCCCGAAAAAAATAAGTGTTCCTGCAGGATAGGGGTGGAAAATTATTTAAAAGAACACTTAGTAGGCTGAAACTGTTGGACGGATGTTGATGCAACTTGGCACAGACATAGTTTATAAGATAGGTGAAAATTGTGGATACATTTTGTCCCGAAAAAATAAAGGGTTCCTGTGGGATATGGGTCCAAATTCTGTACATTAAAGATATAGTGTTTTTTTTGGACTCTATATTCGATTATGAAGCTTAAACTGTATGTTTTTTCATTTTTGTCTGTATGTCTGTCAGTCTGTATCTTAGCCGCGCATCACGCCGCCGGAACTATTGGATGAATTCAAATGAAACTTGGTAAGATTTGAGTTCATACTACGAGGTAGGACATAGGATACTTTACATCTCGAAAAATGTATGGGTTCTCGCAGGATAGGGGTTGAAACTTATTTAAAAGAACACGTATCACGCTGAAACTAAACTATATAGGTTTTGATGCAACTTGGCACTGTCGTAAGTTATATGATGGGTTAAAATTGAGGACACGTTTTATCCTAAATAAGTAAAGGGTTACTGCGGGATATGGGTCCAAACTTATGTTAATATTTAAGTAATAAAAAATATTTTTTGGATGGTTCTGTTTTACTTTTCAATTTTGTCTCTCTGTTTGTCCGTATCTTGACCGCGCATCGCACCCAAACTACTAAATTAATTGAAATGAAAAAAATGCTCTTGGGTGCTTAAAAAAGGTATTGAATTATTATTTTTGTTAATCGTGTATTTCTTAAAATAAGTTATTGTATTTGTTCCTTATATGGTGTAATAAAGTATTTATTATTATTATTATTTATTCTTTCTGTTTGTCTGTATGTTTGTTTGTTCACGCATCACGTAAAAACTACTGGACCGATTGCAATGCCGTTTTCATTGTTAGATAGCTTAGGGTTAAATCTGGTGTAATTGGTGTCTTAATCCGGCGAGTTAGAAACCGAGCAATTGATAAAGTATTTTAGACAGCTGAAGAAATTTTGTTTAAATGTTGGTATATTGGTCCTGGAATAGCACATTATGGTACTTTGAACAGAAAGAAAAGAACACGCGTGCGAAGCCGCGGGTACAGCTAGTAAACAATAAAAATAAACAACAATATAAATTACGGAAATGGTTAGAGGTGTTTCTTTAGTTTTTAGCCTATTTTAGTCTATTTCTTTGTGTCACGAATTACTTTCCCTTTTTTTTACACTTGTTGTATAATCGACTATTAATTTCAGGACCAACCACAGTATTACAATATATTCCCTAACTATACAGTGTAAAGTTTTTTGTGGGTATAAGTCAGGTAAAGTTTTTTGTACCTAATAATACCGGTATTTCTGTTGGTAGAACAGCCTCACTTTAAATTGTTTCCATTATTTGTAGACTCAAAAACCTATTGCTAAACTAAATATCAGCTTCATAAGACTATTTTAAATAGCAACCTATCAGATATTTCCTTCCTGTATCAAAGTTTGATTTTTAGTACAAACTACTGTTTCTTCTTTCCATTAAATTATCTCTCGAATAAAATAACGCATCAAATTCGGATGAGCCGGGGTAATGGGTAATGTGGCAGCAGACTAACAAAACAAACACCCACACGTACAGAATCCTTGTCAAATGTCTAAAACCCCTCGTTTTTTTTAGGTTAAAAAGGTTTAAAAAGTACGAGTTGATGAGTCTACGTACCTGTAATCGTATCTTCGACGAATACTCCTGGCACCGCTGGGTGCACGAGCCCTGCTAGCAGCTGTTAAGTAAATATTTAGGTGGTTAAGTAGGTTCTTATCATTAATTTGTATTATTACCTACTGTGCCCGCGACTTTGCCCGAGTGGTGATTTTCTGGGATAAGTATAAGGATCCTGTGTTATTCCAGAACCAAAACTACCAATATCATAAAATTTCGGTCGGATGTCAAATGGTTTTTTATCGATTGTTCGACTTATACTCGTCGGTTAGAGATACGAAGTACACCAGTTTTTAAGTCTAACCCAAACTTTCTAACAGTGAAAACCACATCGCAATCGGTCCAGTAGTTTTTACGTGATGCGCGAACAAACATACAGACAAATAGACAAACAAACAGACAGATACAAATGTATCTTCTTGTATATATTATATTCTTGTTCAGTAGCTTATTTTAAGTACCCTAGACCTTTTTTTTTAATTATCTGCTTTGTACAGACTATTTCGTTCCTATTGCTTTATTATATGTATAGATTATCTTTATAGTACCAAGTTTTTGTTACTTACTACTTTGTTTTAAGTATAGAAGTATAGATTATACTCGTAGAAAATAATTTATTCTGTGACTAGCCAGCTAATAATCGACAAGAAAAACATACAAATCAACATAATAAACTTAATCACAAAGTCAAGGTCTACTCGCTGGGCGCCTGAAATAATAAATTATATAGTATAGATGTTGTCTTACCTGGTCAAAGCTCAGGGCCACTAGTAACAAGCCTGTTGTCCAAAACATGTTCGCTGCTGACAGTTGAATATTCGGTAAAATTATTTACTTATATAGCCATTTATTATCTAAATTATCTCGAACTAGCCTGGCCGTAGTATACAATAGCCATGGCTTTGTCCGCGCGGTTAAGTTTGTACTGAGCGATGTTGCTGGTAGTCAAGACACTGGTCTTCACTACCAGCAACATCACTACAAGTACGAGACACCATATTACTGTTGAATCCACTATCCTCCGCCTGGTGAGGGTCGTGATTGTCAGGAAAGGCAGAACTGAATCCGTGCATTCACGCTCACCGCACACTTGACAGGAAATAAGGGCACACGCCCAAAACACTGCGAAAGTTTGTGAGTTCGCACGTACCTACTTAGCCACTCTTAAGTATATCTAACTTTTCATATGGGTTCCGTCAGATTAATGTACTTACCTACCAACATAAAACTGCTACTCAGTCCATAGTCAGTAACTACCATAATCGAATGACTGTTGTTTGCCAGCCTTCAGCCTGGCAAACATCTTCATTTCGGAAGTACCTAGTAGGTACAATAGATACGTACTTACGAAAAAACGGCTCTTTACTTTGTGTGGTTTTGGAATACGCCGGGAACGTTTCTGGTTTAGTTACCAAAGAAGGTTTTTAAACCTTCTTGTAGGTACCTAGAAAATACAGACAAGGGACCTCCTTGAATTTGTATGCTTATATACATGGCATTTTGTTAGATCTCGTTTGTAGATTAATTAATTGCTTTGGGAAGGAAATTAATGATACTTTAATTAGCACTTTATTCACTTTATCTTAATAGAATTACACTGTTAAAAATGTACTTACTTTGATAATCTAATCAGATTAAGTGTTACCTATGTTACCTAATGACAAGGGAATCCCGTAAGGCTTACAGAATTATTACCTTGAACGATACAATGTGGACTACTTTGACCGTTAGCGTCCACGTCTCGGCTCCGTAGGTCATGACTGGTAGTACGCACTGATTGAAGACTTTTGTCTTCAGGCACTGTCGTATGGACGACGAGAAGACTTGATGAAGCTTGCCGAATGCTGCCCAACCCAGCTGAATTCTTCTGTTGGCTTCCTTCTCAATGTTGTTATTACCCAATTGCAATATTTACCCAAGGTAAACACAAGGATATTGTTGGACAACTTCAATGTTATTTTCTTGTGCCTTATTTTAAGTCCCCTAGAGATATTTTTTTATCTTCTTTGTACTGACTTTTTGTTACCAACTGCTTTATTATAATTTTAGCTGTACCCGCAGCGTTGTTCGCATAGTATTTTTTATTTGGGGTATGTGAATATCAAGGCCATGTCTTTGAATTGATCACTTCATGATGTAGCGGACCATTTCATGAAATGATCCCATTTCATGAAATGGTCGGCTTCTATATGGTTAAAATATCCACTGCCCACATCAGCATATCAGGTTTGGTCAGATCAATGAATCAATCAGCGTTCGACGATATGAACAGCAACGCATGGCTCCTTCATGATATGGTCAAAACATTTGTGATATCGTAAAATAGTTACATTATACACCGTTACAGGCGCTAACAACCTTCAGAGGTGACCTGACTTGGCTGTGATAGATTGGAAGACGAAGAGCTCGGTAAGCTTTGGTCCCGCCTTCGTCAGATTGTTATTATTTTAGCCTTGAAAACCTATTTGTTTGAACACTTGTTAGACCTTTGATATCATGGAACCCTACAATAATGATATGGCCAAATGTGGAATGAGATATCAATATACGTTGACGTCTGAACGATATGGTCAGTTTAAGCAGACTTTATCATGAATATAACCATTTCTTAAAATGGTCGGCCACATCATGAAGTTTTCAATTCTAAAATATGGCTACAACATGAATAAAAGGATCCTATGAGTTCCAGAACCAAAAGTACCAAAATACAAAATTTCATCATACTTCGCTCAGACGTCGAATCGTTTTTTATCGAATGTTTATATGATTTTTAGCAATAACACCTGCTTAACGAGAGCATAAATATCTCATAATTTTCTAAAGGAAAAAATTGGATCACGTGTGGTGTTCGAACCCGCAACATTCCATGCCTCTACGCGGCACATTGTAAAAACCCCCTTTCATCCTTATCAAAAGGTTAAAAGCTAAAAGAGCTTATAGTCTAATAATCTAATATAATCTAATAAAACTCGACCAATCCTGGTCACGCGCTCGCTATTGTAACTATGTTCTAAACCTTATACACATACGTACATACGTACCTATTTATGTATTAATAGTAATGCCTAAAGTAATAACCGACCGATCCGATTTCAGAAAACTAATTGCGGAACCCTAATCATAAAAGTTAAAGGTAAATTTTAAGGTAAACCTAAGATCTTCCTATCTCTATACTCCGTCGAGTAGATCTACTTAAGTCGTAGTTGATCTAACTTTACCTAAACTGTGTCTTGCAATGTGTACAACACTTAACTGACCTACATTTTCTATTACTAAAATTCCTTTCCCGTCCTACCTTATTTAAATGAGAACAATCTATACTAATGAAATGGCCACGTGATCTTCTAGAGAGTTCCCTCGTTATGTTCCAACCCGGTTCTTTAAGTGAAAAATTGAATAAGTACCTACGTGATTTATCAGTAAGAAAATACCTACGTCCTTCTCTCTCTCACTCTCTCTCTCTCTCTAATGTTTTACCACCGAAATAACTATTTCTAGACCACGATCCAAAGTACTAACTCACAAGTACACCTTAACCTACATATGCGTCATTCCCAGTCATAAGCGAAAGCGTTTTAGTGTTTATTGCTTCTTCTATACAGAACCCTGACAACTTCCTATTATACCTTTCTATGTGTTCATAACTAGAATTAGCCCTTTATATTTCTTTTAACCCTTTTATGTCCTAGTAAAACGGAATGAATTCTCTTCATAATTTTACTAAATTTTCTTTTCTTTGTTTTGTTTGTTTTTGTTTCCTCAATCATTATCTACTTGGCTAAGGTTAGACGCCCCTCCTCCGCGTCTAGCTGTGCTCTTTCGTCATCCCTACTGGATAAGCTCCACCAAATGATTGAGGTTTTAAGACAATTTTACTATAATCTAATATTTTCTTGGTTCGAGTAAGTCATAGTCTGTATCAAATTCAAAATTGGGCGAGAGGACTTTATCTTTTAGCAACAAGTACTGTAGTAAGTAAGTAATAAACCATTCAAGGAAATCACTACATCTTTTCGTTATATAACAAACCCATTCGCTAACTAGAACTGGCGTACCTCAATAAAACGCTCTAATATTCTAGTTTCTCATTCATCACCGCCTACACTTCCCAACTAAGAACTCCTAAACAATCCAGCCAAGTAAGAGAGGTTCCTGATTTATCTGCGGAACTCTACTCAAACTCACTATAAAGATTGAGAAGTGCCCCTAGTCCCCAACCCATATTTCCTATTTTATACCTATCTCCTATTGTTCTCTAACCGTCTCACAATTTCGTTCTATTATACACTATCTCATACGGAACCCTATCTTATATATACCGATCCTAATTCACCTAGCTTAATTATAATAAAGTTACGTCCATAACCAAATTAAAATCTAAACTCAAATCGCTATAAGCTTATGCCTTCCGTAAGCGTTTCCTATGCTGATATGCCGAACCTGAATATGTTCGCAGAGACTTAGATTTTACAATTTTATCTATGTTCGTAAATCTCTGAGCAAGAACCGATATTTTATTCTATTATTTCGTATTTCGAAATATCTTATAGTCATTACTTTTGATTTTGTAATATAGATCTTTTCTAGACTTTTCCCTTTTGATTGAACTACATGGTCAGAGGCTTAAGATCATCCGGCCCTTTTTGGTTGCTCGAATGCTCTCTGTAAGAGGGTTTTCTCTTTACAGGCATGCCCGTATAGCTGTATCTTAGTGAAGTCCAGCGAAGACTTATACTTTTGGTATGCTTCTTCATACAAAGACTGGCTCTAACAGAATATCGAACCTGCCCAAAGCTAAACGGTTCCCTAGTTGAATGTTTTACTATATAATTGAAATACCCCCTTTAAATTTCCCTATCCTGCAATGTGTTTCATTACTATATTTTACTTCCAGCTCTATTACTGTACTAGATAAAAAGATGGACCTATCTTTCTCCGTACATGACTAATCTAGGATTGTTAATACATCCCTTGAATGACCTATTTATGATATTTCTTAATGGCCTATTTTCTAAACTAGAGTTTACCAATTGGCATCATATTTTCGTTTTAATTATATTCCCCCGTTGTTTGGGCTAAGCTTAGCTTTACGGTGTTTTGACTCGCAGAGACCCTCTACAATAAGTCTATGAATGGTCTATCTAGACTTTTGAACTTTACAAGACTTCTGTCTCTTAAAAGATATGAACCCCTACTATTTCTAGAACTATCTAACGAATTCCGTATTATTTTCAGATGGATTATAGATTACTTTCTTTCTAGACCCTCCATTAATTACAAATCTATCTGGTAGCGTCCGACCTTGGAGTCTCGCACCGTCGTAACGTCTAATTTAAATTAATCTTACGTAACAACCTAGACTTTCCGATCACATACCTAGCACTATCCTACTTCGTTTCATTGAAAAGCCCTAAACCTAGATTTTTATACGATTTACTAGTTGGAATTAACAGTCTATAACACTTTATTCGACCCGACCTTCAGTTCTACGAATCCCTACAACTATAATACATTATGATAAATTCCCCACGATCACTATATGGTACTAGGCCAGCCTGGATAGATTATATTGAATCCTATTTTTGACGTTGAATTATAAAGATAACGTATTCTCATTATATTATATTACATTTGCCTACCCTAAAGTATAACTTGGACTAGACATTCTCCCCTTATTTAACCGATCGATCTGTTATATGTAAATCATTATATAATCCGTATTTCATTTATTTTTGTATGGTTTTTATTTATACTTCAACCTATTATTAATGAATTTTATTTCCTGTCTAAACCTGTCAGGCATTCCTAGTTAATTTTAGCTACGAGTAAGCAAGCTATGGGGATCTAGATCTCCCATTTTTACGTTAAGATCGCGATCCGGATTTCCGCTTAACCTCACTTCCATCCAGATTTAATCCTATCTGTTCCCTAGTTAAAGAACTGAGTTGTCATATGGACTCTATCTCCCTAAAATCATTCCTAGCTGCTAAAATTGTGTGTGTGTGTTCAAAACTAGGGGTTGGCCCCACATTTACAGCTAATTGCGCATTCGAATCGACAGTTTCATCGAAAGTATGGGTCTGCTAACACGAAAGACGGGATAAGGCGACAAGCCTTGGGGAATATGCTAAGCATCTAATGTCATCCCTACAATGTTTCAGCCGCGAAAGGCAACAGAGTCCTCGTCCTATCGGGATACGGCCGAAACATTAAAGGAGTATAAAATATTGATAAATACATAAATTTAAGATAGATCAAAGATCACCTCCCGAGATCCACACCAGAGCGTCGAGCGCACACGGAGGCCTGTCTAACTGGTAAAGACCACGAACTCTGGTGGGCCTGGTGATTTTGAGGGGATAAAGCCGCTCCTTGTAAAGGTAACCCGGCCGAAACTCGAGTCCCCAACGAGTTTCTTCCTACTATACACAGTAAAATCGCTCAGAACTTCGTCCCCCGTGGGCTACAGACCATGCTTATGTCCTGACCATCAAATCCAGCCAACGACCTTCAATCATCTCGGTTGCGCTACCTTTACACCTAAGTGCACGTGGTAGATGACCTGCCGTGATGAGATCCCATCCCCAAACGACGGAAGTTTATTTTCCTTTATTTTTTTATAACGAACGATATCAAATTAAATTCCGATCATAATTTGCAAAGGAAACGCGCGAAGTCATACCGCGTCCTTAACCCACGCTATTATTCAAAATGGCGACGCCTACCGCGATTCCCTAAGTTCCAAAGAACTCTCTTCCTTACATAATCTTTCCTGATTTTCACTAAATTAAAAAAATCCCTCTTTCACTATATTCTGAATTAAAATTACATTAATTCTTTACGAAACAAACTCTCAACTGCCATCTAAACGATTCAAAAATCCCGTTTATTTCCCGTGTGCAAATATTTTCTAAAACTCCCACAAGTATTTTGATTTACGCAATATAATAAAACAATTAATTTAACTTCAACATAACTGCCAACCGAATTTATTAACTCATGTAGTTCGCCCTTTTAATTCGCGTAATTACTATCTCCAACCGTCTATGACACAATGCAATCTATTACGAAACTCCTGAATTACCATTTTAGTTTATAAAGCAAGCTAAATGCCTAAGTCGGAATTAAAGTTTAACCGGTAACTATCAGATGTACACGGACGCATTATTTTAGAACTCCCGCGACTGATTCTATCACGCAACTTAACACCGTAAACTAAGAAGCTATTATTTAACTCTATTGCACGTTATAAATGTTTATCTATTAAATATTAAACAATTAACGACGCTTCACGTTTATAAAGCCCTGCGATTGATTTTAACACATGAATTTAACACTTGTAATTTAAAACACTATTATTTTGATTTTATTACGCGAGTTTTTGTTATTCCCTATGCCCCAGTCGATATCTAGATTTGAAGGTGTAGACACAAACACTAGGTGACCTATCTACCTGCGCTCTTCGGACGCCAACGAAAGACTGTCGAAAAAAACTAGGGTTCTCTAAATCTTCTGTGCCGCCCCACCGTTACCAAACTAATAGGGTTGCTACTTTTCCAAAAACCGACCTGGTCCCTACCATTCCTCCTGCTTTTCTGTCTTCTTAATCTATGTTTCTACATATTAACAACGTTACAACTCGTAATCTGGATCATCGATACCTTCCGAAGACTGAATACTACAAATCCCACTTAATATCTAACTTATTCTTCCTTTTTCTATTGACTTATTCATCTTTTAAAACAGTAACTTTCCCATGCCTAACTATATCTCCCTTTTCATAACATGATTGATTTAGTCCCTTCTAGTGCGTACTACATCAAAATCTACCATACTCATGATCTCTACTTACACCCTACTATGCAGTAGCTCACAGAATCAATTTACTACCTTAATATTTTATTAAATATACGTCCAACTACACTCCTTCAACTAAGTAGCCCCCCAACTAATAATCTGATACTGACTTTCTAATTTCCTCCATTAATCAACTTATCCCTCTTGTAAGTCTAATTACTTCTTCTAATATTGAAATCATCTTTACCCATGACCACACTTCTATAGTTCACCAAATACAACCCAAATATCGAAAGGTGAACTCATCCTTCTTCTCTAATCTGATAATTATTAACAGCAATTTTCATGATTCCCACATCTAACTGTTCTTCTCTACACTATTCCTATATTTCAAACGTTTTCCTACTAATATCAGCTCACATTTTAATGAAATACTCCTAATTCCACTTTAAAAATTTCATCAATTTTGATTCAGCAGTTCTAAAACTCGCGTACTATCGATCGTAATGAATAGCTGCCTAATTACCAACACAATACACTCAAATCATCCCCTAAAAGTTTCGTCATTTTTGGTTCAGCAATTCTAAACCTCATGTATTTCTGCCTTATTTGCCCTCACATTTATGTACCCTAATTTTGCATCTTACCAAAAGGTACTAAGCTACTCCTAGCTACTAAAATTTCATCACTAACAGATCAATGTTTTCACTTTATATATATATATATATATATATATATATATATATATATATATATATATACATATATATATCTTATCAATTTGGTACTCAGTAGACTGTGAACTATCTCTTCGCTCTCTGCTTAGTTGGTCTCTAACCCATTTCCCTCCTTTTCTGTGTAATATTTCTTCATAATCGATTATCTTGTACTAATTATGAAACAAAAATCATAATATTCGCAAACCTCTAACCGTAGTCAAGAAAATAACAACCCTAAGAAGTCCGTCTTTTCTCAGAAATCTGCCCCTTCTAAGTACTCCAATTTTAGTTCCACTTTTTGCCGTTTTCTCAATTTTGGCGCTGTCTCAAGTACTTTCTTACTAAAACATTTTTCTTTCTTTCCTATAATTCTTTGTTCCCAACTAATGAAAACTATGCCAATAATCCTCTATTAATTTAATATTTTCCGTCCACTGTTCCACACATTTTCCCGCTTTTAATTTACTTATCATACCTTCAACTACCAATTTTTGCAATTCCTAACTTCCAGTTATGTCCCTAAAATCGGAATGTAATTTTAATTATTAAAAATAGATTCAGCCCCCTCTCATCTTTAAATTTACTCTAATTTTTACCATTAGCAGTTTTAACAACTTTCAATACCCATTGTTATTTGATTTGCAGGTTTTATCTCAATTTCGCTCCAAAATGTTTATTTACCTAGGCGCTCCGGAAGTGGGTCCCAAAATTCACTCATAGAACCTTCCAGAAGGTGTGTGAGCGACCACCTATACTCTAGTCTAACTCTGTCCCTTTCCCTCTTGTACTATTCCCAAACAAATCCCCGGTTACTAAATCCAGTGTTGACAGTTTCCAAAAAGGTTAGCTATTCGGTAGATATCTACCTCTCCGTAGCAATAGGTACTTGGAAATGTTCTATTGTGGATCTTTTTATCATATAAAAGTATCTCTTTTCTTACATTGTTAGTACAAGTATCCTAATAATCTATTCTCAGGTTTGGTATCACAAAAGTCTACCATTTCTGTTCTTTGAATGACTCGCATATTATATTCATACACACCGAATATTCCACTGAGCCATTTTTCTCAAAAATTCTCTTTTTAAATTCTATCTTTATATATCTAGAAATAATCCACCCTAATCTCCTTACGTCCGAATTATTTTAGTAATTACGACTTCTTATTCATGATTTTTACTCCATTTTCTCGCTATAAATACTCTTAAAACTAAGGTCTTTCTTATACTGGACTCCTCTCTTCCCACTAATAGTAAGATAAAACTCACAGTTGAGCAAACCTAGTTTTCCTGTTCCTGCTATGGCAAGTAGGCTTACCAGCCTTTCGGTAGATCTACTAAATAATTGGCGCTAACAAGAACACCGTTGCGCCATTTTATACGCTTCTCCTGCGTTCCACTAGATGACTCTCAATTTCGGTCGCATATTTGCTCTTAATTTACCATAATTTTCCCTTACGATATCCTACCCTTACGTATTACGTAGCCTCGTATACGTGTTTTCTGTACATAATACTAACCAATAAACTAAAGTAATCCTTCTAAATTCGCACTTATCGCTGAAACTTTATACATTTCCATTTTATAATAGTGCCCTCTCCCGAAAACATCCGTAAATTTCGCTCATTAACAATTACACTAAGCTATGACGTCCCACCTCCTATTAATTCTCATATTTAGCACCAGTTGGTAACTAATTTCTGATATCGATCTATTCATTTAAAATGCCCAGTAATAAAACAGACGAAACTCTCATGCTTGAATATTCCTCGACAATAAGTAAAATTATTTCTATTTTTGTCTAAATTCTTCCACCCCGTCCAGTTTCTGTGGTACTTTTCTATCCATAATATTCCACCGAACTTAATCATAATTACTATCCCTAATTTATATGATTAATAGCTAACTTGACCAGTCCACAATTCCTCCCAACTTTCTCTTGCAATCCCTTAATGCTAACTTTAATCTAAACTAACCATTATAACACCATTAAATATATATATATGTTTATCTTGCACTCTTGTAATTCACTAAAATAACTAATAAATCTAATTTCTATTTTAAAGCGCCATCTGCCTTACTTTATGTTTAACCGATACGCGAAAACCCAATTTATCTTTATAAACACCCATCTAACTGCTTAATTAAATTTCCAATCGAACGCAATTTGGTTTCGGCCTCCCGTTTCCCAATTTAGTTCCTTCATAACTCAATAGATGTCTCGTTAACCCTATTATTCCTTTGTTCTATATTGACACATATTATTATTTTCGTCCGTGTACAACTATCATGAAATAGACTTATTTATTCGGTAACCCTACTCCCTGTACCTTTATAATAACGTCCCTTAACTCCCTGGTCCATTCAATGTAAAGTTTCTCTACACTCTAAAGTCTAACAGAACTCGCTTTATACCGCGCGATCGTTACTACATAAACCCGTAATAGTGAACGTCACGACGCTTTACATAGCTATACCTATCTCCCTATAGCGCCTTGTGCCATGCATCACCGCGCCTCGTCACTATAGCCGCCTAAAAGTGACTTATGTTTGTCCGCGCTAACTTTTACACCCCGCTTTACTCGTGTATCTTTTTGTTCGAATATATAGCTTACATACGACACCCTATAGATACTTACTTATATTTTTCCCTATAAGTCAATATGGACCGTTACAACATGCCATTACCAATTTGGCTACCGAATATTATTAGATAAGTTTTTTATCGATTGCTTTTCTAGGCATTTTATTGAGAAACCATGTACTTACTACACCAGTCCCTAAGTCAAACCCAAAGCTATATCAGTGAAAACCGTATCATAATCGGTCCAGTAATTTTTACGTGATGTGCGAACAAACAAACAGATATTCAAACACCCTTTTTTAAATGTTATTTCCTTGTTCATTAGCTTATTTTAAGTACCTTAAGCTATATTTAACAGGCAGAATCGCACGATTTGTAACTACTCTCGAAAACAGCTTATAGACGTGATTCAGCAGCGAAATGGGCCTATAATTCTTCAAGAGGGTGTTATCACCTTTCAAGAACAACAACACTACGCTCCTGTGTCACGCCTCTGGCGTAGTACCCTCGACGATGAAGGAGTTAAACAGCTTTTGAAGGACTTTAAGTATCGGTGTTCCACCCGCTTTCAGTAGTTCTGCCATTATTCCGTCCTCCCCTGGTGCCTTGTTGCTCTTAAGCTATTTGAGAACCATTCTGATCTCGTATCAGATCTCGTATCGTATCGTGATGTCCGGGATATCTTCGATATAATGACGGGTCAAACAGGCTCTTTCATCGCTAGTCGTGCTAGGAGGACTACGCGATGAGGTGTATAATTGGAGAGGCCTATGCTCAGCAATGGACTTCTAAAGGCTGACATGATAAAGATGATGATGATGAAGCTACATTTTATCGACAAAAACGGGAATTACTCCCGTATAGCAGTGGGATAATTCCAACTATAGTCTGTAGTCAGCTACGTCAGCGCGTCCTGAAGTGAATCCTCTTCATCGCTCAAATAATCTCGAGGAACACTGTTACACACAGAACTCACAACATCTCCACCAGTCACCTCCTTCGCATATTTTGGATGATCCGAGAAGCTATCGAAATAAGTAGGCATCAGAGACAGAAATGGGGGATGGTTTCTGCCACCTGCGTGGAAAGCGTATGCTAGTGCGAAGGAGCTGACCGATGGAGATTTAGTGACTTCTGTGTGTTCTCGAGACAGGGTACTCGTACGTCTTCTGGTTTACTCAAATTCTGATATGCAGTTTCAAAGAGAAGCTAAAATCACCATCGCTACCGAAGATTTAAAAACCCTCGTGATGACGACACTTATTCTTTGCTAAGACGTAAATGCAAAAGATTAATTGCCTCTAATTATGCTTATTTCACATCATCAGTTGAATCTTCATTAGATAATAATATTAAACTATTTTGGAAATATGTGAACAGTCGTAAAACAGTCATTACATTCCGCAATCAATAATCTAAAGGAATTTGATGTCTTCTGATCGTTAAGGAATATGCAAACTTTTCTGTAACTACTTTTCTGTTTATGAGGAAGCTTCCAGTTTTCCGACTGTGAATAATTTTGACAACGTAGTATACAAACCTAATCACTTCTTAGGCAGTGCCAGAATTTGTCAATACTGTATTATAAAGAAAATATAAAAATGGATACTAACAAAGGCGTAAGTCTTGACGGTACCTGATCAAAAGATGTGCTAAAGCCCTCAACGCTCCTTTGACAATCTTAATTAATAGGTCACTTCAGTACGGTATTTTCCTTCCGAGTGGAAAGCAGCTCGTATTATTCCCATATTTAAGCCTGGTAATAAATCACAATGTAAGAACTATCACGCTATAAGTATTCTTTCGTGTACCCAGACACGAAAGAATACTCTAGGAAGTTATTCGAGTTGCTGGGCAACAACTCTTTGTACTGCCATGTTGAACCACTTTTATCCCCTCGTCAACATGGTTTTATAAGGAACAGATTTACTACCTCAAACTTGCTCGAATACAAGAACTATTTGTGTAGCCCCTTTGCAAAGACATCTCAGGCTCATAGTGGTATACACTATGAACCTGTGATGTCATATGTCTGAATGAGCAGATATTTTCTCGTCACCCTCGGATCTTCAAATTCGGATGGACTCACTGGTGGCGGAAGAGTCTATTTGATATAGTAGTTTCATGGACATCCGGAATTCTCTCACGAGTATTTGATGGATTAGCTTCTAGAAGCTTTACTTTTTCAACTCGGAATCGTATTTTGACCGTGTTTTATTATTTCGCATCCTTCTTGGGCCTGATTGCAAGAGCCATGTTCCTAGAGATTCTCCATTTGCTGTCCAACGTGGATGATTAAAAAAATGTTTCATGAGGTGTAGTGTTAGTACCCGTGCATAGTAATGAACGGATGGAGCGGAGAGCGGGTGATAAGACATGCTCCCAGCAAGTTGTGTCAAGGTCTCAAACAGAACTTTACTGTTTTCCATAAGGTTTCATTAAGACGCACTTCTTGTCCATTTCCTTGTGGATTATATGGCGTGGTCCGATTACATGTTACCCCATTCGATACTACGTAGCACCGTAATTCATTAGACATAAAGGCAAATCCACGATTTAAATGTATGTAGTGTGGGGTACCATATGTGAAGAATAAATCCTTTAAGATTTTATAATGGTTCCTGCAGACAGGTCTTTGCATGGATAAACAAAGGGGAATCTTGAATATTCATCTATAATGGTCAAGATGTACCAATTCTAAATATTAGTAGGCAAGGGTCCTTTAAAACCAATCTTGAATTTCTCAAATAGTGCAGTTGGTTTTTAAGAATTCGCAAATTTGCAAACTCTGACAGCTATGTCGGTAACCTTGGTTGTTCTACGGATTCCCTCATTTCTGATTCTATCACGTAGTGAAACACCGAGCATAGCTCTCTCCATTGCACGCTGCGCAACTCTAAGCTTGTCTATGAGACCAATAGTTAGCGACCACATCTCAGTGCCGTATGTCATCACTGGCAACACGTACTGATTATAAACTTTCATATTGAGGCTCTGCGGTATCTGCGACGAGAAGATATGGCGTAATTTCCCGAACACTGTCACATCCGGGTTGACCTCTTTGTCGAAGTTGAATCTACCCAGTTGGATCGTCTGACCTAAGTAGAAATAGTGATCAATAACTTCAATAATATCGTTCCCAACATAAACCAGCATAGGTATGACATGGGAATTTGACATGATGTTCGTCTTACCTATGTTCATTTTAAGACCCACCTGTTTGGAAACAATATTGAAGTCACTGAGCATTGTGCTTAGGTCTTCCAGGGTTTCTGCCATGATGACTATATCATCAGCAAATCGAAGGTGAGTAATGTGTTCGCCATTGATGTTAACACCATATCCATTCCAGTTCAGGAGCTTGAATATATCTTCTGGTGCAGAGGTGAACAGTTTCGAAGAAATAACGTCTCCCTGTCTCACCCCTTTTTGCAACTGGATAGAATTCGTGCTCCGATCCTGAAGATGGATAGTCATGGTCGCCTTGCTGTACAAACACTTCAACACTTCGATGTACCGGTAGTCAATCTGGCATCGCTGCAATGACTGTAGCACTGCCCAGGTCTAAAGCCTGTCCGGAATCCAGCTTGTTCGGGAGGCTGAGAGTCGTCAAACTTACGAGCGAGACGGTTTGTAACTACTCTCGAAAACAGCTTATAGACGTGGCTCAGCAGCGAAATGGGCTTATAATTCGTCAAGAGAGTGTTATCACCTTTCTTAAAGAACAACACCACTACGCTCCTATACCACGCCCTTGGCGTAGTACCCTCGAGGATGACGGACTTAAACAGCTTCTGAAGGACTTTAAGTACCGGTGTTCCACCCGCTTTCAGTAGCTCTGTTGTGTTTCCATCCTCCCTTAGTGCCTTGTTGCTCTTAAGCTGTTTGAGAGACATTCTGATCTCGTAGGCTGACTTCCGGGATATTTTCGGTATAATGTCGGGTCAAACGGGCTCTTGTATCGCTAGTCGTGCTAGGAGGACTACGTGATGAGGTGTATAAGCTCATTCAAAATCTCTGGCTTTGACGAGAGGATGCTGCCACTGTCCGTCTTCAGCTTCGTCAACAGGCTTTGCCCAATAGACAGATCTCTTGCAAACACTTTAGAGCCCTTGTTCCACTCTATTGCGTTCTTAATACAAATAGTATTATAGGAACGCAAATCGTGTCGCATCGACTTGGAGATCTGTTTATTAAGCAAGCTGTAACTCGACATATCCACTGAAGACTGCAGCCTCATCTCGCCTCGTTCTGCCATAAGTTTGAGTGTATGCACAGAGAGTTTCTGTGTTCTATTTTTGCAGTGGGTCTTAAAGAACTCCGACCCGACCGCGTGAATAATTTCCACCAGCCCGTTATTTAGTTCGTCCACTGATACAGTGACCAGTGCGATACGCATTCGGTAAGGATTTGGAAGCGCTTTTGGAATTCCCTATAATACCCCAGCGCAACTTACTTCTTGTTCCAGCTCTATCAACTTCTCATCGGTCCTCAAGGTGCGTGCGTTATAAGTTGCCAGGTCCAGATATCGTGGGGGATGGTAGCTGGGTCTCTGCCGGAGATTCCTAGCACCCTCTGCTCCGCCGCTACCGTGGCTGCTACCGGTACCAGGAATAACGGAGCCGCCGGGGACTGGGGGCCGTTATTTCGGTGTGTCTATCATATTGGGGGGTGGGGGTTGTTCAATTTTATAATATTGTTACTCTCTCTGTGTAACCGAAACTTAACTTTGTAATACCGTTTGAACTAGGACTAATATTAACAAAGGGATAAGGTTGTACGGTTTTTTTTAATTGTTGTGATACTGCCTTTAAATTGTCTTCTATTCTATTTTAATTCTATTTTCAAAATTAGGACATTTATAGATGTTTTGACAAAAACATCACTTACCAATTTGTCGTCGTCTAGTTATTATCTTCTATCTTTCAACTTATCATCAGGCCTCTAATATATTGTATTCTATTGGCCTCTAATAATAAATTGTTTTAAAGCCTCAAAATATTATAAAATAATTTGTGAATTAATGTTATTGCAGGACCGAAAGTACCTAGTGTAAAAAAACAAATTTAGTTCAGCCGTCAGATAGTGTGGTCGACCATTTCATGAAATGGAAAAGATCCATTGCTCACGTCATGATATAGTATGACTAGATCAAGCGTTTGAAGATATACAGTACAGCAACGCATGGCTACTTTATGATATGGTCTAACTAAACATTAGGTAGCGCTGCTGTTGAGCATGACACTGTTAACCATAACACAGAGTCGGTGTAACGGTGGATAATGTAACTATTTTAACATATGATTACTAATGTTTAGTTAGAACCTATTTGTTTGAACACTTGTTAGACCTTTGATATCATGGAAACCCTCCAATAATGATATGACCAAACGTGGATTGACATACCTATCAAAAAAAGTTGACGTTTTAGCTGGCCATATCATGAAATAGAACCATGTCGTGAAATGGTCGGCTACATCATCAAGTGATCAATTCTACGACATGGCTAAGACATCAGACGGATTGAGATAACAAATACCTACTCCAGTTCCAAAGCATCCATAAGTGAAAACCGCATCGCAATCGGTCCAGGAATTTTTACGTGGTGCGCGAACAAAGAACAGTTTGTTTGATCGCGCCACTTTTTAAAACGTTATAAATCCTTGTTCGTTCTGCACTCCCCTTGAAAAAAGACCACCGGATGTGTTCAAACTATAGATGGAATACGAGTATAAAAACAAAATTAAAAAATATGTATTTTTTATAGTAAAAGTCATTTGTTTCCAAAACTAACGCAATTTCCAAGGTTTTTTCGAATCAAGCAGCTGTAGTTAACTAAATAATTATATACATTATTTTCATTTATACATATTGATAATTTCAATGGCTTTCTAGAACAGACACTCAAAACAATATAATCTTAAGATATAATTATTTAATTATAATTTATTTATTCTATAGCACACAAACACAATGTACAAGGAGGACTTAATGCTAAGTAGAATTTTCTACCAGTCAACCTGGAAGTGCAAGATAAATGGTAGCGGTGCAGTAAAAAATTACGTAAAGTGATTAGAAATAGGTAGCTATAAACTAAAATTGAAAGAATAAATAAAACAATCTATATAATACATACTGGTTTACACTAATATCTACAACATTATATAACAGTGAAAACGTTTGTATGATTGTTTGTTTGGGGATTTTTAACGCTGATGATAAGCAAAATTATTAATGAATTTGATGAAATTTGAAATAGAGATAGCTTATACCCTGGAATAACACATGGGATACTTATTGTCCCAGAAAATAGTAAATTTCTGGGAAATGAAACTAGAAAATGTCGATTACTCGCTGTAATAATAAAAACGAGAATATAATAAGTCTGACAAAAATCATCAAGAGCTTTGGTGCCAAATAGAATACAATACATTGGTGCTATACTTTTGCATTGGTTTTTAATATCCTAGAAGAACATAAGATACTTATTTCGCGATAGACTGTAGTCCGCGAGGACGAAGTCGCTAGCGAAAGCTAGTACAAGTAATAATATTTTTTTTGTAAAGAATCCATACTACATCTAGGACCAAAAAATTAAGGAAAGGTTGAAATTATGAATGATGAACCTTTTCGACATAAAAGTTGCGAACTTGGTGCTTGAACATTCAGCAGGAAGAGACGTAATTAGAGCATGGGTTCAATCCGGATATCTGCAGGTTACCGCTAACCCGTGGACATCACGCGTTTTAGGCGCGCGTAAGTTTTAACCCGTAAAGGTTTAAGAATAGACTTTAGCAGCGCGGATGGCATACTTGATTGGACCAAAGAGTATAACCTAGTAATACCGGTATATCTATATGTACTTATAATATAACATTAGGTACGAAAAAGTCTGTACAAAGAAGATAATAAAAAAATATGTATATGGTACTTAAAATAAGTTAATGAACAATAAAAAGGTGTCACATTAAAAAAAACGGTCTGTCTGTTTGTCTGTATGTTTGTTTAATTGTTTTTTCATGCATCACGTAAAAACTACTGGACCGATTGCGATACTGTTGGATAGCTTACGGTTTGGCTTAAAAACTGGTTTACTTGATATCTCAATCCGATGAGTAGAAGCAGAGCAATAGATAAACACTTTATGACGGCTGAAGGAATTTTGATCAAATGTTGGTATGGGTAATGGTATTATGGTCTTGGAATAATACATAGAGTACTTTTAACCTAGAGATATGACCACGCGTGTGAAGCTGCCGCTACAGATAGTATATATATGTATATCAGGATTGGACTACTAAGTCCAATCTTCTTGACCTGCCTTTGGATCCGCAAAAAAAAAATGTCACACCTTCGACAACTTATCCACTCCGTTTAAATGACATACATTTGTAAATATTTTCATTTTATATTTCTGATTCTGCCGGTCTGTTTTTTTTTCTTTGGTCATGCTTGCGTGCTTCTCTCCATCAGCGGTCCTCCTAGCATATCACCTACCCTGCCCTGACAAAATAGTCCTTACATATTTCTGTGTGTATGGATGTTTAAATTACTCTAAAAATCACAAAATATATATATCGGTATCTTTACTTTAACATCTGACACCGAAAGGAATAAACTCAAATAATCTAGGTATCGAGGAGTTATATTGTCCTGCGCAGGTTTGCCCGTGTGATCATTTTTCTGGGGGAAAAGTAGCTAATTCCAGGACCAAAAGTAAAATTTTCTAAATTTCGTTAACGTTTGTCAGCTTAAGCTGGCAAATATTTTTTCATCGATTGATCGACTCATCGGATTATGATACAAAGTGGGTAGTTACATTATTTTTAAAGTCAAAACCTTAGTTTTCCATTATCCAACAATGAAAACCGCATTTTAATCGGTTCAGTAGTTTTTTCGTCATGCGCGATCACACAGACACTATTTAAAAAAATTGTTCAGTAGCATATTTTAAATCGCCTAGACAATTTTTTTTCATGATCTTCTTTGTATATACCTTTTGTGTTTTATTGTAAGTACTAGCTGTGCCCGCGTGGTCAGTCCTTAGATTTAAAAGTAACCTACGTGTTATTCGAGGACCAAAAGTAGACACCTATAAAATACCAAAATTCTTTCAGCCGTCGGACAGTATTCTATCAATTGCTTGGCTTGTAAAGTACACCAGTTTTTTGTCAAACCATAAGCTATCTAAGAGTGAAAACCGCATTGCCTTCCTTTTTGTAGCCGGGTAAAAACCTGCCCCGCCAGTAGCAACCCTCGGTCTCCGACTGACAATCAAACTCGAAAACCATGCTTAGATACACTACTGTCCGTAAGGACTATATATGTACTGTGCCACTGTGCTTGCCCTCTTGCCCTGCCACAGAATAAATAATAGTACAAGGTCCTGCTGATGTGAGAAGTTGTACAGATAAGAAATAATAACAGTCAATAATTTTAATTGAATTGGTATATTGCGTCGAAAGAGTTATAAATGATCAATATCCAATGATATAACAAACGCGCGATCGTCTGTATATATTTATCTGCTTGTTTTCAAACAAAACTTGACGGTTTACTTCAGGAAATTAGAGAAGCCTTTAAAATATCAAAGAAAATGTTAAAATAACGCAAAAAAATGTAAATGCTTACAAATGTTGAGGCAAAACATTTATAGAAACGCGTGAATTCGATCCATGGGCTACTGGGTTACAAGGCCGACATGCTTCCGCTGCGCCACTCTGCTTCGTGGCAGGAACGCCGAATTTACGGTGCCCTTTTATAAATGGATGTACTATTTTATAAACTTTAGACTCCTATCCCGCAGGAATCCTATATTTTTTCGGGATAAAAGTAAACTTGATTTTAACACATAATATAAACTTTGACTGTGCCAAGTTACATCAATATCCGTCTAGTAGTTTCTGCGTGGTATGTGTTCTTTTAAATAACTTTTTCGGGATAAAAAGTATTCTAAATGTTAATCCATAACATAAGCTATGATATCCTTTTAGTTACAGTTTTATTGTAGTACTAGCTGTACCCGCGGCCACAGAATAAATAATAGTACAAGTACAGAAGGCTAACTGAGTAAAGTCATTTAAATAAATAGCGACTCTCGCTACAACGCCTTGCTACGCCTCGCTACAATTGGACCTTTATAACAGTACCATGACTGACAGACAAAGTACAGCCTAAACAGATAGTCCAAGAGATTTGAAATTAGTAGGAAATATTCTCAAAGTGCACTAACGCATTTCTTGAAATTTCCTCCCTGAGCACAGAATAAATAATAGTACAAGTACAGAAGGCTAACTGAGTAAAGTCATTTAAATAAATAGCGACTCTCGCTACAACGCTATAAAGTGCAATTTAACTCTTACGGCGCTGCGAACCTTCAATTATATTTACCTAGAAGTCGCTCGCCCACTGCGTGCAGGCTAGAATGCACCGTATCACATATACTCTCATATACTCTCTATTCTTTATACAGTTTTGTTTAATCCCTCCTCCCCGCGATATCTTATGGAACGTTTTAATTTCATGTCTGATTCTAACAAGTTGTCACTCAGGTCATCAGAAAATTTAGCTTTGATGATCCCTCTACATAGAAGCTCTTTTTATGGCAGTTCATTTACCATCCAAGCAGTTCGCCTATGGAACGCTCTGCCAGTTACTATAAGGCGAGCCCAGTCACTCCCTGTTTTTAAACTTCAAGTAAAGAAGTTTTATCTCTCTAATTAATATCACTTCTTGCTATTTTGTTGTTATTCTGTTGTGGTTTCACTGTATATTATTTTTATTATGTTTGTATATATTTTGTAAATGTATATGTAGTAAATGTAATTTATTATAATGTATATACTATGTATATGGATATATATTTATGTATATATATATATATATATATATATATATATACTGTACTATATATTTACATTTTTATGTGTAGGTATATTGGAATATATGTGTATATATGTTTATTCATTGTATTCAGTTTTTATTATTTATTTATTATATTATAATGCGCCACCGTCTTTGCCGTATATTAATTCCTTTCCATCCAAAGGTTGTCTGGAAGAGATCGCTTTTTAGCGATAAGACCGCCCATTGTCCCATATATTTTGTATAAATGTTTTAGTTATTATTGTATTTTTGTTCTATGTGGTGTACAATAAAGAGTTATCTATCTATCTATCTATCTATCTATCACAACGCGCGAAAACTTCCATTGCTCGAACCGTTTCAGAATCGCTCTGTCCCTTTTTCGCTCGGTAGAGTTGTATTAAGATATGACTAGGTCCTTGTACTACTAATTATTCTGTGATATGTTATGACTTAGATATTGTAACAGAATAAATAAGTAATAATGTATTATGTTATTACTTATTATTATAAATTAAAATAGTTCTATTACATACAATGACATTCTTATCAGAATAGACCGACTACCTCATTTTTACTACCTACCTATCCCGTTTTCAGAACGCCGATAAGTTTAGTGAGATACCTACCTACGTGTCGTTGGTTGATTATGATTATATCCTATAGGTATTGCACTTTGATGAATAAAGGTGCCTGTCTGAATTCCATGCTTTTTAATGAGTGAAAAATAAATTGCTACCTACGTAATAAAAGGTATTAAAAGTAGGTAGGTATTATACGAGACCTGTCATCCATCACTGGTTCATGAAGACTTGCCACGACTTGCCGAATCTGGGCGCGCGGTGATTGTGACCGTACGACGTGTAGCAACGCGACGCGCGGCTATTATAGTTCGGGAGCAGAGGAGCGATTTTGGCAGTGAAACATAAATGTAAGTAGGTACTTACCTAGTGTTAGATTAGAAAACAATTACTGTATCCAGATTGAATGTCTATGAAATAATAATAAATGAACAATAAATAATAAAGTATGTGTATATTATAGTAATAGCACAAAATAGATAATAGGATTAGGTACAGGATATTTTTATAATTATTACTTACTAATGTTTAACTTTTATATATTTTTTGATATCCTTTTTCCCGTCTTTAAATTTTCGATTATTGAATCTTAGATCATGGACTGTAACCGAATGAACAATTTTAAAAGGTAATTTAAAGGAAAACAGGCACACGGTGGAACTGAACCCATTTTAAGGCCCTTTTTTAGCGATGAATCTTTAAAATGTTCCGAGCATACTGAATAACTGTGGGGTTTCAAATTCTCTTTGATTAATAAATCTTCTCTATCAAGTAATTGAGGACAAAAGGACATTTCTTGGCGTCCTTATATAGTTAGCCCAAGAACCGACAGTATGAATTTACTTCGACATTTTTATGAACTTAAAATAGCATTATTATGATTACCAGTACTACTAGTAATACTTTCTATTATAATCACTAGAAGTCGAGAATGGTCAACAATTGAAAATCCAGCTTAAAGCAGGTTAAGCACTGTAAAGAAATTTTGAGGTTTGCTGCAAAAAATAAGTAGTAGTTATCTACCTAGTAAACAAGAATAGCTCATAGCACTTCATAATAATTTTACGTCAGCTCTCAGACTATATCATTCGTTTGATTTATTTCATGATAGGTAAATTCCTAATTAGTTGTAGGCTACTTACTAAGTCAGCACAGTAATTCATCTTCCGATCAACAATACCTACTATAATCAATTATACAATTACGTTGATCGATTTAATAAACGACTTTATTTCTGCGCGGAAAACCCTTAAATATGCGTAGCTTCGGTATGGAACACAAATGAAATAACATAAAACTATAGGAACCTACGTAATAAAAAAAAAACAATATCTAACTACATAACTAGGACATAACTATTCAAACAGCCGAATGCTATGCAGTGCTTTCTAGCTTTCTTCTTGGTACTCATAATTAAAACACGAATAAAGTTTGTTAATAACTTTACGTAAGTAGGTGCTCTATCGCTAAGTACAAGGCGCTCGACTCATCGAGCGCACGCTTGACACTCGACTGAACGGACCCGAATATTGGGTCCTTGAATTTATTTGTACTTGTTGCGGAGTGCGACCGCCCTGCCGCGGCTATGCACGCGTTGTTATTTCTCCGTCTTGGTTAAAAGTACTCATATATGCTACTCCAAGACTAAAATACCAATATCAAAAGATATGATCAGCCGTCAAAAAGTTTTTATCGATTACTCGACTTCTACTCATCGGATTCAGATATCAAGTACACAAGTTTTTAAGTCAAACCCTAAGATATCCAACTCTGGAAACCGCATCGCAATCGGTTCAGTAATTTATACGTGATGTGCGAACAAACATACAGACAAACAGGTAAACACGAATTTTAAAAATGTTATATTCTTGTTCAGTCAGCTTATTTTAAGTACCCTAGACCATTTTTTTATTATCTATTTTGTACAGACTTTTTCGTTCTAAACATCCTGGGGCAGGGTTCTCGGAAGGGTCGAAGCTATCACATACAAAACTTCACAAACTAAAGTAAACCTTCAAGTTTAAAGTTACTAAATGTTCTAGTTTAAAATTTATTCAAATTCAAATGCAATGTTTGAAATGCGCATGTTTGCAAAAAGATGGCTAGCACGACGTCGGACGTACAACGCAATACAAGCCCTGAGCTTACCAGACAAACTTCTACCGTAGTAGACCTTCGCTTGCCGTGCGACATGTCAACAATTCAAAGACAAAAGATATGCTTATACACGGCACTCAACATGTAAACAAAATTTATGAGCTACCTACGTCGAAAAGCTATTAGTTCACATAATCAGCAGTGATTAATATAACAAGTCATTCAGAATATGTATTACATAACTAGCTGTGCCGGCGGCTTCGCTCGCGTGTTATGTTTATTTAAAAGTAACTCATACTTGGTATTCCAGGACCAAAAGTACCTATAAAGTAGCCCTTTATGCGTGATGGCTTGAGAACCTATCTGTGTTAACAACCTTTAGTGGCGACCCGTCATAGCCGTGATAGGTTAGAAGACGAAGGCGGGAGCGAAGCGTAGCGAGCAGTTGGTTGTGGTCATCGCAAGCTGCAGAAGGAGTCTCGGCTCTGGAATGGTGGAGTACGTCTTAGTGCCATTATAGTTAGTCGTCAATACACTTATCGCTATATGTTACTTTGCTATTTCGTAGGCATCAGACTAAAATTGCTATTGTGAAATACAAAGTGACTTTATTAAGCTCGCTTCGCTCTCGCCTTCGTCTTTGAACTTATCACGGCCATGTCGGGTCACCACTGAAAGTTGTTGACAGAAATCTATCAGTGTTGCGGTAGCGTTGTGTGCAGGTATATTTTCGAAATACGCCACGCGAAATCCTAAATTTGAAGATATACCCGATGTCAGCTCGGCCAGTGACGTCATAAATGTTGGTTAAAGGTATACTTTCGAAGAATATATTTTCGCTTTCTGGCATTGAAAACATACCTGACGCCAAGACGGTCTCTGTGTTATAAAATACGCGCGGGTGGTCGTCTGTAAATGTTTATCGTCTTGTTTTCAAACAAAACTTAACGTTTCACTTCTGGAAATTTCAGCATCTTTAAAAACATCAAGGAAAAAGTAAAAATAACGCATAAAATATGTAAAATCTTTTAATTATGGAGCAAAATATTTCTAGAAGTGCGTGGTTTCGAGCCACGGACGTCTGGATTACGTTTATATGGATGTAACCTAACCACTGCGCCAATCTGCTTCGTGGATGAATGCTTATAAGTATGGAACGAAAAGTTTCTAGAAGCACGAGATTTTGATCTCTTGACCTCTGGGTTATATACCTAAGCACGCTTCCATTGCGCTACTCAGCTTCGTGGACGGCAGGGCAAAAATACAGTACCTTTTTATAAATACTTTCAATTCAACATAGCGTTTGACCCCTGTGCCGCAGGAACCCTTATATTTTTCGTTTCTTAATTTTAACACATAATATAATAAATAGTTGACTGTGTCAAGTTACATCAAAATCCGATTGGTAGTTTCAGCATGATGCGTGTTTAAAGAGACTGACAGACAGACAGAGACAAAATTAAAAGATTAAACGTTTTGCCCTCCATATCGATTTTAAAGTTTATCTCAAGTTTAATTTTCAAAAATATTTTGTATTCAGATTTAGCCCAGTTACAGTTTTATTATACGAGTAGTATAAAAAGATAAAACTAGAGACTGTGATGGTTATTTTTGAATTGTATTTAAACTGTTAAATAAATGAGTTATTATAAATTGAAGTTTTCCTTCTTATTTATGCTCATAAATATGATATACAATTTTGCAAGTTATTAAGTTAAGTTAATTAATTAAGCAAGTTGCAAGTTATTATGACGTAAGCTGTGTTCTGATACATCTGGTGGAGATAGCTCCACCAGATGTATCAGAATCAAATACTTTATAATTTGTGAATTGAATGAGCAAAGATTAACAATAATATAACATATGAACGAGTCAAATGTATGAGTGACAGGTTTAGTGAAGGCGATAGAATTATTTTGAATTTGAGAATGGAAGTATGGAATATGTGCGTGGACAGTGCTCAGTGATCAACTATGAATGAGGTTGTAATGTTGATGGAAAAGATGACTTCGACACAATATTCGACTGTTTATCCGTTATCTAGTGCCCATAGCACAGGGTATCCTAGTTTGGGGCTAGGTAATTGGTGTGGAAATGTCCCGAATATATTTATTTATTTATATTATTATATTAATACTCCGCTCGAAAAAAAAATATATTTCAATCGGATATGATTAAAATAAGAATTTATTTATTCTTCACTTAGCCATGATCTTCTTCTAGATTTGTTCGTCGTTGACGATGTTGTTCACAGTCACTTTAACTTTTACTTTCAGCTTATTGACGAGCTCTGATTCTGATCCGGATGGTTGGTCTGCATTGGATTTTGAGTTGTCAGATTCTTTTACTTTCAGGTTATTGATGAGCTCTGATGCTAATCCGGATGGTGGATCTGCATTGGATTCTGAGCTGTCTGATTCATTGGAATTCTCATCGTTGTCATCGTTGTCTTCACTGTCTGGTTCAGTTGCTTCAGAGGTCGGAGGCTTAAGTGTTTCAGCAGCGGCAGGTTCAGTTGCTTCAGTGGCTTCTTCTTCTTCATTAAGGTTCTCGAAATCGAGGCCCGTGACTTCTGTCAGCCAGCCATGGAAAGGCCCGGGTCGCATGAAAGCTGAAATTAGTAAAATTATTTGATGAATTTTCTGCAATCAACTAAAATTATGCATTTTACCCTCTGACTTATAAAAAATAATCAAAATATACCACAGGACTTAGTTAATATTGCATAATGTACTGCATCTTATAAATAATCTTTCATTTCTTTCATCTGATTAACCTTTGAAGTATAAATATAAATGGTAAAACATGATCACCTGTGGGAACGCTGTTGCATGGTGAGAACCAGAAGGCGCTCATACCCACAAGCACCGGCTCTCCATCACGGCCTAGAAGCACCAATGGACCACCCTTGTCACCCTGTAAACAGTACAATAATCTATACCTACCTATAAAACAGTATTGTGAAATACTGACTGGCAGATAACGCACAGCCACAGAAGAAATAATAGTACTCACGTAGCACAGCCTAAGCCGGTGTACTCTAGGTCCTAGAGGCTTGAAATTTTGAGGAAATATTCCTTTAGTCTTTAGTACCCTACCCTACCCTACCCACCCTAGTAATGTTAGACTCATACTAACATCGAAATTCATGTGAATAGTTTATAACGATTTAATGGGATTGATTCTCTTACATTACATCTTCTCAATCAGCCATGCTTTAATTTTAGTTTTTAAGGGTGCTAAGCTAGGTGCATCTTTGATTTGATTTGGCAGGCAGTAAATAGTCGATACCCGGACCGTGAGCCTGTTTGAGTCGGCAAGCCTTTGAGCAACCGATGCAAGCTTACCCGAACCGCTCGTGTTGTGTTGTGGACGTGTGTTTTGGTTTTCTTCGTGCGCCCAAAATGTTGTGAGGTTTTGCCTCACATACAATGCAACCTGAATGATGCTGATGATCTACCCATTCAGAAAAGAAAAGAAAACGGAAAAAAACGAGTGAACCTTACATTACGTTAGACATTAGTACCTTACAGTCGCATTTGATGTGTAACATCTGTTAACATGTGTAGCATCTAATACTGTTACACTTTTCATGAAATCACCCCCTTATATTGCGGGAAAACAAGAGGAAATAATATGGTAACACATTGTTAACAGTGTTACACTTTTCGCGGAATGACTCTCATAGATTGCAGGTAAGCGAGCGGAAAAACATATTACACATCAAAAATGTTTAATGTTTGTTTGTTTATGTTAAAGAAGAAAATGTTTTATGATACCCGTTATTATGTTTCATATATCAAGATAAACATAAACTTTCAAATATTATTATTCGATTAAAGCTTCGTTATGAATTATGAAGCACAACTTTTTGACAAACCGAAATATTTCACCTAAATTTGTGATCAACTGTATGTACGACAACAAATTTCTAAAAAGCTATGCGTTATCCCAAATACCGAAAACTTTCAAAGAGGTCAGCAGCTGAATTTTAACATCAATATCAACTCTTATCGTTAGGATGTTGACTTTTAGGACAATCTGTGTATGGCCCGCCCGACGCCGCGACGTGTCACTATTCACTTATATTTACTCCCGAACATAAGAGGGGATTCTTTCATTTATGTGTTGCCGAATTTTACCACAGAAATAACTAGAATATTATTGTGTACGCTATATGCTAGTGAGTAAGGCGGTTTAGCAAGGATTTTTATAAGAAGTCAGCTGAGTTGGTCTTTAGACATTAGTAACAGTAATCTTACAAGGCAAGTATATTGAGTGGTGTCATTGTATCCCCTCGTGCAGATGCTTGGGTCGTAGACAGTGGGCCCTCCATAGACCTGGCTGCATTCTCGGTTGGAGAGAGCTTGAAGGTACACCCAATGTAGGACATCGGGAGTGTTACCTGGGTAACATTAAGGATTGAAGTTTAAACGTTATTTATTTATTTATTTTATTGGAAGACCAACAACATTTAAATACAGACTAGTCAATTACTAATAACAGGATGCCATTTACAGGCCTTCACGGATAGTGACTCTATAGCTTATAAACTAACTAACGAGGAGAAAACAGAAACAGTCATCCGAGCTTCAAAACCTTGCGTGTTCATGGTAGGTAAAGGTAAAGGCAGTATAGGTGCCCCACTTTTCGAATCTTTCTTTCTTTGTGGTATAAGGTAGTGCTGAGCCCCAATTCTTGCTTCTACTACTTTTAAGAGGTAAAAGAGAAAAATTTGCGAAAATTGTTGATAATTGTCATTACAATTGTTTTAGTAGAATTGGGACCCAGGCCTCTGGTGTTGAGTTTGTCAGGCTACTTTGAGTGCCTCTGACATGGCTTAGCTACTGTTAAATCAATAAACTCCAAAGCACGGAGCGATGGAAAACCGTACATAACTTAGAAAAGTCATTGGTGCGGATACAGAGCCTAGGACTGAACTCTGTGTCGTTGGATTCTAAGTTATACTATTGAACCGTTAGGCTACCATCGCAGTTTTCGAATATTAATGTCTCATAAGAAGTATAAACGTTAGAAATGAGATATATGCCATGGAATTAGTATTGAGTTCCCTATACTGCGGGTGGATTAGTTTTCACGAGCTGACAAAATGGTCTACCCTCGTTCTGATTCTTTTATTACGCGCGACACCAGTACCATTGTTCACATTTTCGTTAGTAACTCGATGGCGACTTAGGGCAATTTAGGATTTAGTTTTGCGGAAGTAAGCTTCATAGTTTTTCTTCGTTCATTTTGAAACTGGATTTCCGCAAAGTAACGCTAAAAAACCTAAAGTCTATCAACTAAAAAAGCTAATTACCGTTGTGTTCGATATTGGCCCAGCCGCTGGCAATGAGCACCTCCCCAGCGTAGTCCCTAAATGCGTCGGCCGCGGATTGGATACGGATGGGCTGCAGCAGCTCTAGAAATATATATATGTGTAATGTAGGTAAATACGTACATACTTTAGAAGAACACATTCTGTTGTAGTGGCTAGAGTTAGTATTTTAGGTACTTAAAAACTATAATGCATCATCTCCTGTTTCATTTTGTCACAGTCTCCCAGACCTAGTCGTTCTATGCCAGAGCTAAGCGTAAGCTAGAGTTGAGGTATACCTACCTACTTTATGCAGTTAATGTTTATCATGAGCTCATGAGGTCATAACTCAATGAGGGACTTTTCAACATGATCAGACTAGGTGTTGGCTGCGACTTTAAAATCAAAATGTCTATTATTGTCAATATTCTTAATCTAGCTTCAGTTTTTTTCAGTGTAAAAAGTCAAAAAAATAGCCTGTCCTCCCTCATATATTTTCATCCTAAATGTCATCACGACCGGTTCAACCGTATAGTCGTGGAAAGTTAATAATCAGACAAAGCTACTTTCACATTTATAATAATAGTGGTTCTGTATGAGCTGTAGACCTCGCGCGTACAAACTTATTTGCAAACAATCTAGCGGTGCACAGTAGCGCCATCTAGTTACCTTATTGTAACACTAACATTAATAATCAAGGTGCTCCATCAATCCCTAATTCCCTACTAGGTAAAGGGCTGATTCCACTGGTAGAGGCCTAAAAGTTAGAAATTTACTGCATTTTGAGGTGCTATTCTGCTCATCACGCCGAAGATCCTCATCAAATCTTCACCAATTTTTTATGAGACTAACTTAAAGTTACTATCTTTCAAATAAAAAAAGAGCCATGGGAGGAAGTACAAAATCAAAAACCCCAGAAGAAAAAAAATACTGAAAATTCGTTAAACCTGTATACCAAGGTTCGTCTAGATCGGCTAAGAATTGCGACCTGTAGAGGAGAACAACGTGACAGACATCCGGACAGATATCCGGACATACGAAAGAATTCTTGCCAAAGCTGAAACTCGGTCAATTAGTGTGATGTGATAGTGATAGTGAGATTGTTCCTGGTCTCTACTCTTACAAGACTCATAATTTTATGAATGAGATTGTACAAACTGTGTAATACAGCGGGCTTCGTCTGTGGTCGTGAGAGCGTATCTAAGGGGGTGAATGGTTGGAGTGGTGCGTTCCTTAATTAGGACCCAAAAATTAAAAATTAACTGATTCCACGGCCAATTAGAGAGTTAAGCACCCAAGATATGCCAAGCTGCACGTACGCAACAGCCTCACGCACATGTTACGCCAATCGGCCGTCACATCGCAGCAGGACATCGTCACACTCACACGCGCACCCGCCGTTTGCTTTGCTTCACCCGTTTGTTTGGTGGAGCTTATTAGGATCATAGATAATTCAATGGTTAGGTTAGGTTAGGTTAGTGGATTTGGATCGTGTTGACTTACGCGGTACAGGCAAAGTATTTGTTTACAAATACTACTTTGTATGCTCTTTGGTTTCCCATGTGGCTTTAGTTACTAAATATACTCGCGTCTACGGTTACTTACATGGATGTAAACAAGATGGCGTAGTATCAAGTTAGCTCACGGTGGCATTTCATTCGCGCGTTAAAATACATTCTTTCTATATATTATGTCGTGGAAGTATCGTAGAATTGATCATTTTATGAAATGATCGATAATTTCAAGAAATGGTTAGCTAAAACTTTACATACATATTGGTTCTGTTCCGATGACATTGCATTTTTATGGTAAGCCTGGTATGGTGACCTGATCCAGTATTAGCTCCAGATAAGGATCTCTTCAACGGTTAAAAGCACAGACAAGAACGTGTGAGATTTATATACATATGTATAAATAATTATACGTACTGTTAAGATTATCAAAACCTAAGTTTTGCAATGTTAGTCTTCGGTTGGTCAGGTTTGTCGAATAGAAAATAAAACTTATCTGCACCTAGTAATAAAAGCAAGTTGCTTATCGTATAGCTGGTATCTGTAGTACCTAGTAGCTACAGCTACAGAATAAATAACCTAAGGAATATTTAATAAAAGCTTGAAAATTACTGAGCAGTTTAGTACCTACCTAATGTGTACTAAAAAAAGGGTATAATCTAAGGATTATTCATAGAAACAAGGAAATAGAATTGTTATATTTTTTATTGATTCGGAAATAGAATTGTTATATTTTTTATTGATTCTACCACCAGATTCGGAATACACCACCATAGAAGAACTGGCAAGAAACTACGGGGCGAATATATTTTTTCATCATCAGTTTTACAATTATCATTAACATAGATATCATACACTAAATACCTAACATACTAACAACCTCTATGTGATACTAGGTCATAATGACACTTTATTATCGTTTTACAATCACCATAGTTACACCAGGCACAAAATAAAAGCATTTACCATGAACAAAGTGATCCTAATCATTTCTAACACAGTCACATTGGTTATAATAACAAATATGGAAAAAACCATAGAACCGACAATATCTATTTGCAAAATACACAGTTATACACAGTAAATATGGGGCAAAGAAACAGAGTAGCAGAATAACAGTGTAGGTAATATTAATTGTACTTAACTTTTGGTGTCTTGTTGATGCAACGACGACAGAAAACGGACAGAGGGCTGCTCAGCCCAGAGGCTGCTTTTTTATAGAGATTCTACCCGCCAAAGTCACGTAGTCTTTGCACCAGCAGGAATGAGCCTGCAGATGGCGCCGAAGTGACGGAAATGTACATATTTTATTACATTGAAACTATTTAATAATTGTTAACTCGGTATTGTTTACAAATTGTTAATCATTTAAATAATTAAGACGTTTAAATACATATTTTTCAGAATGTTCACAAATATTTAAAGTCAGAACAGTATTCTATATTATTCTCATAAATTACATTTTTTTGCGGGAGAAGTTGTATTTTTACTACAATTATAGGTTTAAATGTACAGAGCTGATTAAGTAATAATACATTAATATTAATCGGGTAAGTACTTAGTTTTAAGCATTTCTATCAATATCGTAAGCTTACATGATTTTAAATCATTCTAATTTGAACGGAAATATAAATACAGATGTTTCAGAGTTATAATACAATGACTCAGTAATTGTACTTAAAATTAAAGGATAATTGTACTAAGCATTTTAAACACCATTATATAAATCTATAATTATCAATTGTAAACTATTACTTAATAAGTTGTGGAACAGATTCCAGATCAGTTTTTCTTCATAAACATAATTTGTTATTATCACAGATTATAAATTCGCCACAGATCTAAGAAATTACATAATTATTTACAAAAAGATTCAATCGGTAGTCACTTTTGTCTTGAAGTGCAATATTTTATAAATACATTATAATATAGTCAGTGGTGAGGTAATTCAGTGAGAATATTCATTACATTGTTAAATACGTAAAACGTAAGTACCAAGTTGTATTATCTCGTCCAGTACCACAACTAAATATCGTCAGCTCTTACATTGTTATAAAAATGACTGGTACTAGATAGATTACACATATCAATAAGTTATAACCTAACACGGCCATACTGACTGTGCTTCGTCCTCGAAGTACTTTATCGTTTTGTCATTAGATATAGATTTCATAGCCTTTCCATGAATATTGTAGATTAACTCATTAAGAATACATTTCATTGGCTTTTTTATAAATATTGTAAATACAGTTAACTTTTCTTTTTCTTTTTTCCACTATATCATTTGTTATAGTTTTTATTTAATAATTTTGTCAATATAATGTCATAGTTGTAAATTTATTGTGTCTCTTTTCAGCAGTAAATTTAGTATAAAATTGTTTTTTTTTTAATTAACTGTCACTCTATTGCTACTTGCATAGACATGGAAGTTCATCAACCGCTGCTATTGACTTTTGAACTTGCACCAAACAAGTAACCGACCAGCGGATAGAGATTAATAAAATATTTAATTTTTTCCTCTATTGCTACTTGCATAGACATAAGTCCGTCAACCGCTGCTACTAACTTTGAACTTACACCAAACAAGTAACCGACCAGCGGATAGAGATACTCTATTGCTACTTGCATAGACATGTTGGTTGTTTCAACCGCTGCAATTGACCTTAGACCAACACCAAACAATTAAGTGCCCAGCGTATCAAAATTGTCATAGTCACTGACACAGTCACAAGTCATAGTCATTCATTGAGTTTGGTATCCAGGTCAAATTAAGCCTTGTAAATAATAATAATTTCTATTACAATAACTTCTATTACATATTTTTAACTTAAAATACCAAACCTCTTAGAGCATAGCGATAACGAGGGTTCTTTTAATGTTTTTACCAGTAAACTACTGCTTAAATCGAAGAAAGCGTTTTATCATTATATTTTGAAGTTTCAAACAATAGTTTAGATATGATTAATTCTAATTATCAAACGTTGCAAGATTTTATTAAACATTGGTGTAACCGACTTTAACCCGCTTTGCCAATCTTGACATTTTACATATAATACTTGGATCAACTATTGTAATAATTGTGTATCTCAGTTAATTTACCGAGTAATTAATGGTATTTTACGACATGGAAAATTCACCGATAAACAATTTAGAATTTATTTAACATAAAATTATTCAAAGAGGAAATTAAATCTTTGTATATATTCATCAATCACAAAAAGGATTTAACAAATACTGCTTAAGGCCCAAATGTCCCTTTTGTCTTTAATCATAAAAGGTTATATAATGAAAAGGTCCACCAATTGACTCTTTTAGATTCATTATTTTATTAGAAGTACTTATATTATTTTATGATCAATTTATTGTTATTAAGACCTTCAATAATCCTATATCAAATAAAATCATAATAATGATATATAGGAAAGAGCAAAAATATCATAGGGAAGAAACAAAGTTAAATTCATAATTCTTTAAGGGCGTTAAAAACAATGGCCTAAATATCCAACTCAAAAATAATTATTTATCTTCAACAAAGACCTCTAACAAGCAAAATAAATTGAAAATGTTATTAATATTATAGACCGCCAAATTAAGTAATGTAATGACTTTACATGATCGATAATTTCATAAAAGTACGTAACCATTTATTTTTGGATGATTATCACAAAGATAAATAAAAGTTTGCTTGTTGTTTAGAAGTTTTTACCAGCTGAATGAGTATTTAGCTAACTAGTTTCATAGCAATTTATTTTAACTGAAAGGATTTTTTTTTGATACTATATTTTCATCTACTTAGGTTACTGTACGCCTGAAATGAGCAAAACCGCCTACACTACTACTACTACTACCATAATTATAAATAATACCTTACATACACAATGTACACATGTACGTTATTCGTAGTTGTGTACATCACGTACAAAATCTACTCGTATACTAACATTATACAGAGGCAATGTATTTTTATTGCTGTATGTTTGTTACGATTAACAGGAAGCTGTACAAGTTTTCGTGTGGTAACGAGAAAACTCAGGGCGGAGCCACAGGGCAGAGCCGTTAGTAAATAATAATGCAGATTTAGATTTCAATACCAGGTAAGCCAAGTGCCAACATTTGCTCGAAGTATGTACTGAGCTTTTATATACAAGCTAAGGTGTATTCTAGATTTCAAAACCAGGAAAGCTAGAAGCTATGATATGTTTGTAATATTATGTAGCTTTTATCTACAGGCCAAGGTATTAATGCATTTCATTTACTCAAATAAAATAAAAACGCCGAAACGAACCATAACCGAAATAGGGTTATATTTTCGTATTTTCTAAAAATATAAATATTATAGAGTATTCACTTCACTAGTACAGTTTATCTTCGCTAATTTACTCACTTTAATTTTCATGAACACTAATATTTTATAGAATAAAGATTTGATTTCTTGTATGTTTGTTATGGATAATCTAAAAAAATACTGTATCGTTTTCTAAAATTCTTTCACCTAAAGAAATATACATTATCAGCGACTAATCATGAGCAGAATATTATTCTTCAAAAATTGAGATCCTGTATTCGCTGTAAGTAACGGAATTACGTTTCCGTGGAAACGGAATAATAACAAGTCTGAAAAGTACGTGAGTAATAATGCAGATGTCTATGGTCAAAAAGCATCACGAAAGTTGCTGCCAAATATTTTGAATCTTGCTTACTTATGTTTGTTTTTCTTTTAGACGTTACTACGGGTATAAAAACGTTAAAAGTATGAAAAATTTCGCGGTGTGAGCGATACCCGCGTGAAACCAGGGCGAGGCACTAGTAATGGCAATAAAATAAGTCAATTACAAGTTAACAAGTAAACTTAACCTTTCACCAGAATCATTAGCGAGTAATACTTTAAAGGAGGCAAAACTTGCGAGTGTCTCAGTGAGTTATTTAGTTGAATGAGCAGAATTATTTTTATATCTAACGGTCTTCATGAGATTATGTTCAACGTTCGAAGCTATACGCTTGGCAATTCAGTCTAAGTTTATTAGCATATTTGAACTTTACTCATCAATCGCTGTGCTCCAAGGATCAAATTTATGATTACATGAGTCAGTCTATTTGGATTGGACATAGGTACATAATAGCTTGGAAAAGTATCTTTCACTATAATAGAACAAATTTTCAGGTGTTTACTATAGAAACGCAGACCCTTTCAGGGACTTTACCTGAAAGCCGTAGTGAAAGTTGTGACACTGTTCCTGGAACATCTTCCGTGAGGATCTCCAGGTTGGTGTAACACAATGCGCCACCATCGTTGATACACCGAGATGTCAGCATTTAGCCGCTTACGCCATTTGTAGCTGGTAACAGTGCGATGTCAGCATTTCCCGCCATCGTGAAACTTCGTGCGTGAGAAACCTCGAGGCGTGGAGCAGCCGGATAAACTGAAAAAGACATCGTATTAGAATCTATTTTCACGTGGAAACGATCCCACTTCTGATGTGAGATTTATATACATATGTATAAATAATTATACGTACTGTTAAGATTATCAAAACCTAAGTTTTGCAATGTTAGTCTTCGGTTGGTCAGGTTTGTCGAATAGAAAATAAAACTTATCTGCACCTAGTAATAAAAGCAAGTTGCTTATCATATAGCTGGTATCTGTAGTACCTAGTAGCTACAGCTACAGAATAAATAACCTAAGGAATATTTAATAAAAGCTTGAAAATTACTGAGCAGTTTAGTACCTACCTAATGTGTACTAAAAAAGGGTATAATCTAAGGATTATTCATAGAAACAAGGAAATAGAATTGTTATATTTTTTATTGATTCGGAAATAGAATTGTTATATTTTTTATTGATTCTACCACCAGATTCGGAAGAACTGGCCACCATAGAAGAACTGGCAAGAAACTACGGGGCGAATGTATTTTTTCATCATCAGTTTTACAATTATCATTAACATAGGTATCTTACACTAAATACCTAACATACTAACAACCTCTATGTGATACTAGGTCATAATGACACTTTATTATCGTTTTACAATCACCATAGTTACACCAGGCACAAAATAAAAGCATTTACTATGAACAAAGTGATCCTAATCATTTCTAACACAGTCACATTGGTTATAATAACCAATATGGAAAAAACCATAGAACCGACAATATCTATTTGCAAAATACACAGTTATACACAGTAAATATGGGACAAAGAAACAGAGTAGCAGAATAACAGTGTAGGTAATATTAATTGTACTTAACTTTTGGTGTCTTGTTGATGCAACGACGACAGAAAACGAAACAGAGAGAGCTGCTCAGCCCAGAGGCTGCTTTTTATAGAGATTCTACCCGCCAAAGTCACTTAGTCATTGCAACAGCAGGAATGAGCCTGCAGATGGCGCCGAAGTGACGGAAATGTACATATTTTATTACATTGAAACTATTTAATAATTGTTAACTCTGTATTGTTTACACATTGTTAATCATTTAAATAATTAAGACGTTTATATACATATTTTTCAGAATGTTAACAAATATTGAAAGTCAGAACAGTTCTTATATGATTCTCATAAATTACAATTTTTAGCGGGAGAAGTTGTATTTTTACTACAATTATAGGTTTAAATGTACAGAGCTGATTAAGTAATAATACATTAATATTAATCGGGTAAGTACTTAGTTTTAAGCATTTCTATCAATATCGTAAGCTTACATGATTTTAAATCATTCTAATTTGAACGGAAATATAAATACAGATGTTTCAGAGTTATAATACAATGACTCAGTAATTGTACTTAAAATTAAAGGATAATTGTACTAAGCATTTTAAACACCATTATATAAATCTATAATTATCAATTGTAAACTATTACTTAATAAGTTGTGGAACAGATTCCAGATCAGTTTTTCTTCATAAACATAATTTGTTATTATCACAGATTATAAATTCGCCACAGATCTAAGAAATTACATAATTATTTACAAAAAGATTCAATCGGTAGTCACTTTTGTCTTGAAGTGCAATATTTTATAAATACATTATAATATAGTCAGTGGTGAGGTAATTCAGTGAGAATATTCATTACATTGTTAAATACGTAAAACGTAAGTACCAAGTTGTATTATCTCGTCCAGTACCACAACTAAATATCGTCAGCTCTTACATTGTTATAAAAATGACTGGTACTAGATAGATTACACATATCAATAAGTTATAACCTAACAAACGCATAATTTTATATGACAACCGGTTTTAAGTTTTACCGTGACATGGTTGCTGCAGTCAGGGTTGGGTCCTGACTAGGGAACTCCTCAACGGATAACATCACAGGCAAAAAATGTTTGTGATATCCCGTTCTAAGCTACTGCATAAAAGTTTTTTTTATTTAAAATGTTTTCCAATTATTAACTTATTGAATTTATTCATCGCAAATTTCAGTGATGATGCCTTTGTAAGAGAGAAGATTTTTATTCGACTTCTAAAATGAGGAGGTTCTCAGTTTTATATTCTTTGTTTGTCAAGCCGTCTTTAATTTATGATTTGTATATTTGTTACATACCTCTTAGACTTTTAAACCGATTATGATCATTTGTTTTTATTTAAAAGGTTAGAACTTCGATTAAGTCCCCATATTTTATTTATAAAAATTGATTCAGTTGGTTTTTATGAGGAGAATAAGGATGCAGGATTTTTAAACTATTTGAATGATTCTGGATTGATTTAATTTTAAACGAAATTTATTTATCAATTACATCAAAAATGTTTATTTTATTGTAAGGTAGATAAATCTATTTGTTTTGTCGTTTGTTTTGTCTCATATTATCGGCTTATTTGATTTATCTCGATGAATCGTCTGGTCTTAAGTGGTTTTGGCGATGGCTAGTAAAAGTTTTTCTTGTATAACACATACATTTGTTTTATTTTTATGTTCCCTCATAACTCCAAGATTTCTACACTGATATGGAAGTTTTTTTTTTTATATTAAGGAGTAGAGTTTCTTCTTTCCTTTGAATTATCTCTCGAATAAAAAAACGCTTCAAAATCGGACGACTCGGGAGTAAAGTGGCAACAGACAAACACAACAAACACCCACACGTACAAAATTCTTGTCAAATGTTTATAACCCCTCGTTTTATAATCAGAGTTTAAAAAATAAAGAGTTGATGAGTCCTTCATACCTGTTATCGTTTCTTCGACCAATACACCTGGCACCGCTGGTTGCACGAGCCCTGCTAGCAGCTGTTAAGTAAATATTTAAATGGTTAAGTAGGTTGATATCTTTAATTTGTATTATTACCTACTAACTGTGCCCGCCAGACAACGTCATCAAAACAGGAAGGCAGTGGTTTCTCTTGGCGCAGGACCGGAAAGAATGGCGTGCACAAGAGGAGACCTATACCCAACAGTGGGTTGATGGGGCGTTTCGTCGTGGCATAATTAGCTTGCTAGGCTACGAGGAATATTTTTTCCTCGTGGCCTAACTGTTGCGTCACAGTGTCACAGTAGTTTTGTTTACGACTACTGTCGAGTAGTCAAATATAATTGTAAATTTATTAATTTTCCTTCTTTGTGAGGACCTATATAATATTTGAATGACTACTGATGCAAACTTATTAACTTACTTAGAAGAGCTTTATCCCGGAAACTATTGATCCTATAATAATAGTAATAATAGTAGTGCCCGCGGCTTTGCCCGCGTGTTGATTGTTCTGGGATAAGTAGGATCCTGTGTTATTCTAGAACCAAAAGTACCACTATCATCAAATTTAGTTCAGACGTCAAATGGTTTTTATCGATTGCTCGACTTACGCTCGTCGGGTTGAGATACGAAGTACACCGGTTTTTAAGTCAAACCCAAACTTTTTAACAGTGAAACGCGCATTGCAATCGGTCCAGTAGTTTAAAAAAATGTTATTTTGTTGTTCAGTACTTCTCTTAAGTCCCATTTTTTTTATTGTCTTCATTGTACAGACTTTTTGTTCTTACTGCTTTATTATATTTATAGAAGTATAGATATAGACGATTATTTATTCTGTGCCTAGATAGCTAATGATCGATTAGAAAAACATACCAAAATAAACATAAAAAATAAGTGTTCGTGTTTGTCTCACGGGGGTCTGAAATAATAAATTAGGTGTGTAGGTATATTAAAATGGTGTCTTACCTGGCCAAAACTCAGGGCCACTAGTAACAAGCCTGTTGTCCAAAACATGTTCGCTGCTGCTGACAGTCGAATATTCGGTAAAACAATTTACTTATATAGCCATTTATTATCAAAATTATCTCGAACTAGCCTTGCTATAGGTATACAATAGCCACGGCTTTGTCCACGCGGTTATGTTTGTACTGTGCGATGTTGCTGGTAGTCAAGACACTGGTCTTGACTACTAGCAACATCGCTACAGATACGGTAGCCACCATATTATTATTAAATCCCCTGTCCTCCGCCTGGTGAGGGTCGTGATTGTCGGGGAAGGCAGAACTGACTCCGTGTATTCATTGCTCTCCGCACTCCTGGCAGAAAATAGAAGCGCTCGCCCAAAACACTGTAAAAGTTACACTATGAGTTCAGTTACAGAATGTAGATTATAGTGCGAAGTAGGTGACGGGAGGAGATGTAGTGAGTGTTTGAGTGTTCCTTGAGATTACTCGAGCGATGAAGATGATTCACTCCAGGACGCGCTGACGCAGCAGACTATCACGCGCCCCCGCATCAGCTGTTGCTGTAATCGCGCGCGCTGCGAGCGGTTGCCCGTAGTGCGAGGCAAGACACATTCACGAGCGTTCTGCACTCCCCTTGAGAAAGATGTGGTTAAAACTATTGTTGGAATAATCCATCTGCTATACGTGACTACCGTTTTTTGTCTTTAAAATGTATAAAAACCACGTTTGTTTTAATAATAGGCAATCATCATCATCATCATCAGCCTATATAGTCCACTGCTGGATGTATGTCTCTCCGAATGAACGCTACTATGCTCGATCTTTGGCTCATATCATCCAGTCGCTGCCAGTTGTCTTTCGCAAGTCGTCTCTCCACCTGGCCGGCTGGCGTCCCACACTACGTTTGCCTAAGCTTTATAGTCTCCACTCTAAGACTCGTTTTCCTCAACGGTTGTTGGTTCTGCGAGAGACGTGACCAGCCCATTGCCACTTCAGCTTGCTTATTCTCTGGACTATGTCGGTTAGCTCGATTCTCTGGCAGATCACCTCATTCCAGATTCTGTCCTTCAAAGTTACTCCGAGTATAGCTCTCTCCATAGAGCGCTGTGCGACTTTAAATTGGTGGACCAGCCCCACCGTGAGTGTCCACGTTTCGGCTCCGTAGGTCATAACTGATAGACCGCACGCATTAAAGACTTTTGTCTTTAGGCACTGCGGTATGGACGATGAAAAGATGACGTGGTTTACCAAATGCTACCCATCCCAGCTGAATCCTATCAGCTTCCCTTTCGAAGTTGCTCCTACGCAGTTGCATAGTCTGCCCGAGGTAGACATATTTCTGAACAACTTCAAGGGGGACTCCGTTAATGACGATCGGTTGCGGGGTAATAAAGTTATCTTACATAACCTTGGCTTTGTCCATGTTCATCCCGAGACTGAAAGGTCGAGAGCCGTCAGCTATTTGCAGCATTTGTTCGAGATCCTGTAGCGACTCCGCCATAAGGACAATATCATCGGCGAATCGTAGGTGTGAGATGTACTCATCATTTATGTTTATACCCGTTCCTTTCCAGTCCAGCGTCTTAAAAATATCTTCCAGGTTCTTTTTTTATTTTATTAATTTGTCTTAATATATTCTTCAGTTAACAGTTTCGGGGATATAACATTCCCTTCACTCACCACACGCCTGTGCAGCTGGATATGTTTAATCTGCTGGTTCTGTACTCGAACGAACAAATTCGCGGCGTCATATAAGCTTCTCATCACTTCGATGTATCGCCAGTCCACTGGGCATCGCTGCAGGGACTCGAGCACAGCCCAGGTTTTGATAGAGTCAAAGGCTTTCCCATAGTCCACAAAAGCAAGACTGCTGGTTATACTCTTCAGTCTACTGTATAGCCTGCCGCACTGTATGTATGTGTTCTATGGTGCCATAGAACACATCCATACAAACGATTGAAACCCGGCCTGCTCGAAAACAGCTTATAGACTTGGATCAGAAGCGAGATGGGCCTGTAGTTTATAAGAAGAGTTTTATCTTATTTTTTGAAGAATGAAACTACCATGCTTCTATTCCACGTCTTTTGAGTTCTATCACCGTTCAGAACAGGGTTAAACAACTTCTGGAGCTCTCGAAGCACAGGTTTTTTTGGTGCTTTCAAAAACTCCGAAGTAACTCTGTCGTCCTCAGGGGCTTTTCTATTTTTAAGCTGTTTGAGGGCTATCTCGATCTTGTCTAGGCTGATTTCCGGCAGATCATCGGTGTAGAGGCGGATTAGTGTGGCTCGGGAATTTGCTAGGTTCGGGTCGTAGAGCTTGCGAGTCGTATAGACAGCCATAGAAATCCTCTATCTCGGCGAGAATGTCTGGCCTTGAGGAAGATGTTTTTAGCTTCGTCAGATGGGGCCTCTTTAATTGCTGAGAGAAGACTTTGGTCCCCCGATTTTGCTCTATAGCCTATTCTTAGTGGCGTGTATAGAGTATCGAAGGTATTTTCGCACTAGCTTGCTAATATTTCGATTGAGGGCCCGCTTCTCTGACGAAGTGGCATGCACATCATTCCGTCTCTCTTCCATCAGCCGAAGAGTGTCCCCGAGAGTTTGGATTTCGTACCCGTACGCTGCAGCTGACAAAACTAAGATTCTTCTTCCCTTGGGATTCCAACCACTTGTTGTAGGGCCTCGTCAACTTCAATCGTCATTTCCAGAGCAGCGAATCGGGTTTACCCGTGAAGTTGGAACTGACGATCCTTACAAAGTTTCAAAATCAGGTTAATAATTTTATCTGTCGTCATTGTAATTTTTAACTTTTGGTTGAAACTGTCTCATCAACAACATATACTAGTCCACAGCTGGACATAGGCGTCCAGCAGTGGCCTCTCCCAAGGCGCGCCTCTGAACCCGATCTTCGGCTCTTCTCTTCCAATGACTGCCAGCAGATCGTCGCTCCATCTAGCCGGATGGCTTCCTACACTACGTTTGCCGGTTCGCGGTCTCCACTCTAGAACTCGTCTACCCCAAAGGTTATCGGTTCTACGAAAAATATAACCAGCCCATTGCCACTTCAGCTTGCTTATTCTCTGAGCCAAACTGTCTATATCATGTATATTATTTATGTACCTACATACCTTTTAATATTTATTAGTTTATTTACTTGCCGATGCCCGCGGCTTCGCACGCGTGGTCATTTCTCTATGTTAAAATAACTCTATGTGCTATTCCAGGACCTAAACTAAAATATCAATATACCAACAGTTGAACGAAATTCCTTCAGCCGTCAAAAAGTTTTTATCGATTGCTCGGCTTCTACTCATCGAAATGAGATACTAAGTACACCAGTTTTTAAGTCAAACCCCAAGCTATCCAACTGTGACGAGGTCCAAACCTCTTTCATAATAATACTCATTTGATCTCTTAATTCTTTCATAATCCATTTCTTTTCATTTTTGATAGTTGGTCATCATTGATTCATTCTAAATTCAAATAACCTGTCATTCTAAAATTGTCATTGATTCGCTCAAGTCTGTGTTTTTGACCTAACTTTAAAAAAAAGACAGAATACACACGTAATATATACCTACCTAAATATATTACATTTCAAAACCTAAGTTTGCTGAATATAGCTGAAGGAAACTTGTACGTATGAAGACTAGCAGCTACGAAGCCTCCGCTGCCCGTTGAAAAATGAAGGTGCGAGCCTTCGCACTACTAAGTACAATTAAATTATTGTGAGCAAGGAGTCCCTTTGAGCTGGTAGACACCCTCGGGGGGGCTCCGGCCACACAACAAAACCGCATTGCAATCGGTCTAGTAGTTTTCACGTGATGCGCGAACAAACATACAGACAGACACGAATTTAAAAAATGTTATATTCTTGTTCAGTAGCTTATTTTAAGTAGGTACCTACCATACCAGTTAAGTTTAGTTTTATAGTACCATTTTTTTTATTATCTTCGTTGTACAGACTTTTCGTTCCAATTGCTTTATTATAAGTATAGATTATAATATTTTGTATATTTAGTAGTATTTGTTATTTACATATTCATTAAATATTAATGAATAATAAGAAATACTACTTCTTGCTATTTATATTTTTATATGATTTTAGTAAAAACACCTGCTTAGCGAGAACATCTCTAAAATTATTAGATTTTGATATTTTGTTCAAATTCATTTTTGTTTTATTTGTGTGTTATCTTCTTTTTTTTGTTTATTATACTCAAACGTTGCACACCAACAACTATGTTCTTCTATTATATAGTCATGTGCCTCAAAATAGCCTACGGTTGTCAGGAAGAGGTCGATGCTTAGCGATCAGGCCGCCGATTGTACTGTTTTTAAGTTTATTTTTATTTGAATAATTTTATTTATCAGAATGTAGGTAAACAGTTGAAGATGTTCGCTTAAATATACAATTTCCGTTATTCTCACCATTCGGCATGTAAATTATGAAATTATATACAATAAAAAATAAAATGACAATATATTAAAATTAAAATGTCTTACAATAAAAAATACAAAATACACTGTTATTTTTAACTATACACTGTTATGCATTAGCGATGTGTTGACCGATCTAAAGCAGAGTCTGTCTCTGTTTCTCATATTGAACCTGTAAGCTTCATTGAATGACAGAAAATATCCGAGGTTTTCTTCACAAATAGCGCAACCTCATAATTTAAATTTATTGTGGTGCGATAGAGTGTCATCTATCTATCTGATCTGATCCCACAATGTAGTGGAGCTGGTTAGGCCAAAGCGTAGACTTCATCAGATGGGATCTTTCCAGCTTAAAGTTGATACTCAGAGAGCCTCGTAGTAGTCGATGGTCACCCTCCCGATAATACATAAGGTGACCTGATTCCAGAGTGACAGTGTCCTTCGGACTTCACATAACCCCAGAATGTGCCTTGCTAGTTCAGTCTCAGTTCAGATCAAGCCTGAGCGCGTCCATACGTTGCCAAAGTCAGTTGTGGATGTGGCCTTCTGTAGCTCGGGGATTCTTCGCACAAAGTTTTTTTTTTCGCAAAGATCCCGTCTGATTAAGTTAAGCAGAATATTGTCTGTGTTCATTTCAGTTTAGATTGTAGAAGGTATTATTGTGGAGATGGAAAATCTCCACAATAATACCTTTTACCTTCCTAGACCTACTTATTCAAGTAAATAGGGAAGGAAGTAGGGTAAGGGGTACATACAGCCACTACCGTAGGAGCAGCAGCTGGTTTTAAATAAAACATTTTGAATATAATAATAAATAACAATTTATTTACAGCACCAAAATGGTAACAAAAACAGCATTGGTTCGTGTTTACCTAATTACAATTTACGCGTTTTAAAATTTAACAGTTACGAGGTTGAAGTACGTGACAGAAAAATTAACATGTTTCAAGACCAAACAAAATGTATGATTTTATGCTCACCTGTAAAAATAACCACAGTAAAAATTAAATGAACATTTTGAAGTGACAGAAAATTATATAAGTACCTAGCCGTAACAAACGTTCCGACTTGGCTGACCTGACTGACTCTTAGAAGTACAGTTCAACTGTTTTATATTGGTCGTGGTGACATAAGGAAATATAAATTGAAGCATAGTTACTCCAAGCAGAAAGCAGTGGTGGCAAATCTGTAACTTATTGTTCTTGTAATATTTTAGATGGAACATCATCCATCAACTCAATAAAAGAGAGAGATAGAGAGTTGCCCGCAATTTGGGAATGGCAAGGGTGACAAATTAGCACCACTGCCTTGTTTTTTATTTATTCTGTGCGATTGCTTCCTACTTTGAATAACTACGCTATAATATAAAACATAGTCGCAGCAGAAGTATGTATCTCGGAAGTTATCTGCTAGTCGCTGCGCAAACTGCTATTTTTCAGGCGCAATCCTAATGTTGAAGGTGAAGACAGCATTGTATAACTGCCTCGCTCACTCGCTTACGTTTTTCGCATATTCTATCTCGCTCTTACTTTATGCTGTTCTACCCCACAGCTGCAGTACCTGGACAATATCCTAACTTCACAAACATATAGATTGGCTGCGACTACTGTACTAAAATTTAAAGGTTTTGATGCTCTTTTGTTAAAATGCTTACGTTTTGCTACTATTTGGAAATGTCTTGAACGATAATGGTGATAAACATAACAATAATACATATATTAACGACTTGTGTTTAATGGCTGTAACAATAATGCTATGAACCTACTTTATCACATGTGTTGTTTTTGATCTTCATATATTTACAAAATATAATATCATCTGTTCTGAATTATTAACATGTATTCCATAAGTTGGTAATTTCATCAATTGTCTAACTGAACATATCAGCTTTTTTTTCACACTACTGAACCAAACAAATCTTACAGCCGAAATACTCAGTAGGCTACACAGAAGAATCTCTATGCCAACAACTCTGACGTTAGCAGGAAGAAGCATCGATTTTCCAAAAATCCTTATATGCATTTATGTGTCTGCCATAGAGATCCCTGATAAAAAAAAACTCAGTCAAGATAATGTAATATCTAAGGTGACAAATGTGATAATTTAATTAATAATTAATTAATAGTAATAAGCAACTGTATCTTATATTCAATCAAGCTTTTCTTCAGGCTACTTTAATATTTAATTTTGTGAACATTCTAATTTAAGACTAAGGCAGTCGCGATTCAATCTTCCTATTTTATAAATTAGTACAATAGTGGTGTCGATTTTGGGTGCACCAATTAAACTTAAAACTAAATTTGACAGCTCTAAAATTATTGCTGTCACTTTCAAACCTTTTGGAAAAGAAAGGGACAGCAACAATTTTAGAGCTGTCAAATTTAGTTTTAGGTTTAAAGCGCGTCACAGACGACTAAGATACGATAATATTTTATCTTAAGATAAAATATCGCCCGCTATACATTTTATATGAACCACCACAAACAGCGAAGATAATATATATTTGCATCTTACAGTATCTTAAGATATCGAGCGATCTGGAATTTATTAAAAGATGTCATCTTAAGATATGAAATATATCGTAAAAGATACAAAATATATATTAATATACTATTTTAAGATACAAAAGATATCGTATATGTTTTACAGGTTGCTCTGTTTTGTATTCGTGACGGTTTTTTTTTAACCCCTGAACAAAGAGATGGGTGGTATAAGTTTAGGGTGTGTATCAGTGTATGAGGGTGTGTGTGTGTGTGTGTGTTTGTGTGTCTGCGTGTGTGTCTGTGGCATCGTAGCTCCCAAACGAATGGACCGATTTTGATGCAGTTTTTTCTGCTCGAAAGCTGATATGATCGAGATGGTTCTTAGATGTATGGGGAGAGGAAGGGGGGAGCTTAGAAAAAGAAGGGGGGGGTGAAAATCGTAGCTTCCAAACAAATGGACCTATTTAGCTGTGGTTTTTTTATGTTTGAAAGCTGGGATAAACAAGATGATTCATAGCTATAATTTGAGGATGGAGGGGGGGGGGGGGTGTGAATCGTAGCTTTCAAACGAATGGACTGATTTTGCTGCGGTTTTTTATGTTTGAAAGCTGAGGTAAACGAGATGGTTTTTAGCATACTGCAAGTCGTTGTTCTGTACAAATGCTCTCGCGCATGTTCGTATTTTGTTTCACTAAATCTTCCTTAAACAAATTTTGAATTTAGAGAAAAGTTTCCTTCGACTTCTTAAAATAAGTTTGTTTTATTTTTGTAGAAACGTCTGCGTAAAGATTAAATTCTTCGCGGCTTTTTCTAAATTTAATGTGATTTTCTATCCAAATTGATCACCTTGTACAGTGCGCTAATGTAATTTGCATATCAAATTCAAAATCACAATCGTTGTCTGATGAGCTATCTAATAAATCTAATAGTGAAATCGTACTACTCATATTTTATCACCTGTATATAGAAAGCGGTGAAGAAATACGTGTGGCACCTAGGGCGGCCAGCGAGCGAATGAATAATTTCAATATATTATCGTATCTTAGCCGTGTGTGATACCCTAAGATTCTATAATATTTTATATGCAGATATCGTAACATGAAATATTATAGTATCTTAATTGTCTGTGACGCCCTTAATTGGTGCACTCAGAATCGACACCATTAACAACAAAACCTAAATCTGATGAATCAATATGTTATTTGCATCAAATGAACAACATTCTACAGATTCTATGATATTTTTGTATTTGTTCCAGAATTTTGAATTCCGAATTGCATTGTGCTAGTTGCAGAGACAACATAATTATTTAAGGTGAATTTTTCAAATAGTCGCGGATGACCAAAAAAACTACGAGAAGTATGATACAATGCTCAAAGGAGACAGTAACTGGCCTGATTTTGATGAAAACTAAGAAATGGCGTCGTTCTATTTATTTTAGAATACTTTACCATTAAATGACCATAACCCCTTGAATTAAACTCCGTTCTAAGTCGCGTCGAGTCCTCGAAAAATCCAGTGCAGTTTTTTTTTGTAAAATTTGTTGTCCAAATATTGCGTTGCGCTGTTAGAACGCTTAGTTGTTAGCAAAAAAAACATATAGCCGAAAAATGCGTACTTGCACTTTTCGGCCAGAAGGGGACCTGCCCTACGACGGATAGTTCGTTTCGACATTCTAACAAAGCCACACGTCTTTTACCTCCTTTTTTATTTTATGGATTTAAAATTAATCTCAAGTACTAAATTCTACGTGGAGGCATTTTTTTGGAGGCAAAGATTCCTGTTGTCTGTTGTTGAAATGAAAATTATTTCAACAGAAAATAGGTCAAACATATTCTCAAGTTCGAAGGACTTCATCCACTCTCGAAAGATAAATCTATTCCAAAATTCCCGACCCCAAAGACAGTCAAGGAAATCAAGATAATCCTTGGACTAGTCTCATAAATTTAATTAAATGTATCCCAACTTAAATAAAATCGTGAACACCCAAACTAATAAAAGGCAAAGGGAAGTAAAATCGAACAAGGAAATCCAAAACGCTAAAGATACGCTTTCATTGAGACAGGAATTCCAACAAGCATTAGAAAAATGCTAAATACTAATAACAAATCCCCCCGTTTTAGCATACACCACCACCATTTCGAAAAATTCTTTGTGATTACCACAGTCGCAAGCGATAGAGCCGCAAACGATAGAGCCTTAGTATACAACCGAGAAAGAAATGCTCGCAATCATTGAAGCAGTAACCAAAAGAAGCCCATACATTTACGGCCGGAGATTCCTATTAGAAACAGACGACCAACCGGTCTGGTTTTCTCAAGGAACAGAGCTATATTATAATTTGTTTTCACAAAGTGTTTTCGCCTGCCCTCGCACGCGTCAATCGACTTTAGCTGTGTAGTCTCCGGTACTGGAGGGTTCAGGGCGTTTAATGAGAATTATTTTGTTTTCACAAACAGTGCACTGCCGCCTGCGCTCGCACGTGTTAGTCGACTCTGGAGGGTCCAGGGCTTTTAATAAGAATGAGCCTTAAGGCACTGTAGTCAATCCGCAATGCCGTAGCCCCATTTATTACTCCCAGACTACTTGCAACAGAGCTATATTATAATTTGTTTTCACAAAGTGTTTTCGCCTGCCCTCGCACACGTCAATCGACTTCAGCTATGTAGTCTCCGGTACTGGAGGGTCCAGGGCTTGTAATGAGTTTGAGCCTTCCGGCTGGTCAGTCCGCAATGCCGGAGGCTCATTTATTACTCTTCGACTACTTACAACAGATCTTCATTATAATTTGTTTTCATAAACAATGAAAACAAATTATAATCAGGATCCAGGGCTTGTAATGAGTATGCCTACCTGTTGTACGTGTGTGTGTGTTCTGCTATAGTCCGCAATGCCGGAGACCCATTTATTACTCACAGACTACCCTCGCATACATTCGGTGCACAAACGGCAGGTGGAATTACGTCACAAGATTCATCCCAGGATTGAACAAAATTTTAACAAATTATGCCGAAAATCTAAATGGAGATTCCAATATTTAAAAAAAAACGGAGTTTAATATTATTGTTACTCAATCTTTAATAAAATGCTATAACTATGAAGGTATGTATGTATGATTGTTTGACGCATCGTTACATAGGTACCTACCTACACGTAGCTTAAACTGCTTAATGGATTTCGACTAATGCGGTGTCATTAGATACCTACGTCTTTCACGTACTTTGATGTACATACAAGTTCGGCGAGAGCACTTAAGCTTTATCATGTACTCAATTCATAATAACCTTCCGGGACTGTAGAAAGCCCCCGGTGCCCGAGGCCTGCCTATTTACTACACAACTGCTTTCCTCTCATGAATGGAAAGTGGGACCACGTCGCGAGCGCAAGATGCATCCCAGGTTAACCAAAACTTGAAAAATGTAGGCTGAAAAGGCGGAAACTTAATTAAGAAGAACATAAAAAAAATAGACAACGATTTTCCTAGCTTTTAGCAGTACCGGTTGATATTACAAACAATGAATCTAACCAACTAAAATTGCAAATACTACCCAACTGTCTTGTCTCCGATGCTGTAGAATGTTCCAAAAGTTTGAAGCTTCAGAGGCTGTGAAAAGCCCCCTTTGCCGGAGGCCTATTTATTCTCCGCGAATGCCTTGCCCTACATGCGGTGCATAAACAGCAAGTGGTATTATGTCGCAAGCGCCAGATGCATCCCAGGTTGACCAAAACTTGAACAAATTATGCCGGGAAATAGAGGTACTTCATTATGACGTACTTTAAGAAAAGGAAAAACAAACATAATTAAGTAGATTTTTGAAATACTTTCCCTAGCCGGAACTTGAACTCGATGATTTTGCAAACAAATGAATATATTCACCTAAAATTGCAAATAATGCAATTAGGAAAAACCAAAACCAAACCAATTACCTAACCCCAAACTAGAATACCCTGCACAACAATGACAATAAAGATACATAGATACGAATATAACAACCATGACTCGGAAACAACCATTTCTGCTCAGCACACAAATGATTGGACATTGCGGGATTCGAACCCACAACGTTTGATTTCGTTGTAGGGTTTCTAGCCACTAGACCAACCGGTTGTCCTACCGGTCAGTACCTACGATATGTTATAATACATTTTACTATCAGAGCAGTGCCATCTACCCTCGCATCCTTCAGTTTAATACAAATGTCTCCGGTGCTGTGGAAAGTCCCACAGCAAAACGTCGGAGGCCTATTAATTAATCCCCGACTGCACTCCCCTATTTGCCAGAAAATGACAACAATGCTTCCAATATATGTCTGTCTATAAACTCCCGAAGACGAAACAATTTATAATCGATTATAACATTTTTAAAACTCAATTTCAAAGCTTCTTGATGCCACGATCCCTCCGATTGAAGTCATCATATTATATCATTTTTATTAATGAACATTGGCTTTGGATATTTTTCTTTTTTGACATTAGTCGTGCGAATCCTACTTATCTTTCTGGTACAAAAAATGCCATAGAACCTTATCACATTTGGACACAAAATCAACTCAAAGCTGTTTCTAGCTGAACAGTGCATAAGATCCCTTAAAAAAAAAGTGATAATAGTTGTATCTTGGGAATGGCTGAACCTCATCAATTTCTTTGAAGCAAAGCTAACAAACAAGTCAACAAATGTAGCTTCCAATAAATTCAAATAAAATAAAACAGACAAACTGGCATTACACTTATAGCAACCCTCTCTTTTTGCGTGAAGGGTTAAAAAAATATCCTGTACGCACCAGCTGTAGACGCTGTAGTGTCGCTAACGAGAATACAATTTTGGGAAGTTCACAATTTAAAACCGCAAACTAAAGCCAAAGGCTCATCTTTACACGACTGCCCAAAAAAGGAGTTGATTTTAGGATTCATGTGTTATTCATGTATGTACGCGAGTTTCTTTATTCCACCATAAATATTAAATGCCTGAACAGATTTAGATGTATGGGGTATCGTTAGAATCCTTACATCCCCCTGAGTAAAATAGGCTATTTAAAAAACAATATGGCTATATTTTCAAATGCGAAAAAACTTCGAATTTTACAATATGGGTATCAAATTGAAGGCCTTGATAAGCACATTCCAACAGTATATAATTTATTGGCATAAGTTCTTTCTTGGCAGGGCAGGCGTGTTTTTTTTAAGTTTTAATTTCATTCATGGGACTGACATGATCGATGGACGACCCTAAAATAAAAAGTCCGAATCTTAGATTGTGAAGAATTCGTAAACACTTACTGTGAGCAACATGGACACTAATGTTATGATTATAAAGAAATACAGAGAAACTGATAGTTTTCATCAAAATCAGAAGCTCGATTCCTTTTTGCTATTATTTGGGGTTTTTTAGAAGTGACGCTTGCTTAGTCCAACCAAATACTATAAATTTATGCAAAATTTAGATAGTTCTGAATTTGACCATCCCTCGACTTGGATAAATTCACCTTTATTATATATTCATAGTGTTAAAAGTCTCATTATTTATTTTTATAACTAAAGTTTTTATAACTACTCAGGTGTTTTGTATGTAGAACGGATAATTTCTAATTTTGACCTGTTATACACAATAACAACAGTAAATCTGAAATAGGTTTAAATTATTCTGTAAATTATACAATACTCACTCAGGCCAGGTTTCTTCAAACTCAAACTACTGTTCAACAGTATCAAAACTGACATCAATATTTGTACCAACTTCATTGTACAGCCATCATTTATTGTAATAGAAGATCACAGCGATCTCGGAAGCTTGATTATGTAACATCTCAAGGTCTTGCAGGTGATCGGATACAGTTATCTTATGTCTGGTGATCTGCACACACTTTTTCTTTAGGAACAGCAGTGGACACATTCCGAGATGAGCTCACACTTACATTATCAGATGTAAAAAAACAGTACATTTTTCATTTTTCCCAAGTCTATATAACAGTAATATATTGTATTGCCTCTACCTTGCCATCCATAACGGCACAATAAAAAAACTATGTGGAATGTGGAATGAGGTCGTCAGGCCTCCCAAGGGCCTCTAATGTGGCTTAATACCTGCTATCATTTGTGAGCACCCAAGATAGACAGCTTAACATGCCCACCAAAGCGCGGAGCAAGTGAAACATTGTCTGTTTGTTTGTTTGGAGAACTTTCACGCGATAACGACTGGACGGATGTTGATAAAATTTAGAATGTAGTTAGCTTATACCCTGGAATAAAATATATAGGATACTTTTTATCCTGGAAATGGTAAGATTTCACGGGAAAACTGGAAAATGTTGATTACTAGCTGTAAGGAACGGTTACCATGGAATCAAAATAATAACAAGTCTGTCAAAAAACATCAAGAGCGTTGGTGCTTTACTTTTGCATTGGTTTTTTATCCTAGAAGAACATTTGATGTATTTTTTTCATGATAAACTGTAGTCCGCACGGACAACGCCGCAGGTGAAAGCTAGTAATTCATAAAAAAACATTGAAACTGACAATCAAGACCGGTTTTAATGATAGCAATAACTATTTACTAATGGTTTATTCGTTAAGTACAAAAGATATGTAAATTGTGAGCGGATTTCAGAACGTGCTTACTGTTTTTTTGCCCAGTTCAGAGATGCAAGGTTAAAATGTGAGAACTGTACTGACAGATACCGAGAGATTATTTAATGAGTTTATCAGCTCTTAGACCAAGAAATGTGACATGTCATAAGGACTGACACAAAAAAGTACTGTCTAAATATCATCTTTAGTTTGTTCAGTTACTTCTCTTCTTCACATGTGACCTTAAATAATTATCTAGAATATAATTATAACTAATACTTAGCTATCACGCTTTTGTTATTGCCATCTCCATTATCGTTACCCTGTTTGTCGTGTTTGAGTGACTTCATATACGTTAGTTTTGCCCAGACTCCGTGGCACATTCTATTCAACCGTAAGTCCTGTGTTGAAATAGAGAATGCATTGGTTATTCTAACTATATACCTTGCGGTGCGGAGCCTGCCCTTCTGTGCGAATGCTAGGGCTGAGTAAAGCCTGCTTCTTGCTGCTAAGGCTTCGTCACCAAGCAGTTTTGAGAGTTTGTACTGTCTTACAGATATCCTGCCCGCTTCTTCAGCCTGAAAATAAAAGATTGATTTATAAAAGGTGCAATACAAAACAAAAAGTGGAAGATTTCCCACCCATTCTTTGCAATATTTATGTATCTACATATTTACTTTATTTAGTTACTAGCTGTAACCGCAGCTTCGCATGCGTGGTCATTTCTCTTGGTTCGCAAACAAACACACAGGCAAACAAACAGACAAACAGAGAGACATGATTAAAACAAATTACATATTCTTGTTCAGTCGCTTATTTTAAGTACCCTAGAGCATATACAACAATGAAAACCGCATCGCAATCGGTTCAATAGTTTTACATTATGCGTGAACAAACACACAGGCAAACAAACAGACAAACAGAGAGACATGATTTAAAAAAAATTTTATATTCTTGTTCAGTCGCTTATTTTAAGTACCCTAGACCATATCCAACAATGAAAACTGCATCGCAATCAGTCCAATTGTTTTTACATGATGAGCAAACAAACACACAGGCAAACAAACAGACAAACAAACAGATTTAAAAAATGTTATACTCTTGTTCAGTTGCTTATTTTAAGTACACAAGTATATATTTTAATATTATCTTCATTGTACAGACTTTTTTGTTCTTATTGCTTTATTATAAGTAGAGATGCAATTGGTATCCAATTGATGGGCTGCGACCTGGAGGCAAACTGATCAGATGACATTGTGAGGTACACTAACTACTCAAAGCACCAAAAAAATATACTTACACAGTGTTCAAAATAATCCCCTAGTGCAGAGTAGGCTCCCCCAAGTGTAGACAGCCAGGAGAATGCATTTTCTATTTCTACCCTGGTCCAGACTAGTCTATGCATTCTTTCATTCCTAGAAAGCATATTATATTACTAACATTACTTATGTAGTGTGTTCTAGTTGGTTGAGCTTTAATCATTTGAGAATTTGAGACATGCATATAGTTAATAGAATGCCTAAATATTTTCAATGGCGCAATATGTACCAGTCTTGCTATCAATAATATTTTATAGGAATAAACTTGGGACCACTGTACAAGCTTTACCGTCGATTTTAGGGGGGAGGGAGGTGAGAGGTTTGGGGTAGGGAGTAGAACCTCCCTTCAGAGTGGAGGGGGGACTGGAATCCCGCCCCTTGTTATCTTTTATATTTTTTTTGCATTTTTTTCATATATTTGGAAATATTCGCCGCACCATAACCTACACGGACTGAATGAGACACATTTTCAAGGCTAAAAAAACCTATCATTTCCAAGTCCCCGAGGATGTTAACTCAGATAGGTTTCAAGGCTAAATAGATATACCACGAAGATGAAGGCGGGAGCGAAGCATCATGGCCAAGTTGGATCGACCCTGAATGGCATCTTAAATCCATTGATAAGTCCATTGTCCTCATAATCACATTTAATGGCCATCATGTCTATTTCAAAATACTTCTGGATGAGGCCAATTACCTCCCAGCAGTTCAGCCCAAATATTTTAATGGGCGACTATCTATAGATTTACTAATAAATTTGGGAGTCGTTAGTAATAGTGGTTATTTGTTCTTTTGGGCAAAATTTATCGCATGTTGGATTGTATTGGAATTATATAATGTTTTAACGCTATCCGTCTAAGCTTGAATTTACTTTTTTCAACTTAAGGGGGTTATTTTGAGATTCATTTGTTGCTAGTCGATAAACAGGTTGCCGCCTGAATGGTTTGGTGCCACTGGGTGGTACTTAAATTATAAGGCATCGAGTAGTTTCGTATTAAAATTCCTATAAAATCGATTGTTGCTCTTATCAATAAAAAGCTTTGGTTAGTAGCGTGTCAACAGTTCAAACTAAAGGTACACATATCTATTTAAATTTTTATGTTGATAGGTTAGCTAAAATAAATAAATAAGAATTTAAAAAACAACGGCTTTTTTAAACAAATTTGAAATAATTATTAATTTTATTAGTGTTTTTGTATGAAAACAGTGTTTTCTTTTACCTTTTGTTGATACGTCTGGTAACTACACAAAGTTAACAGACGTACCAACAAAAGAATTAATTTTAACCCTTTTTATACGCGGACGGTGGGAATTTTCTTTAATCGCATTAAAAATACAGTAGAAAAATATTTTTTAAACTCTTAGAGATAAATTGCCGTCCTTGGTCCGACATCACTTCTGCGGGCACACCGTAGTTATCAATTTGTATCAAACTTATACCAATCCTGAGAACTCTCAAATTGAATGGGCTGGAGCTCAACTTACATACCACTGCGCTGTATAGGTTGCTGTATAGGTCGAAACCATTACACCTCCTTCCTGGTAGAGAGTTATAAGCCGTTGTACCATACAGATTGATCATCTGTAGCAACAATAGTACCACAAAAACGGCTATTTTGCAAGTCAAAAGTCAATAAAACCTATTTTTTTTTTCAAATACCGATATATCTGTTCAGTCGTGGCTTACTCAGATCAAAAACTGATAAATCCATTTTTGATTATTTAATTACTTGTGTCCTCGCACTAATGAATTGATTAGGGCATTCAAACAGTTTTGCCCTTAACAATAAGTTGGCATACTCCAATCATTAAAACTTTAAAAGACCATAGATTTAAATGTTTTTCTCGATTTGTCAAAAATTTATCTAAGTGGATATATTGGTTTTTAATCCAAAGCTCCTAAATTATAATGCGATGTCCATGTCCCTCTTGATGTAATGTGTGTGTTGAATTTGTGCCTGAGTATCCAGGCATTGTGAGAATCTGATGATTTGTTAAATAGATGTTCTGATATAGAGACCATCTGATAGTTGGACGTTTTGATAATTAAGCTTATTGCTCATTAGACATTTCTTTCTATTGGACATTTCGCTACTTAGATCAGATCAGGAGGGTGGTTTAAAACTTGTAAGGCTCCCCCTTTTCCAGGGTCATGGTGCGACGAAAATATACCTACAAATATACAAATAAAACTTGCAAAAAACTAACCTAACCTACCCCATTCTCAGGGGCATCCATCCCCCCTACCCGCCTTAAATCGACGGTAAAGCTTGTGCAGTTGAGCCATAAACTTACCAAGCATAATCAATAACTTCTATGTCAGGAGGCTCAAGAATCAACTTTAACAGAACTGTCCGACTTGTTGGCCATCTGCACCATCTGTTCAAATTTAGAACCACATGCGTCCTGTAAACATCAGACTTCAAACACTTCACGAAATAATGAAGAAACAGAGCGTTCGTGGTAAATTGTAGAGCAGCATTTTTGTCTTCACTTTCAACACCTTCCGGTTCGATACTGTAGTCTCCTGCTTCTAAGCCGATAGAATCATAATACCGCTTGTCAGGAAGCACTAAACGCTCTTCTGAAATGTAGCAGGTTGTGTAAGGAGCCCGATAAAGTTGCACCTTTAGCACTACCTGCATTTCCACTGAGGTTATGTTACTTAAGTTTGTCCACTGATAGGGTACTTATGGTGGCTAATAATAAGCTCGATTTAGAACGAAACATTGGAACAAAGAAATACTTTCTGTTGATTGCGATGGTTTGTAATTAAGTTTTATTTTTATATTACACGAATTTCAAAAATTGTAGGTGATTCCAAAAAGACGCAATGAGAAAGAAAGCAGTGTGACCAGATTCAAATGCCAATTCTGCTAGCCTGAATGGCAAAAACTGCTAAAACATGCTAGACATTTTTCATATAATGCTAAATTACTGCTTTCACAGATATTGCTTAAACATTAGAAAATATGAAAAAAATGCCAATTTGTACGATTAGAATGTCATTTTTATTAGGGTTCCGTACCCAAAGAGTGTCAACGGTCAACTATAATATTTTTAAGCCTACGCTGTCTGTCTGTTTGTCCGTCCTACCTTTTAACGACTGTATCTTTTGAACCGATACTGTATCTTTGGAGAAAATAGTATCCGAATGGTATCATGTTGCGCTTTACAATCTGACGGATTATGGCCCATTCTCTCTCTCTCAAGGCCCGTGTCCCAGCAGCGGGAACTGATAAAGATGATCTTTTGAACTGTAATATATATTAAAATGTTTATAGAATATGACTGTAATGTTATGGCGGATTAATTAAGAAACAATAATAATAAAAAAGGGGGATCCCTATACAACAAAAGTACTTATTACGTATTTTGTCTTTGCTCTAAGTGGTGATAAGTACAAGCGTAAAAGTCAAACTTGGCATGATTACACACTCTAAAGTAAAACTATAATAAGAAAAATAAAAGTGGTGTGGCAAGGAACCCTCAGTGCGCGGCCCAACTCGCACTTGGCCAGTTTATTTCTATTTACAACACAATTCACTCATCACTATCACTGTCCTTAGCAAATTCTTTGTATAATGATGATGAGTTAAGAGATAATGTTAACATATTTTTGTCGGCTCGAAATTCACACACCCGTTTTAGCATATATTTCCTTTTTGCCTTTTTGGCATGCAAAATTACAGAATCGTCATGTTTATTTTTGAACCGATTTCTAAGCTGGATTTTTATATTGTTAATAAGTGAAATGATTCGTTCACAATAAGTGTGTGGCATTAGTAAAATCATAATAGCCCCCGCAAGATTCACAATGTTGGGTTTACCAACACCATTACCATTTAAATAAAATAAAATTCATCGTTTCAATTTGTCTTCAGAAATTTTCGGTATCTGTTGGTTTGGCATCAGAGCTGCTTCCAGAAGCCAATAAACTCAAATATAAATGCTTGAGCGTACTGTAAATCCTGCCAGATTATTGCTATTATTGGATGTTATTATTGGATGCATCATTGGATTTTGCTAAATAATGCTAGATTTCAATAAAATGCTAAAAAACCTGCTAGTAGCTAAAATGAGAGTCAAATCCTGCTGAAATCGCAGGAACCTGCTAAATATGGTCACACTGAAAGAAAGAGCAAGAAAAACGCCGACGCCGAGCTGCGACTTGTAGTTCCCTGCCATTTTTGCAACACCTTTGCCATTTTTGCAACTTTTGACACTAACGATCCTTCTGGAACCGAATGAAAAACGACTTTATCTTAAGTGGAATAAAGTCACTTTTCCTATGTCAAATTTTACTGTCATCTCATCTTAACATGCAAAACGAACGGTGATCGAAAACTTTTCAGAATGCTGATTTCGCCTACAAATGTGCAAAGCGAACGCCAAAAGTGATCACATTTAGCGTTTCTAACAGTTATTTATCCGTTTGCTTAGCCATTTGCTTCGGTCTATAGTTTGTACAACATAGCTTGATCGCCAAGACAGCTGCCAGCCAGCTGCCAGCTTATATATTTGGACGTAGTTTAGAAAGAACTCAAACCACAAAGAGTAAATTTGCAGAAATCGGCGTTTAAAGTTCAGACATGGATTCGTCAGTGCTGCTGCGCTTGGAATTTTAGGCAATTATGTTGAATTGAGAAAGAATGAGTTACATTTTTATGTGTTTAAGTATAATGCTGTATCTCGAGTTATTTGAAAAAATATAGGTTTGAGTCTTTTTTGATAAAGTAGTATTTCCATGACGCAGTCTTTATTTGAATTAAACAAAAACGACTCCTGTAATGGATAATTATATAGTTTTTCTTAATAAATTATGGTCATTATATGTACTAAATTAAAACAGTGACTGTTTTAATGTATATATCTTAAAATTATACAAAAATAGGAACCAATTACCTATGCAAAACATACTCTTGAATTGCATATCGTCTACCTGTAAGTTTTCTCCATCATTTTCACTATCCTGCCATGCTAGCATTTCAATATCAGGTTCACAATCGAAGCCATCAAAGTCCTCTTTTATTTCTCTTTTTGCGATTTATGAAAGTCTATACAGTTTTTATGAATCAAATCAAACATATATGTCAAGTAGTGTCGGGCCCCGACCATAGAACTTGGCTTCAATCGGATTGTCAATATAGCTATCACTAATGCCTTGTGATAGAGTCGAAATTGCTATGAAAAAAGTGATAATCCGATTGTAACCAAGTTCTGTAATAGGGCCACAGTTTTGCTTGCGCAATTTCTTTCCACAGCAACACGAAGACCTCTTCCGATATTTGTAATAGTTACCCTCCGAATTTCATTTCAATGATAATCGTTTGTCATACTGCAGTAACTTAGTTTTCTTTCATCTTTTTACAACAGAAAATATTTTGTCTCTAACCAGTTTACCTTAGCATTTGTGACAAAAGTTTTCCTGTTAACTTTTTTGTCTCCTTGCTGGTAGACAGTAAATCTTTATTTTGTATCCTATATACTTTCAGTGGATTCTTCTTTTTTGTAGATTTATATTCTTCAAGGATGTATTTTAATTGGTAATATATTAAGAAAAAAAAAATTACCAATTAAATCTTTAGGCAGAAATGTATGGCCAGACTCTAAATACTTCAAGTTATTGTTTATAGACGCTGATGAAAATATAATTTTGCTATAAGCATAAAAAACACGATTCTGTCTCCAGCACCAACCAACACAGGATCTTCCACCACATGGCTGAACCGTACGAGGCACAGTCTTACCACTTGTCCTCCTCCTACTTCCCCTCAATCCAAAAGTTATCGTAGTCATTTGTTTGTATTCTGTAATGGGACTCGTATTTTGGTATGGCATTTATGTCACTTAATAAATATTATGTCTTCTTCTGGCATCTCATTCCACCCACCTTGTGCTTTGTCCTTTTGGACATACAACAGTGGCATCCATTCTGGTTCAAACTACGTCGGCAACTGTAACGTTTGGATTTAACGGGAAGCAGGGATAGGAGCATAACACAAACCGAATCCCATATTATAAGGTATAGTTTATTAAAAACTACCTCAGCCATGAAGTGGAAGATCTTGTGTGATCTTGAGCGATTGCTGCAGGGGCAGAATTGTGTTTTATATTTTTATGCCGATGCCAATATTAGATTCTCATCCGAGCTTAAAAGTAATAAGCTTAAAGTATTGATAATAAGACAATACATTCCTGTCTAATGAAATGATACAGATATTTTCAAAATGATGTACCAAATGAAATACGGGATGTATTTCATTTAAGAATATAATAACAAAGTGATGCATCATATCAACATAACAAAGTGATTAAAACCCCTAAAAACAGAATCCACTGAAAGTTTATAGACTGATATAGAGATTTCTTGTCTAACAGCAATATGTATAGGAAAAATCCTAGTAAAATCTTCACAAAAGAGAAGGTAAGCAACTAACTGGTTGAAGACAAAACAATACCGTCGAAAATATGTGAGAAACATTATATCTAGATAAAGTCTACAGGTAAAGTATTCATCAGCTTAAAATTGAAAAGAATTTTTGAGGAAGCGGCAAAAAAGTTGCCCAAGCTTTTTTCTTGCACACTATATTTTTTTCCAAAATCTTTATTTTTTAATCAAATTGTCTCCAAAATCCACAGAAGGTCTTATCACATAGTTTGTTTGTTTGTTTTTTTCGTATGAGGTAATGCTGGGCCTCTGGTGTCAAAGTTTGTAAGGCCGCCCGAGGGCCTCTGACATGGCTCACACAGTTTTTATGTATGTAGCTCTAATGGTTAAGGCATTTATGTAGTTGTAGGTGCCCTTGCTCTCTCGAATAAACTTGCTATTCTGTATACATATTAAAGGAGAAAATATTCCCAGATCTCATGAAGTTCAGTAAAGTCTTGCCTTTGCACAAAAGCGGGAAGTGCCACTGGGAACTTTAGGCTGATCTCAGTTTTACCTGTGCTCAGTAAAGTATTTGAAAAAAACTCATTTCACAATTGTGTTTTTTAATTGTAACGGTATTTTATATGACAAGCAGTTTGGCTTCTCTAAAGGACGTTCAACAATTGACGCAGCTACCACCTTTGTGGACGGAATCTTTGCGGCTTGGCAGAGTTCCCAGAATAATTTGGGTATCTTCTGCGACCTTTCAAAGGCTTTCGACTGCGTGCATTACGAAATGTTATTGCATAAGTTATCGCACTATGGTGTGTGTGACGTAGCTCTTCTAATTATGCGGTCATATTTAAGTACCAGAGCTATGAATGTTGACGTAAATGGTGTGCTTTCGGATGTTGTTGATGTGAACGTGGGAGTTTGCTCAAGGATCTATCTTGAGTCCTTTTCTGTTTTTCGTTTATATTAACGAAAAAAATATTGCAGAAAGCTTTGCTCAAACTGTTTTGTTCGCAGATGACACTTAATTAGGTATTGTTTAATATTGACAGAAAAACCGCGAATACTGATCATATTAATTTGGCACTTGATAGCACTTTTGATTGGTTTAGTGTAAATAACTTATGGAATGAATGCGAAAATGACGAAATGTGCTAGATTTTCTTTAGCTAATTTAACAACAACGTCTAGAGTACGCCTTAATAACAATATTCTAAAAATAATACAGTCCACGAAGTTTTTGGGATTGATTGTTGATAGCAAGCTGCAATGGGGATCCCATATAGATATAGGTACTGTCTGGTAAAAGGCCAGGCTCCAAGGTTACATTTTCCCACTCCCCATTTCCCTGCCACCTACCCTACACTCTGCCACCCGCTACCCGCAATAAGCACTGAAGTGCCTGCGTAACAAGGTTGAATATCGCGAGCGCTGTTTGAACACACAATTTAGCTCGGAACTAAATGACGTATGTCTCAAAAGTTATTTATTTTATTGGCAGGCTAATAATTTAGTTAGGTAAATTTTGTCTTTGTCTTAGATAATAAACTATATTTTCTTGCTGTAAGATTTATTTTAGAGATAAAACTTAAGCCGTTGAGTAGAAAAATGTAAATATTACCGAAAAAAACGTAATTTTTGATAAGAAAATGTATCGAATGAAATTTTGTTAATCATGTTTTTGTCTTAGTCTTAGAGAGATAAAGATCTCAAAAACATATATGTTTAGTTTCATATTTATCAGGTTTGTGGTTGACCCAGCATATTTATGCAAAAAACCCCTTAAAAAGCAGAGCCTGGTCTTAAGCTCGGCTGGCTATGCAATTCGGAAAATACGAGAACTTTTCAATGAACAGAGGCAAAACTGGTGTACCTTGCGTATTTTCATTCTCTCATGTCGTATGAAATTGTACTATGGGGAAATGCAGCTGATTCAATTTCTGTGTTCATATTGCAGAAAAGGGCGGACCGTGCGATTTACAGATTTGGTGCTAGGGAGTCCTTGAGAGAATGTTTTAAGTCCATTAATATCTTGACGTGGCTTTGCCAGTTCTTCAAACTATTATATGTTTCACATTCTTTCAAATATATTATATGCTCGTAAAAATCTCCACTGTTACAAAAAACACACTGATAACCATAGTTACTGTACAAGAAACAGAGGAAAACTTGTGCTTCCTGAGATAAGGTTGGCAAAAGTAAGCAAATCTTTTTATGAAAATTGTGTAAAATTTTGTCACATATTACCTGATCGTGTGACTAATTTAAATGAAAAGGCTTTCAAATTTTATTTCAAAAGTGTGCTGCTATAGAAAGCATATTATTCAATTAATGACTTCATAAATGATAAAAGGTATGAAAAATATTAAGTTGGGCGAAAAACTATAGCAGTTTTCCGTCATTGTTTCCGGTAAAATATAGACCTGGTGTGTTCAACTCAAGAGTGAATAGGTATCTACTAGGCAAACGTGCTACACCTTTGACCACATCATCGCTTTCCATCAGGTGAGATCGTAGTCAAACGATTGCCTAGACAGTAATAAAAAAAAAAAAAAGAAAAAAAGTTACTTAAAATTATTTGTAACTAGCTGCACCCGCGGTTTCGCACGCGTGGTCTTTTCTTTAGGTTCAAAGTACCATAATGTGCTATTCCAGGACCAGTATACCAACATTTTTTTACTACAAAATTTTATTAAATTTAAATTATACCAGTTTTTAAATCAAACCCTAAGATATCTAACAATGAAAACCGCATTGCAATCGGTCCAATAGTTTTAACGTGATGCGTGAACAAACAAACATACAGACAAACAGACAGAGCGACACGTTTTTTTTTGTATATTCGTGTTCAATACCCCTGAAAACTTTTTTAGCTTTTTCCCGTAATCCCCACTGGTGGGGACGTTCTGGTGGGGATTTCGGTAATAATCCCTTTTAAGCACCCAAGAGCATTTTTTTATATATCTTCTTTTAACAGCCTTTTTCATACCTATTGCTTTATTATAAGTATAAATATATGACTGTATCAATTTGCATCGAAAAAACCGTCTAGTAGGTACTTTCAGCGTGATACGTGTTCTTTTTAATAACTTACAACCATATATTGCGGAAACCCTTTAATTTTTCGGGATGAAAAGTATCCAATGTCCTACCTCGTAGTATGAACTCAAATCGTACCAAGTTTCACTTGAATTCATTCAGAAATTTCAGTGTGATGCGCGGTCAAGATACGGCAAACAGACAGACAGACAGACAAAAATAAAAAGCATAACAGTTTTAGCTTCAGTATGGAATATATAGAACCATCCAAAAAATATTATTTATTACTTAAATATTAACAGAACTTTGGACCCATATCCCGCAGAAGCCCTTTAATTTTTCGGGATAAAACGTGTCCTCAATTTTAACACATCATATAAATTAAGACGGTGCCAAGTTGCATCAAAACCTGTCCATTAGTTTCAGCGTGGTACGTGTTCTTTTAAATAAAACTTATTTAAAAGACAACCCCTATCCTGTGAGATCCCCTTAATTTTTCGGGATGTAAAGTATCCTATGTCCTACCTCGTAGTGTGAACTCAAATCATACCAAGTTTCATTCGAATTCATCCCGTAGTTTCAGTCGGGTGATGCGCGGCCAAGATACAGACAGACAGACATACAGACAGAAATGAAAAAACATACGGTTTAGGCTTCATTATCGAAATTAGAGTAACCTCCAAAAAAAACACAATATCTTTAATGTACAGCATTTGGATCCATATCCCGCAGGAACCCTTTATTTTTTCGGGACAAAAATATCCATAATTTTCATCCATCTTATAAACCATGTATGTGCCAAGTTGCATCAACATCCGTCCAGTAGTTTCAGCGTGATACGAGTTCTTTTAAATAACTTTCAACGCCCATCCTGGAGGAACTTTTTAATTTTTCGGGATGAAAAGTATCCAGTGTCCTACCTCGAAGTATGAACTCAAATCATATCAAATTTAATATGAATTCAGTGAGTATTTTCGGCGTGATGCGCTGCCAAGGTACAGACAGACAGACGGACAGACATACAGACCGACAAAAATTACAAAAATACAGTTTTGGCTTTAGTATTGAAAATAGATCGAGAAAATTACAAAATATCTTCAATTTACAGAATTTGGGACATTATCCCGCAGGAACGCTTTATTATTTCGGGATAAAAAATATTCTCAATTTTTACCCATTACATAAACTATGACTGTGCCAAGTTGCAACAAAATCCGCCCAGTAGTTTCAGTGTGATACGTGTTCAAAGAGACAGACAGACAGACAGACAAAAATTAAAAAAAAAACCTTTTTGCACTCTATATCGATTTTGAATATTGATATACGTGTTCTTTTCAATAACTTTCAACGCCTATCCTGCAAGAACCCTTTAATTTTTCGGGATTAAAAGTATCCTATGTCCTACCTCGTAGTATGAACTCAAATCATACCAAGTTTCATTTAAATTCATTCAGTAGATTCGGCGTGATGCCTAGCCAACAGATACAGACAGACAGACAAAAATGAAAAAAAAACAGTTTTGGCTTCAGTATCGAATATAGAGTACCCTCCAAAAGAAAATTTCTAAATATATTCAATGCACAGAATTGGACCCGTTACAGTTTTATTATAAGTATAGATTATCTGACATTTTAATGTATTGTGATATTACGAGTATATTCCTGTTCAGTAGCTTATTTTATGTACCCTAGACCATTTCTTTTTAAATTATCTTCTTTGTACAGACTTTTTCCTTCCTATTGCTTTTTTATAAGTATAGATTGATGGAATTGTCAAAATCGGCTATGCTATGGTGGAACATCCACATACCCACATAAATATATACATAAATACATAAATAGGCCGCTAAGCTAAGAAATAATTTCATTATTTTTAAAGAGTGTCTGTCTGTCTGTTTTTGTGTTATATTGCCTTTATTTTGTGTTTATCTCTAAGATTTCTAAACCGATTTAGATGGTTGTAATTTTATTCAAAAGAGTAAATTCACTTTCCGTGTAGTCCCATATAACCTTCATCAAAATTGGTTCAGTAGTTTTATTAGAAAATCAATTTGTTTTATAGTTTATGTTCTCTAATATCTTGGGATTTCTGAGCCGAATAAGATCATTATTTTACTTGAGTAAGAAGACCTCTCTAGTGTGGTACTGTATAAATGTCATCAAAAATGGTTTAGTAGCTTTAAACAAGCTTTAATTTAATTCACTGTGTTATAATGTTTAGGACTGGATTGCAAGTCAATTTTGAACAATTTAAGGACGTCAAAAGATGCTGAAGTTTTGCACATGGGTGTAGTTCTGATTACAATTATTAAAAAACTACAGTAGTAGTAGTAGTAGTAGTAGTAGTAGTAGTAGTATTCAAAGGCACTACACAATCGGATGATGGAATCCCTTCGAGTTTGGGCTCATTTGGTTTGTCTTGATGAGATCATGTCTGGTTTTATGTGGTATCAAGGGTCTGATGATGGAGCTGGAAGGTAGTCACAGGTACTCAACAACAAAATGATGGAACCCCTTCGAGTTTGGGCTCATTTGGTTTGTCTTGATGAGTTTTCTGGTGTTATGTGATATCCAGGGTCTGATGATGGAGCCGGAAGGTAGTCACAGGAACTCGACAGCAAAATGATGGAACCCTTTCGAGTTTGTGCTCATTTGGTTTGTCTTGGTGAGTTCTCTGGTTTTATGTGGTATCCAGGGATGATGAAGCCGGAAGGTAGTCACAGCAACGCAACAACAAAATGATGGAAAATGTTCAAAACTAATTCAGTTGTTATATATGTAGGTTTTATTCATCCATGGTTTTAATTTACCAACGCTTTGAGTCAGAAGTGAGTGAGTGTCTACTATTTTCTTTGGCACATATTCTTTCCGATGTTTGCTTATGCCACTAAAAATCAAAATATAAAATATTTTTCCAAAAAAAATTAAATCGACTTAATAATAAAAATGTTATTGTGTAAAAACCACTAATAAGAATAAAATAATTACAATTGAGCCAGAACAGTATCACTTTTTCGAAATTACCAACAGAATAATAATGCATAAATACAACATAAGATAAGAAAGTTTTTTGAAGGCGGTGCCAAGCCGAGCCATAATTATTAATATGGTTGAGCTTATTCAAAAAGATAATGTCTTAAGCGGCTTGACGTGCTATATAAAATAATAAGCTTTTAAAGTACAATTGATGTAATTATTTGATTCTTTTTAGTTTTTTTTTACAAAATAACATTTTTATTATGAAGTAGTATTTTTTTTTGAAAAATATTTTATACGTTTTAGTGTTCCTGTAATGTCAATATTATTTATTACTGTAAGCAGTTAAATGTTAGTCTGCCTGTACTACCTAAACAAATATTGTACGTCTGAAATGGATTTAAACTGTTGTTTCTAAATAATTTTAAGACCTTTATTTACACAGTTTATACAATAACATTTGTTCTTATTCTTATAGGTATTTTTGGTCCTGGAATAACACATAGGTTACTTTTAACCCAGAGAAAAGACCTCGCGGGCCTTGTCTGCGGGCACTGCTAGTTTATAATAATTATTACTATTATTATTTATAATAATTACTACTATTATTTTTTATTGTGATGTGTTCAATAGTTATTGAGTTATTGTATTTTATTGTATACTAGCTGTACCCGCGGCTTTGCCCGCGTGGTCATTTCATTTAAAAGTTACTCATACGTGTTATTCCAGGACCAGAAGTACCTATAATATACAATAATATACTACATTTGTTCAGCCGTCGAATAGTTTTTTTATCGATTGCTCGGCATCTAATCATCAGATTAAGATACTAAGTAGCCCAGTTTTTAACTCAAACCCTAAGCTAATTGCATTGCAATCGATCAAGTAGTTTTTACTTGATGCGCGAACAAACTTACATACAGACCTTCAGTAGTGATCCGACATGGCCGTGATAGGTTAGAAAACGAAGGCGGGAGTTTGCTAAGCTTCGCTAAGCTTCGCTAAGCTTCGCTCTCGCCTTCGTCTTCTAACTATTCACGGCCAAGTCGGGTTGCCACTGAAAGCTGTTGGCAGAAATCTATCTGTGTTGCAATAGCAAATAAATATTTAATAGGTTGGTCTAGTGGCTAGTGACCCTGGGAACGAAATCAAACAATCGCGGGTTCGAATCCTGCAAGGTGCAATCATTTGTGTGATGAGCAAAAATAATTGTTTCCGAGTCATGGATGTGATACTCGTATTTATGTACGTTATCTAGTGCCCATATTACAGGGTATCCTAGTTTGGGGCTAGGTAATTGGTATGGAATTGTCCCCAATATATTTATTATTATTTATTAATGTTTGTACAGCCACCAAGACACTTTGTGGAATAGAATAGAATAGAATAGCGTTATGTGGAGCGTTATTCGAAACTACCTATACCCGATCGCAGCTCGGCCAGTGACGTCATAAATGTTCGAAACCTTTACGGTGTACCTTCGAAGAATACATTTTTGCTTTCTGGATTTTAAAACATACTCGATGCCAACCACGAACCTCTACAGATTCATGGTGCCAACACGGTCTCTGACGTCAAGAGCGTTGTGTACGTAATGTATATTTTCGAAATATTATGCAACGACGTCGGCTTTCCTTTAGTTAGTGCATCAGACAGTTCTGTTAGTACAACATGTAAAACATTAAGGATTCTGGCACAGAGTACTATGTATATACGGAAATAGAGGCCTATCTTCGCGCCCAATAGGGATAAATCTCAGTGGCGCCTCTGTATTTAGCTAATGGAACTAATGCTTCATGAAAAGTATTTGTTGAGTGCAAAAGTTTTTGAGGCTACTCGGATACGAACCTGGGAATGACGGCACGTCAGTTGGGTACTGACACCACTGTGCCACGAAGGATCTTAGACATAGGTCAAAAATTGGGTGTCCGCTTCTGTCTTTACACTTTGTTTGTAAACCATAATAATTAAAAAACTACCATCTGCAATATTACGTAACAAAACCTGACGGTTTACATCAGGAAATTACATAAGCCTTAAAAAAACAAAGAAAATGTAAAAAAACGCACAAAATATGAAAATGCTTATAAATATTGAGGCAAAACATTCATAGCAGCGCGTGGATTCGATCCATGTGCCTCTGGGTTGCAGGGCAGACACCGCTTCCACTGTGCCACTCTGACTTGTGGCATAGGTGCCAAATTTACGGTACCGTTTTATAAACGGATGTGCAATTATTATTCCTTTCAAATTAACATAACTTTAGACTCATATCCCGCAGGAATCCCGTATTTTTTCGTGATTAAAAGTATCATTAATTTTAACACATACTATAAACTTTGACTGTGCCAAGTTACTTTAAAATCCGTCCGGTAGTTTCAGCGTGATATGTGTTTTTTTTAAATAACTTTCAACCACTATCCTGCGGGAACCATTGTTTTTTCGGGATAAAAAGTATTCTAAATGTTAATCCATAACATAAGCTATGATTGTGCCAAGTTGCATCAAAATCCATCGGGTAGTTTCAGCATGATGCGTGTTTAAAGAGACAGACAGACAGACAGACAAAAAATAAAAAAATAACCTTTTTGCACTCCATGTCGATTTTGAAGTTCATCTCAATTAAAATTTTCAAAAAATATTTTATGTACAGATTTCACCCAGTTACAGTTTTATTATAGTATAGAAGATAGATTTAGCCCAGGTACAGTTTTATTATAGTACTAGCTGTACCCGCGGCTTCACACGCGTGGTCTTTTCTTTAGGTTCAAAGTACCATAATGTGCTATTCCAGGACCAATATGCCAACATTTGATCAAAATTTCTTTAGCCGTCAAAAATACTTTTATTGCTCGGCTTCTAACTCACCAGATTGATATACCAATTACACCAGTTATTAAATCAAACCCTAAGCTGTGTAACAATGAAACTACATTGCAATCGGTCCAATAGTTTTTACATGATGCGTGAACAAACAAACATACAGACAAACAGAAAGAGGGACACGATTAAAAAAATAAGCGTGTTCAATACCCTTTTTAAGCACCCAATCGCATTTTTTATCTTCTTTTTATAGCCTTTTTCGTACCTATTGCTTTATTATAAGTATAGATATATGACTGTGTCAATTTGCATCCAAAAATCCGTCCAGTAGTTTCAGCGTGATACGTTTTCTTTTTAATAACTTTCAACACTTAAATTGTGGAAACAACCTATATTACAAAAATTGAAGGAATTCATTAGTTTCGCACAGAAACTACTGAATTCATTAAAAAACTTACTAACTTACTCACTTATTGTTTTACTTTTTATTTCAAAATAAAAAATGAAGTTTTGGCTTCAGTAGGTATCGAAATAGAGAACCATCCAAAAATTATTATTTATTACTTAAATATTAATATAACTTTGGACCCATATCCCGCAGAAGCCCTTTTTTACGGGATAAAAAGTATCCATAATTTTCACCCGTCTTAAGAGCGATGGTGGCCTAATGGTTCTATAGTGCAATTTAGAATCCAACGATACCGGATTCAAAACCTAGGCTCCCGCACCAATGACTTTTGTCAGTTATGTGCGGTTTTCCATCGCTCCGTGCTTCGGAGGGCACGCTAAGCTGTCGGTCCCGGCTGTTATTGGTTAATAGCAGTCGTTAAGCCATGTCAGAGGCCCTCGGGCGGCTTGACAAACTCTGACATCAGAGGCCAGCACTACCTCATACGACAAACAAACAACAAACAAACCCATCTTATAGACTATGTCTGTGCCAAGTTGCATCAACATCCGTCCAATAGTTTCAGCGTGCTACGTGTTCTTTGAAATAATTCAATTAATTAATTTAATTTTTCTCTTTAATTTTTCGGGATGAAAAGTATCCAATGCCCTACCTCAAAGTATGAACTCAAATCATACCAAATTTTATTTGAATTATGTGAGTATTTTCAGCGTGATGCGCTGCCAAGGTACAGATACACAGACGGACAGACAGCCAGACAGACAAAAATTAAAAAATACAGTTTTGGCTTTAGTATTGAATGTAGAACAGCCTCCAAAAATGATACAAAATATCTTCAATTTACAGAATTTGGGACATTATCCAGCAGGAACTCTTAATTTTTTCGGGATAAAATTGTCTTCAATTTTGTAAACTATGACTTTGCCAAGTTGCAACAAAATCCTTCCAGTAGTTTCAGCGTGATACGTGTTCTTTTAAATAAATTTCAACGCCTATCCTGCGGAAACCCTTTAATTTTTCGGGATTAAATATGTCCTACGTCGTAGTATGAACTCAAATCATACCAAGTTTCATTTAAATTCATTCATTAGTTTCGGCGTGATGCCTAGCCAAGATACAGACAGACAGACAGATAGACAAAATGAAAAAAAAACAGTTTTGGCTTCAGAATCGAATATAGTACCCTCCAAAAGCAAATTTCAAAATATCTTCAATGTACAGAATTGGACCCGTTACAATTTAATTATATGTATAGTTATGTGCAGAGTAATTTGATATCAACCGGACAGTAGGCATTAGGCAATTCATTCAGCAGACAGACAACTTCCAGTCGCAAGGATTTGTTTGAGAGGTCGTGCTGAGGCAAACTGTAAAGCGCTAAAGCTAGTGCGAGCGAAACTCGAAAACTTTACAGATTTGAATTTAGCGGAACGCAGTGAATGAAATGCTTGCGTGTTTTAAGGACAATCAGCGCCATCTAGTTAAATCGGAGGCAGAACTTTGATTCGTTTGATTTATGCGCTGGAGTTGTTGATGCTGGCAAAGATTTGATGCTGGCTTTCTAATAATCTTTGATGCTGGTAAATTATGTAGTGTCTTTTTTGTTCTTATTGCTTATTATATAAATAACGCATAAAATATGTAAATGCATAAAAATACGGAACAAAACATTTCAATAAGTACGTGATTTCGATCCACGCACGTCTGGGTTGGCAGGCAGAAATACTCCCGCTAAACCAGATAGTATAGTGGCGAGAGGGTCGAAATTATGGTACCGTTTTAATGTTTTATTTATATTACATTTAAATTACCATAACTTTGAATACCTATCCCGCAGGAACCCTATATTTTTTGGGGATAAAAAAAAACCATAATTTTAATACATAATATGTACTTTGACTGTGCCAAGTTATAACCCATAAAATATGTAAATGCATAAAAATATGGAACAAAACATTTCAATAAGTACGTGATTTCGATCCACGCACGTCTGGGTTGGCTGGCAGAAATACTCCCGCTAAACCAGATAGTATAGTGGCGAGAGATTCGAAATTATGATACCATTTTAATGTTTTATTTATATTACATTTAAATTACCATAACTTTGAATACCTATCCCGCAGGAACTCTATATTTTTTGGGGATAAAAAGTATCCATAATTTTAATACATAATATGTACTTTGACTGTGCCAAGTTACACCAAACTCTGACCAGTAGTTTCAGCGTATTATGTGTTATTTTAAATAACTTTTAACCCCTATCCTGCGGGAACTCATGATTTTTTCGGGATAAAAAGGATTTTAAATGTTAATCCATAACATAAGCTATGATTGTGCCAAGTTGCATCAAAATCCATCTGGTAGTTTCAGCGTGATGCGTGTTCAAAGAGACAGACAGACAGACAGACAGACAGACAGACAAAAATTAAAAAAATATCCTTTTTGCACTCTATATCGATTTTGAAGATTATCTCAATTATAATTTTCAAAAAATATTTAATGTACAGATTTAGCCCAGTTACAGTTTTATTATAGTATAGATAGATAGATAGATAGATAGATAGGTACACAGTATACCCACAGTATACACTATTATTTATTCTGTGCCCCTAAAAACAGAATGGACGCAGGTATGACTAGGTTATATTAAGTACCTATAGGTACCTATCCTTTTTAATAGGTATGACACATAATACGATTAGATTATCAAAGTACATTTTTAACAGTGTAATTCTATTAAGATAAAGTTAATAAAGTGCTAATGAATTTTTTTATTTTCCTTCCCAAAGTAATTAATTAATCTACATACGAGATCTAACACATGCCATGTATAGAAAGCATAAAAATTCAAGGAGGTAATATGTCTGTATTTTCTACCTACAACAAGACGTAAGTTCAAAAACTAAAACCCAACTACAGTCGGGTAAAATATAGCCTTGCGATGAAGACGAATCGATTGATACCTCGCTTGTCAAGATCGGACCATAAGGGGTGACGCTATTAAAGTGGAACATCCACTTACCCACGTACATACGAGTACATACATACTGTTAAGCTCATTACCCTTCCCTTGCTTCGCCGTACTCAGTAAAAAGGCTTAAAAACTTTCTTGGGTAGGTGCCAAGAGACATCGCCGCCGTGTTCGAAATAACCACACAAAGTAAAGAGACATTTTCCGTAAGTACATATCTACTGTATCTACTGTAGGTACCTACCAATTTATATACTCTTTGGTACCTACTAGGTACTTCCGAAATGAAGATGTTTACCAGGTTGAAGGCTGGCAAAAAAGTTATTCGATTATGGTAGGTACGAACTATGGACTGAGCAGCAGTTTCCTGTTGGTAGGTAAGTACACTAAAATGTTCGACCCCAAGTATTTATTCTGTGCCCAAGTCTGAGCCGACCACGGAACCCATTTGAAAAGTTAGATATACTTAAGAAGAGCTAAATAGGTACGTCCAAACTCACTAACTTTTGCAGTGTATTGTGCGAGCGCTTCTATTTTCTGCCAAGTGTGCAGTGAGCGTGAATACACGGAGTCATTTCTGCCTTTCCCGACAATCACGACCCTCACCAGGCGGAGGATAGTGGATTCAACAGTAATATGGTGTCTCGTACTTGTAGCGATGTTGCTGGTAGTGAAGACCAGTGTCTTGACTACCAGCAACATCGCTCAGTATAAACTTAACCGCGCGGACAAAGCCATGGCTATTGTATACTACGGCCAGGATAGTTCGAGATAATTTAGATAATAAATGGCTATATAAGTAAATAGTTTTACCGAATATTCAACTGTCAGCAGCGAACATGTTTTGGACAACAGGCTTGTTATTAGTGGCCCTGACGTTTGGCCAGGTAAGAGACCATTATATTATACAGCTACATAATTTATTATTTCAGGGGCCCCGTTAGTAGACAACACAAACTATAAAGTAGACAAACACAAACATCTTTGCCTACCTTTGCTTTGTGAAATAGTTTTTTTTTTCTTGTCTATCGTTTGCTGGCTAGGCAAAGAATAAATAATCTTTTATATCTATACTTCTATACTTAAAGGAGTACCTACCTAATAAAAGTTTATAAGATTAAGATCATATAAAAAATGGTCTAGCTACTGAACAACAATATAACTTGTTTAAAAGAGTGTCTGTCTGTTTGTTTGTTCACGCATCACGTGAAAATTACTGGACCGATTGCGATGCGGTGTTCAGTGTTAGAACGTTTGGGTTTGATTTAAAAACTGGTGTACTTCGAAATCAAACCGACAAGAAAAGTAGAGCAATCAATAAATAAAATGAGCCTTCGCGGGACGCCTGGCAGATGTGTAAACATTTTATACACCGTATTCGTACACTGCTATGAAATAGATAGGTAGGTAGGCTACCAATCTGTCACAACAACAACAACAACACAATTTCATGGCAGGATAGAACATGAAGCAAAGCGTACCTAGGTGCCGTATATAAAAAGTTACTCTACACTATACTCTAGGGGTTAAACTATTTGATTCATAGTAACTATGTATTATAGTCTTAGTACGATACGATACGATACGAAATACTTTATTGTATACCAAAACAAAGAACAAACAATATCAAAACTTAAATAAGGTAATACAATTGGCGGTCTTATTGCTTAAAGCGATCTCTTCCAGACAACCTATGGATGGACAGTATCAGAGGAAGCAGAAATAGACGGTGGTGTACAATTAAGAATAATTATGAATTACTTAAAAATACTTAATTATATAAAAAGCTTATATGACATAAATATATATATATATATATATAATTAATAAATATATATTACATAAAATAAATATATAATTATAATAAATTAATACATATCAACATAAATAATTAAATGAAAAATTTTAAGCAGCTGTGTTGTCAGAGGTTAGACAAATAGTGATTTTTCACCATATTTTTAAAAATTGACAAGGATTTAGCGCGTCGGATATCTAGCGGCAATGCATTCCACAGTCGGACAGCTTGTATTGTGAAGGATTTGCTGTAGAACTGGGAAGTGTGGATAGGGATTTTAAGTTGAAGGGCTCTAGAAGAGCGCATGGAGTGTGAAGGTAGTAGGAACTCAAAGCGTTCTTTGAGGTAGGGTGGAGTGAAAGGAATAAACAGGATGCTATAGAGCAAAGATAGGATATGTGCATTCCGGCAAAAACGAATGGGCAACCATTTCAGCTTCAGTCTTAGTGTTGTGTGTTAGTCTTCTTCTTCGTCCCGTATCTCGTATTCCTTCCTATCCACATCGAGGTGCGACGCGTCGCCGCGCCGCTCTATCGCCACGCCAAGAGCCGGCGTTACCCCCGTACCGCGCCATTAGATTTTACTCATCAAAAACCATTTCAAATCAGAACTTGGTACTTTTGGTTCTGAAATACCACAGGATCTTTATACTTTCCTACCTCATCATCATCATCATGTCAGCCTTTAGAAGTCCACTGCTGAACATAGGCATAGGCCATGGCGCTCTTTAGGGGTAAAGAGCGCCATGACGAGCATCCTGTGCCACCTCCATCCACCGACTTCCTGCGATGGCTACAATGTCGTCGGTCCATCGTGTGGGGGGTCTCCCCACACTTCGCTTGCTTGTCCGTGGTCGCCATTCGAGAACCTTTATTCCCCAGCGGTTGTCGGTTCTGCGAACACCTATCCCTAAAAAATCACCACGCGGGCACAATTAGTAGGTAATAATACAAATTAATGTTATCAACCTACTTAACCATCTAAATATTTACTTAACAGCTGCTAGCAGGGCTCGTGAAACCAGGGGTGCCGGGAGTATCCGAAGATACGATTACAGGTATGTAGACTCATCAAATCGTATGACGCCACATGGCGCTGTACGGGAAAGAGAAGATTGTATCTGCAGAAAAAATACATTTTAAATCGTAAATTAAGTACTGAGAATCAGCAGTGCCATAATTATGTGTTTTACACTCCGATAACCAAGCGATCTCGCTTTCAACAAATGTGGACTAGTGACACGTGTTAAAATCCGCCAACTGTGTGCAATAAATACAGGATAATACTTTAGTTAAAGTTAACAATTAAAACATTATCTTTAACATGCCGAACAAAACAATACCTCAGTGAACAAAATTGGCCCAGGAGAACAATTTTTAAATTTAAAATTACAGTGAGAAGTAACGTTTACTCAATTCAGTTTAAAGTTGACTTTCAGACTTAATTTACTATAGCTGCACAACGACACCATTACACAGTCAAATCTATTTAAAAATCTACTTCCTAATTGAGCCGAGTCTGCTACAGTGACTTGGTCTAACAGAAAGTTCAAATCTGGTAAAAGGCGACTTGTGTTATTTTTCACTTTTTCTACTATATTTTTTGCACAGTTAGACCCTAAACAATATTGCTGTCTTCTAAGAAACTATTCCTTTTAAATAACGCATGTATTTAATTGATAGATGCTAACTATGTATAAAAGATATGTATCTTGGCTAGGCATCACGCCGAAACTACTGAATGAATTTAAATGAAACTTGGTATGATATGAGTACATACGAGTACTAAGAGATAGGACATAGGATACTTTTCATCCTGAAAAATTAAATGGTTCCCGCAGGATAGGGGTTGAAAGTTATTTAAAAGAACACGTATCACAATGAAACTACTGGACGGATTTTGTTGCAACTTGGCACAGTCATAGTTTATACTTGCTGTACCCGCGGCTTCGCACGCGTGGTCTTTTCTTTAGGTTCAAAGTACCATAATGTGGTATTCCAGGACCAATATACCAACATTTGATCAAAATTACGTTAGGCGTCAACAATACTTTTAGCAGTTGCTCGGCTTCTAACTCACCTAATTGAGATACCAATTACACCAGTTTTTAAATCAATTATTAAGCTATCTAACAATGTAATCCGCATTGCAATCGGTCCAATAGTTTTTACGTGATGCGTGAACAAACAAACATACAGACAAACAGACAGAGAGACACGATTACAAAAAAAAACCTGTTCAATACCCTTTTTAAGGACCCAAGAGCATTTTTTTATTTATTTTCTTTTTACAGCCTTTTTCGAACCTATTGCTTTATTATAAGTATAGTCAAATGACTGTTTCAATTTGCATCAAAAAATCCGTCTAGTATTTCAGCGTGATAAATGTTCTTTTTAATAACTTTCAACCCCTATATTGCGGAAACCCTTTAATTTTTCAGGATGAAAAGTATCCAATGTTCTACCTTGTAGTATGAACTCCAATCATAACAAGTCTCATTTGAATTTATTTGGTAGTTTCTGTGCGATCCGCGGTCAAGATACGGACCAACAGACAGACAGACAGACAGACAAAAATAAAATGTAAAAAGTTTTGGCTTCAGTATCGAATATAGAGAACCATCCAAAAATATTATTTATATATTAACAAAACTTTGGACCCATATCCCGCAGAAGCCCTTTAATATTTCGGGATAAAACGTGTCCCATCATATAAATTTAAGACGGTGCCAAGTTGCATTACAACCCGTCCATTAGTTTCAGCTTGGTACATGTTCTTTTAAATAAATTTCAACCCCTATACTGCGAGAACCCATTAATTTTTAGGGATGTAAAGTATCCTATGTCCTACCTCGTAGTATGAGCTCAAAATCATACCAAGTTTCATTTAAATTCATCTAGTATTTCCGGTGGCATGATGTGTGGCCAAGATACAGACAGAAATGAACAAACATACAGTTTAGGCTTCATTATCGAACATAGACTAAACTCCAAAAAAAAATTCTACAATATCTTTAATGTACAGAATTTGGACCCATATCCCGGAACCCTTTAGTTTTTCGGGACAAAAAGTATCCATAATTTTTACCCATCTTATAAATTATGTAAGTTGCATCAACATCCGTCCAATATTTTCAGCAAGCTACGTGTTTTTTTGAAATAATTTCCCACCCCTAACCTGCAGCAACTCTTTAATTTTTCGGGATGAAAATTATCCAAATCATACCTCGAAGTATGAACTCAAATCATACCAAATTTTATTTGAATTCAGTGAGTATTTTCGGCGTGATGCGCTGCCAAGGTTACAGACAGACAGATGGACAGACAGGCAAGCAAAAATAACAAAAATACAGTTTTGGCTTTAGTATTGAATATAGAACGTCCTCCAAAAAATTTTACAAAATATCTTCAATTTACAGATTTTGGGACATTATCCCGCAGGAACTCTTTATTTTTTCAGGATGAAAAGTATCCAGTGTCCTAACTCAAAGTATGAACTCAAATCATACCAAATTTAATTTGAATTCAGTGACGGCATGATGCGCTACAGACAGACAGACAGATGGACACACAGACAGAGAGACAAAAATTATAAAAATACAGTTTGGCTTTAGTATTGAATATAGAAAGGCCTCCAAAAAAAAACATAATATCTTTAATTTACAGAATTTGGGACACTATCTCGCAGGAGATCTTAATTTTTTCGGGATAAAAATTATCCTCAATTTTTACCCATTATATAAACTATGACTGTGTCAAGTTGCAACAAAATCCGTCCAGTAGTTTCAGCGTGATACGTGTTCTTTTAAATAACTTTCAACCCCTATCCTGCGGGAACCCTTCATTTTTCGAGATGAAAAGTATCTTATGTCCTACCTCGTAGTATGAACTCAAATCATGCCAAGTTTCATTTGAATTCATTCAGTAGTTGCGGCGTGATGTGCGGCCAAGATACAGACAGACAAAAATGAAACAATTTACAGTTTTGGCTTCAGTACTGAAAATACAGAAACCTCCAAAATAATTTACTAAATAAATGTACAGAATTGGACTTGTTACAGTTTTATCATAAGTACTCGGACAATAATAGATAGATAATATGCGTGTCTAAGCATATAATGTACCAATTGTCAAAAATCTAAATATTCATTTATGTGTCTATATGAGTATTTGAACATAAATAACAATTTTTGTTCCTGTATGTATATATGTATGTATGTATGTCCACGTATTTCTCAGTCCACACAAGTCTAATAACTTTTTTTTTTTTGTAATACTTTCAGTATCTTTCAACTTGGGGAATAATTTAAATTTCATGAAAATCGAACGAGTACTTTAAAAGATATGGACGTTTAACTGTTTCCAATGTGGTTTTTTTCATAGCGAACGGAATATGTACTTCATTTTCTTATGCCTACTTTAACGAAACTAAAAAGTAAGAAATAAAAACTAATAAAAAAATATAACCAACTTCAAATCGTATAAAACTTAAAAAAAAAAAAAAAACTCATTTTTTTAGATATGTGCCTTTAGTCGGTTTGGGCGTAGCACAGACCTCATAAAATCTGAATAAATTATTTCTTTTGAAATCAGTTTTTCTTAATTTAGTTTTTATTTTAATACTAGAAATAAAAAATAAGTTGTATTACCAAAATGTCGGTAAAAAAAAGTTTGTATTTCGTTTATGGGGAACTGTTTACGAATTTAGAATAAGTTGCCGGACGGCTCATCAATCAATGCATAGGTTAAATGAAATCTCAATTAACAGCGACGTTAATAAAAATGACTCATCAGATAAAGATACTGGAACTAAAGTTATGCTATGCATGAAGAGGCACTCTCAATGTCCGCAAAAATCTGCCTCTCAAAAGCTTTCGAAGAAATGTGGTTTTTATTTCAAGTGCTAATAGGGAAAGTGACTTCACTGTAGAATTAAACTTTAGTCAACGTTATATTGTATTTTACTAAGTATTGCAGTCCAATTCAAATTTGCGAGCAGCCAGCTCCCTGCAGATTCTTACGCGTAGATTACCATAAATACTTTTCAAAGTATATCTATTTATTTACTAGGTTAAAAGGTTTCATAATTTTTCATTTAATATTACTTTTTAGAAACAATTTTTATACAGCATCACAGAATACATTATGTCACAGAATACAAAACAAAACCAGCAAGCCTTACAGTAATCGCATATGATGCCTCTGACATCTGACATATGATGCATCTCACCTTGGTAATAAGCAACATAACTCCCGGTTTCTGGAACGCAAATTAGCGAAATAAGTACCCAAGAACCTGATAATCTCTTGTTAAACGCAAATTGAGTTACTGAAAATCTCATTTGACCAGTCTGTTAACGCAAATGTCAAATATCCAATTAAAGCCGGTCCTTGTGGGTATGAGTGCCTTCTGGTTCTGACCATGCAATAGCGGTCCCACAGGTGATCGTGTTTACAATTTATATTTATACTTCAAAGATTAAGCAGATGAAATATATTAAGATTATTTGTGAGGAGCAGTATAATACGCAATAATGCCTGTTGTCTGTGGTATATTTTGATTAATGTTTGTAAGTCGGAGGGTAAATATGCATAATTTTAGTTGATTGCAGAAAAATCACCAAATAATTTTACTGATTTCAGCTTTCATGCAACCTGGTTCTGTCAACGGCTTGCTGACTGAAGTCACGGGCCTCAACTTCGAGAAATTTCATGAAGAAGACGAACTCACTGAAGCGACTCAACCTCCCACTGCTGAAGCACATGTGCTTCCCAACATTGAAACACTTAAGCCTCCAACCTCAGAAGCGACTGAACCAGACAGTGAAGACAACGATGAGAATTCTAATGAATCAGACAGCTCAGAATCCAATGAAGACCCACTATCTGGATCAGTATCAGAGCTCGTCAATAAGCTGAAAGTAAAAGGATCAAACAGCTCAGAATCCAATGCAGACCCAGCATCTGGATCAGTATCAGAGATCGTCAACAAGCCGAAAGTAAAAGAATCAGACAGCTCAGAATCCAATGCAGACCCACTATCCGGATCAGTATCAGAGCTCGTCAATAAGCCGGTAGTCAAAATCAAAGTGAAAGTTAACAACATCGTCAACGACAAACAAATCTAGAGGAAGATCATGGTCAAGTGAATAATTCATTATTCTAATCATATCAGATTGATATATAATTTATTGATAAATGTAGTAAACATTTATTTACCTAACTGTTTATATTATGAATTTAATAAAGCAAACGAAAAAAAAAACTTCGACCGCGTTGTATTTTTTCGAGGATATCTCTAAGGATCCTATGTGTTATTGCAGAACTAAAAGTACCAATGTACCAAATTTTATCAAACTTCGTTCAAACGTCAAATCGATTTTAACGGTTGCTCGGCTTCTTCTCACTGGATTAGATACCAAGTACACCAGTATTTAGGTCCAGTAGATTTTACGTGATGCGCTAACCATACAGACAGACAAACAGACACCATTTAAAAAAACGGTTTTATATAAATTTTTATTATGTTAAGTCCATTTTTTTTATTATCTTCTAAAGAAATATTGTTACTTTGCTTTATTATATGTATATATTATTATTTATAATGCCAATACCGACGAATAATTTTATATAAGACTAGCAACGTCCCGCAGCTTCACCCGCGTTCAAACTTTGCCACCCCCATAAGGGGTGCCTCAGGGATGGAATTTCAAGAAATGCGTTAATGCAGGACACTTTGAGAATATTTCCTACTAATTTCAAATCTCTTGGACCACTGCTTTAGGCTGTACTTTGTCTGTCAGTCAGTAAGTCATGGTACTGTTATAAAGGTCCAATAAAGATTATCAATAAATGGTTGTTCTGTTTAACAGTAGCGAGCTCGATAGTATGGATGTTAAAATGAATTAGGTAACTTATGTAATAACCATATTTTAAATGACTTGATAAATTAATCACTGCTGATTTTGTCAACTGATAGCTTTTCGACGTAGGTAGCTCATAATGTTTGTTTACATGTTGAGTGTCGTGTTTATGCAAATGTTTTGTCTTTGAATTGGTTCTGTTCGTGTGACAGGCGAGGGTCTACGGTAGAAGTGTGTCTGGTAAGCTCAGCCCCTCGATTCAGAACCTTTCGATAACGAACTGAATCGATTCGATTCGATATTGTGAATGAAAAATGCATTGAACTGTACCCCTAGTACAAGTTTTTATAGTTCTTGAAAACGTAATGTAGTTTCGTTTAGTTCCATACATTTACTGGCAGTGCCTCTAGCGGAAACTTATGGGAACTAAAACCGGTAGGACGGGTTTTATCAAATGGTAGTATTACTAGTATTCGAATTCGAAATAAAGTTTACGAGTATTCTTTGCATTTTAGCAGTACGAGTTGCCACTTTGACAAGTTAGCGGTAGTGAACTTTGACGTATTCGATCACATTCAACGTATTGTTACTCGTTATATAAATTTTCGTGAGAGCTTCATGAGATCTTGTGATTTTTTATTTTATTAAGATAACGAGACGGTATCTAGCCTGGAGGTTAGCCTCGGAGGCTGTAGAAGTTGACCGTCGTGTAGAGGAGCGACAGGAGCTTATACGTAGGCGGAGATTCTTTACACCCAGACACATCTCTGACACGCACTTAGTGCAAAGGTATCGGCTCACTAAAGAAGGGTTGTTTTTCTCTGCAATACTCTGCGGGAAAATACAAGCTCCAGGAACTCTCAAAGAATCTCTATACAGACCAAGGTCAGTTAATAGTAAATAATATTCTTACCTACTTCATCTTATTTCGAAACTTGTATTTTTGTAGCTCGTACCTACAACAATACTTCCAAAAAAATACATTGTAGTGCGGAACACAGGGTATCAATCTACCTACCTACTTTACAATTTTAATGTGATGATGATGATGATGACTTCACATCGATTTATATTTCGCCAAATACCTACGACTCAATTGATAAAACCAACACTTAGTCCAGCTGTGCGATTCCGTATCTTGGTTTTAATCAGATTGTCACTTTCTTTATAGAAATTTCAACTCTATCGCAACGCATTAATGAATTTGATGGATTGAAACCGATATGATCAATATTGCGTAATAGCAGTGCAGTATTTCAGGCTAAAAATGATCAAAAATCAAGGATAATATCGAATCTTGATGTCGTACTTGGGGCCTAGAATCGATTTAAAATAAGTACCTTTTTTCATTTTATTACGGATTATGCAATCGTTTGACCACGATCTCACCTGATGGAAAGAGATGATGTGGTCGAAGGTGTAGCACGCTTACCTGGGTTTTGTTGGATTACTTTGGTCCGTAACTTCGTAAATACTGAACGAAATTAAAGACCAAAGGTACCGGGAGAATCAGAAAAATACGTTCTTTCCATTTATCACCTCAATTTAACTTAAATCGATAATTATTTTTTCCCAATAAAACCACAGATAAAAACGTCATACGAAAAACAAAACGTCAAACACCAATATGGAGGAATATATTTTGTCTCTTTTTTTTGCTTGTGGGGAAGAGAGATAGAAATATGTGAAGTTCGTTCCATTGAGCTCTTCGAAAAATTTTATCGAGTAAACTTCATTTGAAAACGTGAACTCGTCCTACCAATTACACCCAAAATTGTTAGTTTAGCGAGCTCACAAAACTTTTTTCCGTTTTCTTATTGTTAACTCCGTCATGATCGAAGGTACTACGCCAGAGGCGTGGCACAGGAGCGTAGTAGAGTTGTTCTTTAAAAAAGTGATAACACCCTCTTGAAGAATCATAGACCCATTTTGCTGCTGAGCCACGTCTAGAAGCTGCAGCCCGATTCCATAACTTGGCTTCAATCAAACCTTTGATTCAGTCGAAACCTGGGCAGTGCTACATTCATTACAGCGGTGCCAGATTAACTACGGGTACATCGAAGTGTTGAAGTGTTTGTACAGCAAGGCCACCATAACTGTCCATCTCCGAGATCAGAGCACGAATTCTTTCCAATTGCAAAAAGGGGTGAGACAGGGAGACGTTATTTCTCCGAGACTGTTCACCTCTGCACACATATAATCAAGCTTCTGAACGGATATGGTGTTAACATCAATGACGAATGCATCACTCACCTTCAATTTGCTGATGATATAGTCACCATGGCAGAAACCCTGGAAGACCTAAGCACAATGCTCAGAGACCTCAATATTGTTACCCAACAGGTGGGTCTTAAAATGATTATAAGTAAGACGAGCACCTTGTCAAATGCCCAAGTCGCACCCATGCTGGTTTATGCTGGGAACAATATTATCGAAACTGTTGATCACTATGTCTACTTGGGTTAGACGGTCCAACTGGGTAGATCCGACTTCGTCAACCGACGAATCCAACTCGGATGGGCAGCGTTCGGGAAATTGTGCCGTATCTTTTCGTCGCAGATACCGCAGAGCCTCAAGACGAAAGTTTACAATCAGTGCGTGTTGCCAGTGATGACATACGGTACGGAGACGTGGTCGCTAACTATTGGTCTCATACACAAGCTCAAAGTCGCTCAGCGTGCAATGGAGAGAGCTATGCTCGGTGTTTCACTACGTGATAGAATCCGAAACAAGGAAATCTGTAGAAGAACCAAGGTTACCGACATAGCTCTCAGAGTTTGCAAGTTGAAGTGGCAATGGGCAGGCCATACGAACAAGCAAGCGAAGTGTAGGGAGACCCCCCACATTATGGACCAACGACATTGTAGCCATCGCAGGAAGTCGGTGGTTGGAGGTGGCTCAAGATCGCTCGTCATGGCGCTCTTTGGGGTTGGCCTATGTTCAGCAGTGGACTTCTAGAGGCTGACATGATGAAGATGATGACTTACCTAGGGCAATTTATTGCTTCTAGTAACTACGAATACTTTCGCATAAATACGTGTACTATGTAATATCTGACATTGTCTGTCATTGTTGACATCAGCTGTCAATACTTGATGTTTTGACGTTTGACAGTTGTCTCTTCTCAATTTGACAGCTGTCATATTAAACTTAGATATCGAGGAGATCTATCATTTCTGTAAAGAAACTACTAGGGCCCGTTCACATAAACGTTCGAGGACGCACGGATCACCCGCGCGTACACTCGAAATCGTTCACGGCGTCGTCCGGGCGTTCGACTGGGTCATCCGAAAAATAGTAGAGGAGGGGAGGAATAGTATAAAACTGACACTTGACAGTTGTCAGTTGTATGTGGACGTCCAAAGTCGTTCACTAACTCCGGATGATCGAGCGATAATCGCACGGATGATTCGAGCGTGTAAGTGAACACAGCCCTAGACTAGGGAGTTAACGTCCTTTTAAGTTTGACGACTGTCATTCAAAACAAAGATATCGATTATCACTTATGTAAAGAAACTATTCTAAAAACTACAAACTAACCTAGAGTCGTTAGTTTCAGATTTATAGCCATTTTAAGTTTGACAGCTTTCATGCATAACGAAGATATCGATGAGATCTACCACTTCTGTAAAAAAACAGCTAGTCAACGAAAAATAGTTGCCGAGTAATAGCTGTTTTAAGTTTGACCATCTGTCTTAAAACAGACAAACAGCTATTCATCATCTGACTTCACAATATCCCTAATTTTTCTCATGCACTCTTCTCCTTACTTTATCATAACCTCCCCACACTTTATATAAACCTCCCTAATTCTCCCCCCTTCCCCTCCCCTCCAATCTCCAACCTCCAATCTTCTAAGGGCTTCTGTGTCGTGATGAGAACACGAGGTATTTTTTTTTTAAATCTCGTGGTGACAAAACGGTGTGAACACGAGTCCTTCGCCGTAACACTAATGAATAAGCAGTAAATAAAAAAAAACTATTCCTGATAACATCGCGGCAAACGCTATTGGCGAGTGGCGGAAGGATTGAAAAAGTCGATCATTTGGAAGCAATTCACGGTGCACCATTAGGTATCTATATTGATCTATATCTATGGCTACACAAAGTCTGTCAGAAAAGATTTTGCATATGTACCTGAATTTTCCCCAATGTAATTAAATGCATTAAATACTACTAAATCATAATATTTTCTGCACGTACACTATAAGGAGCGCTCGTGCACTAGTTTTCAATAATAAATAGTTTCTAAATAATATTGCTAAGTACGAATTCTAAGTGGCGCTGCTGGGGAAGTATACTCCCCAGCAGCGCCACAATAAAATGTTTATTATTTCGTTTTCTGTTCTATGCACAGCAATTATCGACTTACGTACATGATGTACGTTCAACGTACATTACTTTCCGCTATGATTGATCCCTATAAATTATGGTGGCGCTGCTGTGGAGCATGGAGCATGACACCGATAATTTGGTCGTCAAAACGATAATTTAAATGTGGAAATGCGATAATTTGAACTTTTGGAGTTGGCAACACTGTTCCAGATCCGCCATTTTGAGTTGGCCTGATCCTTCTGGCAGACCGGTGTGAGAAGAATAAAATAAAATATTTCTTCTCCGGTCAATTTAGTGCCTAAAATTGTGTTAATGAAGTGAATAGTGCCACGTACAACATGGCGAGATATGGTCAAAGACCGGAGAATGCCCTCAAAAGGGCGAATGGTTAGTACAAATTTATTATCATCCACGTTGCGCGATCCTTCGGGATGACCTTTCTCAACCTGGGAATATATCTTTCACCAGTGTAACGAGCAAAAGACTACTTTTAAGTGCTAAGAGCACAATTTGGTCAAAGATTACACAATATTTTTTATTATAGACCAAAACATAACCAACAAAATGCTCCTACCGCATAAATAGTTGCCATGAAGCCGATGTGGCTGTAACATACACTATGTTCTAAGCAATATCTTTGTTTTTTCGTATTCTAAACACATAAGAGCTAATTTAGATAGTCCTACCGAAGTTGAAGTACCTACCGAAGTCGTTATTGTCAATCAAATCCAAATCGTAATTTGGCCCAGTGCCAGAAGCTGAAGAAATGATGCCATATGCTAGTATTATGAAAATAAGTAATCGTGGCTAAAACGAAGTTATTAGTACAAAAGCTTGATCTCTCGACTGTTAATTACAAAGATACAATGAGGACCATCAATTGTTTATTAAAAGTACTGATTCTTTACCTGATTGTGATGATACTATCAAAATAACTCAAATCAAAATTTAGACATATTAGAATAATCAAGTTTTTTAACCACATTGTACAGAAAGCATTAAAACAAATCACGATTCCAGAGTTTATGGACCTGGAAAAACCTGCTCGTGCCCTGGACACCTTACAAGAGGTTTTCCGCAACAAGAAATGGGCATACAACTGGTCCGAGTCTGTCTTGGAACCTATCATGTTCAAATACCTGGAGTTGTGTGTAGACCTGCGCAAGTCTCACATAGCAAAGGAAGGCCTGTTCCAATATAGGAACATGTTCCAGTCTGTTAATGTAGGGTCTTTGGAACAAGTTATAAGGTAAGTTTTGGTGCACAAGTGTAATCTCTCCAGTACTGGGCATTTTTATAACAATAGAATAACAATGTAATTCATATGGAGTTACATTGTAACCCATATGGAGTGGTCAGTACTGGAAGAGTTTCTATTCAAACTGATCAAAGATTTTATAGATAAAGTAACAAGATGTTTGTTTATTCATCGCTTAAATGCTGTTATGTTTATTATATGTCCAGTAACTATGGCTTGCTCCATCTTCATTTTTCTGTGTTAGATCCTATAACTCACATAATTCCGGGAACTAGCAGAGCACAATGATACTGGTCGGGTAGGCATCTTCAGACTGGTTTTCTAACTACCCTCACTTGGGTACTTATCACCCAATATTATTTTTATATACTAAAAATTCACGTTCCAGAGGTTACCTCCGCATGGCTGAAGAGCGTACAGAGGCAGCCCGAGAGCAGTCCACCCAAGCGGTGATAGACACAGACGATCTAGATAACCTCGCTACTCCAGAGAGCATTTTGCTCAGCGCCGTTTCAGGCGAGGATGCGCAAGATAGATCTGACAGGACTATTCTTACGCCATGGGTAAGTTAAAATATTTTCCTTACCACTGAAGCATAACTAAGCACCAAAAATGTACTGGGAAAACGGATTAAACCGGTACTTTATAAGAATTAAAATTATAATTTTGTATTGTTTAATGAAGCTTTTTTCATAGTTTCGACATAAAAAAATGTTGTGTAAGTTACTCATACAAGCAATTAAAAAAAACACTCGTAGACAATCACCAGGGTTCCATGTGTTACGGTTGGAATGGATATGCTAATCAACCAAAAGAATAAACATACAAGACTCGAGAACAACCATGCTCAATGCTCATCCCACATGCTTGCCCTGGCCAGGATTCAAACCTGGGACACTTAAGCTCAGCAGGCAGGGGCACTACTAAACTGTGCCACAGTTTCAGATATAGATTTATTACAAAGACAATATATTTGTTTTCGTCTATATCCCAGGTGAAATTCCTCTGGGAGTCATACTGTCAATGCCTCGAGCTGCTCCGTACCAATGCCCACGTGGAAACCCTGTACCATGACATCGCTCGGATGGCGTTCCAATTCTGCCTCAAGTATTCTCGCAAGACCGAGTTCAGGAAGCTCTGTGACAAGTTGAGAAAGCATTTAGAAGACATATGCAAGCCGACGGTAAGAGTGAGTTACCCTTTTTAATTATTTTTTTGGGGAGAGAGAATAAACAATGAACATTAATCCTTCATGTTCCACTATACGAGTGGCGATCCATTCTTAAATTAATCATTATTAATCCTATTGTTTCAAAAATTAGTAGAACTTTACATTCTCAATTTTTCCATACTATGTTCTTTATTCTGTACTAGCTATGCCCGCGGCTTTGCCTGCGTGGTTATTTCATTTAAAATTAGCGTATAAGTGTTATACCAGGACCAAACACTACATTTCTTTAAAATTCATTCACCCTTAAATAGATTTTTATCAATTGCTTGCCATCGGATTAATACCAGTTTTTAAGTCAAACCCTAAGCTATCCAACAGTGAAATCCGCATTGCAATGGGTCCAGTAGTTTTTACGTGATGTGTGAACAAGATTTAAAAAAATGTTATATTGTTGTTTTAAGTACCCTAGACCATTTTTTTTTATTTCTTCTTTGTACAGTCTTTTTCGTTCTTATTGCTTTATTATAAGTACATAGATATGTTTAGGTTTACCCACTCTGGGATTTCTCAACTGATATGGATGTTTTTTTTTTAAATAAAATGGTAGACATTAGACATAGTCCGCTATAAGTGTCATCAAAATTGGTTTAGTATTTTTTTAGTAAATCCATTTTAAGTTGATTTTGATAATGTAATTTTAAATTATTATAAGTAATCTTTCAGTCAGTTCAAACAATATTTATTCTCTCTCCTTTTCTTAGTTTTAAGTAAAGATAAAAAAAGTATGTAGAACAATGATAATATATACATTATATGAAGAAAAATCCTCTAGGCCTCACTGGGTCTGGTTTATACCCTTACTTAGATTGGCCTGGAGTAAGAACAAATTTAGCTAGACGCGGCAATTCGCTTTCTGTTTTGCGGTTTGTGTTAATAATGCTAAAACAATTCTTCCCTCTTCGTATAATTTGATTGCTTAGATAATATTACATGTTTACTTCTGCTCACTACCCAACCATATTAAAGAGGATGTTGTGTGTATTCGAGCTACTTGATTTTGCATCATGCAAACATGAACTTTTTTATGACTTACCACGCTATTGTGGTGCCTCACTAAAATTGCAATCTAGCCTTAAGGCTAATAAGTTTTAAAATGCTGCGCATTAACGTTTGGCGTTTACGTCAACAAGAAAACGGCACAAAATCAGTTTATTTTTGGGTTTGCAACAATACTTTACTTTACTTTAGATAGATAGATAGATACATAACTCTTTATTGCACAAGAAATGAAATTGATGATACAATAATCCAGTTTTAACATAGAACAATCGGCGGCCTTATCACTAAGCACACATACATATACATATGACTTATACATATTGTGTATTTTTTTAATGAAATTATGAGATAAAATTCTACAGTTAATTATCAAAATTTACTTGAACGCACACCTTTTTTATTTTAGCCCAACTTGATTTGTTTAATAAACCATAAATTAGTTTTGAATTTTGGAGCATGGTAATTGTAAACACATTCTCTGTGTATAATTATTATTAATATGTAATAAAATAAATAATATTTTTATTTTATTTATATTATATTACTATGTATGCTAAATGTTTATTATTATTGATGACTTACTTGTAACCATGTCCATCAATGTTGGTATCTACATACAATAGACTGTTTAACTAACCATTTGCCATGTGGAACTGCAGGTAGTCATCTCATAAGGAGCTTGATGTGTTTCAATGCAGATGTTGAACTTCGGTTGAGAGACTACCACATTCCATTTCATACAATCTTTCATATCCTTGACATAAGAAGACTTGCAAGTTGAAAACATATTTAGATAGAATAGTATGTGAATTTTAACCTTTGTCACTTACTGAATATCAGAAGTCGCGACTCAATGTTTGTCAAAGGGCAGTGGAGCGCAGTTTAAAATGAATTGAGAAATACCATTCTGCGTTGCATGACAGGTATTGCAGATGTAGGAGAAAAAACTGCAAGGCTCAAGTGGGATTGGGCGGGTCACGTAAGCAAGATGCGTCCGAAAGATGGGCAAAGATCGCCACACATTGGGTAACCAATGACCGACGAATGTGTCGAGGCCGTCCAAGGAAAGCCGTGGCGCGACGATCTCGATACTTTCGAAGAAATTGGCCTGTACTTGCAGAAGATGAAAAGAATTGGGGGAGACCTTTGCCCAGCAGTGGGACACTACTAGCAGTGGACTACTACACTAACAGTGGGTTAGGTAAAAGAAAAAATATGTGAATACCTAATCAAGAAAAATTTACGTCACACTGTAGGTACTGTATGATATACAGTACAGTGTGAAGCCTGCCCTCAAGACTGTATTTGGCAGATATGAAACTATCGTAGACACATTTTACAGCTGATTTTTCTTTATTTTTCTCATTGTCCTGGCTTCTTTTTCACAAACTGGGAAAGGGAAGAGGGTAGTGGAATGAGCTCTCCTCTTTCGCAACCCCGAAAGGCTACGCCTGGATTCTAAAACCAATACAAGCCTAATGATTATAAACACAAAGCAGTTGGGACATAGACAACTTATGGCATACATCAGTTATGACGTCAAACTTTTCTGCAAGAAAGTTCGTACGGCATGGCGAATATCTGAAAGCTAAAGTGGGGCTGGGCTGAACACTGGATATCTACCTCATGTTGGATGATCAGTGGGCAAAAATTACCACTTGTTTGTTCCCCCAATATTGCAAACATCATCACTGTTGACCAAGAAAGAGGTAATATTACTAATATATTTGGGACAATTAACCTAGCCCCAAACTAAGATTTTTAAGTGTAATTGGTACTGGACAATGGATAAACATACATAGAATGAATAATGGCGGGGTGAACTTGATTCCCACATGAAGTACTAGTGGTATATTGTTGCAATTGGTTAGGGCTTTTGTCCTGCAGTGGGACATTACAGGCTCGTAATATTGACTGTAGATGTTTTATTGGTTAAACTAACTACAAAAAGGCGACGTTACTCAATTCATATAATGCATGATTTTACTCATTTATCCAGGGTTTCTAAACCACTTTAGATGATTCATTGTTTATGTGCGAGGGCCGACCAAGAAGTGTTTCCATACAAACTACATTAAAAGTAGTAGTATTTTTCAGTAAACTATGTGAAGTCTATTGTTTCATTTAAATAATTGTTTACATTAAAGACTTGCAAGTCTTCTTCAACCATTCTATTATAAGGCTTTATAAAAAATACATAATCATGAATACAACTGTGTAAACCATCATGTTTTCTGTTGCTAGAACGCATATCATGGAAACCGGAATTCGGTGAGATTTTCATTGTTGTATTGTTAGTTATTAGTGCACTGCTGTGGATGTGTATTATCTAGTTTCTGGAGAATGATATGTCTAAAAAAATATTAATAAGAAGTTTACAAAACGGCATATTGACTCATAAATTCCATTGTCTACTTTGCTACATAATAGTTCGCGCAAATCTTTTTGAGCTCTCTGAATGTAGGCCCGTGCGCATGGTACAGTTGAGTGCACAATCATTATTGTAAAAGGGGTGAAACTTTTTTATAGTACCTACACACACACTACCCAGGCATAATATGAGAACTCCCATATGCCAAACATAGGTACTTAGCGTTTTTCTATTAAAGGAATTTTCAAAATACTTAATAACTATGATGTTGAATAAATCGAGAATAGGTTTGTACTACTCCTGAAGATCATTCAGGTCATACTGAAACCTACCTTGTTAATAAAACATAAGACATCAAACATATTACGTTTTTGTCGACGTAGTACTTTTAGGCACCCGTTTTGCGTGTTTTACAACAGTAACTGAAGAAACAACAATAACAGAAACAAACAACAATCACAAATTAACAAAAACAATGTAAAAAGAAGTTGAATACTGTACTTTCGCAACGCACATGTGTTATGTTTACGTACGTATCACTCACACTAACAAGTGGTGCTGCGAGATGCAACCGGGTGTGCGGTGCAGTGCAAGCGTTGGTGCCTTCCTCATCCCTCTGACACCTAAAACATGCGTACTGTGCAGCCACTCGCGCTAACTTCAGACAAAACACAAAGATTTGCGTGAACTAGATTAATGTTGTATCTTCAAATGGCCTATTCTTTAAATAAATTGTTCATTGCTCACAATCATAAATTCATATTTCACATATGTTCAAAGTAATCTAACATCTGTATAACACACCATGGGGTTATAGTTAAGGCATTTGGTACAAATATTACCGATCTCCGTCTGCTTGCCAGGTGCAAACCGGCAATGTGAGCATCTCCAAGCCTGAGACGCAGCAGCTCAATTTGGAGACCAGGCTGTTCCAGCTGGATAGCGCCATCCAAATGGAGTTGTGGCAGGTATGTAATCTAAACCATCATTAAACTATAACTGTGTTAGCGGGTGCTGCGTGTGGGGACTGGTGCAGTCTATTTTCTTATAATGACTGCTATTGGTCATTGCATAACTACCAAATTATTTTAAATCATTTTTATTGATTGTGGGATATCTCATTCGCACTTAATCATTTAAATTTGACAGTACATATTAATATGATATATTTAATTTATTATCGGACTAGGTGATGCCCGCGGCTTCGCACGCGTGGTCATTTCAGTAGGGTAAAAGTACTCTGTGCTATTCCAGGACCTAAAATACCAATATACCAACATTTGATCAAAATTCATTCAGACGGTCAAAAATATTTTTATCGATTGCTCGGCTTCTACTCATCGGATTGAGATATAAAGTACCACAGTTTTTAAGTCAAAACATAAGCTATCCAACAGTAAAAACCGCATCGCAATCGGTCCAGTAGTTTTTACGTGATGCGCGAACAAACATACAGACAGACACGAATTTTCATAATGTTATATATCAGTAGCTTATTTTATGTACCCTAGACCATTTCTTTTTTAATTATCTTCTTTGTACAGACTTTTTGTTCCTATTGCTTTATTATAAGTATAGATGTTGAAATTATTTCTTGGTGCTTTCTTTTCTGTCTTATTTGCGAATCACCGGCAGAGTCAGAAATGTTTCCTTTTGTCTAATTTGCGAATCACCGGTAGAGTCAGAAATGTTTCCTTTTGTCTTATTTGCGAATCAGCGGTAGAGTCAGAAATGTTTCCTTTTCTGTCTTATTTGCGAATCACCGGTAGAGTCAGAAATGTTTCCTTTTCTGTCTTATTTGAGAATCGCCGGAAGATTCAGAAATATTTCCTTTTTCTAGTGATTATGAAATTAGTTTACCTTATGAATTATTGATTTTATGTATTAACAATGTTTTAAGACAAAGACTTTACACGTTAAGCTATCGGTCCCGGCTGTTATTGATTAAAAGCAGTTGTTAAGTCATGTAAGAGGCCCTCGGGCGGCCTGACAGACTCTGACACCAGAGGCCAGCACCCGCTCATACAACAAGCAAGCATTTCTTATAGTATGTAGAAATACACCCTCTAAGCCTTACTGTTTTGGTTTATACCATTACATAGTCTGGCCTGGAGGTAGATCATATTTAGCCAGACGCGACAAGTCACATTCAGATGTGTGGTTTGTGTTAATAATGCTAAAACAATCTGTTTTCTTTTAAAGTACCTACATACAAACTAGCTTGAAAGCTAAAAAACACGCCAGCCCTGCCAAAAAACAACTTATGCCAATAAATTGTATACTGTTGGAATGTGCTTATGCCTTTAATTTGATACCCATATTGTAAATATCGTTCGTATAATCGTACTTAAGTTTTTTTTTTTCGCCTTTTTTAATGCCTTACCGCCGAAACTTCAGAATAAAAAAAAAAGGGCCTAGGTTACTCGGGCGGATGTAAGGATTCTAACGATACCCCATACATCTAAATCTGTTCAGGCATTTAAAAGTTGTGGTGGAATAAAGAAACTCACATACATACAAACATACATGAATCCTAAAAACATTACACTCCTTTTTTGGAAAGTCGTGTAAAAACATCCAAATCCATTTGGTTGTTGCTGAGCTGAGTGATATTTTATCTTCAGTGAAACACGAGCAATTTTTTTTGTATTTTTAGCTCTGTTTCTCTTATTCTTCAACCTACTGTTGTGTAAACTTTAGACATTCATGCCAATTTGGTATCTCAAACCATCCTCCCATTGATAAGCTTCTTTCCCGCCACTTATTTATACGCTTTATATTAGCTTCACTTGTATGTTTGTAACCGACTCCTTTGGACGCTATTTTGACCCACTTTAAACACTCAGATTTTATTAAAATTTTGCACACCTGTCAAAGACCGATGACAATGCAATAATTCGAAAAAAAAACGCTCTTATAAATAAACCAAACTAAAAAGTAGAAAATAAATAATAATTAAAAAAAACTAAAAAAACACGCTATATATAGAAAACCAAACTAAAAAATAGAAAATAAATGTTAATAATGTAAATAAGAAAAAATGTTTTATTTAAAAAAAGCGTGGGGTGCTTCTCATATCTGTCAGTGAAATATTTATAACTATTGACCCATGCACCCCACGTTTTTTTTTGAAATATATCTTTTTTTTCTTATTTACACTATTATAATTTATTTTGTATTTTTTAGTTTGGTTTTCAATATAAAGCGTGTTTTTTTTTTTTTTTAACTATTATTTTTTAAACTTTCTTCTTGAAATATTAGGCTTGGGTCGGAGACCACATAGAATTAGAGAAGTAAAATACTTTTATGCACTAGTAGAGCATAAAATGTATTTTAATGTCGCCTACAACCCATCATAAAAGAACTTTATGACCATGAGAAGTAAAAATATAATTTGATTTCTAGGAAGCGTACAAAGCGATTGAAGACATCCACAACCTTATGAACATGTCCAAGAAGACCCCCGTTGCCAAGACCATGGCCAACTACTACGGCAAGTTGGCTCTGGTGTTCTGGAAGGCTGGCCACTGCCTGTTCCATGCTGCAGCTCTGCTGAAGCTGTTCCAGCTGTCTAGAGAGATGAAGAAGAACATTACCCAGGAGGAGTTGCAGAAGTGAGTAGATTGCATGTGTGTCTGCGAAGATGATTGTGTGGTGACATGCTTTTAACACCTGGTTCAAATATGTTTTTGGTTTGAAGCCTTCGTCCAATGTCATTTTATAATAGTCAGCTTACTGTCACTAAAGTGGCATTTAATGTTTGGTCACACTGCACTCCGTTGTCAATATTCAAATATTTAAAAAAAACATGCACTCTGACATTTAGTATTAGATCCCTGTTTTTTATTTGCTGTTGCAACATAATGTTTAAACCATAAACATTAAGTTGTATGCAGTGACACTGAGCACTTATAGAATATGGAATATCTACCTCCCTTAATACATATATGTCCTTCTATGATCTGATTAAGATAGTTTAAAAACAAAAAGGCGCATTGAAATCAATTCATCCGTTTAGGAGCTACTATGCCATAGACAGAAGGCTTCCAGCAAACACCCATCACATTGCTTTGGGAGCAAAACAATCATCAGGATTGGTTTTGCCACAACATCACACGATCATCTGAACAGAGTTTAAATTTTGTTTTTGCAATCAATGAATTATTTTTTATTTTAATTGCATGGATGCATCTGTAGTTACGTTTTCTTGTAATGTTTTGAATTGGTAAGCATGGGTGAAGAAAATGATTTTCTATAAGAAACAGTATATCAGAAATTGATTTAATTTGACACAGGCAACAAATTGTTCATTTTACTCTTTAAACTAAACTAAGACTAGATTACTAGATTAGAACTTACGCAATTTAAGCTGCACCGCTTAAAATAACGTAATTAAAACAGGTTTTTAACACGCTGTCTAACAGCATTTGGATAAATTCGGAAACGTTCTGAGACAGCGTTTGGACAAATCGGCACTCTCGCCGCGTGGAAACAAAGTTGATTTTACGCTGACAGGCTTTAGTGATAGTTTAGTGAGTGAGAATTAGATGCCAGGGGAAAAATACCTTGTTTCGAAGCCAACAAGGTTTAAATTACATTTGAATAAATTAAGTTTAGTTCAGGGGATGCCCGAATCGCTACCATTATGTACCTGTTTATGTGTACATTACCATTATGTGTATAATGCACTATATTTTGGTATCCTGTTATCTGAAGTCTGGCTCAACTCAAGTCTGTGCACAGGCACTACATACTGTTTCTTAAAAACCCCATGTGTACCCCAGGCCCTACTCTCATTCAAAAGTACTAGTTTCGGATGATTGATTGAATTGGATGCATTAATTTTTATTCGTATTAATACAGAGCGCGCCACGACGGCCATTATAAAAAACCTGGCTTTAAATTTGAAATAATAAGTTTAATTATCAACTAGTGACTCACCCCGGCTTCACACGGGTAGAGCTCACACCGCTGGCGCTGTCCTTACTTTTAGCATTTTTATTGCCGTCGTAACTTATAATAAAAAAATACACCAGTAAGCGTAATTCTAAATCTTTGGTAGCAACGATCGTGATGCTTGTTGACCATAGACAACTGCATTATTACTCACATACATGACATGCTTGTTATTATTTAGTTTCTACGGCAACATATCCTTCCGTTCCTTATTGACATATTTGCAAATTTTTGATACCTTGGTAATTTTCGTAGAGATCTCTAATTTATTAAAACTTAAATTCAGCTCATTTTACTCGTTGATAATGTAGCTATCTATAGAAGAAAGTTTTTTTTTTAAATGGTAAAGAGACCCTCTTTATGCGTAAGTCCCAGATTATCAAATCCTTTAGTGATATTCTCGTTTGCTCGTAGTTTTGAGTTAGCTTTGATCATTAAAGAAAACGCAGCTTTACAATTTGTTGTTAGTTTGTCCTCCGTAATAAATCCCATTTCTAACTCGCCACAGTTACGGAATGGTAGGCCTCGGAGGCACAGCATGTAGTCGGCTTGACGCGATAAACTGCACGAACGCTATGCAGTGTGTGTTATTTAATGACTGCACAATCACTTTTTTTAGTTGCCAGATATATTGTGTGTGGAGTCCGTGCGGAAATAGAACACTCGGGATTATGGAACTATTTAGATTTTTATATGGCAATCTAACCCAATGCAAATGTCAACAAATAAAAAAGTGAAAGTGACAGTGTTGCTAAAGGTATAAAAATTTAACTATCTTTAACACAAGAACGAAGCGTTACGCTTTTTCGTTTATTATAAGAACTGCAAAGGAGTGGAATGCCCTGCCGTCGCCAGTGTTTCAAATTATAACCCAGGTGTGTTCAAGTCAAGAGTAAATAGGTATCTACTACGCAAGCGTGTTACACCTTCGACCACATCATCGCTTTCCATCAGGTGAGATTGTGGTCAAACAATTGCCTAGGCCGCAATAAAAAAATATGTATATGGCAATCTAAACCAATACAAATGCAATGCAAATACAATAAACAATTGTAAACAATGAAAAAAAAGTGACAGGTGGTGCCAAAGATACTAAATTGGAACTGTCTTTAAGATTTTTATATGACAATCTAAACCAATAAACATGCAATGAAAATACTATATTCATTTGTCAACACAATGTCAACAAAAAAGTGAAAGTGATAGTGTTGTCTAAGGTATAAAATATATCTGTCTTAAGATTTTTATATGTCAATCTAAATCAACACAAATGTCAACGAATAAAAAAGTGACAGGTGTTGCCACAGTGTTGTTTAAAAATGGTAATTCAAAGTCTAAACTATTTTATAATAAGTACGATAATAATAGTAATTAAACGAAGTGCCCTCAAATCTTACGACGACTGGGGAGAGCAATTCCATAACTTGTTGCATTCAGTTTATTTTTATTTTCACGCACACTTCAAGCGGCGCGTTAGAGTCGATATTGCTTTGAAAATCTGATTGCAACAAATTGCATTGGCTTAGGAAATTGCACTGCAGATCTCTTTCCGCACAGACTTATGAGTTTCTATCATTGGCCTCGTAATTGCAACTTGCATGAGATAAAGGCTTGCACAGGTATTGATTTTAAGTTGATATTAGTGCTGCACCTAATTTGGGTTCCGTATTCGTCCGCATTTTCGGCACAAATATGTGCTGTGCCGAAGCCGAATTTCAGTTAAAATTCGGCCCAAGTTCGTTTAAATATTGCGCTTATTTACGATAGAAACATGTCAAGATTTTCACTAGTGCACTTGCTGCCCACCGCCCACCTCACCCCGCGACTTATCCATTGCGTTAGCTCTGAATCAAGTGCAATATTAGTTTTTAAATCCTTCGCTAGCCTGTAAAAAAGCTTTTGTTCGTATTTATGAATGAATTGTCCGCGCGACCAACGAGGACTTAATTTTTCCCCGGGTTCTAAACCTAGTTTAACTCTAGATCTAGGTTTAAGTCTAGGTAATGCATTGAATTCAATTTACCAAAGCTACTGGATCTGAAGTTAAATTCGGCCGAAGCTCGTCGGTAAGAAGTTCGGTCAATGCGGTAAAAGCTGCCGAATGTGAACCCAATTTCGGTGCATCTCTAGTTGATGTTGCAACTTCATAAAATATTCGTCATCACGTATGTAGTGTAGGTCAATGTATGTATGACCACCAATCCATCGTAATGTATCGATAGCGGGTGCTTCTTGATAATAAGTATGTAGGTAAGTATAATTTGCTGTATTTACTTTACCTGCATCTGTTTTAATGAGCCTGTAATCTTATTGGCATTTATATACAAGCTCATTAAAAACACATTTATGCGCGAGCGATAGAGATAAGTAGTGAGGGGTCATTGGGGGTATTTTTTCTCTCTGTATAGTGATCTGGCTTTATCTTTGTTTTATGTCTTGGTCGGGGAATAACTGTATGATGAAATTAATGACACAGACAACTATTCCAATCTGTGCCATTCCATAGAGATAAGTTGTGAGGGGTCATTGGGGTCTTTTTTCTCTCTGTATAGTGATCTGGCTTTATCTTTGTTTTATGTCTTGGTCGGGGAATAACTGTATGATGAAATTAATGCCACAGACAACTATTCCAATCTGTGCCATTCCATAGAGATAAGTAGTGAGGGGTCATTGGGGTCTTTTTTCTCTCTGTATAGTGATCTGGCTTTATCTTTGTTTTATGTCTTGGTCGGGGAATAACTGTATGATGAAATTAATGACACAGACAACTATTCCAATCTGTGCCATTCCATAGAGATAAGTAGTGAGGGGTCATTGGGGTCTTTTTTCTCTCTGTATAGTGATCTGGCTTTATCTTTGTTTTATGTCTTGGTCGGGGAATAACTGTATGATGAAATTAATGCCACGGTCAACTATTCCAACCTGTGCCATCCCCAGTTGCACCACAAATATTATCGTGAAGATTGACGAAAAGTAACGAAAAATATCTCGGAAAGTTTGTAAATCACATGTGTTTTTTATAGAACACTTTTGTTTCTTATAATTTTCCCTATCGATTGACACTAAAGCCCGGTCGCGATTCAGAGATAATTTCGTACATTGACCCCTAATGAGCCATTAGCACATGTGCCCTTATGGTAAAGACGGCACTGAGCACATGAGAGGTAGAAGTAGAAAAAAAAAATTTATTCAGCACACAACATTAGGAATAAAGAACATAGATAAAAACATAAATAAAATGTGCTTGTGTGTGTGTTGAAAGGGGCTTATAATCAGCACAAATGCCCAGTGCATTACACTACACGCTGGTTTACATTTATGCGTGAGCGATAGAGATAAGTAACGAGGGGTCATTCACAACATTAGAAATAAAGAGCATATATAAAAAACATAAATAAAAAGTGCTTGTGTGTGTGTTGAAAGGGGCTTATAATCAGCACAAATGCTCAGTGCATCACACTACACGCTGGTTTACATTTATGCGTGAGTGATAGAGATAAGTAACGAGGGGTCATTCACAACATTAGAAATAAAAAGCATAAATAAAAACATAAATAAAATGTGCTTGTGTGTGTGTTGAAAGGGGCTTATAATCAGCACAAATGCCCAGTGCATCACACTACACGCTGGTTTACATTTATGCGCGAGCGATAGAGATAAGTAACGAGGGTCATTGTACGAAATTTTCTGTATCCTGACCAGGCTTTAATTTGAAAAATGAGTTTACTATTGTATAATAATGAGTTTGAATAATGTCCCCAGGATGGCATGCCGGGTGCTTGTTGCCGTTCTATCGGTTCCACTTCCGTCTCTGCACCCTGAGTTTGACCGCTTCGTGGAGACGGACAAGAGTCCAGTGGAGAAGGCCCAGCGCTTGGCCGTTCTGCTCGGGTTGGCCCAGCCTCCTACCAGGGCTAGCCTGTTGAAGGGTAAGTCATCGAAAGGCCGTCTAACTTTTGTGGCATCCATACAATCCACTAAAGAAACATATCTTGTCTTAAACCTTTGTGCATTATTAAAATAAGTCATATTATGTTAAATTAAGAAAAGTCAATAAACTATTTTATTTATTTATTTACGTATAATAACGCAGTAATTAACAAAAAGTCTGTACAAGAAGATAATTTTAAAACAAGTATATCATCAAAGTAAGAGAAAAACACGTCTGCCCTGCATTTCAAAAACGAACTTTCAATATATTATTCTAATGACACCCCATATATCCTAATCTGTTCCGACATTTAAAAGTTATGGTGGAACAAAGAAACTCATAAACATACATACAAACATGCATACATTCATTAAATTTTCGAACTTTGGAAAAATTACCCTCTTTTTTGGAAAAAATGCAAAAATGTTCGGGTACCTACTTAAAATAATTATTTGCTATTGTTTTAATTATCTTCATTGTACAAACTTTTTGTTACTAACTGCTTTATTATAAGTATAGATTTTACTTCCTAAACAATCAAAGAAAACCAAAAAAGCTACATATTTTTTCATCATTCGTTATTTTATAAAATTTAGTTTAACTCAAAGTGATATATATTTATGTTCTATTATAAACATTAAAAACCTCCCATTTAAATACCACAAGAGGGGCAGGTCACATTAGTCCACAAAGGGTTCGAACATTTCTGTATGGAAGCTGGCATATTCAACGGCCGCCATTTTTTTATTTTTTTTTTCAATGTTTCCGTGCCTTTTTAATGTAGTATATATGGGAAGGGAAAACTTACAACAAATTACAAGTAATAATTACCCTAAAGTGTCACGTTCCCGAAATATTTGGAGGTAAAAGTCAACATATGAGAACAATTACAATGATTAAAAATGACGTAATAACTGCATTTTTAATCATAATAATTGATATATCATATGGCGACCTTTATCTCCAAATATTTTGGGAATGTGACACTTTTTAGTGATATATATATTACTTGACATTTTTTGTTTGTAAAAGTGTCCCGTACTCCCCCCCCCCCCCCCCCCCCCCCGTACAACTTTCACCGTGCGCGGAAACTTAAAAAAATATGAAATGGCGGCCGGTTGATATGCCACAAAGGTTCTATCCCCTTTAAGGTATATGCTTAGAGTTTCTCTCAAGGACAAGATTCGTCATGAAGATATCTGACAGAGAATCAAGGTAACCAACATAGCTCAAAGGATAAGCAAGCTGAAGTGGCAGTGGGCTTTTCTCTTTTCCCGAAGAACCGATAACAGTTTCGATAGACGAGTTCTCGAGTGGAGACCACGTTTAGGCAAACGTAGTGTTGGACGCCCTTTGGCCAGGTGGAGTGACGACCTGCTGAAAGCGGCTGACAGAAAATGGATGAGGAGAGCTGAAGACCGAGCTCAGTGGCATGCATTAGGAGATGCCTACGTCCAGCAGTGGACAAATAAAGGCTGATGATGAGGGCAGGTCGATTTTGTACCAGTAACTTGTTTATCATAGGATATTAAAATGTATTCGTGTTTCAGACGTGGTCCGACTTAACGTGGTGGCGCTAGCATCGCCACAGCTGCAGCAGCTATACGCCTGGCTGGAGGTGGAGTTCGACCCCCTCAGCATCTGCCACAACGTACAGGGCGTTGTAAAGGCACTGCAGGAAGAGCCTAGTAAGTATAGTAGCAATAAGTTATGCATATCTAATTGCTTCAAAAATAATTTAGTTTATAGTTTCTACTTTAAACTTTTTTATTTTAATTTGCAACATGTAAACACAATAAACATGTTGGGAATTTAACTCCGGTACTACAGACCGGCGGCTGAACGGTCTCCGTTGCACCAACCGGGCTTATGGTATTAGACCGAAAAGTAAGTATAGATCAGATGAAGAGTTGCTGATACACAGTTGACCAAAGAGAGCGCGCAGTGCAATACGTTGCTCGTTGTTTTAGTTATTTTCTTTTTTTATGTTTACACGTTTGCCAGGCGTCCCGCGGCGGCTCAATTTTTTGTTTGAAAACGTATGACTCTCGAGGTCTCATAAACTGCCCATTTTTTTCAGACTCTCCTCTAGCGCAGTACACGGTAGCTCTAACAGACGTGGCGCTGGTGAGGCTCATCCGTCAGGTGGCCCAGTGCTACGCGTGCGTGCAGTTCTCGCGCCTGCTGGAGCTGGCTGGCACCGATGACCTGTTCCACCTGGAACGGCTGCTAGTAGACTGCGTGAGGCACAATGATATGCAGATACGAGTGGACCACGCTAAAAAGTGAGTGACTATTTTCTTTCTCGCGTCTAATTTGAAACTCTTCACTATGAGTGGGCCACTTTAAAAAGTGTGTGACTATATTTTTTCTGGTTTCTCCTTTTTTTTTATGACTTTATTTGTAGAAATCACCCGTTTACAGTTAGCTCCTCCATCGCGGGATGTCGCTTAGCGTGGCGGAGGTCGTAAGGGTCTGACATTTTACAAATTAATCGATTTCTAAGTATTCTCGAAAAACTGGATAGCCTGTCACAGAATCTAGAACACTTGTTTGTTTCCCAGGTGCGTTCACTTCGGAGTGGAAGCCGGCGGCGGCGAGTGGTGCTCCACCGCCGACGAGGCCTGCGGCGGCGCCATCCTGCAGGCCACACCCGCTGAACAGGTGCGTACTAACCACTTCACTGTTAACAAACTTGGCTGAATACACTTAAGATTATCAGCCCGTATCAGTCCACTGCTGGACATAGGCCTCTCCCATAGCACGCCACTGAACACGATCTTCGGCTCTTTCTTTCCAACCGCGCCGCCAGCCATCTTGCGTAAGTTGTCGCTCCACCTAGCAAGAACACGTCTACCCCAACGTTTATCGGTCCTTCGGCAAATATGACCAGTCCACTGCCACTTCAGCTTGCTAATTCTATGGGCTATATCAATAACTTTGGTTCTATGTCAGATCATCTCAAAAAATAATTCCTTAATTAATATAACTTAATGTCTTCGAAGATATTGTGAAATTATTGAGCTGAAAATCTATCAAAATGTATTTATTTAAACCTAGTATGAGAGATCAAAGAACAGAAAAGAAGATGTTAGATACAAGAATCCGATCAACCACTTACCTTTACAAAACAATACATTCTAACAGTAGCACGCGATTGTAAGCAAAAGGGCCAAGTGGCATACGGCCTCGGCTATCCTCTGTACTTCACTATGAATAAGTATTATTACAATTTCAGATAAGAATATTTTCTGGTTTCATACTTTTTAGAGAGTGATTTTTCAGTAGTAGGGTTTTAATTTGTAAACTTAGTATATAAATTATTTTGGGGTTTAAATATTATCGGTGCATACAGGCAGAACCGCGAACAACATCTAATAGTATAAATATTTATGAAATGCGCTAATTAATCTCTTTCATTTGATAACAAACAGAAAAAGAAAAAAAACTTGGATTTATGTTTTCTAGAGCTCGCCATATTCAATTTAATGTGACGTCACATAGCCTATAACCAGCGGACGATAAAGACGCTTCCAGATACCTCAGTTATAAAATTATGATAAGTAGTTACAGTAGACGCAGCGGAAGTATGTGTCTCGGAAGTTATCTGCTAGTCGCTGCGCAAACTGCTATTTTACAGGCGCAATCCCAATGTATAACTGCCTCGCTCACTCGCTTACGTTTTTCGTATATTCCATCTCGCTCTTACTTTATGCTGTTTTATCTCCACAGCAGTACCTGCGCAATCGTTCGACTACTGTATGCAAATAGCAATATAGAGTTTTCTATACATTTCCTCAGGTTCGCGAGCAACTAGTCCGCGCGGCTGAAGTCTTAACCCGTGCGGTCCAAACTCTCTTCCCATCTCGCCGCACCGCCGAGCGCGAGCGCTCACGGGCCACGATGGTGCAGCATTACCACGAGAACAAGCACGCTGAACATCACCGCGTGCTGCAGCGTCACAAGATCATAGAGGAGCGCAAGGAGTACATTGAGCGACTCAACACTGTGAGGGAAGAGGAGGAGCTCAGGTAATGTTGGATACTGTTAGAGACTACGTACTGTCAGTGTCGAGATAACCTTCCTTACATACAAGCACGAACTGGTTACGAATGAATACATCTAGACGATGTGAATGCGGGTTCGAATCCTGCAAGGTGCAATCATTTGTGTAATGAGCAGAAATGTTTTTTATATTAGTAAATGGATGTTATATTAGTATCTATGTATGTTTATCCGTTGTTTATAGTACCCATAGTACAAGGTATCCTAGTTTGGGTCTAGGTAATTGGTGTGAATTACGTACAACACATGTTAAATTAAAAAAAAAGTAAGCTGCCGAACAATAATACACCATTTTTTTTAAATAATGTCTGTCTGTTCGCCCATCACATAAAAACTACTGGACCGATTGTGATGCGGTTTTCACTTTTGGATAGCTTAGGTTCGACTTAAAAACTGATGTACTTGGTATCTCAACCCGGCTCGATGAAATTGAGCAATCGATAAAAAACTATCTGACGTCTGAACTACTTTTAAACTTTATAGGTACGTTTGGTCTTGGAATAACACAGGTTACTTTTAACCCAGACAAATGCGGACAAAGCCGCGGATACAGACAGTCGTTATTACAAAAGTGAACTTGTTCACTACTGTATAAAAAAAAAGAAAGAAAAATCTTTTATTCAACACTATGTAAATAAAACTATATGAAGAACTATTGAGTAGTACATAGAATTAAAGTAACTAAATCCATACCAATATATAAAAGTGAAACGTTGACTGTTTGTTTGTTTGGGGAGCTATCATGCGATAACGGCTGGATGAATTTTGATGAAATTTGGAATGGAGATAGCTTATATCCTGAAATAACACATAGGATACTTTTTATCCCGGAAAATTGTAAGTTTCCACAGTAAAACTGGAAAATGTTAATAACTCGCTGTAAGGAACGGTTGCCATGGAAACGAAATAACAAGTCTGTCAAAAAACATCAAGAGCATTGCTGCTATACCTACTTTTGCATTGGTTTTTAATATCCTAGAACATAGGCTGCTTTTTTCACGATAAACAGTACACCGCGCGGACGAAGTCGCGGGCGGGAAGCTAGTAATAGATAAACTTCAATAACAGTAAAGAAAATATAAGTCAGGACAAAGTGTCGAATGGGTCATGCCTCAGCATAATGCCAAGTGGCTTTGACGCTTGGCACTGATGTAGGCATATACAAAAAAAAAGTAGGCAAATGTTAATATAGAATCTTCGCAATGGAGTTGTTAATATTACAACTAACTTTACAGTTTCAACAGACCTTCAGTAACAGTAAACGCTAATTAAAATTTCATTTTGGCAGACGTCAAGAAGAGCACGCGCGCGCCGCCGCCGCCGCCGAGGCTCGTCGCCAGGAGCACGAGCGGGAGGAGCGCGAGAAGAGGCGCAACGAGCTCGAACTGCAAGCCATGCGCGAGAGACATCTCAAGGAGAGGCTGTCGCTCGTCTCGCAAACTGCGCACGGGCAGAAGATGCTGCAGAAAATGGACCAGGAGGTGAGAATGACACATCTTTAAATTCTCTTTGCTTGTGCTCACAGCACGAAAAGAAGTTGCCCTATTATTTAAACTGGACCCCACATATCTATATGCGAATATTTTGCACAATAAACACCATAGTATTTTGCTTCAATACTGTCGAAAATATAGCACTTACTCAAAGCGGTATATGTTCTCACGCCTTAAGGGTCATCCATAAATAACGTAACGTCGATTTAGCTAAATGAAGCAACTTTGGAACTAAGTTCCGTAATTTAGCTAAATCGTTTATGTAAAAAATATCGCTCCATATCAGAACGTCGATTTAGCTAAATGAAGGAAGTTTGGAACTAAGTTCCGTCATTTAGCTAAATCGTTTATGTAAAAATTATCGCTCCATATCAGAACGTCGATTTAGCTAAATGACAGAACTTTAGAATGCTTGGGTCACATTTGTGGTACATAAATAATGAAATTTGAAAATCAGCATGAGCTTTCGGTAAAGACAAACCAACACCAATTGAAACATTGGTGGTAAGACCTCTTTGGAGTTGGGTGACTTACGTATGTTATCAAGAAAGTCTGGGCCAACGTAATCCATACCACCAACTACCATAATGGCCAATGATGGGTAATTAGATAACTTTCCATCAAAAGAACGTGAAACTTAACTTGTTATTTCTTCTTACAGGACCTAAAGAAAATGGACGCCGAAGCCATCGCTCAGCGCGAGGCCGAGGAGCTGATGAAGGAGCGCCGGGAACTGCAGTCTCGTCTCAAATCTCAGGAGAAGAAGGTAACCATGTTGGCATTAATTCTGAAAGTTGGAAGAAATCCGCCATTTATTAATGCATAGCAGTTTTTAACAAGGAGGGAAATAAGAAGTATAAATATACCAAATCAATAAATAAGACTAACTTTACCTTGAATTTGAAAAATAAATCTTTTTGACTACCAGTGTTTTGAAAACACCCCGTTAGAGAAGATAGCACTAAGAAACTACTGAAAAAAGGACACCCCTTTTTTTCATTCATCATCCCACACTGGGCCAGTGTGTTGCATTATGGCCCTTTTTCGAAAAAACCCCAGTGGTTTCTCAGAGAGAAAAAAGCTTAATAACCTAATTACACAAAATAATCATTATCATCATGATTTTCTGTCATAGTAGGTGCTTGATATTTTGGTGATATACAGGTCGACTACTTCGAAAGGGCGAAACGACTGGAGGAGATTCCCCTCCTGCAAAAGAGTCTGGAAGAGAAGCAAGTGGCCGACAAGGCGTTCTGGGAACAACAGGAGAAGGACCGCATTGCGCAACTCATTGGTAAGTAAAACGAGCACAAATAAAAAAATAACCCTCTCATTATAGCTAAGAACCATCTGGATCACACCAGATCTCAAACAAAAAATCCTTATCAAAATCGGTCCATTCGTTTGGGAGCTACGATGCCACAACAAATACACGGATACATACCCTAAAATTATTACCCTTCTCTTTGGTTGGGGCTTAAAACACGTCATCTAAAAGGATTTTTTGTTCTAAATCTTAATGATAGGGAAAAATGTAGTCGTTCGCGATTTCATAAGTAATCTTTCTTTTAAGACCAGGCTGCAATATTTAAAGGGTTTTTTTAAATAAATATGCTGGGTCAACCACAAACCTGATTAACAGAATTTCATTCAATACATTTACTTATATAAAAAAAAAAAAAACAGTATTATTTTCATTTTTCTAATCAACGGCTTAAATTTTATCTCTAAAATAAACCTCACAGCAAGAAAATGTACTTTATTATCCACTGTCAAGACAAAATATACCTAACTAAATTATTAGCCTGCCTATAAAAAAAACTACGTCCTTTAGTTCCGAGCTAAATTGTGTTTTCAAATCAAACGGCGCACGCGATATTCAACCTTGTTACGCGCACCTTGCTTGTTGCGGGTAGCGGGTGGCAGAGTGTAGAGGCGGAGCTTACGTGGGGAAATGTATTAATGGAGTCTGGCCTTAAGGAATATTTGACGTGTGGGCAAAGCTCAATAATAGATCCATCCTTTCTCATCTCGTGGGTGTTGTGAGAGCCAGCCTAGGAAATAGGCGGAGCAGCATTTTAACATCTACTTTATTCACCGAGCTGCCTTCCAAGCGTGTTTATTATGACGAAATCCCCCCCCCCCCCCCCCCCCCTATTACGGGGAGGCTTATATTCAGCAGTGGACTTCGTCAGGCTGATGATAATTAAGGAATATAGTGAAATACTATTTATGGTACAGAATAGATGATTAAAAATCTATAAGCTTACTAGGCATGTCACTATTTTTGACAAATTTGTACCACCACAAGAGGTAGCGGTTAAACGCAGTACTAAAAAAAACGATTACTAACCAAGTCACTCCTCAGAGGCGCGCACACGCGACGTCGCCACGGCTGAGCGCATGACTCGCATGGAGGCTGAAAGAGACGCGTTCATGGCGCGCCTGCGCACCGAGCGTGGTGCCGCGCACGAGCAGCGCCTCGCAGCGTTCAAGGTCAAGCTCACGCAGGAGCGGGAGAAGAGGCTGGCCGAGAGGAAGGCGGCTAGGATTGAAGAGAGGAAGCAGAAGGTAACATTACGTTCTTAAGTACATAACGGCGTCTCGCAGCGTTCAAGATCAAGCTCGCGAAGGAGCGGAAGTTCACGCAAGAACTAAAAAATATTTTATTTTAATGACTGATAAATGTTATGAGTTTAACAGACTTTTTTCGCCGAACTCCGTGTGACGCATAACTTATTGCTGGTAGTTTACTTCTAACGTGGAGAAATAATGGTAGATTACTTATTAAATATTCTTATAAATTCAAAATAAGTGTGTGTAGTGTGTATAGATAAAATGTTATATAATCTTATAATACATGTTCCATTTCGTTTCTGTAGCACGCACAAATTTTGGCCGAGAAGCGGCGCGCGGAAGAACGAGCGCTGGAAGAAGCTCGCCGAGCCAAGGAAGAAGAAGAGAGGCGTGAGCGAGAAGAGCGTGAGAAGAAGGAGCGAGAGGAACTGGCTGCCATACAAGAGAAGAAGGATAAGTAAGTATTATGCATATGACTTACTTTGACTTAATTTCATAGGTCCTCTAGATAGGTTAGAGGGCGTCAACAGTGATCACTGATCATCCATCTTGTTGTATCTTTGATTTCACACTAGACTTCAAACAGACCAACTTATTTTATCAGATAACGCCTGCTTAGTGTAAATATATCTGATAATTATCTAAAGTAAAAATTTGGATCATGGACGGGATTCGACCCCGCATATATTCGCACGCGCGAATTTCTGTAACGCCGACGTTACTCTATCCGCAGCGTGGCCTGCCGCAAGATAGACTGAGATAGACGCATATAAAATGATACGCATCAAGAGTGCGAGCTGAATTGCATTTTATTGAGTGGCGGCAAGAGTTGTTTTTTTATTTAATTGTCCTAACGGAGTGAGCCTTCCGTACGTTAGCACTATTATTTCTTCTGTGATGCAGTTTCGAATTCAGTCCTTGATCCAAATTTTTCCTTTAGATAATTATCAGATACCAACGCCAACGTCCTTCACCTCGGCCTGTATGGAACGCCTCCACGACTGCTTCGGGCGGCCCCGTTATTTTAATTTTCCCTGAGTATTCCATCCCAGAGCTTGTCTGGGTAAATGGTCAGGCGCCCTTCGCAACGCAAGGCAGACCCAGTTCTAATTTCCGCCTCCTTATCTGATTCTCGATTAGAGTTTCGTGGCATATCTCCAGTAAGTCCAAGTTAAAGATTATGTCCGGCCAGAAAACTTAATATTTGTCAAAGGCAATGGTTTATAAAGACTTGGGTTACCTTCCGTGTAAGGCGATCTGTGAAGTTATGTTGTGTTCAGTTCCGCCTGTCCCTGACATGACACTTCCGTGGTATGTGAAGTCCACTGGCACTTTCCACTGGCTCACTGTAACTACCAATGCGTATAGATCTTATGTCCTGTGGCTGCTGCTTCAGTCTGTTTGTCTTCTTCTTTTCAAGTCTATGCATTTGTGACTTAGCAAGAGCTTGAGATTAACTAGGATGTCAGACAAACCCCACTCTATACCTTATTGACATGCTTCATTATTCCTAATGGAAATAACAAAGGAGAGAGAAGACATCCCTGTCGAACTCCAGTAAGCACCGCTATGTCATCAGATACAAGGTCATAATGTGTAACTTCACAGCTATAGCTAGCGGTTGGCCTGGATTTGTTTGATTATTTTCAGTGAAACTCCAATTTCTTGTAATCATATCCAGATACTTGTCCATTGCACAGTGTCAAAAGCTTTTTCGAAATCTACAATTGTGAGGTAAAGTTTTCTTTTTTGTTCAGATGCTAGCTCCAGGATGATAAACTAAGGGAATATGATCCGTTCGTCCTAAAACTATTTGATCGCTGAACATAGGTACTTTAGATAGAAAAACATATGAAGCCTCGGGGCCATAGACAACTGCACATTACTCCGTACTCTAGACAGGCTTTTGAGGAACTTCGCAATGAGAGCATTTGATTATCGCCATTTTAACGCAGATAGCAGTAGTGAGCGTCCACGGAACTAAGGTTTTGTACTATTTTTTATTCTGTGACTAATGTGGGGTGTTTTGAATCAGCACAAACGAAAGTATTGCACAGCAAACCCATAGAGATCAGTGCGCGGGGCCCACCTAGCTACAAATAACTTCGAATAATAAGCATTTCGAACTACGAATTATAGAATTCTTTGTCTTTTATTTTCCTTTAAAAAAGACCGTAACTGACCTGAAAATCTAAATTTAATTTCCTATCAAACAGTCATGACAAGCAACTTCGCTCTACAATAACTCTTATACTTGCCACTCCTATTCATACCACTTCTTTCATTGAATATTCCTTCCAGGTTTCAGCAGTCCGTCTCTGTAACTCACTTCCGCCTTGAAATCACAAAATGACAAACTAAAGATTTTTTTTAATTGCTAACGCATTTCTGAATGACTTCCAAAAAGCATCAACTCATCCGTGTTGTCGTAAACACCCATTGACATAGTACCAATGGACATCTGGTTGTGAACAAAATTCACAGATAAATATACACATATTTTTTGCACAACCAGGATGACTGGCAGAAAATGCTGTCGTACCATTAAGTCCTCCTCTGTACACTGTTTTTGTGCATAAAGTATTCGATAATAATAATAACTAATTTTAGGGAACACCAAGAGATGTTAGCGCGCACTGAAGCCAAGATACGCGCCAAGGAAGCTGAGGTCCAACGCAGGCTCGAGGAGCAGAAGGCGGCCACGGGCGGCTCCGGGGGCTCTAGCTGGCGCCGCGGTGACCCCCCGGCCGCCAAGGACGACGCCGGCGGCGGCGGCGGCGCCTGGCGCTCCGCCAAGGCCCCCGAGCCAAGGGACGCCAGGGAGCCAGAGAAGAAGGAACCTTGGAGACGTGAGTATTTTACAATTACGATCAATTATTATTATTACCGACAACCGCTGGGGGATAAAGAATCTCGAATGGCGACCAAGAACAAGCAAGCGAAGTGTGGGGAGACTCCCACAAGGGCACAAGATCGCTCGTCATGGCGTATAATAACGCATATACCTAATAGTGAACCTGTTGTCTTTTTGTTTGTTTGGGGAGCTTTCACGCGATAACGGCTAGACGGATTTTGATAAAATTTGGGATGGAGATAAAAACTTATACCCTGGAATAAAACATAGGATACTTTTTATTCCGGAAAATGGTAAGTTTCCACGGGAAAACTGAAAAATGTTGATTACTCACTGTCAGGAAAGGTTGCCATGGAAACGAAATAATAACAACAAGTCTGTCAAAACACATCAGCGTTGTTGCTGTACTTTTGCATTGGTTTTTAATATCCTAGAAGAACATAGGATGCTTGTTTTCGCGATAAACTGTAGACCGCGCGGACGAAGTTGCGAGCGAAAGCTAGTTTGTAATAAAATAAATAGAAAACTGGTAAAAACTAGTAAATAAAAGGTGTGCTTCTCGTAATGTGTGTATTGCCAGACTGAAGCCTACCTACATCACAGAATAAATAATAGTACAAGCCTACATTCACAAATATCATAAGTATGTATACGAATATAACACCTTCACCCTAAATTAAAGATTTGTAATTTTTAAAAGCTTTTGTTTTGTATATCTATGTATTTTGTCTGTCCTGGAATCTTGCAATTCAAATTTCGAGCACTTCCCGATTAGCTAGCTGCTTAGCTATCCGGCTGAAACTTTCAGGATAGCTCACAAACCGATGACAATGCAATTAAAAAAAAGTTTAACTTGTTGAAAGGGAAACGAAAAAAAAACATAAAAGTTACAAGGCAACAAAAAAAAAAGAACCAGTAAATGCTTTTTTTTTAAATTTTATTTTTCTCTTGTTTTTATGTGTAAACGTAACAAGTGACGTAAACAAACTATTACGGTATTGTTTTGTGTGTGTTAGTGAGTTTTTTGCATTACTCTTCACTTATGTTAGAAACTTAAATCTTTCAATTAGAGCAGTACTATACCAGGTCTCAAAACATATTTTAAGTTGATGAATTTGCAAAAAATCAATACTAGGTAATCTGGGTGTCTACCAAAAACCGAAAAACATAGCAAGTGCTCTACGAGACGAACGTTTTGGGGACCTCTGGTTTAGACTTTGGGTACAGAACCCTACAAAACAGTTGATATGAGCATTAATCAATGATTGTAAGTATTTCCCTGGCCTGATCGAAGCTGACCAAAGCCACCATGCTTTGCACCAGTCAAAACGAGGCCGAAAGTAAAAGTTTGGCATATGGTCGCTCGACACTGTTCATACGTGATCGTGCATTACCCATGTCAAATACAAATACATAAGATTTTTAACTACATAGACAATCAAAATTAAAAAAAAAACATTATTTTGAACATATAACCGTCTACTTTTTGTAAAGTTGATTAATAAATAGATGTTTTATTAAATTGCTTGGCTCTTACTTATTGGATTGAGATACCAAGTACACCAGTTTTTAAGTCAAAACCTAAGCTATCCAACAGTGAAAATCGCATCGCAATCAGTCCAGGTTTTAATGTTATGAGCGAACAGACACCTATGGTTTTTACCCTTTTTTTAAATTAAAAGCATTATTAATGTGTAATAAATTATAATTTCAAAGTAAGTTGATTCTGAGTGCACCAATTAAAACTAAAACTAAATTTAACAGCTCTAAAATTATTGAGGGTTATTTGATTTTGAGGATTTATTGTTTGCTCGCGTCCGTAGGATTCAGCCCTCGATGTCCTACACGTGACCCTCGGGTGGTGCCAAAAGAGCAACCGAATCACCTGGTGGTAGGCTTCGGCCGCCGGCTTTTTATATTACCACCCTCTGGACAAAGTCTTGATGCCAAACGATTTGTCGTGTTCCATCATGATGTTCAGGGAAGCCGTCCGGATGAGTTGTAGGATGCAGTTGTGTTGGAAGGGTGGACCGTGATCGGAATCATGGTGTTTCTGCGTTGGAGGCCTTGCTTTGGAGGGTAGCGGGATCCGAAGCACGGTGTTCTCTGCTGGCCGACCGCAAGTTGTAGGGGGCCCAAGTAGTAGTTTAGCCAGCTACGAAAGGCTGCCCCGCCGCTTGTGAAAAATCCTGAAATGATCCATTGGGGCGGCTGGCGACCGGATGTGAGGAACTGATGTATTATTTCAGGGGGGTTCGAGCGTCCCCGCGGTCTCCACGCAAGTTCTTCAATGGCGTAGTTATGCCTTGACTTCCGTGGGTTAGCCATTCCGACATCTCGTTTGCTATTACTCGTCCAACCTATTCACAAAATCACATCATGAAAAAAGTCCAAAGAAGATATAAGTTAAAACGGCAGATGCACGTCCTCACACTTAAAGTGGATCTTGCGAATATTCGCGGGATTCACTCCAATCTCCAACCGGTCCATTATCATCTGGAGACCTCTAAGCCCCACTTGTTCTTCTTGTCGGAGACGCAGATAGGATGTCCAGCTGATACGGCGTACTTGGATTACCCAGGCTATATCTTGGAGCATCTATTTATCCGAAATGCCGGCGTTTGTGTATACGCCCGTGATGACATTTGCTGTCTGCGTCCCCGAAATCTTGAGCACCCTAACTTCTCGGTGATTTGGGTGCTGGTGGACACGGCCATAGAGAAAATTATGTATGCTTGTGTGTACCGCTCACACAGCGGAGATCGGGGGACGACTTTATTGGTAGACTATCTAGGTGAGGCGGCAAGTGTGGCCCAACAGCGTTACCCGTCTGCTCAATTGGTGTTTTTGGGGGATTTTAACGCCCGCCACAAGGAGTGGCTTGTCCCATACCAAAAAACCGACCACACTGGTAGAGAGACGCGGAAGCTTGCTCTGGCGTTAGATCTCTCTCAGCTTGTGCAGGAGCCGACACGGGTACCTGACCGTGACGGTGACACTGCCAACTGTCTCGACCTGTTGATGACGATACAACTCAGCAGATTGGGACGAGATGCGGCAATTCCTTGCATCGTACCCTTGGCGGCAAACATGTTTCATCTCCCAGGACCCGTCGACTTGCGCGTTTGCTGTTACAGAGGTAATATGTCAGGCAATGGAATATTTCATTCCATTCAGTGACAAGACTCTTTCCAGCAAAGCTCACCCTGGGTTTGGATCCAGCTGTGGTCATGCTGTGGCTCTAAAGCGTGCGGCATATCTAGACTGGGCTGATGCTCGAAAGCGCAAGTCTTCTGATATTCGGGCTAAGAAGAGAAAATTTAACGTTGCCGCTAAGACCTGCAAGAAGATACTTAGGAAGGCCCATTTTGATCACGTAAGTCGAATTGGGGCCAAACTGGCTTCATACCCCACGGGTATCAAAGCTTTTTGGTCCCTGGCCAAGTCGGTCGAAGTAAACTTCTGCCGCCCCTCAATGCCACCATTGCTGACACCTGATGAATCACTAGCTCCCACTGCTGGAGACAAAGAGAATTTATTTGCTTCTCTTTTTGCAGAAGCCTCGCATCTAGATGCTTCTGGCAAGATACCTTCCTGCCTTCCTCATTGCGGGGTTTTTATGCCCGAAATTCGCATTCGCCAGAAGGTTCTCAGAACGCTTCGAGCTCTAGATGTGAACAAGGCCAGTGGTCCTGATGGTATTCCAGCGATTGTGTTGAAAAACTGTGCGCCCGAATTGTCTCCCATCTTAACGCGTTTGTACCGCCTCTCTCTTCACTCAGGTAAAGTTCCGAAGAGCTGGAAGCTTGCCAATGTATAACCAGTACCAAAAAAGGGTAGTCGTGCTGACCCGGCCAATTATCGTCCCATCTCGATTACCTCCTTACTCTGTAAGTGTATGGAGCGTGTCATAAACATTAGGCTCTTGGCATACCTTGAAGACAATGATCTTCTCAGTGACCGGCAATACGGATTTCGCCGAAACCGGTCTACTGGGGATCTTCTCGCGTATGCCACTCACGTACTGAGCGAAGCCATAGAGATGCATGGTGAGGTGCTTGCCGTCTCCCTTGACATATCGAAGGCATTTGATCGGGTCTGGCACGATGGCCTTTTAAACAAGCTTCCCTCGTATGGTTTACCTGTTGGCTTATGCAATTGGATAGTTGATTTCTTGAGGGAACGATCTATTCAAGTAGTCTTAGAGGGCTGCTCGTCTGATCAAATGGCTATCAATGCCGGTGTACCTCAGGGATACACCGGCATTGATAGCCATTTTCATTGGTTCTCTCGGCTACACTGTTTTTACTGCATATTAATGACCTTCTGAAGCCCGGTACCTTTGGGTATGCTGATGACAGTACTGTAGTTGAGAGAGGCTATGGTAGATCGTTTAAATTTAGCCTTAGAAGCCGTGTCTGATTGGGGCGATGCTAACCTGGTTAAGTTTAATGCTACTAAAACGCAGGCGTGTTTGTTTTCTGCTAAAAAGAGTCCTCTAAACCGATCTCCGTCTTTCCAAAGTGTAACAATACCAATAGGCGACCATTTGGAGCTTTTGGGTGTCGAACTCACATCAAACCTGAATTTTGGGTCTTATATTGAATCCAAAGCCAACGTAGCTGCAAAAAAACTTGGTATTTTGTCTAAGGTTAGGTGGTACTTCACAGCTTTTGAATCTTTATCAAGCACAGGTCCGATCTTGTATGGAGTACTGCTGCCACCTCTGGGACGGTTCTGCCAAGTATCAGCTCGAGTCTTTGGATTCAATTGAGAGACGTGCTATCAGGCTCATTGGGGATGACACTGGTAAAGAGTAAGCTTCAAAGTCTGGCGCATCGATGTGAGGTAGCAAGCCTGGCGGTATTCTACAGATTGCACTATGAAGAGTGTGCACAAGAACTGCACAACCTGGTTGCCCCATCACCTTTCTATCACCGTACGACTAGACGATCAGCAAAGCGCCACCCTTTCATGGTTGAAATACCTCGCACAAGAACGAAGCGTTACGCTTCTTCATTTATTATAAGAACTGCAAAGGAGTGGAATGCCCTGCCCTCGTCAGTGTTTCCGGTAAATTATAACCCCGGTGTGTTCAAGTCAAGAGTGAATAGGTATCTACTAGGCAAGCGTGCTACACCTTCGACCACATCATCGCTTTCCATCAGGTGAGATCGTGGTCAAACGATTGCCTAGTCCGTAATAAAAAAAAAAAAAAAAAAAAAAAAAAAAAAAAAATGCCGTCACTTTCACACTTTTTGGAAACGAAAGGGACAGCATCAATTTTAGAGCTGTCAAATTTAGTTTTAGTTTTGCACTCAGAATCGACACCGTTGTTACTGCTACTTATTTTATCTTCATGTTAAATAACTCTTGCAAAGTTAAACCGATTAAATTTACCGCCCCATGATTTCATAATAAAATAATTATTATCTATATTATATAACAAACTAGTTTTCCCGCCCGTGACTTCGTCCGCGCGGACACCAGTTTATCGCGATAAAACGCATCCTATTTTCTTTTAGGATATTAAAAACCAATGCAAAAGAAGGTATAGCACCAATGCGGTTGACGTTTTTTGACAAAGAGAATATAAAATTTTGTGGCAGGATTGTTATTTCGTTTCTATGGCAACCACAGACCATTCTGTGTTGACAACCGTTCTTTACAGTGAGTTATCAACATTTTCCAGTTTTCCCGTTGAAACTTACAATTTTCTGAAATAAAAAGTATGCTATGTTTTATTCCAGGGTATAAGCTATCTCCATTCTAAATTTCATCAAAATCCGTCCAGCCGTTATCGCGTGAAAGCTCCCCAAATAAACAAACAAACAGACGTTTCACTTTTATATGTTGGTATGGATAAACAACATTGAAGTGTGTTTCTAATGTCAAAATGACATCGTTTTATTAAATGCATACGAAAGTATATACGGTACGTTTTTGTCTCTCTGTTTGTTCCCGCTAATCTCCGAAACTGTTGGACCGATTTTGATGTGACTTTCACTGGAAGATAGCTAATGTAAAAAGAATAAAGAGTTTTTTTTTAAGTTTTAGGTTTCCGCGCAAAAAAAAACCCATAAATGTTAAACGCGGGCACAGCTAGAATACTTTAAAAAAAATATATATACTTAATAATATAATATATAATTAATAAATAATATAATAATAATTTAAAAAAAAGAAAAACACAACGCTGCGCTATAGCGCGGCGCTAGTATCTGACGCTATTACGCTTTGACGCGCGCCAGGTACTCCTCCTGTTTGTTAAAGGATTAACGTAATTTTAGAGATAAATATAAGAATTTTCAAATTTGACGCATTAATCCTTTATGGGCTAACGAGTGTGCACGAGTTAAGATAGAATTTCTAAATGTTATGTTTTATTTCCAGCTCGGCCGCGCGAGCCCGCGCGCGACGAGAGGCCGCGGTCGCCCGAGAGGCGCCGCGAGGGCCCGCCCACCGACCGCCCGCCCCGAGATGAGAGGTAAACTACTCTACACAGTTACACAGTACCCTGTCATAAAGTACACAATCTAACGAAATGGAGAGAAACGAGACATTTAAATAAAAAATGAGCCGTCGCGGGACGCCTGGCAGATGTGTAAACATAAAAAATATAATTACTAAAACAACGAGCAACGTTTTGCACCTTCATTGGTCAACTGTGAATCGGCAACTCTTCATTTGATCTATACTTACTTTTCGGTTTAATACCATAAGTCTGGTTGGCGCAACGGGAGACCGTTCTTCTGTCAGTCTGTAGTACTGTAGTTCAGTTCTTAACTGGAGTGTTTACTTTATGCACATTAAAATATTTTAAGTGATGGCTTATTACTTGAATTTGGCGATCGATCGCCTCGCCAAGAGTCGTCGTTACCCCCGTACCGCGTCATTAGATGTTTACACATCAAAAATATATTTAAAAAAAACGTCTCCGGACCTTTCGGGCACGCATTGACTTAAGTTTCCGAGACACAGGACCCTAAGCTACTATACCGTGAAAACCGCACAGTAATCTGTCCGTTAGTTTTAGTTAAGTTTTTTAGTTAGTTTAGCGCCTGCCCACAAATTTGATTGCACAACCTTGCGAGTCACTGCACTGCGCGCGTCACCCTGAGACATTGGTTGCTAAGTCTCGTTGCCCAGTAATTTCGCTGGAAACATTGCCCTTCAAACCGAAACACAGAAATATTTACACACTACTGCTTGGCGGCCGAATATCTGACAAAGGTGTGGTACTTCCCCAGGCGGACTCTTGCTTAAGAGGCCTACCATTACAAAAGTAGTGAAGTTTTTACATGATACGCCAGCAAGTAGTTTTTACGGCTGGATCATGTCTCTCACTATGGAATTTGTCCAGAGTTGACGCGGGCATAAATTGCGTTATCTTGGTAGACTATATCTCGTAAACAGGTTAACCCTAGATAGCCGTCATAATTTTGTTCGTGAATTCGTATTATACGCTAGAACCCTTCTTATTTTTTATTTTTTTCAATATTAGTTGAAACTAAACTCAAGCAAAAAGGTATTATGTAAACGGAATCAAATAGAAAAACTGTCAAAAACATCATTGTAATGATAATAATCGTTACTATTAACGTTATTATTCAACAAGTCCCCACGCGATGAGGGTACAAATTCTTTTCTTATTTTTTCACGGAAGCCAACCAAAAAACAAAGAAGTACTACCTGTGTTTGACTATGGAACTCTAAAACCCTTTTTATTTTATTTATTTCGATAATCCAACAGCATAACAACAAATTTAGAATAGATAAAAACAATGCTAATAAACAGTTAAATGCTAAAAGTACCTAATCTAGCTAAAATGTATGAAAACAAAACGTATGAGCTCCGATATATTTGAGGCTAGTGCTTTTTCTAGCCCTTTTGATTGTCTACTTTATGATGGGCACACTGCATATAATATACAGTGGACCAATAAAATTGGACATCAAGGTTAGGTCTTAATAGCCTGGCCTGATCGAAGCTGAGCAAAGCCAACAATGCTTTGCACCAGTCAAAATGCGGCCGAAAGAAAAAGTTTGGCATATGGTCGCTCGACACTCCTCATACGTGATCGTGCATTACCCATGTCAAATACAAATACATATAGGAGCGGTGTGATAAGGTGATATGTGTGGTAATTTCTCTGTGTTAAAAGTAACATATGTAGTATTCCAGGACCAAAAGTACCTATAAAGTTGAAAATACAAAATTCTGTTCAGCCAACAGTTTTTAGGCCCCCCTCTATTTTACAAAATCTTCTTATATTTTCTTTTGTAGTGTTCTCGTCCTTTTTCATCTTGGGCACCATTCTGCCACATTTTTGGTCCATTTTCCATGCTCTGAACTCTGACTTGTCTAGTCAATCATCATTTTGATATTTTTATATAGTTGGTCACATCCTTCACTTAAGTTCTTTCTCTTATTGATTTCAGGCTATTTCTGTATTTTATTTTAATGTTGAGCCGCTCCTTTCCATACGGATGGTAATTAAACAAGCTAATATAAATTCAAATTAAAGGTGTCAAAACTTACAAGTGACTTACTGCAATACAAACTGGGCGAAAGACTGAGGGCGAATACAAATATAGAAATCGGCGACTTGAACTCACAAATTGCTAGCAATTAAAATTCCAAGCGACCAAATTAAATAAAAAAAGCGAGCGAAAAAATATTGAACGGGCGAAAGTTTTCATGTTCAATTAACCTAACTTACCTACCTAGTTTTTTAGGCGCAGTTCTATAAAACATAGGATTTTCGCCCACTCAGCATTTTGTTCGCCCACTACTTAAATACTAAATTTAAAGCTAAAAAGCGTTTAAAAAACGTTTCCTCCCACATCGGTAACGCTTGTGGAATGTTCTAACATTCATTGTTTTACAGACGTGACGAACGTCCGCGTGAAGATCGTCCGCGTGAAGACCGTTCGCGTGAGGACCGTCCACGAGAAGACAGACCGCTCCGTGACGAACGTCCGCGCGAGGAAGGCAGCGGTGCCTGGCGCTCCGCCCGTGCCGCGCCGGAGCCCGACCGCGACCGCCGTGAGCCTGAGAGGTAACACTGGTTACTATTACGATCACCAACCGAATTTCGTAAATTTACTGGTTTTTGGTATTTTAACTGGTTTCCAAGCCCCATAGACTAGAAGTGACAAGAGCATCAGACGTTAGGACTCTAAACAGTCGCCTTTATATTTTTCATTAAGGTGGATTGGTTTTGATTGTGTGTGTAGATACATTGTTTCTGTCTGCTTTAGCAGCAGGTCGGGCGATACGCTTACGCGCACAGAAACAATATGCACATGCTTCTCGCACAAAATCAAGACCAACCCGTCTTCGTGGATAGAACAACTGTACTTAGTAAATAGAATTTAAACTCAAGTTTTTTTTAATAGTTTTTTTGACCGAGCGAGCGCGAAGTGCGTGCTAAGCGTCTCCGTTTCAGCTTGGGCAAAAATGCTTTCGTATATCCGGATGTCTGTCCGGATCTCTGTTCTCCTCTACAGGTCGCATTTCACAATCGATCTAGACGTAACTTGGTATACAGGTTAAACTAATTTTTAGAATTTTTTAGTTGTCCGGGATTATTGATTGGGGGGTAATTGCCCAAAAAGGGGGCTACTGATTATCTCCGCCATATTAGATCCGAATTCGATGGTTCTTTATTGATTTGAAAGGTAGCAATTTTAAATTGGTCTCATAAAAATTTGGTGAAGATCTGATGAGGATCTTCGGCGTGATGAGCAGAATAGCTCCTGAAAATGCTGTAAAGTAGTGGTAGGGATTGATACAGCACCTTGGTTATTAATGTTAGTTGTACAATAAGGTAACTAGATGGCGCTACTGTGTACCGCTATAGATTGTTTGCAAAAAAGTTTGTACGCGGGAGGTCTACAGCTCACAGAGCCACTAGTGTTGATATTGTTGACTGGTAAAAGTGCTATATTATGTTGGTTACTTGCAATAAATACCTTTTGATGTTTTAAGTTCAACTGCCTTATTGCATGATCCATTAAATGTTGCAGGCCTCGCTACGCCGGCCGCACGAGCGGCCCCGAGAGCGGCGGTGGCAGCTGGCGGCGCGGGCCCGCCGACCCAGCGCCGGCGCCGGCTGTAAGTACTACACCTTCTTTGAGCATAAATGAGAAGAACCGACCGACATAGCTTAAGGATAAACAAGCTAAAGTGGCAGTGCGCTGGTCACATTTCCCGAAAAACCGTAACCGTTGGGGTAGACGAGTTCTCGAATGGAGACCATGTTTAGGTAAACGTGTAGGACGCCCTGTGGCCAGGTGGAGTGACGACCTGCGAAAAGCGGCTGGAAGATAATGGATGAGGCGAGCTGAAGACCAAGCTCAGTGTCGTGCATTTGGAGAGGCCTACGTCCAGCAGTGCACAGATATATAGGTTGTTGATGATTATGACGTAGTGCCTGTGATGTCACATGCAAGTAAACAACAAGGTGTTGCTATAGGTTACTTACCTAATGTGTAAATGAGTAAAACAGATTCGTTTTTTCAAGAAATGACGCAAAAATTACGTCACTAGCCCTACAGTCAATCATAGAATGTTTGCAATTGCGTCACCTTGCAACCAAAATGAAAGAATTTTATAGTTACCTTTTATTAGAATCTATACTTACAATAAAGCCACTCTTGCCTCTGTGGCGCTAGCTGCCCATTCCTCTGATGGAATGTTACAAACGGTAAGATGGCGCTTGATCACATCTCTGTAGCGTAGGAACTGGCCTCCTCGTCTGCGCTTTCCCTCCCTCAGCTGTGAGGCCGTTAACAAGGCTGTGACTTATTATGAACAAAATCGATTAAAAGATATCGATTCTAAACACCTTCACAAATAGAACCGTCCCAAGCCTTCCTACACCTACACGTACAACTCTACTGGTCAGTTGTATTGTGTGCTCTGCCACAGGACCTTTAAAACAAAATATGTCTTTGCAAGCCATGTACGCTGACGGATATGTCAAGGAGGACATATAATAAATCATTTAGTAACAAAAAGTCTGTACATAGAAGATAATGAAACAAAAATGCCTAGGGAACTTAAAATAAGCTACTGAACAAGAATATAACGTTTTCAAAAATCGCATTTGTATGTTTTTTCGCGCATCACGTAAAAGCTACTGAACCAATTGCGATGCAATATTCACTGTTAAATAGTTTAGAGTTTGACTTATAAACTGGGGTACTTGGTATCTTAATCTGATGATTACATGCCAAGCAATCAATAAAAACTATATGACGGCTGAACGAATTTAGAAGAAATGTAAGTTATTGTACTTTATAAGTACTTTTGGTCCTGGAATAACACGTATGGACTACTTTTAAATGAACTGACCACGCGGCCAGAGCTTGTTTATAAACATTTTTACTCAATTTTATAATAAATTGATATACATATATTGAGACATACATTTAGGTTGCAGCAATCCGGGATATATTTTCATCACAGTCAAATAGCCTATTTGAATAAGGGAGAATGGAATGACGTTACGAGTCATGAATGACAAGACGTCACATGATGTGGTTGGGGCTTCTTGCTGGAGCTAGCATCGGAGTCTGTCTGGGATTAGATTTTAAAACTGAAACATTTGTTTGTCGTATAAAATAGTGCTGGCCTCTGGTGTATGTAGTAATGTGAGTTTGAGTATCTATACATTGTTTTAAATAAATATTTATGTATTACCCTAAACTTACTTTTACAATAGCTATAAAAAGAGTTGTTGTCGGCCAATGGTGAAAAGATTCTGACAGCACGGAAGGTGTTTTATCTTAGACAACTGCACATTTCTCCGTACTCATAAGGTTTGAAAGTGACAGCTATAACTTTAGAGCAGTCAAATTTAATTTTAGTTTCGTTTGGTGTATCCAAAATTGACACCCAGAGTTGTAAATAATCTCATAAAAAATAGATATTGAAACACCATAATACAAGAAACATACAATTAAAAACTTCAAGTTATCCTTAGAGGCCTATCGCGTTCTTCCAGACAACCATGCATAGAGCGGAATAACGTCAACAAATTTGTTGGTGTTTTTCAATAACCATAGTCATATACCTTACTTGACTAAGGCCAGCGCCAGACAACGCAAAAATATTTGAACATTTGTGAGGCACGTGTATTTGGGTATTTCATCACAAATATTTTCACTTTGCCATTTGGTTTCGGTTTTTGGTCAAAGAGTTCGAATTTCAAGAAAAACACATAGCCTGCTAAACTTGCACAACATAAAGTTCAGTTGCTCGTAAATCACTGAATGGAACTGTCGCTTTGTTCAATCGCAAGATGGACTGGAGCAATGAGAGGTGGAGACTGGAGGGTCCTTGAATTTGTTGAGTTGCTTGAAGGAGACCCATGTATATGGGGAACCCTAAAAGTAAAAATCATAAAAATTGTTTTTTTTTGCACTTGTCATAAATTACATACACTTAAATAATACAGGTGTACCGCGTCCACAAAATCTTCTTCCATCCTGTTTGTTGTCTATTTGAGTACTATGAAGCGAATGTATCTGCAAAGCATGTCTGGCAGGTAAAGCAAAAATGTGTCCAAATGTGTGAGCAAAGTCTTTGTTCAACTATTTGTTTTGTGTCTGGCGCCGGCTTAAGAAACAGTATGACTACAATCAAGCTAAAGAGTATGCTTGTTTACAGGAACGCTCTTCAGCTTGGCGTAGCAAGGACGCGCCGCCGCGCGAGGACCGCTTCCGCGACGCGCCGCGCGACCGCGACCGCGACTTCCGCGGCAGCGACCGTGACCGCGACCGCGGCGCCGACCGCGACCGCTACCCGCCGCGGAGGGACGACAGAGACCCGCCTAGGAGGGATGATCGGTAAGTTACACTTATTTATAAGTCTAAAGTCAACATTCGCAACGAGATATTTTACAATGTACTTTTTATGTTTGAGTGGGTACAGTTACGTAAGAGCAGAGAAGAATGTGCAAGTGAGTGTGAGTTTCGTGAGTTTCGTTTGTCGAGATGTGAATCGTGTTCGAAGTAGTCACAACGAATCTTTGTGGCTCGGATGTTGTCTGCAAGTAGCTGCTCAAACTGCTATTTTTCAGGCGCAATCCCAATTTTATGAAAACATCTATCTCACTTAATTTATGCAGCTTTATTAGAGCATTGTACAACTGCTTGGTTCACTCGCTTATAGTGGCACTTCACATAGCTAATCGTGTTCGCGTATTCGTCTTATTTGCCCAAATACGATAATGTGAAGTTATAGGACGAACCAAACTTAATGGCGGCTGTGAAGTGCGCTGTTAGCGCGGCATTGCGCATCCCCTCACCCCTCCAACACCGCATACCTAATATTTGCTATTGCGCAGCACTCCGCGCCAACTTCACAGCCGCCACTAAGTTTGATTTGGACCGCTATTTGCCTATTTTTCACGAATAAGACGAATGCGCAAAAACACGAACACTCGTATCCGCCGGGTTGTCAGTTTTTGCTCACAAAGGATTGCGAATATGCCGGATATGTTCGTTTACCGTCCACACGTGGCTTACTCAGTTAAGTGTGGTGCGCGACAGCGACGGACTTTGTTTACTTTGTACTGGTAATTAACACAGAGGAAATAATAAATCGCTGCTGCCGTCAACACGTCCATGTCCATCTTTGCGTTCAGATTAGCAAAAATATTTTTGAATATTCAGCATATTGGCTATTTATGACAATGTGTGGACGGTGTGTTCGACTTATTCAGACTTCTACACTATAAATCCGAATGAAAAGCAGTAAAAACGCGAATAGTGATGTGAAGTGCCACCATTACGTTATTCGCATCATCTATCTCGCTCTTACATTATGCTGTTTTATCCTCACAGCAGTACCTGCGCAATCGTTCACAGAGCCTAACTTCACAACCACAAAGATACGTTGTGACTAACTGTAACAGTGTCGATAAAACAACGAGCAAACAAGAGGGTAGACCCTTTTGTCATCTCGTAGAACAACCCACCGGCATTTACTTCAGCTATTCCGTGGTCATGGCGCTTGCAACAATGCTGACATATCGTAAACTGTTTAGTGACCTTGTTTAGTTTAAAAACTTCTATGATATATCAGTTATAACATTCGATCAGTTCCGTACTGTTCAGGGCCATGATGTGCTTATGCCAGACAGTTTTACGTTCCTTTTGCAGGATAGAAATACCACAAACGAAGCCTTCTTGAGAAATCTTTAAAAAATACTTTCTAAACTGCGATTATCAAGATTCCAGCGTGGTGATTAAGACAATACCCCCTTTTTATAGCGGAGCTCTATGTTCAGCAGTGGGCGTCTTCAGACTGATGATGATGAAGATATTCTGGCTATCATTCTTCAGCTTGGCGTATATATTATTAACAATATTGTTTTCTCACAGTGACGGCCCCAGACGCGACGACCGTGACGGGCCACGGCGTGACGATCGAGACGGTCCGAGGCGCGACGATCGTGACGGTCCGAGGCGTGACGATCGTGACGGTCCGAGGCGCGACGATCGCGATCGTCGCCCGCCGCCACCACGTCGTGACGAAAAACGTAAGCTTACTTTTATCCTTTCCATTATAAATGTTGCCACAAGATCGCGTAATCCGCGTTTTAACCGACTATGAAAGGGGAGGGTTATAATTTTAGCAGTGTACATAAGTATGTAGGTTTGTCTGTTCCTTCACAGCGCCTGAACTACTGAACCGATTTCAACTTATAATGTATCATTGAATTCTTCGAGGTAGTCCTTTTACCCGACTATGGTGAAGCAAGGGAAGGGTAAAGCGTTTAACAATCTGAATATGTATGTTTGTATGTGGATGTTCCACCATAGCGTCGTCGCTATTGGTCCGATTTTGACAAGCGAGGTATCAATCGATTCGTCTTCATCTTAAGAGTGTCACAGGCACCCTTTTTTACCCGACCGTAGTAAGGTTTTAGTTTTTGAAATTATCTTGTTAAAAGCAAACAATGGCTTCTGTGGTACTCCATAGTGCAATGACTCCATACGAACTAAAAAATAAAAATCATCGAATTCCATCATGAAACTCAAATATATTTTTTATTAAGAAAAATATGCAGCATTTCAAAATTATAAAACACGTGGAAACAAAGTATGATCTAGAATAATATTTTAATTTCAAGAAGTGATCTCGTTGCTCACGAAGTTACAATCTAAGACTTTTCATGGTAATTTGTATAAAATAGCGAATTTTTCGTTCATGTGAGACTTGAAGCCCATCGTATTTATGACAGACTAGTCAAGTGTTCCATGATCTCACATGATGGAAAGCGACGATGTGGCCTCAGGTGTATCACGCTTGTCTAGTAGACTCGTTCACTTTTGACTGGAACCCAGATGGGTTGTATTTTTCCGGAAACACTGACAAGGGCAAAGCGCTCCATTCCTTTGCAATTCTTTTGATGACACAGAACAGATTCACTTAGTTGTTATGTAGTATTTCTAACATAAAATGATAGCTTGTCAGTTCTCTTCCACTTCAGCCTTATCCTTTGTTCTATCGTCCACAAGCATAGATCCCATCTAAATCTCTATCGTAAAAATTATGTACAATTAGCTGCGCCTGATTATGATGATGGATGATGATGATGATGATGAAAAGTAGCCTATGTGTTAATCCAGGATATAAGCTATATAGGTACTAAATTTCATCTAAATCCATTCAGCCATTTGAGCGTGAAGAAGTAACACACACTTCTAAACATGAAAGATGGCGCTAATCGTTTTTTATGGATTTTATGAGGTTTTGTATGGACTGCCAGTTCTAATGTATGGATTTCTGCATCACGCATACAAAGTTTTCCGCTTGATAAGAGAGCATTCATTTTTAAAATTGATAAGCTATGATGGGCCTGTTTACAACATGGGCTATTTCTCTGATTTATAATATTAGTGTGATGCACATAATTGGCCTTACTCACAATCGGAGTGGCGTTTGTGTAGCATGTGCTAGCAGTTTCAATTAAGTTATCAGTTACGCTACAGTCTCTATCTTTATTTTTGATGCACATGAACCATGATATTGGAAATGTAGCTGTGTGGGTGTGTATGCCTGTTGTTGTATGATTGTTTACGTGATATAAGAGCGTTCCGTATCTCCCACCTTCTAACTAGATCTATGTCCACACGGTGTAGCTTTATTTGCTTTGATTGTGTCTGCTGTAAAGTTAAACTTGTAAATATTTTATTCCAGCTCGCGACCCTGACGGTGACGACTGGCAGCCCGTCACGAGACGTTAAAACAGCTCATTTCTGCCTGACACCATTACTCGCCCACTAAGGTGATACAGATTACAAATGCAACTCTAAACAATATACTTGAAGATTCCTTTTCCGACCTCACCATTATCTAAAAAGCTCACGGACTACCTACGTTGCCTTGTAGAGAACTTTTCCCAATGTTGTGTTCAGCAAAAGCTCAGTACATATATGAAAAAAGGGAAGATGACAAAATCATAGAAAACCATTATGTATTTTGCTTGAGTTACAAGATGCACATGAGAAAAATCATGTATGAGACTGTACCAAGAGATACATCTATAAATATGTATGGATAATTATGTTCATATCCAGTCGATCATCGGGTGGCGATATATCTAACATTGCGCACTACCACGCGCAAACTGCGCGTGCGCGTCGCGGCAAGAGACACTGGAGATAAACCATATGAATGCAATATGTGTGATTATAAATGTGTCCGTGTAAATTGGTACATATGGATACATCCTGGAGATAAACCATATGAATGCAATATGTGTGATTATAAACATGTACGGATAATTTGGTACATAATATGACAATACATACTGAAGAAAAACCAAAAAAATGCGAAGTGTCATTAAAAAGTTTGCACAGAATGTAATGAGGTTGGTCAGTGGGATGAGCTTAGAAATCGCAAGAAATGATTCTTCTGAATTTATTTCTGATGATATGTCACCAAATTGTGCTAAGCATTTGTTAACTGTAACATCTTGACGTGTCTAAATATCATCAAATTCAGGAGCAAACACAATTATTAGCTTTAGATGTTTTGTATTAATGATTCGTAGCGATCAGTCTCAAACAACTGAACAAGCAATTATTTAATGTCAAGCTTGAATAGTAAAAATGTTACGAAAATACGAAAAATTTGAAAACTGCAGGTTCACTTCAACAGCCTTATGTTATGCTTTTGATTTATAATTAAACATGTATTCAATCGCTTTGAAACTATTAGCGCAAAATATACGTTATTGTATTCGGGGTAAGGGTTAATTTAATCCAGCAACTACAGCTTGTGTAATTTGTTCGAATGTATCAATATTGATTGTACTTGTTGCAGTAACCTTACGATATGATGACTCCATCTGTATTATCGTTCGCAGCTGTAGTTATCTTTATATTTACCTTTTAATAAACTATGGTATCAGCATCTTTGGTATTTTATTTGTGAATGACCTTTCTTAATATCCTTGCAACCTCTCGTATTCGACACTGACCATTCCTAATATAGTTAAATATTTAAACGGGACTTAATCGCGCTGAAAACTTAATATTTATTTACCTCGACGTTTCGATCAAGTTGCATTGATCGTGGTCACGAGAAGACAATAATTAGACATAATAGACATTCCTAATATCCTTTAACAACTCTTATTCTACACTGATCACTCCTCATATCCTTGCAACCGCACTCTTATTCAACACTGACCATTCCTAATATCCTTGCAACCTCTCTTATTCGAAGCTGACCATTCCTAATTTCCTTGCAACTTCTTTTATTTGACACTGACCATTCCTAATATCCTCCAACCAACCTTACTCTACCCCGATCACTCCTCATATCCTTGCAACCGCACTCTTATTCGACACTGACCATTCCTAATATCCTTCAACCACCCTTATTCTACCCCGATCACTCCTCATATCCTTGCAACCGCACTCTTATTCAACACTGACCATTCCTAATATCCTTCAACCACCCTTATTCTACCCCGATCACTCCTCATATCCTTGCAACCGCACTCTTATTCAACACTGACCATTCTTAATATCCTAGCAACCTCTTATTCGAAGCTGACATTCCTAATTTCCTTGCAACTTCTCTTATTTGACACTGACCATTCCTAATATCCTTGCAACCACTCTTATTCGACACTGATCACTCATCATATCCTTGCATCTACTCTTATTGGACACTGATCATTTCTAATATCCTTGCAACTACTCAGATTTCGTAGCACGATGCTTACTATCGCCCTTAGTTGACTTCAATATTTTCAAGTTTGAAACCCCCATACATCACATCGCACTATGCCTATAATTGCGGTCTTTTAGGTGTTGCCACTCCATATTATCCATACGCTCCGGCAGATTATACAGAAGACCGAAAAGTATAATCACTACGAGTATGTCTAGCGTTGTGGACTACAAGTAAGCTTTTGATTTAGACGAGATCTGGGCAGTGCTACAGTCATTACAGCGGTGCCAGATTGACTACCGGTACATCGAAGTGTTGAAGTGTTTGTACAGCAAGGCCACCATGACTGTCCGTCTCCATCATAGGAGGACGAATTCTATCTAATTGCAAAAAGGTGCGAGACGGAGACGTTATTTCTCTGAAACTGTTCACCTCTGCACTGGAAGATATATTCATGCTTCTGAACTGGAACGGATATGGTGTTAACATCAATGGCGAATGCATCACTCACCTTCGATTTGCTGATGATATAGTCATCATGGCAGAAACCCTGGAAGACCTAAGCACAATGCTCAGTGACATCAATATTGGTCTTAAAATGAACATGGGTAAGACTAACATCATGTCTAATGCCCAAGTCGCACCCACGCAGGTTTATGTTGGGAACTATATTATCGAAGCTGTTGATCACTTCTACTTCAGACGATCCAGCTTTAACAAAGAGGTCAACCGAGGAATCCGTTCGGGAAATTACGCCATATCTTCTTGTCGCAGGTACCACAGAGCCTAAAGACGAAAGTTTATATCAGTGCGTGTTTCCAGTGATGACATACGGCACTGAGACATGGTCGCTAACTATTGGTCTCATACACCTCAAAGTCGCGCAGCGTGCAATGGAGAGAGCTATGCTCGGTGTTTCACTACGTGATAGAATCCGAAACGAGGAAATCCGTAGAAGAACCAAGGTTACCGAAATAGCTCTCATTGTTTGCAAGTTGAAGTGGCAATGGGCAGGCCATATAGTTCGCAGAACCGACAAACGCTGGGGAATAAAGGTTCTCGAATGGCGACCACGAACAAGCAAGCGAAGTGTGGGGGAGACCCCCACACGATGGACCGACTACATTGTAGCCATCGCAGGAAATCGGTGGATGGAGGCGGCACAAGATCGCTCGTCATGGCGATCTTTGGGGGAGGTCTATGTTCAGCAGTTGAATGCTGACATGATGATTACGATGCGTTTGCCGATTTTCGCTCTTTACATTTACTAAAAGTCGGCTAAAATATAAAGTTTTAATAGGAAATTGAAAAAACGGCAAAGAGTGAACTTAAGTCGGTTTACACGGCAAATAATTCTCTGAACAACAGGTATTGAGAGTGATCCTACAAAGAGCATTCACTCTAAGTCTGGGTGGGGTCTCGTAGTTTTTGGTTGCCTAGATACCGGGAACAGTTAAGTGTGATAGTGAAATAATACTTGGTAACGATGCGGGCTGAGCGGGTAAAAATCAATTACAAAAATCAGGTGCGAAACTTCAGAAAACTTATAACAAATAATGAAATAAGTATGTTACTACAAAGGAAACCGCTGATGAACAGCGTCCATTGGCAGTTCACATGGCGTTAATGGAATGGAAACAACGAGGCCTATCGTAATTGTTTTGCGCTCCTGCATTTATTACTTATAACGATTGTATAAGTCCAACAAAACAACCTCCTCTTAACAGGTTTCGTAGGTAGACATCTGGCTAAGATTCATATAGGGTTATTTTTAATTTGTTGCTACACTATCGCATTAGGTGAAATCCTGTAATGGTATTTGTAAGTTTTGTAAATAAATAAATATATTGCTTAGGAATTTGTTTTGGCAAAAATCGTGAAGTTACCTTCATATTAGTATTCATTCGCCTATGCCTTTTATCACAATCGCCGGAAGTGAATAACAATTAATATGGGCACTATGGATAGCAGCATTGCTGATAGGGAGAAAAGGATGAAGACTTGCTAGGGCGCCTGATAGTAGGTGTCAACGGACTTGCAAAAAAAACGCATTCTCATCTCTGTAAGTAATTATTTATCGCCGTCTAGACATCTGCAACACCAGGGACTCTTTGGAAGCTCATCAATAGCATGCATAAGGCCACTGCTAGACGTAGACCTCTCCTTTGAGCTCATCTTCGACTCTTCTCATCTCTCTGCCAGTTACTATGCGTAGGTCATCGCTCCATCTGTCTCGAAGGCGACTTAAATATAAATTTGCCTATGAATATCAAGAAATCGACTTGTGCTCTTTGTGGGACCACTCTCAATACGTGTTGTTCAGATTGCTGAGTCTATATCTGCTTCCTTAGAAATGAGAAAAACTGGAGTCTTCAATAGCAAGCGAAGGCGAGAAGTTGACATGGTCCACTTTCATAATAGTTGCGTCTCTTTGTCACAGCAGCCTGATGTTCCACGTCTTCGACCTCATTGCTCCAAATTACAATAAAACAACAAAAGGATGTAGGCCAGGTATATAACAATAGCAGAAATAAAACACAATGTTTTGGAATTCGACACCGAATACCTTCGACGCAGAGCTCGTATCAATGGACTATTCAAAACATCGATCTCGAGAAACTACTGAAGAACGAAAACAAACGTTCTTGGGAATGTTGATTTTCTCATTTCCGCTTAAACGGCAAACTACAGACCATAAGAACATTAATGACGCTATGCAGAAAACTCCTGTAAACTTGTAAGTAAATGACTAAATAGGTAGGTAGGTAAGGTACCTACTAGGTAGGAACCTACTCCGTACTTGGAATGGGCCATGGAGGGAGTGGAGGGAAAGTAGGTACCCCTCAATATTGAAGCTAGCAAATTTTACACAAAGAAAACAATTGCTTATTTTTAAAAGTTAGTAAAACTAAATTAAACTGTAAATTTAGTTTTATCATAGTTAAGTTGCTTATCTCAGCCGTGAATTGAACCGGCACAATGGCGAAAAAAGAAACAGCCTGTACAACAAAATCGCATCGCAATCGGTCCAGTAATTTTGACGTGATGCGCGATAACAGACAGACATTACTAAGTTTTGAAGGCCAATGTAGGTACTATTTCAGTTAGCTGCTCTTGTACTTTTCCATAATAATATATCCCGCGGAAACATTGCATTTTTCCGGAGGGAAAAGTAGCCTACGCCCCACTGGAATATTGTAGCTTTGTATGAGTGAAAACATTTTAAGAATATGATAATTCCAGAGATTCTATAAACATACCTAAACCTACAAGCAACTTTACTTCTTTATAATATTAGTTAGCAGAGATAATGAAAATAAAATGTAGATAGATAATACTCCTTTTTATTTTTGTATCATTATCAGTAATAAGTTAATATAAAAACATTTAAAAAAACACTTTTATGCAGTAGCCATGTCATGATAAACGGGCTATCACAATTAAATGCGTATACTGCTGCGCTTAACCGTTGAGGAGTTCCTTAATCAGGAGCCACGCCGGAGTGCAGCAACCATGTCGTGGTAAAACTTCAAACCGGCTAGCATAATATAATGCGTACACAACATTTCATGTCTGTGCTGTAAACCGTTGAGGAGTTCCCAAGTCAGGAGCCAACCCGGAGTGCAACAGCCATGTCATGTTAAAACTTCAAACCGTACACAAAAATTTCATGACTGCGCTGTTGACCGTTGAAGAGTTCCTTTATCAGGAGCTGTTCCTGGATGTCCATTCAGGTCATTCTTACCATAAACATGCATTGTCATCGGAACTGAACCAACTTGCAAAAATTCAACTCCGTAGGATAAGAAGAAGTGGTCCTAATTCAGCTTGCAAGATTTGACAAACATACATACAGTAGTCGCAGCGCAAGTTTGTGTCTCGGAAGTTGTCTGCTAGTCGCTGCGCAAACTGCTATTATTCAGGCGCAATCCCAATGTTGAAGGTGAAGACAGCATTGTATAACTGCCTCGCTCACTTCTTTCGCATATTCTATTTCGCTCTTACTTTATGCTGTTTTATCCCCGCAGCAGTACCTACCTGCGCAATCGTTCACAGAGCCTAACTTCACAAACATATAGATTGGCTGCGACCAGTGAACGCAAATTTTGCGTTCACTGGTCGCAGCCAATCCGTACCGACCAGTGAACGCAAATCTTGCGTTCACTGGTCGCAGCCAATCTATATAATCTATGCGACTAGTGTACATACATATAAACATTGCAAGTTAAGTTAAAAGCTTTTGAAAAGGGATATTTACCACCTATTTTATTTGTTTTAGTTGAGTACAGTTATTGTATTTGTTACTGTTACAGTACATGATCTTCGCTTCATTTGTACGCATTGTATTTAGAAATTTGATCCTTAAGATTGATCCTATCGATTGGTGCCATAAAAATACAGGTGTTATTTTTTGGAATTGTTGTTAAAGAGACACTTGATGGCAGATAGGGGAGCGGAGGTATTGCCGTACCTACACGTAACTTTAAATGTAATTTTCTTCTAAACTGTTTAGTACAAGGCTTTATTTATGTAGCAAGCCACTCTACATTTAGTTTATACTAGCTGTGCCCGCGGCTTCGCTCGCGTGGCCATGTCTCTAGATTATAAGAACTTTATTACTATTCCAAGACATAAATTACCAACATTTAAACAAAATTCTTTCAGCCGTCAAAAAGTTTTTATCGAATGCTCGGCTTCTACTCATCGGATTGAGATAATAATTACACCAACTTTTAAGTCAAATCCTAAGCTATCCCAGCAGTGAAAATCGCATCGCAATCGGTTCAGTAGTGTTTACGTGATGCGTGAACAGACAAACAGACAGACGCGTATTTTAAAAATATACTTTTCTTTTTCAGTAGTTTATTTTTAGTACCTTTTTTTTTTTTTATATCTTCCTTTTAAAGATTTTTGGTACTTACTGCTTTATTATATCTATAGATGCCCTTCACTTTTGGGCAGAATAATAAAAATATGTGTTTTATTACATTATTTTAATATGCCTATAAAACAGTGACATACCTACTGACTGGCAGACTGGCAGACAACGCCCAGCCTAAACCGGTGGACCTAGGTATTTGAAATTTGAAGGAATATTCCTTGAGTATCCGCGAGGTGAACTACGGAAGTAACTATAAACCGTAAAACATAAATACCAACTTCAAATAAAATATCCCCTATCCTGCAGGGACCCTTTAATTTACCGACATGAAAAGTATCCAATTTCCTACCTCGTAGTATGAACTCAAATCGTGCCAAGTTTCATTTGAATTCATTCAGTAGTTTCGGCATGATGCGCGTCCAAGATACAGACAGACAGACAGACAACAGAAAAAAAGAAAAACTATGACTGCGCCAACTTGCATCAAAATCCGTGCAGTAGTTTCAGCGTGATACGTGTTCTTTTAAATTACTTTCAATCCCTATCTTGCGGGAACCCTTTAATTTATCGGGATGAAAAGTATCCAATGACCTACTTCGTTGTATGAACTCAAATCATGCCAAGTTTCATTTGAATTTATTCAGTAGTTTCAGCGTGATGCGCGGCCAGGATACAGACAGAAAGACAGAAAAAAAAACAACATTAAAAAAATCAGTTTTTGCTTCAGTATTCTCTTTTCGCGTTCGGCGGGATTAATTAAAAATAACACTGATTCTAATATACCTAAGCAGCTTAGGATTAGTTGGTTTCGAAAAAATAAAACTTTAAAAGCCTCTAAATAGCGCAAAATTTCTACTAAGTAAAGTCTAGAGTTTGTTTTCGATCAAACTTGTTAGTTTCGTGGCCGTCTGTTCGTCCGTCTGTGTCCATTTTATTCCGACACTATGCTACCACTAATATGATTTGTATATAGTGACTTCTCACTGAATCTAGGGTAGATATGTAGATACTACCCTATAATACGAATTTAGTAACAATATTATCACGGCTATTTACTTATACTATACCTACCAACTATGTTGACATATCACGTAAAAACTACTGGACCGACTGCAATGCGATTTTCGTAGTTGGGTAGCTCAGGATCCTGGCTACGGAGCCCTAATTCTGACGTGTATGACATGTACTTGGCTGCTTTTCTAAAAGCTTTTATTTAACTTCACTTGTATTTCATACATACAATAATACGAGTATGTATTTCTATCTCTCCTGGAATGTTGCAGCTCAAATTAGCTATCCGGCTGAAACTTTCAGGGTAGCTCACAAATCGATGAAAACATAAGAACAAAAAAGGAAAATGTTATTTAAAAAAACACCTTTTATTATGCTTATAGTTTTATGAAACGGAAAACGTCGATATGTTTATGCTATGTAGTAGGTTAATATTGATGAACGCATATTTAGGTAATTACGTTATTTCATAAATTATATACTTACTACGTACGTTGAATTACACAGTAAATATTCGAACTCCAGGTCATCCTTCATACGCTATATGCCTGGGTTTTATTATTGTCTTTGTCACAGTGATTCATAACTTCCTGTAAGCCAACGTAATAGTCTTGTCAAAAAGCCTGACCAATTCTCAATATGTACATTTAATCACTTTAAAATGTACTCAAATATACCTAAGTACAATAGTTAGTACTTTGAGAACCTATACCAGAGGTGGGCAATCTTTTCTCATGAGGGGCCAAAAAATTGAACAGGAAAATTGTTTGAATCTTATGGGGCCAGAATAATTTGAAACTTTATTTTTTTATTAATAAACATTGTTATATTTGTACGCGTTTGCACTATTTCTCACTCTATAGTGCAGGCACCGATTTTAAAAATTATTTTTCCTGTAGAAATCTACATTATCAGCGAGTAGGATGGGCTGTATTTTTAATCGACTTCATAAAAGGAGACGGTTTTATGTTCGATTGTTATTTATCATAAAATTGGAGATACTTACGAAAATTCCAATAAAATACCAAAGGTATCAAAAATTTGGCAATAACCGTTATTGTTTTGTTTAGGTTTGTTTAATCTGTCTATCTATCTAACTGTGCGAAGCCCAGGTGGGTCGCTTTTTAGTATAAACCAGAACATAGGTTTTAAAAAACATTCAGCTTGAAAATGTTTAGTAAATATAGCTATCATATTTGGAAACCAATCTATTGCAATTTATATTTTTTATGTTTTATGATGTACAATGTACGATTTACTTTTAAGTGGTATGCATCTATCTATCTATCTATTGGTAGTGTTTTATAGTTTCAGTGACATACATTTTTCGAGACTATCCGGGAGTCTAATCAACGGCTATATTGATACTATAAAACTAAGTATATGACTATATTGATTGGGATATTGGAGGGCCAGATCAAATCGCTTCGCGGGCCGGTGATGTCCCGCGAGACGTAGTTTGCCTATCACTGACTTAGGTATACAGGTATACTACACCTATTCGCATTTATTGTCTTTAATTTTGGCTGCACTCATACGATTATTTATACGTGTGTTGAACTAGTGTCATGTACCTACCTATCTATAGTAGGTAATTACATAAAATAAATAAATAGATATATTCGGGAAAATTCCACACCAATTACCTAGCCTCAAACTAGTATCCTAGTTTTACTATGGGCACTAGATAACGGATAAACATACATCCCAACTAACACACTAGTGGAAATTGCAGCCTATTTTGTAACTTTAAGATGTATAATAGCGGCATTAGAGTACAGGAAGCAGTTTTAAGTTGCATAACTGCTTCCGCGGACGTCTGTAAATGTACCAAATGTGGCAGTATCGGAATCAAATACCACCCTTGTCTTTATAATAGTTTATTCTAGAACCAATTTACCACTTATTCCTTTTATAGAGAGTTATGAAGAGCATTTGTCACTGAAAGTTTTATGAGGGTTTCTCTTGTTACTCTTATACGCCGCTCAACTGCATAAGAGAGTTAATTGATAAAGCCATATATAGCAGTTGCATAAGAGTTCGAATAACCACTCTTGTTCTACTAGAAGTTCCACAATAGGGGTAATAATATACTCTAATAAAGACTCAAGTTCCAAAAATACAATCAATGTTACTAAAGATCTACTCGAGGTCTTTATAATGGAATAAGAGCTACGTTGAGTAATACAATAGGGATTATTTGCACCGTTGTACAGACTTAGTCAATCCGCCATTTCTCAAGAAAATTGACTATTTACTTGCAAAATGCAGACATTACAATGATGTGTTTCATTGAAATTCACCTTTTTTTTTCGTCAATATACAAACGACCAATTGCAGATAATAAACGGTCCATACTTAATAAAAATACTAAATCATTTTATTTGGAAAAGTCAATACTTATTAAGCAAATATTTCTTCCTTTTTGATGTTATTTCGAAAGCGCTTAAAATTACTGGAAAAGCACCATAAATATACACAGTAAACATGAAAGCGTTTTTATCCGCTCGTGTTTAACAAAATCTTAAGGCACATATGAATTATTTACTTAACAATAATATTTTAATGATGGCCGATTACAATATTAATTAAACTTTACCATTTTGACATACAATACATTCATTCATTTTCGTTCACTCGTTCACAAAATTAGCTTTATAAAAGCGTTAGTGTGGCGTTAATGATCCATTGCAGCTCTTGAGGCACCATTTTGCAGTTGTGCAGTTGTAATATAACTAAAGGCTATATAAAATTGTGCCCAGAATCGTTTTAGAGCTGCTGCATTAGACCTCTAGAGCACGCTCTAACACTTACGTCTTAGCACCTTTGGGCATAATCAGATTGGCTCTAAAGCCATTATGCAACTAGTTTGTGTTGGTTGGGATAGATACAAATGACGACTCGGAAACAAACATTTCTGCTCATCACACAAATGATTGCACCTTGCAGGATTCAAACCCGCGACCGTTTGATTTCGAACCTAGGGTCTCTAGCCACTAGACTTGGAGTTGTAATTGGACTTTCTATGCTTGGAGTTTCTCTGAAGGACAAGATTCGTAATGAAGATATCCGACGGAGAACCGAGGCAACCGACATAGCTCTAAGGATAAGCACGCTGAAGTGGCAGTGGGCTGGTCACATTTCCCGAAGAACCGATAACCGTTGGGGTAGACGAGTTCTCGAGTGGAGACCACGTTTAGGCAAACGTAGTGTAGGATGCCCTGTGACCAGGTGGAGTGACGACCTGCGAAAGCGGCTGGCAGAAAACGGATGAGGAGAGCTGAAGGCCGAGCTCAGTGGCGTGTATTTGGAGAGGCCTACGTCCAGCAGTGGACAGATATAGCCTGATGATGAAGTCTAATGTCCAGGGGAGTTGAGAAATACGAATAGTCACATTTTTGTGTTTGTATCTTTTGCCTATACTACTGCAATTAAACGAATTATTCCACTCACAAGAAGACTTTAAAATTCTACCTAGTTAGAATTTTAAAGTCTTCTTCAGTTTCCTTCTATTGTTCTGTTTCCGTGACGATGTTTCTACCATTACAGCAAGACGTAAATAAATTCCATAAACAGTTGGTAGAATCCTGGAAAGGGTATTGTCGATATGGTCAGTGTAGTATAGACGTTTGAATCATCGTAATGACAGGATAAGCCCGACCGTGATGACGTAGATGACGTAGTTTTTGCCCAAGTTGTGTCGGAAATTTTGAGAGCCATGAATGAAGGAAAGTGTCCTATCTTGTACCTCTTTAAAAGTAGATATTAAATGCATACAACATCTAGGTACCTACATAAGAGCTATTCCTACGGCCTAGTTGCTAGTGATACTGACCTGACTGTCGCGGATTCGAATCCTGCAAGGTTCATTTGTGTGATGAGCATATGTTTGTTTTGGATGTATATATTCGTATTTATGTATGTTTATCCGTTGTCTAGTACTCATAGTACAGGGTATCCTAGTTTGGGATTGGGGCTAGGTAATTGGTGGGATTTGTCCTGAATATACAGCGGTGGAAATACAATTGTAAAGATCTATATAAAAACTTATATGGTCAGAATAAATCAATCAAACAGATAATGTTTTATGTATGTTTTTATGTACTTACTGTATCAATTTTGCCAGTCGCGGATTCAGTGGTTTTTCCACCCAAGTGGGAAAGGATCATGACTGCGAACCATTTTTTTTATGAAACCTAGTGTTGCCTGATGCATAATCGCACAATATTTATGATCTTAGTGACCCTGACTGCGAAATCAACCAACGATCGTGGGTTCGAATCCTGCAAGGTGCAATCATTTGTGTGATGAGCAGAAATGTTTGTTTCCGAGTCATGAATGTAATATTCGTATCTATGTATGTTTATCCGTTGTCTATTTTGTTCTATACAACGGATAAACGTTGTTCTAGTTGTACATGGGCGTACAGGGTATCCTAATTTGGGGCTAGGTAATTGATATGAATTGTCCCGAACATATATATTTTTATATTTATTTGTGCTATTCCAGGACCTAAAATACCAATATACCACAACATTTGATCAAAATTTCTTCAGCCGTCAATAAGATTTTCATCGATTGCTCGGCTTCTGCTCATCGGATTGAGATACCAAGTGCACCAGTTTTTAAGTCAAACCCTAAGCTATCCAACAGCCAAATCGGTCCATTAGTTTTTACGTGATGCGAGAACAAACAGATAGACACGAATTAAAATATGTTATATTCTTGTTCAGTAGCGTATTTTAAGTAACCTAGACCATTTTTTTTAAATATCTTCTTTATACAGACTTTTTCGTACTTATTTATTTATTATAAGTAGGTATAGATTTCCCTACGTGTCTTTACGAACGGTCGCTTGTAGTTTTGCATGAATATGTAAATTGAGACAAAGTCGCGGCGCGCCCGTCAAGCTAACAAATTATCCACTCAAGCTAACAAATTATCCACTCAAGCTAACAAATTATCCACTCAAGCTAGCAAATTAGCCACTCAAGCTAGCAAATTAACCACTCAAGCTAACAAATTAGCCACTCAAGCTAGCAAATTAGCCACTCAAGCTAACAAATTATCCACTCAAGCTAGCAAATTAGCCACTCAAGCTAACAAATTAGCCACTCAAGCTAGCAAATTAGCCACTCAAGCTAGCAAATTAGCCACTCAAGCTAGCAAATTAGCCACTCAAGCTAACAAATTATCCACTCAAGCTAGCAAATTAGCCACTCATGCTAACAAATTATCCACTCAAGCTAACAAATTAGCCACTCAAGCTAGCAAATTAGCCACTCAAGCTAACAAATTATCCACTCAAACTAGCAAATTAGCCACTGAAGCTAACAAATTATCCACTCTACCCAAAAAAATATATTCGGTTTGGTTTTCTGCGAAGAAGTGTTGTTTTAATGAAAAATCATCGATATTTATCTATCGCCAGTTAGTTAGATAGCCAAGATAGCTTAACTCAAAGCTCGCTTGTGATTTTATAGAGCTGTATACCTACTTAGCGTTGATTGAGCGCTGTATATGACGAATTTACATAACTAGGTACTTTTGCAATCATTTTCTTACTTATGTTTTGTGACAAGTCAACAACAAATTATATTTGATGAATGCTTTGTGACACTTGTGACGAATCTGCAATAAGAACAGAAATCCAAATTATTAATTTCTGTGGCAATAATTTAAACCATGGATAAAAGGCAAACGGACAAAGAAAATTTCCTTTTTTTCATTTATTTCGTAAATTTTGTTGAGTAATAGTGCATTAAAGGGCATTACATCATAAAATACTGTTTATGGAACCATATAATAATAATTTTAACGGAATTAGGAATCGGAAACGATGAAATAAGTGTCTGTTCCGGGTTTTTAATTTAGTTTAATTATGAGCATTTCGTTTTGGTATGCAAAGGAATGCGCGATGTTAAAAGATTTTTAAAGATAAAATATAGTTTGAAATCTGGAAGCAAATACCGGTAATAACTATGTACCTACCAATTTTTTATTGGTAGGTATATAGTATGATTCAATATGTTAACTGAACGCCTTTAGATTATGTAGGTAACATGAAGGGTTTGAGGGCCCAAATTCCATTAACCAAACTGACCTACGTAATAGCACATAATAAATAATAGTAAAAGTACAGAAGGATAACTGAGTAAAGTTATTTAAATAAATAGCGACTCTCGCTACAACAATATAAAGTGCAATTTAACTCGCACAGCGCTGCGATCTTTCAATTATATTTACCTAGAAGGCGCTCGTCCATCGCGTGCAGGCTAGAATGCACCGTATCACAACGCACGAGAACTTCCATTGCTCTAACCGTTTCAGAATCGCTCTGTCCCTTTTTCGCTCGGTAGGGTTATATTAAGATATGACTAGGTTCTTGTACTACTAATTATTCTGTGATATGTTATGACTTAGATATTGTAACAGAATAAATAAGTAATAATGTATTATGTTATTACTTATTATAAATTAAAATAGTTCTATTACATACAATGACATTCTTATCAGAATAGACCTACTACCTCATTTTTACTACCTACCTATCCCGTTTTTAGAACGCCGATAAGTTTAGTGAGATACCTACCTACGTATAAGTGTTGTTGGTTGATTATGATTATATCCTATAGGTATTGCACTTTGATGAATAAAGGTGTCTGTATTCCTTGCTTTATAATGAGTGACAGTCGTCATTTCTATCACTATTCAAACAGCCGAATGCTATGCAATACCTTCTAGGTTACTTCTTGGTACTCATAATTAAAACACGAATAAAAATTGTAAATAACTTGATGTAAGTAGGTAGGTACTTTATCGCTAAGTACAAGGCGCGCGACTCATCGAGCGCACGCTTGACACTCGACTGAACGGACCCGAATATTGCGCCCTCGAATTTATTTGTACTTGTGTAATAGGCAAACAGACGTTTCGTCTTGGGTGACCTGATTAAAAACCTACGTCGACCAATCAGGTGTTCTAGCCCTAATTACGGTATAAATAATATTACTACTTAATGTCATAGTGGTCTGATTGGTCGGTATACGACGTAACACGTAACTATTTAGTCGGCATCAGCCAAATCAGAACGTCTGTTAAAGCTTAATACTTATGTGCATAAGTAAGACAGATATTTGGTAAATTCGGATAGAATAGGTACTAATGCTGTTAATTTACAGTAAGTGTGATACTGCTTAATTAAAGCTTAGGGAAAGAGTTTGTGAGTTTATGAGGTTGTAGGGGTAATCTCTGGATCTACTGAACCGATTTAGAAAATTCTTTTACCAATAGATAGCCACGTTATTTGTTATTGTCATAGGCTATAATATATTAAAATGACAACGCGTGCGAAGCCACGGGCATCAGCTAGTAATATTATAAAAGCGGAAGTAACGTCTGTCTGTAATCTTTCTACGACTAAACGGCTAAACCGATGTTGATGAAATTTGGTATAGATCTAGTTTGAACCCTGGGGAAGAACAGATAATACTTTTTATCGCGGTCAACTGTAGTCCGAGCGGACAAAATCGTGAGCAAAAGCCTAGTTATAACATAAAGTAGACGACCTTTGTATAGAGACCTTTTATTAGTCACAGTCTCATAGTCATAGTAGTCATATAAATTTATTGACACGTTAAATAACAATGATCAAAACAAATCTTAAAATTATGCAAATTACATATTTCATCAAGTAAGGGCTAATTGAAATTGCCCCCAATACGTTGACTTATTCATAGTACCTATTCTGTGGTAAAGGTACAATAGATGCATGGTTGCTTTTGGACTGCAACCGGAGTGAGTAGTTAGGTGTTTTGTAGACCCTAGCAGTAGCTTATCTTCCATGACTTCAGCAAAGCTTCATGTATGCAGAAATCCTTTCGCACAGCTACACCAATGACGATAATACTCCCTGACCACAAACCACAATACCAATTCACTCGAGCATCAAAACGTAAACACCAAAGAGTATAATAATATATAGGGAAGTAAAGACCGTGGTAAAGTAGTCTCAAAGGCAGTCACCGACGCACTGTCGCCGCGGAACCACGTCTGTTCGAAACGAAACAAAACCGGTTCGAGAACAGTTTCAAAATAAATAATTAAACTCAAAATTCCATTGAAGAAAGTTGTGACAGTGCTTTCATGTGTGCTGGGGATTGAACGAAGGCAGAAAAGGAATATGAACGTGAGTGTTTATTTTCACACGTCAAGTTTCTAATTTGAAAGTGAACCAGTTTGCTGTAAGCGTTGTGTACATTGGTTCCTTAGTTTTTCTAATCTGAAGGGTAGATACATTCACAAAGCAAGTTGACTAGTTGGTTTGACCTAGAGAACTAGGTATTTTATCTGTGGACTCTATCCTTAGTTATCTGTGCTCTTTCCTTATATAAGTAGGCTCGGCTCATTCTTTTGTAAACTTTTACTTCCGTAATTCAACTCAAGTGAAACTTAATTAAGTAACGCAGAATATTGGCTTTAGTAAGAAACAAGGAACTGCCCTAACGTTAAAATTGATATCATGTAGGAATTTACATACTATAATAAGCATAGACTAATAATAAGTAGGTAAGGTAGGTAGTTGGATATATCGTACCACATTTTGTTTTAGCACAATTGACAAGTTTTCATATTTCGACAATGAAATTCGAAAACCATTTCGAGATATTGCGACGCTGATCATAATTCTTATTGTTCCAAAATTTTTAGTGCAGTAACTACAAAGACAACCAAGCAGAGTTCGGTGGAATAAGAAAAATTGTGTTGCCTGTAAAGAAAAAAAAAACTGCGCTAGTAAAGCTCATACAGCTGGGAGCATACAGGCTCTCGCACATGTGTCCTTACAGCATGATTTTTATATTAGGCCGAGATGGTACTAACTCTAAATAGGTATAGTCGGACCGTTTCAAAATGTAAATCTTGCTGTAGGTATTTATCTACTTCGAAGCTGGATTATATATCTATATACTTATAATAAAGCACTAAGTACCAAAAAGTCTGTACAATGCAGATAATAAAAACAAATTGATCTAGGGAACTATAGATAAGAACAAGAATATAACAATAAAAAAAATATACATCAACGACTGGACCGGTTGCGATCGTTTTTATCCATCGCTCGGCTTCTGCTTATCGGATTGAGATACCAAGTTCACCAGTTTTTATGCATCGCTCGGCTTCTGCTCATCGGATTGAGATACCAAGTTCACCAGTTTTTATCCATCGCTCGGCTTCTGCTCATCGGATTGAGATACCAAGTTCACCAGTTTTTATCCATCGCTCGGCTTCTGCTCATCGGATTGAGATACCAAGTTCACCAGTTTTTATCCATCGCTCGGCTTCTGCTCATCGGATTGAGATACCAAGTTCACCAGTTTTTATCCATCGCTCGGCTTCTGCTCATCGGATTAAGATACCAAGTTCACCAGTTTTTAACTCAAACCCTAAGCTATCCAACAATGAAAACTGCAATCGGTCCTGAAGTTTTTACATATTTTATTCTGTGCCCAAACTAGGATACCCTGTACTATGGGTACTAAACAAAGGATAAACATACATCGATATGAATATTACATCCATGCCTCGGTAACTAACATTTCTACTCATCACACAAATGATTGCACCTAGCGGGATTCGAACCCACGACCATCTCACTCATTCGGACAACTTAGTCGTCACATAGTTCTGTACCACTAGGTCCCTACAGAAACTTTGGCTCTTATCAATCGACTTCCAAATTGATAACTATCTCCTTTTTCCAAGAGGAGGAAGAGGTGTACCTCAAGCCAACAGAACCTACCTAGCTATAATAGATAGCTACCTAATACACCTATACTCGACTAAGGAGGGTTATGTGTTTGGGTTGTATGTACATTTGTTTGTACGTTTCTTAGGCGCGTCCTACAGCCTACACGGCTTGATGGATTTTGATAAATGAGGTATCATTGGATTCGTCTTAATCACAGAGTGCTTATAAGATATATGAAATGTCAAGAAATAACATTTCATGTATCGAATGGCGGCATACATCTGCCATATTGTATTTCCGACGGAACAAAAAAGGACCAAAACCTAGTATAGAGTGAAGTATCACATATCAGGTCTTTAAAAGGCCATTTCAAAAATATTAAATTCTTATAACTAAACTGTAGCAAATTTCTTTTAAGGTTCTTACAAAATTTCAATTTTTTAGTTATTCAAGTTAATGTAATTACTATAGTTTAATGTTGCAATTGCAACTAGGTATTAAAGTAAAGTCAAATATGTAAGTAAAAAAGAAATATAATACGCGGTTTCACCCGCGTCCCTCAGGAACTTACATTTTCCGGGATAAAAAGAAGCGTATTTATAAATCCTATTTATAATATTAGTGTGATTATTTCAGCTCGTATTCAATAATTTTGTTCGCAGTCGAGTTTATTGCATTTTTTAACTATTTTACTTTTTAGTTTGTTTTTTTTTTGTCATGATGTATCTTCATGACCTTTGAACCACGATTGTTTTCTTTTTAAGAAGTGTAGTCCTCCTAGTGTGGTCCGTTCTCCGTATACATTCATCAAACCTGATTTCCCCATCACCTTTCCATCACCGTACGACTAGACGATCTCAAAGCGCCACCCTTTCATGGTTGAAATACCTCGCACAAGAACGAAGCGTTACGCTTCTTCATTTGTTATAAGAACTGCAAAGGAGTGGAATGCCCTGCCCTCGTCCGTGTTTCCGGTAAATTATAACCCCGGTGTGTTCAAGTCAAGAGTGAATAGCTATCTACTAGGCAAGCGTGCTACACCTTCGACCACATCATCGCTTTCCATCAGGTGAGATCGTGGTCAAACGATTGCCTAGTCCGTAATAAAAAAAATTAAAAAAAATTGGTTTAGTTGGTCTTTTAATTGCATTAGAAGACGATTGGTTGGTTCAACGAAATAAAAAGGTAGTAATCAGTCTTGTACCCGATAGCACAGAATAAATAATAGTACAAGCCGATAGTTATTGGTCTTTTGACACTGGCAGAATGCACAAATCGTGCGTCACCAATCGTCAAGAGAGAAAAAAGTTGACGCTAATTACTGGTACACACCACATCCGATTTTGAGCTCTATTTCCTCCCAGTAAAGTTCATCAACCTCCTGTGGCAAGTGGTGCGTTTGTCCAGCGGTGTGGACAATAGCATCGCCTTGCTGGCAAGACTTCTCGTTGCTCGGCTCCACTTTCACACGCCAATAACATAAGGATATCGACCTGTTTCAAGGAGGTTTCGCGAGTTCTTCGAAGCATTTGTGTTTGAGTTCACTAAAGCATAGAAACCGTGGCCCGTGGCCTAGTTCGAGGATGAAAATTGGTCTTATTTCCGTGGCGATGAAAATAATTGCTATGGTAAGTAATTGGTAATCGATTTAATTTGATGGATTCAGACAGCTTGAATTTCAAATCATATCTAACTAGGACATTATTACCTCTTATATATTATTTATTGCCCGTGTCGCGGGTGGCATGGACACCCAGCAGCTCGCCACAAACATCCAATACCGAGATCAAACATTTATGCGTCTCAAATAAATGTTTACCCCGACAAGGTTTCGAACCTGGGACAAATGGGACACTAAGCTTAGCAGGCAACGGCACTACGCTTCGATGCAGTATTATTTATTCTGTGGCAGAGTTGTAAGTTTTCATTATCTAATAACTAAATCTACTTATAGGGGGAAGATACGGTACGCCTTAATATCACGTACCTACTTATACAAAACCCAGATTAGATACAACTACAGGCAAATACACCTACAAAGCTACATTCACACCGTCATGCTTCATGTGCATCAACACAAAGAACATACACAGGCTGTAGCGCGAATGAGAGTCACTGTTATCACGTGCTACACAAACGCTACTCTGATTGTGACTAATGCCAAAGAAGGCCAATTGTGTACATTGCACCTAATTTATGCGGTCCACGCCCGAGAAGCTGGTACCTCATCTTCCACTTTTAATTAGATCTATGTTGGCATGTTAAATAAAACGACTCTGTTTAGTGATCGTATTTTTTCCGATTCCTCTAACTTAATAATAACAACATTCGATTCACAGGTTGTGAGTCAGAAACGAGTTAGGTACTCATTTGTCTGGTACCTACTGTCTGGCGACGGACAAGCGGGAGGGATTTTTATGCTAACCTAAAGCACAGAATAAATAATGGTACATAAAGTCACGAAATATTGACGTAGGTACGCTTGACGATTGATTGAATGACGACCGGCTGGCCGAGTGGTTAGTGACCCTGACTGCAAAGTCAATTAACGGTCGCGGGCTCGAATCACGCCAGGTGCAATCTATTGTGTGATCTTTACGAATCCTGGATGTTCATTTGTATCTATGTATTTTTATCCGTTGTCCAGTACCCATAGTACAGGCTGGGGTGTGGCTAGGTAATTGTACATAGTACAGGGTGGGGTGTGTCTAGGTAATTGTACATAGTACAGGCTGGGGTGTGGCTAGGTAATTGGTGTGAATTGTCGGAAATTTATTTATTTATATTTCAACATCATCTCAATCGTAAGAAGTCGTTTGCTGAACATAGGCCTCTCCATTATATTATGTAGGCTATTACAAACAGCCAGATAGCCAGTTAGTCAAAAAATTATATGTCAAAGAAAAAACCCCATCAAAATCGGACTACCTATCCGCTGAGGAGACAGGTGTGGACAAGCACATATACCTTACCTACATACATAAAAGACTGGCCAAGAAAGTCTGGAAAATTACGGAGGCTGTTATTCCTGTTATTGTTATTCCTTAGCCAACAATAATAGAACTGTATAGAACTTTTTTATCATTGAAATAAATGACAAGACAATATGGTTAAAAAAATAAAACCTTTTTTTGTAGATATCTTCTATACAAATATGAAATATCTACTTATATACCAAATAAATAAAATTGAAGTGTCGGTTTGTAATGTCAAAATAACAGCTTTTTACTAAATGCATATGAAAATATATATGGTAGGTACCCGTACCCTGCAACAAAAAAGTCGTTTATTAAATTTTTGTCCGTCTGGCTGTCAGTCTGTCTGTTTATTCCGGCTAAGCTCCGAAACGGCTGGACTGATTTTGACGGGACTTTTACTGGGAGACAGACTGATTTTATAATGAAGGAGTAACTTAGACTACTTTTATTTTAATAATTAGGGACGTATTATTAAAAAAAAGTAAAAAAATAAAAGCAAAACCGCGGGCACAGCTAGTCCTAAATAATATGAATGAGATGGGGGCATAATCAAGATTCTCACCCAACTAAGATAATATAATATAGATACGGGGTTCGATTTTACTATGAATGTCACGTGTTGGTTCCACCTTAATCACGTAGTTTTATATTACGTAACGCTAGGCCTGTTACATAAAATTATCGATAACAGAAACCTCTCACAATTTTATTAAAGCACGTTTTCGATAGGCGGCATGGCCAAGAAAGCAAATCAAAACACTGCTCAACACTGCTCAGCATACTTTAACAAAATTTGATCTCGGATCGATCGTTCCGTTTAGAGAATTTTAAACTTTGGAAAATTCCTATTTCAAACTTCATCTACATTAAAATATCCCTACCAATATATAAAAGTGAAACGTTCTGTCTGTTTGTTTGTTTGGGAGTTTTCACGCGATAACGGCTAGACGGATTTTGATGAAATTTGGAATAGAGATAGCTTATACCCTAGAATAAAACATAGGATACTTCTTATCGCGGAAAATTTAAATTTTTCACGGGATTAGTGGAAAATTTTCATTACTCGCTGTAAGGAACGGTTGCCATGGAAACGAAATAACAAAACTGTCAAAAAAACATCAAAAGCATTGGTGCTGATCTACTTTTGCTTTGGTTTTTAATATCCTATAAGAACATAGGATCCTTTTTTTTCACGATAACCAGTAGTCCGCGCGGAAAAGGCGCGGGCGGGAAAACTAGTTCCTAAATAAAACTTCCTATATAAAAGTGAAACGTTGTCTGTTTGTTTGTTTGGGGAGTTTTCACGCGATGACGGCTGGATGGATTTTGATGAAATTTGGAATGGAGATAGCTTATACCCTGCAATAAAACAGGATACTTTTTATCCCTGAAAATTTAAATTTTTCACGTGAAAACTTGTTTTTTTTTATTACTCGCTATAAGGAACGTTTGCCATAGAAATTAAATAACAAGTCTGTCAAAAATATTCAAGAGCATTAGTGCTATACGTAGTGTACTCGTACGTACGTGTGTATACGTGTTATGTGTTTAATGTTGTGTGTTGTCAGAAATAAATGTATTTTCTTTCTTTTTCTATACCTAACATTTGCATTGGTTTTTAATATCCTAGAAGAACATAGGATGTTTTTTTCGCGATAAACTGAATTCCGCGCGGACGAAGTCGCGGGCGGGAAGGCTAGTTTTATATATATTCCCAATTGCAAACTCTTCAAATTATATTTATTTGACTTTGGATTTAATTTTACCACTTTTTTATTAAGTCACTTTCTTGTTTCTCTGTCTGTCTGTCTGTCTGTCTTTCTGTCGTTCCGGGTGGAATCTTGCAACTCACATTTCGAGCACTTCCCGATTAGATATCCGACTGAAACTTTCAGTGTTGCTCACAACTCAATGAAAAATAATCCTAAAAAACGTGGTTGTTATGTGATACGTTTTTTAACCAACATTTGTTGCTTATTTTGCAACTTTTAAACTTTCGCGTTTCGAACATATAGTTAAATATTTATTTATTTGTTTTGTATCATTAATCAGTTTATTACTTAGTTGTACACCGAATTTTGAAGAAGGCTAATGTGTCCACTGACTGATTACTAAGTATAGTCCCTACCGACTAATAGTTGCGCTTCTACGTATGGAAATTCCTAATGGATACCTACTGTAAGTAGCTATTACCGTAGGTACTTACTTTACTCGTGTAAGTACTTACTGTTCAATTATTTTGTGACTTTACCTCACAATAGAGCCCTACGGGCCCTACCTAATTAATTACGCTATAGTAAAATAAGTAAATGTAGAAAACATTTATAAAAATAAGTTTTAATGCAGTACCGCCATGTCATGGTAAAACTTAGAACGGGTTGTCACAATTAAATGCGTATACAACGTTTCGTATCTGTGCTGTTAAACGATGAGGAGTTCCCTAGTCAGGACCTAACCCTGAGTGCAGAAAACATGTCATGGTAAAACTTCAAACCGGCTATCATAATACAAGCACAAATAAAAAAAAATAGATCACCGACCTCCCCCTTCCTCTCTCACCCACCCCCAATACAGCTAAGAAGCTTCTCGATCACATCAGCTTTCAAACATTAAAAACCGCATCAAAATCGGTCCATTCGTTTGGGAGCTACGATGCCACAGACAAACACACAGTAATACACACCCTAAACTTATAACACCCGTCTCTTTGTTCGGGGGTTAAAATAGTGTACCTACATAAAATTTCGTGTCTGTGCTGTTGACCGTTGAAGAGTTCCTTTATCTGGAGCTAATCTTGGATGTCGATTCACGTCATGCTTAAATAAAAATTGTCATCGGAAATAAATCTACATGTAAAAATTATACTCCGTAGGTTAAGAGGAAGTGGTTCTAATTCAGCTCGCAAGATACCACCTAAACAAAGCAAGCTATATAGAACGACAGACAGACAAACAAGAAAGTGGCCTAATAAAAACGTGGTAATAAAAAGCTTTACGATTATTTACATACCAATGATATTACTTACTACATATTAATTGGTGCTGTTAATTTAGTTTTGTCGAATGAGGTAGTGCTAACTTCTGGTGTCAGAGTTTGTCAGTCCGCCCGAGGGCCTCTGACACGGCTTAATGACGGCTGTTAATGAATAACAGCCGGGACCGACAGCTTAACGTGCCCTCCGAAGCACAATCAAGCAGAGTATAAGTAACTGTTACAATATGGTCTATAAAAAAAGGACTTTGGCAACAACAGCAACGTCATTACGAACTAATTTGCTAGTCTTACAAATCTCTCTAATAAATACTACTACTTTATAATACACTAGCTGTTGCTAGCTTTGCCCGCGTGGTCATTTCATTTAAAAGTAGCCCATACGTATGTATTCTACCTATTAAGTACAATATACTATATTTCATGAAAATTCGGTCAGCCGTCAAATAGTTTGCTATCGATTACTCGGTATCTAATCATCAGATTAAGATACCAAGTACCCCAGTTCTTAAGACGAACCCTAAGCTGTCCAATAGTGAAAACCGCATTGCAATCGATATAGTTTTTACGTGATGCCAAAGATGATGATGCGTACAAACATACAGACAAACTAACAAACAAACAGACATACAGACAAACACGATTTAAAAAAATGTTCTCTTCGTGTTTAGTAGCTTATTTTAAGTACCCTAGACCATTTTTTTTTAAATATCTTCATTGTACAGACTTTTTCGTTCTTAATACTTCTTAATGTCTATGCAGACTTGTTATTATTTCGTTTCCATGGCAACCATTCCTTACAGAGATTAATCGTCATTTTCCAGTTTTCCCGTGGAAACTTACCATTTTCCGGGATAATAAGTATCCTATGTTGGTCTCTATAATGTACAGTACCTATATACAAAGTTTCATAAAAATCCTTGCAGCCGTTATCGCGTTAAAACTCCCCAAACAAGCAGACAACGTTTCACTTTTTTTGCTATGGATGAATAATTATTCCTGTGGCTACTTATGCTCTTACGCACTGTTATTTATTCTGTGCTTACGATAAGGATCAGAAACAATAATTTAAGACTATCGAAGACCAGTCTTAGCCCATTCGCATTAAATTTTTGCTCAATACCTAGGTATCCAACAGCTATAGTTTTTACTTATGCTAGCAGATTAATTTACTTGTGTAACTAAATGAGTAAGAACGGCTAAATTCTACCTACTGGGTACAGGGGGGGTACCCAGTAGGTAGAATTTAGCCGACAACGATGGAACGAAGTTCACATTCCTGCCTTCCCAACCAAAACCAGATTGCAGTCCAGGAACATCAAAACTTTTTCTGTACACATACATTATATTTCAATCGTAGCAATCCGCAACCCCTAAGAATACAGTCCAGCGATCTAAATCCAAACCAAAGGTTTTTTTTAAGTTATGTCATTGTTGAATTGGACAATCTACCTACTACTGGCCTTGTAGAGAATCTCGCATAAATTCTTGCATAATATCCAAAGGTTTTATTTAGTCAAAACACACTGAATTTTGCATGGTTTACAAAAGTCTCTAGCATTGAGCAACGCTTTGACAATGTACTAAATGCGTAGAAGGTCGGACTATAGTCGTGACTAGCTTTCTTTACAATATTCATTTATAAATATTATTCGTTTTTGTACGGTATTATATTTGACAAGTTGTTTGCGATTCACGACGAAATCAACTTGGAAGTTCAGAGATTTGTATACTCTTTGGTTCAGAGCCTTAATTCACGATGGCTCAGTCCCATTTCCGCCCGGGAAGCTTTGACACCTCATCTATTCTCTAATGACTCAGTTAAGATTGTGTATTGTGTTTAACTACTACTATAAAATGTCTTTCTTTGTTACGATGGCTTGTACAGCACAATTCCCAGCTGTTGTCGCAACAAATAAAGCCTCGTATTCATTATGCGACAAATGTCTCGCGACAGGAGTCTCTGTCACTAGACATGTCGAGTGATGTCAACTGACGTCTTTCCTCTCGCTCTTTTGGAAGATGCTGAACGTCGACTTTGTCATAGTCATTTTACTGGCAACAACATTGTTGCACATCAATTAATAAATTTCATTTGGTACAATATGCACATTACAATAAACAATAAATTAAATAAGTCACAAAACTATATAAACGTCTAAATTATACATAAGTACTAATTCTTAATGTCATTGTACAAAGTTTGTTCAAGAAGCCATTTTTAACATTGGTGTTGCCCATGTCGAGGGACATATTTTGTTGCCTAATGAAAACAAGACTGTATTTGGTGTAAGAGGTCGTGAGAATCTTCTTCATTCTTGAAACTTGCAATTCTTCCAACATTTTGCAAATAAAATTACACGCTTAGACATAGTTTTTACTCGATCGCATCATCATGTTACGTTCCCTCTGGAAGGACCCAGTGCTGATATATATGTATTGGGACACAGCCCTTTTTTGAGAGAGAGAAAGAGAAATCAAAAGTTGTTCTACGTAAAGATGCCCAAGGACACGCTGAGAAAGCCTTTAACTTCTACAGAAGTAGCGTCACGTTGTGTTTCATCAACAGCCTGCATTAGACCACTGCTGGACATAGGCCTCTCTTAATGCACGCCACTGAGCCCGATCTTCGGCTCCCCTCATGTAATTGCTGCTGGACACAGGCCTCTCTTAATGCGCGCCACTGAGCCCGATCTTCGGCTCCCCTCATGTAATTGCTGCCAGCACTTTGCGTAAATCGTCGCTCCATCTGGCCGGAGGGCGCCCTACGTTTGCCTATACGTGGTCTCCACTCAAGAACTCGCCTACCCCAACGGCTATCGGTTCTTCGACATATGAGAAGTTGTGATTGTGAGGCGTTATTTCAAAATTCATAATCTTGTCCTGAGACTTGTATCTATTTGTAAAATAAGCAACCACAGATACCGATATATAGTCTGTGCCAGCAACGTTTTCATTTTTCCGACATATTCTCATAGTGTCTGTCTACTGAAGAGACTATAATAGTCTTAACTGTTGATATAATAGTACCTATTCATGAGTTATTCCTATGTTAAATCAATACGAAACCAGGTCAAATATACATACAATGTCTGAAACTTCTGATACGCGCAGTTTTGAATTTCACACATTGAATTATATGTAAGTACTACGTTCACATCGGTTTTTAGACCAGAAAGATTTTATCTAGATGCATTCATTCGCGCTCGTTCCCACGAATTTGTACCTACCCGCATAAATAAGTTCCTACCTAAATAGATAGGATTAGCGACATTGTTTCTGACAGATATTCTGTTACATCATAAATTGGCAAAGTGCTTGTGTACCTCTATAATAGGCAAGGAATATTAGTATATCAATTCTATGATAATAGGTAAATAGAAAACGGTAATATTTTGGTCACATCAAATATAATCTGTGCATAGAGAAGAACAACCTTTTTGTTTAATTTGCCAGACATTCTGCTACACTATTGCCAATTAACCGGAACAGTTGGTTTGTCGTGTGAGGTAGTGCTGGCCTCTGGTGTCAGAGTTTGTCAGGCTGCCCGAGGGACTCTGACATGCCTTAACGACTGCTATATCAATCAATAACATCTGGCACCAACAGCATAACGCGCCCTCCGAATCAGTCACATCTCTTCATCAGCTGGTATGCTAAAAGTCCACTTCCTGGAATACCCTTAGCTGGTTCTCACCGCGGAATGAGAAGTGCTGGTTCTATTATGGAACAGTCATCATCAGCCTATATCTGTCCACTGCTGGACATAGGCCTCTTCTAATGCACGCCACTGAGCTTTGTTAGTTCTCTGCACCCAGTTTTTTCCAGCCGCGTTTCGCAGTTCGTCTTTCCACCTATCCACAGGGCGTCCGAAACAGTTTAGGTCCGTTTTTTTTTTTATATTTCTGTTATTAAATAGAAAAATCTTGCTTACAAATCCGTCCAATAGTTGTGAAGACTTCACATTTATCAGGATGTACTTACGGACTACGGAACTACAGAAGTGCATACTTGTCCGTAAGCTCTTCGCGGATATTTTAGTGACCTGCATAGAAATTGCAGGTCACTAAAATTGGAATTACTCGGCCTTAGTCGTTCGTGAACTCAGCTCTGGAAGGTATTGAAAGTCTGATTTAAATATAGTGCAGTTTGGGATTTCGTCGATCTTAGAATTGTTGGCCTTTATAGACCTCAGGCCGTAAGCCCACGATTAAATATTATTATTCGTACCTATATGTATACGTGCCATAACTTGGTTCATGGAACCTTTAAATATAAACAAGAAGCCAGGCTGTCTAGAAAGTGGTTATACTTGCTACCAAGACCAACTAGGTACCAAATTGGGTAATAATACTCGTGGGTACTAGTGGGTGGAATTCTTCGTGCTACAATATTGGCAAGCTTACTCTCGTTTTACAGAATAAATAATATGTTCGCCTCTGTCCAGCTTTCGAAAATTCCTGAACTCGAAGTGTGGTTCTACACAGAAACTTCAACATATTACTAATTATCAATGCTGGTACGCTGGCAGGGAGCAAAAGCAATATGCACCCCAAGAAGAACGTCAGTACAGGCCAAAGATGTTGAATTACGCTTACTGTATAAGGTGCAGGCCACAGTCCTCATCATCCTGTACTTGTCCACCGCTGGACGTAGGCCTCTCCTAATGCACGCCACTGAGCTCAGTCTTCGGTTCTCCTGATCCATTTTCTACCAACCGCTATTCGCAGGTCGTCACTCCATCTGCCTACAGGGCGTTCTAGGCTACGTTTGCCTAGACTGGTCTCCACTCGAGAGTCTACTCTACAGTATTGGGGAAAGAACTTATTTTTTTCTTCTATATGGGGGCCTTATTGCCCTAACCACGCCCCAACGCTCTCCACTTCATTGAAATTAGATCTTTTAAGCAAATAATAATACATCTTCGTTGCCTATGATATATGGTTTAGGCTTAGGTCATTTTTCACGCTGACATAAAAACCCTGAATTCTTTCAACAATCCCTTCGCATTGTTTTTAAACAATTAACGAATGATAAATAGCTCCAATTAGCAACAGACACTTGCTAAGTTATTAACAATGGAGGCTCATGCAGGTCACGCATTCAGAACTCGGAAGTGATCAAGGGTGACCTTACCGAATACACTCTGAGAACCTTTGTCACTGTGCAATATTCTGGCGTTGTTAGGGGACTCTTCTGGAAAAATCTCTTTGGCGAAGTAATAAAGACTGTCTAAACGCTGACCAACGAAGTCTCAAGTGGTATGACGCCATTTGAATTATTGAAAAGAAGTACGATGAGAGATAATTATAAAACAAATATTGAAACTAATTGAAGAAGAGAGTATACAAAATTATAATGATCAGAGACAAGGATTAAGAAGGAAAGCAAAGTATTCAGAACATCCAAGAAGAAAATAGAAGGAACGACGACGAAAGAAGACGAAAGAGTGTTAGACAATACGACTTCGGAGACCTTGTAGCTATTAAAAGGACTCAATTCGTTCAAGGCTTAATCATGAAAAAGAAAAATAATGATCGATACAATCTGAGAAAAGTTAGTCATGGGGAAGGTCCTATCAATACATCGAGTTCCGCTGATATGATGAAACCCTGGTCAACGACTAATGCTGCATATCATTCATCTGAGACAGACGAAGGAGTAGGTTGACCGTGTCGGGATAGTTTAGCGTAGTCTGTGCTTTTCGTGTATTATCTTTGATTGAAGTGTGAAAGCTGTCCAGACCGTTTAGTAGTGTCAAAGGTGGAGGTGATAAGGCAAAAACCTAAGTTAACCAACACAGAATACAAAACCTAAGCAAGCTGAAGTGGCCTGGTCACATATTTTGTTGTAGATCCGATTTATAACCGTTGGGGTAGACGAGCTCTAGGCTGGAGACCGCGAATCGGAAACCGTGTAGGACGCCCTTCGGCTAGCTAGACGGAACTGCGAAAGGTAGCTGGAAGTTTGGATGAGAAAAGCCGAAAATCGGGCTCAGTGTTCGCGATCGAGCGCGCCTTGGAAGAGGCCTATGTCAAAATGTAAAATTTATTTATATGTGAAATTATCGTTATTAAATGCACTTAGATGGTCTGACATCATCATTTGTTATGAACAGAGAAACCAAAGAAAAACGTGTGAACAAACACGCGACCGGTTTAGTGATTCAGTCTAAACAGCATTACAGTAATGAGACATTACGAGACAAGGAAGCGCTCTAACAAGAATTCAAAGTTAATTACTCCATCTAATTAGTAGGGATGGAATAAACACAAATGTGCCACACATTTCCACAAGTGAGAGTGGAAGACAAGGAAATTGGTGCCACCGTGACGGATGCACTGTTGCACACGGTGTTCTAGGGTTGTCAGGTGACCAGGTCACACGTAACATAAAAAAAAATAGTTTGTGGAACTGTCTACAGTGTCCTATAGTTATTTTATTTGCCTTATAGATTCATTCCTCACTGCTGGGGTTCAGGCTCAGGGTTCAGGCTTTTTACACGACTTCCCAAAAAAGGAGTGTATTGTTTTCAGGGTTCATGTATATATGTTTGTATGTATGTATGTGAGTTTTTTAATTCCACCATCACTTTTAAATGCCTGAACAGATTTAGATGCATGGGATTTCGTTGGAATCGTTACATCATCCCGAGTAACATAGGTTATTTTTTCTTCTAAATATCTATTTGGCAGTATAACTCCATTTCCGAAAATGGGTATCAAATTGAAGGCCGTGACATTCCAACAATATATAATTTATAGGTATAAAAACTTTTTAGTTCGTTTTTGGCAGGGCAGTCGTGCTTATTAATTATTTTTATATTTGTTATTAAGGTTCCATAGCCAAATGACCAAACTCTTAGAAATACATCAAAACAAAACAATACATTTTTAAATCGTCTAGCTGCTAAATACATTAACAATAGGTGTTTAGATGTTCTTTTCGGTCTAAGTTTATAACAAAAGAATACTTGACATCCCTAATTTACCCAATAGTCATTGAGCAACTGACAACACCTAACCACATAGACATAGAGTCGTCATTGCTTTGCGCAACAACACGCGCGTGCTACGTTGCAGATTGTTCAACCGTGGAATCGATAATTTGTGCGAATTGCTCATTTCTACATTGGAGAAGTAGGCAGGCAGGTATACCTAAGTTCTATGTCTAGATAAAACCTAGACGAACTCTGATCTTGTGTTTGCTATGGAAAAAAAACTAGCATTTACGGACCTCTAGGTTAGCTATCAGCTTATGGAAGAACAGACTCTTCGAGCCAATAGTTTTTCATGAACAAGAATTTCAAGAATTCCTCCGTAGTCTTTACTCTATATGTTGATGGATAGTATGGGCAGGTGCAGTTATGGTCATAGAGAAAACACGATAGACTTACGCGTTAGAAAGAGAGACGCATATAAAATGATACGCATCAAGGTCGTGCGAGCTGCATTGCACTTTATTGCGTGGCGCTATTCTGTGGTGGCGGCAAGAGTCGCTTTTTATTTAATAGTCTTAGCGGAGTGAGCCTTCTGTACGTTAGTACTAATATTTATTCTGTGTTAACTAGGATCGATCCCGGTATCGTTGGATTCTAAGTTGTACTATGGAACTGTTAGGCTACCATCGCCTCTTGATATGGTAGATGGTTTCGAATGAGGCCAAAAGGGGTAGGTACAACATTTCCTTCAAACTTTCTAGTGACAAATCATTACATAAACAACTACAGGTATATGATAGACTGGTATAAATCACAATTAGGGATGCTAACAAGCGGCAAACCATCGCGTGAAGCACGCAACCGCATCCTCGGCCAAAATTCGCTCGTTTCTCATTCTCATCGTTTCGGAGTTGGAGGCGTTAATTCGTCCAGACAATGTCAGGAAGTGATATAATCTTGATAATTATTCCTAGATTTCTCACACGTAATAGCACTTGACAATATACGTAATATTAACAGCATTTGGGTAACCGAGTTTTTAAACTTTCTACCTAAGGCACAGAATAAATAATAGTACAAGCCTAAGGGGCAGACAGACACGAAATGCAAACAAGTCACGGTGTTTTTTGACTGCGGCGGAACTTTGAACGATAATCTCAGAACGGATTAACCCATACCGAGAAATCCGTACCAATATATAAAAATGAAACGTTGTCTGTTTGTCTGTTTGTATGTATGTATGTATGGGGAGCTTTCACGCGATAACAGCTTTACGGATTTTGATGAAATTTGTAATGGAGGTAGCTTATACCCTGGAATAAAACATAGGATACTTTTTATCCCGGAAAATTGTAAGTTTCCACTGGAAAACTGGATAATGCTGATTACTCGCTGTAAGGAACGGTTGCCATGGAAACAAAATAACAAGTCTGTCACAAAACATCCAGAGCATTAGTGCTATACCTACCTACGGTACCTACTTTTGCATTGGTTTTTCATATCCTAGAAGATCGTAGGATGCTTTTTATCGCGATAAACTGATAGTCCGCGTGGACGAAGTCGCGGGCAGGAATGCTAGTTCCTTTTAAATCCAATCTCACTAGGTACTAAGTGAGTGAACGTACTACCTTGGTAAAAAAACTTAATCAAAAATACCTAAATATGAATAATTTATATAACTTTGCGTTCACAAAATCATGTTTAAAACCGAGAGTTTGAATAAATAATAGTAGTACGATACCGAAAAAGCCTTGTGCGTTACGAACGTTATGTCAATTAAAATAAGATCGATATTTGTATTGAGACAGATCGATTTACTAATCTGGCGAATAACCGGTCTCTAACTGAAGTACGTACTGAAACCAAAAAAAAGATTTAATTTGATATTTAATCGATTAACTGTGTTGACCTAGTTCAATATGACACACGAGATATCATAAATTAAAATCTCCATATTCAACAAAGGCCCAATATTTAGGGTTTTCAATTTCGTGTAAGAAAATAAAATAATGCCGGTATTGCCGGCCACGTAGTAAACTTCATGTCTAGGTACTTGTCGTATTACTGGAGTTCACTAACATTAAAAATTTAACATTAACCCCGTTTAAACCACAGTTAAGTATCATAATAGTTTTAGTTACCTAACTGTGGTTTAACCTCATTGATCCTATTTTAACCTAGGATTAACTGTGTTAAAATATCAATAGGTATATCAGTGTATACTTTGAAAAGAAAATTTCCTTGTTATGTGCACACAAACATAACAAAGAAATTACTTATTATACTTATGGAAATAACTTATTGACCGAGCGAGCGCGAAGCGTCTCCGTTTCAGCTTGGGCAAAAAAGCTGTCGCATGTACGGATCTCCGGCTGTTCTCTTCTACAGGTCGCATTTCTCAACCGATCTAGATGACACTTGGTATACAGGTTAAACGCATTTTTATTTTATTTGCGTCGTGGGTGTACTTTCCTCAAAAAGGGGCAAAAAGGGAGCTACTGAATATCTCCGCGTTATCAGATCAGATTTTGATGGTGTATTTGAAATGTAGTAACATTAAATTGGTCTTATAAAAATTTGGTGAAGATCTGATGAGAATCTTCGGCGTGATGAGCAGAATAGCTCCTCAAAATGCAGTAAATTGCTCACTTTTAGGTTTTTACCAGTGGAATCAGCCCTTTACCTACTAGGCAGGGATTGATGGGGCACCTTGGGTATTAATGTTAGTTGTACATTAAGATAACTAGATGGCGCTACAATGCACTGCTAAATTGTTTGCAAAAAAGTTTGTACGCGCGAGGTCTACAGCTCACAGGAGCCACTAGTTACTTAAATTTATATAAATACTAGCTGCGCCCCGTGGTTTCTCCTGCGTCCCTCAGGAACCATACATTTTTCCTGGTTAAAAAGTAGTCTATATGTTAATTTAAATGGTACTTACTACTCAGAAGTAGTAAGTACAATTATAGAGTAGAATCTTTCACTGGAGAAGGAAAAAAACACCTTTCTGACATTCTCTGTGCTTCGGAAATACGTGCGTTAGTAGGTGCCTATTAGTTTGCTAGTACGTGCTAAAGCTAAACCGAAGATTTATATAATTATGTTTTCACTTCCATATTGGGCGGTTTTACTGGTTTATCTGTTTTCTTTACAACCACATAATGATCTGTTTGCAAGTAAATACATAGAAGACAAAACGTCAAATAGATTTAGTTACATGGGTTATTATCTTCCCACCAGCTTCTTCCCATCAGTGAAGAATAAGGAATAAACTAGGCTCTGTGAGCTGTAGACCTCGCGAGTCTGTCTTTGCAAACCATTCAAAGCTCACATCAAGTTTATGCGTCTTAATAATTAAGAAGCATAAACTTCAAGGGGTCAGGTGTTTGAGAGGGTCTCTCAGCATTTTGTTAACAAAAAAAAATTGTGTCATTTTTCGAAATAGCATATTTTTTAATTTTTTACATTTTCGACCCGTAACTCCGCTATTTTAAAAAAAACGAAATCTTTAACGGCAAAAAACACACATAATTATCGAACCTGGTCACAAAAATTCACGAGAATCGGATGAGAAATGCGACCTGTTGGCCTGTAAAGACAGCCGGACATACGAAAGCATTTTTGCCCATGCTGAAACGGAGAAGCTTCGCTCGCGCTCCGCGCTCGCTCTGTCAATAAAAAACGTTTCTATTCTATGCCCTTTTTCTCCACTATGGATAACTCACAGACCCAGACTGTGGGATAACTATGGATTTTACGACTTGCAAAAATTAACAAGTCCCTCGAAATTTACATATCACGACTACAAAGTCAGAAAAAAAACTCTATAGGAAATGCGGTAAAAACATGAAGATAAATTGTAAGCTGTCGGTCCCGGCTGTTATTGATTAAAGTCGTTAAGCCTTGTCAGAGGCCTTCGGGGGGCCTGACAAACTCTGACACCAGAGGCCAGCACTGCCTCATAACAAACAAACAAGTAAAATTATACGAAAATATACAGGTAACGTATAAACTAGTATATCAGTATGATGTTTAAACTAACTATCCTCATTTTGCCAAAGATCTCTGTCTGTCCGTCCGCTTGTCCCCTTACAGACACACCCTAAGGAATTGAGATAGGGACTTGAATCAAATTTGGGTAACTCAGTAAACCCTACTAAACTAAACCACCCTTTACTAAACACTTCTTTACTAAACTTAGCAAGGGATTGGTTTGAAGTAAGAGCTATAATTCTGATGCTAACGTGCCAAGCCAATATCATATTCACACAACCAAGCCCAAACACAATAACAAATTAAATAATGGCTTTCATTTGCATTTACGTGTATTTTATTGGCGGCCATCCATTGCTTATTACACGACTGCCCAAAAAAAGGAGTGTTATGGTTTTAGCATTCATGTATGTTTGTATGTATGTGAGTTTCTTTATTCCACCATAGCTTTAAAATGCCTGAACAGATTTAGACGTATGGGGTATCGTTAGAATCCTTATATCCCCCCGAGTAACATAGGATATATATATTTTTTAAAATAAACTGTATTTCGTCAGTATGGCTACATTTTAAATCGCAAAAAATACGAATTTTACAATATGGATATCAAATTGAAGGCCTTGTTAAGCACATTCCAATAGTATATAATTTATTGGCATAAGTTCATTTTTGGCAGAGCAGGCGTTTTTTTTAGATTTTAAGCTAGTTATCCACTCTCCATTGCATCTGATTGCTTTCACCTAAAGACGGTTTAGCAATTTCTATGCAGTGCAAGCTTTTTTGTATGTATGATTATTTCCACAGTCTCTCAAATACATTTATACTTAGTGGGTAGTTTTATTATTAACTAGCTGTGCCCGTGGCGTCAAAATTCTTCTTTTTTTTGCATAAAGTAAATTTAGTTACCCCTTATAACATCAGCTATCTGCCAGGTAAAGTCCCATAAAAATCGGTTCAGCCGTTTCGGAGATCAGCCGGAACAAACAGACAGAAAGGCAGACAAAAAATAAAATAATGTATTTTTTGTAATAACTACCGTAAGTATAAACTTTCATATGAATGTAGTGAAAAGCTGTTATATTTTGACATTACAAAGAGACACTTCAATTTTATTTATTTGTATGGATGGATTTGTTAGTGAAGCGACGTGACTTATTTGAGGCAAATTATTGGGGAAGTTGACATTTAGGTACCTACTACCTACCAGTAATTTGTTTTGTTGATTTCTTGTTTTTATAATATAATTATATGTCGTACTAGCTGCGCCCCACAGGTTCACCTGCGCCGCTTGGATGATGGTGATAATAATAAAAAGTATCATATGTGTTGTTCCCTGTGTTCCCTGTGTGCACAGTACATATATTTAGTCCTTCTATTATGTACTGTGCCTAAAGTATCTACACACCATATTTAATAAAAATACCTACAATAACAAACATCTGTACACGCGCGCGCATACACACACACCCAAACACACAAACTTTCGCAGTTATTATATTAGTGTGGTGTGATGAAATCAAAGGTATGAATAAGTAGGTATAGATAATTAGGTACTACCTATACATATGGCAACCTTTGATTTTATACGACTCATTAGAATAGTTAATAAATAATATGTATGATGAGAATGCTGCGCTATCTAATTATCACATACTACAAAGGAGATACGGGCACAGAACACTATACGGGTATCTAACTATAAAAATCCGTAAAAACATAAAAAGTAATGTAGACCCACAGAATATGAAATTCAAAACGGAGCGCGGACGTTGAACGCCCAAAGATTTTTCGACTTGCAAAAATTAACAAGTCCTCGAAATTTACACATCACGACTTCCCGTCACGACACGACATGATTACGGCATCAAGACAAAATCGCACGCACACGACAAACGTCACAACTGAATTAGTTACAGAGAAATGGGCAATAACAAAAAATAAACTTGGACAATGGTCAGAAAGTTCCGTTCTCAATGCGTTTTCACTTTCGGTTTTAATTCGAATCACGAAGTCGTCGTTACGTTGAATGAATGTAAAAGAACCGGTGTGGGTCCAGCCTTCTTTCCTATAGTATATTGTATACTATTATTTAGTCTGTTCCATAACCTTGCCAAATGTACCTATTTATTTCCTCAACATAAATCTTTGCACGAAATATTTTCATTTTCCGGTATCTATTATAATTACTTAATAAATAAGTAACACGAACAATAGTTACTTAGGTAAATAGATTCTATCCCTGTATTATGTTATTGAAACTTTGTGAATACTTATTTGTACAATTTAATTCATATTAAAAACTAGCAAAATTTGGAAACCAAGTATTAGCACTGAAAAAAATAGGAACATGTTTAAAGTTTTTTCTTTGGTTGTAAGTTTATGTCCACAGCTATGCATAACAAGTAGTAAATGTAGTCTTATAATTAATTTGTTTATTTTAAAAAACTTTTAGCGTCTTGTAAAATAACCTTATGGTAATTTATAATAGTTCAATCTATAGGCAAGGTGCATAGAACTATAATAATAAACAAATCGAAACTCAAATAATAAAATAATTATAATATAATGATTATAATACTTAATAGCAAATTCAGAAACACATTAGATGGCACGGCTATCACGCCTGACTCATGCATGACTCATGGAATGGGTCCTAATAGGAACAAACTCTAAAATGATTCAACTATAGAAATGTCATATCCGAATCATATGGCGTATGTTAACCACAGATTGCTCAACGATATTATTTTATAATGCACTAGCTATTGATTATTCTGTGATCTTGCCAATCCAGTAGATAGTCGGTCAATAAAAGTGAGAATGAAATTTACAAGCAGTAAATCAGTTTGAAATGCAATAGAACATAGTTACTAAGGGAAAAAACATTGTTTCAAAAATTCTCCATGTTTCTGACAAAAGAAGTAATACCCAGGGATGAATGACTTTAGGCGGTATTAATTTTGTTACGATGTTTGAATTGTCCTTACTGTAATTACTTTCCATAACATGGCTGCAGTTTGTATGAATCTCACGTAACTCACGTGCAAACTGACCACGGGCGGTTGCTAAACTGTCGATTGTTTCTGCGTGTGGCAACAAAGGCTGTAACGTATAAATGCAAAGACATGGAGTTGACCCTGTTAAAAAGATTGTTTCAGACGTCCCAATGTTTTAGGGGGCTACAAATCTAAATAAAAGATTATCTCATCTAATGTAAACAAATAAATAAAATTGAATTGAAGTGTATACGGTACATATCAAAACATTTTTTCTTTGTTTTTTCTTTGTTTGTTGAGTCTGTCTGCCTGTTTGTTCCGGATAATCTCTGGAACGGCTTGACCGATTTTGACAGGGCTTTCACTGGCAGATAACTGATGCTATAAGGAGTAACTTAGACTACTTTTATTTTAGAAAAAGAACTAGGAACCGCGCAAAAAAAACCCATGGAATTGTACCGTGCGCGCTCCACGCGCACACTGCTGCCGTCTGATGGGGAGGGGTAGAGGGGCAAAATTTGTACACTTGCAAATCCGTGGGGCACAGCTAGTCACATATAAAGTTATACCAAGAAAAAATAGAAACGATTTTATTGGTAAAAGAAAGTTTACCTACACAATACACATCAAAAAAGGTTAAGAATATACAACAACATACATACCTAGACAGATAGACAGACGTGTTCTTGAGTGTAGACCGCGACTCTGCAGATGACATGTAGGACACCCCTCCGCTAGGTGGAGCGACGAGACGATCTACGCAAGTTGTCTGACGGGCAAGGAAGAGCAGAAGATCGGGCTCAGTGGCATGCTTTGGTATGCCACTTAGCCCGGTATGCTATGTCCAGCAGTGAACTGATGCGGGCTGATAATGATAATACCTAGACTGAAATTAATCATATCAAATTATCATAATAAATTTCACCTATTAATCAACATGGCTGAATACTTTAAAGCCCCGATCGTTGTTGAAAAACCGGTTCTACGGTACAATAAACATTTTGTTGTAGAGGTAGAGTAAAATAAATAAAATAGACATACCTACTTAGATATTATAATTGAATAACTAGCTTAAAATCTAAAAAAACACGCCTGCCCTGCCAAAAAAGAGCTTTTGCCAATAAATAGTATACTGTTGGAATGTGCTTATTAGGCCTTCAATTTAATACTCATATTGTAAAAAAAAAATCTAATGTGAAAATAGTGCCATACTGATTCTAACGATACCCCATACGTCAAATTTATTCAGGCATTTATTTATTTTTGTGTTTAAAACCTCATTGATGCCTATTACTTCATAATTGTCATTATCAGCCAGTATCAGGCAAAATTGGACAATGTTATGCCACAGTACATATAGTTATGCTGTAAAGTAAGGAAATATATTTTACTACTAGCTGTGCCCGCGGCTTTGCCCGTGTGGTCATTTCATTTAAAAGTAGCTCACACGTGTTATTCCAGGACCAAAAGTACCTACAAAATACAATATTATACTACATTTCTTTAAAATTCGTTCAGGTCAAATAGTTTTTATCGATTGGTCGGCATCTAATCATCGGAATAAGGCTAGCGCGCACTGCCTTGCGTTTTTATAACGCATATTCTGTGAAGTACGGTCATAGAGTGTCATAGAAGTGCACGTATTGCGATGAAATAAACGCATATAATACAATAAACGCATATAATGAAATAAACGCTAGAATAAACGCACCGCGTTCCACCGCAAGGCAGTGCGTGCAAGGCCTATGATACCAAGTATAATATGCGCCGCAAAAGATGAGACTTGACGAGCGTCAGTAGTGGGGAGCCTGCGCAGGTATAGTCGCGTACGAAATAGTTATCCATTATTTGTATATCTATTCTGGGATTTTTCGATGACATTCGGAATTAGGTGTATAGCAATATTATATTAAAATTCTTTACAGTATTTATTTCGAAATAATAAATTTTAAGATAAAAAATGGAAGATTGTCTTAGTCACTGTCACTGTTAATAAATGATACACCAGCGGGAAGATCATTGACTGGGACGCGGCCACTAGAAGGTACATTTACTCTAGAAAATATAGCACTTGTTCCAGGAGTTGACAGATCGTCGTTTTCGTCAGATGATGATGAGGAACTACCGGAGTCCTCTGAGTCACTGTCTGACAAATCTCCTATTCTAATAATTATCTCCGTATCCGCCAAATTGTCAATTATGTGATCACTTTCTATGTAAGAGTCTTAATTTTTTTTTGTTTTATTACATAGTGCTTTCGATTAATTTGGTCCCATTTGGTTTACCTTTTCTGTTATTAACTCTATCACTCGTTTGAGGTTCCAATGCACATTCTTACTGCTCACATAACCTTTTATTGCGGCCCAAGCCATTTCGATAGGATTTAAATCAGGGTGGTATGGGGGTAATCGCAGTACGTCATGTCCGTGTTCAGATAGTATTTTATCAATGCTGAATGTCTTATATTGTTCTTTATGTATTTTTATCAATTTGTACAATTGTGGTTTAAGCATATCTGGAGTGTAGGGAATTCCTTTTTGGGTTAGCCATGATTGCATATCGGCTTTCTTGGTGTTTGAGCTTGGTGCAGATTCATACTCCTTATTGTGATACGAGGCATTATCAACTACCACGACGGCATTTGGTGGAAGATTGGGTATTAGCTGGGTTCGAAGCCTTTTCTGATAATTTTCGTAATTCATGTCGTCGTGGTAGTCACCCGTTTTTGACCCAGATTTAAAAGTCAGTAAAGCTTTTGGTATGAAGCCACTCTCAGAACCAGCATGTACAATAACCACGCGCTGGCCTTTAGATATTGGGTTTTTGAGACCTTTATCCGAATCATCAGACCAAGATTTGGAGGTGGTGTGCGTGGAATGGACGTAAGACTCGTCAGTGTATACAATAGAGCGGCCTTCTTGGCGATATTTTCTGAGTTTTTTCAGATATTCAATTCTTTTCAGTCTGATATTGGATTTTTCAATAAGAATTTTTCGATTATTTTCTGTCCTCTTCCAAATGCGGCGTAGACTTGTATTAGAACCTGGAAAAGCAATATCATAGCGCAACTTCGCTAAAATTTTATTAAGGGTCGGCAGTTCCTTGTTCGTAACATGGAAGTTGTGAATACATCTTTTTATCACTCCTTTGTCAAATTCGTCTATATCGGTTAAAAGTTTGGGCCTTGACCTTATTTTTCCAGGAGTGCGGAAAATTGTTAGTAAATCGGAACTATTTGCTTCCTTCACAATTCTTTTTACTGTAATTAATGATGTTTTAGTTGCAGCCGCAGTACGCATTTGTACTTGCTTCAAATTTTGTACGCCTTCCTTTGCTTCTTTTAACATATAGGTATAAACTTCGTAAACCATCTTCCTACTTTGTCTTCTTAATGTTTTACCTCGAGGCATAGTCAATATTTCACAAATTTACACTCGTATATGACACAATATAAAGTACGTAGAAATTTATAAACGCACGTTGCACTCGTCTGTACTTCGGAGTCAAGCGGTGCGTGCACGGGGTGAGGAGAACGAGAGGCAACTAACGCGCATGCGCAGCGCCATACTACGGCCCCCCGCCGTCCTCCCGCGCCCTTTCTGACCTATAAATCGTCTACTGCGCAAGTCAAACCACGTGGCATCTCAAGTCTCATCTTTTGTGGCGCGTATTATACCCCAGTTTTTAAATAAAACCAGGCCGGTGACCGCCTAACTCAAAGCTATAGCGATAGCGATACCAATGCACTGTCCGTCACTACGTACACTTGTCAATGTGTTACGATATGAGAAGGAAAGACAGTGCATTGACGTCATAAACGATTACTATTACATTACGATCGCTTAACTGCGGTCGCCCTGCTGGTTAGGCGTCGTAGTGCAACGGGCGGTAAACGAATGACGTGCAGAAAATACGTAATTCGTATAAGTTACGTATATTCAGAATAGGTTGATCTGTATGTATGTATATATATATATATATATATATATATATATATATAACCGGACAGTAGGCAATTCAACAGACAACTTCCAGCCGCAAGGACTTGAGCTTGAGAGCTGGAGGTCGTGCTGGGGCACAGCGCTAAAGCTAGTGTGAGCCGAATCCGAAAATTTTACACATTTGAATTTAGCGGGATTTCTGGATTTCGTTTTTTTTTTTTTTTAATTGAAATTGGGGAGACTAGAATGCAATACAAAACGTACATACCTGCCGACCCGAATCGCCAAGAAAGCCCGATTAGCAAGCAACCGGCTAGCATCGTCGATCAGAATGTTCTGGCCGTTCAGAAAAAGGCGTGGCTTACGTACTAGCTCCGTATATCGTGGTTACAACCCGGCACCGGTGATTTTGGCTCAATGCACTTGCAACTGTGCGCTTAAATACATCTTTTAAATCCTTTCACAGACGTTCTGTAAAAATCAAGGAACTTATCTGGGTTACTTCTTAATTTTGCTTTATTCGTGATGAATTGGCATTCTTGTAGCCTGTGTAAGTTTAAAGGGTGAACCCAGTAACTTCTCTCCCTTTTATGCTCTTCAGGCCAAAGCAGAAAGCAGATTAGTTCATCATCGTCCATTTTACGTTATATCACGCAGTAGTCATCCTATGTCTGACTACGTCTCTCGGCAAGTGCTAGATTACGACTGAGCGCGAATCAAGAAAGCCCGGTGCCCGGCGTGTGGGGCGTTGAATCCGGATTATATTCAGTTCTATCTAATAAAAACAGAACAGAATTGGTAGGTCTGTGGACGCCCTTAGTATTCATTAAGCACACAAAAAAAAACATAGAATCTCAGAATAAATAATAGTGCTCTATGCTACGATAGAATCGAGAATTCTAAGGAATGCACATTTCAGATTACAGTAATTAGAAATGACTCGGAGATCATTAACCTGTTGTCATTATTACATTTACAGTATATACCACGCATGTCGTGATATCGGTTACTATAAAGACCTAGATTGCCGGATTAGCAGTTTTTCCTCGCGGATATGCAAATTTTGGCATCTGACTTAAGTATACTTAGTAACTTTCTCGACACATTCTGCGTGGGTTTTATTTACTCTCTCTTGGCACATTTGGTCCCTCACAGGTAAACGATAAGAACCAGACAAACCAGTTCCTCATTTATGAAATTAAAATATTCGGTAACTCTGCTATCACACTTAGGTCACAGGCAGTTAGGTAGGTAGATTTTAGCTTTTTTTCTGGGTATAAAATCAAATCGGAACTAAGAAAATAGTAAAGAAGTATTTGTTCATGAATAGTCCAGCACATTTTCCACTGTCAATCTCCTTGCATGCATTTTTAATGTTATTTTTATGAACAATATCTAAAATTAGATCGCATCCATGAAGTAGAACCAATCTGATTAGGTACTTACTTCCTAGGGAAAGTTGCTGAAATGTGCAAAATTTATGCAATACCACGTAATAGTTGTCTTCTTATTGAAGATTTGAGACGAATCGATTTAAATTAAAGTGGCTCTAGGTCAGGCTCCTACAAAATCAACAGCTAGATGTGATGTAACAGTTTCACCTACTTACAGATATGGCTAACTAGGTTCATTCCACGGTACTTACATATAATTTTATCTAACTCTCCGTATCATATTGTGGACTGGTGTGGGCCACAGTTTACAACGCAATCCCTTCTCTATCAAGATCGTCCAAAAATTATCCAGCTAGACAGTTTGTTTCTAACCGTTGCTGCTTCCAACGACGACTAATCTATGCTCTTGTTGTTCCAGGTGCTGTGGTGCAGTTTAGCGGTCCTAGCGACGGCGTGGGGTGGCGCCAGCGGCCACGGTAGACTGATCGAGCCGCCATCGCGCGCTTCAGCGTGGCGGTTCGGGTTCGACACCCCGCACAACTATAATGACCACGAGCTGTACTGCGGCGGCTTCTCCCGCCAGTGGAACAAAAATGGCGGCAAGTGCGGCATTTGCGGCGATGCCTGGGACGCGCCCACGCCGCGCGCCCACGAGCTCGGAGGGCGCTTCGGCAAGGGCATCATCGTCCGCAAATACGCGCCCAAAGACGCCATCACGATCAAAGTCGAGTTGACGGCCAGTCACAACGGCTTCTTCGAATTCCGAGTCTGCGAAGAACCGAAAGGCACCACTCAGGAATGCCTCGACAAAAACGTGTTGAAGGTTGAAGGACGGGAAGGGACGAAGTTCTACCCGCGAGACGGAAACAAAGTGTACGAGATGAAATATCAACTGCCCGAAGATCTGGAGTGTTCTCATTGCGTGCTGCAATGGAGGTATACCGCCGGTAACAACTGGGGGACGTGTGGCAACGGGACTGAAGCTGTTGGTTGCGGGCCCCAGGAAGAGTTCAGAGCGTGTGCCGACATCGCTATCGGGGCTGGCTTCACGACGACAACGAAACGACCGAGACCAACGTACGTGCCTCCCGGCAGACGACCCTCGACGCCTGCTCCGGCAGAAGAACAGTCCAGCAGTGCCTGGTACGGTGTCGTCATCGCCATCGTCGCACTGCTGGTCACAGTTGCCGCGCTTGCGGCAATCTACCTGTACTACTACAGAGGCGGCATGAGAATCAAGAGCCTACTTAAGTCCAAGGTGCCCCCAGCGGCGCCGGTGCCGCCTCCGAGACACAAGAGGGCGTCCCTCTCGAGAGAACACCCGCCAGAACTCTTCCCCTCCAAAGTGGCCACGATCCCAGACTCTGGCTTCGAAACTGTAGATCTCAGGGCGAAATGATGATTAAGAAGCTAAATTCAAAAGTAACTTTAACTGCCCTTCAATAGTGATATTTGTGAATGACTGTGAAAGCGAGTTCGATTGTGAATTTAAAATTATTAAAACAAATCCATTGTGGTGGATTTCATTGTTAGTAGTTAAAAGTCCTTAGTGACACTTGTAAATTATATTTAAGAATATGTTAGTACCTATTAAATTAAATGTTACAAACTACAGTGCATTATAATAATTTTTCACTCATATAGATCACTATAAATAAGTCAATAATTTCTAATTAAATCAGCTTATTAATAATCAATGTTTCTACGTGATGTAATAAACGAACGAGGTATATACCGGTATCAGAGCGAAAGTTATCAAGGAAGTTGATATTTAATAGAAAGTAAAGTAAGTATCTATTAATTATTAAAATAAAATTGGCATTGCTAGTTGTTTGCTGATCTTACGGGGGTGTGTGCTGCCATAAACTGGTTTCCCTTACCTAACTGGTTATCTGAGCACCCGCGGTATGAAAAGGGTTGATTCAATTATTATGCCGGGCAACAAAGCCATAAATTAGATCATCCAACATGACATCATCAAATCATCATGGGTATAAACATTGTTTTAAAACTAAAATCTGTATAAATAAATATTGGCGTCAAACAATCAACTCCAATATGGCGCCAATTTTAGGTAAACTCGCTGACTTCTCGACCATTCTTCTTCTAAAAATAAAATAATTGTCTCTATTGTAAGTCGAACTATTATTTATTCTGTGTCAAACTTTGTTTGTTTGGGGAGTTTTAACGCGTAACGGCTGGACAGATTTTGATGAAATTTGGAATGGTGATAGCCATGGGCGTCGTCAGAGGGGGGCAGGGGGGGGGGGGCAGCTGCTGCAGCAGTGCGGGGGCAAATGCCCCCCCCCCCCCAAGAGATTCAAAAAAATGTAGCCAAATGCAGAGAAACCAATGTCCTAAGCAAGTCGTTTGACCGATTATTTTCCATTTGACTTATTCCATTCCAAGTATGCCATCCGTGCTACTACAGTCTATTGAAAAACCCTTGCAAGTCCAAGCCTACGAGCGCCTAATGTGTGAGATCCACAAGTTAGCGGTAACCTGCAGTTACCCGGGTTGAACCGGGTCTCCATGCTCTATTTACGTATCTTCTTGCTGATTGCTTACGATTATAAAATGAATAATGAATAATATTAATGTTTTGAATTTCTGTTGTAGCAAGCCATTGAAATTATCAATAAGGATAAGGGAAAATAATATCACATAAATAATTATTTTATTAATTACAGCTGCTTTATTAGAAAAAAAAACCTTGAAAAACGGTGTTATTTTAGGACATAAAATACTTATTTAAAAAATATTCAATTTTTCAATTTTGTTTATATATCCTCGGTTTTTCTATAACATTACATTTCTAAAATAACTAAAAAATATACATGCATTCATTATAATAATTCTAATATCAGCACCCAAAGATAATGGCGGGAACTCACCGAACAAACCATTTTTTTTTGTGAATAGCATAATACAATAAATTACATAATGTTTAAAACAATAATGAACCTCGAAAAAATACTAAACAGTAATAAAACTAGATATCTAAACGGGATGAAAAAAATATAGGAAGCACATTAAGTACTTGATTTAGAGAAAACTCTAAACTCTTTGGGCCTTATTACAAAAAACAGACAAAGGACTGAACCCGGTACTTTCGTCCATGTTTTGTAATAAGGAGGTTTAGAATTTAATGTGTGCTAGATTGTTATTTAATTAACCATAGGTTAGATATCTAAAAATATACTCACGAACGAAAACATCTTCCGCCAAAACGGCTCCGCACTTTATGAGTTTTAGTTGGAAAATGTTGTTCACTCGCTGAAAGCTCGCCATGGAAACGAAATAACAAGTCTGCCAAAAATCTTCAAGAGCATTGGTGCTATACCTACATTTGCGTTGGTTTTTGATATCCTAGAAGAACATAGTATGTTTTTTTCGCGATAAACAGTAGTCCGCGCGGATGAAGTCGCGGGCGGGAAAGCTAGTGTATAATAAAAACAGTATGCATAATACTGTTTGTTTTCATCATCACTTTAAACCAACTACAGAATTACTCCTCCACTCGGTTTGCTTTGCAAATACTTTTTTCATATTCATATGGTGGAAAAAGCTAACTAAGGTATTGTTGGTAATTTTGAAATATTCCCAACCCCCATCGGCCTCATTGATGGGGACGTTAATGGGGCAGTTGGGAATATATCGTAATTTTTCATGTTTTCGCACACACAGAAAACATACATATACATATTTTCATGTTTTCGCAGAAGATTGATCATAACGTTACTTTTTTCCTTATAAATCTTACACTAATTAAAGAAAAAAATAAAAATAGAATGAGGAATAAAAATTAAGAAAAGTATGTAGCATAATTTCGCCAAACTGTAAGTCGACTAATGATAAATGGAAAAATATAATATATATATAAATAGCCCACGTTAAACAGCCCGTTATCAAAATTGCGCGAGGAGATACCCAATAGACCGGTTTCAGCGAAATCCGTATTGCCGTTCACTGAGGAAATCATTGTCCTCAAGGTATGCCAAGAGCCTTAAGTTGATGACACGCTCCATACACTTTCAGAGCAAGGAGGTTATCGAGATGGGGCGACAATTGGCCGGATCAGCATGACTACCTTTTTTTGGGAAACGGGTTGTACATTGGCAAGCTTCCAGCTCTTCGGAACTTTACCTGAGTGAAGAGAGAGGCGGTACAAACGCATTACGATGGGAGACAATTTGGGCGCACAGTTTTTCAACACAATCGCTGGAATGCCATCAGGACCACTAGCCTTGTTCACATCTAGGGCTCGAAGCGTTCTGAGAACCTCCTTCTGGCGAATGCGTATTTCGGGCAGTGAGGAAGGCAAGAAGGTATCTTGCCAGAAGCGACTAGATACGAAGCTTCTGCAAAAAGAGAAGCAAATAAATTTGCTTTGTCTTCAGCAGTGTGAGCCAGTGATCCATCAGGTTTCAGGGTGGCAGTGAGGGGCGGCAGAAGTTCTCTTCAACTGAATAGGCCAGGGATCAAAAAGTTTTGCTACCCGCGGGGTAATATGAAGCCAGTTGGGCCCCTATTCGACCTACATGATTAAAATGAGCCTTCCTAAGAATCTTCTTTCAGGTCTTAGCGGCAACGTTGATTTTTGCTCTTATTAGCCTAAATATAAGAGGATTTGCGCTTTCGAGCATCAGCCCAGTCCAGATATGCCGCATGCTTTAAAGCCTCAGCACAACCACACAGTCGGAACCAAACCAAGGCTGAGCTTTGCTGAGAAGAGGCTTATCACTGAATGGAATGAAATATTCCATTGCCTGACATATTACCTCTGTAATAGCAGACGTACAAGTCGACGGGTCCTGGGAAGTGAAACATGTTTGCCACCAAGGGTACGATGCAAGGAATTGCCGCATCTCGAAACAAACAAACAAAACAAACAAACTTTTCATGCAAATTTAAATTGAAAACTATAGATTGGTTCGTTAACTTTGAAACACGTAGTATCATTATACTTTAGTTTAAGTTTGTTTATTGGGAATGACCATAAAGTGAACAAATATTGGTTTAATTGAAAAGTTGGCTTTAACAATAATTGAAAAAGAGTCTAGGCACACTTTTTTTCATTTAATACGGAACCTTTCGATAGCGAACCGAATCGATTCGATTCGATATTGTGAATGAAAATTGAAAAATGTATTGGATTGAACGGTTTCAAACAGAATCCACAGAATAAATAATAACATATCGATCGACATCAGTGGCCCTATTACAGAACTTGGCTACAATCGGATTGTCACTTTTTTCATAGCAAAATCGACTCAGTGCTGCACTGCGATTACGTAATGTTGATCATGACGGTTTCAAGCCGTGAAATTCAATAATGCTTTGCGATAGAGTCGATTTTGCTATGAAAAAAGTGACAATCTGATTGAAGCCAAGTTCTGTAATTGGGCCACTGAATTATCGAAAGGTTCTGAATCGGGGAGCTGATTAGAGTCATTAAACGGTCTTGCAGAATTTTGACCCATTCTTGTGAAATTGATATTCACTATTATTAACTAGTCTATCTTCTTCTTTATACTCCAATAAGTAATATTCCACAAAATTCACAGCAAACTTGTTTGCTTGAAGCTTAGTCTAGTGGCTAGAGACCCTAGATATGAAATCGAACGGTCGCGGGTTCGAATCCTGCAAGGTGCAATCATTTGTGTGACGAGTTGAAATGTTTATTTCCGAGTCATGATGATTGATACTTTATTCGTATCTATGTATTACATGTTTATCCGTTATCAAGTGCCCATAGTACAGGGTATCCTAGTTTGGGGCTAGGTAACTGGTGTGGAATTGCCCCGAATATATTTATTTATTTTTATCATAGTAATATCACAGAATAAATAATAGTACAAGTACAGAAGGCTAACTGAGTAAAGTCATTTAAATAAATAGCGACTCTCGCTACAACGCTCTAAAGTGCAATTTAACTCGCACGGCGCTGCGAGCTTTCAATTATATTTACCTAGAAGGCGCTCGCCCACCGCATGCAGGCTAGAATGCACCGTATCACAACGCGCGAGAACTTCCATTGCTCTAACCGTTTCAGAATCGCTCTGTCCCTTTTTCGCTCGCTAGGGTTGTATTATGATATGACTAGGTACTTGTACTACTAATTATTCTGTGATATTTTATGACTTAGATATTGTAACAGAATAATTAAATAATAATGTGTTATGTTATTACTTATTATTATAAATTAAAATAGTTCTATTACATACAATGACATTCTTATCAGAATAGACCGACTACCTCATTTTTACTACCTACCTATCCCGTTTTCAGAACGAAAGATAAATTTAGTGAGATACCTACCTACGTGTCGTTGGTTGATTATGATTATATCCTATAGGTATTGCACTTTGATGAATAAAGGTGCCTGTCTGAATTCCATGCTTTTTAATGAGTGAAAAATAAATTGCTACCTACGTAATAAAAGGTATTAAAAGTAGGTAGGTATTATACGAGACATCTATCACTGGTGCATGAAGACTTGCCACGACTTGCCGAATCTGGGCGCGCGGGGATTGTGACCGTACGACGTGTAGCAACGGGACGCGCGGCTATTATAGTTCGGGAGCAGAGGAGCGATTTTGGCAGCTTACTTACCTAGTGTTAGATTGGAAAACAATTATTGTATCCAGATTGAATGTCTATGAAATAATAATAAATTAACAATAAATAATAAAGTATGTGTATATTATAGTAATAGCACAAAATAGATAATAGGATTATGTACAGGATATTTTTATAATTATTACTTACTAATGTTTAACTTTTATATATTTTTTGATATCCTTTTTCCCGTCTTTAAATTTTCGATTATTGAATCTTAGAGTGGCGTATATGCGTAACCGAATGAACAATTTTAAAAGATTATAAAGGAAAACAGGCACACGGTGTCTCTGGAAATACAGCTTGCAGCAGTTCGTAAAGTTTTGTACCTGGTTTCTCTTGTATTACCTTTTCAAATGTTTTTGTGAAGACGTCTTCCAAATTTTGGATGTACTGGATAAATTCATTAGGCGGCATTTTCAGTGAGCCATAGAATCCAGGTTTTTTGTTGTAGGCTTTATATTTTGTGAATAAGTTCGTTTCGCCCTGGTAATATATTTAACTGGGTCATAAATCTTTACGGATTTTATTCTTCTGCGTTCAGTTCTGTTCTGGAACCAAAATCAGAATCAATGGGCATCATGGAATGTCCAGGCAATGGGTAGTTAACCATTTAACACTAACAGTTTTGAAAATTCCTTGTACACAAAGGTGATGTAGGTAACCATACAAGAATTTGTTTTTATTTTGACTGAAACAGTTATCACAAAATATGACAAGATTTTCAATATCATCAGTTTTTTTTCTCAATCTAATCATTCAAACATGATATTACTGCGATAAGACCGTTTGCGTTGCGTTGCGTTGCGAAGCGTTTTGCCTATTTTTAAATTAAATTCTTGTATATTTGTTCCATAATTCTGGTGTAATAAAGTTTTTCTTATTATTAGCATGTTCTACAAGTAGCTGGTAAAAAAAATACTCTAATAATTGCGAACCTTAATGTACCAGCGCAAAGTCACACTCGCAGCGCGCTTCACAGCCGCCATAAAGATTGGTTCCTACTATACGTTCACTTACACGCTCGAATCATCGCTCATGCGATTATCGCTCGATCATCCGGAGTTAGTGAACGACTTTGGACGTCCACATAGAACTGACAACTGTCAAGTGTCAGTTTCATACTATTCCTCCCCTCCCCTACTATTTTTCGGATGACCCAGGCGAACGCCCGACGACGCCGTGAACGATTTCGAGTGATCGCGTGGATGATCCGTGCGTCCTCGAACGTAGTAAGTAAACGGTGGCCCAATTACAGAACTTGGTTACACTCGGATTATCTTTTTTTTCATAGCAATTTCGACTCAATCGCAACGCATTAGTGGTTGCGATATTGAGAATTCGATTGAAGCCAAGTTATGTGGTCGGGCCCCGGGCCCCAGGGGTGCGTTCACTTACTACGCTCGAGAACGCAGAGATCACCCGCGCGATCACTCGAAATCGTTCACGGCGTCGTCGCCTGGGTCACCCAAGAAATAATAGGAGAGGGGAGGAATAGTATGAAACTGACACTTGACAGTTGTCAGTAAACGTCCAAAGCCGAAATATACCTATGTTCAGTCAGTGTGGATTTGAATGGACATAAAAAGTCCACTTTTTTTGTTAATTATATTTATATGTTTTTAATTTGGTATGTATTATTATGTATTTTATTTGCAATTTTGTAGTCAAAATTAAATCCATGTAAAATAAAAATTGATTAACGATATTAGTGTATTTTCAAAGTAAAATATACAAACTATTTCAGTAAAATTAAATGTTTTCAAATGTAAGATTTCTCCCAAACACTACCAAAAAGAATTTCACTAAGCTACGGCAACATGCTAGACAAGGACGAACTAATACTTTTGCGCTCTCTCATCCCACTTGATTTTCTACTTTGACATGAGAAAAAGAAAAATGTAATAAACGTTGTACCTATGTTTAGAGTATAAGTTTGTATGATTGATATATTGGAAGTACGCGATCCAGTTTACGAAGTATTACAGATTCATGGTAGGTATCGATTGAAAACGTCAAATTACCCAAATATTTAATGCTTTCTAATGGACTTATATAATGTAATAATAATGTAATTAATGTTATTACTGTTTAACTTTTATAATGTGTAAAAATATGATTGCTTTCAGTCTGTATTACCAGTCTAAAAATGACGAAAATGGACTTAGATGATTCTTGCATTGGTACCTCCGATTATTTATTTAATACTTTAGCACAAAAAGTGTACATGGAGAACTTATTGTTAGGAAGCATTTTCTACCAGTCATCCTGGTCGTGCAAGAAAAATGGTATAGTGTGCGGCTTTATTGTGAAAACCTCAGGAAATGATAATAAAATAAAATATACAATAAACTTACATACCATATACATATTATAGCTACCTATCAAATAGCTACATATTATGTAATATACTTACTACTTTTTGTTTATACAGAAACCATAGGCAAAACAAACAATATTATCACTATTACTCTTTGGGAAATTTCATCATCATCATTTCAGCCCTTAGCCTGCTGAACATAGGCCTCCCCCAAAAAACTCCAGGAAGAACGGTCTTTTGCCGCCTCCATCCGCTGACTCCCTGCGATGGCTACAATGTCATCCGTCCATCGTGTGGGGGATGACATTGTAGCCTACACTTTGTTTCGTGGTCGCCATTCGAGAAACTTTATTCCCCAGTGGTTGTCGCCTCTGCGAACTATATGGCCTGCCCATTACCACTTCAACTTGCAAATTCTGAGATCTATGCCGACAACCTTGGTTCTTCTACGGATTTCCTCGTTACGGATCTTATCACGTAGTGAAACTACAAGCATAGCTCTCTCCATTGCACGCTGCGCAACTCTGAGCTTGTGTATGAGACCAATAGTTAGCGACCACGTCTCAGTGCCGTATGTCATCACCGGCAATACGCACTGATTATAAACTTTCGTCTGGAGGCTCTGCGGTATCTGCGAAATATATATTGGGAAAATACATTTAACATATACGCAAGGAAGTTCTATGTTCTTATGAAGTTCTAAGTACTTACAATGCGATTAAAATAAGAATACGTAGAAAGATAGTACATACTCGCGTCTACGTAAGAATAGGATCGGTCAAGCGCCATGTCGTGACGTCACAACTGGAACTTGGTACAGTGCGCAAAAAATATACGTGTTTTTTTTGTTCTATGTTTTTCGTGTATAAAAGAAAATGTCGCCTAAATGTCGTAATAGCACATCATTTCTATAAGTAAACAAATTATCATAGGTGGTAAAATGTACAGTCAACACAGAAAAACACTGGACTTTTAACTGACTTAAAAATAAAACACTACTGACTGACTTAAATATATTTTAATTTTAATCGGTTCCAAGTTTCATCAACAAAAACTACTGGTTTTTTGTTTGCTTCCAGTGCATCATTTGACCGAATACGTCGTAAGTACCTTGCGCGCCAGGCTTTAATATTTGGCCTTTGAATCAATAACGATCTCTTCCTCTGACAAATTTTGAATTTGTAGCCTAGCGACTCGATCATAATTTTTCTCAATGCAGGCAAGCTGTCAGGAATATTAAGATCTTGTTTTGCAGCTGCATAAATGTTCTTTAGTGTTGGAAATTCTTTTCTCACCGTATATACCGAATTTATTATATTGCTCAGCGTGCTTATTTAAATACTGGCACAAATTATTTTTTTCCACGTGGTTTCTTCTTAGACACTCATAGCATTTCTGTTGGTATCCTCTTTCTACGTTACGTACCTACCAAATTGTGTAGACAATTCTTACGTCAATCAATGTGTAAGCCTGTTTATTGTATGGTCTGTGGCTGATGTCTAAATTTAATTTTGTTTTTCGGCAACATTGACGGAAAAGTCAATGTCAATCTGGGGAACCACAGGATAAAAATCGCAAAACAAACGTGTTCTGTCTGTGCTTTGCTGTGGTGCTGTGGAAGAGCATAAAAATACCGAAATCGCATTTTATATTGCGATATAATATTTTTAAATGAAAAATGGCAGTGCGGCCGCTGCACATGCACGACGGGGGTATTGTGGAACGGCGTTTACGGCCAATTTACGGTAAATATTAACGTCTACTATTATGTACTACTTCTATCAAAATCTCTAGTGGATCTGGCCAATTTTCAATGAAAATATGTGTTTTTCAGACTGGTTAGACAATGGTAATAATAAAAAGGCGCTCCAGGAAGCAGAAAAGGTGTTAAAGAAGGCGCCTTCACTGCAAGCGGCTAGGGCTTTGAAGGCCCTTGCACTTTTTAGGTTAGGAAAGTGTACAGAAGCTCAGGTAGTGCTAGACGCCCTCGCTGAAGAGAAGCCGAGCGATGACTCCACTCTACAGGCTATGACGATATCCTATCGAGAATCTCAGCAGCGTAAGTTTATATATATTTATTTCAAGCTTTGATGACTTACACATAGGATAAGTCAGTCTCAGTTTATGCTCTTACATATTTATTATTTAACTTCAAATGTGCTTTTAGAAAATATAACAAAGAAGTCAGTTTCATAATTTATGTGTTAAAATTATCACACTAAATTCCTTAGCTAACCTCCCGTTAAACCTCATCAGTGAGAAACAACCTAACACTGAAGCTGAATAGTGACAGTAGGAAACCAAAATTGAATCCAGTCTTGTTGTATTACCAATGTAACTGTTTAAAAAATTAACTTCTAACTGATGTACTAAAAAAACTACTCTACTAATTTTGATGAAATTTATATGAGATAACAATGGAGGTCAACCCTTTCAAATAAAAAGGGCATCATACAAATCAACTGAGACATCCCGGAGATATTAGTGAAGTAAGCCTGTAAAGTTGTAATACAAAATAATCTTTCTTTTCCAGTGCACAAAGTATGCACCCTGTATGAGGCAGCAGTGAAGGCAGAACCGTCGAGCGAGGAGCTACACTCCCACCTGTTCATGTCCTATGTGAGAGTGGGCGACTTCCGCTCGCAGCAGCGGGCTGCTATGGCGCTCTACAAGTTTGCACCTAAAAACCCGTACTACTTCTGGGCAGTGATGAGTATTGTTTTGCAGGTAATTTGATGGTAAATGAACTTAAAAAAATGGCTATTTATTAGTTTAAAAATATGAGAATGTTGCCCCAGGGGGGCAATTCTCACGAAGTGATATACATATCACAATAGATATATATCGAAAAATGTATGGATTTTTCGACATTTATCTACTGTGTATATTTATATCACTTCGTGAGAATCGCCCTCCTGGAAGTTTTCATGTATTGAAGATGTTATAATGCAACTGATAATTTCATCTGTAACACATTGCAAGCTAAAGTGGCAGGAAGGCTGGTCACATTTCCCGAAGAACCAATAACCGTTGGGGTAGACAAGTTCTCGAGTGGAGACTACGTTTAGGCCAACCAAGCTCAGTGGAGTGCATTAAGAGAGGCCTGCGTTCAGCAGTGGACAATATAGGCTGATGATGAACACATTACAAACCATAGTACCGACTGATTTATGCATGGTGAATTTCTTATGACTGTTTAGATGGATATCCAAATCTGAAAATATTACGGAAGACACAAAACAAATTTGTTACTTAATTAAATGTTTTCGATATGATTGATTTTAATGAAAATTGAAACAACTAAAACATATCAAAGAAAATGAATTACAATTTAATTTCCAGGCTAAAGCAGCAGAAGATCCCAAGCAAAAAGGCATCCTCATGGCCCTCGCCCAAAGAATGGTTGAGAACTTCATAACGGAGAACAAGTTAGAAGCCGAACAGGAAGTTCGCTTATATATCATGATCCTCGAACTGCAAGAGAAATGGGAAGAAATAATCAAGTTCATAGACAGTCCATTATACGCACAACTAGTGCCGGGCTCAAACGCCCAATCCTGCATCCCGTATTTAATAAAACTCGGCCACTGGCGCAGACTTAACCTGCTCTGCAAAGACTTACTGTACGATAACCAAGACCGTTGGGACTACTACATGCCTTACTTCGACTCCGTCTTCCATTTGATGAAAGAGACTGGTGAAAACTCGGATAGTTCAGATAACGCTGACGATACTGCAGAGAAATGCCACGAGTTCATCTGTCAGATAGTCGAGAGCATGTCTGCTGGTAGGACGTTACGTGGTCCGTACTTAGCGAGGTTAGAGTTATGGAGACGTTTGTCGGTTGATGGGGATCCTACGTCCTTGCTCGGAGATGGGTTAGCGTTGTGTATACAGTATTTGAGGGTGTTTGCACATAAGCCGTGTGCAGTGCCGGATTTAAGGCAGTACATAGCAATGATACCGCAGAAAGCAAGGGAAGAGAAATGCAGAGATTTCTTAACTTGTTTAGGGTTTGATGAGAATAGTGAACCGGATAATGTGAGTATTCATTTAATGCAATTCCTTTAAGGTCCTTGGAAACAGGCTAGTTTTTTGCCAATTATTTCCACAATTGTATAGCAGCCAGTGCAATAGGTTATGCAGAGTGTATCCCAATGCTGCTCTGTGTTGCCATACTTTTTGGTTATCCAGCCCTTTTATCAGGACCTGATGACACTACTAGCTTTATTGAAACAGGTTGTTCCCTGATGTTAAGCGTCACGCCTGCCTACAACAGGCTGCTCTGTTCTAAGTCTCATTATGCCCAGTATTTTTTCTTAGTTTTCGTGAGTTTTACACATTGATGATTAAATGATTAAATGTTGAATTGAAATAGTCAACCAAGGTTAAAAAAAAAAACTGCACTATCTATTTAAAAACAGACTGGTCAGCCATACAAAAACAAACTCAAACATTATACACGCAACAGCTAAAAGATGCTAATGTACCACAAATAATAATAATAAGGTTTCAACTGTATCCGATGCTATTCTCTTCAGGAGCCTCGTAAGCTTTGTAAGAATTGTGTCTGATTGGGGCGTCGCTAACCTGGTGAAGTTTAATGCTAAAGCCCGGTTGTGATAGAAGAGAAATTCGTACAATGACCTCTCACTACTTGTCTCTATCGCTCGCACATAAATGTGAATGTGCAAGCGCAACAGCAATACACATTCATGCGCGAGCGATAGAGACAAGTAGTGAGGGGTCATTATACGAATTTCTCTGCCTATCTCAACCGGTCTTTACTAAAACCCGGGCGTGTTTGTTCTCTGCCCTTGTCATTGTTTCCGGTTAATTATAACCCGGGTGTGTTCAAATCTAGACTGAACAGGTAGCTTCGACCACATCATCAGTGAGATCGTGGTCAAATTGACTAGCTAGAACGTCGTAAAAAAACAAAGTCCTTCAAACTGGAACATGGTAATGTTTGCACACTACTGCTTGGCAGATCATAAAGCAAAGATAATGGTACGCCTTATGTAGTGACCTTGAAGGTGAAAATTATAAAAAAGTTAGTCTAGAAATGGACTGCCTCTCAACTATGATATTTCACAATTATGTTAGCAATAAAGTCGAAATATCCATCTAGTTGCATTATAGGTAAAGGTTGTCTGGATGAGAGGGCTTGTAGCAATCAGTGCAATTGTGTATATTTGTCCCTTAAATCTGGTGTCAATAAAGTGTTTATTATTATATTATGGGGACGTTTATCATGCATTTAAAAAAACTTTTTTAATTAATTTTAGTGACCTTGCATGACAGTTCAAAACCTTCTTTTTTTTAATCTAAGACATTGAAGAAATCAAAATACCCAAATAACTATTATCCACACCAAACACATATACTTAATTAAAATAAAATAAAGTATTAAAATAATGCTAAGTAGAAGTTGGTACTCCTCAGTGTGACGACATCCAGCGCCACATCTCGTGCGTCTCCGCATGGCGCCTTACGGCGCCCCCGCTGCCGCCCGAGGGCGCCGAGGCGCTCGCCGCCGGCCTGCGCGGGCACTACCTGCGCTGCCTCCGCGCCGGGCTGGTCACGGCGACGCCCACCGAGTTTGGCGCTGCAGACGGATACGGGACGCTGGCTGCGCATCATTATTTTTATGCTGGTATGTTGTAAAGCAGTAAGCTCGGTTAAGAATGAAGAGTATTGGTGGTAAGGCACCCACTGCTTATTTATTAAAAGTTTATGTAAGTAAAATAAAACTGACTTCAAGTCGTATAAAACTTAAAAGAAAGAATTGATTCAAGTTTATTGAGGACTATGCTACGCCAAAACCGGCTAAAGTAAGTAAGTAGGCACAAACACAGACCACGATAGACGCCACAAGCCAACCTACCTTGTGTGTCCCAGTCGAGAAAAATTGTCTCACTTGAGTCCGGCTAAACATAGTCTGCTCTCGATCGGTGCCGTGGCAAAACGTGTCCGTCGGAAAATATATATGGTGAATTGCTCAATATTGAGTTGTAAAAATAACACAAACACAGTTAGACGAAAGAATGCAGATATTTCCTTTGACCCGTAAGTACTTTTTATGTTGATAAAATAATAATTCGTTTTGATTAATATTAAAACGAATTAATATATATATTTGTCTTCCTTTTACCACGATAGTTACGTTATGAACGTATCGCCACGATATAAACCTCCATTGCGTCCTACGTGACAAGAAATACATGGTTACGTTTTGTTCTCTTAAGTTTTATAAGATACTAGCTGCTCCCTGCGGTTTTACCCGCGTGTGGGATGATGATGATTAAAAGTATCCTATGTTTTATTCCAGGCTATAAGCTATCTCCATTTCAAATTTCATTAAAATCCGTCTATCCGTTTGAGAGTGTAGTATGGTGATGAAAAGTATTGTATGTGTTATTCCAGGGTAGCTATCTCCATTGCAAATTTCATCAAAATCCGTCCAGCCGTTATCGCGTTATAACTCCCCAAACAAACAGACAACGTTTCACTTATATATATTGGTATGGATGAAATTGTATTTTATTATTCATATTTTATTTCGTACTTTTTAGTTTCGCTAAAGTAAGCCTAAGAAAATGAAGTACTTAATTCCGTTGCTAATAAGAAAGCAACACTGGAAACAGTTAACAGTCCATTCCCTTAAAACTACTGAACCGATTTTGATGATACTTTAACTATTACCTAAGTTGAAAGATACTGAAACGATTACAATAAGAATGATTGCAAACAGGCTTGTAGTTTCCGAGAAATACGTGGACAAACATACATACATACATCAGCGAAATTTGGTAAAATTGTTCAGATGATCATAATATATTGGTAATAGCACATAGAGTACTTTTAACCTAGAGAAATAACCACGCGTGCGAAGCCGCGGGTACAGCTAGTATACGAATATAACGCACTTTCAACAATATTACATACTCGAATATACATATAAACATGATGAATTTCTTTTATTGAAGACGATTAAATAAAAGAAGCATTTTATTAAGGGGCCCTAAAAAGCAAGTTTATTTTATTTCTTTATATCTTGTAACTAAAACAAACATAGGTGTTTTTTTGAGGTTGGGACACACACACAGATACACCAAAGTGTATGTGTGTGCGTGTGTGAGTGTAAAAGAAACAGGACTCAACTGTAGTACATACTTCCATACTAATATTATAAAAGCTAAATTAACTCTGTCAGTCGTATCTGATTGTTCGTTACCTTTTCACAACTAAATGGCTGAATCGATTATCATGTAATTTGGTATGGAGATAGTTTTAAACCCGGGGAAGGACATATCATACTTTTTATCGCGATAAACTGTTGTCCGCGCAGACGAAGTCACAGGCAAAAAGAGAAAGGAGTGGAATGCCCTGCCCTCGTCAGTGTTTCCGGTAAATTATAACCCAGGTGTGTTCAAGTCAAGAGTGAATAGGTATCTACTAGGCAAGCGAGCTACACCTTCGACCATATAATCGCTTTCCATCAGGTGAGATTGTGGTCAAACGATTGCCTAGACCGTAATAAAAAAAATATATATATATAATTATGCATTAACAGTTACTTGATATTGTTATCTAGTTTCCTCTTGTTTCTGAGTTGTCTGGAAGAGTTTTTTTTTGAGCGATAAGACCGCCCAGTTTAACACTCAGTTTGATGTTCTAGCAACCCAGAAGAAGTCCTCAGCACTGATAGTGGAAGCGCTGAGCTTGCTCGAGCTGGTGCTGCATCACTCCGCGTCCAACTTCCACGCCAAGCTGTTGTTAGTAAAGCTGTACCATGTGCTAGGTAAGCTTTTATCTATACTTACAAAAAAGCAGTAAGTAACAAAAAGTCTGCACAAAGAAGAACATTTTAAAAAAAATGGTCTATTGTACTTAAAATAAGCTAGTGTTTTTTTTTTTAATTGTGTTTGTTTGTCTGTGTGTTTGTTCGCGCATCACATAAAAACTAATGGACCGATTGCGATGCGGGTTTCACTGTTGGATAGCTTAGGGCTTGACTTAAAAACTGGTGTACTTGGTATCTCAATCCGAGGAGTAGAAGCTGAGCAATCGATGCAAAACTATTTGAAGGCTGAATGAATTTTGAAGAAATGTAGTATATTGTACTTTATAGGTACTTTTGGGCCCGGAGTATCACGTATGGGCTACTTTTAAATGAAATTACCATGCGGCCAAAGCCGCGGGCACAGCTAGTAATAAATAAATAAATATATTCGAAACAAATGACACCAATAACCTAGCTCCAAACTACCCTGTGCTCTGCTGTATGTATGACGACATATACATGTCCTCTGCTGTATGTATGACGACATATACATGTCCTCTGCTGTATGTATGACGACATATACATGTCCTCTGCTGTATGTATGACGACATATACATGTCCTCTGCTGTATGTATGACGACATATACATGTCCTCTGCTGTATGTATGACGACATATACATGTCCTCTGCTGTATGTATGACGACATATACATGTCCTCTGCTGTATGTATGACGACATATACATGTCCTCTGCTGTATGTATGACGACATATACATGTCCTCTGCTGTATGTATGACGACATATACATGTCCTCTGCTGTATGTATGACGACATATACATGTCCTCTGCTGTATGTATGACGGCATATACATGTCCTCTGCTGTATGTATGACGACATATACATGTCCTCTGCTGTATGTATGACGACATATACATGTCCTCTGCTGTATGTATGACAGCAGTGGACATGTATAGGCTGATGATGATGTGCTCCAGGTACTAGACAATGGATAAATATACATAGATACGAATATTACATTCATGGCTCGGAAACAAACATTTCTGCTCATCACACAAATAATTGCACCTTGCGGGATTCGAACCCGCGACCGTTGGTTGACTTTGCGTTGGCACACCATTCGACCAACCGGTCGTCATTATGGCGCGGATTGTAAAATATAACATTTCTCCGCCCAACAGCGATGGATTCAATGTACACTTGTTTCTCAGGTAACGCCCTCGCGGCGGACACGATATACCAAAAGCTGGAGATCAAGCACATCCAGCTGGTGTCGCTAGGCTGGCTGCACGCGGCGCGCCTCGCGCCTGGCTGCGCGTCCAGTAAGGCGCTTCAGCTGTTAGCGGACACGCGCGCGTTCCACTCGCACCATGCTAAAGATGTGAGTATTGTCGCTGGGACGGCTGCACGAACAGCTGGTGTCCCTGGGCCGGCTGCACGTACAGCTGGTGTCGCTGGGACGGCTGCACATACAGCTGTTGACACTGCTGGGCTGGCTGCACTTACAGCTGGTGTCGCTTGGGTGGCTGCACGTACAGCTGGTGTCGCTGGGCCGGGTGCACGTACAGCTGGTGTCGCTGAGCCGGCTGCACATACAATTGGTGTCGCTTGGACCGGCTGCACTTACAGGTGGTGTCGCTGGGATAGCTGCACATACAGCTGGTGCCGCTGGGCTCCACTCTAGTAATATATATAAAACATTCGAATACTAGCTGTGCACGAGGCTTTGCCCGCCTGGTTATTTCCCTTTATTATTCCAGTACTAAAAGTACCTATACGGTACAATATACCAAATTTCGTTGATTCATCAAATAGTTTGTTCGGCCTCTAATCATCGCATTAAGATACCAAGTACCCCCGTTTTTAAGTCAAACCCTAAGCTATCCAACCGAATCGCAATCGTTCCAGCAGTTTTTACGTGATTCGTGAACAAATAAACAGACAGACAGAATTTAAAAAAAGTTGTTTGTTCTTGTCCTGTAGCTTATTTTATTCTATTTCATTGTACATACTTTTTGTGATTAACTGCTGCTGCTTTTAGCTTAACATAAACACGGTCGTTCTCGGTCCTCAGAGCGTGGAGCACCTCACATACGCGTACAAGTACGGAACCTTCGAGAAACTGGTGGAGCTGTCGGCGTGGGGCGCGCGCATCGCCGCGTGCGCGTGGTGCGGGTCCGCCGCACGCACGCGGGCCGCGCTGGCGCTGCTGGCCGGCCCACCCGCGCCGCTACACGCGCCGCCGCGGCTGCACCCGCGACCCACGTATGTACTGACAATACTGCACGCCGCGTGCGCGTGGTGCGGGCCCGCCGCACGCACGCGGGCCGTGTTCGCGCTGCGGCCCGGTCCGCCCGCCTAGCTGCACGCGCCGCACAAGCGCATTAATTCATATTTTTAATCCCCGAACGCGTACAGAGGGGGGGGGGGGGTATTTAATTTTAGGGTGTGTATGTCTGTCTGTGCCATCGTAGCTCTCAAACGAATGAACCGATTTTGATGCGGGTTTTTCTGTATGAAAGCTGATGTGATCGAGATGTTTCTTAGCTATAATGGGGGACGAGGTTAATGCTAAATCATAAAAAAAAACATTGTCGAGGAAATAACGTGCATCATGAGAAATAATAATAATGATTTAATACTTTAAGCAAAAAACAGTACAGAGGAGGACTTAATGCTATAACAGCTTTTTCTGCCAGCCATCCTGGTTGTGCAAGAAAGATGTGTGGCGTGCACTCGAGATATGGTCAGTAAAATAGAAATTTCCAATTTATAAAAATAAAACATTAATATATTATGTATTATTAAAATACATAGAAATATTATAAAATTAAACAGCTGGTGGTGTTAACGAAAACAAGGATTTTTGGAAGTATTTTTAATAATAATGTTTTAAAATGTTCCTTTGCCAGAGACAACCGTGACCTAGACGCGATCGTGCACTACGACCCGCCGCAGTTTAACGACCCCGCGCTGAAGGAGAGGACATTCGAGCAGGACGTCGCTTATCTGCGGCTGAAGGTACAGTTCACAGCTACATTAATTTTAACCCACAATGCATTGTGGGTTAAAAATAATGTAAATAATGTAATAGAATAATACATGTTAATGTAATAGAAATTCAAGCAGCCTCTCCCCCTCCTACAGGAGGGGGAGAGGCTGCTTGAATTACTTTGTCTGTCTGTCTGTGGTATTTTAACATTAAGAACTCTCAAACGGATGGATCTGTTTTTTTAATCTAAATTAACTAGTTATCTTTTAATATAAACTGCTACAAATTGCTCAAAGTAAAAAAATACAATAATAAACACTTCCTTATATAGTATCGTTTGAACTTCAAAGATCTTCAAACATAAAGTCTTGGGCATTGTTGAAAAATTGTTGCAAACTCTTGGACTGGTCAGTTAAACTGAGTTGTACGAAGCTAAAAGATCTTCATGTTCACTTTTAAACTGGAATATTGCACTCCAATGCGAGTTAGAACAAAAATCGTTCCAATAAGATCTCCTATCTGAATCCCATAGGGGATCCAACAACACTTGCTATTCCACTTGGATCCCTGTAACAACACTTGCTATTCCACTTGAACACTTGCTATTTACCTTTAGTGTGGGATTCTATGTTACTGACTTTTTAAATTGATTAGGTTTCTTCTTTGTTCCTCATACAGTTTTTATGAAGCACTATAAAATTGTTATAATCAAATGCATCGCGAAAATATAAACCCACACCTTTATTCTTTCAGTTCTGATTTTTAAAATCAAAATACTACTTTAAAAAAGACGACTCTAGACATTCTCGAGGTCAAAAACATAAGATTATTCGAGTTCTGAGCACCACAGCTCCTGCACATCACTTATTCCTCACTAACGAGTGGTCCATGATTGGGACTCACTGCCAAAAGATTGTTTTTTAAAAACAGACTCGATAACTGAAAAAAGAACATAGTTGCAAAAGTGAACATTAATGTAAAGTGACTTTCAATAGTGTGTGATATAAACACATCAGCATTCAAGCTGCTCAAATAAGAGCCAGTTCCTATATCTTAACACGAACCGTTTTCGCTTACTGTCCGTCAGCTTTTGACATAAACGCCATACAAAAACGTCAAAACATAACGAGGCGTTGGAAAAACGACTCGTTTCATTTTTATAGAATAGGGGGTTAATCTATATCTATAGAACAGTACCGGTGCATACCTATTGACTGACTGAATGACTGACAGACAACGCACATCCTAATCACCGGTTCACCTTCAGTTTTTTTATTTATAAATAAAGCTTCAAGTAAGAAAAAGTTTGTACAAAGAAGATGAATAAAAAAATATTTGCTACTGAATTAGTTTTTTTTTTAATATTATATTAAGTACATAAAAAAACTTCTGATTGTCTGTTCGCACATCACGTTAAAAGTGCTGGACACGTTGAAAACTCTTGGACTGAATCCCATAGGGATTGCGATGTGGTTTTCACTGGTTAGCTTAGAGTTTGACTTAAAACCTAGTGTACCTGGTATCTCAGTACCTGAAGACAAAAGTCTTCAATCAGTTGGACGCACTGATTGAAGACTTTTGTCATGACCTATGGAGCCGAAACGTGGACACTCACGGTTAAACTAGTCCACAAATTTAAGATCGCTCAGCGAGCTATAGACAGAGCTATGCTTGGAGTTTCTCTGAAGGACAAGACTCTTAATGAAGATATTCGTCGGAGAACAAAGGTAACCGACATAGCTCTAAGGATAAGCAAGCTAAAGTGGCACTGGGCTGGTCACATTTCCCGAAGAACCGACAACCGTTGGGGTAGACGAGTTCTCGAGTGGAGACCGCGTTTACGTAGTGCAGGACGCTCTGTGGCCAGGTGGAGTGACGACCTGCGGAAAGCGGCTGGAAGAGAATGGATGAGGAGAGCTGAAGACCGAGTTCAGTGGCGTGCATTAGGAGAGGATGATGATGATTATGGTATCTCAATCCGTTGAGAAGAAGCCTAGCAATCTATTAAAAACTATTTGACGGATGAACAAGCTTTGATGAAATGTAGTATATTGTATTGTGAAGATGATTATACTTCCCAAAATAATGGATCGGATTTTGATGCGGTTTTTTATGTTTAAAAGCTGATGTGATCGAGATGCTTCTTAGCTATAATGGGGGGTAATATATGTTTAATAAGTGCTTTCTTTTGTATGTTTGTAGGACGGCCTAGTGTCCGCGCTGGCGCTTTGCATCGAGGCGGCCGACAGCCGGCCCGCGGAGGAGAAGCTGCCGCAGTACAAGGAGCTGAAGACCTGCATCGAAGCCTTCAGCACGGCCATGGAGAAGTGCAAGCAGCTGTACTGCGAGAGGGAGAAGATTAGCATAGCGGCGCCCTTCCCTAGTAGGATTATTGGTATGTAGTGGTTAAAAGACTAAAATAAAAAAAAAAACTTCTGATACTAAACACTTAAAAGAAATAAAACATATTTTTTGAGGTCTGTGCGAAGCCCGACTTCTCAAGTTAGTAAGAAGGTACCCGGCACAGACCTAAAAAAATATGTATTATTTCTTTCTTTTAAGTGTTTTACTATTAAAACCCCGTTTTATTTGTTTTTGTTTACGTTAAAGTAGGCCTAAGAAAATGAAGTATTTAATTCCGTCGCTAAGATAAAATCCCTACTGGAAGGAGTCCTACTTCATACGACAAGTATAGCAAAGCTAGTTTTTAACAACAATAAAGTTAAGTTTCAAAACGTATGTCATTTACGCTCAATTTTCATTTAATTTGATATGTAAACTGAAGGAGGTTTAATAAACTCGGAGTCTATATCGCCAAATCTTAAGTGATCCGCTCGTACGCACAAGTCTTCACGCACACATTTACATCGTATTATTCCGATCAGCCGCCATATCGCAGCAAAATTATTAGTCGTATTAAATAATCTGTCATGTTCTCACGGAAAATCAAAAACAATACAGTCATTTGTGATGAAATTGTGTAACAACCCTAAACTATCCACTCACGCACTTTGCTAAATAACATCCGTTAGTTGGGCGGTGTAGATAGACCCCGTCTTTTTTAAACCTTGTGTAAACTACCGCGAATGTTATTTGAGACAGCGTTTGGACAAATAGGACTCACGCCGCCTGGAAACAAAGTTGATTTTACGCTGACAGGCTTTAGTTACGAGGTTATTGAGTGGTGTCGGAGAATAGATGCCAGGCGCAAAAAGACCTTGTTACAAAGTTGACAAGGTTTAAATTAAATTAAGTCTAGTTTAGTTTACGGAGTGTTATGACCGAATCGCTGCTATAGTCTCGTGCGTTTATCTGTTTTATTTGTTTCAATACTTAATGTAATTTTTCCAGCATTCGTCAATTCCCCCGTTCCATACCGAGACCTTTACTCCGTCACGCTCCTCATGGTAGGAGAGTTGTGTGTCGGTCACACCGCCGTCGCGCATCGGCTGTGCGGCGTCGTCACACAGCTGGTGGCCGATGCGGGGCGGCAGGCTGGGGCGGTGGACGCGGCGGCGGGCGGCGGGGAGTGGGCGGTGCGGGAGCGGCTAGAAGAATTGGCTAATTACTTAGAGGTGGGTGTCTACATGTTAAGAGTAGTGGGTTGTGTTTCGGTCACACCGTCGAAAAAAACAACGCGTCGAAAATATAAGAGCATTCGTCAATTAGAATAGTAGTTTATGAAAAGGTTGTATAAGGGGGGCTAACTAATAAACTAACCAAATTATGTGCCATTTCATACCCTACTTTATTCGTTTCATACCATATTTATGCAATAGGAAAGTACCTAAGTACCTACATTTAATTAAAAAAACGTAATATTTTCTTTATTTTGGTGGTAAAAGATCGTTCTTAATTTTCGTTATTTTTGTTAATTCCACGTTGTCAGGTGGAGTCAAATTCTCATCAATATCACTGCTGGCTGTCAAACATTTTTTCTCAGAATAAGAGATGTACGCGCATCATCTAGCACACGCTGCCATGGATAACAAAGGGCCACAAAAATAAAATAATTAAAACCTCATTGGTCGGATCAAACTGTACTATAATGGGGAAAAAAACAGTGCTATATTTCTTTTCTTTTTATAAACGTGCGTGGATAAAGTATGTAATTTTGCCACCATTATGATATAATTATGATATTTAAGAAAGTAGTATGATTTTCTACTTTTTATTTTGTTGGATAGTTTGATGCTGGTGACATAAACATATTCTCAAAAACCCTTATATGTCTAATTTCAGTTCATCGGCATAGTAACCTTCCTGCTCGGCGTTTGCAACGAGCTAATCACTCCAGCGAACACGAAAAAGTCGAAAAAGAAGACCAACCAGTCCCCGGACGAACTCAAAACCGTAGAACTACTCAAAACACTCAACGAAACTGTGCAAACGAATATAACATTACTAGAAAAGATCTTCGACGAACTACCACAGTGTATCTTCCCTTCGAATCTAGAAGAAGACTTTGCTAAGTTAAACATAGAGGGGAAATATCACTGCCCTGTCGAAACTAAACTCAGGCATGGTAGAGAAGAAATGGTGAACGATGTTAAGAATGTGCTGAAGAACAAAGCCAAATATTTGAAAAGTCTGATACAGTGACGTGGCCTTAGAAGTGTCGCATAGTTGAATGGTTTGAAACTTTGTAGAGTACGGAATACTTTATAAGAAACCCTTCTTATATACGTTATAAGAAACTACGATACTTACCTCAGTAAAATACAAATACATCGAATTCATTACTGCCGAACATATTTTTTTCTAATCAAGCATTAAATCGCATGGTTTATATGGATTTTTACAATAATGCTTGATTTGCTTTTATTATATGTATCTGATTAGCGTTAACTGTCGATTATGAGTGCTGCAGTTAGACATCTAAATGCCGCACCCAGAGATGCCAATTAACGCTCATCCTGCATTAAACGCTGTAAAAAACGCTGCTCGATTTAATGCTAAATGGAAAGTTCTGAGTACAACAGTAATTATGTTATCGTCACAAAATATTAGGGTGACAGTCCACTGAAGCGGAGATGCGCGAAGAACACTCGTGAACAATAGGATCTTAACAATGAAACCTCAAAAATAACATCAACCAAGTTAAGTTTAATTTAGGAAAGGAAAAAGTCGACCACGTATTAGAATTTTTACCGAAGACGTCTGGAATACCGTATGTATATACGGTATTACTGGAATCCATGTCCATTCCATTCCTGAAACAGCTATCAGTGATCCTGCTTCGTAAGCCGAATTTTTTCATTCCCTTGTTTGCGCCTGTTGGGGACGCTTAAGTTATTTTGAACTTAGATCTACCAACAAGTCTAAAATTGTAATTAGCTACTTATTAGCTATTAATGTTATAACGCGAACCCGATAAATTATTACATGACTGCCCAAAAAAAGAGTGGAATGTTTTTAGGATTCATGTATGTTTGTATGTGAGTTTCTTTAGTCCACCATAACTTTTATATACCTGAACAGATTTAGACGTATGTATCGTTAGAATCGTTAAATCCCCCCGAGTAATATAGGCATATAACTTTTTTGAATAACTTCAATATTGCGGCCAGCTTCATTTTCAAACGTTTTTTTTTTTTCGTATTTTTCATTATAGGTGTCAAATTGAAGGCCTTGATAAGCACATTCCAACAGTATATAATTTATTGGCGTATGTTCATTTTTGGCAGGGCAGGCGTGTTATTTTAGCTTCTATGCTAGTTATCGATTTTTGATTTAATGCATGCTATTACGGCTTACTAATCATGTGGACATTTTTCATTCATACCTAAGAACAAAAACATGTTTACTGACTAGTGAGGGATAGATGCATGGAACGGCATTCCGGATGTCTCAGATACAAATTCAGCCAGCCAGTCAAATGCCAAAAAACAATCATATTCGTTTTTCACGATTTTTTATTTTTATTTTTTGCGTATGTCAGCTTTAGTGGATTGCCACCTTTATGTGACATACGATAACACGGAAAACTTGAAATAAGTATAGCTGTTGATTTTGAAGACAAGTTGTAAAGTCTCAAACCACTCCCCCTTTGCGACACCGTGAATAATAAATATGTGTAATACATATCTTGTAAATAGTTTAAAAGTACGGCTCAACCCGCGGTGTAACATATGAGCTAGAGCGTTTTCTATCAAGTCTGTAAGCACCAGCTTTATGTACAATATCTGTTTATAGTTCACAATCATTCAAATTTCGACTTTACTAATTATAACATAAAGTGCATATTGGAATGAAGCAACGCGAGCGGTCGTAGTATCGCGGGTCGCGTCTTATTTCTTGCTTTCCTAATTAATACCGTATGTCATAGAGACTAAAGTCTAAATTTGAATAACTTGATATGCTGAGGCAGTAAGTCAGAGCTGGACTATATTTTCACTGTTCTAGACAAGGAGGTTAAACAATATCACGAGCAATATATTTTAATTATTTATTTTATTTTAAACTTAATGGAAACAATAAGGCTTTTTCAGTTTTCGCTGAAAATTATACTAGAAGTAGCTGTGGCTTCGCATGCGTGGTCATTTCTCTAGATTAAAAGTACTCGTGTGTTATTCAAGTACCTAAACTATATACCAACTTTTGATTGAAATTCCTTCGGTCTTCAAATAGTTTTTATCGATTGCCCGGCTTCTAATCATCGGATTGAGATACCAAGTACCCCAGTTTTTAAAAAGAAGTCGAAACCCAAGCTATCCAACAGTGAAAACCGCATCGCAATCGGTACTTTATTTTTAATGTGATGCGCGAACAAACGTACAGACAAACAAACTAACAAACATACAAACAGATAGACAAGATTTAAAAAATGATATATATTTGTTCAGTAGCTTATTTTAAGTACCCTAGACCTTTTTTAACCGACTTCAAAAAGGAGGAGGTTATGTTTGTTACCACAGAACTCCGTGATTTCGAAATTATTATTTTTGTTTTTAAGGATATATTTCAGATTGGTCCCATATTTTTTTATCAAAATCGGTTCAGTAGTTTTTAACCAATAATAAAGAAAAAAATGGTTCGAGCGTTCGCGAAGTACAAGCGTTTGAAGTCGGTAGATCAAGTTTTTGTGAAAAAATATTTATTTAAATTGTCTTTGATTAGACTATTTCGTTCCTATTGCTTTATTATAACTATAAATAGATAGTGTCCTCAGCCAAAACAATAATAGGGAGATTTTGAAAAGATTCAAGGTTGCTCAGCTTCTACTCATCGAACTGAGATACCAAGTACTTCATTTTGTAACTCAAACCCGAAGCTATCCATCAGTGAACGCATTCGAACCACGTCGCATTCGGTCTAGTAGTTATTACGTGATGCGCGAACAAACAAACAGACTGAAAGACACTAAAAAAAAATATAGTCATTATCTTGTTGAGTATCTTATTTCTCCGCTAGTAATTTCATTTTAGTTAGCTTCATTGTACAGACTTTTTGTTTGGTACTTATTGTTTTAAAATAAGTATAGAGTTTTTTACTTAATCTATTTTACAAGAAAATAAAAATGCTTTGAATGATACAAGTTCAATATTTTACTAAACTTAAAGTAGCTGTAGTTTATTTATATTGATGATTTCAATACAAAAATGAACTTTAAATATTTATATAAGGTAGCTCAAGCTATCAAATGTTGGTTTCATCCTGACTTTTAGTTTTTGAAAGAATTAGTAAATACATTTAATAATTTTCTAATGGAAAAATTTGGGTCACGGACGAGATTCGAACTCGCATACTAATACGGCTAATATTGATTAACTTCAGATACGAAGTTAATAAATATTAGCCGTGTTTGGTTGGTTAGTTCGTAATACTACCAATAGATAGCGTTACCGTCCCCATAAGAAGGGTTCAAATAAGCTAGTGGAAAGATTTGGATGACGACGCATAGGTAGGCGAATTGGTAAAGGCATGTGCCGCGCTGAGGCACAGTATGCGAGTTCGAATCTCGTCAGTGACCCATTTTTTTTATTAGAAAATTATTAAATGTATTTACGCTAAGCAGGCGTTAACTGCTATAAAAAATCATATAATAAGTAAATACGTTTATATAAATATATATATATATATATATAATGGTGATGTTTCGCGTCTCTATACAACGGCCAAAAGGTAGGAAAACCTTGGAGCGCATTATTTTCGTAGTGCCCCACGCGCGTGGGACGTGGCTGGTTTATGTACTGAGTTTTGGCGCGGGGCACGGAGTCTCTAAAGTTGCTAACAACTTCATGTAAATCAACATCATGATTTGAAAAGTAAAAAAAGTTGATTTTCATGAAGCTGCACCAAATTTAGAAAAAAACATACCTATTTTTATTAGAAGCAGCAAAGTAAAAATTCGGGAAGAAATATTTTTCTCTTTTAATTGATTTCAACTTCAAAAATCGGTTTAAAAAGAAACTTAAATGAAGTTTTAATACATTAGAATATCTCTAGATGTATTTCTAAGAACAAATATTCTTATCATTAGAACATAACGCGCAGATGCGGCGCATGCTTGACACGTGCATTTAGACCATAGACAACTGCATTATTTCTCACGCACTCATCAAGACAGATCAATCCTTACATTTTAGTAAAAAATAGGCATTATTACTAAAAGAATGCCCAAGTGCGAGTTGGACTCGCGCACCGAGGGTTCCGTACAAATTTGTAGGTATGTAAATAGTTCATCCATCTCGAGAATCGAGTATCGAAGATTTTTTAAATAAAGTTTTTTGTTGTTAACAGTTTTCGGATATTTCCCTCTGCTTGTGCTATAAGACATTGCTTCTTGCCAAATTTCATGATTCTAAGTCAACGGGAAGTACCGTATAAGTTTTGATTCCCTTGCGAGTGTCAACATATGCGGCATAAACGGCCGTATCTTTTGATAGCGTTGACTAGAAGTTTTTTTTTTTCATAGTTCCAAGGGATTGCAGACCTGAGTATTTTATATTAATTTCAACTTGATACCTCCCCTCCACGCGTTCCCGAGAAAAAGGTAAGGGTTCCTTTTGAGGTACGGAACCCTAAAAATATTAAAATCTTGACTACGACATACGCAGTTAGTTTGCACGTACCAAACTAACCACCTGCGCGTAGGATTAGTTTTTTTTAATCAATTCTCTCCTACATTGTATTATCCTAGCCCCAAACTAGGATACCTTGTACTATGGGCACTAGATAACGGATAAACATACATAGATACCAATATTGCATCCATGACTCGGAAATAAACATTTATGCTCATCACACAAACGATTGCACCTTGCGGGATTCGAACACGCGACTGTTTGATTTCGTAGTATAGGGTCACTAGCCAATAGACCAGCTGGTCGTCGTTAATATACCTTCAATGTAGGAAACAAATAAAGATCAAGAACTTAATACTTACCTACTATTATTCAAAATGCGACCACGCGACTTTGTGGTGTGCGTGTCGCGTGGTACATGTGTGTTAGCCGATTAGTTATGTGTGCTGCCCCGGTTCGTAACTATGGATAGCGGCTTATTACTTTAAGTTTATCTATTTGCCAATTAAAGAAGCCGTCTCCACTATGAGCCATGCGCGGAGTTTACGCGGAACACGAATCGGACGCACTTATTGAATCCTAATGTTTCCTACATCGATGGTATATACTCCTCTGTTTGTGCATTTTGCGTTACGCTGTACGTTATACGCACGCCAATGAACTCCTTGGTATATCCCCAACTACCCCCACTCTGCCACCACGTGTCTGTTGGAATCACGTCGTGATGTTGTTTATACCTACACATAGTACTAGATAAAAAGAGTTGCTAGTTTTGTTATCCGACTGTCTTCTATGGCTCAAACATTGTTTTCGCGTTATAGAATTAGATTAAATTGGCAAATAATTGTTTTACGTCACAGTAGATATTTTTAACGAAAAATGGAATCAGAAATACTTTATTGATATTAAATGCCTTGGTTCAAAGTATTTTTGTGTATGCTTAATTTAATTCCTTAAGGCTGGAGTTCACCAACCCCGCTGGACAATGATGATGATGATGATGATGATATCCTATGTGTTATTCCAGCACCTAACGTATATATAAACCCATTGAAACCCGTTTCAGCGCTGTAAGTATGGTAACGCAGTTTACGAATTTGTAATATATTAGTTCCATTTTAAGCGGCTTGCGGCTTTTTGACCACCGTCGGCGATCTGACTATTGGAGTGCAGTATACTGGGGGTCTAGTACGAGTTTTATAGTTTTCGAAGACGAAATGTAGTTCCATACAGTTTCCGCTAGAGGCGCTGCCAGTAAATGTATAGAACTAAACGAAACTACATTTCGAAAACTATAAAACTTGTACTAGACCCCCTGTTCCTTATGCGGTCTGATAACCAGACTTCTGAGATACTCCGCCCCATAGCTCGCTGGCAAACCCGGTCTTCTGCAGCCTTATTATGGTTGACGGTATAGGTAAACCTAAGTTTACGAAGTTGGGGTCTAAGAAAAGTTTTGGCTTAGACCGGTATCAAAAACTTTGGTATTATTAGTACGTTATGGTTAGTATGTTAGTACCCTTTAGTCTGTGTTATGGTCTAGAGAAAAACATAGCCAAATCAGTTTGGCCACGAGGTAACACCCAGATTTCATGATCCCGAGCTTTAACCGCAGATAAGATGTTAACTTTATTCATTAAACGAAACATTCCAATCTACTCATCAACAGCCTGCATTAGTCCACTGCTGGACATAGGCCTCTCCTAATGCGCGCCACTGAACCAGATCTTCGGCTATTCTCATGTAATTGCTGCCAGCTAGTTTGCGTAAATCTTCACTCCATATGGCCGGAGGGCATCCTACATTACGGTTGCGTTTACGTGGTCGGCTCCTAGAAAACGTCATCGAAACGTCAAAGTGACAGCCGCGAGTGCGGCCATTTCGTGAGAGAATTTAATCCGCGGACAACGAGCAATGGGAAGCAGGTGGCTTCTCGAGGACAACGTGTTTATACTATACTGTAGTCATTGGACGACGTCCAGCGGCTCTTATACGTAGTATGGTATTCTCTTTGGAGCGGCTCGTGAACTCGCCGGGAGCGCGGACGCAGAACGCGCCCAGCCAAGGGTCGCAGATCTTACAGTTGGGACGTGTACTTTCGTAGCTTTGCGGACTCGACGCCGTTCGTCCAGGATCCATCCGATTAAGCATGCGAATGTAATGGTACCTAATAATAACTATCAAGCAAAACTCTCACGTCTTCTCTACTCACGCGCGTAGCATATCTCCCTGGATTCCCCCTTAAAGACTCACAGGTGTTAGATATAGTTTAAAGTAGGACAAGCCCTATCGGCGGAAGGACAAGTTTTTTTGTTATTAAAATTTCCATAAGTTGTTTAGTTGTTGTTCTTCTCGCAATATTTTCCCACTCTCCTCGGCTGTAGGCGAACGTATCGGTCTCTTTCTATCAGGAGAGGCCCTCGAGGTCCAACTAGCAATACCGTTTTTCCTGGGTTTGTTAAACCCTTTCTCCAACTGACACTACTCAAGGCAAACCTTTTCTTACATTTATTTTCGATCATTTATCGTATCGTTCGTTCAGCCATACAACCCAATTTCGACATCCCTCACTTTTTTCTAACTCACCCCACCCTCCCGTAATCTAATCCCCATCCCTTCCCCGCCAATGACCGTGCACAACACAACACACCCTCCCCTTGCAAGCCCTTTAGTTTACTTGAAATGAATGAATTTAAGAATCTCTACACTAAAAGTTTATTTTAGTTTTAGTGAGTGGAACAACAGAATTGACACCAATGTATTCTTTAGTGAATTTCAGAAGAAAAAAAAACATTACTGCAGCAATTATTACCATGCTCGAAGAAGTAGCAGGGCCTTTATAAAGATTATGAAAAAATATATGGTAATAATGGCCATTGGCATAATGGCATGGATAATTATATGCTCGATTTTCATCTATCTATCTATCTATACTATAATAAAACTGTAACTGGGCTAAATCTGTACATTCAATATTTTTTGAAACTTATAATTGAGATAAATTTCAAAATCGATATGGAGTATTATGGAGTGCAACAAGGTATTTTTTTCTTTCTGTCTGCCTCTTTCACGCATCACGCTGAAACTACCACACAGATTTTGATGCTACTTTGCACAATCATAGCATATGTTATGGATTAACATTTAGAATACTTTTTATCCCGAAAAAAACATGAGTTCCCGCAGGATAGGGGTTGAAAGTTATTTAAAAGAACACATATCACGCTGGAACTACTGGACGGAGTTTGATGTAATTTGGCACAGTCAAAGTTCATAGTATGAATTAAAATTACGGATTCTTTTTATCCCCGAAAAATATAGGGATCCTGCGGGATAGGTGTTTCAAGTTATGTTTATTTGAATGTAATAAAAAATAATCGTAGAGAATCGTAGCTTCCAAACGAATGGTCCGATTTAGGTGCGGTTTTTGTTTGAAAGCTGAGGTAATCGAGATTGTTCTTAGATATTAGAGTACGAGTATAGCACAATGGAGTATCCTACTTCCTTAACAAAGTATTTTTATTGTAGGACCTCTACACTAGAGAGCGGAGTGTCTATACTTATAATAAAGCAAAAAGAACAAAAATACTGTACAAAGAAGATAATTCAGGTTGTAACACTACATAATTTACCAGCATCATCAACTCAAGCGCATAAACCAAACGCATCAAAGTTCTGCCTCCGATTTAACTAGATGGCGCTGATTGACGTTAAAACACACAAGCATTTCATTCACTGCAACCAATGGTCCCGCTAAATTCAAATCTATAAATTTTTCGAATTCGGCTCACACTAGCTTTAGCGCTTTGCCTCAGCACGACCTCCAGCTCTCAAGCCCTTGCGACTGGAAGTTGTCTGTTGAATTGCCTACTGTCCGGTTGATATCGAAATTATCGAATCGAATTACTCTGCGCATATCTATCTATATATATATATATATAGATCAACCTATTCTGAATAAACGTAACTTATACGAACTACGTATTTTCTTCGCTTCATCTGCACGCTGCACGTCATTAGTTACCTTACCGCCCGTCGCACGTGATAGAGTACTTCGCTTTCGCCTCGTTGCTTATCCCCAATAGCTGTACGAGGTCTTACTTTAATGCACAAGTAGAATTTTAAAATAAAATACCATCCCATATTTTTGTATTTATTTATTTACAACACAAATATTGCAGTAATAAGAAAATCTTGTCCACTTTACAAAAATAGGATATCAAGTATTCACAATTATTTTAATTAGAACAGTCTGAACAACGGAATGTGAAAACGGAACATTACATCAAATCGTCATCATCAGCACACTCAGCGACGCCTCAACGAGATACATCACTCAGCGACGTCCCAACAAGATACATCACTCAGCGACGCCCCAATAAGATACATCATGCTAAACTTAAGTTTCCAGTTCATACGGTAAGCAACATAAATATCGCGCCTCACCGTCCTTTCGTTAGCAGTGCTAAATGTTACCGAATGAAATGAAAACTGAAGTCTGCTATTGATAATTTCAGGGTTCCGTACATCTGAATGAAAAAAAGGAACCCTCATAAGATCACTCGTGTGTCTCCGTCTGCCACAGCCAATTTACTCCAAATCTACTGGACCGATAAGATAATGAAATTAGGTACACATACGAATTTTTCTAATAGAAAACAAGTGATTTAAAAAAAATAGGTGTAAACTGAATCTTATCTCCGAAACAGAGAAGACAAAAAAAAACATGAAGTAGTTTTTTACTCATTACTAGAAGTCTATGGTCTTAAATTATTATTCATTCATCGTACAGAACCCTCTCCACGCGAGTTCAACTCTCAATTGTCCGTGTTTTTTTACACACGGGCAGTTATTTTCAAGGGTGATAGGTCAGTTGAAGTAGGCATATCTGCAGACATGTGCCGTGCCTGACAGACAAAACGTATTTGATCAACATCATTGGAATTTTATTTTTATTATTCTATATCGGACACACAGAACACAGTATGTAAACTACACAAATAAAATTTGACAGTTTGAAATTATTTTTTTATTGTAGATTGGTACCCTGATGATACGAGTCAACTAGCAAAGCGGTAGTAGACTACAATAATGGCCTTGTAACGGTAGATTTAAAATGTCATGTAAATCTGATGCAAAATAATCTAGTGTAAATAAGACTAATATAGGTCTATTCGCGTATATATTATTTTAACCTCGACGTTCCGACCAAGTTGCTTTGACCATGGTCACGAGGAGACTGGCGAATGCGAGTGTCAGAGTAGTGAACGGCGCGCGTGGTTACAACTACCCGCGTTTGGTTTTGTCATACAACACATCAAACAGAACTAGAAGTGTCGGCAGGCACTTTTGAAGGCAGGAACGAAACGTCGAAGATAGTCAAATTATATTTCGATATTAATTTGTCCGCGAATAGAGCCGCTTCTCACCCAGTTTCTGGAACGCAAAAAAAAAATACTAACAGCCTGTTAAACTCTTGTTCGCAGGTTTGGGTTGCTGAAATCTCATGTGGCAGTCTGTTAAAGCAAATGTCAAATCTCCAATTAAACATCAATTGAAGAAACTTTGGATTTCCGGTAAGTATTTTGGAATGTCAAAGGCTTGTTAACTTTAAATTAATTATTTTTTGACAATTACTAGATGTAACGCGCGAAAGCCATACATGCGCCTTTCGGGCGTCACCTTTGTTAAATTTGATGTTTTATGTTGTAAATAAACGTTTTAAACAACAAAACATAGGTTAATTAATTAGATCAATGTTAACCGCTGGAATACGTTACTGAAGGGTATTGAATCTACTGAGCTATAAAGTTTACCTCGGGTTAATGAAACATATTTCAACCCTTCATCAACACTTATTAAGTTTATTCACTTTTTGTGTAATGCGTTTCAGAAACTGGCGGTTTTTTTGCTACAATCAAGATTTGATTGATTTAATGTCAAAAACAAAAGAGACAAAGATAGACGATAGAGCTCTATCGATGACTCTTTTATTTTTGTTAAGCAACACATACAAAACACTACACAGTGAATGAAAGTAAAAGAACTTGTAAAGTGTGACCTTGACAAAAAAACTATTGTTAACAATCAATTAACAAGTTTTTAGAATAAAATAATCTCTTGTTAACCAATTGGAAAATTGGTAGATGAATTGCGTTTCAGAAACCCAAAGAGATTGTCAAATGTGACAGGATGTCACATTTGACAATCTCTTTGGGTTTCTGAAACGGTTGGCTGATTATTGATGTGACACGCGTTTCAGAAACCGGGTGTTATAGTCTTATATACATGAACTCAATTCGCGATTGTTTAAAAAGTTAAATTGTAAATATTTATGTAGTTAACTGTACATATTCACAAATTTCCACATATCGTTTAATTTACATTATCAACAAAGTGATAATCACTTGAAATCAAAGCTGAGAGAAGAAACATCAGATCGTGCATACACAATATAAAATTTTGCACACAAACATCAACTTAATCTAACAGACGAAAAATTATAGAAAAAAAAAACAAGAAATAGAGGGAACATCTAAATAACGATGAATTAAAATTATAATAGAAAACAAATAAAATACACACAACACTCAATCATTAATGAAATAGAAATATTCGTACTTGTACTCTTTTCCCTTTTCGATGAGTCGGTAATTTAAATGCATAGTAATCGTAGATATAGTTAAAGGGGGAAGATACGGCACGCTTTAATATCACGTAAACAAAACTGGACTAGATACAACTACAGGCAAGCACACCCTCACAGCTACACTCCCACAGTCTTGCTTCATTTGCATCAACAGCAAACATGGAGAGACATACGCAGACTGTAGCGCGAATGAGTCACTGCACACGTGTACCACAATCGCCACTCCGGTTGTGACCAAGGCCAGTTGTTCGTCGCACCTAATTTATGCGATCCACGCCCAAGGAGCTTGTACCTAATCTTCCCCTTTTAATTAGATATATGATAGAAAAGGCAGTTTGCATGTAAAAAAAATTGTTGGTTACTATATCCTTCGCAGAAAGTAATTTTCCATATAAAAATTATAACTACGGTGTAGTATCATAAATAATCTTAGAGAAGTACATTGAAATAGGTATCTTTCTATTCCTTTTTGTTGCACAATTTAAAATCTGAAAAGGGTATAAATACCATCTTTGCACTCCTTATAAAACTAAATAATACGGTAAAATCCATCGAAAGCTACCTTAGCAGAAAAACAATATAAATAAAATTATAAGACAAAACATTATGCACCGATACAAAATTCTTATCAACTACAATTTCATAGGCTATATTCGAAAACGGGCCATGAGGACCTTGGTTGAGGTAACAGAATTATGTGCATTGTATATATATATAAATTATGTGCCAATTCTATATTATGTTTGCAAACATTTGAGCTCAGAGTTCTGTTCAAAATTATGTAAACATTGATTAAATTGTATCAAAATTAGGTATACATTTATATCAACAAAAATCGATTTATATAGGTACCGCAAAAATATGTGCTAAGACTAAATTATGTCACTATTATTTTGTGTCAATACGATTTATACGGTATTATAAATGAACAAAAATAGAAAAATTTACATCATAGTTTCTTGGTGCTCTCTTCTTTAACGGGCGTATTCTTCCGAAGCACCGGTAGAGTCAGAAGGGTATTTCCTTTTCCAGTGTGAGATTTAACTGGTACGTGAAAGAGAAATTTCCTTTTCAAACTCAAAGCATACTTAGTTTACCTACATTTTATTGATTTGATCTATTTATAATATTTTAATGTATTTCTCCTTGTTCATGAGATGTTAATTTTGGCTTGTAAAAGTGCTATATTTTGCCTGTTTACAATAAAATACTTAGACTTCGACTACAAAAAAAACACCTGATTTTAAAATGTACACTTATTTGACACATTTTGATAATTTCTTTTATTTTGAATAAAACTTTTTATTTGCAAAAATATAACACTTCTAAAAAACTAAGATGCGTAACACCGACTTAGTTCTGTAGACAGTAAAGAAACACCACTAAAACTCTGTGTACAACATTGCCGATAGTAATACTTCAAAATCATTCTGTGATCGTCGCGGCCATAAATTGAACTTATTTCCCCATTGGCACAAATTAAGCACTATCTGGCTGGCTAGTTATCGTTACTGACGAGTAAGCTGGACTTAGGGAATAAAGGAAATCCCCCCTTACCATGGAGTAGGCCCATGTTCAACAATGAACTTCTTCGGGCCAGTGACGCGTGACTCGGTAGAAACTGTCGGGTGGAACGTTATCACTACCGTTTTAAAGTATTTAGTTACGTCTACATCTGAGTTTGTTTCTTTGACTCAGCAGTGCGCATATTACATTCGGATATAGAACTATTTTATATATTTTCTCATATTTATCCTCTATTGGTATCAACAAAGCTACTTGGAGTGTTTTGATTTACATATTTATATTTTCTTTACATGTAAATGTTAAAAAATATGTTGAAATTATTTCTCAATCGTTTTTCTTGTACTATGTTAGGGGGAAGAGAAGTCTAAAACCAAAATTTGGGAATGCTTTAGGAAAATATTATTTTTATTTATTTCTTACTAAAACGTCAAAAATATCCTATTTTATGTATTTTATAATGTCTTTTGACTAACTAAAATCAAATATAGAAATATGTTTTTTAGGCAGAGTTGTGATACATATTTTATTCGTAGTTTTATTATCTTTGAAGAAGTTTTATGTACCAACATTTTGCTACTATTTGGGATAGTATTTTAAAAGTTAATTATATTATAATTTTGAGTCATTTAATAATATTGGCTTACAATAATATTTTATTATATTTTTTATTGAGGAATATATAATAGACCATCTATTGTATAGATTATTTACATTTTCCACGGAGATATGTAATTTATTAATTACAACGCTTATCACAATGTATTATGAAATACTTTTGCACACGTTTCTTTACAATTATTTTATATACTTAATACAAACAACGACTTAATTTACACAGCTTCATATTTAATGTTTTCTCAGTTTTTTTTTAATAATACGTAATTAATTCGTTAGAAAATCGAATTAAATAAGAAATAAATTATTATAAAATAGATATGTTTGACAAGAAATTATGTTATACTACAAACACTTACTTAAAAATACAATATTATTTATTCATGAGGCAGACAAATATTGTATGAAATACAATACGAGTATTTCGAATAGTTAGAGGCAAAATAATATATTTTTCTTTTCAGTTACTTGCTTAATCTCTGCTTTTTAGAAAGTCTAAAATATATACAAACAAACTGACATAAAATACTTTAGTACTATAATATTGTATAGAAAGTTTTTTTTTGACAATTTATAACATATATTCCCTATAAAACAGATGGTACCGAGACACATTGACTGCTGTCAAAATAACCCTCCAGTGGGTACTCAAAGAATATTTCTTCCAAATAACAAATCACTAGGTCCACCAGTTTAAGCTGTGCCATAGAATAAGTATATATACTCCTATTCTGTGCCTTGTCTGTCAGTCAGTATGTCGCGGTACTGTTTTATAGGTATAGAAGATGCAAGTAAAGTTACAGTAAATAATTGTTTCACCTCTAATAGGGGAAGATAGATAACGTAGGCACTCCCCACAAATATTGGCTTCCGTCGGAAATTAAGACTTTGACCTCATATTTAGTAGAACAAGTGTTGAAAATGAAAGTTATCTTATCACACCGCTTTCTTAAAATCTACCTGAATATGTAATGTAATATTCGGTGTTATGTTGTACCTAAGGTCACTCGCGGGAGGTACTAAACGTTCCGTAAGCGCTGGAGAGCCGACACGCGCGCGACCTGTCTTTTTGAATGCTTTACGTTCACTTCCATAATTCTCATGTCTCTGCTTGTTATTGTTAGAAACATTAACACAAAATTTCCACTATAAAGAACCCTCGAGAGCGACGTCCCTCCAGTAAGCCGGATGGAATGGGCGCCGCGCACCGAACATAAACACTGCACCAATTCGTTGAAACAAACGACAAATACTATTCTCGAACCAGAAATAATGTTTGCACTGCCTCTCGGTTCGTTCACTGTGATCAAGTAGGTTCGTTTGTTTCGAGTCATAATTTAGTAATAAATGCGCGTATGTCAGTTCAACAATGTTAGTGATATTTCGCTGAAGCTCGATAGCGTCTTCCGAGAGCGCCGCTCGATGACTCTCCCGGGCCACCCGCTCTGATTACTTTTGGAACACTACGAGTTTCATAAGCTCCGGAGCCAATGTGCGCGCGTGCGACCTATCCTTTGAACGGTTACGTGTTGACTGCCCCGGCGACCACGCCACTTATTTTTCTATGCGCATAGCCGATGGTGCTATCTCTTTCTTCCTCAGCACCTCAATGCTACAACGCCGAGTTGTCTCTTTCCCGTCCCGTACCGCGACTGACGATCGTCAGCGCTTACATTGTTTTTCTATTGTTATAAAAATGCCTGGTACTGGACAGATTATAAGCTACTTTATGTAAAAAGGGTTAGAATTGATTTTAAACTAACCTACGTTTTCCTTTCCTAATAACAAATTTCAACCTCCACAGCAACTTGTTTGAACGAGTCTCTTTGTTTGTGGTTCCTTCAGAAAATTCTCTAATGATCGAATTATGGACAGGTACAATGTGACATGCCAATATTTGGGTGGGGGTGCCTACGTTTGGGTACTTTTCCCTACTATCCGAAATTACTGTTGAGGTGCATCATAAGAGAAAACAACGAACCAACAAGTAAAAGCACATTCGAGAATAAATTTGGAGAACAATACCAAAAGCAACATGTCTTTCTTAAGATTATTTTATATCTACAAGAAAGAAAGTGCCTTACTTATCCATATACAAAGTCTAAGAATTAACCTTCGCGCAAGGCACTTCTCTCAATTTGTGCTTTATAATTATGCACCTAAGGTATATTTTATAATATCTACAAAACACATGCGTTAAATGCCATTATATCAATTGACAGCACGCCATTGTTGTCAACTGGAATGCAAGTGAAATAGAATTCCAATCAAGCTACTGACTTGTTTTTGTGCTAGTTACTGGCAAGTGTAATGTAGATTGGAATGTAATCAGCGAATCCAGAAAAGTCTTTCAAATTCTAAAACTATTTAGCTAAAAATTGCTGAATGAGGGTAGTATCAGATTATAGAACAGCATAGTACTACGCTAGTAACTTCTCCACGTCGCTAGATGGCGTTAAATTAAAATTCAAATATTGTCAGTAAAGTCGCAAATGTCTAAACCTTCATATTTTACCATAATTAGGGCGTTTGTTTTGGCTCAAACGGGAAAATATCAGTTAAAGTAGCTAAATTGATCACCTTTGGTGTTAGATTTAGAAAGTGGTCGAAATAAGAGCGTTGAAATATCTTCCGTTCGTTTTGCATAGTAAAATGATATGATAGTTAAATTTGACATCAGAAGAGCGACTTTATTCCATATTGTATAGGGTCGTTATCGTTCGGTTTGGGAAAGATAGTTGAGAAGCAAAAATTGCAGAGGTATTGAAAATGTTGAACCCAACGGCTTGTTAAAAATGAACTTTTCATAACGCCCACATTTCAATCCGAACGTAGCCAATACGTGGCGTTTGTTCAGTATTACTATTTTGTTCTATAATTTTCGTTTACTCTCATTGAACAGAAAAGCTGCCTTTCATTTCTTATTTATTCATAATGGAATAACTCGAGCATTTCGTGGAAAAGAACAATGTGCAAATCGAATTTATTATATTAATTTAGAAAATTTGTGTTACTACCCCATAACTAAATCTTAAACGTCTAAAAGGTATTTTTTATCTCTCCCAGATTTTGGAAGTAAGTGTTTTAAATTATATATCTTATAGGTGCTAATTATTTCGGTCTCAAACTTCTATGCTTTTTTTTGTAGTTTCAATGGTTAACCTATAAAGCCAGTGTGCTTAATAGAATAACATGCAAAATCGCACTAATATTATATATGTACAAGTAACTCCGTTTTCTGTTTATTTGTTACCTTTTCTAAACGTCTGAACCGATCTTGATGAAATTCGACAAGGAAATAGTGAGTATCATGAGGAAGGACATAGGCAACTTTTTACTTTATATCCCTACACGGGCAAAGCCCCAAGGCGCATCTAGTATATAATAAAATCAAAATGCACATTTCCCATCCCACATAACTCTATTCGGTCGATATTGGTCGTTCCGCGATTTGGCCACTGTAGCAATATAGTTCTTATAACTTAGCACTAGAGTTGCATTCTGTCCGCACTCACTGTCCGTTTACAATGTGTTGAATATGTCCCTTGCGTTATTTTTGGAGTAACGCTTGAAGGAACAGTCGCTGAATCAGCTACCGCTGTAACAAACAATAATTATAATGTGAATAATGCGAAACTATTGGCGGCTATATGCCTCTCATTCCTGCGCATTGACAAGTCTTAAGAGAAAGCGAGACGCATAACCGTACTGGCTTGTATCTTAAGTTTTAACATTATTGTTTTATAAAATAGAAGAATTATTGTTTATTTTTTAAAGTTAAAATGTTACAAAAATTATTGTTAAACCACTGTGAAGCTCCATCTGACGGCTGAAAAAATTATCCGTGATGACGAGATCGACCGCGGGAGAGAGTGCTGATAATAAGGTGTCGCGCTAATGCCGCTAAGTATCGCGAATTCTTTAATAAACCTAATTGGAAATCATCGAATTCACGAAAAAATAACTAGCGGTACATACTTCTAACGATTTGTTTATTTTTCTATGAAAGACAGTACCTATTATATCTTAATAGCTTTCCCGCCTGCGACTTCATCCGCGCGGATTACAGTTTATCTCGGAAAAAGCACCCTATTTTCTTCTAGGATATTAAAAACCAATGCAAAAGTAGGTATAGCACCACAGTAATGTGCAGTTGTCTATAGCACCAACGCTCTTGATGTTTTTTGTCAGATTTGTTATTTCGTTTCCATGGCAACTGTTCCTTAAAGCGAGAGTTAACATTTTCCAGTTTTCCGTGGAAACTTACAATTTTCCGGGATAAAAAGTATCCTATGATTTATTTCAGGGTATAAGCTATCTCCATTCAAAATTTCATCAAAATCCATCCAGACGTTATCGTGACAAAACTCCTCAAACAAACAGACAACGTTTAACTTTTATATATTGGTATTGATATATTTTTTATCTATATTTGAAGAAAGAATATCTTTGAATTATTTTATCTCATTTTTTTAAAACAGTTTCAGAATAAAAGTTATAAAACGGTTCAACTTACGAGTACCTTCGATCGGCGATAGCCCGCCGGCGCGCCGTCTGCCGCTGGTGCTCGAACTCGAAGTCCTCCTCGGTCAGTCCCAGGCGCTGCATGTGGTACACCAGGTACTCCTCGCCCAGGATGCCCTCGGGCGGGTGGCGGAGCACCTCCAGCGTCTCGCAGAGCCCCGCGGCGCGCTTGCGCACCTTGGCCGAGCCCAGCGCGCCGGAGAGGATCACCAGCGCCGCTTTGAATAGCACCTGGGGATGGAAGTGTAGATTAATGTTTTGATGTGTTGATTAATGTGATCAAAACAGTTAATTTGCTTTCACTTGCATAGCTCAAGTCAGCTACTCATGTCATAATACTCGAGACGGTCGCTCGCTTCGCTCAAGTTAGTAAGCAAAATTGTAGCAAATTATCTCAGGGTGTAATGTGCAGTTTTCCTCTAAAAATGATTCTATTAACATGGAGATACAAAGGGAAAATAACTACGAATATATGCGAATTGCTAGCTTCGCTTACTCTAGCACATCTACACTCCAATATTCTGAAAAGTTTTGTTTTAGCTCGCTTTGCTTCACCGACTCACCACAGGAAGCAGTCCTAATCCATCAATACTAATATTATAAAAGCGACATTTACTGTCTCTCTGTCTGTTTCGTTTCACAACTAAACGGCTGAACTGATATTGATAAATTTAGTATGCAGACATTTTGAACCCAGGGAAAGGTTATAGGATACTTTTTATCGCAGTAAAATGGAGTCTGTACGGACGGAGTTGCAGGCAAAAATGGTACTTCATAAATCATACATAACAAATTCCACTTTGTGCTTGATGAGGTGGCAGTTGGCTCCATCACGGAAGTATGTGGATAAAGTTTTGATTTCGCAACAGCAAACAATCCCAGACCCTGAGCAGACTGTCCCAGAGCAGTCATGTGAGGGCCAGAGCGCACAGGAATCACTCAGTGGTGTATACAGGCTCCACTTTGTGCTTGACAAGGTGGAAGTGGGCTCCGCGACACCGTCACGGAAGTATGGAGAGACTTTACTTTTGTTTTCGATCGCTTCGGCTTGCACCAGCTTACCTTGACACCCTCACACAGGAAGCAGTCCCAGACCCTCAGCAGACTGTCCCAGGGCAGCGTGCGCGTCAGAGCGCACAGGAACCACTCGGTGGCGTACAGAACAGGCTCCACTTTGTGCTTGACGAGGTGACGGTGAACGGCGGGAGCCGTCCGGCGGAGTAATGCGTGCAGGATGTCGCCGTCCCGTTGTAGTACCTGAAATTTATGAAGGGGTGACTTTAGCGAACTTCGTAAAAGCCACCATACCATAGTGCCTCAAGACAAAAAGTCTTCACCAGTCATGAACTACGGAGCCGAAACACGGACACTCACGGTCAGACTAGTCCACAAATTTAAGATCGCTCAGCGAGCTATGGGAAGAGCTACGCTTGGAGTTTCTCTGAAGGACAAGATTCTGAAGCACGGAGCGATGGAAATCCGCACAAACCTTAGATAACCCCCCATTCCTATAAAAATGAAACGAGTTGGTTTTCCAACGTCTCGTTACTTTTTGACGTTTTTTTGTATGGCGTTTATGTCAAAAGCTGACGGACAGTAAGCGAAAACGGTTGTATGTTTAAGGATATAGGATTTATTGGCGGAGCGGAGGACCGAACTCAGTGTCGTTGGATTTTAATGCGCACTAGTATACCTCTAGGCCACCATCACTATCGATTTAATCATGCTGGCATTGTAAATATATGAAAAGGATATTATTTTGAATCCTTGAGCAAATATGGTAATTAATGGAATTTATCAACAATATCTATTTGTACAAAATGTACAGATCCTGCAAGAAAACCAGTGATAGTGTGAAGAGAGTAGATTCGATTTCAGGATATCTATAAACCATTAATTGATTTTAGGATATATATTTTTCAGGTTAAATACAAATATGATGATTGTTTTAATAGTAATATGATATCACAGCACCATGTTGATTATATTACTGTAGTGGGCGTATTGGAAAAGAAGGCATCTGGTTTCACAGATGGCAGTGATTTTATCTGATAACAACATTGATGTAGGATTTATAATAACAAGCTAAAATTCAATAACCAGACTGCGACAAGTATCTAACAAAAATAGCCTATTTGACCCGACATTATACCGAAGATATCCCGGACGTCAGCCTATACGAGATCAGAATGGCTCTCAAATAGCTTAAGAGCAACAAGGCACCAGGGGAGGACGGAATAACGACAGAGCTACTGAAAGCGGGTGGAACACCGGTACTTAAAGTGCTTCAGAGGCTGTTTAACTCGGTCATCCTCGAGGGTTCTACGCCAGAGGCGTGGCACAGGAGCATAGTGGTGTTGTTCTTCAAGAAAGGTGATAATACCCTCTTGAAGAATTATAGGCCCCTTTCACTGTTGAGCCACGTCTAAAAGCTGTTTTCGTGAGTAGTTACAAACCAACGGAGTTGGTTAGTTCGGGAGGCTGAAAGGTTTGACGACTTTCAGCCTCCCGAACAAGCTGGATTCCGGAATGGCTTTAGCCCCTTGATTATCATCATCAGCCTATATTCGTCCACTGCTCTTCAGCTCTCCTCATCCAGTTCCTGCCAGCCATTCTCAAGTCCTCACTCCACCTGGCCGGGAGCGGTCTGCACTCCAGAAATCGTTGGAGCTATGTGACACTTGACAACAAGCCTGGGTGCGGTAATCACCTCGAGTCCCGGATTGTAGTACCCGCTAAGGTACTTGTCGCTGATGCTGACGAGGCACCAGAAGGCCTGCACTGACGGCATGTGCATCAGCAGGAAGGCGGCTACGGGCGCCTGCGCTTGGAAGTAGCCCACCTTCGGGTTAAGGATCGAGTACGCTTTCAGCACGGAGAACAGTTCTTGTTGTCTGGAATGAGATAGTTATGGTTACAGACATAACAAGCACAAATAAAAAAAAACTAGCCCCCCATTATAGCTAACAAGCATCTCGATCATATCAGCTTTCAAACATAAAAAAAAACCGCAACAAAATCGGTCCATTCCTTTTGGAGCTCCGATGCCACAGACAGACTCACCCTAAACTTATAACACTCCTCTCTTTTCGTGTTCGGGGGTTAAAAATATTAGTCCCATATAAATCGAACCCACAAGGAATCGGGCCAATCCCAAGCGAACGAATCGTTTGGAATAGTTGGGTAACTGTCCCAATTGGCTGTCAATTAGTATTTCTTACAGTTTTCATTTTAATCACCCGACTAGATTGCCCAGTCTCGTTTCACGGCACAAAATCGTCTTTATCCGTAATTACCGAATCAATGTCACATAATATAAGCGTAATGCAAAAACTAGACGTAAGCACAGAATTTAGCATCATGAGACCTCGATACCGGATTTTTTCGTCACCACAAAAATGTATGTGACTTGGCAATACCTGAACAGTACTTAGTCGCACCAGCTTTTTTTTTCAAGTTTTGGCGTATACCAAGATGGTGTAGACCATTCTCTCAGTCAATTAATTAGCACTACACCCCCCCCCCTCCCCCCACTCTCGATTGCGTATTTGTTACCTATGTGTTTCCTTTGATGTAGGGTAGTATAGTACTAAGTAACTCGAAAAACTGCGACGTGCGGTTAGCAAGTTTGTTATTTTGCTTTATTATAGACCATCTTTCATGTTTGTATGGATCCTGAGAAACCGAAAATTACGCCATTTTGAGAAAGAAAAAGATTTCTTAGACTATAACCACTGTCAATTGACAGTGGAAATTGTAAGAAACAAAATGTGTTATAAAAAAGTCGCAAGTGATACATTTTCTGAGATATATTGGGTTCAAAAACTATTATTATTCGTCAAACGTCATTATATATTAGAAATTAGTCATGAAATTGCCAGATACACTCTCCCGTTCAATTCATGGTTGTTTACCATACTGCCCACTTATAGCTAAGAACCATCTCAATCGCATCAGTTTCCAAACAGAAAAAACCACATCATAATCGGTCCATTCGCTTGGGAGCTACATGCCACAAACAGACACACACACCCTAAATTTATAAAACCCCTATCTTTTCGCGTTCGCAGATTAAAAACGCGAATATGCATAGTTACGTGAAGTGCTACCATAATACTTGTACGAGTATTCATTTCGTATTTCCTAGTGACGTAGTCATTTATGTTAATATTCTGAAGTGGCCACTTCCCCATTCTCACAGGAAAATAGCCAATATCGGTCATTGCGACACCATACTGTGACCGTACACAATGATATCAAGTGTCATGACGCGGAACCTATGATTCAGTTCTGTTGACGCAGTAAGGAATTCGCAGATAACAGAACTTGAATGGAATGGCAGTGGGAACATTCGTATTGTTTACTGGTTAGCCTGGTACACCTACACTCAGTAATTTTGCTACCTTTTGTTCAAAATGTTGAAGGAAAACTTGAGGATATCGTCATATATGTCATATACATGAACCTCAAAATACAAATAAGTAAAAAAGGCGGTCAAAAAGCGAAAAGCGGTTGTTGCTTGCTCGTGGTATGAGGTTATGCTGGCCTCTGACGTCAGACAATTTATTAATTATATATTTATTTAATCAATTAATACGGCCTTGGTCAATTACTATAATTAATTACAGAACTAGAAGAGCTTTTTCCAACAAATTATATATTGTTGAAATGTGCTTTTCAAAGCCTTCAAATTTGATACCCATATTGTAAAATACAAAGTATTTTTTTTCGAATTTGAAAATGGAGCCATACTGCCGCCATATTAAATGTTTTCAAAAATATATATAGCCTATGTTACTCGGGGGATGTAAGGATTCTAACGATACCCCATACGTCTAAATCTGTTCAGGCATTTCAAAGTTATGGTGGAATAAAGAACTTGTGGTTTTTATGTATGTTTGTATGGTGGAATATACAAACATACATAAAAACATTACACTCCTTTTTTTGGGCAGTCGTGCAAAAATAAGAAATTAATGAACAAGATATAATCGCAAGTACTAAAAAACTCGAAAAAACTAAAAAGAGGCAAAAATTTCATTAAGAATGGTTGCTAACCAAATTTAAATCGTTAGAGAGGCGATAACAGAAGCCCAGATATGATTTTCAAATACCTATTCCATGATTCCACTTAAGTGGTATCATTGAATAGGTACCTATATAGAAACTATGTTAACATATTTCGTCGTCTTTAATTTTTTTCTTTTTTCTAGTTGTCGGTATATTGAATTTTGATTATTAATCTTGCGAGTGCTACTAAAGACATGACGTCTTTAGTAGCACTCGCAAGATTAAGACATAACGATTGAATCATCAAAATCGGTCAAAGCGTTTGGTCTATATATGGCCACAAATGAAAATGCACAGTCGGGTAAAAAGACATGCTCACCCCAAACCTTCCTCCCGAATGAACATCTCATGGTAAGGGAACTGCCGGTGCAGGTCCTTGCGGATGTCATCCATGCACTTGGGGTCCCCGGGGGCCTGCAGCAGCTCCTCGTACTCGTTGGGGTGCTTCTCTAGCAGCAGCTGACCCCCGCACAGGTACAGCCACGCCTTAGGCCGCACTGATGCTGGTATACCTTGGGAAGAAGGGAAGCTTTCAAGTACTAAGTAACAATTTGGCATAGGACTGCGGAAAGGATTAGAACCCGTGACTTTCTGCCTCTGCTCGCTAATATATAAAAGCGAAAAGTTGTCTGTTTGTTTGAGGCGCTTCCACACGATAACTACTGGACAAATTTAATGGAATTTCGTATGTAGATGCACACCATAAATTGATTATAATAAACACTAACATAGCATAATAAAAACCATCAAGTATAAGCATACTCGTAAGTATAAAACAAATTCGCTTTCCGACGTCTGTCTGTAATGCTTAATCTTTTATACTACGATTTTAATGCGGTTTTCACCATCAGTTAGATTATTTTTCACGGAATTTTTATATATATATGCTGTGCCCGCGGCTTTGCCCGCGTGAACATTATTCCGCGTATTCATATTCATGGGGTTTTTTGCGCGGCACCTTCATTTATTTCAAAAATAAAAGTAGTCCAAGTCACAGATGTTATAATGTAACATCTCTTTTTTTTTTTCTAAATTACACCTGTGCGAAGCCGGTACGGGTCACTAGTATTATTATAAAGACCAATAAAGCATAGTTATTAGGACAGAAAAAATACCATGCGGGCAAAGCCACGCAGCGACGCGCGACGCAGCTATTAACTGATATACCAAAATCACTGCCATGCGGGATGTGAGGTGCCGGCTGGTGTGGTAATATTTGGTAGTTCTGTCGTTTTTTCCGTGCAATTCATATTATTTTTTAGCATTTGTCGACCGCGAATTATGTCGATGTATGGGGCCAACAGTTTACTAACGGCAAAGTTAAGTTTGTACAGAACCCTCGGTGCGCGAGTCCGACTCGCACCAGACCGTTTTTTATAAAGATTGTTTTTTTTAGAGGTAGGTATAGAACTTTGAAATGGAATAAAACAAAGATGATTTTTTAAATTGACATGAAATTTACTGTATTCGAAAGATAATCTTCTGGCATTATAATTTAAATATGACTTCTAGCATATGACCGCCACGGCTGGCTCGGACGTAGTCCAATCTGGAGGTACAATTTTCGATGACCTTTTCCTACATTTGTGACCATATATCGGCAAATAACGCGGCGAATGTTGTTCTCCAAGTGGTCAATCGTTTCGGGCTTATCGGCGTAGACTAGCGACTTCACATATCCCCACAGAAAATAGTCAAGCGGCGTTAAATCGCAGGATCTTGGAGGCCAATTCACGGGTCCGAAACGTGAAACTATGCGGTTACCAAACGTTTCCTTCAATAAATCAATTGTGGCACGAGCTGTATGACATGTTGCCCCGTCTTGTTGAAACCACAGTTCCTGCACATCATGATTGTTCAATTAATGAACGAAAAAGTCAGTAATCATGGCTCTATAGCGATCACCATTGACTGTGACGTTCTGACCAGCATCGTTTTTAAAGAAGTACGGACCAATTATTCCACCAGCCCATAAAGCACACCAAACAGTCAGTTTTTCAGGATGTAACGGTGTCTCAACATAAGCTTGAGGATTATCATCACTCCAAATACGGCAGTTTTGTTTATTGACGTATCCACTTAACCAAAAGTGAGCTTCATCGCTAAACAAAATTCGCTTATGAAAATCGAATTTTGTTTTCATGACTTTCATAAATAAATTTGCACAATTTGGAAGCGTTGTTCAGGCGTCAGTCTATCATGATGAAATGCCAAACCAAACTAAACATAAATCACGACAGCTGACAAAATGGCCACCAGTTAAAAAAGTGTTGCCAACTTAAAGATCTATAACCTTTTTTAACCTTTAAAAAAAAACACCCGTTATAAAAGTTTGCAATCTTCTACCGGGTACGAGAATTGACAACATTTCAACTTTTTAAAATTATTTTTTAACTTTTTTTTTTTAACATTATTAAAAAGTAGCTTATTCTAAAAGGACGTAACTGCCAGAGGAACTATCGGTGGAATGAACAAGATTACCGAAGCCACTATCGAAAAAAAATAGATTTATATATCTGTCAAAGTCAGGCTCTAGCATAGGTTTTTTTTTCCACTGTACTCTGCTTGGTTGAGAGTTATTACATAATATATTTGTAGTTACTGCACTAAAAATTTTGGAAAAATATTAGAGATGCGCCGAATATTCGTATTCGGCATATTCGGCATGGCTTTATATGTTCGGTATTCGTGATGATGAAATGGAAAATAAATACCAATCAAATTATAATTAATTACGCAAAATTGTTTTTATTAACTCCATCCCAGTAGCGTTTGGTTTTTGATAAGGTCGCAGGAGGTTTTACTTTGATCCCAGATTACGAAGTTTGTGGTTTAATTTCGAACGATTGATTGGTACTCTAATCATACGAAACACCCTTATTTTTGACGAAAATATAAAGAAATGATGATGGCCATCTTAAAAAGATATCGGTTTTAAAATGCTTAGCCAGCCGGGAGCCTCGCGGACCTATACTGTACAAACGTGTTTAGTGCGGCAAAGCGCTCCAAAACGGAACCGAAAAGTTCGGCCGAACATTCGGTTCGGTAACGCTGAACCGAATAATGTTCGTTATTCGGTTCGGTTTAGAAATCCATGTTCGGCGCATCTCTAAAATATATGAATAATGATCAGCGTCGCAATATCTCGAAATGGTTTTCGAATTTCATTGCTTTATGAAATATGAAAACTTGACAATTCTCCAGTGGCGGGAGGGCTCGTAATAGGCAAACGTAGTGCAGAACGCCCACTGTCCAGGCAGAGCGATGAACTGCGAAAGCCGATTAACAATGTTTGGATCATCATCAGCCTATATCTAGTGCCTCTCCTACCGCACGGCACTGAGCTCGGTCTTCAGCTCCCCTCATCCATTTTCTTCCGGCTGCCTTTCGCAGGTCGTCACTCCACTTACCACCATAATACTCCAAGTACTTACGCCAATTTGACAGCAACTGGAATATTTGGAGATGAGCCGCCTGTGAGCGTGAGTTCGATAACCACGCAGAGTAAATACGATGCCCTTCTAAAATTAGTACTCGCGCATCACGTTAAAACTACTGGACCGATTGCGATGCGGTTTTCACTGTTAGGTTGCTTAGGTTTTGACAAAAAAACTGGTGTACTTGGTATCTCAATCCGATGAATAGGAGCCAAGTAATTTAATATAAACTCTATTAATTTCAAAAGTGTGGTATTCAATTTTGAAGGCCAGTGTTTTTGTGCGAATCACAAGATTTTGATCTTATTCTGGGTGTGTTGGGACCATGCTGGACTTTTTACTCCCTATTCCCTAAATAAGGGAATTCTGGATAGATTGGGATATACGTATGTGATAGAGACGTGGGAACAAATGGTTCGTTACAATGGTTCGTCACGAGCAATGAAATTGACTCAAGATCTCAAGCGCGCAATCGTGTTTTTCTAATTCTGAAAATCTAAAATACGTGAAATTCAGTTGAGTTTTTTTTGAGATAGGATACTTGAAATTATACGAGATTTTGTACAAATTTGAAAGCAAGCTATAGGAAAACCTTTAAAACAAAAATCATTTATTTAAATGTAAAATCAATAATAATGGTTATATAATTTGAGTAATGATTAAAGAAAAATAATTTATAGACATTTTCGGCGCAAAACTTGCCGTAACGTGGAGAGCAATGTTTTAATCATTCATTCTAACTGTACGTATTTTCAGTAAGAAGTGTCTAAATTTTATGTTTAATTTTATGTTAATGAAAGCATAATAACATAGAAAAAATACATCTCTGATTGTGCGCTTATGATTTCATTGCTGAGTCGATTTTATTGCTCGCGAGTGTAGATATCCATCTAGCACACAATTGGAGACCGCACACAGTAGCGACAACAATGGGCGAGTATTATTCTAAATTTCAAAAGCAATGTTATCAAACAAATAAATTGATAGACAAGCGTGTGCGAGAGACTGACGTGCGCCGGTGCTGATTAGCTCATCACTTTCACTTGTATACATATAAGATATAAGTACCGTATACAGTGGTGGATATGTCCTAAGGCCCCGTACTAGGGCGTCCAGATATAAGGGGCGGCCAATCGTGACAAAAAAAACACTGATGTTAACTCAAAGTACCTAACTATTCTAAAGGCTCGCGTACATTGTGGCGGACCGCACTCCACCGCATCGTATATCAATAATCTATACGTAATTCACTTTCGTACATTTTACGATTAAAATATAGATATGTTAAATATTATATATAATGTATAATAAAATATAATGTAAAGTAATTATTTCGTACATATAAGTGATTTAGGAAGAATATTGTTATACGCGCGAGGCTTAAAAACACTCGCTCGTGAGTTAGTTGGTTATACCAAAGATAATCGAAAGGACGTACGCGAACGTAATTGAAAAAAATACATCTCTGATTGTGCGCTTATGAGTTAGTTGCTCGCTGCAAGGGTCTCGCCACGTCTCGCGCTCGTGCTCGAGAGTTTTGTGAACACTCAGACCAAATATTACTAAAGTATAGACTGCGCCTATGGCCCCGCCCGCCTTTGTGCAAATCGTAGGCAAATATGCTACGAGTATACTAGGTACATCGATGTATAAGATCACGAGTAGGAAAACCTGTTTAAATAAATAAAAGTTTTATTTAAATGTGCATTTGTCCCCGAAACCTTGGAAAATATTACAAATTAAGCAGGTATATAGTTAATGAACAGAATCGATTTCGATAAAAGTTGGCAATAAAGTAAATTCATTATGTAGTCTATATGATGGGTGCTGAGAAAGGGGCGGCTGGTAACATGGCCTGGGGCCTAGGGCCTAGGGCGGCCAAGACTGCAAATCCGCCACTGACCGTATAGTTATAGGTATCTGCTAGGGAGGGAGGCACGACACCACATAATCTATACTTATAATAAGGCAGTTAGTTCCAAAAAGTCTGTAAAATGAAGAAAAATAAATACTTATTTTTTTTATTATTCATCCATATGGATGAATAATAAGCAAATATATGCAACAATATTCTGCCAAATTACAAACTAGTTTTTAGGCAGATGATAACTCATATATAACTATGTAATTAATTTTAGTTTAATACAGGTAGGTATTTTTAAGGACTTGTAAGTACATATAGTTTTATAGAAATTTAATATTAATATCATGCAGATTGAAAACATTTAGGTACTAGTCTTCAATATTATATTATAAACCTTTTTTCAATGCTACTTTAAACGAATATTTAGTTACATATTTATTGTCAAATTCGTTATATAATTTGGGCACTTCCATTCCATCCGCATACGTTGCCCATTATATTTTTTTACATTATATTCTAAAGCCAACTGTGGCTTAGTTGCTTTCCGAGACACTTTCATAGACATCATGTGTTTTTCCTGAACACATAATGTCAATGACCGAACAAGATCATTTTTTTTAATCATGTGTGTCTGTTTGTGTTCACGCATGAAGTTAAAACTACTGGACCGAGTGCGATGCGATTTCCACTGTTAGATAGCTTAGAGTTTGACTTAAACACTAGTGTAATTGGTATCTCAATCCGATGAGTAGAAGTCGAGCAATCGATAAAAAAAACATTAGTCTGAACTAAGTTTGATGATATTGGTATTTTTGGTCTTGGAATAACAGAATCATTTCTGATTCCCCAAATGACACACGGCATATTATGATCATGGAAGTGACGTTAACATACTCTCATACCCCGAATTAGGATTTCTAGTGTCGCAGGGGACATGTACAATTGGACGCACACATCAACACTGCACAAACATGTAATACAATCTAAGACCAAACATAAACAAGCAGCTAAGTAAAAACCAGGCGTTTATTATTAGCGCGTTTTTTATTTTTTCAAAATGCACTGTCTTCGATTTGTGAGCTACCCTGAAAGTTTCAGCCGGATAGCTAATCGGGAAGTGCTCGAAATTTGAATTACAAGATTCCACCCAGAACGACAAACAAGTGACAAAAAACGTGGTAAAAACGGCCAAGTGCGAATTGGACTCGCGCACCGAGGGTTCCGGACTTAACTTTGCTGTTGGAAAACTGTTGTTCCCATACATCGACATAGGACTTTGTCAGTTTACCAAAGGCAAACAAACATATTTTTTTGTGGTGTATTACATCTACAAATCTACGGGTTTCGGATTATTCCCTTTACTTGTGCTCTATGACATTGCTTCTTGCCAAATTTCATGATTCTTGGTCAACGGGAAGTACCCTATAGGTTGATTCCCTTGCCAGTGTCAAAACTTGCGGCAAGAAAAGAAAGAAAGAAAATATATTTATTTATAACAACAACAACATTATACATAATGACAAACAAAATAAAACAAAGAAATAGATAAAATAATAATCATGCTATGTGTGTGCAAGCGGCTGTATCTTTTGATTGCGTTGACTTAGAAGTTCGGTTTCTTCACAGCTCCAAGGGATTGCAGACCTAAGTATTTTGATATCAATTTCAACTTGACACCTCCACTCGTTCCTGAGAAAAAGTGTCTTGACTGACAGACATAATGGACAACGAAGTGATCTTATACTGGTTCCTTCTTTCTTTTTGAGGTACTCAACCCTAAAAAACATAAAGTGTAGGAAAGACCTAGCAAAGATAGACTCAAGACTGGATGATTGAAGTATATTTATATCTATACTTATAATAAAGGAATAAGTACGAAAGTCTGTACAAAGAACATACCTACGAGGGGAGTTCAATGTATTCTCGGTATAGGCATGAAAGAATAAGCAGAAAATTCTGAATAAAATTTATTTTTCAATGTAGTCCCCTAGGATCTGAACACACTTATTTGTCCTGGAAAATAACTTTTCAATTCCCTCCAAAAAATAATTTTGTTCCTGGTCTGAAAAATGATGCCTTTAACTCTCCATCGTCGGAAAAATGCTTGCATCGAAGTTCTTTTTTGAGATTTGGGAACAGAAAGTAATCACTACGGGCTAGGTCCGGGCTGTAGGGTGGATGATTGATTTCTTCAAATCCGCAATCCCGCACAGCACCATTGGCAATCCGCGCCTTGTGAACAGGCGCGTTGTCGTGCAGAAGCAATACACCTGCGGTCAATTTTCGCCGTCTTTTTTCTTTTATTGCCTCCTCTAAATTGAGCAGGGTGTTAGCGTAAGTTGCGCCAGTAATACTCTCACCTTTTTTTGTGTACTCAATTAATAAGATTCCCTTGGAATCCCAAAACACTGTGGCCATGAGCTTTCCGGCGGATGGGCAGACTTTGAACTTCTTCGGTGGGGCTGTTCTTGTTTTATGCCACTGCATAGACTCCTGCTTGCTCTCAGGATCATAGTGATGAACCCACGTTTCATCACCAGTAACAATCCGATCATAAATACATTGCGGATTTTCACCACAGGGCTCCAAAAACTCCTTGCAACAATCAACTTGCGCTTGTTTCTGAAGCGCTGTGAGCATTCGCGGCACCCATCTTGCACTGACCTTTGACAAATTCAGATGGTCATGAAGGATAGTGTGAATGGTACCCGCGGATAGCTTGGTTCTTTCTGCTAATATTTTCACTCTTACACGGGCATCTTCGAGTACAAGTTTCTCAACAATTTTTACGCTTTCATCAGTAGCGGCACTAACCGGCCCATCGGCACGAGGGTCGTCTTCAATACTCTCTCTACCCCGTTTAAATTCACTTGACCACTTCTGAATTGTAGATAATGAAAGGGCAGAATCTTGGTAAACAGCCATAATTTCTTCGTGAATTACTTTTTGTGTCTTTCCTTGTTTTGTGAGGAATTTTATCACAGCGCGATGCTCGATTTTTCAACATTGTCGTATCAGTCATCTTAGTTGCCTTTCCAAAATGATATTTTGAATACTAATGGCGACAATCAAATAAAATTTTGTATTTATACCCTTAATGAGTATCATAAACTAATGAGATAATTTAATTACCCTCATCATTAGTATATCACCCCGATACCGAGAATACATTGAACGCCCCTCGTAAGTTAAAAAATGCTCTAGGGTACTTAAAATTAGCTAGGTACTGAACAAAAATATAACATTTTTGAAATCGTGTCTGTCTTTTTGTTTGTATGTTTGTCAATGTGTTTGTTCGCGCATCACGTAAAAACTGCTGGACTGTTTGCGATACGGTTTTCACTGTTGGATAGCTTAGGGTTCGACTTAAAAACTGGTGTACATGGTATCTCAATCAGATGAGTAGAAGTCGAGTAATCGATGAAATATTTTAAACGTCTGAAGGAATTTTGATCATATGTTGGTATATTGGCATTTTAGGTCTTGGAATAGCACTTGTACTTTAACCTAGAGAAATGACCCCACTTACGAAGCCGCGGGCACAGCTAGTATAAAGATCATAGAAAGGATCTTTTCTTTCTATGATCTTTGGCTAGTACCTAAAACTGACGCCAAAGTTGAAGGTGATACGAGCGGTGTTGGCGAACAGTAGTTTGTGCACTACTCTTCACAGATAGCTCGTTAGCTTAATTATCATACAAAAAATATTCAATTACATTATTTCCTACACTTAGATCGTAACTTTCGAATAACTGGCAAAAATTGCTAGATTAACAAAATTAAAACAACAAAGTGAAAGTACGTGGATTCTGAAAACCTACTTTTTTCAAGTCACTCTAGTTTAGTTATCTTTATTCTTCACGGTTTGTCGCCGCTGCTATAAAAAACCTGCTTAGTTAAATGAACCTGATAAAAATAGTGCTGTTATAACTTGATACTTTTTTCGACACTTATTTAAGTTAAAATAAAAACATAAAAAAGCTTTTATGCAGTAGCCATGTCATGGTGAAACTCAGAAAACGTGATACAACGTTTCATGTCAGTGCTGTTAACCGTTGAGGATTCCCTAGTCAGGACCCAACCCTTAGTGCAGCAACTATGTCATGGTAAAACTTAAAACCGGCTAACATAATAAAATGAGTACACAACATTTCGTGTCTGTTTTGACCGTTAAAGAGTTACATTATCTAGAGCGAAGATCTAATCCTGGATGTCATGCCCATACATAGACTATGGGGCATGACAATGCGTCGGAACTGAACCAGCATGTAAACCTTCAACTCCGTAATATAAGAGGAAGTGGTTCTAATTCAGCTTGCAAGATTTGACCTAAAAACAAACTGACATACATACAAACATGGCAAGTTAAATAAAAGCTCAAATCAATTCGTTTTAGACTATATCTAATCTATAAATATTTTTTACGGCGCTCTGGCGCTGTTGGTAGTGGAACTGATTTCCAAGCGTTGTGTCCCAGGTTCGCATCCAGGCCGGTTCCATCCACAAATTTTTGCCTTCGTAACCTCGGGTCTGGATATTTAGTGTGTTGATATGTGTGCATGCACCCGCGACTCAGGGAAACCTAGGGTGCATTCCGAGACGCGCTAAAATCAATAAAATCGATATTATTAAAACGCGTACCGAGTCACCGTGAGCACGACGGCGATATCGCTTGTGACGTCACGGATTACGTCATTACATCCGCCATTTTGCGACTACACCGACCATGCCCCAAACCGATATCACCGTGAGCGCTACTGTCAAAGTGACAGACTGGCGGTTGTTTGAATTCTGTAGTGTGTAATATTCGTACAGTTTTCCAAATATTACTACAGATAATTGACCAATTTTTAAACAGACTACTTTGCCCACGAGTAATACTTTGTATCTTGAGCAAATTTTGAGGTTATGTTGTTGTGATTTTGTAATCACGCTCAGGAGCGTTCCGAATCAACTGCAGCACTCAATTGTCATGAGCGTGATATCTGAATCGGAACGTAAATTAGCACCGTGATCGCTCACATCGACATTATCGTGAATCGGAATGCACCCCTAGTGCGAGGGCATGATTGTGTGTGTAAGCGTTACTACTAGCTTACCTTTCCGGCACCTCTCGCGCACCTTCTTGTAGTTCTTGCTCATGAACGCCTCCCAATTGTTGAGCATGCGCAGCCATTTCTGCTCCCGCTTCAGTATCGTGCGCGGTGATACGGTCCTCTTGCTGGAACAACGTCAAATAGCAGATTTTAAAGACCTATTGATGTAACCTAATAGCGAGAGATGCAAAGCTATATGGAGAGAGAACCTACTTGATCCAATACAAATTAAATATATTTTATCTAGCTTTTGCCCGCACGCGGACTACAGTTTATCGCGAAAATATTTATCCTACGTTCTTCCCCAAGCTTCAAACTATCTCCATAAGACATTTTATCAAGATCCATACCATAGACTATATTGATCGGTTTAGCCGGGTAGCCGTGAAAAGGTATTATAGACAGGGAGACAGAGTTACTTCCGGTTGTATAATATTAGTGTGGTATATGTACTCGTATATACTATTTTGTACCAAAGACTTTGGTCCAATGTTTAATTTTTACACGACTGCCCAAAAAAGGAATGTAATGTTTTCAGGGTTCATGTATGTATGTGTGTTTCATTGTTCCACCTTAACTTTTAAATGCCGGAACAAATACGGCTGTATGTATATCGTAAGACAGCATTTTTTTTGTTTTTTTTTTTTGTCACGGCTTTCCTTTTTTGTCTTACTTAGTTAATTTATTTATATTAATTGTTTATCTTTTTAAAAGCTTTTATTTAACTTCAATTGTATGTGTGTAGATATCTATCTATGTACTTATGTCTGTCCTGGAATCTTGCAATTCAAATTTCGAGCACTTCCCGATTAGCTATCCGGCTCAAACTTTGGGTAGCTCGCAAATTGATGACAAAGCAATAAAAAAATAACTTAAAAAGTGAAAATGAATAATAAAAAAACACATAAAATTATATTTTTTCTTTGTAATTTTTTTACGAATACATACTGCCCAAATCGTCTATACACGCCAAAATCGTCTCTTATATCAGCAAAGCATATTTACGCAGGCGCTGATATAAATAAATTGAGGTAGCTAGTAGATTTTGCTTGAAATTCATAAAATAAAAACAGTAGTTTAATAACAATAATCACAAAGGCACGTAATTTCTACAAAGCTGTGACCTCAACCATAGAGTAACCTCCTCAACACAAACTTCGGCTGTAAGCATATTTTTAGGGAAATTAGTTGATTTAATTATTTATGCGGTCGCCGAAGGTACTCGGTGGAAATTCCCAGCGAAATCAATGGTACCTTACCTAGATATTTGTAGGTACCTACCTACAATACCTGCATGACATTGTGCACGTTTACTATGTTACTGTGCGATCGAGATACAAAACACATTTTCTCCACTTAGCCACAGAATAAATAATAGTACTACACGAAACTAAGTCGCGCGTAACGCGTGGTTACTTCTCTAGCTTAAAAGCACTTTATGTCTATTCCAGGCCCTAAAATACCAATATATCACCATTTGATCAAAATTCCTTCAGCTGGCAAAAAGCTTTTTATCGATTGCTCGGCTTCTTCATTTCTTCATACCAAGTACCCCAGTATTTAAGTCAAACCCTAAGCTATGCAACAGTGAAAACCGCATCGCAATTGGTCCAGTAGTTTTTACGTGATGCGCGAACAAACATACAGACAAACTAACAAACAGACAGACACGATTTAAAAAAATGATACATTCTTGTTCAGTAGTTCGTACTTATTGCTTTGCTTTATTATAAATATTAGCTGCATCCGAATCTTCGCACGCGTTTTTCTCTAGGTTAAAAGTACTCTATGTACTATTCCAAGACCTAAAATACCAATATACCAACATTTCATCAAAAAATCCTTCTGCCGTCAAAAAGTTTTTATCGATTGCTCGGCTTCTACTGATTGGACTGAGATACCAAGTACCTCAGTACGTTCAGTTTTAAGTCCAACCCTAAGCTATCCAATAGTGAAAAACGCACCGCAATTGGTCCAGTAGTTTTTACGTGATGCGCGAACAAACATACATACAACGTAACAAACAACCAAACAGACAGACACGAATTTTAAAAATGTTGTATTCTTATTCAGTAGCTTATTTAAAGTACCCTAGACATTTTTTTTCTTAATTATCTTAATTGTACAGACTTGTTCGTACTTATTGCTTTATTATAAGTATAGAGGGATAGTTTGTGTGTCGAATAAAGGTTTTTCTTTCTTTTCTTTTGACCCGCGGAAATCTTGAACACTGCTGTGTATTTTCGCTGTTGCCAAGCGTACTTGATCGTAGCAACCTCGTGTCGTGAGTTTACTCGAATTCAAATACAGTCCTTGTTTTATTACAGTTCATTCGAGCTATTAGGCATGACCGTACATCTCCGATTATGGAGTTCATGCTCCTCGCGTCCAATTCCATTCAATTTTCACAAATCTCCCAGGACGTACTTCATCTCCATTCTATGCTTGTTTACTGCTGGTCGTAGAACTCCACTAATGCACGTTACTGAGCTCGGTCTTCAGTTTTTACCAGACTGAGCGGGGGGCTATTGTGTTTATCAGCCTATGTATGTTTCTTCCTTCGTGCCACTATATAGACCAAACGCGTGGGCGGATTTTGATGATTCTTACGTCAATCTATTTGTCTTAATCTTGCGAATGCTAATAAATACATGACAGTAATCAAAATTCAATATAGCGACAACCAGACGCCATATTTGAAAATGAACAAGAAAAAAAAAAGTCGACGAACTACGAGTATATTGTGGAGTATCAATGAATAGTTATTTGAAAATCATCTTTACGTTTCTCTTATAATTTTTCATTTCGAATTACCATTTATACGTTATAGATCCTATCTATAACGATATAAATGTTATGACTTACGGAGCTGAGACCTGGACTTTCACGGTACGACTAGTTCACCAATTCAAAGTCGCTCAGCGGGCTATGAAAGGGGTAGCCTCATACATCATATCATAGGTAATCACATAAGACCACGCAAGCAAAACGGCATGTCTAAAAACCTCCAAATTCAAGTGACTCCCACCAACCCGCCCTGGGCCAATGTGGTGGATTATGGGTCAACCCGTCTCTTTCTCATTCTCAATGAGAAAGCCTGTGTCACAACAGTAGAAACGAAATAGGCTGATGATAGGTACATAATCGAATGCAAATTAAGATCACAAATATTTAAACTTGATGTCACGTTGTTTTATACAACATACTTAGAATTTTTACTTTATTTTCCCAGTTTGATTGTGTGATGATTGTGGGACATCTCATTGTGACTTTCATATTTTATATTTATACTTTAAATATGTTTTATTATAATTTTTGACATTTGGAAAAATTATAAAGAATTAACAAGAATGGAAAAAAATTACATCCCCGTAGAGTTTCTTGGTGCTCTCTTCTCTAACGGGCGTATTTCCGAAGCACCGGTAGAGTAAGGGTATTTCCTTTCTGTTGGCACATGAAAGGGAAATTTACGTTTCAAACTCAAAGCATACTTTGTTCACCAAAACTTTATAGATTTGATCTATTAATAATTGTTCATGAGATGTTAATTTTGACTTGTAAACGTGCTCTTATTTTGCTTAATTAGCATAATTTTCCTTGACTTTGCTTAATAATAATATATTCAGGAATTGGTGTGAATTACACCAATTACCTAGCCCTAAACTAGGATACCCTGTACTATGGGCACTAGACCACGGATAAACATACATAGATACGTATAAATTAATGTATTAATTTTACGTGTCTTGTAAAGAATTGTTATTTGTATTAGAACTATGGTTAGCCTAACGGTTTACTAGTGAGACGTTATGTCCGTTTTCCCATCGCTCCGTGCTTCGGAGGGCACGTTACTCTTTCGGTCATTGAATAATATTGTTATTGATTGAATTTTATTGAATAATAGCAGTCGTAATGCATGTCAGAGGCCCTCGGGCCAGAGGCCAGCACTACCTCATACGACAAACAAACATTTGTATTTGCCAACTAAACCGACAAGGTTGATCCAAATTCTGGCAATTAGTAGTTCACTGCCACTTACTCTAACTTGGAACTCAAGACAACTAACTATGCCATGATCTAGGAGGATACATAATAATATTTGGTCTGAGGCCATGATGCTGTTCCAACCTAAATTGAGCCTCCAAAAGCGCCTGGCTCCATCCCTCCAGGTGTTTGGCCAATTCACGTAGAGTGAACTTATACGTATGACCTTCTTATTTGGCAGTAGCTGTGCCCGCAGCTTTGCCCGCGTGGTCAACATTCATGTTTTTTTTTTTTTTGCGGGGTTCCCTAATTCTTCTTCGAAAATAAAAGTTTATTTTTGCGCGGTTTCCTAATTATTTTTCGAAAATAAAAGTAGCATATGTTACTCGTTATAACATCAGCTATCTGCCAGTGAAAGTCCCGTCCAAAGCGGCCAAGCCGTTTCGGAGATTAGCCGGAACAAACAGACAGACAACAGACAACAATTTTGAAAATGTTTTTTTTGCTGTAAGTTTCATGTGCATTTAGTAAAAATCTGTTATTTTGACAATACAAACAGATATTTCCATTTTATTTATTTGTATGTAACTAATATGTAAATTAAATAGCGTCGGAATTCTGCATCGTAAAAACAAGACAACTTCAAAAACTAAAACCCGACTACGGTCGGGTAAAAAATAACCATCGATTGAAACCTCGCTTTTCAAAATCGGACCAATAGGGACGACGCTATGGAGGAACATCCACATACCCACATACAAACATAGACTCTTAAACACATTACCCTTCTCTTGCTTCGCCGTGCTCGGGTAATAAGTAGGCGTTCGCAATAGGCACGCGTCAACTCCTTTAGTAAGACAATGCCGATTAACTGGAGACTTTCTGTGTGAGCATTACACATGCATTCCTAATGAAATCCGAGGCAGTAGCAATTATAAAGAAACTGGCATTACAATTGGAGTGGACGAATCTAGACGAGACATCAGTACGTGTGCTCGCGCCTTTCGCAAAGTTGCTAACATCGACTTTAGTTAAATATAGAAATTTGAGTAAGAGACCTGTCCTGACAATAATAGAAACCCTCAAATTGAGACTCTACGGTTCATGGATTTTTCGTGAAATATCCAGACACTCAAACATAAAGTCTTCAACACTGTGAAAGAAAAGCCCAAGCAAGGGCAGAATCTACACTTTTTTTTTTAAATGGTCTAGTGGTCTTAAAATTTGCTACTGAGCAAGAATATAACGTTTAAACGTAAAAACTACTGGAACGATTGCGATGCGGTTTTCACTGTTTGACTTAAAACTGGTGTACTTAGTATTTCAATCCGATGAGTAGAAGTCGAGCAATCATTAAAAAACCATTTGTCGTCTGAACGCAGGGGAAATATATAAAATCGAGGGGAGGGGAGGGGGTGCCCCCTGGTACGCTTAGTTTATAAGATATTTCAGTTTTAAGTTTATTAAAAATCGCCTGTTTGGTCGTCAACAGTTTCTTAAAAATCTCAGTTCAGTTTAGTAAATTAACTTTGGCGCTCGCACAGCCCGCGCGATTTTTAGTCATGTTCTAGCTTACCCTTGTCATTGGGGCCATACTTCTGGCGAAAGAAAGGAAAAAAAACACATTCTATTATTTAATCATTTTATTTACGGCGACCAAACAGCCGAGTTTTAATACAGTTAAAACTGAAATATCTCATAAACTAAGCGTCTCCGCGTAGGCAGAGGGGTAGGAGGGGGGGAGGGGGGATCAGCCCTCTCCCCTCTACCCCCTTAACAACTTCTGCAACTTGATTCTAATGCCAACCCTATCTCATAAGTTATAGATGATATTGGTACTTTTGGTTCTGGTATTCCAGAACCAAAAGTACCAATACACATTGATACACATTGATCCTTAAATCCCAGAAAAATGACAACGCGGGCAAAGCACAGCTAGTGTATGACAATAGTAGTTTATGAAACGGTTGCATAACGAGGGCTATTAAAACACAAGTGTTTTAATTCCTAGTTACTTATGTGCCGTTTCATACACTACTTTAACTACACTCATGCAATAGGAACTTACTATTAACGAAAAAAGAAAATGTAATATTTTCTTGATTTTGCTGATTTAATGAACACATTAAATTGGTTAGATAATAATATAAAGTAAATTATGGCACCAAAATCCAGTCCACAGCGAATTAGCGCGCATACGGTGATCACGCGCCGCCATAGATAATAAATGGCGAAAACCCTCTTTGGACGGAGCCAAACAAGTGCTTTTGTGGGAAAATAAATAAATTATAACATTGTTTAGTTCAAAAAACAACGTTATAATGTTTTTTTTTCTTATTAGAGACATGACGTGCATAAAGTATGTCATTATGCCACCATTTTTGATAAAATAACTTTATGCTTATGTGGGATTGTGGGACACAAAGGACCATATTAACTGCTACTGCACTGTTGGTACACAATGTAAGGTAGTCCACACATCAAAGTCGCCAACTAACCCGCCGACAACCAAGCCGTATCAAAGGCTGTGGCGACTTTGTATAGACGGAGATAAATCATGTAGTAATATGGAATAAGAAAAATAAGATGAGGTTAAACCCTAACCCTAACCTATCACTGGAGTATTTCGCAAAAGCAATACCTGATTGAAGTTACCTCCATTTGCGAATATTTATGTGAAACAAAAAAAGGTAGCATAATCTGCGCGAGTACCTATCTGGGCGCTTGTTCGAACCTTGATCACTGCGCCCAACAGTGCACAATGGAACGAAAGTGTACAACAGTGAACAGGGTTCAATCGTTCAATTATGCAAATGGAGTAACGAAGGTCGGTTCGAGAGACATTTCGCCATGCCAATACCTGGCTTGTATTAAGGCGCTTTACGCTCTCAAATGTGTGTCCTGCTCGTCCATGTGCAGTTTGAGCGAGAGAGATGATTCAGCTCGGGAGTCGATTTTAGATAAATTAAATTATTTTGAACGACACAAGGGATGGATCGAAAAATTGCTTGGCAAGAATCTAGATCAACTTAAAAACTATACTTACAAAGCAAATTTCAGGTCATTTTTTGGTCGAGAAAATATAGTATAATCGTGATTTCCATATGTGAAAATATAGTGTAATCGTGATTTCCATATGTGAAAATATAGTATAATCGTGATATTTTGCTACTTACAGCGCCTTAAGTAGCTAAAAGCGAGGCGAAATGGAACAAACTGCTGTGACATCATAGTTTAGAATAGAATAAAATGATGGCTTGAATAATAATAATAAATCAATAGATTAACGAAATACCTCCTGTTTTATGAATTTGAGGCGAAATTGAGGAAGATAATATTATGAATCGAAGTCGTCGAGCAAGGTGATTCAAACAAAACTTTCTTTAACATTGACGTAACCATTGTTATATGATTCAGAACTCTAGCATTAATTAGTCTAGTTGTAGCGCCTGGAATTGAAATTAATTGGTTTTCTAATGACTGTACTTTATTACTAAGTATTGTGCTGCAACCTCAGAGCGAATATTAGATACTAGTGGCTCTGTGAGCTGTAGACCTCGCGCGTACAAACTTTTTCGCAAACAATCTAGCGATGCACAGTAGCGCCATCTCGTTACCTTATTGTAACACTAAAACGCGTCACAGACGGCTAAGATACGATAATATTTTATCTTAAGATAAAATATCGCTCGCTATACAATTTATATGAACCATCACAAACGGCGAAGATAATATATATTTGCATCTCACAGTATCTTAAGATATCGAGCGATATGGAATTTATTAAAAGATGTCATCTTAAGATACGAAATATATCGTAACAGATACAAAATATACATTAATATACTATCTTAAGATACAAAATATATCGTAAATGCTCTACAGGTTGCTCTGTTTTGTTTTCGTGACGTTTTTTTAACCCCTAAACAAAGAGACTGGTGTTATAAGTTTAGGGTGTGTATCTCTGTGTGTGTGTGTGTGTGTGTGTGTGTGTGTGTGTGTGTGTGTGTGTGTGTGTCATCGTAGCTCCCAAACGAATGGACCGATTTTGATGCGGTTTTTTCTGTTCGAAAGCTGATATTATCGTGATGTTTCTTAGACATATGGGGAGAGGGAGGAGGGAGGTGAGAAAGAAAAGGGGGTTGAAAATTGTAGCTTCCCACAATGGACCGATTTAGCTGTAGTTTTTTTATGTTTTAAAGCTGGGGTAAACAAGATGATTCATAGCTATAATGGGGGGTGAGAAGTCGGGGGTTATATACATTTTTAATTAGTTTTTGTTATTTGTTTAATTGGCTGTGCCCATGGCTTTTCTCTAGGTTAAAAGTTACCTATGTGTTATTCCAGGAACAAAAGTAAATTATGAATTTCGAGAAAAGTTTCCTTCGACTTCTTAAAATAAGTTTGAATTTTTTTTTGTAGAAAGATCTGCGTAAAGATTAAATTCTCCGCGGCTTTTTCTAATTTTAATGTGATTTTCTATCCAAATTGATCGCCTTTTACAGTGCGCTAATGCAATTTGCATATCAAATTCGAAATCAGAGTCGTCGTCTGATGAGCTATCTAATAAATCTAATAGTGAAACTGTATTACTCATATTTTATCGCCCTGTATATAGAAAGCGGTGAAGAAATACGTGTGGCACCTAGGGCGGCCAGCGAGCTAATGAATAATTTCAATATATTATCGTATCTTAACCGTGTGTGATACCCTAAGATGCTATAATATTTTATATGCAGATATCGTAACATCAAATATTATCGTATCTTAGTCGTCTGTGACGCCCTTAACATTAAAAATCAATCCCTACCAAATATGTAAAGGGCTGATTCCACTGGTAGAAACCTAAAAGCACAGTACATATTTATATATATATATATATATATATATATATATATAAATATGTACTGTAAGGATCCTTACGGACAGTAGTGTATCAAAGCATTGTTTTCGATTTTGATGTCTAATTTCAGTCGGACACTGAGGGTTGCTACTGGCAGGCCTTACCGGCAAAAAAAGGGGGGTTATGATTTTATCAGAATAACCATGATTGTATATGTTATGATATTATAACATTTTAAAAATGATTATTATTATAACATTTTTATAAATCGTGTTGTTCTATTTGTCTGTTCGCGCATCACGTGAAAACTCTGGACCGAGTGCGATGCGGTTTTCACTGTTAGATAGCTTAGGGTTTGTCTAAAAAACTGGTGTATTTTAGAAGCCGAGCAATTGAAAAAATACTGTCCGACGGATGAACAAATTTTGGTATTTTGTATTTTATAGCTAATACCTACTTTTGGTACTCGAATAACACGTAGGTTACTTTTAAACCAAAGTAAAGACCACGCGGGCAGAGCCGCGGGTACAGCCAGTACTTACAATAAAGCAAAAGTTACAAAAGATCAATACAAAGAAGATGAATAAAAAAATACTTAGGGGATTTAAAACATGCAACTAACTTTTTTTTAAACACGATTGACGTAAAAACTACTGGACCGATTAATTTACGGTTTTCACTGTTGGATAATGGTAAGCTAAGGTTTTGACTATAAAACGAATGTTACTACTTTGTGTCTGAATCCGTTGAGTCGATAAAACGATTAAAAATATGTTAGACGGCTTAACGAAATATGGTAAATTGTACTTTATTATGTACTTTTGGTCTTGAAATACATAGGCTATTTTTTTCGCTAGAAAAATGTCCACGCAGACAAAGTCGCAGAGGATAATATAACTAACTATTAGATACCTACATTATTTGAGTTTATTCCTTTCGGAGTCAGGTGGAAGTAAAAATACCGACATATTTTGTGAGTTTTTAGAGTCATTCAAACATCCATTCACACTATAATAATACTCGTATGTAGGAGCTATTCTGTCAGGGCAGGATAGGTGATATGCCAGGAGGCCCGCTGAGGTGCAGTCCGGTGCACGCATGCACGACCGAAGAAAAAAAATACAGACCGGCAGAAAAGCAAAAATATTAAAATATTCACAAATGCTTGACATTTAAACGTTTGAACGTAAAATTATTGTTGAAGGTTTGACAGAAATATGAAGTTAATCGCTTAACCTGTATACCAAGTTTCATTTACATCGGTTGAAAAATGCGACCTGTAGAGGAGAACAGCCGGATAGACATCCGGACATACGAAAGAATTTTTGCCGAAGCTGGAACAGAGATGCTACGCGCTCGCTCAGTCAACTGCTGCAACGGACACAGTGTCTACGTCAGCGAATAAGATCAAAATGTGTACTATAAAAAGATCCCAAGGTACCACCGGCGTTGTTAATTTTATAGGTGATCTAAGCAAAGCCCAAGGCCTAACGAATGGGTGCGGTACAGTCAGATGGAAAAGATAGACAGTATCCAGGCAGGCATAAAATGTCTACATGTGTCCCGATGTTCAATAGGAGGCATAAGCCTCCTGTTTCTTATGCTATTCATTCCTGATTTCGGTAATTCTGGTCCAGGTCTGTCCAGCGCATTTTTCTATGACGTCCACCTATTTGTTGTATCTTTTTTTTTTTTGTTATATCTTTCTTAAACTTAGCCCACTGGCTATTATTCCGTCGGGGACATACTATATCAAATATTTTTAGGGTTCTGTACCTCAGAAGGAGAAGAGGAACCCTTATAGGATCACTTTGTTGTCCGTCCGTCTGTCTGTCTGTCTGTCAAGACCCTTTTTCCCAGGAAGGCGTGGAGGTATCAAGTTGAAATTAATATCAAATACTCAGGCCTACAATCCCTTGGAGCCATAGAAAAACAAACTTCTAAGTCAACGCAATCAAAATATACACCGTTTATCCATACAAATATATAAAAGTGAAACGTTGTCTGTTTGTTTGGGGAGCTTTCACGCGATAACGAATGGACGGATTTTGATGAAATTTAGAATGGAGATAGCTTATACCCTGGAATAAAACATAGGATAGATTTTATCCCAGAAAGTTGTAAGTTTCCAAGGGAAAACTGGAAAATGTTGATTACTCACTGTAAGGAACGGTTGCCATCACAGAATGGTCTGTGGTTGCCATGGAAACGAAATAACAAGTCTGTCAAAAACATGAAGAGTGGTGCTATACCTACTTTTGCATTGGTTTTTAATATCCTAGAAGAAAATAGGATGCTTTTTTCGCGATAAACAGTAGTCCGCGCGGACGAGTTCGAGGGCGGGAAAACTAGTGCCGTATATTTCGACACTCGCAAGGGAATCAAAACCTCCAGAGTACTTTCCATTAACATAGAATCATTAAATTTGGAAAGAAGCAATGTCTTATAGCACAGATAAGGGGAAAATGCGAAAACCGTAAATTTGTAAACACCACACAAAAAAAAATTACATCTTCAAGGCTCGATTCCCGTATTGGACGAACTATTTACATACCTACAAGTTTGTACAGAACCCTCAGTCCACAAGTCCGTCTAGCAGTTGGGCGGTTTTTATGTACTAGGTACCATGCTGTTATGAAACTAAACATGGCTACAAGAGTTTTCTACACAAGTTTTCCCCCTTAGGGGTTGAATTTAAAAAAAACTCTCTTAGTGCACCTCCAAGGTTCTTAAGTACCTAATATGCCCATCAAATTTCAAATCTCTAAGGTCTACCGGTGTACGCTGTGCGTTGTCTGTCAGTCAATATGTCACGGTACAGTTTTATGGGTATAGATTTGTGCACGACCAATTTGGTCATATTTAAACGGTTCCAAGGAGTCCCAGGGCTTCCATTGCAGCATTTGCAGCCAAAGTACTAAGGCGTAATCATGCAACTAGTTACTTGATGAGAGAGTGGGGGGGGGGGGGGGCGGGAGTGCGGGCTCGTTGATTGTCGAATGGATATCCAAGTGGATGCGACCAGTTCCAAATTGCTCGTGTGCGGTGAAGCTAAGATTGATCAGTATTTTTGCAAATTATTTGATGACGGCTTCACGGCTCTCGGGACTTCCCACTCCAGCTGAATGTACAATCTGTGTGTGATTCACAAGTGGGTAATAATAAGGTAATACATGCGCGAGTGGGGAGAGCGGGCTTGTTTGATTGACGTGTAATGGGTACATCAAGGTTGATGCGATCAGTTCCAAATTGGTTTAAAAATGTACGGTACAGTACTGTGGATATACAGGGTATGCCAAAACCTAACGTTCAAACATTCTGGGAGCCGTGAAGCCGTGATCAAATAATTTGCAAAAATACCGGTCAATCTTTTAGCTTGACCGCACACGAGCAATTTGGAACGAATATAGGTATTATGTGATTTCTTAACGTGTTACAATATTTTTAATCGATTAATTGAAAACCTCTTTACGAAGTAGATTCAAAATAAGAAAAACTGTTTTATTATCGTCGAACTTCTTGGTGTGTGTATACGTATGTAATTGTTTGTTTAGCTGCCGTCGCGTCGCGTCGGTTTCAAAATCAATATCACTAGGTGATGTGCCATTAATATTTAATAGGGTAAGGTCTCCAACCGCCTCGTAATAATGTCTGGCACGATATGGATGTAATGTTGTTGACATAGGTGCCTGTGGTATATGTAATGTTGTTGACATAGGTGCCTGTGGTATATGTAATGTTGTTGACATAGGTGCCTGTGGTATATGTTTTTCACCCCCGAACAAAGAGACGAAGCCGAGCAGGTAATTTGTCAAGAAGTTTCTATTACCAGGAAATCTTGAAAATAGGTCAGACTGGACTATTACGAGTCGTCATAGAGATTTACAAACCATAGCAATGTGGATGTATCCGTAGTCAGATCGCTATTAGATTGATCTGACCACGGCCACTGTTTAGTGTCCCTGGTCAGACTGGTTAAATTACAGTGTCCGTAGTCAGAGTCATTAAGTATCAGTGGTCAGATCGCTCTGTTAGATTGATCTGAACACGGCCACTGTTTAGTGTCCCTGGTCAGACTAGTTAAATTACAGTGTCTGTAGTCAGAGCCGTTAGTATCCGTGGTAAGATCGCTCTGTTAGATTGATCTGAACACGGCCACTGTTTAGTGTCCCTGGTCAGACTGGTCAAATTACAGTGTCCGTAGTCAGAGTCGTTAGGTATCCATTGTCAGATTGCTCTGTAAGATTGATCTGACCTGGGCCACTGTTTAGTGTCCCTGGCCAGACTTGTTAATTTACAGTGTCCGTAGTCAGAGTCGTAAGGTATCCATTGTCATTGTCGTCTTTTTGCTGATTTAAGGACTGACCCTGCCTTAAGAAAACTATAAAACTTGGGCAAGCAAGCCAATATCATGTAAAAAAACGGCTTGTATTTACCTACATCTTAAAACATGTAAACAAAAAAAAAAAAAAATTAACCAAAGCAATGTGGACAAAAAGAAGCAGAATTCCACCCAGCATTTATTTTTTTACAGCTCCGTAAGTTCCTACCCAAAATGTATGAAAGAGAGCCCTTGATATATCATGTATTTACCTATAGTGGCAATAAATTAATTTATATTTTATGTTTTTATTTATATCTGTCGTCTGTTCGTTCGACCGGCCAAGCAAAGAAAATTGACTTAATGATGATTTTATTAAACCCTCGCCTGTCATTCCATCTGTTTATTAATTAAAATACAACCGATTTGCGTAAACAAGTCACCCGACGGGTAACAAAACCACATTCCGAAAATTTGCACTTCTCAACAGAACCAGCGTAGCTTCGGCCAAACGAGGCGTTTAGTACTCAAGACATGCCGAATTGCCGAGAAAAGAGAAAATGGCGTAAACAGAAAGTGCTATTAACACGGAGGTAACCTTCACTTACTCCACTAACTTACAATCTCTACCTAATGCACTGTTCGCACGAATGAGAGCGCGGAACGGTACCAAATGTGATAAATGGTATAGGAAATTAGTTACTTAAAGACGTGGCTCATACGGGAAATCAATAGCCAAAAGACAGGATTTCGAAAAAAAGTGTTTATTTTAAAAGCTTTTATTTAACTTCACATGTATCTATCTACTTATGTATATTTTGTCTGTCCTGGAATCTTGCAATTCAAATTTCGAGCACTTCCCGATTAGCTATCTGGCTGAAACTTTCAGGGTAGCTCACAAACCGATGCCAAAGAAATAAAAAAAAAACTTTAAAATGTTAAAAGCCAAAAACAAAAAAATTAACAAAATAAGCTGCTTCGGAAATAAGAAGACAGAACCAAGAAACTACCGTATCATGTACGTCTTTCCTTTTTTCGATTTAAGGGATATGTTTATAGTTCATCATCATCATCCCTCGGTTTATAATAGTTTATGAAACGGTTGCTTAATGAGGGGAATCCAAACACGAGTGTGAGTTTAAAAAACGTGCCGTGTAGGCGAGATTTTTAATAGTATCACTATTCACTAGAGTTTTAATACATAGTTATGTGCCGTTTCATATACCTCATGCAATAGGAACTTACTATTAATGAAAAAAAAGTCTTAATATTTTCTTGATTTTGCTGGTAAAAGCTCGTTCGTCATGTTCGTTGTTGTTCCGTGATGTCAGGTGGAGTCAAATTCTCCTCACGAACACTGTTTACACATGTTTAACACATCTTTGTCACATTTTTTATCAGGATAAAACATTTGATCAGCTTTAAAAATCACATTAAATTGGTTAGATACTAATGTAAAGTAAATTATGGCGCCAAAATCAAGTCCACAGCAAATTCGCGCGCATACGGTCTAACACGCGCCGCCAAATCCTCGTAGTGCGGAGCCAAACCAGTGTTTATAAGGGAAAAAATATACATGATAACATTGTTTCGTTCAAAAAACTGTGTTATACTATATGTTTTTTCCTTATTAGAGACGTGCCGTGCGTAATGTATGTCATTATGCCACCATTTTTGTGTTCATAATCCGGATTTTACGATATGAGTGTAGATAAAATAAATGATGACATCTTTGAAAAAATGTGAACAAGTAAGAAAGCGTCATTGATCGCATTATTTTGATCGCATTAGTTACGATCAGAGCAGAAAGCTGTTACTAACAGATATAACAGCGCTTAAACCGTAAGCTTTTAACGGTCAGTTTACAAACTGACCGTTAAAAGCTTACGGCAAAGGTGTACTGACGAACAAGCAAAAGCTATCAATTCGCTCCCTATTGGCAAGGAACAAGAAGGCATACCAATTCTAATAATTTTTTCTTGCTTCTATTAAGAGGATCCGATACCGAACACTGTTTCCGTTGTTGATTCCTTTAAGATTTGCCGCTCGTTAGATTATTAGGTACATTTTTGATAGAATTTACGTTCCGGGGCAAACCTCTTTCCACCCCTTAAATTGTAGCAAAATGTTTTGTTATCGGTGACAATCGCTCGTAGAGGATGTATTTTAGGCTTATACGTTTTATTATATACAAAAAAGATTATGGATTCTGAAAAATAAGTCAATAGTTTCAGCGCAAAAATATGTCTGGTTCAGATGCTTGAAACTATAAGGTGATTTAAAAAAATGCATAAAATAAGACGTGTGAACCTAGTAAATAATGTGTTAATTACATGAGGAAGATAACACCAAAATCGGAAAAAAAACTTTTTGTATGGACAAGGAGGTGGTATAGGCACAGAATAAATAATAGTACAAGTACAGAAGGATAACTGAGTAAAGTCATTTAAATAAATAGCGACTTTCTCTACAACGCTATAAAGTGCAATTTAACTCGCACAGCGCTGCGATCTTACAATTATATTTACCTAGAAGGCGCTCGCCCATCGCGTGCAGGCTAGAATGCACCGTCTCACAACGCGCGAGAACTTCCATTGCTCTAACCGTTTCAGAATCGCTCTGTCCCTTTTTCGCTCGGTAGGGTTGTATTAAGATATGACTAGGTACTTGTACTACTAATTATTCTGTGATATGTTATGAATTAGATATTGTAACAGAATAAATAAGTAATAATGTATTATGTTATTACTTATTATTATAAATTAAAATAGTTCTATTACATACAATGACATTCTTATCAGAATAGACCTGATACTACCTCATTTTTACTACCTACCTATCCCGTTTTCAGAACGCCGATAAGTTTAGTGAGTTACCTACCTACGTATAAGTGTCGTTGGTTGATTATGATTATATCCTATAGGTTTTGCACTTTGATGAATAAAGGTGTCTGAATTCCTTGCTTTATAATGAGTGAAAGTCGTCATTTCTATCACTATTCAAACAGCCGAATGCTATGCAATACCTTCTAGGTTACTTCTTGGTACTCATAATTAAAACACGAATAAAATTTGTCAATAACTTTACGTAAGTAGGTACTTTATCGCTAAGTACAAGGCGCGCGACTCATCGAGCGCACGCTTGATACTCGACTGAACGGACCCGAATATTGCGCCCTCGAATTTATTTGTACTTGTTGCGGAGTGCGACCGCCCTAGTATAGGTATGATATAAACTAGTGATTTACCCCGGCTTGGCACGGGTAGCTAAGGGTTTCTCTTCATTTGTACTCGATTCTACCCGTGTTTTGATTGACTAATTTGAACAAAAAACGGTTATTGTGACTTAACTATAATAGTTAGACATACAACCTCGGGGACCTTTTTGTGGGTAATGATGAGTATATATATATATATATATATATACAAATATATGTATGAGTATATATATATATATATATACATGTAGTACATTATTGTTATGTATCATCAATAGTTTAATAAAGACTGAAATTTTTGATACCTTGGGTTACATTATTGCAATTACGAAGAAATATATAAATTTATGAAAAATAAAATATAGCCTGTAGTAATATCTGATAATGTAGCTTTATATAGTTTTTTTTTTTAAATCGGTATGGTATGTATTTTTTTTAATATTTTTTTTGTGTTTATCCACTACACACAAACAAACATATAAAAAAACAAATCTTTTCTCTTATAATATTCGTATAAATTATATTTTGAAATAAGAAATGAAAAGCAAATCCGTGCATGCTTTTTTGTACCTGCCCTAAACACGGATAAGGTCTGTAATCTATAGGTACGTAAGAGCCGTCTCAATTTTCTTAGGCCGTTTTTTCGGTACAGCCTGCTATCAAAACCATTGCCAATTCGCAAGATTAATACCACAGAATAAAATATAATGTAATACCATGGGATGGACCTAAAAGGTATTAGTTAAAAACGCACTACAAAAGTACCTAAATGATTATCAGCTTAGCATATATTTAATGAAAGGACACGCTTTAATATCACGTAAACGAAAACTGGACTAGATACAACTACGAGTATAGACACACACGCACACAGCTACATTCGCACCGTCTCGTTCGTGCTTCATGTGCATCAACAAAGATAGAGAGACATACGCAGACTGCAGCGCGAATGAGAGTCACTAAGGCCAAAGAAGGCCGATTGTGTGCATTGCATGTAATTTATGAGGTCCACACCGGAGGAGCACTGGCTAGAAGATTAGGTACTGACCTAATCTTCTCACTTTGAATTAGATCTATGCAGCTTAGCAATTTTATGGGTCGTGTCACACCCTTGATCCATTTCCTAAATCTTCTAATGACGTAACCCAGATAATAGAAATAGAATGACGTCAAGGGAGCTCGATTTCTCCTCGATGCATTTATTTCCAAAGATAACCAAGTGATTGAAAAATCTAGATATCGATCGTTATTTCTTACTAAAGAACGAAAAACTATCGAGTGGCGAGTGCTAATTATTATTGTTCATAATGTTTGTTTGTCAAATAAGGTATAGCTGGCTTCTGGTGTCAGAGTTTGTCAGGACGCCCGAGGGCCTCTGCCATGGCTTAACGACTGCTTTTAATCAATAACAGCCGGGACCTTCCGAAGCACGGAGCGATGGAAAACCGCACATTACTTAGAAAAGTCAATGGTGCGGAGCCTAGGATCGAACCCGGTATCGTTGAATTCTAAGTTGAATATTGAAGGCTACCATCGCTTTTGTCCATCGTGTGTTTGAACTTCGTTGCTAATGATAAGTCGGAGCTTAATTAAATCTACGTGTTTTTTTTATATAGCCTTGTCAGCTCTATTTCTAGATCTAAACCTCTCCAACCTCTGTCTTCTTCGTCTCATCTATGTTTTATTTCATACAATTTAAAGACCACATTGAGTAGTAAGGCGGTGTTCGACAGTATCGGATGAAACGCCATATACATAAAATGACTAGTAGTTCTGCGAACACTAGACCTTTTTTGCAACAATCTAACGGTGCACAGTAGCGCCATCTAGTGACCTTACTGTAAATATAACATTAAAAACCAAGGTGTTCCATCAATCCCTGCCTAATAGGTAAAAGCCTGATTCCACTGGTGGAAACCTAAAAGTGAGAAATCTACAGCATTTTGAGGAGCTATTCTACTCATCACGCCGAAGAACATCATCAGATCTTGACCAAATTTGTATGAGACCAACTTAAAGTTACTAAGTTTAAAAAAAAAGATAAAAAGAGATCCCATTGAATAAAAAAAACGAAAAATTCGTTAACCGTGTATATACCAAGTTTTGTCCAGATCGGTTGTAAAATACAACCTGTAGAGGAGTACCAGCAAATTGACAGATGAAAGCAAATTGATTGAACTTGAAGCAGAGACTTGGGCTCGCTTCGCTCGCTTAGTTGCTTTGTGGCTTAGTCAATTACTAGCTAATGCTTCACACGCATGGTCATTTCTCTAGGTTAAAAGTGCTCTATGTGCAAAATACCAACAAACCAACATTTGATCAATATTTCTTCAGGCGTATAAAAGATTTTTATCGATTGCTCGGCTTCTATTCATTGGATTGAGATACCGAGTACCCCAGTTTTTAACCCAACCCTAAGCAATCCAACAGTGAAAACCGCATCGCAATCGGTCCAGCAGTTTTTACGTGATGCGCGAACAAACATACAGACAAACTAACAAAAAGACAAGATTAAAAAAAAAGTTCTATAGCTTATTTGAAGTACTCTAGACCATTTTTTTTAATTATCTTCTTAATTGTACAGACTTTTTCGTTCCTATTGCTTTATTATAAGTATAGATTATAAATATTGTTTCGCCACTATAACAGAAAACGATATCTTAGTACCGGCGCCGCGGCGGCATGAGAACTCCCAAAAACAATTCCAACCTCCCATCCCATACAAATATTGCTTGTACTATTATTTATTCTGTGGTATTACAAAGAAAATGTCCCGTTCTCTAATTAAGATCGTAGAAACAGCTATTTTCACACAACAACGCGGCTTTGAATGCGAGTCACGACACGAGGTATCCCAGCGGTGGGTTCTCCGCGGACACTGGCCTAGTTTTAGGGCATTGGGGACTTCCGGAGGGGAATTTTCTGTAGCATTATGGTACAGGCACAGAGCAAGACCGTCTAGGATATAAATAACTTATGAATAGTAAGAAGAATTAGGGGAAGCAATGGTGCTTACAAACTGGTGAAAAATGGGCGCGACTCACCAATCTACACTAATATTATAAAGAGAAAAGATTTGTTTTTGTGTATGTTTGTTTGTAATGGATAAACTCAAAAAAATACTGAAACGATTTTAAAAATTATTTATTCTGTAGAAAGCTACATTATCAGCGAGTAACATGGGCAGCACCCTATCTTTCAAAAAATTAGAGATCCCTAATAATGTAACCCAAGGGGTATCAAAAACTTGCCTACATAAGTCTTTATTTGGCGTGCGCTGCGAAAACTATTGATGATACAAAAAAAGTCCCCGAGGCTGTATGTCTAACTAATATAGTTAAGTCACTATAACCGTTTTTTGGTCAAATTAGTCAATGAAATCACTGGTAGATTCGAAATGTTGTTTAAAGAAATATTTAGAGAAACCCTTAGCTACCCGTGCCAAGCCGGGGCGAGTCACTAAGTATTGTATAAAACATCAAAGAACGAATACAGCAAGAAATATTGGTAGATTGAAATTGGGCTGTTCGCGATTACTGGATGCCGGAAGAGTGGTAGGTCCTAATTGGCAAGCGGAGCATTGTACATCAAAATATAGCGGCGTGCCGTAGAAGACGTGGCGAGCCATGGTCTTTTTGCTATTTGAGCTATTCTGTATTGACACAAAATTTATATATAAATTTATTATTATTATTATTTTTTATTATTGGTAAAAATTTCAGTATTTGCAACTAAGCGGAGGGTATTGTTTTTATCAGCTTTTGTATGTATGTATGTTCCTTTGTGGCACTATATAGACCAAACGCGAAGACCGATATTGATGATTCTTAATCAATCGATTTGTCTTAATCTTGCGAGTGTCACTAAAGACATACCAGTAATCAACATTCAATATGGCGACAACCAGACGCCATTCCGTGAAAAATAAAAATGATAATTTATGTTAAATGGGGTATCATTGAATAGGTATTTGAAAATCATCTTTAGGTTTCTCGTATCATTTTTCATTTCGAATCTAAACGATTTCAATTTCGCAGCAGCGATTTTTCAATGTGCAAATTTTTTTAAACTGGAGAATGTGCCTTAGAGACATACATTTCTTTCGCTCTACGAGCATAATCGTCAGTCATCATAGAGGTCAGCCAGCGCTGATCCAGTGCTGCTTGGTGAATGTCACGTACATGCCAATAACTTTGAGATTCTTTCACGTGTCAGTTTCTTCATGTATTTTTGTTATAATCTTACATTCTTTATAGGCTAGTGTTCCGCTATTTCACATGGTTGGTGGTGACAATGTGGTCGAAATACTCTTAGCTCTTAAAGAAGGACTACATACTTTACTTTTTACCCGACTACGGCGAGGCAAGGGAAGGGTAATCAAGTTAACAGTCTATGTATCTATACTTATAATAAAGCAATAAGAACGAAAAAATCTGTACAAAAAAGATAATTTAAAAAAAAAGGGTCTACGGTACTTAAAATAAGCAACTGAACAAGAATATAACATTTTTTAAAATTCGTGTCTGTCTGTATGTTTGTTCGCACATCACGTAAAAACTACTGGACCGATTGCGATGCGGTTTTCACTGTTGCATAGCTTAGGGTTTGATTTAAAAACTGAGGTACTTTGTGCCTTAATCCGATGAGTAGAAGTCGAGCTGAAGAAATTTTGATCAAATGTTGGTATATTGGTACCTATTTCAGGTCCTGGTATAGCACATATAGTACTTTATATCCTAGAGAAATGACCACGCTTTCGAAGCCGCGGGCATCCGCTATTGTGTGTATATATGTGGATAAGTTCCACTATAGCGTCCCCTATTGGTCCGATTTTGACAAGCGATTTTGTCCATCGATTCGTCTTCAGAGTGGGCTATTTTTAACCCGACTACGGTAAGGCAATGAAAGAGTGTAGTGTTCAAACTAAAATTTTGGTCCAATTTTCACAAGCAAGGTATCGATCGATTCGTCTTCATCGCAAGAGTGTCATAGGCTATTTTTTACCCGATCGTAGTCGGGTTTTAGTTTTTGAACTTATGTCTTGTTGTAACTGCTGGTAACCCTGTAGATAGACCCAGTGGAATCGGTTCAATGTTTGTGCAAGTCATGAACGTTTCTGTGCTAATGGATCCGTCAGCGGCTAGAGATATCAAATAAATTCGATTTTTATTATTACAACGATTGATGCGTTTCCGTAGCGAATTCTATATTTTCAATATTGAAGGTGAGACTCCATCTGTTTAAATATTTAAGTATGATGACGAACAAAACGTTTTTATTAATTTTTAAACGCATGGATTTAGGTATAGGTATTTTAGACTGAACAATTTTAAAATACTTCTTAGGTTCCGGTCGAATGACTTGTTTACGCAAATCGATTGTATTTTTTATTCAGAAACAGATCGCTTGACAAGCGAGGGTCGAAGGGTTATGTAGGAAAATCGAAGCGAAAAACGACTGAGCGAAGTAAAATTATTTTAGCAAGGTTGACTCGTACTTGATTTTTATACTTTCTTTTTTTCTTTTTAATTGATTGACTTCAGAAAAAGACGAGGTTCTATGTTCAACTGGTATTTTTTAAATATGTTCACCGATTTCTCCTTCAATTGCGGAACTTTTTTTTTTTATTTGAAAGAGTCCCATATAAAAATGTTTCAGTAGTTTTTTTTAGTTATTAGTTAATCCATTTGAAGTTTTTTTTTGTAACATGCACTTGTACTTATTCAAGATCTAACAGACTTGATGATGCCAGAGAAATCATTTATTTTAACAATACATAATATCAAAAACTAAAACCCGACTACGGTCGGGTAAAAAATTGCCTACGACACTCTTGCGATGAAGACGAATCGATTGACACCTCGCTTGTCAATATCAAACATTAAACTCATTGCCCTTCCCTTGCTTTGCTGTAGTCGTGTAAAAATATGGCGACAGGCGCCCGCCATGTTGTATTTTTCGTAAAGTCATCGATATACTTCAAGCAGCATCTACCTAAATTCTTCATTTATCAAAATCAGTCCAGCCATTTTGACTGAACCGGGTAGGTAACTGCAAAGAGTATACAAATACTAAGTAAGACTAACAGGTGAATGTTTAACACCCAGACACACACACACGTCACACATCCGCATACATGTTACCAAACGGTAGTCGGGTAAAAAAGGCCCGAGTTGTGTGATCATACGTGAGAGCGTTAAGTGTAGTACTATTATTTATTCTGTGGTTAAAGCAAAACACATTACATTACAAATTTAAGGCGGGGTACGCTCTCACATGTTTGGCCTCCTAGTCCAGGTGCAGTGTGAGCGGGAGAACTGATGCAGCTCAGGGGTCTAATTCTCTAGTTTTAAGACGCCAATTCCACGCCGCCTGCGTGGAATTTGTTCGTGATTCCACGCAGGCGGCGTGGAATCGCCGTGGAATTCGCGTGGAATTGCCGTGAGTGGTCATACAGAATCCAGGCCTAGGAGTCGATTTTATATCATTTTTGTGCTTTTCTATCGATAATTTAATATATTATAAAACTCAATAAATAAGTATAATTTAAAAAAAAAACATTTAATTATATAAACATAATTTAAAAAAGCTTTTAGCGGTTCTTTTTTCTGTTTTTTTTCCTTACATTTTTTTTTCTTTTTTTTATTGCTTTGTCATTGGTTTGTGAGTTACCCTGAAAGTTTCAGCTGGATAGCTAATCGGTAAGTGCTCGAAATTTGAATTTGAATTTGAATTCCAGGACAGGCAAAATACTTAATAGATACATACATAGATAGAACGAGTGAAGATAAAAGATTTAAAATAAAAGTGTTTGGTTATTTGTTTAGTTTAATATGGTAGCTATATAATAATTAAAAAACTAGAACAGCAATTCAACAAGCAATTTTCATGGTAGTTCGTGTTTTTTTTTTCAAGGATACCAAGCCATTTCTGAAATTTCTGTTCGGTTATTTGTTTGGGTAGTATACTTTTAATCCACAGTATTTTTGGGTTCGCATAAAGTTGTTTCATTACGTCACTCTCGACGTTTTGCTAATCGTCTTGTTCCTGATTTGTAGACTGATCCCGCCTTAATTGATTATGAATGAGCGTAGTAAGAAGTCGAGATATTGGCAGACGTCGAGTTAACTCGAGTTACGACATCTCGTCGGCACGTCTGGGAAGTTGAGAAACTGCTTCCTTCCTTTACATTTACGCTGGTTTAAAAGTGATTTAGAGTAAAGGAATAAATTAATACTTATTACTAACTGTATCCTTTGCTTTGCCCGCGTGTAATTTTGCTACTTCCGGTCACCAGCGGATTGAATTAAAAAGCCCATCTTATTGCTCCTCTAGGCTAGGCTACTCAAGTAATATTGCCTAGCCTACCAATCTCTACGTCCACCGGATCAGTGCTATGACCAGTCACACACGTAACGCGTCGCGTTGCGGAATCGTTCGGCAAATTACGAACAATTCCACGCGGGCGGCGCGGTACGTGGCCGAGTGGTCATAGCGAATAAGGGTTCAGGCATGGTCTGTGCTGTGTATTGTCTGTCTGTCAGTCAGTCAGTCAGTATGACACCGTTTTTATTTTTACTTAGGAATCGACAATTCATCAAAGTTGGTTGATAATTATATTATATTTATATAAGTACTACCTGTGCATTTTTCTGAGATAGAAGTATCCTAATATGTAATTCTAGGATCAAAAGTTCCTATAAATTTACTAAATTTACTGTCAAATAGTATTACTGTTCATCATTACCGATTGCTCGGCTTCTACTCTTCGGAATGAGCTACCAGTTTTTAAGACAAAACCTAAGCTAAGTGAAAACCGCATTGCAATCGGTCCAGTAGTTTTTACGTGATACGTGACCAGACATACACCATTTAAAAAATATAATATTTCGGTAACTTATTTTAACCCCCGGCCTTATAGCTAAGAAGAGTCTCGATCACATCAGTTTTCAAACACGAAAACCGCATCAATATCGGTCCATTCGTTTGGGAGCTACGATACGATCAGTCATTGAAAGAGGACCCCTTAAACTTGGCCACGCCTGTAATATTGCGGATACCATTCATTTTTTAGACTTGGCATGGGAAAAGAAACCAATAAAACTTTCTTTTTTTTTTTAAAACAAATATTTAAAACCCTTTGCTATGGCTGACAAAAAAATGGTTTCTTTATTCCTATAGGAATTAAGATTTTAAGTAAACCATTTTTTTTGTCAGACTTGATGTAGGGAACATATTAATTAAACCATTATCTTTGTCAGACTTGATGTAGGAAAGATATTAATTAAAACATATCTTTGTCAGACTTGTTATGGAAAAGATATTCAATAAACCATATCTTTGTCAGACTTGATGTGGGAAAGATAACAATAAAACCATTTATTTTCTTGAATTGGTATGGGAAATATATTAACATAACCCTTTCTTTGACATTCATTAAATGCTATTTATCTCAAAACTACTATGCTCCTTAACTTTTTTTTTATCCTCTTTTGTGAGAAAAATAAATCTCAACAATGGCCTGTTCAGTATTGTTTGATTTGAACTTAGCCTGCCAGAAAATAACTAAATTAATTTAAAAAAAAACAGATTTACTAAAAAACTACAGAACTTATTTTGAAGAAAAAATGGGACCACACTGGAGGACTGAAGGTATAGTCTAAGAATAGAATCATCCAAACTGGTTCATACATTTTGGGGTTATGAGAAATTAACTTACATAATTTCGTTTGAAAACAGTGAGTATGAGTGAAAAATAGATTTTATAACAAGACATATCTTCAAATAATAAAATCCTACTTTGGTTGGGTAAAAAATAGTCTATGACTATCATTTGCGATAAAGACGAATCAACTGATATCTCGGTTGTCAAAATCGGACCAAGTTATTAGTTTGAACACATAACCCTTCCTTTGCTTCGCCGTAGTTGGGTAGTAAAAAATAGCCTATGGCACTCTATACCTGAAAACGAATAGATTGCTTGTCAAAATCGGACTACTAGGGGCGACGCTATGGTGGAACATCCACATACAAACATACACTTTTAAACTCTTTACCCATCCCTTGCTTTGCCGTAGTTGGGTAAAAAACAGTCAAATTAAAAATAGACTTCCTTGTGGTATTGTGTCGAAAAATTGAATTGTCAAGTACAAAGCATTAAAATAAAACTATAAACAAAAGGCTTGTGCACAACATAAAAAAAAAAAAACTCAAATTTTTTCCTTAAAATAAATGAGATGGGCATAAATAATTCTTATCTATACTTAAAATAAAGCAGTAAGTACCAATAACCTCTAAACAATGAAGACAATAAAACAAAAATGTATCTAGGGTACTAAAAATAAGCTACTGAACAAGAATATTTCATTTTTTAAACCATGTCTTGTCTGTTTGTTTGTTTGTTTGCGCATAACGTAAAAACTACTAGACCGATTGCGATGCGGTTTTCACTGTTTGATTGCTTAGGGTATGACTTAAAAATTGATGTACTTGGTATCTCAATCCGATGATTAGATGCCGAGCCATAAGTAAACACTTTTGACGACTGATTGAATTTTGAAGAAATGTAGTATATTATATTTTATAGGTACTTTTGGTCCTGGAATAACACGTGTGGGCTACTTTTAAATGAAATTACTACGCGGACAAAGCCGCGGGCACAGCTAGTACTTATAATAAAGCAATAAGTACAATGAAGATCCATTACGTAAAAACTACTGGACCGATTGCGATGTGGTTTTCACTATTGGCACAGTACATATATAGTAAATATGTTATTGGATAGCTTAGGGTTTGACTCAAAAACTGATGTACTTGGTATCTTAATCCGATAAGTAAAAGTAGATCAATAAAAACCATTTGACATTTGATGATATTGGTACTTTTGGTCCTCAAATAACAAATAGATTACTTTTAACTCACAGAAATGACCACGCGGGCAAAGCAGCGGGCACGGCTAGTTTTAATTAAAACACTACATGAAGTGTCTAGCAAGCAACTGTTTTAATATTTGTCTGCTATGCTTCATTTCGAAAGTATTGGTTGTATGCGTCATGGGACTTAGTTATGGCACGTTTTTTTTAGAAATTATATCGTATTTATATTACCATAAGACTTAAATTATAAACTACCGGCGACGATAGGCGACTCAGAGTATTTCAAACTAAGCATGCTACCCTAGTAATCAGTATTAGTAAAATTATTGTTTGATTTATAGTTTAGAGTGTTTTTAATGCCTTTCAATCATTAAAATAATTAGACATGTATATATTTTACTTGATATTAGACCTCAAACACAGGGGACAGTTGAAAAGCTACACTTTCTTTTGAAAAAGCTCTTATTTATTTTGCTCTTTCCAGTGTTCTGATAAATGATTTGGAATTTAAAGCGGTTGGAGTGTGCTCATTAATAATCATCAAGAACTCATTACAGAATCTTATATATTTAAACGAGAAATTCTTGTATATAAATATATATATAATCTGAATATCGGAAACGGCTCCAACGATTTTCATGAAATTTAGTATACAGGGGGTTTCGGGGGCGATAAATCGATCTGGCTAGGATTCATTTTTAGAAAATGTTGTTTTATTCATGTTTTCAACAATCAACTTTATCGATAATCAACTTAAACATCAACTTTTTTTTCTATACTTACGTAATAGGTTGAAAACTGTAAAAAATTAAGTATTTATTGCTAATATAATATTAAACTAATTGCACTCGTGATTTTTTATTTAAATAATCAGGTCATATTTTTTATTATTATATTGGTAAGATCGAAAAATATTATTCATATTTCATCAGTATGTAATTCGTATTTATATATAATTTCTAAAAAACACAATTTATCAAAAAAAGAAGAAGAAAATACCAAGCAAAGCTCGGTGGTCATCCAGGTACTAGTTGTAAAGAGTCATTACACTTTAGTAATTCTGCAGGATTATACCAGTCAAAAGAGTTAATATCTGTTATGCATTTTGCAAAGTCAGTTTTACTAAAGTTTAATTTAGGTGTAAAAAAAAAACTGGTAAGATAGGATTCTCATAAATTGTTCAGTATCATCCTAAGACATATTCAAAAGCCACTTGTGAACAATACGCTTAGTCTTTCAACATTGAGTGATCTAGATACATCATCATTTTTGCTGCTCATTTATAAAGAAACCAGTGGCTTCGGACAGGTAACACTCACACCGTGGCATTTGGCACAACTTCGGAAGCTTGACCCACGATTTTAGGGGTGGAGAGGGGGGGGGGGAAGGGTAGGGGTGAGTGAGTACAACCCCCCCTGAGAGTGGGCCAGCTAGATCTCGCCCCCTCTCTGAAATATGATTTTTTAAATATTTTGTTTGCAATTTTTTTTCGTTAGCTCTTGTTTTGGGTCTGTTTTTTTTATTTTACTTTCTGAAAAGTATAAATTGAAGATGATATGTATGACCCCAAAGACAAGGGTAGGTTAGAACATGACTACACAACGCGCGAGCCGAGCGAGCGTAGTGAGCGTACCGCGGTAGCGGTAAAAAATAGCCACCATAATTTAGTATGAGAGAAATAATGGCCGCTAACAGAAATAAGTATGAAAGTTCATTGAGTATGTGACCACGTCCGTTTTTTTTTAATTTGGTTGGTTATTGAAATGTCAGTTTAATAATTATTTTAGCAAGCAACCATGTGGTTGTACCTAATCTGTCGAAAATGATATATTATTATTTTGCAGTTTACAACAACCATAAATTATTATATATTACTTTTTTTAGATGGAGCTCCCAAATAATTCAGAGTAAACAAAAAAATATGAAAGACCAGTACACTGAAGAAGCCATGAAAAAAGCTCTCGATGATATCTGAAAATAAGAAAATATAACACCAAATGATTACCATATTTGTTTTTATTAAGAGGCAAAAATTAAAATATTTTTAAAGCGATTATAATTGTTGCATATTTTTCATATTAAAATAGCGGTCGCAAACGAGCACACTGGTATAACATAAACTGATAAAAATGTTTGTAACCCGATGTTTTCGCTATATTTTCACTTTTTCAGCATTTTATAAATATTTTTGTATTAAATGTATTTTATTTTATGTTTTTGTATCCAAACTAGATTATATTTGGGACAAATTCACATTAACATATACTATTTTGCGTGTAGACAACATATTTTTTTCCTCATCTTATGTGGGCAACCCAGCTAACTGTTCGCTAACTGGCGCAATGACCCTATCTAGTCCAGTTTTTGTTTACATAATATTAAAGTGTGCCATATCTTCCCCTCTTTATAATATCAATGCTATAACATTTGTAGTGTGATTTAAATTGCACTTACAGTGCTGAGACTGCAAACACTGCTAACAATCGGTTTAAATTGTTGGTTGGCATATGCACGCTAACAATTTAAGCCAACGATTGCATGCTTATGTCATTTGAGTCAGCTGTTCTGTGAATCTACCTACTCTTGTTTTGTTTTGTTTTTAGTTTTCTCATTTCTCTATTAGTTCTGTTTAATTTGTTTGCTTCTGCTAAAAGAATATAATAATTATTATATATAATGGCAGTCTGGCGGGAATTCCAACAACATATCAACACGGAATGACATATGTCAATTGAATTTGACGTTATCGCATACGCTGCTCTACCTCTGTTTTGTGAACATTGTGTGCACACAAAAATGATGTCACTCCTGACGTCATGTGTCCGACGTGGAGAATAAATGTACATTTTAATCCGCCTTTGTGTGCGCTGACAGTACACATAGCGCATATTGGTGCAATTTAAACCACAGCATTGGTTTGCACATGTCACCAAAGGTTAAATTTACTTCTAACAAATTAAACAGAGGCAAATGCATAATAAGAGTTTCTTTTAACATCCAGAAAAGCAGCAGCAATGCTGTACTGTAATAGTAATTTGTGTTTCTGTATGTGGAACTGTCACAATAATTATAATTACTTACCTACATTATCTATTTGGTTTGGCAAATTGTTTATTAACAAGTGCTTCTACAATCTGGCGCAAATAACACAACTTAGCATAGGTATCTGCTTTTGTACACATATAAGCATTCCCAAGGCAAATAGAAGCCGTGAAAGCCTTATCTTTGCAAAACAAACAATCTTTACTCACAAACATGTCATTGGTACACTTTCATAAACAGTAAGGTTAAAAATATAAAAATGTTACTCACGGTTCTGGACTATATTGAGCACCTCCGAAGAAGCCGTGTCTGTCCGGCTGCGTGGTCACCGATGAGCAGATAGATGTCGTGTCGGCCTGTTCGCTGCGGTCACCTCCCGCGCTCTTTACACTCTTTTGCAGGGACATGTTGTAAACAATCCACACTTCCTAGTCACCAGGTTTTACCATCACGCACTACACACCATCACCCACCACGACACTGATTACACTAAGTGGGCGACAGCAACAGAATTAATTACAAAACATGTAACTGCTCCGTCAGTCCGCAAAGACGGGGAATCTTCACCAGGCTGGCAAAACAATTGGCAAGGAGAAATGTTCACTGTACACATACCGCGAACACCGCCACATAGTCGTAGGCGATAAATATGGCAAGGAAACGTGCTCGGAATGAATACAAATAAATATTTTTCTTATCAAAACTTCTACGTGTGGGTGGGCGAAATGATTCTTACGTACCACAGACAAACACTACCAGTGTTGCCACCACAGATTTATTTTTTACCCTAACGATCGGCAAAATTACCCTAAATTAGGAACTTCATTTTTTCCCTATTTTTTTTTTAAATAAATCCAAATTACTTTACACTACACAAACCATTGTTCTCGAATGTCAAAATGAGAAATCGGTAGAATTGCCCACGAAAATCGGTAAATTTGTACATAAAATCGGTATATAGGAAACAATACTATAGGCGCGTTCCACTTAGAGCAAAACGCTAGCAATATTAACTTTTTTAGCCCCAATGTCGTTCCACAAGCCCTCCGATCGTAACAAACGTCAAACGTTCCAATATGCAAAATGTCGTAGAGAGATTATCAACAAAATGTTAACATTTCTAGCTTCGGAAACTAGCATCGTCAGACCCATGTTGTTTCGTGGGTTCGAAATGCTACTTTTTGAAAGTGTCAAAACTTAGCGGCAGAGCATGTAATTGTATATATAAAAAAACATTGTTTTGCTTGGTCTTGTGGTATAAGTGTAAGATTTTCTATAGTTATTTTCATTTCCTAGTTTTTACTTAATTGGGATGAGGAAATGGTGCTACAAAAGTAAATAGAACAGTAGGTAGTGCTATTACCTTTCTTGGTTTCTATCCAATTTTCAATATCACTATCACTAATGCGTTGCGATAGAGTCGAAATTCCTATGAAGAAAGTGATAATCTGATTGAAACCAAGTTCTGTAATACGGCCACTGTTGTGTTGAGCAGCAACACGTTTCACTTGTAGATGTCAACCGTGCGAAACGCTGATTGAGCGCTAGTCATTCGTATTAACACAAATTTTAATGGTATAGCATTTATAGGTGGAACGTGGCAAATATAAAATTATTACAATTTTAATTTATGTTGAAATATGGTACTTATGTATTGTGAAGTAAAATATTTACTTACACACACACACACACACACACACACACACACACACACACACACACACACACACACATAAAATAGTTTTTGAAAATTATAATTGAGATAAACTTCAAAATCGATATGGAGTGCAAAAGGTTATTTTTTTATTTTTTGTGTGTCTGTCTGTCTCTTTGAACACGCATAACGCTGAAACTACCGGACGGATTTTGATGCAACTTGGCACAATCATAGCTTATGTTATGGATTAACATTTAGAATACTTTTTATCCCGAAAAAAAATATCCCCGCAGGAGTTCCCGCAGGATAGGGGTTGAAAGTTATTTAAAAGAACACATATCACGCTGAAACTACTGGACGGAGTTTGATGAAACTTGGCGCAGTCAAAGTTCATATTATGTATTAAAATAACAGATTCTGCTTATCCCCAAAATATATAGGGTTCCTGCGGGAAAGGTGTTCCAAGTTATGTTAATTTGAATGTTATAAAAATAAGACATTAAAATGGTATTATAATTTCAACCATCTCGCCATGAAGCTCTGTGGCAAAGTCGGAGGATATCAGCCTTCCAATCCAGAGGTGCGGGATCGAAATCACGCGCGCCTTATAATATATTTTTTAAGCATTTACATATTTTATGCGTTATTTTTACATTTTCTTTGATATTTTTAAGGCTTCTGTCATTTCCCGAAGTAAACCGTCAAATCATTACAACAAAATAGGTAAAAAAAATAATTCCAATTCGGATAATTTAGAAAAAACTCAAAAACAGAAAAGAATTCTGTCAATTTACTTTGTTTATTTTTACTTTGTAAATTTGTTTGTTTTACTGAAGGGCATGTAAAAAGCACAGAAAATATAGCGCATATATTCAAAAAATATGTTGCTCAAAAAGAAAAATCTGCCGTACGGAAAAAAAATGCACTAGGAGATGGCTTTTCGTCCCCAAAATGCAAACCTGACCGAAATTATGGCACAAAAGCACAAAAGGCAAATAAACCACTAGTAGAAGTAGATTTGAAGGAAGCGTGCCTCTCAAAACTTCTCGACTTTACAAAAACCAATGAGAAAATCGAACTTCTCATCACAGGGCAACATAAAAATGACGCTTACAATACGGCTCACGGCCAACCAATTTGGAATGGTTAGTTTTTTTCCTAATCTCTTCTGAACTATTTTACAATATAAATAATTATATTTTTGTTGCAGATATGTAAACGAAAAGCGACGACACCCTGTCACAACCACGTAAAGGCCATTTTGAACAAAAATAATGTTTTAACCAAAGACATGGCATATGTGCAACATGAGTCGGTGGCCTGAACATTCAAAAGAAAAGGAAGGAGTAAAAATTTACTCAATTTTTGCGAGTAAACGTCGTCGAGAGATTACGAAACTCATACGTCTCACACTCGAGGTTTTCACGTATACTTTTTGTTTGACGTTTACTCAACCAACGCTGTTGCCACGTAAGGGCGTTACAACTGCGAAACTCACACTAGGCCTACCGCTATTGAAAGGTAGTAATAGAAGTACTAAAAGCCACCGCGTGTTGTGGCGTTAATGGGGGTTTATGGTTTATGGGGATTCACATACATGAATTGACATCACGAGCGAGGAAACTGATGTATATTTTTAAAACACTTAGAAGCTCAGCAAGTCAAGATACATTGAGACTGGTATATTTTGTATTGTGCGAGTCGCTGCTGTGATATTGCGTCACCGTATGGGGCGGCTCACCAAAAACTAAAATGCTGCAGCTGGAGAGAGCCCAAAGTGCAGTGCTAAAAGTAATGCTTAAAAAGAAGCTTAGGTTTGCTTAAGTAATGCTTGCCTTACCGCTATTTGACTATTGCTCTATACCTGAACAGCAAGGTACTTTAAGTGAGACATCTCTTTATCCTCCAAACCATACTCCGCACCCATCCGTAGCGTACAATAAACTATCATGGAGCTTGGAGACTTTAGGCCATGCATTTCTGTCATTAATATAATCATTTATATTGTAATTCGCTTTCTTTATGAGATTTACCTTAACAAAAGTTTTAAACCTATGCATTGATAATTGATCAATGCTGTCAGGAAACTTATTAAAAAAGCGTACTCGTATACAGTTCGCCATATATGAACCACTAACATTCTTTACCCGAAATCCAGACACTTTCAGTTTATTTTTATTTCATTTCTAGGATTAAAATTATGAACATCCCTATTTATAAGAAACTTACTGATATTCTCCCGAACATACATTATATTTTCATGTATATATTGATAAGCCACTTTAAGAATATTGACAGTTACGACATAACCATTCATTAGCCTATTTTGTTAACATTATAAATTTTTAATAGGTATTCTTGGATAAATATAGAATAATCATTGATTAACGCCTGTCACATGTTCTGGCGCTTGGTGGAAAATCACGACAGTTATTCTCTATATAATTTTTTTTTCAATCTGCCTAATACATATTTTTATCCTGGCAACATTATTCATCTATGGAATCCGCCATTTTGCTGCCCCACTCATCTACCCTATTGCCAAAACCCTGACAAGTTTTGCATTTGGTGTTTTCTATTTTTCCACAATAGTGACGAGTTTTTACGCAAATTTAAGTGTTTTTTGTAAAATAATCTGTTATATTTATGTTAGTGGTACCAATACTGTTGCTCAACTCTCTAAACTAAGCTAAATTTAATTTATTGTAGAGATTCTTATAACTTATACAGTTGTTATTTTGAACTTAACCAAGACATCATTGTGACAGGACTAATTTTCTTTTGACAACGACTAAATTGCCACATTTCAATAATGTTCGAATGTAATAATAAGTCGTCGTTTATTATTTGTGGTTTTTAGGCATTTGTATAGACTTTTTCTTAACCCGCTATGCGCATGCGCGATCGATTGTTTCGATGTGGGAGTTTTGAAATGAAACGTCTTTAAAATCACTCTGAAAGAAACATACGGGTGGGTACCAGGTTTTAAAAGTGGACCGTCACGAAAATCAACTTTATTTAGTAGTATTTTTATACCTTATAGTCAGCTCGATCTAATGATCAAAGGGGCGTGATTTGGGGGGTAGGCCGCACGATCAAAATCAGCAAAATTGATGTTTTTGTGATCTTTAATTCGGTATAACTCCCGATTTGTACGTGGAGTAGACATTTCACACACACAGACGCTTTTTGTCTATGGTTTTGATTTCTTGCTGAGAGTTATCGGCACGAGTGTTGTGTGAAGGCACCTCATGCCGGGTCCACACCAAGAGAACGAGAGCCAGCGAAGGCAAACGAGTGGGATTCGCCGATTACTACCGCACGCTCGCTCGGTTTCGTCGTAGTGTCCACACTAATTGAACGCGTGTAAACCCGGCGACAATCGGCGAACCACGGCGAATTAGGGTGTCCAGATCTGGGGATTTTTCCCCATTTTAGGGAAAATTGATATGTTTGGGTAATCTTTTGGGAAACAAAAAGACAAAAACACTTTGACATAATCTAGTTAAAGGGCATACGGCACGTTTTATAACCAAATAAACAAAAACTGGACTAGATACTACTACAGGCAAACACAGCTACATTGCCACTGTCGTGCTTCGTGTGCATCAGATATAGACATAAGCAGACTGTAGCGTGAATGAGATAATAATAATTAACCCTACTGACACTTTCTACACAAACGCCACTCCGACTGTGACTTTTTCCCATCGCACCTAATTCATCATTTTAAAATGATGTAGTGTTGCGCGTTGTTGCTAGGGTGATAAGGTGTTTTATTTCAATGTAAATGTTAATAAATAGATCGTTAAATGGGCCATTATCAAAAATTTATTAATCAAAAAAACATAAAAACTTTTTTTGTGTTTTGTTTGGGCACTGGACATCCTTAAAAAAGAGAAAACTAATTATTATAATACAGATGTGACATCTCGACTACGGATCTGACCATTACTTACACAAACCAAACCCAAAAGTATTAAAAATGACACAACCCTAGTCACAGTGAAATTACGGATGTGACAACTATGGACGTGACATTTTGACGTTGTTACCGCCATTTAATAACTAAAAATAAACACCATGCGATTAATATAATTTAGGAAGAAACTGTACTACATTACGCAACTCATGTTATCAGGAATTTAAGTAAGAGGTTTTTATATACACAGAATATTCACAGTTGTGACAGAGTTGTGTTATTTTTATTTTGTTAACAAATTACTTTTAATAAATGTAGCTCCACAGGTCCTTGCATTAGCGTACGAAAACTGGGCTGAGACAAGATGACTGCCTAAAGCTATGTTTTTTAGTGAATTTAAACATTGAACAGCTAAAGATTCGTTTCTTTATTTAATTGTACTTTTTGTTAGAAAACGATAATGTCAAATTACACGGACCGGGACATTTTTATTTTTTTTCAATTGATTTAACTTTATTTTTATGCCTAATACAATTAAGATATAAGAGGCGCATCAAAAAAAAAGATAAGTATTTATTATTGCTATTATATTTTGAATCCCACAGCCGAGGTTTTTGCCTATAAAACTCTATGAGCCTTAGAGGATTTTCATTCGACCATTCCATACTTACGTCAAGAATGAACCTTCCTAAAAATGTATGCGCGAGACGTCCGTTCCGTGCAACGGTCGCTGCAGAATGAGCATTCGCCCTTTCATACACACCGCGTACGCTCGCTCGCTATAATCCTTTTGATGTACCGACACGAAGGCCTACGCTGGCTCTCGCTCGCGTTCGTTAAGTCGTCCACATTGATTTGTTCGCTTTCGCACGGTAGCCTTCGTTCGCACTCGTTCTCTTGGTTTGGACCCGGCATCATACATAAACTGACGTAAAACAGACAAGAAAAAACCGCTACTAAGCTAAACTGAGAAATTAAAATCAATTTAGGTGTGTCAAACTAAAATGTAGTTTAGTGCATTTTTATCTGCTTGCAACAGGACTAAACTTAATTTTAATGTAATTTAGTCTACTTTATGCCAACCGAATTGGTATTGGTACCGGTTGTCTATTTTGGCAAAGTAATGTAACCAAATGACCCACGATAAAACTACTCAAACAAAACGGTTGAACATTATGAAATTGTATGTACCTAAAACTTCACGTCCGTATCGTCACGTATTTTGGTACTAATTTGGAAAAGAAATCGTAATTCCTAATCTATTTCCTAATTTAATCGTCACTTAAGCTATATTTCGCGTAACTACCTCTTTCTCTTATTTCTCTGAGCATAAAACGTTGAAATGTTTTCGATCACAGTTCGTTTTGAATGTCTAAATGAATATTAACAGTAAAATTAATATCGGAAAAGCTACTTTATTTCATAAGTAATACCACAGAATAAATAATAGTAGAAGTAATACATACTCAGCTTATCCTATGACGTAGGATATTTGGTAGTTTTTCGTTTGGTTTGGCAAGGATCGTGGCAAAAATGGAAAATGAAACTGCCTAAAACGCTCATTTTTCAACCCGAACATAGTGTTAGTGTTTTTATACGCTTTATATTAGCTTCACTTGTATGTTTGTATGTTTGTAACCGACTCCTTTGAACGCTATTTTGACCCACTTTAAACGGTCAGATTTCATTCAAATTTTGCACACCTGTCAAAGATCGATGACAATGCAATAAATCGAAAAAAAACGCTCCTAAAAATAAACCAAACTAAAAAGTAGAAAATAAATAATAGTTTAAAAAAACTAAAAAACACGCTTTATATAGAAAACCAAACTAAAAAATAGAAAATAAATTTTAATAGTGTAAATAAGAAAAAAAGGTTTTATTTAAAAAAAACCGTGGGGTGCTTTTTAAGATATTATCGAAATGATAAATCAAACAGTTTTCTTCTCATATCTGTCAATGAAATATTTATAACTATTGACCACGATTTTTTTGAAATATTTCTTTTTTTTCTTATTTACACTATTAAAGAACAATGGCGAACTCCCAGACATATTTTTATGTCAGTAAAATTCACGGCGTCTGTAGACAAAAAATATCGCTTGTAATTCAACATCATTTCCTGAGATTGTATGTATAAGAATTTTTTATAGGAGAGGCCAGGAATAATTGTTATTAGGCTTCAAAGTTTTGTAGGTTATGTTACTGTTAACGACTTTTGAAACAAGTCATAGAGATTTTGATTATTTTATCTGCATAATGAGGTAGGCAATTAAGTACATAGGCGTGATATATATATATCACAATATCTTTAAACAATATATATATATATATATATATATTGTTTAAAGATATTGTACCTATTCAATTACCTACCTAGTGTAACAGACTAGGCTTTTGAATAATTATTATTTTCAATATGTTACTGCCTAGTGAGATTACAAAACAATATGTTCAGATATGTTGCTGATGTTTCACTGTGCAGGGAAACAGTTGTCCAATATTAATACAAATATTTTGCAACAATTCCTTGCACTAAATACTTTATTTACACAAACCTTTGTTTTTTTTTTGTATATAATGTTCAATATTTTAAGCCGCACGCCCTATGTACTAATTTTCACGACCTGTATGACTGGTAGATAGTGCTGTTTAGCATTAAGTCGTTCCTTGTACAATATTTTTGTGCAAAACAATTAAGTAAATAAACATAATATACATTTTTTTAAGTGCTTAGTTTATATATTTATTTATTGGTTGAAACCACCGTCCCTATTACCTCGGTTATTCCTTTCCATGCACGGTTGTATGGAAGAGATCGCTCTGAGCGATAAGACCGCCCATTGTGACACTTTATTATTAATTTTGTTTTATTTTAGTTGTAAGATTGTTATTTGTGTGTTTCAATAAAGAGTTATCTATCTATCTATCTATCATAACCTAACAACAATTCCTTAAGCCGGGTCTACTGCGACATGTCACTAACAAAATGCTGTTAGCTTACCGTGTTATATAACATGTTCGTAACCACAGCCCGTCCATTGCGACTTGACAGCGATATGTTTTTACTAGCAAATATGATTCTCTCAAAAAAGCTTTGACGAGGAAGACGTATTAGCTTAAGTTTTCTGATTCCAATTCAATTGATTCTGACTCAAGAAAAGCTACACAGTCTTTGTATAATATACAATTACAAGTATTGTATGCTACAAAGGGAGGTTATGATTTTCATATATCCAGCAAAGATGTCGATGGCACGAATACTAACACAAAATGTACTACAAACAGGCGAACGTGGGTGATGTTTTCCATCCACGACGGATAACGTGTTAGCTTGCTATCCTGTTAGCTAACACCAAAGCCACGCCCATTTTTCGTGTAAGTAACATTTTAGTGTGTTAGCTAATACTAAAACATGCCGCAGCGGACCCGGCTTTACACTTCCTCCATAAACTATAATGCATTGTATTCTCATTGCTATAATGTTTTGTTTAAAGGTTTTATATTGACGTACCATTTTTTCTATAGCATAGTCTATAGTATTATTCTGTTCATCGCAAGGAGGTTGAATTACGCTTACTTTTAAAATGTTTAACGCCAGTAATTCGACCTCCTTTGGTTGTAAAAACTGGATGGGAAGTAAGCGTAATTCAACCTCCTTTGGTGAAAAAAACCAGGTGAGAAGTATTCTGTGTTGACGATTTTGACGTCCGAACCGGAAACGTCATTGTATTATATATATTTTTTCACTCGTTGGGCAGGCAACAAGGCTGGTAAAATATTGTAGGAAGGAAATGAAGTTACGATTTCATGATTTTTTAAATTAATTTGTTAACCAGACTTTGCCTAGCTTACATGCTTTGTTGAAAAAACGTAGAAAAATAATTACTTAAGTTCTGTAGAAATGATATTTCCTATTTTTTAGTTTGGTTTTCTATATTTCTATATAAAGCGTGTTTTTTAGTTTTTTTAAACTATTATTTAATTTTAACCCTTTTTTTTTTGTAATTTGGGACAAAACGAACGCCTTGGCCCCAAGTTTATTTTAGGTTATATTTTATGACTAGTATCACTACACTCATACTCATTCTGTAGTTTTAAGATTTTAATAACAGTGACCCTGGTGGTTTGCTTAAAAAATCTTATCAAATATTACAAAACTGAGCTCTTGCGACTACAATGAACACACTACGGAAAACATTAATAATTCCACATCTCACTCGTCTTACCTCCACCGCGCCTGCCCAGTTTGTAAACAGGAACCCTCGAAACTTGGAGAAAATCCGAATTGCACGAAAACCTGATGGGTATCACCTCGAGAAACCTGGCCGGAAGTTCTGGCATAAGTAAGTTCTACTGGTCTATCATAATAGTTAATTCTCCAACACTTCGTTCGAGATAACTGCCCTTCTTAGCTTCATACATAGTTTGGTTTGTTTTGGGAGGATCTGAATGCTTTCATATTTAAAATCTGCTTTTATCTGTTCATCCAGATTAGTCATAACACCCAGCAGCAGAAGTGTTAAAGCTGAAGTAGTCCACTATCTAAATGGCACAGTTATCGAAGCAAAAACCTCAGAATGGGCCCTCCGGAAACAGCTGTATAGTGTCACAGATACTTGCGCTTACATTAGTTTGGGCAGAGTACTTGCACAAAGATGCTTGGAGTTTGGCGTAACAGAAATGTACAGTGATATAGAAGCAACTGAAGGAGGGAAGATCGAGAAATTACTGAACGAAGTGATCAATGGAGGAGTAAAGTTAGAGGAGCCAGAAGTATACAAGAACCCCAACCCTTGGGACTTGTTGAGGCCAGAAAAACCTTGGGAGATTAATGAATAATTTAGTTATTTTTTATTAGTGAGGCTTTAGGAAAATATACATATTAAATTTATATTTGTTTTCATATTTTCATATAAAATGAGATCCCAGGAGAGTCAGATTTTGAACTAATATTGTAATAATACAGTTCTACTCAATAATGGTTTGACTTAGAAACTTGATACTTATTATTGAAAATGATCATATTTTATACACAGCAATAATATAAGTCGTACTGCTAGAGCAGCTAAATGCTTCCCAATGGCTCCACCCATGTCATCACTACTCAATAAAATGGTAACATAACATATAATCTTGTTAACATCCCAAGCCAGCAAGTCAAAGTCAAGCCTTTGCCTAACTCAGAAAAAAATAGGACTACATTCATAATTCTATATATCATATCCGCACTGTGTTTCGTTATCTTGTAAATACTTTAAAATGTGTTTTACTATATGTCGGTACACAAAACATGCCAGTGAACTATATACTTACATTTGGATAGATTTGGAAACTGCAGCGTGAGAACTGAGAGACCACACTTTAGATAACATTTAATAAATTATTTACAAATTCCAATATGCATTTTACAAAATGTTATATAACTATTATTATACAATTCAGTTACTAAAACTACAAAAAACTTAACAATCTATGTGGTCATTCAGTCCACACACACATAACAAAAGTCAACCTCTTTGATACCTAGGATCAAGCATGATATCTACCAACCTATACTCTGAGCTGGCTGAGACTCTTCAAGCAAACAACCAACTCTGTTTGTAAAGTTTGTTGATTTTAGAAGTTGAGACCCCACTGCACCATTTCTCACATCACAGTTATGACCAGGCTCTGCTTTTAAAGGGTTTTTTTTCATAAATATGCTGCATCAAACACAAACCTGATAAATGTGAAACTTAACATATATGTTTTTGAGATCTTTATCTCTCTAAGACTAAGACAAAAACATGATTAACAAATTTTCTTATCGAAAATTATGTAGATTTCGGTAATATTTTCATTTTTCTACTCAACGGCTTAAGTTTTATATCTAAATAAATCTCACAGCAAGAAAATATAGTTTATTATCTAATGCTTAGACAAAATTTACATAGTGCGGGTAGCAGGTGGCAGAGTGTAGGGGAGGTGGCAGGCGAGCGGGGAGTGGGAAAATGTAACCTTGGAGCCTGGCCTTATGTGTAGTGCAGGTTTACAAAGTGATGAGAAAAAACCCCAAACATAAAGGAGATGATCAAAATATGGACCATACAACCTAGCTTAAAATCTAATAAAAACATGACTGCCCTGCCAAAAACGAAATAAAAAGATTTTATGCCAATAAATTATATATTGTTGGAATATACTTATCAAGGCTTTCAATTTGATACCTACCCATATTGTGAAAATTGTTTTTTGTCTCATTTAAGAATGGAGCCATACTGCCGCATTTTTTTTGATGTTATGATGTAAGGATTCTAAAGACTAAAGATACTCCATCGATCTAAATCTGTCCAGGCATTTAAAGGTTATGGTGGAATAAAGAAACTTACATACATAATATATACATGAACCATATTTTTTCTCTTTTAAATGGCTTTTTCGCACACTGCGAATATGCTGCCCTGGTGGCATTAACAAATCTATTAGAACTAATCTCTAATAACTAGTTTGTTTGTAACCACCTACCTGGTGCACTCTAACATAGCACTTGTTTCTATGCTCTTCAGTCCGTACACATGCCATTAATATATGGTAAATATTATCATCCATTGAGTTACAGACTGGGCAATTAGGTATGGGGCATTTCCTCATTAAAAATGCAAATTTATTGCATGGAATGGTCCGGAATGAAGTCTTAATGCTATTATAGTTTCCTCTCTTTTCATAAAGCTGTTGTGTAGACAACACAGCCACATCCTTGGATAGCCAAGGATAACACAAGGGATATGGCTGTGTTGTCCTATGCCAGATTCCTTTTTCTCTGGATCTTACATTATAGTATTCTTTGAACAGGTTGTACACTGAACTCTTACTGTAGGAATATAATTGGTAAAATATGAGGGGAAATCAATCGGAATACCGTCGGATGTCGCCTGTCTGGCTAAGTTGTCAACCTTCTCATTTCCACCTAGACCAGCCAGGAATTCAATTCGAGGGGGGGGGTCGAGCTGTGGACCAGAGAGACCAAGGGAAGGGTAATGAGTTTAACAGTTTATGTATGTATGTGGGTATATGGATGAAATAGGCTTTTTTTTTACTCAACTACGGCGAAACTAAGGAAGGGTTATGTATTCAAACTAAAAACTTGGTCCGATTTTTACAAGCGAGGTATCAATCGATTCGTCTCCATTTATAGTGTCATAGGTAAAAAAGAAACCGACTACGGCAGCACTTACTTACACGACCGTAGTCGAGTTTTAGTTTTGAACTTGTATTGTCTATATATTGATCGCTTTTAGCGATAAGACAGCCCATTGTGTCTATTTTTTAAATATTATCCTTTGATTTTGGTCTCTATTGACATCAAAAAGGTTTTTTTAGAATAATAATGAACACTTTATTAGGTGTTTCTTATTATTATTATGTGTTAGGACCCCTGTGAGTGTTTATAGGTAGGTACCCAAGTTTAGAACACTGAAAATCTTGTGCTTCTCCTGTGGTACTCAAAATTGTGACATTTGTTTCAGTTTTTTAAAAAAAAACTACTCTAGGGGAGCGATTTTCGGGTATCCTTAATCATCTACACTTTTGTCTATGAAACTGAATTTTCTACAATTTTGAGCTCAACTTAAACTCAGCAGCCCGATTACATAACTTGGCTTCAATCAAATTCTCAGTATCGCAACCACTAATGCCTTGCGATTGAGTCGAAATTGTTATGAAACAAGTGATAATCCGATTGTAGCCAAGTTCTGTAATTGGGCCACTGGTCCATTGCTTGTGAAGATACAGCCAGACAAAGATGAGTTTTTTTTTCAAAAAATACCTATGTATATTTATCGGTTTGGTCATTTCCAAGATAAGTACTTGCTAACTATTTTTTTTATAGAAAAGGCATGAGAGAGAAATTTGTAGAGAAATTAATTAGCTTCAATTTCATTCAATTAGCTTAAAAAAGTACCCGAAAACGCTAGTTAAAAAAGTAGATTTTTCGAAAAAAACTGAAACAAGTGCCAGAATTTCAACACAGGCACCACGGTAGTAGCTCAGCAGCCCGATTACAGAACTTGGTTACAATCGGATTATCACTTTTTCATAGCAATTTCGACTCTATCGTTATCTCTATCTGAAGCTAAGTTACCACATAACTTAGCTTCAATCGGATTGTCAGTATCGATATCACTAATGCCTTGCGATAGAGTCGAAATTGCTATGAAAACAGTAATAATCAGATTGTAACAAAGTTCTGTAATCGGGCCGCAGCAGCCCGATTACAGAACTTGGCTTCAATCAGATTGTCACTTTTTTCATAGCAAAATCGACTCTATCGCAAAGCATTATTGAATTTGATGGCTCGAAACCGTCATGATCAACATTACGTAATCGCACTGCAGAGGCCCGACCACAGCACAGAACTTGGCTTCAATCAAATTGTCACTTTTTTCATAGCAAAATCGACTCTCTGTGGCCCAATTACAGAACTTGGCTACAATCGGATTATCACTTTTTTCATAGCAATTTCGATTCTATCGCAAGGTTTTAGTGACACTTTGACATCTGCCACTTTGACATCTGCCACTTTGACATCTGCCACTTTGACACCTGTCACTTTGACGTCACCTGTCACTTTGACGTCACCTGTCACTTTGACGTCACCTGTCACTTTGACGACACCTGTCACTTTGACGACGACACCTGTCACTTTGACGACACCTATCACTTTGACGTCACCTGTCACTTTGACGTCACCTCTCACTTTGACGACACCTGTCACTTTGACGACGACACCTGTCACTTTGACGACACCTATCACTTTGATGACACCTGTCACTATAGAAATGAAACAGTAACGTTCTAAAATTATTTTAAAGTTTTTTTTTTTTTTAAATTCATAGTCCTGTAGTTTTGTGTGTTGTCTGTACAATTTTATCCAAAATGGGCTTGGTAGTGTCGTTTATTGGCAACGACACTATTGGTAGTGCGGCTGGTAGTGTCGTTGCCAATAAACGGCAATGCTCGCCAGAAAAGTTGCAGTATTACTACGGTAGAAAGTTCGAAGTTAGATGATTATTCGCGCTCGTTCCCGAACAGAAGTAGACGAATGATGGCTCCACCTGTATAAAACATTTATGCCCCATGATTTCACCTGAAGTGAAACCATAAGGCCCACATGCTAAGTGTAACACTTTACGTAAAAAGGGTTAAGTTTAAACAATAGATCACACCAAGGACATGGACTTGGCTCGTCAGCCAGTCCTTCTACATTATAGCAGGTATACGGACCCGCGGCTGCACAAGGATTAAGGCCTAGAAGCCGGCAGCCTAGATCCGGCGGATTAGAATGATGGCCTATTATTGACCATGATGCAAGCTTCCGAACTCGCAGCTGCACAAATTAAGGCCTCAACCGGCAGCCAAACTGCACAAGGATTAAGGTCTTCAAACCGGCAGTACAAAACATCCCCAGGCCTGGAGGTTCCCAGCATTCACCTGTCTGGGACCCAGTAACTCAACATAAACATATACATAACATTCTACAAGATCAAACGACCCACCGCCGATCATTAAGATATGGAAAGAACTGCCAAGATGAACCTCATTCTCACCATGAAGGAAATCCATCTGACATTCCCCAAGACAAGTTATAAGAAATTTGGACTATACGTAAAGTTATCCTATAATGCTACAATCCAGAAGAAAGGGATCGCCTTCACACGATAGATGGCTGCTGCTTTTCTTATTAACTTATTTAAAAACGAAATCTCAAAAACTATTATCATCTTGAAGAAGAAAAACAAAAGTGGTTCAAAAGTCGGAAGTACTAACTCACCAAGAATTATGTCATATACTTTCAGGTTGGTATTAATGAATGCTCATTTCCGGTGTTGCCATGCATCGTTAACTTTCGCGAGAACGTCGCGACACCCATCTGCTCAATTGGTGTTTTTGGAGGATTTTAACGCCCACCACAAAGAGTGGCTTATCCCATACCAGAAAACCAACCACGCTGGCAGAGAGACGCGAAAACTTGCTGTAGCGTTAGATCTCGCTCAGCTGGTGCATGAGCCGACACGGGTACTTGACCGTGACGGTGACACTGCCAACTGCCTTGACCTGCTGATGTCGACTAAACCAGACCGATACTCCGTGTCAGTATCCCCACCTCTTGGTAGCTCTGATCACTGTCTGGTTATATCCGCCTATGTGTATTCCCCACCTGATCCTAGCCGTAAAGGTAATAGACGCGTGTGAAGATACTCAGCAGATTGGGACGACATGCGAAAATTCCTTGCATTGTACCCTTGGCAGCAAACATGTTTCACTTCCCAGGACCCGTCGACTTGCGCGTCTGCTGTTACAGAGGTAATATGTCAAGCAATGGAATATTTAAAAAAAACATTCAGTGATAGGCCTCTTCTCAGCAAAGCTCAGCCTTGGTTTGGATCCGACTGTGGTCGTGCTGTGGCTCTAAAGCAAAAGGCATATCTGGACTGGGCTGATGCTCGAAAGCGCAAATCCTCTAATATTCGGGTTAAGAAACAAAAAATCAATGTTGCCGCTAAAACATGCAAGAAGACTCTTAGGAAGGCTCATTTTGATCACATAGGTCGAATAGGAGCCAAACTGGCTTCATACCCCGCGGGTAGCAAAGCTTTTTGGCCAAGTCGGTTGAAGTGAACTTCTGCCGCCCCTCACTGCCACCATTGCTGAAACCTGATGGATCACTGGCTCACAATGCTGGAGAGAAAGCGAATTTATTTGCTTCTCTTTTTGCAGAATCTTCGCATCTAGACAATACCGGCAAGATACATTCCTGCCTTCCTCATTGCGGGTTTTTTTGACTGATATACGCATTCGCCAGAAGGAGGTTCTCAGAACGCTTCGAGCCCTAGATGTGAACAAGGCCGGTGGTCCTGATGGCATCCCAGCGATTGTGTTGTGCGCCCGAATTGTCTCCCATCTTAACGCGTTTGTACCGCCTCTCTCTTCACTCTGGTAAAGTTCCGAACAGCTGGAAGCTTGCCAATGTACAACCAGTACCTAAAAAGGGTAGTCGTGCTGATCCAGCCAATTATTGCACCATCTCGATAACCTCCTTACTCTATAAGTGTATGGAGCGTGTCATAAACGTTAGGCTATTGGCATACCTTGAGGACAATGATCTCTTAAGTGACCGGCAATACGGATTTTGCCGAAACCGCTCTACTGGGGATCTTCTTGCGTATGCCACTCACGTATTGAGCGAAGCCGTCGAGATGAATGGTGAGGCGCTTGCCATCTCCCTTGATATATCTAAGGCTTTTAATCGGGTCTGGCACGATGGCATTTTAAACAAGCTTCTCTCATATGGATTACCTGTTGGCTTTTGCAATTGGATAGCTGACTTTTTGAGGGAACGATCTATTCGAGTAGTCCTAGAGGGCTGCTCGTCTGATCAAATGGCCATCAATGCTGGTGTACCTCGAGGATCGGTTCTCTCGGCTACACTGTTTTTACTGCACATTAATGACCTTTTGAAGCCCGATACCTTTGGGTTTTCAGATGACAGTACTGTGATTGAGAGATACAGTGTAATGCTCAAGCCAGCTGCGACGCTGTCCAGATTCAGAGAGAGGCTATGGTGGACCATTTGAATTTAGCCTTAGATTGGGGCTATGCAAACCTGGTTAATTTTAATGCTACTAAAACGCAGGCATATTTGTTTTCTGCTAAAAAGAGTCCTCTTAACCGATCTCCGTCTTTCCATAGTGTAACAATACCATTATGCGACCATCTGGAGCTTTTGGGTGTTGAACTAACATCGAACCTGAATTTTGGGTCTTACATTGAATCCAAAGCTAAGGTAGCTGCATAGAGACTTGGTATTTTGTCTAAGGTTAGGCTGTACTTGACAACGGGTCAGCTTTTGAATATTTACCAAGCATAGGTCCGCAGGCTTATTAGCTAACTAGCAATTGCTACTATTGTACAATTCTAGCTGTCAAATAAGCGATTATCTGCTGATTCGTATTAACTAACAAGCTACCGCTCGCAAACATACAGTAGCGCCTCTAGTGGACGATTTTGATACTAGAATCGTGATTGTAATTGTAATCATGTATGCATTGCTCCAAAATTCGTATTAGCTAACGCATTGCGATTGGTAGAGCGATTAAAATCCAAGCGATTGAGCTGTCAAAAAAGCAACTACTCAAATGGCGATTGCTGAGTATAAAGTAGGGTTATTTTGTGTGGATGGAGTACTTGTATGGAGTACTTGTATAGAGCAAATTCGACTCTATCGCAAGGCATTAGTGGTTGCGATACTGAGAATTCGATTGAAGCCAAGTTATGGAATCGGGCTGCTGATGCTACCTCTGGGATGGTTTTGCCAAGAATCAGCTCGAGGCTTTGGATTCAATTAAGAGACGTGCTATGAGGCTCATTGGAGATAACACTCTGGTAAAGAGTAAGCTTCAAAGTCTGGCGCATCGACGTGAGGTCGCAAGCCTGTCGGTATTCTACAGATTGCACTATGGAGAGTGTGCACAAGAACTGATTTCCCCATCACCTTTCCATTACCGTACGACTATACGATTGGCAAAGCGCCATCCTTTTATGGTTGAAATACCTCGTACAAGAACAAAGGGTTACGCTTCTTCATTTATTATAAGAACTTCTAAGGAGTGGAATGCCCTGCCCTTGTCAGTGTTTCCGGTAAAATATAACCCTGGTGTATTTAAATCAAGAGGGAATTGGTATCTACTAGGCAAACGTGCTAGACCTTCGACCACATCATCGCTTTCCATCAGGTGAGATCGTGGTCAAACGATTGCCTAGACATTGATAAAAAAAACTTTATGATATTAACTCGCGTAAGTAGGAAGAGTGACGGATGCCTACAGTGCGATTACGTAATGTTGATCGGTTTCAAGCCGTCAAATTCATTAGTGCCTTGCGATAGAGTCGAAATTGCTATGAAAAAAGTGACAATCTAATTGAAGCCAAGTTCTGTGGTCGGGGCCGTGCTGCAGCCCGATTACAGAACTTGGCTTCAATCAGATTGTCACTTTTTTCATAGCAAAATCGACTCTATCGTAAAGCATTATTGAATTTTACGGCTTGAAACCGTCATGATCAACATTACGTAATCGCACTGCGGGTCGTTCATTATTTTGGTCGTGTATTAGGTATCGTCTCTCCTGTTAGATATCAATAATAATAAAGACGTTCGTTTTGAAGCAAATGGTGAAAATAACAATGAAAATAACCCTTATAAACGCTAAATATTATCACTTTTGCTGTTCACTTCGCTTTGAACATTTGCGGGTGAAATTAGATTTCTGAAATGTTTTCGATCACCGTTCACTTTGTATGTTTAAATGACATGACAGTTAAATTTGAAATAGGAAATTGAGTTTATTCTGCAAGGGAATAGAAATGTTTTTCAGTCGATTTGGGAAGGATCGTTAGTGGCAAAAGTTGCTAATATGACAAAAGTGTTTAAAATTTTCTTGCTAAAATGTACACTTTGAAACTGCCCAAAATGCGATCTCGTCATCTAGAACGCAGGGATAGTCAGAGATAAATAAAAATATTGGACTGCAGTGCGATTCCGTATCTTGTTTTCCATCAGATTGTAAGTTTTTTCATAGCAATTTCGATTCCATCGCAACGCACTAGTGATAGTGATAATGAAAATCTGATTGAAACCAAGATACGGAATCGCACTGCTGGACTCCAATCTCTAGAAAAACTTTGATCTCGACTAGGTATTCTGTGATCTCGAGTAAATCTATGAACGTACATACTATAGCCATATTAGGTATTCTGTGCTTTAGTACGTTTTATATGTTTTTGTTCGTCACCGTGTAGTATATTTACCTCTTTTTAGAGTCTACCTACGTATACAATCTCTTTGTGTCAGATCTGTTGTCTGTATATTCAATGAGATTTTACCAATAGAGACGTCATACCCATTATAAAACACTAAAAACGAGGGTTTTTTGGAAAAAAACTAAATGTTGTAATGTAGAGTTAGATTTTATTCTCAATCTTGTGTATCTTCGAGTGTTAATGTGTAATATTGGTGGAATATTAACCATTAGGTGTTCGGTAACGTGCACGAGTGCGGGCAAAAGAATCAAACGCAGAAATAAATGGCATTTTGTGATTTTTCCAAATCTCCCTCGGAAGTTTCAGTAAATGTCCACCATTTTACTGATTCGTGACTTTGACAATAATTGACTGTGACGTGACATTACTTTAAACTATAATACACTTGACATTGGCAAAATTGCTAGTAGGCCAGTGCCTCCGCAGAAGCCATCCAATAAAAAAAAAAAAAAAAAAAAAAAAAAAAAAAACACTAAAAACACGGTGAAATTGTACTATAGCTACTTACACAGAACATAGACAACTATATTTGCATCACTGAAGAGGCTAAAAGATCACAGAGATATACAGAACCACGTCGTCAGAATGAGATAAACATATGTTCTCAGTAACAGTGAGTTACAGTGAGCGGCCGATCGCCAATCACCGCCGATAACTGCCTGTGAAGTCACGTGCGTCGGCTAGCAGCTAGAGTAAACTGGGGCAAAATGGATAGAAGGGTTTATTCAAGCCGAAACTAAAATGTTTAGTTTTTAAAACAAATCCTTTCATAATAATAGTTATATATATCCCGGAGTACATTCGCCGGACACTTGAGAAACGCGCGTAATTATTTTTTTTAATTGCTTATGGTATAAATTACATAAAGTTATATACCATTTTATAGCTAAAACAATAAAGAACATCGAAAAAAATACAATTAAACTATCATAAATATACTCACGTTAACATTTTCCAGCCAAAAGTGACGAGAGACACTTTGAAGCACTTTGTGACAATCGTCACTCGCGGCACACTAAACACAAATTATTTTAACATCTTCCTTACATTATTACTAGAAGTAACAACACAAAATATAAGCTATACATCAATAAAAACAACACAAATATAAAATCGCTATGTCACTACACTATCGATGATGTCACTGTACCCTGTTCCATTATCTTAGATATTTTATGTAAACAAAGAAATGTCACGATAAGTCACTATCAAAGTGACATGCCAGTTGCCCAAACCATTTTTCACTCGTGAAAAATATTTTTGTTTCTATTGCCCCGGCTTTGTTCTCGCGCGGCACCTTTGCTGTAGTAGGAGCCTCATTGTCTTGAAAAAAAGCGATAAACAATCTGTCTTATAGCAGTCGAGGTAAATTCATCCAATTTTTACCATAATCTTTGTTATTGGCCCAGTCTTCAGAGGCATACTGAATTCTTTGCTGGTTTTATTCTCAGTAACAATGTTACCCACAGTTACTGCAGATATTCCCAAAAATATCTGCAGTTTTCTGGGCACAGTCTGCTGATGGCCAATATTTGTCTTTAGACCAGGACTTATATGTCTGCTTATAGGCATTACTCACCATCACTTTTTCCGATACACTCATACTTTTGTGAACACATTATTTTACCGGTGACAAATTGTGTTCTGATGATGTTGGACCCGTCTCCAGTTGACAAGAATAATAACAAATGTATCGAACGTAACAAAAACAAGATCTGACAGCAAAGTAATTTTATTATGATTAAATTTAGCTGCCATTCCTAAGCCTGCAAAAAGTATGAAGGAAAGTTCAATTTGATTCATCATTGAACTTAATACAGAAAAAAAACTTCATTCTTTCAACCATAATCATAACTCAAATTAACAAATGTGCCATAAAAAATAACTAGTTACAAAAATAAGGAGTTCTGAAACTAGTTACGCTTAAACACGAAACTGCGTACAAACGATTACCTACAGACAAATGACGATAAGACCCACTCCTACGAATAACAAAATGGTAGAAATGTTTTGAATCCCTGCAGTGTTCCCAGTCTAAGAAAAATAATTACATGAAAAATATATTTGCTTAGTCTAAAAGAGATGTTCGGAAAATGTATGAAAGCTGGTACTAAAATAATTTAAAATTCTAAACAAGATATTAGATATTTGTGAAGAAAGAAAATATTATTCTAATAATGACTAGCAGATGAAAACAAAAAAAAATGCCTCAATTTTTATTATATGATTTTTGATTTTCGTTGGTAGAAAGAAAAACTTGCCACACTAGGTACCTTACCTCTGGAAACTCTGATTTGACACTACTGACGACAGTGACATTCAACACGGCACAATGTATGTAGATCTGGCACTGACAGCCGATGGATGACAGAACCTTAATTTTTTTTTCTACAGTCTTCACACGGGTTTTTTATTGATGACATTGTGTTAGGGACGTTTTATTATTATATTATTATTTATATTCACATGGAATAATATAATAATTGAAATAACAAAACATATAAAATATAAAAATAAGTTTTATTTTATTCCGAGTGCATGAAAAACACACTAACTCAATAGAATGGAAAAATATTAAAAGCTTTGTTCATATTTATATCTAGGAAAATATTTTCTCTATTGTTAAGAAATGGAGGCTCAATAAAAATAAATTACATATATATACGTAGCCCAGTAAATAAGCCATTAAATGAGGTATATATGCTGCTGGAATTTTCTCTGAATAAAGTACCACTTCTGAACATCTCCTTTGTTTAGAATGACTATCATGCAAAAGTAAAAGCTTAAAACAAACTTTTAATTCAAGAATATCATATTATTCTTTCAAAATAAGTAAAACCAATGTATATCCCAAGTTATGGTTTTTTTTTGTACTGTTATCCCCTTTGGTTACATAAAATATCTAAGATTATGGAACAAGGTATAGGACAACCTGAACTCACAAAAAATACGATTAGGACCGAACCACTTTATTATCCAATAAAATTGCTCGTTTCAAGCTCTTTTGAAATATATGTAACACAAATACAATACTCTATCCTAATTTAATACAAATAGGGTTGCAACTCCGCTAGACTCCCAAAATGAAGATCGTGACCTTTACGGGTTGGAGCGCAGACTTACGATCGTCAGCTGTTAGTAAGCCCCAACATCATACGTACTAACAACGCTGCGCGCCATTATCGCGTTCTCTCTGTCGCTCTTACACGTAACCCACTACTTGTCTCGTTCATGTAAGTGGCGAAGCGGCAGCATCGCAACCATAGATAACCAAAACAAAAGGAGATTTGGCTTTGGCAAAATATTGTTCGGGACCGACGGTCACCTTATTCTTTCTACTTATTTCACTCATAGTCAAAAACAATAAAACATCGAGAAATAGAAATAGAAAGTTGCGGTCGATTAAAAAAACGATGAAATTTAATATAACAAGAACTGCAGTATAAAATGACTGGAGGAAAAAGATAAAGCTTTCACACATAAATTATTTTTTAATATAACAATACAATACAACAAATACAGTTTTAAAAATCTATATACATATAGTTAAATATTTAAACGGGACTTAATCGCGCTGAAAACTTAATATTTATTTACCTCGACGTTTCGATCAAGTTGCATTGATCGTGGTCACGAGAAGACATATATAAAATACAAACACAAAAAATGATTTTACCTATGTCCGTTATGGACTTTAAAACCATCCAACCGATGTGCCCCAAACCGGTTTCATTAGAAAGGCAAAGTAATGTGACGATGATTTTTAAATATTACGTCGAAATTAATAACAGATTTTTATTGTTATTTTTTATATATTTTGTATCGAACAGCTTTTTTATGATATCTTGAGTACAAATTGAAGTTTTTGAAGCTTTTGAATCAAATTTGAGCAAAACTTTTAGGTCTTTGAGCTTTTGCAGCTTTTGAATCTAATTTGACCAAAAATCCTAAGGTATCATAATAAGGTATATATGACAGGTATCAAAGTGACAGGTGTCAAAGTGATATCCTAGGGGTAACTGAAGCTATCCGGTGAAGTTTTCAAGTACAAATCGATTGACACAGTTATAGATGAGGAACAAGCTGTCAACTATCCAATAGAGTTTCTTTACTCTTTGGAACCATATGGAATGCCACCACACATATCAACTTTAAAAGTTTGTTCACTGTTGATGCTCATTCGCAACGTGGATCCACTGAAATTGTGCAATGGAAGAAGACTTGCTGTTATAAAACTATAGTCAAATTTAATCGAAGCCACAATCATTAGCGAGAAAAGTTTATAGGATAAGATTTGCTGCTACCACGAATTCAAATGATTCAACCGATTTGACTTTCGATTTCAAGCGATTACATTTTCCAGTGCGTCTGGCTTTCGCCGTAACCATCAACAAGGCTCAAGGCCAATCGCTAAGTGTTGCTGGGTTTAACTTAGAAAATTCCTGTTTTTTGCACGGCCAATTATATTTTATTATCCATTTCTCTTATATTTTAGGATCCTTTGGATGCCTACAAATTTAATTAATATATACTACTTGTACTTCTGCGAACAGTAGACCTCATGATCACAAACTTTTTTGCAATAATTTACAGTAGCGCCATCTAGTGACCTCATTGTAAAATTAACATTAGTAACCTAGTTGCTCCATCAATCCCTACTCAGTAGTTAAAAGGTCAATTCCACTAGTGGAAATACTGCTTTACTGCATTTTAAGGAGCTATTCTGCTCATCACGCCAAAGATCATCATCAGATCTTCATCAAATTTTTATGAGACCAACTTAAAGTTAACCAACTTAAATAAAAAAGAACCATCTTAATCAGATCACATACGAAAAAAAACCTGTATACCATGTTTCGTCCAGATTGATTGTAAAATACGACCTGTAGAGGAGTACCAGCAAACTGACAGATGAAAGCAAATTGATTGAACTTGAAGCAGAGACGCTTCACTCGCTTCTGTCGCTTCGCTCACTTGGTCAGTAGCAGGAAGACTTTAAAACAAGTGTTAATGTAAAAACACCCTAGAAAACCGACTTCAGAAAAACGCGCCCGAACATTACTTAGTGTTAATAGGAAATGCGCAGTTGAACCGTTATAGTTTATATAATAAAAACTGCTAAACCAATTTTTATGAAACTTGCACTGTTCCCAAGTTTAAGTAAATGTAAGCCAGTAAAAACAAAATGGTCAAAAATAAATAGTTTCGGAGAAATGTGTGGACAAACATACATACATACATGCAAATATACACCTATAAAATGTTGCATATTTTTATGTTTGGAAGCCCTAATATATGATCATATATGTGAATATTTTGCAGTTCGAATAATATTACATACATACATGTCAAATTGATAACTTCCTTTTTTGTGATCGGTAATAACATAAAATGAAAAACCTCAAAACGTCTGGACTTTATAAATGCAGAATACCAAATTGTAACTTATGCAACATATGTAGATATTAATATTAGCAGAAATAAATTACATGTTTTTAAGAATATTTACCTATATATACTTATATATACCATACTATATATACTTGAAAACCATCGACCCTATTGTTTAATAGAGTCTGAAATGATGGACCAGAAGCAGAAGTACCTGCACAATCTTCACAATCAAGAAGCCCTTCAGGACAAGAGCCTGAAAGTTACCATTCTTCACAATCAGGAATACATTCAGAACAAGAGCCTGAAAGTAGTCTTCGTCGTTCAGCTCGTGACAAACGCCCTCCTTCATATCTTCGCGATTATGTTGCAGATTCAGGGCCGGGTGAATATAGTATATTTACCTCATTTTAGCGTACTACCTACGTATACAATCTCTTTGTGTCAGATCTGCCCCCCGATTCAGAACCTTTCGATAATGAACCGAATCGATTCGATTCGATATTGTGAATGAAAAATGTATTGAATTGAACGATTTCAAACCGAATCCACAGAATAAATAATACCATATCGATCGACAACTGCGGCCCGATTACAGAATTGGTTACAATCGGATTATCACTTTTTTCATAGCAATTTGGACTCTATCGCAAGGCATTAGTGGTTGCGATATTGAGAATTCGATTGAAGCCAAGTTATGTGGTCGGGCCGCTGAGATATCGATGGGTTCTGAATTGGGGGCTGTGGATTTGGTTTGAAACTGATTTCAATTCAATACATTTTTTGAAACGAATTGATTCGGTTCGCTATCGAAAGGTTCTGAATCTGGGGGCTGTTGTCTGTATATTGAATAAGATTGTCATTCTTCATTGTAAGATGTTTAATTTGAATCATACCAAATATTCCTTGGTTTTGACCGTAGAGGGACTATCAATAGAGATGCTCAAAGAATAATAATATTTGTACAAGCGAGATAAACTTATACACCGTTACCGTAAAGTAAAAGAGAAGACGATAATATTTTTTGTCCCTTACTGTGTATGCTGTATTGGTTGTTTGCCCAAGAGCTCATTCCAGCCAAACGAACCGTTCAAGACATTTTGGTCAACGATATTTTAGTGATATGTGCTATTTTGACTGCATTTGAACGTTTCTGAGTGCTGATTTTTGTGAATCACTTAAATGTATTAGAATTAGATTCTCCTTCGCTTTAGGTATAGTAAGATTTAATTGATTTTACACGATATTTTTAATATTTTTCTATTTGTAAAGGTTATCTTTTCGTAGTATTATCCTCACAAATTGCGTGGCTTGTTTTATTTTGACATTTGTGTCCATCTCGCTCTATCTTGATGTGGTTTGAGTAAGCTGGAACGAGTTAGGACATAAACGACAGTTCTACTACATTTCGTAGGGTTAATCTGATTTTAGGGATACCATATATTTTTTATTTTTTTTATCCTCAGATACTGGGTAATTTTAAGTATCTAACGTAAAATAATTATTGTTGTTTGTTCTGTGTGTGGGTATTTTGATGTATATTAAGTATGTGTTTACAAAATAAAAAGTATAGATCACTGATACCGGTTATCTTGTTCCCATAGTAAAGGCATTGCTTAGTCTGGCGTTACATGGCGCTGTGTGTAAAAAATCAACCAAAATATAAAATTTTACATTAAATTGTATAAAATTAATTATATTTATCAATTTTCTAATTCAATCCCTTTTCAAGTTTTTTCAGATTTCCTAAAATTCGAACTATAAGAAAGTTATGGGACAGTGTAACAGGTCGCACTAACTGGCTTCCAACAATGTCCTCATGTATATGGTCAAAACATTTTTGAATCAAAATATTTCAGAAAAACAGAAAAGAAGATGTTATTACGATACAGTTCTGTACCTACAATTGAGTAAGTTAATTCTATACAGTGTAGTCAGCCCTTCATGATTACACTAGCAGCACCCCGTGGTTTCCCGATTTCCTACATGAACTGTTTTTTTTTTACGGGATATTAAGTAGCCTATGTTTATCCAGGGTATGAGCTACCTTCTACCAAATTTCATCTAAATCCTTACAGCGTGAAGGAGTATCAGGCATACTAAAACTCTCTCTGTCTCTCTCTCTCTCTTCTCCGTTTCTCTCTCTCTCTCACACACACACACACACCGACAAACTTTTACATTTATAATATTAGTGTGATCTATATTTTTCGTGTACTTTGGACCATTCACTTTTTGGTTTAGTGGCTAGAGAACTAGTGTCTAGATACGTAATCAAACGGTCGCGGGGGCAAGATGCAATCATTTGTGTGATAAGCAGAAATGTTTGTTTCCGAGTTATGGATGTTAATATTCGTATCTACTCGTATGTATGTTTATCCGTTATCTAGTGCCCATAGTACGGGGTATCCTAGTTTGGAGCGTAATTGGTGCGGAATTGTACCGAATATATTATATATATTTTATTTTTTAAAATCCTTTTTTTAACAGGAAAATTATTTAATCCTATCAATCAAAACCTCAAAAATCGACTATCATTTTACCTACACTAACTTTATAAATTGGGCTGAATGTAAATTTTCAGTTAAATATTCTTGCTCGCCAGGGTATTTATTTTGCAAACCGGGTAACCCTAAAAATTTTGGTACCATATACCTGTCTATTTTCAGTATACGCGTGGAGCTCCTCTATATTGATACTCTCTCTACGGTTTTGACTATTCCTATTACACACCGTATAAAACTTTTTTTATATCTTTGGTTGTTTGGTTTTTGAATTGAACGAATTGATGATTGATGTTCTTTATTTTGAACGAAAAATGTTCTGTCAAAAATTAATAGTAGTTTGATTGATCAATAATAATTTATGTTATCCATCTAAACTTAGAGAAATATGTTTTTTTCAATATTATAATATGTAGTGTTTTGGTTTTATACCAGTTACTGATACTATTTGAAACATTTTTTTTAAAATAAGTTGATTTGTCTTAAAAGGAAAATGGCGGAAAGAATGATGGCGTCTATTTTTTTCAATTTGCATTGATAAAAACATGGTTGTTTCTTTCGCACCTATGGAATTTCCCGTATGGCATTGGGCACGCGTAGTGATCAATATGTCCACGTGATCTGTCTGTCTGTCGTCCGTCAGTCGCAACTCGCGTAATTGCAAATGCAAAATGTACAGAAAAGAAACGTTTGTGTTACAATGAATTCATAATTATATTGTTATAAATGACGTAGTGATATTAGTTGTAAAATGCCTGCATCAATTGGTGTCAATTTGCGTGTGACTGGCCACTGCAGCCAAGGCGGGAGAAAGTATATGGAAGACTTGTTTTCCGTTGCTTATCAACAAACTGAAGATGAGAGAGATTTGGAGTACGCTTTCTTCGGGATTTACGACGGCCACGGAGGCAGCGAGGCGGCCGCCTTCGCGAAGGAGCACCTTATGGACTCGATAGTGAAGCAAAGACAATTTTGGTCTGACAACGACGAGGATGTTCTGAAAGCCATCAGAAATGGTTACATGTTGACCCACTTGAACATGTGGAAAGAGTTAGGTAAACATTGAGTTTCACATTTCTAGAAGCATGCTTTGTTTCATAGAAGTCATCAGACATGGTGTGTTGAATCCAAGGAGATTTATAAGTGATTGTCGAATTCTTTTGGTTTGACCTTGCTAAAACTAGTACCTACTCGTAATTTTTTCTCGGCTATTTTGACATTGAGTCTGCTGAAGTTTTATCGTGATGTTCATTGTATTTGGTTGTGATTAGATCAGTTTTCTTAGTTGCCAAGCCAAGTTGACAGTTGTGTTGTCCAATTTGCACAATTTTTGGGTGATCCCAATTACTTGGCCAAGTGAAAGCTGTTATTCCAGTTTGTTTTTATATTGCCTCAGGTTTCGCCTTACGAAAATGTTGATGTAAGGTCAGATTGTTATAAAATTTCGGCAATAACAAGGTTCTTCAATTACTTATATTTCTTTGAGCTGAGATGTATTAAACATTATTAAACTATCCCACAGAAACCTATTAGGTACATTATTTTTTATGTTAATATAAATCTTAATTACCTACTGTTTTAATTTGTACTAAAGCTATATTATTATAAATGGCCAACAAAATGGAAATTAAAAAATATCATGCCCAATAGCTTACCGTAAATGTGACTCATTGAATAATAGTTTAATTCTGTAGACTATATGCAGCCATTAAGTTTAGAAGCCGGGAAAGAAAAACTTATCAATATTAGAAGTATCAACTTTAGTATTATTACATGTCATCCTTGACCTCCTGTCAAATAATGGAGTACAGTATAAAGACATAAAAAACATATTTTCATACAAATATAGTATGGTTTTCATTCAAAAATACTTTTAATTTAGCTTTTAGTGACACACCACAATAGCGTGGTATGTTATTAAAAAAAAATAGCCTAGACTGAAACCAAACTTTGTAGATGAGCTATGCTACATTTAATTATATGCAATGTTTAAAAGCCATATTTGTTTTAAAACAATCAGCTTAAAAGCTAATTTATGTTTACTACTGAAAACAATTTGTTTTCATCACAAAATTTCAGTCAATTTTCTGATGAATGTCTAATAATCAATTCTATTGCTGAACAAAATCTTGTGATTTGATTTTAGACCTTATTGTCAGACAACAACTTATTGTGCATGTTAAGCCGTCAGTTTCAACTGTTATTCATTGATATCAGTTGCTAAGCCATGTCAGAGGCCATTGGGCGGCCTGACAAACTCTGACTACCGGTTGACTGTGGAGAAGGTTCTTAATTCAACTGTTTTTTGTTTGTATGTTCACTCTTATCTCCGGCATTTCTGATGTGATTTGGTTGTTTGTGGCTCAACATCAGCATCAACATGTTTGTTAATCCATTTGTAGCTGTTTTTTTTTACAAAACTGCCCAAAAAAGTAGTGTAATGTTTTTAGGATTCATGTATGTTTGTATGTATGTGAGTTTATTTATTCCACCATAACTTTAAAATGCCTCAACAGATTTAGACGTATGGGGTATCGTACGAATCCCCCCGAGTAACAGAGTAAAGAGATAATTGTTTTTGAAAAATTCTTATTGGCTGCATTATGGCTCAAAAGCGAAAAATAACTTCTAATTTTACAATATGGGTGTCAAATTGAAGGCCATGATAAGCACATTCCATCAGTGTATAAGTTATTGGCATTAGTTCTTTTTTGGCAGGGTAGGCGTGTTTTTTAGCTTTTAAGCTAGTTATTTAAATTAGCTTATAGGAACATAATTGTTTCAGAAAAATGGCCAAAGACAGTGACAGGATTGCCGAGCACAGCCGGTACTACTGCAAGTGTAGCATTCATACGCCGAGGCAAGATATACATTGGCCATGTTGGAGACTCTGCTATTGTGTTGGGCTACCAGAAAGATGGTTAGTATTGTCTACACAAAATATATGCAAAAATAAAATACCACCAGTGATTTTTCACAAAATTCTTCACAATAGGATATTGGAACCTGTTACACTGGTACTTCACATAATTAGAGCAATTTTGCAAAGTATACAAAACTGCAATAGGATATTGCAACCTGTTCTGCTGGTACTTCACATTATTAGACCAATAGCTGCACCCCGCATGGAAAACGATTATTTTTTTGAAAAAAAAGGTGTGAACTAAAAATATGTAGCTTACTTCCGCCAAACTGTTTGTCAGAAAAAAGATAAAAGGAAAAATAAAGGTTTTTTTTGTTGTTTTTAATGTTGGACATAAATAATAAAGTACTTATATATTTTTAGATTTCATTGCCCTTGATTGTACAATTTGTATAAAGGTATTATGTAACTGGGCTTGGTTCATTGAACATAAATGTTTATTTCCCTAACCTTGTCCTTGTAGATACATAAAAATAATGATAGGTTCATTTTTGTTTGTGAGTTAGATTGTTTTTATTATTTCATTTATTGAGAACTAGCTGTACCCGCGGCTTCGCATTTGTGGTCATTTCTTTAAGTTAAAAGTACTCATGTGCTATTCAAAGACCTAAAATACCATTATACTAACATATGATCAAAAATTTTTCAGCCCTCGTAAAGATTGCTATCAAGTGATCGGCTTATACTTATCGGTTTGAGATACCAATTACACCGATTTTTAAGTCAAACCCTAAGACATCCAAAAGCACCCTAGACCATTTTTGTTTATCTTTGTATAGACTTTTTTGTACATATTGCTTTATTATAGTATAAGTATAGATAAGTTATTAATAATTGTAATGAATAAAATCTAAAAATAAGTGACTTGTCTGATTTGTTGTTTTCTTATAAGATATTAAAGTAGCTATTTGCCTTAAAATTGCTATGAAAGTTTAGTATATTTCTGTGTGAATAAAAAGTGAAAGTGATTCAACATTATTGTGTAAATATTCTATACATAATCAGGCCAGTCGCACTCCGCAACAAGTACAAATATTATACCTACACTTTGCAGCTTCAACATTGCGGTTAAATTCAGTAGAGTGTCAAGCGTGCGCTCGATGAGTCGTGCACCGTGTGCTTACGATGAAAGTACCTACTTACGTAAAGTTTTTGTCAAATGTTATTCTTTTCTTAATTGTACCAAGAAGAAACCTAGAAGCTACTGCATAGCATTCGGTCTGACAAGTCCCGTAAAATACCTACATATACCTACCATTTTATTATGTAGGTAGCCATTTATTTTTCATTCATTATTAACACGTTCGGGGGCGGTGACGGCTTAACCCGTACTATTGTAAATTCTATAATGGCAGTACGGATATGACAGTTATTTTTTGATCAGTTATAGGATACAGTACAGTGTTAGCAGATGAATTTCAGATAAATATATTATAAATAATTGTCCACTGTCATTCTAGAAGGGCTACCTTAGGTTTTTCTGGCAAAATATAACGCTGTGACGACGTTGTATATGTGAGGCAGTCCAACATACAAGCAGGTGTGCACACAAAGAAACTGCTGCTATAACTGTATTGTGTCTATGGGCGTTTGTTCAGCGCTCAAACCAGTGCCACGGTGGACGCGCACATTCGAGATTTGTAAAAGACGTGCGTGCGCGCACGCTAAATTTTGTGTCAAATATATCGATGTCTGTGTCAAAGTAAGTACCAAAACCTATTACATTATGTTTGTAGGAAAACTGAGTGCATGATATAACTATTACCCTGTGAATACCAATATAATTACACTGAAATCGTCTAGTGTTGTGATATTTATAAACACAATAAAGTTATTGTTTTAGATAAAAAGTTCAAGGAACGACACTAAAGAAAGCCGTATTCAAAGGCTTCTAGAAGAAGTTTCCACGCCAGAATCAACATCAGAGCGAGACCCATGTAGTGATGATGATGGTGAATTTGTCTTGGATAAGGATTTTGTGCCGGAAAATTATGATTCAAGCGCCGATGAAACCTATGCAGAGTCGGAAGAAGATCAACAAGTTCTCAACTCATCTAATGCAAACAACAGGTCAGTAAACCAACAAATTATTTGTCAGGCATCTGTACAAACTTCTGAAAACAACTATGAAGTAGTACATCAAGATGATCGTTCTGTTTCACGTACATATGACAATGGTTTAGAGCTTCCAGAGGCACCTGATGATAATGTGCCATCTACATCAATACAATGCACTGATAAGCTTTCTGTTATACACCCTGATGTCGACGTTCAAACTTTAGAAATAACCATAGATGGTGAGGAATGGACAGATACCACAGAACCAATCCCAGTCTTAGATTTTGATTTTGTATATGAGGGTATGCGCGTAACAATGGATGACAACTCTAGTCCTAGATTTTCTGATTTCCAGGACTAATGATTATGCCAAGCAACTGGCAAACACGGAAAGACCTCATACAAGGCATAGCCGTAAACAAAACTTTCGTGAGATGAAACGAAAATGAATGATGAAGACGAAATGATCGCTTTTTTGGGATTGTGTTTACTACACGGTCGAATAAACGTTCCGCAAAGAAATGTCTCTTCATGTACAGACCCTTTAAACTTTCGCCCAATATTTACGCATGTTATGTCTGGCCGAAGATTTGATCAGATTTTACAATGTTTATACGTGGCCGTTAGTAACGCAAAAGGAGAAAGGAATATAAATGATTTTATTGAGGCACTGACTGAGAATTTTCGCGAAAAGCTTATCAAAGAAATTATCAAACTAGACCATACATTGACAGGCAGAGATAATAAGGAAAGGAACTATTTACTCCAACAGAGCTGCAAAGGGTACAGCTTCTGAAGAATCCTCAAAAAAGGAATTAAAGGGTCACTGGCTGGAAGATATCAGCTCAAGCAATGCAAAGAGAGAGTTCAAATACTTGAACTGCAATCTCTGCACCAAAAATAAGAAACTCAGAGATACCCGATTCAGGTGTAAAGGATGCTTAAAAAAAATCTCCCTTTTGCCCAGGTTGTTTCAAAGAGTGGCATACCTTGTATGAATTCAGTCATAAAAATGTCTGAAAATGTTGTTGTTTTATTTATAATTTTAAGTGCAGACTGATTAAAAATGTTCCTTTGACTGACCATTTAGGTTAAAGAATGAGATGAATTATCTGATTTTTATCAGAAAACAGTTAATAATAACTTTTTTCTAACCTATGTAAGAAAAAAGTTATTTTATTTTAATTTTAAATTCGTACATGTACTATTTAAACAGATTTCACATCATATTTGATTATAACACCTGAACATGTACAAAATAAAACGTTTTCATTACCACTTACTCTTCTACTGCTTTCACCGAAGTGATCTATTGCAATAAATAATATAACACATAATATGACAGAATGGGCACAATTTAAACGGACAAAACCGTAGTGTGGTATATAAATAATTAATATATCTATGAATGTGACAGAACGGTTGCAGCCGTAGCACGAATATGACCGTACTGGCATTACATTACAAATATTTTGTTTTTCAGTATACAGTACGGTTGCAACCGCGGTCAGAGTTTGTATGAAAATTTTAAGTGCTTTATTAAAAACTTTGAAGCAAAATTACCGCGCGCGAACGTGTTAAGCATGGAATTCAGACAGGCACCTTTTATTTATCTAAGTGCAATACCTATTAAGTTATAATCAAATAATGAGGTACTAGGTCTATTCTGATAAGAATGTCATTATATGTAGTTAATAGAACTATTAATATTAATAAGTAAAAAAATAATACATTATTACATAGTTGTTTATTCTGTTACAATATCTAAGTCGAATCATATCACAGAATAATTACTAGTACAGATACCTAGTCATATCTTGATACAACCCTGCCAAGCGAAAAAGTGACAGCGATTCTGAAACGGTTAGAGCAATGGAAGCTCTCGCGCGTTGTGATACGGTAAATTCTAGCCTGCACGCAATGGGTGAGCGCCTTCTAGGTAAATATAATTGAAAGATCGCAGCGCTGTGCGAGTTAAATTGCACATTATTGCGTTGTAGCGAGAGTTGCTATGTATTTAAATGACTTTACTCAGTTATCCTTCTGTACTTGTACTATTATTTATTCTGTGACATAATCATAGATGCAGTCAAAGGAGGGAAGATATGGAACACTCTAGTATCACGTACACAACAAGTGGACTAGATACAAAAACACCCACCAGCTACATTTACAATGTCGTGCTTAATATCCATCAACAACAGCAAAAGTGACTCGCAGACTGTAGTGCATTTTTTTTTTTAATAATTAAAAATATATATTTAGAGTACTAGTAATTAAATCCAACTTAATTAATATTAAAGTACACACCTTCAACTTCAACTTTAAAAGAGATTATTAGTGTAGTTTATCACACAAACTTCACACAAAACAACTTAAAACTACAATTTGAATATGTATCAAAACTGAAAGTATCGAGAAAACAATAGAACTCACTAGCCGAGACCTGAGTTCCGACTACCTGTGTACCGTGAGGTGTAAGTTCCGACTACCTGTGTACCGTGAGGTGTAAGACGAAAGGCGCGAGGAGGGTAGGATATCATAAACAAGTTATTCAGGTGTTTAAATGAGACGATTGTATTACGTTTTACCATACTTTGAGTATTCGACTTTTGGCCAGGTTTTTAGTGTCAATACTCCTATGTGCGTTGGTTGACTTCAAAGTCAAGGTCACTAACCATTCGGCCAACCGGTAGTCAAATGTGTCAAAGGCCAATTATGTGCCTGCACATAATTCAAATGGTCCACCTACAAAGGAGATAGTACTTAATCTTCCAACTTTTAAGGAGATCTATGCACTTAACACAATAAATGATTAATAACAATGATTAAAATCTAAAAATGAATAAACCCCCCATCCCTATAAAAATGAAACGAGTTGTTTTTCCAACATCTCATTACTTTTTGTCGATTATTTGTATGACGTTTTTGTCAAAAGCTTACAGACAGTAAGCGAAAACGGTTCGTTTTAAGATATAGGAACCGGCCATTGATCTTCGCAAAGTAGGTAAGGTAATTGTATTGCTATCGCCACCTCCTCCCCTCGATCCCCTATACGAGCGATAGAGTTGCTGGTTGTGAGTTTTTCGTACAGTTTTTGATAGAATTGGTCTATAGCAGAAAGCACTTCACCTCCTAAATTGTGGTGAAGTTATTTGCTATTAGTGTCAATAATTTGAATAGAATATAATCTACGCTAATACGTTACATTTAGTAAAACAATCCTTTTATGTTTTTGAAAAAAGAGCATTTTCATTTGTCATGTTTAGCGCAAAAAACCGCCAGATAAGGTGCATGTAACTTTGAAGTTATTGAAGAAATACGATGTAATTTATAATGAAACAACTTTGTGCAAAATATAAATTTGAAATCTGATAATATTTAGGGGTAGTTAAGTGTTTTTTCTTTTTGTATGGACAAGGGCGCTGTAGACTCAAAAGTCTCAAACCTACTTAATTTCATCTATCCATACTTATGGTCTAAGTTACTTAAAATAAGCTACTGAACAAGAATATAACATTTTTTTAAATCGTGTCTTTCTGCTTGTTTGTTTGTCTGTATCTTTGTTCGCGCATCACGTAAAAAATACTGCACCGATTGCGATGCAGTTTTCACTCTTGGATAGCTTCGGGTTTGACTTAAAAACTGGGATAATTGGTATTTTAATCGGATGATTAGATGCCGAGTAATCAATAAAAAACTATTTGAAGGCTGAACAAATTTTGAAGAAATGTAGCACGAGGGCTGTTTGATAAGTCGTTTTTAAAAGTAAAAAAATGTATATTTTTTTAAACAATTTACCTTTATTTCTCAACATAGTCTCCTTTGAGGGCCAAACACTTGTTCCAGCGAGTTTCCAACTTTTTTATCCCCTCCAAAAAATACATTTTGTCGAGGTCTTCGATTTTTTTTCGAACAATTCGGCATTAAAACGGTCCAATAACTCTGCGTAATAACGGCCAGTGATAGTCTTTCCTTTTTCCAAGTAATCAATCATTCCTTTGCCATCCCAGCCGACAAATCAGTCTTGGCCTTCTTTGGGGCACGTTCACCAGTTCATCCATTGTTTTGATTGCTGTTTTAATTCAGGTGTATAATGATGGACCCAAGCTTCGTCCACAGTGACAAATCGACTCAAAAAATTCCGAAGATTACGCTTCATCATATCCAAACACAGTTTTGAAATTCGCTTACGTTTGCGTTTTTGTTCGATTGTCAACAAACGTGGCACCCATCGTACAGACAGCTTTGTCATACCCAAATCTTCATCCAGGATTTTATGTACTCGCTCAGTGGAGATGTCTGTGTTCTCAGCTATTTCACGCACCTTCACTCGGCGGTCGTCGAGTACAATATTATGGACTTCTTCAACAACATCCTCAGTAGTGACTTCGATTGGGCGACCAGAGCGTGGAGCATCAGATGTGCTTGACCGACCACGTTTAAAATCATTTATCCAGTTAACATAAAATTCTGTTCATGGCACTAACGTTGGTGTGTTAGTGCCATGAACAGAATCAAGTTCAGTTTTTATTGTGGCAGCACTGCAACCCTTCATAAAAAAATGTTTTATAACGGCACGAAATTCAGATTTTTCCATAGTTGTTGAAAGTTAAACAATGGTTAAACTGACAAAAACTTGTTTTTTTTTTGCTGAATTTTAGACAGTCTTCATTTGAAAGATTGTGCCTGCCAGTGAAAAAAGGTATTATAAATAGTTTTTAAAAGGACTTTTCAAACAGCCCTCGTATATTGTACTTTATAGGTACTTTTGGTCCTGGAATAACAGGTTTGGGCTACTTTTAAATGAAATGACCACGCGGGCGAAGCCGCTGGCACAGCTAGTTAATAAAATAAACCAACATCTATCTTCTAGGATCGGAGGAGTGGGCTGCGAAGCCCCTTACACTGGACCACAAGCCGGAGTCCACAGCGGAAATAGAACGGATACAGAGATGTGGAGGCAAAGTGGTGTCAAAAGCCGGAGTCCCACGTGTCGTGTGGAACAGGCCTCGTCTGGGCCACAAGGGTCCCATCAAGAAGACCACCCCAATGGATGAGATCCCATTCTTGGCTGTTGCGAGGTCGCTTGGAGATCTGTGGAGCTATAACCCGAATAATGATGAGTTCATCGTCAGTCCAGATCCAGATGTTGGTGTGCTGATGATTGAACCTGCAAAGTTTCGGTAAGCAATGCAGTATTGTATAGAAAATAGAATTTATTGTCAGTTCTTTGTTATATTTTTTTAAGATCATGTATATAACAAAACGAAAACCCTTAGGCTGCATTTAGTGCTGGACCGACGGTCAGTCCTGACGTCGGTCGAGCGTAGCTATATCAATAGAAACATGTGAGTACAGTGCAGCGCTGATGAACTGCTACGCGCGTACAGCTACGTCGCGTACGAGGACCGTCGGTGGAGTACGTTGGTTCAGCGTACGTCGGTCGACTGACGCTTTTCGTGCAATGCTGATCGACCAAGCGCCCGTACGCGCGTACTCATTATCGTGAAAAATAGTAGAAAACGGAATTATGAAACGGTTGCATAATAAGGGGTATTTAAACACGATAGTGAGTTTAAAAAACGATGATAGGCGAGTTTTTTAATAGTATCACTCGAGTGTTTTAATAACTAGTTATGCCGTTTCATACAGTACTTTATCTACACTCATGCAATAGGAACTTATGTTTAATGGAGAAAAAAAAGTAATATTTTCTTGTTTTTTTTCTGGTAAAAGCTCGTTCGTCATGTTTTTTGCTGTTTCCGTGATGTAAGGTGGAGTCAAATTCTCCCCACTAACACTGTTTACACATGTTTGACACATATTTGTCACATTTTTAATCAGGATAAAACATTTGATCATCATAATAAATAACATACAATTGGTTAGGTTCTAATGTAAAGTAAATTATGGCGCCAAAATCTAGTACACAGCGAATTCGCGCGCATACGGTCTAACACGCGCCGCCATAGATAAAGCGTATCCTATAGCTTAGCAGTATCCTCATCATCATCATGTCAGCCTTTAGAAGTCCACTGCTGAACATAGGCCTCCCCCAAAGAGCGCCATAACGAGCAATCTTGTGCCAACTCCATCCACCGACTTCCTGCGATGGCTACAATGTCGTCGGTCCATCATGTGGGGGGTCTCCCCACACTTCGCTTGCTTGTTCGTGGTCGCCATTCGAGAACTTTTATTCCCCAGCGGTTGTCGGTTCTGCGAACTATATGGCCTGCCCATTGCCACTTCAACTTGCAAAATCTGAGAACTATGTCGGTAACCTTCGTTCTTCTACGGATTTCTTCATTTCTGATTCTATCACGTAGTGAAACACCGAGCATAGCTTGCTCCATTACACGCTGCGCAACTCTGAGCTTTTGTATCAGACCAATAGTTAGCGACCACGTCTCAGTGCCGTATGTCATCACTGGCAACACGCACTGATTATAGACTTTCGTCTTGAGGCTCTGCGGTATCTGCGACGAGAAGATATGGCGTAATTTCCCGAACGCTGCCCATCCGAGTTGGATTCGTTGGTTGACCTCTTTGTCGAAGTTTGATCTATCCAGAATAAAAACTTATAATAGTACCGTAGGTACTACCTAAGTTATATAGGCACTAGCAGTATCCTAGTGCCTATATAACTTAGGTAGTAGGTACCTACGGTACTATTATATACCTACTACCTAAGTTATATAGGCACTAGGATACTGCTAGTGCCTAGAGCCTAGGCCTAGAGGCCAGCAAGGTCTACGACCGGTTGGTCTAGTGGCTAGTGACCCTAGGAACGAAATCAAACAGTTGCAGGTTCGAATCCTGCAAGGTGCAATCATTTGTGTGATGAGCAGAAATGTTTGTTTCCGAGTCATGGAAGTGATATTCTTATTTATGTATGTTTGTGTTTATCTGTTATGTAGTGCCCATATTACAGGGTATCCTAGTTTGGGGCTAGGTAACTTGTGTTGAAATGATTGAATGAATTGTCCTGAATATATTATTATTATTTTTATTACTACCTCATACAACAAACAAACAATTAATATTTTCAATTCAAACTAAGTATGTCCAAGTAATTATTAGTCTTTTGACATGAGTTTTAAATTGACACAAAATGGTTCTAGTAGTTAGGGATACCATAATCAATCTATAAATTAGTGGTTGGTGAGCTGTAGACCTCGCGCGTACAAACTTTTTTCAAATAATCTAGCGGTGCACAGTAGCGCCATCTAGTTTCCTTATTGTAAAACTAACATTAATAACCAAGGTGCTCCATCAATCCCTACCTAGTAGGTAAAGGGCTGATTCCACTGGTAGAAACCTAAAAGTGAGAAATTTACTGCATTTTGAGGAGCTATTCTGCTCATCACTCTGAAGATCTTCACCACATTTTAAGTTGAAGAATTTGAAGTGAGACCAATGTTAAGTTACTAACTTTCGAATAAAAAAATATAACCATCGAAATGCGATTTAATAAGGCGGAGATATTCAGTAACCCCCTTTTTGGGGGAAGTACCCCTCTAATCAAAAATCCCCGACGACTAAAAAATTCTAAAAATTCGTTTTACCTGTATACCAAGTTTCTTCCGTTTCTAGATCGGTTCAGAAATGCGACCTGTAGAGGAGAACAGAGATCCGGACGAAAGCATTTTTGCTCAAGCTGAAACGGAGACGCTTCGCTCGCGCTTCGCAATTGTTTATTACCAAAATTAAGTCAAGTAGTTTGTACGTAAAGAATAATACGTAAAACGGACACCAGATCGAACTAATAATACGTAAAACGGACACCAGATCGAACTAATTTTTCCGCCATTTTACGAATAATCACAACGGTGTCAACAATGAATGCTTGAAACGTTTCAGGTGTTTGATATTCGGCACAGACGGACTGTGGAATATGATATCGCCTGAGGGGGCGGTGAGTCTAGTGCAGGCCACGGAGCGGCACAACGAAGCGGCCCTCGTGGGGGGCGGCAGCAACCAGCCGCGGGACTGGCTGAACCCATCCAAGAGCTTAGTGGATCATGCGCTGGAGAGGTGAGGTTGCTTCTTTTGTTTAGAAGAATGTGAGAATTACTTTTCACCTGAGGATAGGAGTAGAATAGTTATTGTTTGCCAAAAGCCTACTTCAAAAAAAGAAAGCTTTTTTGTTGTTGATTATATTGTTTTGTTCTTCAGATTACAAGTTTACCTTTCTGTTAAATTATATTCGCCATAGGTTGGGTCGGAAGGAGCAACTAACAGACATTTTCAAAGGTATAGCTTGCGGGTTTAGGTAAAGGTCTAAGGTACAGCTCGCAGGTACAGGTAAAGGTCAAAGGTACAGCTCGCAGGTACAGGTCAAAGGTACAGCTCGCAGATACAGGTAAAGGCACCAAACTTTGTGTCAGGTGTGAATATAGGCAGGAGTCTTGCGCTGTAGCTTGTTTAAGATTCGGAGGGGACGTACAAGAGCTAGTGGGTTGAAGCAAGCTGTACTGAGTTCTGTCATAATGTTTGGAGCGACGTGTAGATCATTAATGGAGTATATTTTTGTTACGTAATTCGTGCGTTTTCCAGGTGGTCGAGCACAAGAATGCGCGCCGACAACACGTCGGTGGTGACGCTGATGTTGGACCCGCCGGGACCGCCGCGCGCCACCGTGCTGCGCTCGCGCACTAGCGCCGCGCGCGCGCCGCCGCCCGCGCCACCCGCGGCCCTGCCCGCCCCCGCGCCCGGAAGGGAGCCAGAGCCACGCCCCGTGCCGCAGAACGGACTCACCATCATGACGCGCTACTCGGACGCGGAGCGCGCGCCCGACATGCCGCCGCCCGCGCCCCACGCCGCCCCTGCGCCTCTCGCCGCGGCCGACGCGCCGGACGACGCCGACGCAGTGCACAACTACGGCAACCCGGCCGAGTCGTACTTCATGGCGCGCCTGCTGAACCGCACGCGTGTCGTCAACACGCTGGCGGCCGTGCCCGGCGAGCTGGCGGCCGAGGAGGCGCCCCCGCGCGCCCCGCGTGACTCCCCGCCCGCCACGCTCGTGCCGGAGCCGCCGGATGCCGAACCGCCCGCGCCCCCCTCGCCACCGCCCGCCGCCCTCGCGCCCGAGCCCGAGCCGCGCGTCCCGCCCGATGACGACGGTGGCATACAGATCAACGAGGTGTCGTCGAGCTCGCCCACCGAGGCGCCGGGGAGGCCGCGCGGCCGCCGCCTGCGTCCTGAGCCGGTGCCCCCCGCGCCCGGCCGCGTGCTGCGCTCGCACCACGAACCGGAGCTGCCGCGCGCGCACACGCGTCCGGTGACCCGCGCGCGCCCCGCCCCTGACCCCGCGCTCGACCGCGTCGTCATCCTCACGAGACGCGCGCCGGCGCCGCCCGCGACCACCACCGTGGTCACGACGCGCGCCGACCGATCTGAGACGCGCACCGTGCCCGCGCGGACTAAGCCCGCGCCGGTGGAGGCGCCCACCGAAGAGGAAGCCAAGCGCACGGGGCGTGCGACGCGCTCCACCGCTGCGCCGGCGACTCCGCTCGCGCAGAAGATAACGCGTGGCATCGCCTCGTACGCGCGGGAGCTGCGCGGGGCCACGGCCACGGTGGCGGCGGGCGCGCGGGCGGGAAACTCTGCGCGCGCCCCGGGGCCGGCGCGGCGGGCCCCGGCGGCGCGGCGACAGGGCGCGCACCGCTCGAAGGAGAACCTCGGCGCCGCGAGGGCCCGCGGCGCCCGCGGCGCGCTCGTCGCGCCGCCGCCGCCGCCGCCCCGCCCCTGCACGCGTCGCGCCGATAGCGCGCGCGACGCGGAGCCCGAGGTGCACTCGACGACGGGCGAGCCGCCGGAGCCACCGCGGCCGCGCGCGCTGCGCTCGCGCAACGACGCGGTGCCGCCCGCCGCGCCTCCGCTCGCGTGCAAGCGCGCGCGCTGCGAGGAGGCGGCAGACGCGCCGGGCGGCAAGACACCGCGGCTGGGTGGACGCGCGCTTGGCAAGCGTGCGTCGGGCCCGTGGGCGCCGGCGCTGGCGCTGCGCAGCCGCCTGCGCCGGCGGCTCGCCAAGTAGCCCCCGCGGGCCTCCTCGTGCCGCCGGTCGCGCTACGTTCCGTGCTGCTCCGGCCCGTCGTGCATCCAAAGATGACTGCGTTGTATACGGTTGAGTTTCTGTTGTTATATGTTTATGCGCCCGGCTCGCCCGGCGCGCACGATAGTACAAACGTTAAGATATTGACTCGTAAGTTTAACGCGTGGACCAGGAGGATTTAACTAGCCGTAGTAGATATTTATTTTCTCTATATTTGTAGCTTCTATTGCATTGCATTTAACTAGAGCGATATGAAAATCTGATTTTCATCGTAGTTAACTGACCAGAGGCTACGCGGTGACTTCCGATGCGGTGATTCCGGACTCGAAGTTTCTAAATTTTTTATAGAGTTCTATAACATTTTGATACCTTGTTAATATAAAGATTACTGTGAAAACTCTATTGAAACATTAGACGTAGTTATCGACCGAGAGTGCTTTTTAAACTAAATTAAGAAATAGTGCTAACAAATCAGATTTTATTATGATAGATAAGACATAGAAATGATTTGTACAGTTAGGTATCACCAAAATTTTGTTTCCTGTTATAGACCTTTGTAAATTTTAGGCAAAAGAAAAGTTATTCTTTTGGGAAAAGAATTGTTTTATGTACTTCCTTGTTCAGTGAACTTCCTGAAGCGAACAGTTCTGTTGGTTTGTTTCCATTACGATTGTCAGTATACTGCAAGTTCTTATTACAACTTTGAGTCTTATGTTGATAAGACATGCTTTACACTCTCGCATAAAGTGTTTACACATACTACAGAAGTAGATATTTTACTTGGTGTATGTTTTTTTTTTCTTTTATTACTTATATTTATGCATAGTTGTTAATTGACCATTACTTAAAAATTGTTCTGTTATTTAAAAACAATGTGATTTTGAAACCATTGATGTTATGTTGCGGAGCCAAATAAGTTGGTTCTGTTGATACGGTGGAATGATTATAAGTACTGCCAGTGTACCATGTAGTGTACCATGTACGAACATGTTATGAACATTATTTAAAAATCATATAAATAATTAATAATTTTAAACATGTTCGTTTGTTCAGTAGTATGTAGATTGTCTAGAAACATGATTTTGATATCTTGCTCCCAAACAAGGAAACGTTTGGTAAGTCTAATGGTTTTTATCGCTGTGACTAGGATTTCAATTAATTACAATGGATTTTTTGTTTGTATTAGGGTGTGGACGCACTATGCAAACAGTTTGTGGCCAACTGTTTGAATGTGCTTATCTAGGCCTTCAATTTGATACCCATATTGTTAAATTCGAAGAAAAAAATGAATATGGAGCCATAATATTAAGTTTAAAAAAAATAGCCTATTTTAAGGGGGGGGGGGAGACATACACACATACATGAATCCTATAAACATTTTGATGTGTGTAATTGGTGCAATTAATGCCGTTTTTTATTACAATAAATTAAATATTAATTTCACTCCTTTTTTGGGCAGTTGTGTAATAATGATAAATGTGAATGCGTTAATGAAATCGTTTTACGAATAGAGCTTTCACACACGTACTACGCGGCTTGCAGCGAATGTAGTGATCCATTCGGTAACGGAAGGCCTCTTCTGCGTCCCTGGGGAAAAGTACCACACCTTTGCCAGATATCCAACCGCCAAGCAGTAGCGTGCAAACTTTACTGTGCTCCGGTTTGAAGGGCACTGTTTCCAGTGACATTACTGAGCAACGATACACCAATGTCTCAGGGTGACAAGCGCAGTGATGCGCAACATATTGCAACCGAAGTTCTGGTTGGCAACTATTTTTGACAGGCGTGACGCTTACCATCAGGCGTACAACCAGCCCCAATCGTCACTCATTAAATTAAAAAAAAACGGCCGCTCACTCTACTATGCACTGCGCAGTTAGCTTGAGTTTGCCTTCGATTTGCAGTTCAGTGTCAGCCGACAGTTGGCCGCAAACTGTTTATCTAGTCACTAGACTAGTGCATCCACACCCTTACTGTATCTCCAGAGTCATTGATATCAATATTGTATTTAGAGATGTTCTACATTTTGGCTTAAATTGTTTACAACTAAGATTTGAACAAGAACCATCACATCCCTGTTGAAATACAGTAGGACTAGACTTATTGACTTTAAAAGACCAGCTGACATTTTGAGCCTGCCATACTTAAACTTTCGCCATTTTGAAAAAGCCTGATATCAACTTGACGAAAACTTCTCGATATATTAATTAGTCGTGCGACTATGGGATGATAACCAACTTTAATTTCATCAGTTATATGTAAAGTTGTTCCCTGACCAAGAAATTCCATTAAGGTTGACGAAAACTTCTCGATATATTAATTTGTCGTGCAACTATGGGATGACAGTAGACTTTAATGTCAACACTTATATTTAAAGTGGTTCACTGACTAAGAAATTCCAATAAGGTTGAAGAAAACTTCTCGATATATTTATTCGTCGTGCAACTATGGGATGATAGTAGACTTTAATGTCATCACTTATATTTAAAGTGGTTCCCTGTCCAAGAAAATCCAATAAGGTTGAAGAAAACTTCTCGATATATTAATTCGTTGTGCAACTATGGGATGATAGTAGACTTTAATGTCATCGCTTATATTTAAAGTTGTTACCTGACCAAGATATTACAATAAGGTTGACGAAAACTTCTCGATATATTAATTTGTCATGCAACTATAGAATGATAGTCGACTTTAATTTGATCAGTTATATTTGAAGTGGTTCCCTGACCAAGAAATTCCAATAAGGTTGAAGAAAACTTTTCGATATATTAATTAGTCGTGCAACTATGGGATGATGGGACTTTAATGTCATCACTTATATTTACAGTTGTTCGCTGACCAAGATATCCCAATGACGAACACTTCTCAATATATTAATTTTTCGTGCAACTATGGGATGATAGTCGACTTTAATTTGATCAGTTAGTTATATATAAAGTGGTTCCTTGACCAAGAAATAAGGTTACATGCTCTTTTAGGATTCCAATACCATAGCATCCAGTTTGAATTTGAATCGGCAATGCATTTTGATCGAAACATAAATAAAATTAGTGATTTCATTGTGATTAAGTCTGTTTTTAATTAGATACTATATATATACTTCATTAAGAGTTGGGACTTTAGGTATGAAGTTATGGTCATGTTAATTGACATACAATGTAGAGATTTTTGTTTTATGGTTAATGATAAAAAGTGGCCATTTGCGCAATATCATTTTGAATACCAAACAAAAGAACGAATGTCGCCGATATAGCTCAAAGAATTAGCAGGCTGAAGTGGCAATGGGCCGGTCACATATGTAGAAAACCGATAGCCATTGGGGTAGGCGAGTTCTTGAGTGGAGACCACATGTAGGCAAACGTAGTGTAAGATGCCCTCCGGCCAGATGGAGCGATGACCTGCGTAATGTAGCTGGCAGCAAATAATGAGGAGCGCATTAGGAGAGGCCTACGTCCAGCTGTGGACGAGTACAGGCTATAAACAAAAATTTGATTCAAATACGAATGAACACTGCTATAGCCAGATTGGCTCGAGGTCACCTTTAAAAACATATATTTCATATTCTGTTCCAGATTAGGTCATAAAACGATGCTCGCAAGTCGACGAGATAGCCAGTTCAGGCTCTCCCACAGCACTTAAGCAATGTGAATCTAATCGATTGAGAATGCTCTAGAAATCATGTTTTTAAACAAATCAGGGCATCATGATGGTGATATGTTTGAATAACCCGACGAGAATGAACAGACCAGTTGTTGTCTTCTAGACACAAATTCATTTCTCGGAAGATTATAGTTCGACTGTAATTCTGTTAAAATAATTATACTGGTTGATTTATATGTCAATAACTAGCTTAAAACCTAAAAAAACGCCTGCCCTGCCAAAAAAGAACTTATGCCAATATATTATATAGATACTATTGGAATGTGCTTATCAAGGCCTTCAATTTGATACCCATATTGTAAAATTGGAAGAAAAAATATTTTTTCGCATTTGTAAATGGAGCCATACTGCCGCCAAATAAACTTTAAAAAAATCGTGTAATAAAATTGCAAAAAAAAAATGACTCCATTTTATTGCTTCAATAATTTTACTGAATCATGAAGAGAATTTACATAAGTTGGTTCTCATTGGTCTTACTGTACAAAATATGGTATGTGATGGATCTTCATCGACTAAGAATGGACGGACTGAAGATTCTTATGTAAACAATGTAATTAAGGAAGTCCAATATATCTTGTAAATAAACTTAATATTAGGTGAAATATTATGTAATAATAATGTGCCTCATTCGTTACCGATTTAACAACAAGTATAATAGATAAAAGAAGTGTTCTTTGATATTTGAGATATGTATTTTTATTAAGAATAAAAATTTATTGCATTGTAATTTAGCTGTAAAAGAGGATTTATATGTTACGAATGTCTATCACTTATATGGAAGTGCATTATCTCAATTTTAGTTTAATCCAGTTTAATTTTCTTTTTGTGTTTCGATATAAGTGATGGAGTTTTTTTGGAGAATGTGGGGACGATTTTTCTAACGATTGAGGGTATTTCTGCCTTTTTGGTGTAGAGTTCGAGTGGAACGGATTGCAATTTCTGTAAAGTCTTATATTGAGAAGCTAAAACAGTTTAACTATACATAACTGAAAGTAAAGAGGTTTATTGTAGATTTTATTTTTTGATTTAAATAAAGTTTGTATGAAATAGACGAGTGATTTTTTATGCTGCAATTATTATTATAAGTACCTTTTAGATAGGGAAATTCTTTTTGTTTTGCATGTCAAATCATACTCAAAATATTAAAGTACCTATAACGCAGTTTACATAATAAGATATAATCAAAATTAGATAAAAGTTAATGTCGTCTACGAAGAATACTCTTGCTTGCTTGCTTGTGATAGAGTTCTGGCCTCTCTTATCCGAGCAATGACTTAAGGACGTAAATACTCTGTTCGCTGGATTAGTCTCGACGACATCGCCGCGCTGAACGTAGCGTCACCCCGGCTGACCACCCTTTGCATTGTAAATATCTCTTAAAGTTCTTTCGATTATCTTTGCTTAAAGTAAGCGAGTGTTAATGGCAATATTTTAGGCACTACAGAGCACTTGAGCACGGAGCGATGAAAATGCTCTCGTAAGTTAGAAGTCATTGGCGGAGCAGAGGACCGAACCCGGTATAGTTGGATTCTAACTCGCACCATAGATAAATTTATCTATGCTCGCACTAGCATACCTCTAGGCTACAACCGCTCATCAAAGAATACTCTGAATATACTATATTTAGGTGACAGTCCCAGTGGTGTAATGGTTGGGTCGCTAAACTCAATTTACGCTGAGGGTAAGGGTTCGATTTCCGCTATAGAAATAAAGACAAACAGCTGACCATGTTACCCAACTTACGTGCAAAAAGTTACTGTCATTAACCCCGCATTTACGGTACCTATTATCAACGGGAATCGACTAGCGGACCCCTCAGTCTATATTTTCTTTGCTCAGGTAACATCGCTTGAATGCGGAAGCGGCCGAACGTCGCCCCTATCATGAATGGCCGCAACCCGCCCTATTATTGTAAACATCTGGCGCTCTGACGCGTCTCCCAGCCACCCCTCTATTCCATCTGGCTAGGTTATAGTTTGGGTGCGCGTTGCGTCCCACGGCGCTCCCTAGCCGGCCGTCAGTTACGCGACGAACGTAGTAAACGCCGCATCTGGCCGTATTTCCTATCTAAACTATTTATTTACAAGTGAAAAAGTGCATACTGATAAAAGTAGCTAAAGATTAGTGAAGCGAACTGCGATTTTCGAACGCAACTGTGACTCGAAAGTGCTGTGAAAATACGCGGGAATATGTCGAAGTGTAGGTTTTATTTTATCGATCTGGTGCCGCTGCAGTGTGGTGCAGAGATAATGTTTTATGCGGTTGTTTACGCCGGGACGAGCTTTCTCATCTTACGATATGTGGCGTCGCATCCGTACTAATAATAGATCGGGGTTAATAGTTATCGATCGGCTGGTGACGGAACGATTCACACCACTTGCTTGCGTTAAGCCAATTGTGTCTTTATTGGCTTTGCCTGCCTCTGATCGATACAAATCTAAAACCTTTGCACTAGTTTTTAGAATACCGGGCATCTAGAAGAAAGAATCTCTCAAAGAAGATCTTAATATCTGGTCGATTTCAAAATTATCCATTACCTTTTTAAACCACCAAAGCCTCAATGCACCAAAGGCACTTTCTACAACAGTTGCAAGTTTCCTTCCCGTATATACATAGTACTCTGTGAACTTTCCCTAAGTACTTAGGAAGGTACTACAAGACTTAAGTACCTACAGTTGACGATCGAGGTAGGTTATACCTACTTCACATGATCATTTGTAAGGTAAAACCTAGGTATCCTAACCACAAGAACCGAGGTGCCGTGGCAGGTAACTCGATCGCATCATTTAATATTATTTCCTTGCCGTTGTTTACGAGTTTTATTGTTTAGAAAAATTAAATGGATCGCAATCGAGCCAGTGCCGGCTTTGGTTCGAGGGATCAAATCTGTCACAAATAAATATAGGCAGGTGTGTTAATTTTCTCAAAAGGAAATTGTTCTCTACCGAGCCGAGCTTGAACTGTATTATCCGGAATTTTAAAGGACACCTTATTGATAGATAACTATCTATATGTATATATACAAAACCTTCAACAGGATACTTAATTATATATTTTTTATTTGCTCTAAATAACTGGTTATTACACATTTCATTTAATGTTAGTACAACATTGTATATCTACTGGAAGTGCACAGAATAAAAACACTCAAAGATAATTTTAAAATCTTTTTGAAGACAAGACTGAAAACTGATATAGACGCTTAAAAAAGTACGAAATGCTTGTCTATATGTACTCTTGTAAGTGGAGCACATGCTATATGTACTCTTGTAAGTGGAGCACATGCTATATGTACTCTTGTAAGTGGAGCACATGCTATATGTACTCTTGTAAGTGGAGCACATGGTATAAATCGAGAAAAATCATCAAGAGTTTTACCCAGGGGTCAAAATAAGTATTTCTCATTAGATAAATTTTTAACTCTTTCTCTACAATGGAAATCCACGTTTTACTCAATCATGGGTATCTGCCTTTATTAACAAACAACTACTACAACAAAACTAGCTTACACTACATGAAACAGTTGGGCAACCCACATGCCATTACAGGCTGATAGCTAGGCCAAATGTTCTAGCCCACTACCAGTTGGAAGCGTTCCCAACATGCCGGCGGCATTGCCCCGCTAAATTGCAATGCTAAATAATAATGGGTTGCATTCCACATTCAACGTAATCTGGATTGTATAGGTTACATTATGGTAGCCTAACGGCTCAATAGTGCAACTTAGAATCCAACGGGTTCGGTCCTAGGCTCCGCAGTAATGACTTTTCTAAGTTATGCAAGGCTCCGTGCTTCGGATGGGGCTGTCGATCCCGACTGTTATTGATACCGTCTACGGATTAAACAGTCGTTAAGCCAATTCAGAGGCCTCCCTGCGGCATGTCAAACTGACGTTCTACCTCATACGACAAAGAAAACAAACTTTACAATATTCATATAAACAGGAAAAATTGTTCTTATAAATAGGTGCTTTATTTCGCTCCTTAACATAGCTCATCCTTGAACAATCTCCTAGCTTGCAATTCAATTTCGCGTCGAATTCTGTACAACCGGATCAACACAAAACACATTGTTGTTAGCCAAATTTGAAGCTACGCATTCTTCACCTGGCCCAACTAGATTTACGAGTTTTTTGTCCACTGGTCGATTTTCGGTTGTAAGTGGTTGCCTTCAACGGACATTTATATTATTGTTTATGTACGAGTATGTTATCATGTAGCGTCATAGTTTCAGTGTTACGCGCGAAATTAATTTTACATATTCATGGGAAATATTGGCCACAAAATGACGGTTGAGTTAATATAGATAATGGTGTGATGCTCCGCAGCAACGTCACCATAATCGATAGGGATCAGTTATAATGAAAGTAATGTACGTTGAAAGTACATCATGTACGTAAGCCGATAAATTGATGTACGTAGGTATAACAGAAAACGAAATAATTAACATTAAGCACAGAAAAAAAATTCAAAGCCTGTCTCGTGTCTCGTTTACTTGTTAATATCTATGTAACTACGACAAGAGCATCATACCAGGATCAATAAAATAAATAAACTTAAAGTAAATATAAATAAGTAAAAATAAGATTTTATACCTAATGACTTAGTAAGCCATAGAGTTTATGCAGTACCATAGGTTTGAGGGTTCAGAGATTCTTGTGATAAAGCTGCCATACTCAAGATTTTCTTTTCACGGGCCGCATATACTCATGACCGCTATTTTAACCGGGCTGGTCGGCGCGGCGCGGTGGTTCGCAACGCAATGTTGGGATTCATTGGACTAGGAGCAAAAAGCAAAAGCAAGGACAGTGGCGTAATGTGGGTTTCTGCCACCCGGACAAAGATCTAATTAGCTGCCTTGTACATACGGAATATAAGCGCTCCGGACACGAGGCCAGTTTGCGAGTCAGTTCATTCACTGGCCGTTCACAGACCTCGTGTACGAATACATCTGAAGACACAGGAAAGGCCAGTGACTGAACTGATTCACTGAACTGACTCGCAAAGGTGCCTCGTGTCCAGACCGCATTACCTAGTTCGGTAATGCGTACCTAGTTCAAAATGCATATTATTAAAAATTCCACTAAAACGTTTGGCTGTCTTTTCGGGTCACTCGCAAAAGCTCGGCGGGCCGCAGGTAGACTATGCCTGTGGTAGAGTCTTGCGACTAAAATAGATATATAATATCCCTACTCCAACTTTACAAATTGATGTTAGAGTCGCACAGTTAGTATATTCGTAGAAGACTTTCTTTACCTCCAAGTCTGTACATATAATATAATTTATTAGATAAAATCTGAAGGCTCTAGAACAGTACTGTTTACTCTACATCCTGTAGACTCTACAGAATGCTCTCTGTACAGGAGGACTGTGCAGTGTAGGTAGGTAGGTGTAGGTACTTTCCAACGGATCACGCGATCAGAATTTCTTATTATGGATCATGCTCGGCGTTCCCATCGGATCATGTGAGCCGATGCAACTCAAATGAATATCATCTTCTATTCTCAACCGATCTGCAGCTTTCAGAAAGTAGAAACACAATCTAAAAACTTTTACAGTTATCAGTGTTGTATTGTAACTCATGAGAAAGAAAACCAGGCGTACCTACCCCGATAAAACTATTTATACAGGTAGGTGTATGTAGGTAGCCACTACATTGCATGAACCAAGGCTCTAGAATTCAAAGGTAACAAAGCGTCGGTCACGGTAGCTACGTTCACGGTCCAGATACGGTGAAACCTGACGCTGAGCAGCCACAATGGGCTTCGATACTGGTTTTGAGATCCGTTGAAATTAATATCTAATGTACTTACATCTAACATCTACGTCGACAATATGTTATACCGATTTAGTTAATTCTGAGAGTAATTCCAGGAGCAATAGACAAGTTTTGAAAACCTTCAGATATTGGGATGATATTTCAATCGATCGATATTTTATCGATCTTGTAAAATTAAGCACCAAGTACTTGTACTATTATTTATTCTGTGACCAAGGTACAAGGCTTGTACTAAAATTAGAAAATAATTTTATAATTTTGGGATGCTTAATACGATCCATATTTACTACTGTATACTGTGAAATACCTATTTTTGAGAAACCCCAAACTACACTCGCGAGCAATGAAATCGGCTCAAAACCTCAAGCGCGCAATCGTGCCTTTCTGATTTTGAAAATATAACAATAAAACCAATCGACACTGAAAGCTTACCATCTCACCTTTTTAATCACATATATTAGTCAAAATCAGTTGAGTATAGATATGATGAAATAAATGTTTGCGTATGTAGCTAGCTTTCAGATTTGTAATGTTGTACAAATCTGAAAGCTAGCTATGGCAAAAATAAAATAGAACTATCATTTATAACAAACTAAAAAAAACCTACGTTCCTTTTCGGAGTTTTTATAGGCATTCGTGGCACGAAACTTGGCATAACGAGGAGAACAATATTTTCATGAATTAATTCTTACTGTACGTATTTTCAGTAAGTAATAAGTGTCAGATTTTTACAATTATTTTTTCATGAAGACCTAATAATGATTTCAACTTTCAAATAATAAAAATATCATGAAGAAAAAAAACACCTTTGATTTCACGCGTAGGAGCTGAGTCGATTTCATTGCTCACGACATTAAATTAGCTATTATGTCGACTCAGCAGGCAAAAAAAAAGAATTTAACAAAAAAAAAAGCCTTTTTATGTTAAATTCTTAAGTATATAGGCTGCACTTACTGCATACCGCAGGTTTATTAAGTTCCTAGGTGTAGACGACGGTTACACGGTTTCGGATTCTCTAAAATTAGGTATTTACAGCCTATTCCAAAGTTACAGCGAGCACATTCCTATAGGTAGGCGTAGGTAGCTTGGAAACCTGAGAAGCTATTTAGGTGGGTGCCTACGTTTTTCCTTCCCTGTGAGTCCTGTGACATAATCCTCCTTCTGTTGTTTTGGTTTACATAACAAGTAGTTATTAGTACATTCTGGGCTAAGCATGTCAATTATCTTCGAACACATTGCTACCGGTAAGATAGTGGGCAATAAGATATTATTTTTTATTTATTTTACTCATTTCCCACTGTCCCGATTAATGGGGAAACGGGCAATGGGAATACACTGGAACTGGACTAAAACCGAACAAGAGCGAGGTTAGCTCCGTGGAGAGGGTTCCGTACGATGAATATATTATATAAATATAAATGTATTCGGAACAATTCGCAGCCATTACCTAGCCACAAACTAGGATACCCTGTACTAGGGGCAGTATAACGGATAAACATACATATATACAAATATTATAACCATGACACACAAATGATTGCACCATGCGGGATTCGAACCCGCGACCGTTAGATTTCGTAGTTAGGTTCCTTCAGGTTTTCTTATATGTCTTGTAAAGAACTATTTTCTGTATTGTTTTCAAAATTTTAGGCTCGGTAGTTTCGGAGATGTGATGGTCAGATTTGCACCTAATTACTAAAATAACTGTAAATCTATTTTTCTTAAATACCTTTTCAACAAGCCATTTTATTTGATATGTTCTATTTGCCCACGGTTATATTTGTATATTCGTTTAATTTTCTAATTTTCCCCTAAATGTGATTAAAAAATAATTTATTCATGTTACACGTCCGTGTTTAGGTCACAAAAATTCATATGTATTCCAAAACTACAATTAATCAGTCCAGTAGATTCGGAGTAAATTGTCTGCGCTATGAAAGACGGACAGACAGACAGACAGACACGAGTGATCTATAAGGGTTCCGTTTGCTTAATTAAAAAAGCTTAATTGTAATCTTTCAAGGAAACATTCCATAGAGATTTATTTATTGTTTTCACTTTCAGACATCTATATATTTCCATATATTTTTTCATTATTTATGCGAATCTTTGTGTGTGTGTGTGTGTGTGTGTGTGTGTGTGTGTGTGTGTGTATGTTTGTACTTCGCGCTGGGAAAGCTGAAGGGATTTTGATGGAATTTGGAACATAGATACTTTAGAACCTGGAATGACACATATGATAGGTACCTTTCAACATTAAAATCCATACCAATATATAAAAGTGAAACATTGTCTGTTTGTTTGTTTGGGGAGCTTTCACGCGATAAAGGCTACGGACTTTGATGAAATTTGGAATGGAGATAGCTTATACCATAGAATAAAACATAGGATACTTTTTATCCCGGAAAATTGTAAGTTTCCATGGGATAACTGGAAAAGTTGATTACTCGCTGTAAGGAACGGTTGCCATGGAAACAAAATATTAAATCTGTCAAAAAAACTTCAAGAGCATTGGTGCTATACCTCCATTTGCATTGTTTTTTAATATCCGAGAAGATAAGATGCTTTTTAAGTGCAAAGAACGGCTTTTTATCGTGATAAACAGTAGTCCGCGCGGACGAAGTCGCGGGCGGGAAAGCTAGTAAATAAATATATTCGGGACAATTCCACACCAATTACCTAGCCACACCAATTACCAATTAGGACACCCTGTACTATGGGCACTAGATAACAGATAAACATACACAGATACGAATATAACATCCATGGCTCGGAAACAAACACTTCTGCTCATGACACAAATGATTGCACCTAGCGGGATCCGAACCCACGACCGTTGGTTGACTATTCAGGGTCACTAACTATTCGGCTAACCGGTCGTCACCATCAATCATAAGATATGGCCCTGCGTCACTTTGACAGAGCTGCAAGTACATATCGAAAACTAAAACTCGTCAGTTTGAGGAACATTTTATTTCGATTTTGATGCTGCGTTTAATTCAGTAACTTTCTAAAAAAATACAGTAAGTACAGCAGTCACTTTATTGCTCGACATAACTAAAAACGGAATTTTACGAAGATCATCCAACCAAAACTACAATTTTTTTTCAAACATCATTTTCCTCTCTGACTTGCAGTAAAAGTACACACCACGGTTCGGTAAACTGTGATTTTCCGGTAAAAATTGGTTCGAAATCGGTCACACTTTTTGTTTTATTTCTCAACAAGCGTTTTAAAATTATACAAGCTTTTACACGTGACTTCATTTCTATCGGCTCAGTGCTTTTGCCAATTAATGATGACGACCGATTGGGCCAGTGGTTAGTGACCCTAACTGCGAAATCAAATAACGGTCGCAGGTTCGAATCCCGTAAGATGCAATCATTTTGTGTGATGTATGGTTGTATGTATGTTCGGTGGTATGAACAAGATTACCGACGCCACATTAGAAAAAAAAATATTTCTGTCAAAAAAAAATTACGTTAGAGCCTGACACTAGCGTATTTTTTTTTCTTTATAGGCAGGCATCTGTATTTTATTATTCCTCCGAACTCTGCTTGGTTGAAAGTTATTACTTAATTTCTATGTAATTACTACAATAAATAGACTTTGTTTTTTCACAGCTCTTTACCTAACTGTTATTCAATGTCTAGACTACCGGAAAGGAAATGAAAGAGTTTATCTTCAGTACAATTAGCACTCTATATTCTGATTAGTTACACAGTCACACGATATAAAAATATAAGAAAAGGCGTGAGATGCGGACACGTATTCGACACTAAGACGGTAAGGCAACTAGCGCCGCGGAGGGCGCGATTTGCTTAGTTCGCATTACTACTTATTAATGACTTTGTGTCCCCACAGCTCCAAGGGATTGCAGACTTAAAAATTTTATATTACTGGTATCTTGATTCGATGATAAGAAGCTGAGCAATCGATAAAAAACTATATGACGTCTGAACGAACTTTGATGAATCCAGAGAAATAATGACGCGGGTAAAGCCGTGGGCACAGCTAGTACTTAACATTATTGCACACACATAACACAGTTGTTCAAAGATCAAGTAATAGATACCTACTTATCAAAGCGTGCCATCTACATACAATGGCTACTGGTTATGTGACAGTTAGGTATCTTACTACTGCTTTTATATTAACTACTGTCATTGCCGCGCTCGCTCACCATCTGGTCGCGAAAGTGCGGTCAATTTGTTTTGTATCAAACGGCACAGCTCGATTTCTGTTGACGCTCATTACATTGTAAGGTGACCAGGGTTTAAACGTTTTGAAATAGTTTTAATTCGAGTAAAAACTATTTAAAATGTTTTTTACTGGAACATTATCAATATTTTCCACATCTATAATTATGGTCTATGTCCAAACGATCGGCAAAGAAGAAGAATAAAAAAATGCATTAAAATATCAATTAGAAAAATGACAAAAAAAAAGTACATACAGCCGAACATATAACCGTCTCCTTTTCTGAAATCGATTAAAAATAACCTTAATACTAAAATACGTCTAAATGTATCTATTTACAAAATGGCACCTTCTCAGCATATTGCTGGTCGTAAAACGACCGGCGCTGGTTTTCCGCAGGGACCATTCGGTAACGTCACGGTACGGCAAAACGGACAGTATAACGAAAACAAAAAAAACATTAATAATATATTATATAGAATGTTTTTTTGAGATGGGGCAATAAGGGCAGGTAACCTTTGTAGCTACATGAAAACGTTCTTAGGAGACTGTATATAATATTTGAAAAAAATTTGACCTGCTTCCAAAGATTTGGAAAAAAAAACACAGCAAGAAAAAGGTAATTTTACGCAAATCTTTTTTTGATGCCATTAGATCCTGTTTCTTATAAGGATCAAAGTCTCTACTGTACCAACAGAGGTTAGATTACTAGAAATGTCAGGAATCGCGAAAATCATTCTTAGGAGACTGTCCTTAACTTTTAGAGATATGTTGACCTACATTAACAGATTTTGGAACAAAACATTCATCGAGAATATGGCTAATTTACATATTTTGATGCCTTAGAGACCGGTAGAGACTTTGATCCTTATGAGAAACAGGATCGATTCAAAAAAAGTTTTTTGTAAATTGCCCATTTTCTTGAGGACTATATATTTTTTCCAAAACCTAACCTAACCTCCAAAAAATGTATTCAAAAATTATGAACAGTCTCCCAAAAACGTTTTCCTGTAGCTACAACGGTTAAATTATTTGCCCTCACTGCCCCATTTTAAAAAACCTCCTGCATATAGATAAGAATAAATAACAAATACATAATGTATGACAATATGACAATAATTTACAAATTATAGCTAATGTCATTGCATGCCAAGGACCACCCTGAACTTAAATATAAATAGTAAAAAAGCGACACTCTTTTATGGTAGAAATACAACACACAAAAACGAAAAGTTACGCTGCTTCATATAATCTAATAATTGCAAAGGAGTAGAATGCTCTGCCCTCGACAGTGTTTCTGGTAAATTATAACCCAGGTATGTTCAAGTCTAGAGTAGATAGGTATCTATTAGGCAAGCGTGATAAACCTTCGACCACATCATCCCTCGTGGTTGAACGATTGACTTTAGTAAGTATTATAAAAAAAGTTTTCCAAAGCACTGTTATCTAATTTGTGAAACAATTCATACTTTCTAGGTTTGTAACTATATAATTATCAAACAGAAGAACTAATATGGTCCAAAAATATAGTTACCAAAATAACGACAAGCTGTCTTCATGTAAGCACTCGTATTATATGATCGAAGCAAGCTGTAGTCTATTTTCCCGTAACGGGATTCGTACTTGTAACTTTCTAGTTCCTGACAACATAATGAAAAGCGTGACAATAACTCAATAAAAAAATTAAACAAGCTGTCCTTGTAGGACAATTAAACCAAAGATGTTTTAAAAGCGCGTTGTAGTTTTTTATTCCGCTAACAAAAGACTTCAACGCGCTCCTTTTACTTGATAGTCGCTCCGTGATAGTCGTTATTGACTTCATAAAGTAAACGACTTGGTGTTCAAACATCGATGTGACAATAAGGTCAAACGATCGTGTTGTTTAAGGTATAGAGGCTATGTTTGCGTGTTTGTTTGTATATCTGTGTACATATTCATGCAAAGCGACAAGCGACCGTTCGTAAAGACGCCATATATCCCACGTTAAGGTATTTTCTTAGCTCAAAGTCAAAGTCAAAAGTATTTTATTGTAAATAGGCAATATAATAGCACTTTACAAGTCAAAATTAACATCTCATGAACAAGGAAAAATACACAAAATATTATGAAAAGATCAAATCAATAAAAATTTAGGTAAACGAAGTATTCTTTGAGTTTGAAAAGGAAATTTCCCTTTCATGTGCAACAGAGTTAAATCTCATACTGGAAAAGGACATACCCTTCTGACTCTACCGGTGCTTCCGGAGCTTCCGGTGATCCCGTCCCACTTCGGTAACCTAGACAGTCTGACAGCTGACCAAGGAATATTGCTCATCGATAAATGAAGCACCGGTAGAGTTGGTCAGTTAAGTATTTACTTTTACTGTGCGAGAGTCTACTTATCAGCATGTGAAAAGGAAGTTTCCTTCCTAACTCAAAGTATAGAGTAGGTACTTAGTTAGCATAGATAATTTATTGATTTGGTTTCTATATAATATTTTAATATGTTATTTTTTCTTCTTTATCATGTTGTTGAAACTAAGTTTTTGACTCATCTATTGATGATAATGTAATTTGTAAGCATTTGAAGAAATTCACATTTTTTTCTAGATTTTGTTGCCTACTTTCACTAAATACTAAACATACTCCCGCGCGTCAAGCATTTGTTTCATTAATGAAATTACAATTGATCGTCGTAAACAAGACGAGCTTACTCTTCTCTTTTTTGTTTGTCTGTTTTTCTTATTTTTCTGCTCTATTCTCTCTATTTTATACCTTATGTTTGATGAAACATAATACGAGTCGAGTTAATACGAGTCGGGTTAATACGAGTCGGGTTAATACGAGTCGGGTTAATACGAGTCGGGTTAATACCAGTGGACTGTGTTCGATAGGGTTTTTTATTTGTACAAAAGAAAGAGCGAAAGAATGGAGCAGATAACTGTAAAAGACTGTTCATAAATATCAAAGTGATGGTCACCTTCCGAATAGAAACCTCCGCAGCTTACGACTCGATGGTTAGTGCAGCCGCGACATAACGAGCGAACCCGTGTGCAAGATGCAAGTCTGCAGACCTTTAGAAATTATAACAAGCAAGCAACCAAACTTTTTCAGCCATCAATTATTATTTTTTTCGATTGCTCGGCTACAGTTATACTTATCGTTTTGAGATACCTAGTGCACCAGTTTTAATTAAAAACCCTAAGTTATCCATCATTGACAACCGCATCGCAATCTGTCCTGCAGTTTTTACGTGATATGCGAACAAACAAACAGACACACACAATTTTTTAAATGGTTCTGTAGCTTATTTTAAATCTCCTAAACTTTTTTTTTATTATCTTCATTGTACAGACTTTTTGTTAATTCCTTGCTGTGTATAGAATAGATATAGATAATGCATTACTATGGATCCTATTTTAAACAGTGTCATTTTATTTTACAGGCTAAATGAACTAAATACAGACAAATAAACAACTATAATGCGCATGAGACTATCCAAAGAAAATCTGTGATGAACTATAGTGATAAATAGTGCGCAGTGTGTGGCAGTGGATTTGAGTTCGTGGTGTTAATTTATGCCGTTTTGGTGGGATTGCTTATAATCATGGGTAAGTGTATCTACATTTCTATTTCTCTAACATTTTTATAACGCTTCAGTATTACAAGGGCTATTTCCCTGAGAGCAACGCGAACCCGAAGTGATATTATAATTTTTCTTGTGACGACCTTCTGGCTCCATTATACGAGCAGCTCAATGGTACCATAAACCATAATGACCATCTTACATTTTTGTAAGGAGCCTGGATACCTATAAATAATTAATGCTAAACATAGGTACATCCATTCAGACATACTAACACGATGAGTTAAAAAACTTGTACAAAGCGATAGTTAACTAGCCTTTCGCAACAAAACAATTTGTAGCTCTACCCATTTTGATCAAATTTCAATAATGAGAAGGCTTAAAATTTTCTGATTAAAATCCTATATGAACTCGTATACCGAGGTCAAGGGACAAGGATTATAAGAGTGAGTCATGTGGTCATGATCCCGTCAACAATCAAAGATATCAACCGGCTGCCGGTCTGTCAGCGGCTTGAAATACGACTCGACTGCCGACGGGCCTATTCTGATCTGACGCTGGCTCCACACTCCGAAGTAGTTCAGTAAGAGCTTGTACTATCATTTATTCTGTGGTAAGAGAGAGAGAGAGTCCATCACCTCACTCTCTATAGGGGTCGGCTTTAGCAGCAGTGGATAAGTAGGTATAGGCTGATAATGAGGAGAGATTGAGATGTTGAATTGAGAGAGGGGGCATGGCGCGGGACACGAGAGTAGACGATAGTGATATCAACCTAGAAGCGATTTAGAGATATACTATGCTATATGCTAGCGATATGCACACCTAGGTCCTAGAGTTATGATGGTTCACACTGTGCTGCTTAGATTTGATGTTTAAGTCAAGGCTCTACTTTTTAAGGGTTTTTTCCATAAATATGCTGGGTCAACACAAACCTGATATATGTGAAACTTAACATATATGTTTTTGAGATCTTTCTCACCGTGATCAAGACAAAAACGTGATTAACAGAATTTCATTCGATGCATTTTCCTATGAAAAAAAACGTTATTTTCAGCAATATTTTCATTTTTCTACTCATCGGCTTAAGTTTTATCTCTAAAATAAATGTCAATAGTTTATTATCTACTGTTAAGACAAACTTTACCTATAGTTTTTATAAAAGTTACAAACTTTACCTAACTAAATTATTAGCCTGCCAATAAAATAAATAACTTTTGAGACATACGTCCTTTAGTTCCGAGCTAAATTGTGTGTTCAAACAGCGCTCGCGATATTCAACCTTGTTACGCAGGCACTTCAGTGCTTATTGCGGGTAGCGGGTGGCAGAGTATAGGGGAGGTGGCAAGGGAGTGGAGAGTGAGAAAATGTAACCTTGGAGACTGGCCTTAAAGTTTATTTTCACTTAAACATAGACGTTTATTGGCAACGACACTACCAGCCGCACTACCAGTAGTGATGGTTATCGAGTCTTTACTCAAACACATACCAGCGGGTGGTTTATACTCAGCGGGTAGCAATTGCTGGCCAAGAAAATTCAAGGAAGCTGTCAATATATTTTTTCCTAGTTTAATGGATTGCCGCGATATATGCGACAAGCATAGTCAAAGTGCATTTATTCTAAACAGAATTGATACCATTATATTTGTCTTCAATATCCAGAATGCTATTATGAAAACTAACATGATTTTTATACATTTTAAAAGGCAAAAACGGGAGTTAATTATATTAGTTGAGTTATCCATAATATAATTGTATTATATTAATTTATCCAGAATACTCCTCCCCCAGACCCACGTGCGGTGACCCGAATGTTGCGCCGACGCAGCTTACCGCAGAATAAGACGTAGTAGCTTGCACCTTCCAAACTGCCATTCATAACTTACAGACAGAATATCTGATAGTTCGATCCAGTTGCTGGAAAACACTTTTATAATAGTTAAACAACTTTTCGAACTTCATGGTTATAATCAGAGGCGGTTGTTTGTAGCAGTCTCAGCTCCAATACTGACCTAAAATATACCTACGAATTCACTAGCTGTTGCCCTTTTCTATGTCCCCATGCTTAAACGGGATGATATCATACGCTTTATATTAGCTTCACTTGTATGTTTGTAACCGACTCCTTTGGACGCTATTTTGACCCACTTTAAACGGTCAGATTTCATTCAAATTTTGCACACCCGTCAAAGACCGATGACAATGCAATAATTCGAAGAAAAAAAAATGTAGAAAAAAAAATAGTTTAAAAAAACTAAAAAACACGTTTTATATAGAAAAGCAAACTAAAAAATAGGAAATAAATTTTAATAGTGTAAATAAGAAAAAAATGTTTTATTTCAAAAAAATCGTGAGGTGCATGGGTCAATAGTTATAAGTATGTATATGTGAAATAAAACATTTTTACTTCCCCCAAAAAAGGGTAAAAAGGGGCTTACTGAATATCTCCGCTATATTAAATCCGATTTCAATGGTTCTTTTTTATTTTAACTTTAAGTCAGTCTCATAAAAATTTGGTGGAGATCTGATGAGGGTCTTCGGCGTTATGAGCAGAATAGCTCCTCAAATTGCAGTATATTTTTCACTTTTAGGTTTCTACCAGTGGAATCAGCCCTTTACCTACTAGGTTGCACATTGATGGAGCACCTTGGTTGTTAATGTTAGTTGTACAATAAGGTAACTAGATGGCGCTACTGTGCACCGCCAGATTGTTTGCAAAAAAGTTTGTACGCGCGAGGTCTATAGCTCACAGAGCCACTAGTATTTTATTAACTGGACTGGAACATACAACTGGATAAGTCTAAGCGGTCGCATGTCAGGCCTAGGCTGAGGCTGTTGAATATGCATTGGACTCAAACCTCGATTTATGTGTATTCTGTCAGCGTAAGTCCAATTAACTCACGCAAATATCTGTGGCTGGGATCGGATTAAATCGAATTAGGCTTTTATGAAAATACTAGCTGCGCCCCGAGGTTTTACCTGCGTGGATGGATGATGATGAAAAGTATCCTATGTGTTCATCTAGGATATAAGCTATACTGATATCAAGTTTCATCCAAATCGGATCAGCCGATGGAGCATGAACAGTAACAAACTTTCGCCTTTATAATATTAGTGTGTTAGGCTTAAGGCGGTTCTGTCTCCGCTTGTTGTTGTTTTTGTGTTAACCAGTTGCTTGCCACCCGCGCACGCGTATGTATGCGCTCAGTACTGCGCAATGTTAGATTTAGCGCCACCTGATGATCATGTTGACCCACTGCTAGGCAAAGGCCTCCACATAATGTTGGTCAAATCAGATTGTCAAAATCGTTTGACCACCGGGTAGAAGCCATTTTTAACCGACTTCGATAAAAGAGGAGGTTCTCAATTCGACCCGTATGTTTTTTTTAATGTATGTTACACAATATCTCCGGCAATTAAGAATAAATTAAAAAAAATATGGATAGTGTAGTCCCAAAAAAAGGGTGGAAAATGAGGGTGTGACTTTATTTGAATTATTGAAAATGATGACGTAGATCTCCTAGCTAAACGAGCGATCGAAGATGGTGTTCCATTAACAGTGCTACCCCTTTTTTCCGATCATGTTAGATTAATAAAAGATCAATGCAGAGTGATGTGGCAGGAATACTTTGACGAGAGGTCACGTGAGAAGGGCATTTGTATAGGACAATCCAGCCACAAATTCCCCAATATCCGTGGATAGATAATATTTTAATAAGCAGAATTTGTTTAAGGACCGCTCTTAGATTACGCTCGGGACATATTCCATCAAACAAGTTTGCATTTCTAATGAAAAAAGTCCCATCGCCAAATTGTAACGAATGCGGAGTAATTGAAGATGTACAACATATTTTGATGGAGTGTGTCCGGAACGAAACATTTAGGTTATTGTGTTTTGGTAGCGATAAGACTATACATGTAGGCCTTCTTAATAGTACTTTGGCTTGTCCGACATCCGATGAAGCCAAAATGTTATATAAGTTTACAGATTTAGGCTTAGCCAAATAAGTTGAAATGTTGTTATTAATATTTTTAAGTTAATTTGGTTTTCGCGGACTTAACGGGACGATGTGGTCGCTCAGCGACAAAGTCCTTTAAATTAAATAAAAAAATAAATAAAAAGAAACACCCACTTTATGACGCGATATCTCCGTCAAGTGTGGGTTGATTTCGAAGTTTTTTTTTGTTGAATTGAATATAGTTACTACAGGGTTACCATATTTATATTTTGGTGAAGATCTGACGAAGACCTTCGAAGATACAAAGGAACTCCTCAATGGATAACAGCAAGTCACTTGCGATTGCTGTAATCGCAATATTCACGTTCACGCCACTCGAAATAGAGAAATAAAATAAACTTTAAAAACAAGTAAAAACCTACTTCAAATCAAAAAGAATAAAATAATCTTATGTGGGAAACAGATAAGAAAGTCGGTGCCCAATTTACTTAATTATTACCAAATCAACGGCACAGACTTCCCTAACTGACACTTCCCACATAACATTATTTTATTCGTTTTGTACTTAGTCGGTTTTTTTAAATTTTATTTTATTTTCTTCCAATTTGGTAGACGATAATAAATAACTAATATTGTTTCAGAATACTGACAATAGATAGCGTTACCGTCCCCGTTAGACGGGTTAAGAGACTATAGGAGAAATTTGAATGATGAGTACGGAATTAGGCTCACGCTTTGGTTACGCTATTAAAAATTAGTTAAAGTCATGTGCCGCGCAGAGGCACGGAATGCGGGTTCAACCCCCGTCCGTGATCCAAATGTATCGTTTAGAAGATTATTAGATAGGTATGTCCTTGCTAAGCAGGCGCTAATGTTTAAATCATTAATCATTACGATGAAAATATGTAATATATCTTACTCCTCGGTATCTATAATAACTTAAAATATCTTAGCCTGGGTTACCTTGGAAAATGTACGACAATTTCAATTAAACCTTTTTTCGGGGATTCACCACACGCCACGTACAATCTGCATTTGGAGAGGTTTAATGAAACGCTGTTTTTTTTGCATTTTTTTCTATTATATAATGCAATTACCTTTATTGTAAGACTGGGATCCCTGATGGTCACACGGGCACTTTTTTTAAAGGTTCCGTACCTCAAAAGGAAAAAAGGAACCGTTACAGGATCACTCTGTTGTCCGTTCGTCCGTGTGTCTGTCTGTCAAGACTCTTTTTCTCAGGAACGCGTGGAGGTATCAAATTGAAATTAATATCAAATACTCAGGTCAACAATCCCTTGGAGCTGTGAAAAAACAACGAAACTCTGAACGAACTTCTGAGTCAACGAAATCAAAAGATACGGCCGTTTTTGTCGTATATTTTGACACTCGCAAGAGAATCAAATACAAATACAAAAATCCGAAATCCGAATACTGAAAATTTGTAGTAACAACACTTTCTTTTTGTAACCTTTTATGGACGAACTATTTACATACATAAAAGTTTGTACGGAACTCTCGGTGCGCGAGTCCCACTCGCACTTGGCCGGTTAATTTTTTATAAATGTGAAACAACTTGTTTACCTACTGTGAGGGATTGTCTAAATACTTACAATCTTGGCTTTACAATAAGAAAACAATAAAAACACCTCGCAAAAAAACTATTATCTCACAAATAAAGCGCAAAAAACTATCTTTTATTAGCTATGACAAATATGTTGATTACGAATAATTATGTCATTCAACACTGGGCTTCATTACTATTCGTTCATGTCTCCATCAGACATCAGACACGCCCACAGTGACAATTTAATTACGACTTTGGAATCATCTTAAAATACTTAGCATTTTTTATACCAACTTATTAACCATAGCTTGCGAAATTCTCAAGATTTTGCGGGTATTTGAACAAACGCGTCAATGTATGTTAAATTAGAATTCGTTGAAACAATAGTTCGTTGATCTTTTTTATAGTTTAAATTCCAATTTGAACCCTATTTTAAGTTAATAGGATACATTTTATAGTTTTTTTGCCTTTGCAATTCTTTTTTTAAGGCACCCACTCACTGTCATTTCAGGCGTCTCTACATGGGACCATAAATTAACATATGACACCTACTAGTTCCACACGTCACATTAGCGAAGACAAAAATAGTTTTGACACCAAATACGCCCCGTCGGAATAATTGATGATGCTTCTCTTATTTATAGTATGAGTGGATTTTTAAAGATACCTACTTTTTTAGATCTTATTCATTTATAATTACTACGAAATAAAACTAACTAGTATTACATGAAACATTTGCTATTACAGGATTACAGATAGTTCCAACTGTTCTAGCCCACTACCAGTTGTACCAGCAGCGCACCCAACATAAGTCAAATGGGTTCAACATTTTTCTGTTTTTATTGACATTTATTAGAATTTATTTTATTGTGACATGGCTAAGTGCATGTAAATGTCAAAAGACTAATAAATGAGTTGAATTAAGTCAATCTTTGATCCAATTTGCAGTTTAGAATCAGCCAGTCTGCAAACTGTTTGCATGCGTTAGAACCCTTATGGTTTTACTTGCTACAGCCTTTTGGGTACCTACTTACTACTTTATTATAATAGTATATCGAGATATCCTAAAAATAACAAGGCAGCGAAACTGCTAAAAAACCCGTCTGCGAACAAAACTCAAAAGAGGCAAAAATTTAAGTGAGAGATCCTAAATAGTCAATCGAAATGAAAAATGATAAGAGAAACCCAAGACGATTTTCAAATACCTATTCAATGATACCCCACTTAACATAGTTCGTCTACTTTTTTTTTCTTTTTCACGGTCGCTTCTGTTTGTCGCCATATTGAATTTTAATTACTGTCATATCTTTAGTGACGTCAAATCGATTGACGTAATTATCAAAATTGGCCCACGCGTTTGTCTCTAGAGCGCCACAAAGGAACAAACATACATACATACATAGGCAGATAAACATTACCCTCCGCGCAGTCGAGTAATTAATAGATCATTGTGCCCCCACATACAAGTGCCCGGGAGTAGTGTTCTATGTTCAAATGACACTGCCCACGTGTTATACATTACATTCAATTACAATATTGTGCTCTTAATGTTATGATTAATTGATTTAGTATGTTCTTACGACAACAACTTCGATATCTATTTCAATGGATAACAATCCTTATTTATAAGGAATAAGGCTTATTATATAGCACGGTTAGATGTCAAATATCAATAGCGTTATTGATTGATGTAGGTAGACAATTGATTTATAACATTGGCCTAGATATTAGTCTATATGTATTTATAAGTATGAATGAGACATGTAGTGAAAATCTAGTATTAAAGTTAGAGATTTGACTAAGTTATATGTTCTATACGATAATAGCACCATAACTCCTGTTGCGCGAAAGTGACTAAACTTTAGCATTTACTTGTAATGAATATTCTAGTGAATGTTACATGACAGGTAAAAGCACACGTGAAATAACGTCGTTCAGTTGGACAAAATTAAAAAACGACTTTGTTACAAGTGACTGCTCAGGTTTATCAGCACTTTCGCGCAACGGAAATTATGGTGCTTTTATCGTATACAACATGAATTCATTTCATGTTTAATTCATAAAAGCGAGAATCTATTAGGTACCAGGTCTAATAGGTAGGTTACTTACAATAATAATAGATTGTTGCATCGAGCGGAAAGTGACTTCTTGCAGCGAGAGCTCTAAAAACATGAGTGCAGCTAGAATGTCTTCTACAGCGAGGATCATTCATAATCCCCTTTTTTACTACAGTGAAAACTATAGTCAAAACAACAACGTCGCGGTACGCCTGGCACATGTGTAAACATACCTAAACCAGACATACGAGTAACCTCAAAAACTAAAACCCGACTACGGTTGCGTAAAAAATAGCCTATTACACTCTTGCGATGAATACGAATCGATTGATACTTTGCTTGTCAAAATCGGACCAAGTTTTTAGTTTGAACACATTACCCTTCCTTTGCTTCGCCGTAGTATTTTTTTTTACATAGGACACTCTAAACTTGAAGTAAAATAGATTGACACTTCGCTTTTCAAAATCGGACCGATAGGAGCGACGTTATGCTGGAACATCCACATACCCACATACGTCCATACATAGGCTGTTAAACTCATTACCCTTCCCTTGCTTTGCCGTAGTCGGGTAAACAAGAAAGTAAATAATACAACATGCAACGTTTTGCACCGCGCGCTCTCATTGGTCAACTGTGAATCTGATCTGATCTATACTAACTTTTCGGCCTAATACCATAAGTCTGGTTGGCGCAACGCAGACCGTTCGAAAGCCGGCTTATAGTACCGGAGTTCAATTCCCAACTGGAGTGTTAACATTTTATAACTTCAATATGGCCGAGATAAGGTGGAAAGAGACGACGTGAGCGGCCGCGCGTGATGCGTCGCCGCGCGCTCGCGTTGCCGCGTCGGTAATGTTATCTATCAGTATTGTGACTCGGTTCTGTCCTTGAAATAACTACCTACAGCCGCGTGGTACGTAAACACGCGATAGGGCTGCCCGCCTGCAGTATTTTAATTTCATCTACCTACTTGAATTTCTTTCTAGTTTTGTGATTGTATATTTTAATATGTAAAAAAAAAAGTGTTCAATAAAAATACATGGGTGTTTTTTTAATTAGAAGATTTAATAAAAAAATACACCCTTATAAATTTGATACAGAAAAGTATTTGCGCCTCGACTGAGACGTACGAAAAGCTTTATTGTTAAATTTAATAGTATAAAAAATCCCCATTCGGATAAATAGTTTAATTAAAAATACTTTTGGGAAACATGGACGAGGAGGATACCATACTCGCAACGTATCACCCCAAAAGCGAAATACCTACCTATTAAAAAAAGAAACAAATTATGTACTAGGTTATAATTTTTTTTTTATAGTCTAACCTTTTAGAGTTTGCAGGTAATTTAAAAAAATGTTATCTCTGGATGCGTTATTGAAGAATTGAAACAACCAAAAACAGCACAATATAGTCTATTCGTGCTCTTTGCCATATTAAGTTAGTACTTGTACTTATTTCAGTAAAGTATTCAAAAATCGCACGCATACTGCTTACAAAAAACACACCGTTCGTTCGTCACTGCGGCCACGACATTACCGAGCCACACCGAGCTGCGACGCATTCGCGACTGGCCGTGTACCGAGTGGGTACCGACACGAGGCGCGTAGGTATAACTCACTTTCCGGCCGCTTGTATGAAGATAGGATACTGTAACATTACCGTGGCGTTACCCTCGTACCTCGCCATTAGATGTTTACACATCAAAAATAAGAAATAAATTGAGCAATTCTAAAAAGTGAGAGTTGCACCAGGAAGTAGGAACACTTATATATGTTTGTTAAATTATAAACTTCGTTGTAATGGATTTCCATACTTACTTTATGCACAGATTTTATTAAAAACTAGCTGCACCCGCCGCTTCGCACGCGTGGTCATTTCTCTAGGTTAAAAGTACTCTATGTGCTATTCCGAGACCTAAAATACCAGTGTACCAACATTTGATCAAAATTACTTCAGCCATCAAAATTATTTTTATCGATTGCTCGGCTTCTACTCGTCGGATTGAGATACCATGTACCCCAGTTTTTAAGTCAAACCCTAAGCTATCTAACTACTACCTTGCACACACGTGAAAAAGCTACCACGCGCATACTGCGCGTGCGCACGCGTAGCAAGCGACTGGGAAGCGTAGCAGTGAAAACCAACATACAGACAAACTAACAAACAAACAAATAAACAAGCAATCAGACACGAATTTTAAAAATGTTCTATTCTTGTTCATTAGCTTATTTTAAGTACCCTAGACCTAGACCATTTTTTTCTTAATTATCTTCATTGTACAGACTTTTTCGTTCTTATTGTTTTATTATAAGTATAGATAAATAAAAAACAGTAATGGATTTCCGTACTTACTTTCTGCATTGTTTTTATTGAGCAAGAGTGATGTACTTTCTGGATACCTTTTAGGTGAACAATGGTGATATTACTGTGTAGTGGAAAGAAAAACCATTATTTTAGGTATTTCACGTATAATACCAACCAAGTCCAGTGAGACCATAATTGTCTAATAATAAGCTGATAAAGATACGATAGGTAATAGATGTAGAGATATTTCAAGTTCAACCAAAGATTCGCCGAACTCTTCCATCCATCTTTACTGATATAACTTTGTACCTAAAAGTTTTAAATGGGTTACGCCTAGCCCCAGCAATCCTTGGTGTACATCACATAAGGCCTATCACTTAAAAAGAGTTTCTGAAGTAAGATCTATTTCATAACTTCTATAGCTAGGATCCTTTAGCTGTGTAGGGAATGGGATACGTACGTAATTTCTAAAGGTATGTTTGCTCGAATGGTCAAAATTGCGAAGGTTTATTCCTGCGAATGGTCGTTTGTTCGAATATTCTAATAAACGAGCTAACACACATATCTACATATTTTATTCCTGTTTATTACACTACTGCCCAAAAAAAGAGTGTAATGTTTTCAGGGTTCATGTCTGTTTGTATGTATGTGAGTTTCTTTATTCCACCATGACTTTTAAACACCTGAACAGATTTGGCTCTAAAACGTGAAAAATACTTCGTGTTTTATAATATGGGTATCAAATTGAAGGACTTGATGAGCACATTCCAACAAAAGGTATATAATTTAATGGCATAAGTTATTTATTGGCAGGTGTTTTTTTTTTAATTTATGGCTTGCGTATCTAAAGTTGTTCTTACCTATTAGCTTTTAGATTATACGAACAAAAACAAAACAATACCAGGTTAGCATATATTTGTAGGTCCCGTTTGAACTAACCATTTTGTATATGAGTATTACGCATTTTCAACAATATTACATACGTAGGTACGCGTGAAAAACTTTATTTTTTATTGGGTTATAAATTGGTGGAATATTAGTATATTCGATCATCCGACCCTTCGCAGCAATAAGCCTTTGCAGTTTTGACTACTCGAGCAAATGTACCTTCGCAATTTTGACCATTCGCAGTAACGACCCTTCGAGGATGTAAGCATTCGATGAATAGACTTCGAGGAATAGACATTCACAAAAACGACATTCGCAGGTGACTACGTATCCCGTAGGGAATACATCGAAATGTTACTACGAAGATTCGAGCATGCTCCTTTTGCTGGTTCTGGGACTTTGTTCACCTTGACCTAGGCAACATATAAACACATATAATTAGTTAAAGGGTCATAGGGAAATAGCCGCGAAGCACAGTACCCCTCCCTACTTATTAATAATCTTACGCTTCAGCTTGCTGCTATAACAGCCTGATTTCCTTCCTACCCATACACTAAGGTTACACACCGTCCGCCGTATCTCTCATCATCATCAACAGCTTGCATTAGTCTACTGCTGGACATAGGCCTCTCCCAAGACGCGGCATAGAGCCCGATCTTCGGCTCTTCTCTTGCAATGACTGCTAAAGATTGCGCAGATCGTGGCTTCGTCTAGCCGGAGGGCGCCTACGGTTGCAGATGCGCGGTCTCCACTCTGATAATACTCAGTATCTGCAACACAAACGAAATCTACAGACTGTATACAGTACCTCCCTCTATAACATAATATATAAAGCCAGAGAATACCTCCTAGTCCCTTACCATTCATCCGCCGCGCGGCATTCACCATTCATCAGTGGGAGTGTTGCACAATACATCCTGTCGATGGCAGTGCGTTGCGCAAGCTGCACGAACCGCCTGCGTCGTAGGCGGACTGCTTGAAACCTGCTCCTGCGCAGGGTTAGGCTTCGATTAGCCGACGAAGTGGCCTAGAAATACAAAGTGGGCCCAAGTAACTGCCTGACTAGGCAAGGTGTGGTCAACTTGTTTTCATTATAACAAACTCCTCCGAAACATTATTAGTGTCAAAAATATTCGATGATGGTTGATCCATCATGTTGCTTGATTATTCGCCAGCTGTTATCCGCATATACAACAATTTTAAAATCTTACAAAAAAAACAATGTTATAAAGATCCAAACCATCCGATAAGGTCAAAGCGGGGCTGGAAAGTATAAATTAGATAATTTAATCAAGAAATGTTTCGCTTTTGCTTCGAAGAGGTCAACAACTTTAAAGTTCATTATGTGTGTATTTAAATATTCTGGTATTTAAATTATTATGATCAAATATTTTGAGAAGTCCAACATTATTAGGTCAGCAAGTTAATTACGGCTGAACCGATAGCTTGAACCCTGGGGAAGGACCTAGGGTACTTTTTATCGAGATAAACAGTATAGTCCGCGCGGACAAAAGCTATTGACTTAACTAACTACTAACTCCGTTCTCGAGTACGACTTGTTTACCAGTTAGAGGAGAGTGGACCTGGCCATACAGCCGTCACAAACACAGGCATTTTAGGGAACATGACCTTAGAATCTAGTTTTTCTTAGACCTCCTTTCCCAAACTGAATTGACATTTGATTTATTTTTTGTCATTATCAAGCTTACTCTTAATATTGATCACATCATCTACAATCAAATGAAACCGGGATCACAAATGCTGGGCTATCGGGCAATCAAAATCAAAATAGGCTATTTCATTCAATAATTGCTGGTGGCGATGGTTGAGGCACGGATCACATGATCACATTATGTCAACAGCCGGAAAACGCCATAATGAAAGCCCCCCTTTTAATACTTATGTGGGGTTTTTGTGTTGATACACAGAACTAAGGTAGGCAGGCAGCTTGTTGATCGCAGTATATGTTGATACACAGAACTAAGGTAGGCAGGCAGCTTGTTGATCGCAGTATATGTTGATATACAGAACTAAGGTAGGCAGGCAGCTTGTTGATCGCAGTATATGTCGATCCACAGAAATAAGGTTGCAGGCAGCTTGTTGATCGCAGTATATGTTGACACACACGGGAATGTTGCTGCCCATTTCCTGAAGTCCTTTAGTAGTTGAAAATGGGACATGTATTTTATTATATATAGAACTTCTCCTTCACCAAACAACATAATAGAAAGTGCTAAAAACCCAACTGCGAACAAAACTCAAACGAGGCAAAATTTTGAGTGAGAATTGTTGCAAACCAACTTTAATTCGCTATAGATCCTAAATGGTCATTCGAAATGAAAAATGATAAGAAAAACCTAAAGATGATTTTCAAATACCTATTCAATGATATTAATAAGTTCGTCGACTTTCATTATTTTTTTCTCAATAATAACGAATTTTGATTACTAGTTGTCTTTATTGACACGTCTCTTGACGTACGTACGAATCATCAAAATCGGCCCCCGCGTTTGGTCTCTATAGAGCGCCAAAGGAACAAACATACATACAGGCTGATAAACATAATACCCTCCGCGCAGTCGGGTAAAAAACTGAGAAACATGACCTCTTATTATTCTGATATTTCATAACATGTTTGTGGCAAGTGCAAATCCAAGACCAAGTATTGTGTTACTCATTCCTCCAATTCTCTCAGGTCTTGAGAAGCAGCTTGGCTGTAGAATACTAATGACCGAGCCTAGGTCAATGTGTCGTCAAAATACGGCGAGTTTTTTCAACGAATACGCTTGCAACATTTTCTGAGAAAATATTTGCGTTTCATGTTAACATTGGTGGGTTTTAGCAAAAAAAAAGCAACGAAACGGAATCACTCGTGTGTCTGTCTGTCCGTCTGTCACAGCATTAACTGCATATTTGCTGTGAATAAACCAAAGCCATTTAAGTTGAAAATTGGTACACATATGAATTTCTGTGACACACGTAACATAAATAAATGAACTTTGAATATGGGGACAAATTAAAAACAGGTAAGAATATTAAAAAAAAAGAAGCTTTTATGTAGTAGTCATGTATTGTCACGAGAACCAATTGTCCATTTCTCTCCATTTCTCCGGAACTACTGAGCCTGTGAAAATTGTGAAAAAAGTACAGAAAATAGTTCTTTACTTATAGATTACAGGAAAATGTATAAGAATCCTATGGTCTTAAATTAACATAAATCTTTCAATACTGTGGGATAATATATTCATCGTTCAGAACCCTCCACACGGGAGTTCAACTTGCACTTGTCCGGTTTTTCTTTGTAAAGTCATTGATTCGTCAAATCAGAATAAAATTTCGCCACGTGTACTTTCTCTTTCGCTAATGCTTCGTACAGGCGTTTTATACGCGCGATAATCGCGCTAACATAAAACGCAGTGCCGTGAATAGCTTTAAGTACGTAGGTAGGTATAATTAAATAAGTATGTTAAAAAAAAAAGTTTTTTTTCTCTTTGTCATCACTTTGTGAGCTACCCTGAAAGTTTTGGCCGGATGCTAAAGGAGAAGTGCTTGAAATTTGAATTGCAAGATTCCAGGACAGACAAAATACATAGATACATATATACATTCTTTTTTTTTTACCTATAGCTTAGCTTTTATTTAACTTCACTTGTATGTACAAGTGAAGTTAAATAAAAACTTTTAAAATCAGACCTTACGTTATGTTTACAAAGACGTTGCCCTTATAGCCAAAGATGAGTAATACAACACGAAACGTTATCACCGTAACACCCACCGCCTTGCTTGACGCAACCGCACCGTCCACTCCTGCGCATGTTTTGGCTGTTGGTTAGTAAGTCGCATCGCACTGCGGGGAACGCGCGAAAACCGCGTTAGAAAAAAACACGTGATTTCGCTTTAAAGCCGCTATCGTTATCAGTGTGTGTGTTACCGTGATAACAGCCAGTTGTGCCTGTAACGGTCTTTTCAGTTCTTAATAACGGTTATTTTTGTTCAGTGCTAATTGTTTTGAGTTTAGTGCACACGTTTTGTTTTCGGATTTTGAGCTTTCAATCGAGTGCCATAAAGGCACTTACAGGTAAATACGAAGTATTTTTTTGTTAAAACAGTCGCCAATTTTTTCCATAACTTAACTACATTATTAGCGGGTCAATTTTGTAAATGACACTATCATACTGAATAGCACATGAGTATTCTACAGCAAGGTACTCATTCTAGGTTTATCACCATTTCAATAGTATAGGTTCTTCTGTCTAGAATGTACCATTTTGTAATAGGAACTTTTTGGGTTCAACTCTGTCCCCTAAAATCTAGCAAGTACGTTTTTGTGCAAGCTTCCTAAAAACTGCTTCTAAAATTATATAAAACTAGGTACCTACCTACTTAACATATTTATTAAGTTTAATTTTCCTTTTGCGCTCTCAAGCCAAGTCCTTTGAATGCCTGTGTCATGAAATTGAGTAAGCAGAAACATGACCGATAATGCTGAATGTCGTACATACATACATAATAGACTATAAGCACCTATAAGTCCAGCGGGAATGAAAAATCTTATCTAACATTACTTATCATAGGTACAAACAAAGATAAACAGCTCTTGAATAAAGTTTAAATTAAGAAGGAAAGTCCAATAAAGTGTGGATCGATTTCTTTAAGTTCCTATTTTTAAAAGCTTTTAATTACCTTCACTTGTATCTAGCTATGTATGTATATATCTATGTATTTTGTCTGTCCTGGAATCTTGCAATTCAAATTTCGAGCACTTCCCGATTAGCTATCGGGAAGCTGAAACTTTCAGGGTAGCTCACAAACCGATGACAAAGCAATAAAAAAAAAGTTAAGGATTTTAAAAATGAAAAGCCAAAAAAAATATAAAAAAACTTAAAAACGTAAAAGTTACAAAGCAATAGAAAAAAGAACCCGTAAAAGCTACTTTTTAAAATTCTACTTATTAAGAAATACACATACGATTTTTTCTTATTTATTAGGTAACTTTTACATTATACATATAGAGATTAAAGAGCTTACATTAAAAAAACCCTGAGTACTGTTTTCATGCCCCCTTTAGCCTGCACTATATAAGACGTAAACAAATGACAAAAATGAAAACCAACATAAAATAACCTTATAGATCATTTACAAATTCAAAGATCAATATTAGTATAAGAGTCAAAAATCAGACATCTAGAATTATTATAGCGAATATAATTTTATTATTATTTATTACTAGTTTTCCCGTCCGCGACTTCGTCCGCGCGGACTTCTGTTTATAAAAAAAACATCCTATGTTCTTCTAGGATATTATAAATCAATGCAAAAGTAGGTATAGCACCATCTTGATGTTTTTTGACATACTTGATGTTTCGTTTCCATGGCAATGGTTTCTTAATGAGTAATCAACATTTTTCCAGTTTTTTCAGTTTTCCCGTGGAAACTTACAATTTTCCGGGATAAAAAGTATCCTATGTTTTATTCCAGGGTACAAGCTATCTCTATTCCGTCCAGCCGTTACCGCGTGAAAGTTCCGCAAACAGACAACGTTACACTTTTATATATTGGAATGGATGTTACTCTGGCCCACCAGCCCCACTCTCAAAAGTTATTAAAAAATTATAAGATGACAGGCGTTGCCTATTGCGTTAATAATGTTTTTTTACAACGTTTATTGAAGTATCAGTTTTTAAATAAATAAATAAATATATTCGGGACAATTCCACACCAATTACCTAGCCCCAAACTAGGATACCCTGTACTATTGGCACTAGATAACGGATAAACATACATAAATACGAATATCACTTCCATGACTCGGAAACAAACATTTCTGCTCATCACACAAATGATTGCACCTTGCAGGATTCGAACCCGCGACCGTTTGATTTCGTTCCTAGGGTCACTAGCCACTAGATAAAACCGGCCGTCAAAAATGTACCTATATGCTTACTATACCTATATAGCTTTTATCTCAAACAACTAGATTTACCTACTTTTCTGCCAGGTGAATAGGTATACCGCTTGTAGTCAAAGAACGACAGAATATGACGAATCTTGGGCAACCTCATTTACCTTATTTGGAAAATCCACTAACGTTTTAGGTAGTAAACAACTATTCAGTAAATTTTTAAGTGACTAGGCAGGTAATTTAAAAAGTTTCATCGTTGCAGTATAAAATAGGTCTGAGCATACTTCCTTGTGGGAGTCGCGCAAAAATAGAAACGTGAATTTGGGCAGTGTAAGCACAGAATAAAGAAGTAGTATAAGTGTATGGGTATGGGAACTTTTTGGCATTTGCAAACTTGTTGCTCTAGTGGAAAGGAACATGGTATTTGCTGGACCTTAGTTCCGTGGATTTATATTATACTAGCTGTGCCCGCAACTTTGAATGCGTGGTCATTTCTGTAGGTTAAAATTACTCTATGTGCTATACCAAGACCTAAAATACCAATATACCAACAAATGATCAAAATTCCTTCAGCCGTCCAAAAGTTGTTTATCGATTGCTCGGCTTCTACTCATCGGATTGAGATACCAAGTACCCCAGTTTTTAATTCAAACCCTAAGCTATCCAACAGTGACCGTATTTTAAGTACCCTAGAGTATTATGTTTTTAATTTATTTTTTGTACTTATTGCTTTATCCATAGCAATATATACCTACTCGTAAAAGTGAAAGTGTCAGTTTGTTTGTTTGTCTGTTTGGGGAGCTTTCACTTATCCCGGAAATTGTAAGTTTCCACGGGAAAACTGGAAAATGTTGATTACTCACTGTAAGGAACTATTGCCAATAGAAACGAATTAACAAGTCTGTCAAAAAACATCAATAGCATTGGTGCTATACCTACTTTTGCATTAGTTTTTAGTATCCTAGAAGAAAATAGGATACTTTTTTTCGCGATAAACAGTAGTCCACGCGGACGAAGTCGCGGGCGGGAAAGCTAGTTAGAAGTATAGATAATTATTCAGGTGTTGTGAGAAATCAAAGGCCTTCAATTTTTCAAGTTTTTGATGATCTATTCATTCGTTCACATAGTTAGATTTATTGTTCTACAGATGTTTCAAATAATTTATTAATAAGAAATGTTAATATCCGTTCTACCTTGCTGAAGTTTATATTTTTATAGGACTATGACGAGATGCGCAGGTCATTCATTTGATGGTTAGCGCTACGCCAGCTCATACAAATTGTAAAAATATTGCAAAATTATTGTAGTAAGGGACTACTGACTACTGAGTGATGAGACAAGCTGGTCGTTCGTGCGATGGTAAGCGTCCAACCTTCAGTAAAACCTTATTTGCAAAATCTTACACCGCCCTCTCCCTCCTCTGTACAACTGAATGACGCATGACGGGATGAGCAGGGCGTCGCCAGATGGTAAGCGCCTGCAGCGCCCTCGAACTAAATAAACCCTCTAAGAAGGTTCCTCGATTGACATTTTAAAAAACACGTAAAACACTTTGTAATTGTTTTACCAGCAAGACAATTATAATTCTTAAAGTACATAGACAATATTGTAATTTAATCGAAATTCAATTGACAATTTATCAGACTAATAACTATAGTAACAATGATAAATGAATTACAATTGCATCGTTTATGAATGGTTTCTCTTAAGAAATAAGAGACTTGGGCCCTGGAACTGGCGTTAGTGACTGGGGTTTTAAGCTGACTAAAGTACCAGGCTCCCATAAATCGGAAGGAGGTGCAAAAAATAAGACGAATGGACAAACGCGGCACCGACGCTCCTCAGATTCATTCAACCAGATACCAGGTCATCATAAACTACATGAAGGTGTATGAGTGATATCACTAAAACTCACTTTTTTTTCCAACACTACTTTTATCGGCCGCGAGCTACGGCAATAAAGTAGAAACAGAGTGAGTATAAACTGGGGGAATAAACCAGTCCTTTGACGTAATTTTCGCAAAATAGGTATTGAGAAAATGTATTGCTATCTCACCCCCCCAGGGGGGTATACAGGTGGAACTAATAAACGCTTGTTAAAAATTACCACGCTAACAAAGCGGGCACAGTTAGAGTAAAAAAGTCATGAAAATTAATTAGTTATTGTCAAGCTGGCACCATCATTGATCAACTAGTGTATACTGTAGATTGCTGATGTTGAAGCATCACCCATCCTCATAATTTCATCAACCTGCATTAACTTTGTGCAAAAGACCATTCCACCAGAATTCAACGACATTGCGTTCCCAGCAGAGCCCGATAAATCCACGTTAATGTAAATAATGACACAAATCATCGATTGTGTCTTTCAATAGCGACGCCAGATAACGATATTGAAAGCTGATACCCGATAACATTGTGTCGAGCAGTCGAGCAGCAAGCAAGCTGGAGGTACCTAAATCTATACTTATAATAAAGCAATAAGTACGTTTTTTTTTAATATTGTGTCGGTCTGTTTGTCTGTATGTTTGTTCGCGCATCACGTAAAAATTACAGGTCTGATTGCGATGCGGTTTTAACTGTTGGATAGCTTAGGGTTGACTTAAAAACTGGGTTACTGGCCATATAGTCGAGGTGGCGTTTGCCAGCCGGGCCCTAGACTGCGCGGGCCCCCCACCTGTTTGTCCACTTCAAAAAAAAAACTCAAAATTTTCGCGCTCGCTGCGCTCGCACCTTTATTACTTACATTTCTTCGTTTACACTTTGTAGAAAAATCTAAAAAAAAACTGGCTTGCTACGCTCACGCCTTTATTATATTTCTAGGCCGCATGACGAAATACGGCAGCACTCAAAAGATCCTTTGTTTTCCTTACATAAGTTTTTAACAAACACTTCTAGAAGTACCTAGCTTTAAATTTATCGCGCTCACTACCCTCGCGCCTTGGTATTGGCTGCTTGCACATTGCTACTCAAGAGATTCACAACAATTATTCTACTTCTTTCGTATACATGGCTATAATAAATTAATAGTTTGATATTTTTGCGCTCGCTTTACTATTATTTTACCTGAAATATTACCTATATATTTTCGCACGCTGAGGAACTTTTTTTTCACTGACCTGCATTATAATATTGTAATGCAACTCAGTGTTTTTTTCTAACATTTTCTTTCTTGCTACTCGGGCCTTCCCGAGCCCGAGGCCCTCATTCTCATAATATACCAGAAATAGCTCAAAAATTTTGCGCTCGCTTCTCTCACGCTCTTTCGTGTTATTAAGTAATGTTTTGATGTGATGATCAATCATAAACGCTTTTTTCACAGTATTGTTATTTTTCTGCAATTACCCTAATAAAAGTAGCAAGCAGCGCAAAATTTTCAAAATTTGTAATTTTAAATCACATAGTACAATACCAATACGAAAATGTTCACGGATGCGTACTAAAAAAATCCTCGCCCGGGGCGCCCAGATGTCTTAGGCCCTGTAAACCCTGTAAGCAAGTACTTAGCGGATCTTCTGTGAGTTTCGTATTTTGTGCGGGGTCAGCACCATGCCACAGATTACTACAACAGCATGCTAAATACATACTTCACTCACCGGCTAGTCCCGAAATGAAAATCTGCGCGAAATTCAAAACTAAATTTATATACTTCAAGTTTCAAAACTGTAATGGTATGTTAATCTCATGAGCTAGCTAGATCTTGGCCCTTGGGCCTTGGCTTTGTGGAGCAATCAGTCTGGCCCTTAGGCTAAAAAGTTTGAAGACCGCTGTCTTAGATCAAACTGCAAAGGACGCCAAGTGTTTTTCACAATTTAACATGCACATCAGCACGTACACCACCTTATATCATGCATATTGTGTAAATCTCACAATTTCATTCACGAAAGTGACTTGTGACAGACGATTTTCAGCGCTGAAGCTGTTAAAGACAATACTTTGCTCTCTACTGGGGCTAGAACAGATTACTGTTGGATTCGTCGATTATATTAAAAACAGAATCGGATCTATCAACGATGAGGAGCATAGCAGCTTTTACGATCAAGTTATTGACTAATTAGCTGCAACTAACACAAGCTTTAAAAAAAGGCTAGCTACAAATTTGTTCTATTATAAGTAATTGGAACTATATTTACTGAATAATATATATCGTTGATAATTAATAGTTTGTATATTTCATTATTTTTCGATACTATCCCATTCTACCATTATCCCGTCCCGGGCCCCGGGCTTGTCGGGAGCCACCCGGGCCCTTACGGCCCAGTCCGACCCTGGTTACTGGTATCTCAATCCAATGTGTAGAAGCCGAGCAATCAATCAAAATCATTTTGTCGGCTGAAGGAATTTTGATCAAATGTTGGTATATTGGTATTTTAGGCCTTGGTACGAGACCATTTGCAATTGACTGTCTGTTTAATTTGTTACTCTATGGTGATAAATACGAGTCTGACCAATCAAGGGCGACCAAATTCAGAAATCGGATAAATTGTATTACTGTGCTCTGATTGGTCGGTAATATTCGATCGTGCATGTTCGTTCACAATATTTCGTCTGTTTGTAAAAAAACAAATTAAAATCCGTGAGATTTTAATCTATCCGTTCTTCTTCTTCTTCTTTTTTTATTAGATGGCTTCTGCGGAGGCACTAGCCTACTAGCAATTTCGCCAATGTCAAGTTTAATAGTTTATATTAATGTCACGTCACAGTCATTAATTGTCAAGTCAAAGTCACGAATCAGTAAAATGGTGGACATTTACTAAAACTTCCGTAGGAGATTTGGAAAAATCACAAAATGCCATTTATATCTGCGTTTGATTCTTTTGCCTACACTCGTGCACGTTAACGAACACCTAATGGTTAATATTCCACCAATATTACACATCAATACTCGAAGAAACACAAGATTGAGAATAAAATCAAACTTTACAACACAACATTTTGAATTTTTGCAAAAAACCCAATCTATCCGTTATCACAATAAACCGGTGACAAATACATGACTCTGAAGACAAAGAGCTGTAATCTTGATTGTTTTGTAATCATGTAGTTTTATAATACGGGTTATGGCACAGAAAAAAGAATAGCACTTACTACATACTCGTAGTTATGGCTCTTGTATGGAATGAGAATTCGCCTGAATGTGTTAGGTACCCTTTTTCGGACTATATAGGGTACCGGCCTAATGTAGCTTCATCAGCAGTCAGTTATTCTGCTAAGTATTCGTCTAAATTTAATACTAGTGGCTCTGTGAGCTGTAGACCTCGCGCGTACAAACTTTTTTGCAAACAATCTAGCGTTGCACAGTAGCGCCATCTAGTTACCTTATAGTAAAACTAACATTAATAACCAAGGTGCTCCATCAATCCCTACCTAGTAGGTGAAGGGCTGATTCCACTGGTAGAAACCTAAAAGTGAAAAATTTACTGCATATTGAGGAGCTATTCTGCTCATCACGCCGAAGACCCTCATCAGATCTTCACCAAATTTTTATGAGACTAACTTAAAGTTACTACCTTTCAAATGAAAAAAGAACCATTGGAATCGGATTTAATATGGTGAAGATATTCAGTAGTCCCCTTTTTACCCTTTTTTGGGGGAAGTACACCCCCAATCAAAATTCCCCGACCACTAGAAATTTTAAAAATTCGCTTAATCTGTATACCAAGTTTCGTATAGTTCGGTTGAGAAATGCGACCTGTAGAGGAGAACAGCTGGAAATCCGGACAGACATCCGGGCAAGCATTTTTGTCGAAGCTGAAACAGAGACGCTTCGCTCGAGCTTTGCGCTCGCTCGGTCAAATCATTGCGATGTTAGTCGTTCCGGATTTCGGATACGATACATCTCGAATTGGGGACTTCATCTTGACATCATCATCAGCCTATTAAGTCCCAGCTTCCGGGACTCAGGCCTTCTCTCAAGGAGAGAGATAGATAGGATGGTCCGGTCCATGAGGCATTTGCCAACTTTCGATGTTTTGTTTTTAGAGTTGACCTAGAATCACGAAGTTTTGTAAAGTAAAGGGAAAAGTCAGAAAACCGTAATTTTGTATTTGCTCAATATATTTTTACTATACCCTTGGTACATGATTCCGACATGCACTCTGCCGGTTTTTTTACAATTCTGGCTCTGGATGTTAAACTCTAGTTGAGCCAAGCTTAATAATGACTATAGAACAAAGTACTATTATTTATTCTGTGTTAAAGTAAAAAACACCCGCAGCAAACCAGTTGAATAGCACCATCTCCGTGTGGGCCGGTGTTGCAATGTACCTCGGTCTCGATATCGATCTCGCAATGATACATCTCGATGTGACATTCACAAGTAGGTAAGTAAGCTATTCAATTCAAGCTGTGTCTAATAGCTCAAGCACACCTTGAATAGACTAATCTATCTATTCTTATATCTATCTATACCTATAATAAATCAATAAGAACGAAAAAGTCAGTACAATGAAGATAATTGAAAAAAAAAGTTTTGTTTACTTAAAACAGGCTAGTGAACAAAATTATACCATTTTAAAAATCGTGTCTTTCTGTTTATCAGTGTTTGTTCGCGCATCATGTCAAAACTAATGGACCGATTGCGATGCGGTTTTACTGTTGGGTAGCTTAGGGTTTGACTTAAAAACTGGGGTACTTGGTATATTCATCCGATGATTAGATGCCGAGCAATCGATAAAAAACCATTTGACGCCTGATCGAATTTTGAAGAAATGTAATATACTTATTGTACTTTATAGATACCTTCTTTTGGTCCTGGAATAACACGTATGGGCTACTTTTGGTCCTGGAATAACACGTATGGGCTACTTTTAAATGAAATGACCACGCGGTTAAAGCCGCGGGCACAGATAGTCTGGTATAAATTGAGGACATATTATATACTAGCTATAGCTGCGCCCCGCGGCGTTGCACGCGTTGACATATTACCGAGATATAAAATGTGCGTGTCCATCTTAAGTGTTATTCTAGGACCTAGACTATATTTGTACCAAGTTTCGTAAATATATATTCAGTCCTTACGGAGCTGACTGATAACAAACTTTATCTACACTAATATAGTAAAATCCGGATTATGTACTCAAAAATGGTGGCATAATGGTGGTGTACTTTACGCACGGTACGTCTCTAATAACAAAAAATAGTGTTATAAGAATCGGTTGCATAATAAGAGGTATTAAATTAAAACACGAAAGTGAGTTTTTTAATAGTATCACTCGAGTGTTTTAATACCTAGTTATGTGCTGTTTCATACACTACTTTATCTACACTCATGCAATAGGAACTTACGATTAATAAAAAAATATAAAATATTTTCTTGATAGCAATGGTAAAAGCTCGTTCGTCATGTTCGTTGCTGTTTCCGTGATGTCACAAATTCTCCTCACTAACACTGCTGTCGTACATTTTTAATCAGAATAAAACTTTTGATCATCAAAAACACATTAAATTAAAGTATGTACTATTGTAAAGTAAATTATAGCGCCAAAATCCAGTCAACAGCGATATCGCGCGCATACGGTCTAGCACGCGCCGCCATATATCTATACTCGTAATAAAACTGTAACGGGTCCAATTCTGTACATTGAAGATATTTAGTTGTTATTTTAGAGGGTACTCTATATTCGATACTGAAGCCAAAACAGTTTTTTTTTATCATTTTTGTCTGTCAATGAAGCTTGGTATGATTTGAGTTCATACTACGAGGTAGGACATTGGATACTTTTCATCCCGAAAAATTAAAGCGTTTCCGCAAGATAGGGGTTGAAATTTATTAAAAAGTACACGTATCACGCCGTAACTACTGAACGCAAACGTTTTTTTAATGCAAATTGACACAGTCATATATTTATACTTATAATAAAGAAATAAATAGGTATGGAAAAGGCAGTATAACGAAGATAATTAAAAAAATGTTCTTGGGTGCTTAAAAAAGCTATTTAACAAGAATATAACTTTTTTTATAGTGTCTTTCTGTCTGTTTGTCTGTATGTTTGTTTGTTCACGCATCACGTAAAAACTACTGGACTGATTGCGGTGCGGTTTTCATTCTTAGATAGCTTAGGATTTGATTTAAAAACTGGTGTAATTGATATCTCAATCCATTGAGTTAGAAGCCGAGCAACTAATAAAAGTATTTTTGACGGCTGAAGAAATGTTGATCAAATGTTGGTATCGGTCCTGGAATAGCATATTATGGTACTTTGAACCTAAAGAAAAGACTACGCGTGCGTAGCCGCGGGTACAGCTAGTAGATAATAAATAGCAAAAACCCTCGATGGTGCGGAGCCAAACCGGTGCTTTATGGGGAAAAAGATATACCTACTATAACATAGTTTAGTTCAAAAAACAGTGTTAGAATGTTTTTTTTTTGTTATTAGGGACGAGCCGTGCGTAAAGTATATGCCATTATGCTACCATTTTTGAGTTCAAAATCCGGATTTTACGATATGAGAGTACATAAAATTACATTATAAGACTGTTCTTTGAACTAAAGTATGTTATAATATATATTTTTACTCATCGTTATTAAGAAGAATCATTATACTTCATTTATCAAAATCCATCAAGCCGTTTAGGCTGTAGGCGCCAAAGAAATGTACAAACAAACGAACAAACATACATACAATCCAAACACATAGCTTTCCGCAGCCGGGTAAAAACTAGCTGCGCCCCGCGTTTTTTCTGCATTGACAATGATGACAGATGAAGATGAAAAAAGAAAAGCGTCCTATGTAATATGCCGGATCTAAAGTACCTATAAGTGTACCAAATTTCATCAAAATCTGTTAAGACGTTTCAGCGGCTAGTGGTAATGAACATACAAATTTCATTAAAATCTGTTAAGACGTTTCAGCGGCTAGTGGTAATGAACATACAAATTTCATGAAAATCTGTTAAGACGTTTCAGCGGCTAGTGGTAATGAACATACAAATTTCATCAAAATCTGTTAAGACGTTTCAGCGGCTGGTGGTATGAACATACAAAATTTGCATTTAAAATGAAGTAGGTTATTATTATAGAATTCACACATATATATATAGTTTTACAGCTAGCTGTGCCTGCGGCATTGCATTTCAAAATACGTTCAGCCGTTAAATAGTTCGATTGATCGGCATTTAATCATCGGATTAAGATACCAAGTACCCCAATTTTCAAGTCAAACACTAAGCTATCCAACAGTGAAAACCGCATCTCAATCAGTCCAGTAATTTTTACGTGAGTTGCGAACAAACGTACAAACAAACAATCAAACAGACAGACACGATTTAAAAAAAAAAAAAAAAATTTTTCAGTAGCTTATATTAAGTGTACATAGACTTTTTTATTATCTTCTTTGTACAGACATTTTGTTACTCACTGCTTTATTATAAGCACTAGCTGTACCCGCGGCTTTGCCCGCGAGGTCATTTCATTTAAAAGTACCCCGTACATATTGTTCCAGGACCAATATACCTAGTCCGTAATAAAAAAAAAAAACAAAAAAAGAACTATAAAGTACAAAATATAAGTACTACATTTCTTCCAAATTCGTTCAGCCGTCAATTAGTTTTTTATCGATTGTTCGGCATTTAATACGGTTATTACGGTTTCGGATTAAGATACCATGTACCCCAGTTTTTAAGTCAAACCCTAAGGTATCCAACAGTGAAAACCGCATCGCAATCGCTCTAGCACTTTTTACATGATACGCAAACAAACAAACATACAGACATAAGACAGACACGAATTTTAAAAATGTTCTATTCTTGTTTAGTAGCATATTTTAAGTACCCTAGATGTTTGTTTTAAATTATCTTCTTTATACAGACTATTTCGTTCCTATTGCTTTGTTATAATTATTCTTATTGCTTTATTATAAGAATAGATAGATAGATAGATAGATTATTTCCCAGATTTTTGTTCTCAGTGTGTTAGTTGCAAATCGTTGACTTTATTAGCAAGGTTTTTATACCGGTTCCGTACATGGCAGGGTCACATTAGAGCTTTCGAACATCGACTCGATACTTGCTTACAAATTGCTTCTTGCAATCAAATGATGCAGTATTGCCAAATCGAGTGTTTTAATTTTCCCAGAATTACTGGTACGTTACATACATGGAACTGGAGGGTCATTTGGTTGTGAGGCATTTTGTTTCATGTATCCGTTTACCTGTTGTATTTCATACCTTCACCTAATTAATCGACTTCTAACTAGACATCAGTTCAGAAATTAAAACCCGACTACCCGACACTCTTGCGATGAATACGAATCGATCGATACTTCGCTTGTCAGAATCGGACCAAGTTTTAGTTTGAACACATAAGCCCCTTCCTGTGCCTTGCTGTAGTCGGCATAATAGCATATGACACTACTTATACCTGAAGACGAATTGATTGATACCTCGCTTGTCAAAATCGGACCAATACCTATACAGGATTACAGGGAAAGTCGACGTAGATATTTAATGACGTTATTATTTGGGTCGTTTCTGATAGATTTGACCCTATAACCCACTATCCAAAAGTTAACTGTTTTCCAGATACTAGCCTTTTTTCACCTGGCCACAGAGCGTTCTTCACTAAGTTTGATTAAACGTGGTCTCCACTCGAGAACTCGTCTACCACAACTGTTATCGGTTCTTCGGGAAATGTGAACAGCCCACTGCCACTTTAGCCCGTTTATCCTTAGAGCTATGTCGGTTACCTTGGTTCTCCGTTGGATATCTTCATTAAGTATCTTGTCCTTCAGAGAAACTCCAAGCATAGCTCTCTCCATAGCTCGCTGAGCGACTTTAAATTTGTGGACTAGTCTGACGTGAATGTCCACGTTTCGGCTCCGTATAGGTCATGACTGGTAAGACGCACTGATTGAAGACTTTTGCCGTCAGGCACTGTGGTATGGACGACGAGAAGACCTGACGAAGCTTGCCGAATGCTGCTCAACCCAGCTGAATTCTTTTGTTGGCTTCCTTCTCAACGTATGCTATATACTATGACTATATATTATAGACGACGGGATAGACCAAGAAAACGATGGCGTGATGACTTGAATTCCTTTCTGCGGGATTGGTCAGACGCGGCCATACATAGGGATGCTTGGAAAGAGATGGGGTAGGCATTTGCCCAGCAGTGGGACAGCGAACGCCAAATAAAAAAATAACTGCCCTACCTATATACATTTTCATTTAAATGCTGTCCGTCTGTGTTTGTGTATTCACATCGCGTAAACACTACCGATTGGAATGCGGTTTTTACTGTTGTATAAATTAGTATTTGATTTAAAATCTAATGTACTATGGACCTTGATCAGATGAGACGAGATTGGTTAGTTGCTTTTATCTCTGAAAATTAACCACACGGATAAAGACGAAGGGCGTAGTAGTTAGTATAAAATAAATAAATAAATAAAGTAAAATATGTTCAGGACGGTTCACACCAATTACCTAGCTCCAAACTAGGATACCCTGTACTATGGTACTAGACAACGGATAAACATACATATAATATTATATAATATATATACAAATACTTATTACATCCATGACTCGGCAACAAACATTTCTGCTCATAGCACAAGTGATTGCACCTTGCGAGATTCGAACCCGCGACTGTTTTGACTTCGTAGTTATGGTCACTAGGTAGCCACTGCCACTAGCTAGACCAACCGGTTTTTATGAGTCTGGCGTCAAAAGCCTGCTACATATTTGCTCCCAGCTTACTCTAATGGTGTCTCCAATGCCAGATAAAATCTAAGTAGCTTACGTCATGATAAGACGCGATATCTGTGAGAGCAAGGTCGAATGACTACGTACAAAAATGTCGGATGGTCGCAAAAGACATGCAAGGATTTTGGGCCAATAAAGTCCTTGGTGCAGCCAGCTATCATAAAGTTGATTGCAATCGACTTCAATGCTGAAATGTAGCTACTTAATTTTACTTCTTGTTTTGTAACAGACAGACAAACACCAAAAATATTATTTGTCCTTGTGCTGACTTTTGTTTTCTTACTGCTTTATTTTATTTTTACCCGAGTACGCGAAGCAACGGAAGGTTAATGAAATTAACAGTCTGTGTATGATGTATGTATATACCTATATATGGATGTTCCACCAAAGCTTCTCCCCTATCGGTCCGATTTTGTCAAGCGAGGTATCAATCGGTTATCCTTCAGTAGTGCTATTATCTATCTTGGTTTCAATCCGATTTTCAATATCTACCACTAATGCCTTGCGAAAGACTCGAAATTGCTTTGAAGAAAGTGTCAATTTGATTGAAACCAAGCTGTAGTCGGGGCCCAGGTATAGATTATATTTTACTCGACCGTAGTCGAATTTTAGTATTTGAACTTATGTCTTGTAACATATATATCATTATAAGTTTAAAACTATAGAAGATCACCACACCAAGTCCTTTTAGGGACAGTCAAAGAGGACAAGAGCGGAATGAAACATTCTCCTTTATCAAAGTTCCGTATTTGGTGAAGGTTCCGTAGATATAAAGTTAAGTTAGGTATCAAAGGAATGAGATTTAGGTATGAAATCATCCACTTAAGTCTTCATGAGATCACGGGTTTGTTTGCATAAAGTTACCTACTTAAAAAAAAAAAAAAATGTATAACGAACGTCGGCGTCATACTGTCGCATACTCTATAGAAGTATTCATAATACCCAGGTTCATCTAATGTACCTACTTAAAAACATTTCAGAATTTTCATTTCACAACCAACATCCTAAAAACATTGTTTACATAATATTTATACCTACATATCACTGAAATGTTCTACGTCCAGTATGCTGCGTCTGTTTTTGATGTGTAATGTCTTTCCTCTCGCTTTCCTGCAGTCTATGGTAGTGATTTCGTGAAAAGTGTCACATGGTAACATGTATAACAGTTGACTAATGAGCGCGCGCGGTGCTAGAGTTAGGATAAAACAGAGCACAGCGATGATAAAACAGAGCTTCGGGTTTTCTATCAATACATAGTATAAAACAAAGTCGCTTTCCGCCGTCTGTCTGTAACACCTAATCATTTAATCTACGCAACGATTTTCCGGGACAAAACGTTTCCTATGTTTTATTCCGGGGTATAAGCTATCTCCATTCCAAATTTCATCAAAATCCGTCCAGCCGTTATCGCGTGAAAGCTCTATTAGTATGGATATATATCTATCTATACTTATAATAAAACTGAAATTGGTCCAATTCTGTGCAATTAAGAAAATTATAAAAAAATGTACGTTTCTCTGTATTGGGTACTGAAACCAAAACTATTTATTTTTTCTGTCTCTGTCTGTCTGTCTATATCTTGGCTAGGCATCACGCCGAAACTACTGAATGAATTTAATTGAAACTTGGTATAATATGAGTTCATACTACGAGGTAGGACATAGGATACTTGTCATCACGAAAAATTAAAGGGTTCCCGCAGGATACGAGTTGAAAGTTATTTAAAAAACACCACTCTGAAACTACTTTTGACGGACGGATTTTGATCAAAATCCGTCTTTATAAAAAGTACTTTTTTTTTCTTAATTACACCTGTGCGTCGCTAGTATATGATAAAACAGCGCTTGATGTTACACATGATATGCGACTGACATTTTTTACTGTCGTTGATGCGACTACTGTTGTAGGACTCGCTCGTATTTTTATCTAGCTGTTTCCGTGGCTTATTAGTATAACAGGTCGCCTTAGCAGGGGATACGTACGTAATTTCGAATGTCGTTTTGGCGAATGTCTATTCCTCGAAGTCTATTCATGGAATGCTTACATCCTCGAAGGGTTTCAGCGTCTTCACCACGTCAAATCTCGAAGAGAAATATTTAATAATTATTTTTAATAATAATTTTCTCGAAGAGATATATTTATTCGAGTATTATTTTGGTTGTGTTTAGTGTTTTTTACCTTAATCACTGACGAATTTTGAGTAGAATCATCCCAAATTTTTACATCTACTTAATACTAATTATGGCCTTGGAAGTTAAACTGTTGTTGTCTTTGTTCGATTATTCGTAAAAAAAACTCCTCCTAAAAAATGAGTTGCGATTTCCCACTAAGAAGTATTGTGAAAAAAAAAAGAGATAAAGATTTCAAGGAAATAGGTAATCCTCGTAAAATCCGGCAACACTTACTAAAAATAACTAAGTTAAACCTTTTTAGATCGCACGAAAATAAAAACTCGTTCAAATGTCCGAAAAAAATGCAAAACTAAGACATCACTATACGCTAAGGTCACTATGACAAAGCGTTGAGTTTTGTGACCGCATGGAAACAACAATCAGCAAAACGAAAATAACTAAATTAATTATTTAACTTAAAACTGGTTTAACTCCTCCGGAAACATGTATTACAACGTAAGGCGATCGAGGGAATACAGGTTCATTATGGTAACCAATCAATCACTATCTATAATGATAAAATATTCCGAAGATAAGCTAAAAGTTGTGTCAGTAATCTAGCTAATTCAGTTTGAGGCCAAATTATGAGCTGCAGTGATGTAAGTGAGGAACTTCTAAAGATATTATTTAAGTATCGTTAAAAATAGTTGCCATATATACTATTTATATATATTTTACATATATACTTTTTATATATATTTTATGGAAAAACAAAAGGACATCCATTCGTTACTGTGTGATGGTCATAATTTTATTTATTTCAGCTAGTTTTACGTACAATTTGAAAAGTTGGAATCATGAGAAAATTGGACTCATGCTTGTTAGTCCAATTAACGGTAATTTTTACTTTTTTCTTTACATTTTTGTTTCTTTTGTTTTTAGATAGAGGAGGTTATGCAGCAGAAGGCGCCCGGGGTGCCTAGTAATCTAAAACTCCAGTAAGTACCTAAGTATTGCCTATTGAAATTATTCTCAGGAATTTATATTCGCTGTTATATTCTGAACGTAGTACTATATCATAAAAGCTTAGCTCAACATTTACATAAGCTGAATACTCGTTTGAAATAAATTCTGTCATCAACATTGCAAGTTTCTTCAATTACTACTAGCGCTATCTATTGAAAAACTGTAGAACTATTTATTACACAAACGTTGTAGAGATGGCGCTGTGAACAACTAATCTACTGATACATAATTTTAACATTGCTCTCAACGGGGATATAGCTCAGTGGTAGAGCATTCGACTGCAGATCGAGAGGTCCCCGGTTCAAACCCGGGTGTCCCCTGAAATATTTATTTTTGAATAAATTTGGTATATACCACTAAAATATAAAAAGAATACTGTTATGATTCAGTTTTTTGGGTTTTAAATTTATTGTTTTTTTTTTAAAACAATAATCGTCTACAGCGCCTTTGTTCATACATAGAGTTCAGATATATGTTTGCATAAAGTTGTTTCATTAATTAGCTACGCTTATACGACATTGTGTTTTTCAAAAAATTCAATAACTTTGGGTGGTTTTATGCACAGAACTAAAACAAATTCAAAATAATATTTTACAAAAAAAGTGTATTTTAAAAAAATGGAACGTATAAGCGTAGATTATATTCTATTACAATATTCTATTATTTCTATACATTTACTAAATACCTACTTTGCGAAGATTACGACAAGCGACTAACATCAATAAGAATAATATTAATATATGTCACTATTTTATTATTTTTTTGTTTGTTTTTTATTTTATTTTTGCTTTGTTTTTTTTTATTGCTTTGTCATAAAAAAACAAAGCAAAGGAAATGTTGGTTTGTGAGCTACCCTGAAAATTTCAGCCGGATAGCTTTATATCGGGAAGTGTTTGAAATATGAATTACAAGATTCCAGCAAAATACATAGATACATATTACATACATAAAGATAGAATCTGTAATGGAACTTATCGTGTATTGATAAATAGATACATAGATATATACAAACAAGCAAGGGCGTCGCCAGGGGGGGGGGGGGGGCGCCGCCCCCCCTAGAGATTCAAAAAAAGGTAGCCAATGTATGTCCTAAGCAAGTCGTTTGACTGATTATTTTCCATTTGACTTTCATTCCATTCCAAGTGCCATCCGCTCTGGTACAGTCTATCAGTTATCCGGGTTGAACCGGGTTCCCATGCTCTATTTTCGTATCTTCCTGCTGAAAGCTTACGATTATAATGTTTTGAGTTTCTGTTCTAGAAAGCCATTGAAATTATCAATGAGGATAAGTGTTCATAATATCACTTAAATAATAAGTTTATTAATTACAGCTGCTTGATTCGAAAAAAAAAACCTTGACAAAAAACTTTTGAAAATAATTTACCTTTACTTTAAATAAACACAATTTATTCAATTTTGTTTTTTTCTCCTCGTTTTTTTTATAACTCTCTAAAATAAGTAAAAAAATATAAGCAATCATTATAATAATTCTAAAATCAGCACCCAAAGATATTGGCGGGAACTCGCCGAACAAAACTTATTTTTATGAATAGCTTATTACAATAAATTAGATAATCTATTATAGTTATTATACCATTATAGATAAAACAATAAAAAACCTCGAAAAAATAGTAAACATTAATAAAGCTATCTAAAAATATACTCACGTACGAAAACATCTCACCAAAACGTCTCCGCACTTGGTTTACTAATTTTAGAGTTGTCAAGAGCTTTAATTGTTTTATTTTATTATTAATATTTTACAGTTAAAAATAGCTCTTCTTTTAGGCACTTTTTTAATTTCTATGCAGATATTAGTAGCTCATTATTTTCGCGATCTTTATAAGTACCTATTATAGATTTTTTCTTTAATTTTCTATGATTAGGAATTATGTTTCGTTTTGTAATTAAAAGAAAAAAATCCAAATTATTCGCGCTCGCTGCGCTCGTGCTTTTTTACTCGTTCCAGTGCATATATATTTTTTGGAATTGAAAATATATTTTAAATAAATATTGATATAAATAACTCAAATTTCGCGCTCGCTTCGCTTGTTCGTGTCTTTTGGGCTTGTCCATACATTTATTTTTATGATTCTGTTTATTTTCAGTTAATTGCAGCACTGATACATATAGCTGTAGATAGATAAGCAGTACCAGAGTTTTATTTGTTTGTTCTCAGGCAGCAACAAAGTTCCGGGAGACTAGTGAGAAGCAAGGCGTTGACGGCCAACTTCTTCAAGGCCACCTTCAGCTCGCGCTGCAAGGCGGTGCCGCCGTCCAGCACATCCAGCTCCGTCGAGGAAACCACCAAGATAGGCCAAGCGGAGACCAAGCCTGTTACCAGGAATAGGCCGAGGACAGGTGACAACTGCTTTTAACTATATACAAATTATTTAATGTACTCACCACGAAAATAAACAAATATAAAGGAACAATAGTAGAAGAAGTGTAGCAATGGGCTGCTTAAAAGCAATAAGGCCACTTCTCTTCCAGACAACCTTTGGATGTAGAGGATTTATTATAATTATATAAGAACGGGGTGCACTATGATATAAATAATCTAGAGGGAAACAGTAAATCAAAGGTACTTCTAATAATACTTAAACTATTTTATAATTAATAATATATTAAAATAAGCATACAAATATCTATACAAATAGGTATATATCAGAATATATAAATATATCTAAATAGCTGTACCCGCGGCTTCACACGCGTGGTCATTTCTCTAGGTTAAAATTACTCTATGTGCCAAGACCTAATAGAGTACTATTAACCTAGAGAAATGACCACGCGTGCGTAGGCGCGGGTACAGCTAGTTATAAATAAATTAATAAATATTACATTACTAGTATACGTATTGGAACCAACTAAGCAACGGATAAATCCATGACTCGGGAAAAAACATTTGTGGTTGTCTCATTTTTGCATTTTGCGGGATTCGAACCTACGACCGTTAAATTTGAAGTCAGGGTCCGCGGTTCCGCACCACTCGTTTATTTCAATGCAATCAAAAAGGTGAACGAAAACATTGTGAGGAAACCTGCACGTCCATGAACCCCAAAATTCGATGGTATGTGACATCCAGCATACCTACTGCGTTGGAGATTGGAGCATCATAGTGGTGTATGGCCAATCATGGATGATTATGGCTCATTGTGGTGAATAATATCCCATCATTGTGGATTATAGCCCGTCATAGTGGATTATGTCCCATTATGGTGGATAATGTCCCACCATGGTGGACTATAGCCCATCAAGGAGGATTATGGTCCATCCTGATGGATTATGTTTCACTATGGTGAAGTATAGCCCACACACTGAGAGAAGGCCTGTGTCCCAGCAGTTAACCAAACTTAGCGTCAGTACTTGTACTATTATTTATTCTGTGGCGTCAGTAAGGCAGTAATAAGTGGTACGTACACAGAAGCAAACATCGTAAACTGCCGTATACTTCCTTTCAGGGAAATTGTGGTTTTTGCTTATTTAAATCAACATAATATGTAGAGAAGTCTGGAACATCCAGTGAAACATCTTTATTTTTTGCAGTTCCTTCAGAAGCTTCAGCCAAATCGAAGGTCAGACGCACCGTCGATCTTCTCAAGCCGTCTGTCAGAAGGCTCGAAAAGCCAAGCGCTGAACCTGAACGACCTACCAGGAGTAAACCACCTACACCCGACCCTGTAGGTCCCAAGAACCCCCTTAAGAAGCAAGAATCTAGGGCTTCCAACGTAGTCCTGCAAATTGTGAAGAAATCTCACGCTCCCGCGAAACCTCCGGCTCCAAAAGCTTTGCCGCCAAAACCTGTGGAAGCCATCTTAAAACCGGTGGAGTCCATTTTGCCGCCAACTCTAAGACAGAAGTCTACGGAGAACAAATTGACGAAGAACATTAACAATAATGACGTGTGGACGAATGCCAATGAAGTCAAGAGTTACCGAAAGAGGATCACTTCGCTTCCTGTCGTTCCTTTGAGGTAAGAACATCAATAACACATTTTGCTATTTTTACCGATATATAAAAATTTGTACCTAATGTTCGTATCGCTGATTGTTCGTGTCCCATAATGACATGTGTCCAAAAATGACCAGCGGAATAACATGTTTAAAATCCGCGCCAAACTTACACAATATAACTTAACTTAAATCAGAATTTGAAACAAACAATCTGTAATGGAACTTATCGTGTGTTGATAGAGCTCAAAATAAAAATGTATCTGATTGATATTTCAACTTGACACACGTACACGCGTTACGAGAGATTTTTTGTACCTGCCCTATTCTACCTTTCCTTTTTTCTCTTTCTTTTCCCACATGGGAGAAAGAGGTAGCGCTATAGCCATGCTGCTTGCACCCACGGATCCCGTTTTTAGAATTATGAAGTGGCTAAGTTGGGGAGATAGTTTAAAGTTCGTTGCACTGTAGAGTGTAATGTGTTTTTAAATTAGTTGTGTAATAGGGTCTGCGGTTGGTTGGCAGAATTGAGCACGGCGCGGCACGGCCGGCATCAGGCAACTTCAGGCAAGGCAACGGCACGTTAAGTTTGTTTAGTTCGCTTGACGGCGGATGTCGTCCCGTTGGGCCCGTGTTTTTTTTCGAACTTTTTGTATTGGTGACAAACGAAAACGAACTTTTACGAAGTTTGGCCATGGTGTGTGGTGTTATTTTGTGACGTGTGCAGTATGTGATTGGAATTTAGTTAGGCATTTAAGTTTTTTTATTGGAGCGTCTGCCTCGGTTCTCAGTGTATTGAATAGCTGCCTTGTAAAGGAACAACAAAAATTGAACTTATTGCAGCGTCTTACTGTTGATTCACCATCTGTTGGGTTGTATTATGTTTACTTACTGACATCTTTAATTGATGGATTTTACGTCCAGTGGCTATTTACTGTGTATAAATTATCTACCTCCTACCATACCTACCTACTGATTTAAGATTTTACAGTTTGCCTTACCTCTCTCATAAGCTAATTATGTATTATCGTTAATTCATGAGTGCTTGTCATTAACAATTTATTTGAACGTAGGCAATAGGTATGCCATCTGATCATGGTTCTACTGTGCTAGTGGTCAGTACAACTTGTTGACTTAGCAGTAGGTATACAGTCTTGACTTACCCCATTAGGTTTAGGTTCTGGGCCTACCAGAACTTAATGGAACAGTTTTATCATAGAGACAAAAAGTCATAGGTATACTTCTAACAGTTCTATGGCCTCAAAGTTATCATCTTTTACACCATAGAATATCATATTTTAAGACATGAAGAAATCAAGAATACCGTTTACTTTCTTCATTTTCCCAGCAACATTTAACTACAGGAAAACTTATTATATTGACAACATATTTTTCCTGAATAGAGATACTTATTTAACAAATCTCAAAACAAAATCTATTCCAAGTTTCCAACAGCCTAGCCTAAACATGAATCAGATAGTCCCTTTCCCTACCCTACCTTATGTGACTGCATCTATATATACACGTTTTTTAAGACCTGAATGACAAGTTCTGGTACTAAATGACGCAACTTCAAACTGAAGAAGGTCAAGTCGAGATGTTAAATGACATTCTGATGGAAAAATGTGGTTAAAAAGCCAAATCTAAATGCTATTCAGACGGGACGGGTTAACTGAATCCAACACCTTGAGATTTAAGCTCTACTATGAATGAATGCAGACATGGCTTCTAATAAAATGAATTCTGTAAAATATCGAACAAGACCAGAAGCAATCAAAATAATATCGTATCTTAACCATTGTTGAACATATGAACTTGAAAACGGCAGAAACAAGAAGCGACAATGTTACCGTCAGCACCGTAACTGCAATTATACCAACTGTTTGCACAGTTATTTAAACAAGCGGTTTCGCAACAACAGCCTGGTGTTTGAACGAGAATAAAAACATACCTATTCCCAATGCCGTTCAAACAATACGCGCAGAAACCACGCAAATATGCGTGAATTCTCGAATGTTTATGGCGAAAAATATTATACATCAAATAGACAATTAATATAAAAAGGTACCTACAGAAACATAATAAACACAATCTTGAACTTAATTTACTTCCTAGAATTCTATGATCTATGTAATTTGAAGGATCTTGTATGAGATGTTGGCTCATTTTTGAAAATGAAAGAACTATTTTAGAATGCATAGTTTCAAGATCAATTACCGTAAAATTCCAAGCAATCATAAACAAGACCATTCTCTTAGAAATATTTTAACAACTTTCGTGATAGCGAAAAAAATGTGCTCATCGTTCTTACTTACTATGTTAGCGCGATGACCCCAAAGTGGGTCTTGGCCTCCGACAACAAAAGACGCCATCGCTATCTGTTTTGCGCGGCCTCTTGCACATCGGGCAACTGGTGTTTGTACAGATCCTTCTCCACTTCACCTGACCAGCGGTACCTGGGACTTCCACCGGGCGACATCATGTCGCTCGTCCCAGGTACGCTCGCTTCACAGCACGATCGTCTCCCATCCGCGCGACGTGTCATCCACTCATCATAACAATCAGGCTTTATTATCCCACTATTCAATAATGATTCTCCTAAGATTTTCAAGTTTGCATCAAGTGCTCAATATATCCAACAAACAAAATGTGTTCAAAGCAAGCTGTCCTAACTTTTTCTCTGAACTAAATCTTAATCTCGTTCCTTTGGTCCACTTTGTACTAATGGCAAAAATGTGGTAATGCATCAACATTAGCCAGGATCGAGAATTCCACGAACCAGCAGACAGGTCAAGCAAATTAAACTTGTAATGACTCAGTTGAATGTAATGAATTTGGATTCCGATATGTAATGTAAGTGATTAAAATAAATCAGATTAATGAGGCTGGTGGTGTAATCAACATGAAACCTATTCAAACATAATGCTATATTGTTTATTTTTAAGCATAGATAGATAGATAGATAGATAACTCTTTATTGCACAAGAAATGAAACTGATGATACAATAATCAAGTTTTAACATAGAACAATCGGCGGCCTTATCACTAAGCAGCGATCTCTTCCAGGCAACCATAGGCTGAATAGAGACACATAGGCTGTTACAAAGGATGGTAGTGTGCACAATTATAAAAATATACCTACATATACAATGAATAATACAAATTACATAAATATTTATTACCATATAATAATACATACAAAATAATAATAATACACTTACTTATATACACCTACTGTTAACATAAAATAATTACAAATATTATATTACATTCAACAGATTAACAACTTGACAAGTACAGATTTTTGACACGGTCTTTAAAAATGTGCAGTGATGTAGCTTTCCTAATAGAGACTGGTAAAGAATTCCAAAGCCGCACTGCTTGTGTTGTAAAAGACTTACTATAAAAAGAACTCACGTGTGCAAGAATTTTCAGTTGGAGATTTTCTGATGACCTCAGATAATGGGTATTAGAGTAATAAAGAAATTCGAAAAGTTCCTTAAGATAGCGCGGGGAATTAGGATTAAATAAAATACTGTAGAGAAGTGAGAGAATATGAGTATTCCGGCGAAGTTGAATGGGGAGCCACTTGAGCTTAGTGCGAAAATAAGAAACGTGGTCATACTTACGCAAGCCAAATATGAACATTATGCAGAAATTTTGAAGTCGCTCAAGCTTATTGAACTGCTCCTGGGTAAGATCAAGATAGCAGGCGTCAGCGTAGTCAAGAACAGGAAGAAGGAGAGATTGTGCTAGTGCAATTTTCGTGGCCGTAGGTAAAAAAAAACGGAGTCGTCGAAGCGAACCAGCTGAAGCAAACATTTTACGATTTACGGCTTCAAGCTGAGGCTTCCATGATAGATCCTGATCAATTATAATGCCAAGATTTTTACCACACTACTATAAGGAATCGAGGTCCCATCAAAAACTACAGAAGGAAGACTCGCCCAATCAATTTTTGATATCATACGCGAGCTACCCACAATTATGATTTTTATCATTAACACGGCGAATTATTCTGTTGTTATGTGACAAGGTTAAGGGAATTACGATGTGCAAATGCAACTTAGACGTAATTGTTGTTTACTTTAAGGTATTGTTTACCTATCAGCTTTTTGGAATTGACGCCACGATGACATTTTAAAAATAACGTGATAACAAACCCAGAGATTATCACCTGATATTAAAATTGTTTAAGTAGCCAAAACTGCCGGAAGTAATCGTAATCAAATTACGTTGTTAAAATCTCTCAAGGATCGACACTTTCATGTTTATCGGTTTTTATATATTAGTAACAACGACACGATAAGAGTAAAAAAAACTAAAAATAATAAACCTAACCTAAACCTAAAAGTACATAAAAACAGCCAACAAAAGTTGATAGAAAAAATAAAAGAGCATAAAAAAAAAGTGGCGAAAGAATCAAAAACAGCAAAGATTGAATTCTATCTCCTTAAAACATTAAATATTGAAATTTCCACCTAAAAATACAATTAAATAAGAAATAGAGAATGGAAATACAGAAATGTAAATTGTTTGCCCAATTCAAATCTGCTTCTACGGAAGAGCGTAATCCGCGTTATGTTGAAAACAGATGCAAATTTCTTACAATGGCTTTACTGTGCAAACAAGGTCAAAGCACAACCTTCAATTTAGCGGAAAAAATTTAGGATAGGTTGGTTACAATTGTATTGGGTTATCATTGTATGGTTAATATATAGTTTTGCAGAATGAGTGATTTTGGTAGTGTCAATTAATTTTTTCTTATAGCATATCTCTATTTCCTTTTGTCTTCAAAAACACCGTGTGAGAAGGAGGCGACTCACATATACAATAAAACAATTGTTTCTAAATTCTACCACACAATGATTCATAACTTTTTCATTCGTATACTTGGTACAATCATTAATTGTCTAAGCATTATAATTCCTCAATGTTTAGGACAATACTCGCAATTTTCCCACATTATCGTGTAGACAAGATATCTAAGTCTAACCTTGTCTCTAATATATCCTTGCGTTGTATCTAAGACATTCTTGCCTTGTTTCTAGTTAAGTTTTATCATTACAAAAATAAAGTGTGACAGTATTATTTATTCGAAATTGTGCAGCTCTGTTCTATCCACCCAACCTATATGCTTCACATATATCAACATTATCATCAGTGTGTAGTTTTTGGATCCGAGTAATAAAAATACCTCGCTATAGGTACAAGCCAATGAGCTAGATTGGATAACTATTTGTCCAAGTGTTAACCAAGGATTTCGCTTATTGTTTCATAGCGTTACATCAGCAGTGGGCAAGGTTACCCCACTGTATGTATGATGCTAATTGTTTCATGTGACTTCTTGCCATTGAAAGCGATTCAATTCGGCAGCGTTGGCGTGAGCGTTAGTCATAATTTGCGTAACGTTAGTTTCGTTCGTGGTCTTAAAGTTTGCACTGTTACAGTTTTTCCTGTTTGTCCTTGGTGGCATGCAGAAATCGCTATTGTTGTGACGGAGATGTGGGTTTGTCACGTGGTTGAGTCAGGTTTGAAAATTAAAGCAGATTAACGCACCCCGGCTTTGAGATTCCATTCCACTTCCGTTTACACTGCCAATTCTACTGGACAATGAAAGCTGAGGCGATAACTTGATGACTGTATGTAGCCTTTCATCCGGATTAGACGTAGTACCGATACCTCATTGCAAAATCAATGCTAACGGTTCTGGTCACAATACCAATCACAAACAAAACTGGCGCCACGCTGTTAGTAAAACACGTGTACAACGCATTAACCATTAACGGTGTCACAGGCTTACAGGGGTTTCGCAATGCATGCCGGTTGATTTATTTATAGCCACACTATTCATTGTGCAGTTCAATCGGTTAGGTAATTACCTACCAACAGCTGTTCTGTACTCAGACTCGAGATTAGGCGGTTGGAAATTTGGAATACGAAAGTTTAACTGGAGTTAAGAATTGTAAATTTTAAGGGACCTTGTTATATTGACGAAGACGGTTCGTTAGTGCAAAATATCGTTATTAAGTTATAAATGAGTATGTCACGATTTCATTATTGCTATCTTCGAAGAAATTCGTTATTAATTAATATAAAGGGACCCTTCTCAAAACTCTAAATATACAGGTAAGGTACTTATTTGATACTTATTGACTTATCAATTATTGAAAAATGGCGCTGAAGACAAATTTAAAGCAAAAATTGAGGAATTTGTCATTCTTACATTAAGCGAATTGATGTCAAAGATCAAAGAAGAATCAAATGCCATTATAACCTCTAACTGGAGTGTTAATAGAGCGCTACAGACTGGTTCCATTCAAATGGACTGTCATTGTATGGCTGTACTATTGAAATAATTGTTCTGTCGGCGCCATAACGCCGGAGGTTACGCACCTTGTCATGGTGTTATCCTCCGAGCAATTACTCAGTTCCATTTAACCATCATTTAAGCTTCTGGTGATTCATTTTTAAAAGATTTTATTTAACTTCACTTGTATGTATGTATATATGTATGTATCTATGTATGTATCTATGTATTTCTGTCTGTCCTTTAATCTTGCAATTCAAATTTCTAGCACTTACCGATTAGCTATCCTTCTGAAACTTTCAGGGTAGCTCACAAATCGATGACAATGCAAAATTATATATGTGACAATGAATAATAAAAAAAAAAAACTATAAATAGCGACAATGCATTAAAAAAAAGGTCATTAAACCATTTTTTTTAATTATACTTATTTATTTTAATTATTAGATAAGGAAGAAGCGTAGGCATCTTCAAATAACCGTCATAAATTATAATCTTTAAAATATAACTAAGTACGTTTGATGATCATTACCTTGAACACTGCTCGGAAATCCAGTCTCAGCTTCTGGAATGTCCACATTCTACAACTCAAGATTTGATCGTCTTCTGTCATTGAGGACAAAATATATGAACTGCTGTGCTGATAACGGTATATTGTTTATTTATCTGTGTCTGTTGTCTAAACTAAACTAATATACGGTATACGAAATACAAACATTGTAGTTTGGATTAAGTAGGTAGTCGGAAGTATGGAAGTAAATATCTAATTAACCAAATTAGTTTTGGAAAGGGACTTTATCCTTGCTGAATTGGTCTGATATTTATTTATTATTACAGTTAATCATCGTCATTGTTGTGTAGTTATTCACAGTGGTTATTTGTTATCTGTTGTTTATTTGACAATGAAGTTACATCAGTCAATTGACGAACATGACGTGTTTTTCTTAAGAATACTTAACCGAAATCTAATTTGGATTCATATTATTCCAACTACCTATTTTCTGTAGTTTCTCTGATTAAATTAATTCCAGAGACTGACAGAACCTGAGTGCAAGTGAACTGCCCCTTGAGGGTAAGCGTCTTTCCAACGCTAAGTAACCAGACGCATAAGACCTGGTTCTTGACGTGAACTATCAACCAAGTAGGTCCACGTTCAGTTCTAAGCAGACCTCAGTTAGAAATTTACCCGTCGTCGATGCACTTGGCAATTGCAAACTGGTTTCGGATTCTTTGTACGGGGAGAAAGTATGTAAGTGGTATCTCACGGCACGGAGGTATGCGAATAGTCTTCGTTATTTGGTTATTATCTTCATTTGATTAAATGGGAGATAAAATTTATCTGAATTTAATTTTGGAAAGGAAAAATCGACTACTAGGATTTGAATCTGCAATACTAAAAGAGTAGCTGTGTGTGTGAGCTATAGAACAAACAAGCGCAAATAAAAAAAAATATAGCCCTCGACCCCCGTCTCCCCCACCCTCCATTACAGTTAAGAAGCTTCTGGGTCACATCAGCTTTCAAACATAAAAAAACGCATCAAAATCGGCCCATTCGTTTGGGATCTACGATGCCACAGACAGTCGCACACACGAAATACACACCCTAAACTTATAACAATATATATAATATAACACTCGTTTCTTTGTTCGGGGGTTAAAAATGAATAAGTCCATTTTGGGTAAGTATCGAAGAAAAAAATTCATTATTCCTTAAGGTGGTACTTGAAATGGACTTATTCATTTATGTTTCTTTACCCCACAACACATGTATGATCGTTCCAATTCAAAGTTTTAATCCAACTTTGTTGAGTGCTATTTTCAAAATTATTGCTTTTAATGTTGTCTTAAATAAGAATAACAAATCGAAATGCAAATACAGCATCGAAAGGAGGAACTTGAAGCTAATTTCATTTACAAATTCAGAGGACCAAGCACAATCCCTTTGCACGAGCATCGTTCCGATATCGAATTTGCTGGTAAATATTATTACTCACGAAAATCAAAGAGTATATAAATACTACGACGAAAATCAACAGCGTCGAACGAGAATGCCATAGAGAAGAATATTTTTTTGTCTATTCCCACTTCGGTGGCGAATGCAATCATGTACTTCCAAAGTAAATAACTTCGCGAGCTTACAACGAAATGAGAGGCATTCAAGTAGCTAAGACTCGGTCTGCGAACTTACCGAGTTACGAGCCATTGGAGCTCGGAGTTATTTCCAGACAAAATAAGAACAAGTGGGGTATTGGTAGGTATACATTATTTCTTTGCTTTCACCGCACGTACTTGTAAATGTTTCTAAGTGCGATGTAACACTCGTATTTAAACAGTTAACGAATCTACACGTGTGTTTACACAAATATTCTCTTCAAACAGTTACTATTATGTGTCTGCAGATGGTAACCGGTTCCAGAGTTCGAAGAAAGCGACCTTTCTAGGTCGCGACGCTGCCTCTCGTAAATCTAAACTGCAGTTCTTTGAATAATGGGTTATATTTCCTGTGGCGTCGGTAATTGGGTTAATATTTAGATGGCTGTTAATGGCTTCGTTAAAGTTATTGACATATTGCTGCTTCCTCCAAGTGATAAATAGCTAAACTAAATTTTATTTAACCTTGTTTAGACTAACGATCGGTGAGATGAATTCTTAGAATTAGAAAATAAACTAGGTAAATTTTATTCCTACTTCTATGTTACACACAGTAAGTTAACTTCTGAAAATTGACGTCTTTAACGTCCAACGTCGTTTTGACTGACGTAATATACGGTGTTTCCACTTTTAGGGGTTTCTCCTTTTTTTAGGGAAAAATTACGAATATGATGTAACGTTTTTAGAGACATTAATTTAATTTCGTCAGGGATTCAGGGAGTTTTGGGAAAAAATCTAAATTAATGTGGTAACCGTTTTGTTTTTAGTAGGGGATCCCTCAAACTCGTAATGAATTAACCCGTCTAGTTTTTTTTTATTGACCTATTAATTGTGCTATGACCGTAGGTACAGACGACATAGGAACTTACTTTTATGGTTGAAATACCTCGCACAAGAACGAAGCAGTATGCTTCTTCATATATTATAAGAACTTCTAAGGAGTGGAATGCTCTGTCCTCGTCAGTGTTTCCGGTAAAATATAACCCAGGTGTGTTCAAGTCAAGAGTGAATAGGTATCTACTACGCAAACGTGCTACACCTTCGACCGCATCATCGCTTTCCATCAGGTGAGATCGTGGTCAAACGAATGCCTAGTGAGTAATAAAAAAAACACGCTGAGAATGCTAGGAAACAATTTTATTACTCAATTTTGTAACCCACCATTGCCATCTTAAGTGCAGCGATAAACTGTAAAAGTAGTGCTTCGGCTTCAAATTAGTTATTTTACGATAATAAACATGTAAAATTATATTATATTCTTTATTATGGTCTTGCTCCCTAAACCAAGGAATTTAGAAATCTTGTTAGGGAATTTTAGGGATAATTCTTAAACAAACTAGGGAAAATTCAAACTTGAAAGTGGAAACACTTAAAATATATTTATACTAAGCAAGCACTTCAAACTTTTTCTCTCTACGCGCGGTCTCCAGAGGGTAGCACAATTTTCCCTTTTTTTTCTAATGGTTCAAATTGCACTAGATAACTGTTATTAATGTACGCAAAAGATTACAAATGATTTAAATCGTGGATACAAACAATGATGTTATATATAAAAAAACACTGGGTACAAAGCCCAAAACACGTCAGAATTACGCAATTAGACCTAAACGGTTTCGCGATAGTAGGAGACACCAAATAAGACACAAGCCAAGCATCTGCCATATTGGTGCGCTGCAGGCGACCTCCCTAGGCCGCCGCGGCCACGGCTGGTCGTTCACCCGCCGCGCGTCGGGCGCCGCGCCTAGCCGACTCGATTCCATGGAATTCAATAGTGACTGTATTATACAAACCTACTTAATTCCATTGAATAATTATGTACTGTACATATATCTATTTGTGCTGAAGTTTTTGAGTTTTGAAGCTGGCTTTAGGATTATGCTTTCTATCACTAAAACAAAAAAAAACAGACAAGTGCGAGCTGAACTCGCATGGTGACGGTTCCGTACGATAAAAATAGTGTCTCATAATATTGAGAGATTTGCAATTTTATTTTAAGACCCATATACTTCTTAGTTTTTCCTGTAATCTATAAGTAAAGAACTAATTTCTGTATTTAAATAAAATTGTAGGTTCATTAGTTACGGAGATTAGAAGGGAAGGACAATTTTCACATAATTATTTTCAATAATAACTTTAAAACTTTTAATTTTAAAATTAAAAAAAAAAACGGCTTAATATTTCTAAGAAATATTAAGCAGAATATATTAGAAATATATTAAGAAATATATTAAGAAATATTGTGCTATAAGACATTGCTTATTGGCAAATATCATGATTCTTGGTCAACGTGAAGTTTTGATTTCTTTGAGCGTGCCAAATATGCGGCATAAACGTCCGTATCTTTTGATTGCGTTGACATAGAAGTTTTTTTTTCCACAACTCCCGTGAAATTGCAGACCTGAGTATTTGATATTAATTTTGTTCTTGATACAATTGTTTTCCTCCACGCGTTCCTGAGGCAGACAGACAGACATACGGACGGACAACGAAGTGATCCTGTAAGCGTTCCTTTTTTCCTTTTGAGGTACGGAACCCTAAGTACGGAACAATTCACATCAATTACCTAACACCCCACCTAGGATACCCTGTACTATGGGTACTATAGACAACGGATAAACATACATAGATACGAATATTACATGCATGACTCGGAAACAAACATGTCTGCTCATCACACAAATGAATGCACCTTGCGAGATTCGAACCCGCAACCGTTGACCGGACGCCTGGTTGACCCACTCGGCCAACCGGTCGTCCCAAAGCGTTAACGTACAAATAATGAGGCATAGATAATGAAGAAGAGCAAGACAAAGCAAAATACATTTATGTTATCTGTTGGAAGGATTTATCGGACTCCGACAACAAGTTTAGTAATATTATACTACCTACCATTACTAATAAATAAAATAAAATAAATATTCGGGACAATACACACCTAGCCCCAAACTAGGATAACCTGTACTATGGGCACTAGACAACGGACAAACATACATAGATACACATATTACATTAAATAGTGGTGGATCAATTTGATTTGGTGGATGACTCGGAAACAAACATATCTGCTCATTACACAAATGATTGCATTTTGCGGGATTCGTACCCACGACAGTTTGATTTCGTAGTTAGGGTCACTAGCCTCTAGACTAGACCAACCGGTCGTCAAACATACACACACACTAATGACAGAAAGCAGATAGTTGAGAACGTAAAGATAATAGGATTATTATCGCCCTGTCCAAAGTTCCATTCCGATGTCTATGGTCCAAAATTTAAGAAAGTTTATTGGCATTTTCAAAGCTCGTAATATAAAACAAATAACATATATCGATAAACTTGTCCAAACATTTTTAAGTATACATAACGGAATTTAAACAAGACAAGTTCAAAAACTTAAACCCGATTACGGTTGGGCAAAAAATAGCTCTAATACACTCTTGCGATGAAAATGAATCGATTGATACCTCGCTTGTAAAAATCGGACGAAGTTTTTAGTTTTACATTTGCTTGGTCTATTCCGTTCTGATACCCCAAATTCATCCACGACTATTTATTATTAAAATAAAGTTCTGGTCTGATCCACCAAACTATTTCCATTCCGATCGGATCCACTGTGGTAATTATGAGGTAGTAAAATAGCCTATGACACTATTGCGATGAAAACGAATCGATTGATACCTCGCTTGTCAAAATTGGATCAAGTTTTTAGTTTCTATTTTTTTTTGGTCTTTTCCGTTCTGATTCCCCAAATTGATCCACGACTATTTATTAATAAAATTAAATTCTGGTCTGATCCACCAAACTATTTCCATTCCGGACAGATCCACTGTGGTAATTATGAGGTAGTAAGGATAACAAAAAAAAAAACTCTTCATTTTAATTCAATCATAACCAAATCCGTAGTAGTTTGCAAACAGACAAATGTTTCTAAACAGTTTTCATGTTCAACCTAAATAACCTACCTAGTTTTAGCGAAATTCTATCATAGGTAATAGTTTTTTTCTACTTGCAAACTACTACTAATATTTCTAGTAAACTGTTATTTTTCTTATTTTGAGCATATCTACATTTAAATGGTATTATTAATTTTCAATATTTAGTACATCGGTATTCTAAAATTAAGTTTTACGAATATCGTTGAAATATTCATTCGATATATTAAAATTTCGCTACTTTAAATTTACGTCAAACAGCCATTAAGTATTTAAATTTGAGTGATTTTGAGCATAAGCATTGTAGGCTGTAATTTTAGATACCTATTCTAATATGTACCCATATTTAATATTGTATCTAACCATTTTTATTTTTATTCAAAAAGTCCAAATACTCCAAATAGCATTAAAAAATTAGAGAGGATCCGACCGGAATAGGAAGTTAATTAAATATTTCAATTTTGTAACGATCCACTACACACACACACACACACACACACACACACACACACACACACACACACACACACACACACACAGTTTCCACGAATAACTGGAAAATTTTCATTACTCGCTGTAAGGAACGGTTGCCATGGAAACGAAATAATAACAAGTCTTTCCAAAAACATCAAGAGAGTTAGTGCTATAATTTTGCATTGGTTTTGAATATCTTAGAAGTACATAGGATGCCTTTTTCGCGATAAACTGTAGTCGCAGGCGAAAGCTAGTATTAAATAAAACTGATCCACCAGAGGATCTCTGCAGTGGATCGGACCGGAATAGACCCCTTGCTTCGCCGTAGCCGGGCAAAAAATAAAAGCCTATGACAGTACAAATGAAGACGAATCATTTGATACCTCGCTTATCAAAATCGGACCAATAGGGGCGATGCTATGGTGGAACATCCCATACCCAAATACATACATACTCGTATACTGTTAAACTCAGTACCCTTGCCTTGCTTCGCCGTAGTCGGGTAAAATGCGATCTAAGTCTCACCCTGCCTTACTACTTTTTTGACACTGAGAAAATTCTTCTTCGTCGCTAAAATATGGCTATCATCAACCCACGACTTCATAACCAAATACGTAAAATATAAAATGTACAATTTACGCATGTCAATTTTGTTAACCTTGAGTCCTCTACTATAAGTATATTTTTCTAATGGAATCATTGATCTAATTAACATTGGGAAGATTAGGTACCAACTCCCCGGGCGTGGTTAGGTGCAACGCACATAATTGGCATTCTTGGCCCTAGCAATCGGAGTGGCGTTTGTGTAGCACGTGTTAGCAGTGACTCTCATTCGCGATACAGCCCGCATATTTCTCCCTATCTTTGTTGTTGGTGCACATATAGCAACAACGGCACTGATCTGTGTGGAATGATTTGCCGTACTTTCGTTTGAGCTGATTCAAAGCGCCTTCACCGAGGATCCATGGAACTAAAATTGACATTGTTTCATATCCTGACTAAAAAGCTTGTACTATTAGAATAAATAATAATATAGCTAGTGGCACGTAACTCTAGCGGTGAACGAAAGGTGGCGAGGATCTTGGCACTGTCAGTTTTCGGGATAAAAAGTATTCATCATTTTAACACATTATGTAAACTTTGACTGTGCCAAGATCCCCGCCACGTTTCGTTCACCTCTAGACTTACATGCCGCTAGGTATACAAGTATGTTAGTTCTGTGGACCCTCACTGCTGCCAAACTAACTCCTATCAGCGCCATAATGGCCTTAATCAAATGCTTTCATTGCGACGCAAGGTTTGTCAAAAGCCTGTCAAGAGTATGGAGTTACTTGTACTATTATTTATTCTGTGGTAATATGCAGTTCTATCCCCCCATTCCTATAAAAATGAAACGAGCCGTTTTTCCGACGTCACGTTACTTTTAGATAGATAGATAGATAACTCTTTATTGCACAAGAAATTAAATTGATGATACAATAATCAAGTTTTATCATAGAACAATCGGCGGCCTTATCACTAAGCAGCGATCTCTTCCAGGCAACCATAGGCTGAATAGAGACACATAGGCTGTTACAAAGGATGGTAGTGTGCAGAATTATAAAAAATATACCTACATATATAATGAATAATACAAATTACATAAATATTTATTACCATATAATAATACATACAAAATAATAATAATACACTTACTTATACACCTACTGTTAACATAAAATAATAATAAATATTATATTACATTCAACAGATTAACAACTTGACAGGTACAGATTCTTGACACGGTCTTTAAAAATGTGCAGTGATGTAGCTTTCCTAATATAGACTGGTAAAGAATTCCAAAGCCGGACTGCTTGTGTTGTAAAAGACTTTTGTTTGTTGTATAGCGCTTATGTCAAAAGCCTACGGAGAGTAAGCGAAAACGGTTCGTTTTAAGATATAGGAACCGACCGGCCCTATGACGAACGGTGCGAATGAAGATGTGTGGGTGTGTTTTGCCTGTAGTCGTATCTAGTCCAGTTTTAGTTTGTGTGACATTAAAGCGTGCCGTATCTTCCCATTTAACTAGGTCTGTGCATGGAACAGATGAATTAACATTCTTTGTAGAGTTTTATGTCTTTCGTCACGGCTCGATTGATAAACTATTACGTAGGCATTCGTTTAAGAATGCAGTCACGTTTCGGTGAAAGTGTGTATGTTAGTTATTTGTTATTCTGTAACTGTTAGCTAGTGGTTTTGGGTTTTAAATAGTTGTATAACTGTATATCACTGGTATAAATTAAACGTAAGCATTTACCCTTACTAGCTGCATTTATTACTTACTAGCTGGGCCTGCGGCTTTGCCCGCGTGGTCATTTCTCAGGGTTATGTTATCCATGTTTTCGGCTACGGCGACTTTACTTCTGCTTTTATCGGGTACTAGCTTTCGCCCGCGACTTCATCCGCGCGGACTGCAGTTTATCGCGAAACAAGTATCCTATGTTCTTCTAGGATGTTCAAAACCAATGCAAATTATAGCACCAACGCTTTTGATGTTTTTTGACAGACTTGTTATTATTTCGTTTCCATGGCAACCGTTCCTTACAGCGAGTAATCTACATTTTCCCGTTTTCCCGTAGGAACTTACCATTTTCCGGGATCAAAAGTATTTTATATTTTATTCCAGGGTATAAGCTATCTCCATTTCAAAATTCATTCACATCCGTCCAGCCGTTATCGCGTGAAAGCTCCCCAAACAAACAAACAACGTTTCACTTTTATTGGATGAGCTTGGATGTGTTCTTAAATGGCGTATATACCTTATTTTAGCGGTAAATAAGCGTGCACAAACAATGTGCACACGTTACCGTCACAGAATAAATAACAGTATTAATACTAGCTGCGCCCGCGACATTGATCGCGTGGTCAAAATTTATGTTTATATTTATTTTGCACGGAACCCTATTTTTTTCCGGAAATAATTGTTGCCTAGGTTACTCCTTATAACATCAGCTATCTGCCAGTGAAAGTCCTGTCAAAATTAGTCGAGCCGTTTCGGAGATTAACCAGAACAAACAGCACAGACAGTCAAACATTTTAATAATGCCTTTTATGTTATATAATAGATGTGTCCGCGGCTTTGCCCGCGTGGTTAAAATTCATTTTTATTTTTTACATTAAAAAAAAGTAGCCTATGTTGCTCCTTATAACATCAGCTATCTTCTAGTAAAAGTCCTGTCAATATCGGTCCAGCCGTTTCAGAGATTAGCTGGAACAAACAGACAGACAGACAGACAAAAAAAATAGTAATGGTTTTTATGTTATAAGTACCGTATATACTTTCATTTATGCATTTAGTAAAAAGCTGTTATTTCGACATTACAATCAGACACTTCAATTTTATTTATTTGTGTAGAAGATAGATAGATAGATATAGTATTATTTATTTATATAGAATAGATATAGAATAGAATAGATTTGAAGGCGATCTCATCTTTAGTTTGTCACGCTTTGCATATAGTTCGCGCCTCCTCTCATTTTCAAATGAATATTCATTACGCTGCACGACGCCATTCAGGTCGATTCAGGGAATGATTGATTACCCTATGTGCTATTCCAGAACCTAAAATACCTAAACTCAAAATTCCGTCAGCTGTCAAATAGCTTTTTTATCGATTGTTCGTCTTTTACTCATAGGATTGTGATACCAAGTAACCAGTTTTTAAGTCTAAACCTTAGCTATCCAACTGTGAAAACCGCATCACAATCGGTAACTTTTACGTGATGTGCGAACAAACAAAAAGACAGACAGACGACGCCTGAACGAAATTTGGTATTTTGTACTTTATAGGTAGGTTTTTTTTTTGGTCCTGGAATAACAAATTGGTTACTTTTAAAATAGATAAATGACGAAGCGGGAAAAGCCGCGGACACAGCTAGTACAATAATACTCGGAATATCAATAAACTAGGTACCTACCTACTTCTTATTCTACTATATGTTAAAATTTAATGACCAGAACAGATAGGCAATACCTACATGTTTTGTTTCCATAAACAAACCAATTACAAATTAAACAATTCACAAAATTATGGTTGGTTTTTTCCTCTTAGGCCTTCAGCAATTCATAATTAATTGTATTTATAGAATAACGAAGGAGGCAAGGAAGTTTCAAAAAAGACCGCCATACCAAGGAGTGAAGCATAGCAAATGGCGGCTGCGTATGTGTGAGTGGATAATTGTGGTGTTTTGTGATACACAATATGCATTGTTTTTGATTTTCCGTGAGAACTTGACAGAATGAACACGTATAACAAGGTCGAGATTTTGCTGTGATGTGGCGGCTTTCCGTATATAAAAAGTTATTCTATGGTGGCGGCCGATCGCTATAACTAGGTGTAAGTGTGTGCGTGAGGTTTGTGAACGTACGACCGGATCGGCAAATATTGGGTGCTTCACTCACTTTCGATTTGGCGGCGTGGATCCCGTTTTTTTATAAACATTCTTGGCAGGACGTGGCTGTTTCGTCTCCCACAGTTACTGTTATCTTAACAATGGCTTAGGTAAATGTATTTTACTCAAAATACAATCAACTTAAGGCCCGGTTCTAGCACTTGTTGTTTTTTTTGATAATTTTTGAATGTCTGTATCTTGTTTTATAATTAACCCAGAACTATGAAATTGGTATCACAACAAATTTGTTACATATTATCTCGTACTTTGTAAACACAGAAACATGATTAGTATGAATTCACTCGATAGAAAATAAAAGCAAAGGTACTACTTTATGCTTAGAACATTGATTGGAAAGAGACCCCGTCACTAAATGATATCAAAGATATATCAAGAGAAAGAGCTTATAATGATTGAGAAAATGGTAAGACACTTTTTAATTCAAAGCTTTAGTTTTCCTTCAAACAAATATAAACCTTAAATTTTACTCCCGAGACTTATCATCTTTCCCGCTCTACTTGATCACAGATGACAGGGACTTAAAATTCACTGACACCTTAAATCTTAATGTATTTTTATTTTTTGTACTCTTGCTAGCTATTTTTTCAATCAAAGACAAGGTGTTGCGTAATTAGACACGGGAACTCACTTTTTCATATAAACTTACATAGTTTCGTTTTTATTCTAAAACTAGCTGTGCTCGCAGCTTTGCACGCGTGTTAATTTCTCTGGTTTAAAAGTATCCTATATATTATTCCCGGACCTAAAATACCAACATGCCAAATTAGATTAAAAATCGTTCAGTTATCAAAAAGTTTTTTATCCATTGCTCAGTTTCTGCTCGTCGGATTGAGACACAAAGTACACCACCAGATTTTAAGTCTAAATCTAAGTTATCCAACAGTGAAAACAGCATTTCAATCGGTTCAGGAGTTTTCACGTGAAAGACTAGAAAGAAAGACACCATCACCACCAATGGTTAATTTGCGAAGCGGTTTTTACTTTTTACTATTGGATAGCTTATTATTTGACTTAAAATCTGGTGTACACTGTTGTCACTTTTTTGTTTGTCTGTCGTTCCGGGTAGAATCTTGCAACTCAAATTTTGAGCACTTCCCGATTAGCTATCCGACTGAAAATTTCAGAGTGGCACTTAGCTCGATTAAAAGGTATTAACAAAATATGCTTTTAAGATTAGTTTTTAATCTACTTTTGCTGCTTTATTCGCAGAAAAATGTCTACGCGGGCACTGCTAGTGTACAATAAATGCTATAAATACAGTTTTTTTTTTATTTTGGTGTTCGCCTTAATAAACTTCCAACGATCTAATAGCACACGCATTTCGTCAAATACGCAGATAGTACAAGAACATGCGAGAAAATAAACAACTTTATAAATAATTATGTATATTTTATTTATTTTCATGATAAAAAAAACGATTAACCGTTCATCTTATTTTCTCCACAAAAAAAATTACACTTCACCCATTTTGTTCCACACATAAAAAAATACTTTTCATACTCCTCCTTAAAGTAAATTATTTTTGCGTGTGACTGCTCCATGAATATTGGACTATCTGCGTATTTGGACGAAATGCGTATTTGGACCACCAAAACGCATTTCGAATCCAACCACACGCTGATACTCTCCTTCCTTCTCGGTTAAACCACAGCTAAATATAAATTGTCATACATTTCTTTAGTTAAATGTCTTTTGGATAGTTGGTGAACTAGCCTAGCTTTAGGTCATCAAACTTATAACCATTTGTGTGTCCAAGGCTCGCTAAACCTAGAGTTACCTAACGGCTATTAGCCGTTCTACATACACTATACAGCCAACCGAGTTACTAAAAAGGATGCGCAACGTCCAATGTCCGCTGTACGGACTGCTTACTCATACAAATTAGTCTTATATTTACATACGACACATACGTCTAGACAAGTGGCCCTATAGGGGCAGTTTCTTGTACGATTTTTAACCTTAACGATAAGACATAAAGTTCGTTTTCCATTGATATTTTAATGGTGCTAGCGTGCTTGGCGTCAATAAAGATAACTGAATAGAAACGATGGGGTTGCTATAAAAAAAGTTATTTGATTACTAACAGGGAATGATAAAAGAATAGATTGCACCGCTACCACCACCCTTTGCTCTCGCTTTGTTAAAATAAATTGTTCGATTTCGTGACTACATAGAATTTTTATCAAAAGTGTGAGGTTCTCAAGTCTATGGTGTGTGGTTGCCATGGCCATACCATTCTGTGATGGCAACCGTTCCTTACGTAATCAACATTTTCCAGCTTACCAGTGGAAACTTATTTTTTTCCGGGATAACGGGATAAAAAGTATCCTATGTTTTATTCTAGGGTATAAGCTATCTCCATTCCAAATTTCATCAAAATCCATCCAGCCGTTATCACCTGAAATCTCCCCAAACAAACAAACAAACAGACAACGTTTCACTTGTATATATTGGGTGTGATATTGGTATGGATGCTCCAATGCAGGAATATATTCTAAACCGCTGACTTTCGCATTTAGTATAAACCAGTGCCTATCTATTGGAGGAGAAAACTTTTTGCATTTTGCAACTGATAATGCTATTAATTTGACACAGGCCTAGCCTGTTATTTGATAAACTTTTGAACTGATACGGCACGCTTTAGTATCACGTATGTAAACAAAAACTGGAATACAAACACACCCACACAGCTACATTCCCACCGTCTTGCTTCTAGTGCATCAGCAGATACATACGTAGACTATAACGCGGATGAGAGCCACTGTTAACGCGTGCTACACAAACGCCACTCCGATTATGACTAAGGCCAAAGTAGGCCAATTGTGTGTGTTGCGCCTAATTTATGTGGTCCACGTCCGAGGAGGTACCTCATCTTCCCATTTTTAAAAAGATCTATGGAACTACCACTAATTTTTTTACTTTGTCAAAACTAAAGTCAACGTCCTTGCAGTGATTGGTCGGCAGATAACTTGCGTAACAGTTAAATATAAAGGAGGTTAATTAATTAATGATTTACAAACGATTCATTGATCTTCGGTGATCAAGATCATCAATCGCACACTTTCACATCATGATCCAATTTGCATTTTTGATAAAGAAACTAGAATGTTGCATAATCGGAAATGGGTAATTGGTTTCCGGCAAAATTCAACAACATGCTTGGAACTTCCTTGCTCATACTTGGAAACTTGGATCTAATAAAATGATCTTACAGCATTTTTTACACGACTGCCCAAAAAAAGGAGTGTTGTGTTTTTAGCATTCATGTATGTTTGTATGTGAGTTTCTTTATTCCACCATAACTTTTAAATGCCTGAACAGATTTAGAGGTATGGGGTATCGTTAGAATCCTTACATCCGCTCGAGTAGCATTTTTTTTTAAATCATTCAATATGGCGGCAGTATGGCACCATTTTCAAACTCGATGAAAATATTTTTTCTTCCTAATTTACAATATGGGTATCAAGTATTAAAGGGTATTGAAGGTCTTGATAAGCCATTTCCAACAATTTTTTTTTTGGAAAATGCTCTTTTTTGACAGGACTGGCTTTTTTTTTTTAGCTTTTAAGCTACCTAGTTATCTTTCATTAATGATAAGGATTTTTCTTGCTATTGTTTTATGCTTGCTTGGTTGGCGTGTAAGGTAGTGCTGGCCTCTGGCGTTAGAGTTTGTTAAGCCGCCCGAGGGCCTCTCACGTGGCTTAACGATTTACCAATTAATAACATTCGGGAGCCGGGCTTAACGTTTCCTCCGACTTCCGAAGCATGGAGCGATGGAAATCCGCACACATAACCCGATATCCTTGGATTTTAACGCGCACTAATATGATAGCAACGCTCTGCTATGTATTTGCTAAAGACTCATTTTGATAACACTCGATAAATGAGACCCACAATTTTACCTATTACTTCTATTAAGTATTATTCTCTTCTCTAATGCAGTGTTTTAAATTACGGTTATAGTTAACCACCGATATATATATCCTTGAGCATTTGAACGCTGCTGGTTATATAAGTTCAGTTTTGTTAGGAAAATGTGAGCAGATTTCTAGATATCCGTTGATTAACCAAGGATTCAAATACTGAAATCATTACGCGTATAGCTATGAAAATCGTAGTTGATGTCAATCATACCGACACAGACAAAGGACAAAGCCTGTCCACAACGAGGTGTGTCCCTCATCCCCTATCTATTTGCAGTTGCATGGGGGAGAGAGCGTCCTGCCTGCTATACTATACCGAATTATTGGGTTGTGCGATACCCACTGTCGACTGTCCTTTTATACTGCACAGTACATTAGAATGTAATTCCTTGTAATGGATTTTGAGCACAAAAAGTTGCAAGGTGAAGGTGTGAAACGTTAAAAACGTGCCAGTAGGCTGAATTTTCTAAAGATAACAAAATTTATACTTAGTACTTACTATCCTTGTTTATGTAATGCAAATGAACAGATCTTTACTGTGCATCGATTCCTATTGCACTACAAACATTTTACATAGGGATAAGTATGGGTAGGTAGGTAGGTATACTTAATTTCCATCCCTGAATTCCCCAATGATAGAATACCTTGACTAAATGCGGTTCGTATTTGATTATGATGAAAAATATGCCTACTGAAAGTTTAGCTGACTTGAATTTTAAGACCACCTAATCTAAATTCTTCAGCGTGTAATTACAAAATGAATAACATTTACGTGCTCTTAATCTATTTAACTTTGACAACAAACTAAGTCTGTTGCTGTCTTTGTCATTTGTTTAGTGCCAGACAAAGGAAGCATTAGAACTAATCTGTTGTCAAAGTTAATAAACGTTTCAGAAACCCGAGGTTAGTCTAATACTCACTCATTTACACCTGACTACCACGACTCATCCACTGCCTGCGTTCATTGTCGCCTTGTGTATGCATAAAACATCCCAGCATTGGTATTAACATGAGATAATTAAGCCAAGACTTGTAATTAGGTACCTATAGCTGTTTAGGTACGGACGGTACGGTCAGTCTGTTCCGATCTCCACGCGCGGCATGAGTCCTACATAAACCAGTCACGCCTCAGACGTGCTCGCCGTGTATTTAACATATGACCATTCACCGGTTATCTTTGATTCATTGCTCTTATCGCGACACTCGATAAGAACGAGTAGTAAACAGACGAGACGCTTTTAGCTTCCGTTTCTTACCTAATGTTACATTATAGCGCAGTCAAAACTGATTTGCGTAACTAAATTCCGATCACGGCGGTCGCAGTAACAGTAGGCCGCAGTGTACAAACGAACATGTAAAACGAACTCTCGATCAGTGATACGAAAACGATGATATAACCGCCAAGATGATGAAGTTCAAATCCTTGTTCCGTAGAGGACCAAGCCAGGGGAAGCAGGAGTCCACTCTAAAAGGAGCTCCGTCCGTTTCGAGCTTGGACTCCAAGCACCACAAAGTTGCACCTGCCCGGGATAAGACGCTGAAGATATTCGGGTCGAAAGAGAAGCTCCACAAGGCGCATAAAAAGAAGGATTTGGGGAATAATAATGCGGTGCTTGAAGATCCTGAGCTGAGGGAAGGGGAGTATGAGGATGCGACGGACAGAGTGCACGACTATGGTAGTGCAGAAGAGCTGGGCTCGATAGGCGAGCGAGGGTCGCAGGAGTGCGTGAGCCTGCCGGTGATGCTCAGCGCTGAACACATGCCCGGGTTCCAGGACGTCGAGCTCAGGCAGAGGATCTCTTCTGAGGTGAGTTCTGGTGATGTAATTTTTTTGAGATGTTCCCACATTTTTATTTGCAGTCTTTACAGTACAGTGTGCATAATATACAGTCTGCAAATTTTTAAAGGCCTATTTGTGCTCAGGATCTCTCTTTGGTGGTGCGTCAGATGGCGCACTGTGTACGCTCTTGCATTACACAGTGCGATATTTGGGCCCATATTCATGAAGTACCGCGATACTTCACTATCAATATATATTAAGACCACGACCCTCAATTTTATTAATATTACATCGATTCAAATCTAAACTCAATATGAGCGTGTATCATGTCGTTTTGGAACATGGGCCTTAGTACCTCACTACAACATACAGCATTATTAAAACAGTATTGAAATAATAAAAAACTGGCCAATTGCGAGATGGACTCTCGCACCGAGAGTTCCGTACAAACTTGTGTGTATATAAATAGTTTGTCCATCACGGCGATACCTGTGATAAAAATATACGGTTATGCAATTTTTTCCTTTACTTGTTTTATATGAGATTGCTTCTTTCCAAATTTCATGATTCTAGGTCAATGGGAACTAGGTACCCTAAAGGTTTTCATTCTCTTGCGACGGTCAAAATATGTGGCATAAACGACCGTAACTTTAGATTGCGTTGACTTAGAAGTTTGTTTTTTTCACAGCTTGCAGATTGCAGACCTGAGTATTTGATATTAATTTCAAGTTGATAACTCTACGCGTTCCTGAGAAAATGGGTCTTGACTGACAGATAGACAGATGGACAACGAAGTGATCCTATAAGGGTTCCTTTTTTCCTTTTGATTTACAGAACCCTAAAACAGTCAGTTTATGGTAAAGACCCTCTGGCCCTTTTCATTTAAAGTTTGGTCTTGAATAGGTATTTTGGTATTTACAGGCTTCGCTGGCGTCAGGGGTCCGTGAGATAGAATCGCTGCGACGCGAACTGGAAGCGACCATCATGGAGCGAGCGCACCTGCAGACCAAGGTGGAGGAGCTACTGGAGAAGGCCACAGACGCCGACAGGCTCCGTGCCGAGCTGGAGCGATTGAGGGTAAGTAACTAGCTTGTAGCGGGTCTATGCTGGACATGGTTGCTCTAGTCATGTATATTACTAGCTTTAGTCGCTGCAACGCGAACTAGAAGCGACCATCATAGAGCGAGCTCCGAGCCGAACTGGAGATATTGAGGATGAGTGGCTAGCTTATAGCAGGTCTATGCTCTAGTCATATATCTGACCGAGCGAGCGCAAAGCGCGAGCGATGGGTCTCCCTTTCAGCTTGGGCAAAAATGCTTTCGTATGTCCGGATGTCCGGATCTCTGTTCTCCTCTACAGCACAGAATAAATAATTGTCTACAGGTCGCATCTCTTAACCGATCTAAACGAAACTTAGTATAAAGGATAAGCAAATTTTTAGAATTTTATAGTCGTCGGGGATTTTAGATTGGGAGGGTACTTCCCCCAAAAAACGGTAAAAAGGGGGCTACTGAATATCTCCGCCTTATTAAATCTGATTACGATGATTCTTATTTTACTTGAAAGGTACTAACTTTAAGTTAGTCTCATAAAAATTTGGTGAAGATCTGATCTTAATAATAATAAACACTTAATTACACCATATAAAGAACAAATGCAAGAATTTATTTTAAAAATAGGCACTATGGGCGGTCTTATCGCTAAAAGCTATCTCTTCTTTTAGGTTTCTACCAGTGGAATCAGCCCTTTACCTACTAGATAGAATTGATGGAGCTCCTTGGTTATTAATGTTAGTTTTACAATAAGGTAAGTAGATGGCGCTACTGTGCACAGCTAGATTGTATGCAAAAAGAGTTTGTACGCGCGAGGTCTACAGCTCACAGAGCAACTAGTAAGCCTGGACTTCCTTCGTCATCATCAGCTTATACTTGTCCACTGCTGGACGTAGGCCTCTTCTAAAGCACGCCACTGAGCTCGGTCTTCAGGTCTCGTCATCCATTTTCTCCCAGCCACTTTTCGCATGTCCTCACTCCAACTGGCCACAGGGCGTTCAAAGTTGTTCTTACTCAATTGCAATATTTGCCCAAAGTAAATAAGGTAATATTGTTGGACAACTTCAAGAGGTACACCATTGACTGCAATCGATTCCGGGTCAACAAGATCGTTAAACATGGTCTTGGTCTTATCTATGTTCATTCCGAGACCGATGCGTCGAGAAGCACCATTTAGGTTGGGCAACATACTTTGCAAGTCTTGCAGCGACTCCGCCAATAGGACGATATCATCGCGGCAAATTATAAGTGTGAGATATCTCATTATTGATATTAATGCCCATTCCTTTCCAATCCAGCTTCTTAAACATATTTTCCAAAGCATTAGTGAACAGTTTCGGGTTTCGGGGATTTCCCCCCGGTCTCACTCCCTTGCGCTGCTGGTTTTGTACTTGGACACTCATAGTCGCGGCGTCATACAGAAACCTTAGCACTTCGATGTATCCAGTCCACTTGACACCGCTGCAAAGACTCCAGAACCGCCCAGGTTTCAACGGAGTCAAAAGCTTTCTCATAGTACACAAAAGCAAGACACAGGGGCTGGTTATACTCTTCAGACCTCTGTATAACCTGCCTCACTGTGTGTATGTGGTCTATGGTGTTAAATGTTCCGTGCACCCGGCCTGTACAGAAGGCTTGTATTCGTCAAGCCTTTTTGCGAGACAATTTGAGATGACCCTCGAAAACAACTTATAGACGTGGCTCAAGAGTGAAATAGGTCGGTAGTTCTTTAAAAAGATGTAATCCCCTTTTTTCAAGAAGAGTAGTACCAAACTCCTGCTACACACCTCTGGAGTTCTTCAACTATTAAGAATTTATAAAGAATTATTAAGAACAGAATCTCTTGGCTCTTGGACTTTTGAAGCATAGAAACAGCATTTTTGCCCAGATTTGTAAATTACCGTGTCCGTGTTACATTACAGACGCAAGAAGCGGAGCGCGAGGCGGCGCTGGTGCACCTGGCAGACGAGAACGGCGCGTTGCGCGCGCGGCTGCGCGGCGTCGCGCACTCGCCGCTCTCCGACAGCGAGAAGCGGCAGCTGCTGCTCGCGCCCGCGCCGCGCCGCATGCACTCCTCCGCGCCCGCCTCCATTGCACTCGCACACAACGTGAGTACAGCAACTGTTGGACAAACAACTGTGGTCGTTCAAGCCAGGTGGAACACTGTTTCATCTTGCTCGAAGGACAGTTGTTGAACATTGGTTAATCTGTCTTGAAGGAGGTTCAAAGATCGTCATTGCTTAAGTTAAATGATATTAAAAGAAAGTTAACTTGCTAATACTCTATAACGAGCATGTGAAATAAAATCCAACTACACCTCGAATCGACTTATCACCTTCTTTATATACAGTCAAATCAAAAATCTAATAGATGTCGTGTCCAATTCCAGGGAGAAGGGGACAGCGGTGAGGCCAGCACTCCAGAATGGGACAAGCACTCGTCTTCGTCTCTCAGCGAGGTGTCCGTCGCGTGTCTGCAGGACCGGATACTGCAGATGGAGGAGCACCATTACAGGTCAGTGTGTGGGAGGTGGACTACTGTGCCAGAGGATGGAGGCCAAGAGATGACAACAGTCCATGATGAATATGTAAGGTGACAGCGGCGAGGCCAGCACTCCAGAATGGGACAAGCACTCGTCCTCCTCTTTCAGCGAGGTGTCCGTCGCGTGTCTGCAGGACCGGATACTGCAGATGGAAGAGCACCATTACAGGTACCAGATTTGTAAATTACCCATTACACCATTACAGCAGTCCACCTCCCGCACACTGGTGCGGGAGGTGGACTGCTGTACCAGAGGATGGAGGCCAAGAGATGACAACATTCCATGATGAATAAGTAGTAAGGTCACAGCGACGATGCCGGCACTCCAGGATGGGAGAAATGCTTGTCCTTTTCTCTTAGTGAATTATTAGACGCGTGTCTGTCTGCAGGACCGGATACTACAGATGGAGGAGCTCCATTACAGGTCAGTGTGATGGTGCAAGACAGGTGCCTCCTTCTTTAGCCATTGTGATCCTATAAACGACCGACATTCTCTTAGCAGTTATACTGTGACACCACAGCCTAGTCAGGAAATAAGTCAATGTGTAATGAGTTGGGGTCCAAAGACCAATAGCTCTCTAACTAATTTAATATTATGTAACGAATAGTACATAATACACATCATTCTGCGCACAACAATGATGTACTGTGCGCGCACTAGGTATTACAAATTACCGTTTGTCTACGGTGCATAAGTAAGTCCCTGTCAATAGGAATAATGCCAAAATGTTGCCATCATCCATATCCAAAAGTGTTGTGTTTGAAAATACATAGACATGGTGTCGATTCTCATGCGACCACTTAAAGTTAAAATTCTCTAAAATTAGGTTTAGACGTGTCAAACTGGATAAACTATTCTGAAGATGCACACCTAAATCTAATTTTAAATTTGGAAATCTTAATTTACTCAAGTTAGTTTTATGGTTTTAGTAACCATTTTCGTATTTTGGACGACTCTCTAAACGTCACTTTTCGCTTGATTTCATTTGTGTCATACTAATTTTAGGGATCATCTCTCAAGAATTCAATTTACATGACTGTAATAGAGCTGTCAAGCCAAATTTTGTTTTAGTTTGTGACCTATACCAGGCCAGTCGCACTCCGCAACAGGTTAAAATATTATACCTACACTTTGCGGCCGCAATATTGCGGTTAATTCAGTAGTGTCAAGCGTGCGCTCGATGAGTCGCGCGCCGTGTGCTTACGATATAGTACCTACTTACGTAAAGTTTTGTCAAATTTTATTCTTTTTCTTAATTATGAGTACCAAGAAGTAACTTAAAAGGTACTGCATAGCATTCGGCTGTTTGAATAGTGATAGAAATGTCGACTTTCACTCATAATAAAGCAAGGAATTCAGACACCTTTATTCATCAAAGTAATAATCATAATCACGGCCGGTTGGTCTAGTGGCTAGTAACACTAGGAACGAAATCAAACGGTCGCGGGTTCGAATCTTGCAAGGTCCAATCATTTGTGTTGAGCAGAAATGTTTGTTTCCGAGTCATGGATGTTGATATTCGTATTTATTAGTGATGCAACGAATAGTACTTTTACGAATACGAATACGAATACGGATATCAAACCTACTATTCGGCGAATACGAATACGAATATCTCGCCATGGTAATAAAAGACTAATTTATTTGATAAATTTCTATTCTTCTAATAATTAAAATTTACAACAGGCAAATTTTTATTTAAAAAACATAAAATTTGTAGATTTTCTGGTTTAAGGCGATTTCTTTTTTCAGTCTGAATGTTCCCAGCCGTTGAAAAAAGTCTTTCTGTACATGGCTTCAGTGAAAAATATTTTTGGGCAAGTTTTTTCAGACTTGGAAAATGGACATCTTCTCGCCAAAAGGCCAGTGGATCAGCAGTCGGCGATAAATTTGGGAGCTTTAGATAAGCATCTATTTCGTTTTTAGTTTGCGAATCCCCTGTAAAAAGACATTTTGAAATTAAATTTAACTTTTAGTATACTATGTAGATGACAAAGAGTACCTATTACCTATTAATAACTTTTCTAACTTTTTCCATACTCACCAGAAAATATTGAAATTGGCTCTTCCATTTCAGCCTCTTCAATTATTTCTTGGCATACTTGCCAAATTCCTCTACTTGTCGACGGTTGAGGTTCTTCTGGAGGTCTTGTCGGTCTTACGGCCTCTCTGCCATCAAAAGCAGCGTTAAGAACTGATCGAGCGGTTTCAGCGACCACTGTTGAGCTGAAAATCCTTGTTTTGAACCGTGGGTCAAGGATCGTTGCTAATAGATAAGTTTCATCACTTTCCATAAAGGCAAATCTATTCGAAAGTCCACTGAATAGGGAGTTTGCCAGATCATTTACATCAGGATGAGAAGAAGGATCATTTGAAATTTTATTGAGGCAAGATTTTAGACTTCGTATTATTGGGATTGCTTGAGATAACGTCGTTGATTCTTTGCTTAGCTCTTTAGTAGCTTCTTCAAAATTGGCCAGGATATCAATGATTTGGCCATGAATATGATGATGATGATACCAAAGAAATACAGACCATATAACTACTTACTCGGTCATTTATCGAAGTGTTTCCATATGTCACTTTGATCTCGTTTACGAGAAGACATTTTCAATTCAACTTTAACTTCTTTTACTTCGCAGCAACCTCAGAAAATAAATAAAACAATACTCTCTTGCTTGACTTCTGCTTTCGACTAACAAATGAAGTGAAAGAAATGAATCAATCAATCAATGGTTCGTAATTGTAATGATAGGGAAACTCCCGGAGCTGCGGTACTGTACAAACGATGGCCGAGGAGTCCCCCGTTGCGTCGTCGTTGCGGTTAAGGCCCTCTGCACACGTGCGTATTTTTACACGCGCGTTTTTCAAGTCTGCCAGTAATTAGAGTTGCGTTTGTACGTAAAATATTAGTTTTTAAATATTCGTATTAGTATTCGCCGAATACGAATATTCGGTAAATGTCTACTATTCGGCGAATACGAATATTCGTATTCGTATTCGTTGCATCACTAGTATTTATGTATATTTATCCGTTATCTAGTGCCCATATTACAGAGTACCCTAGTTTGGGGCTAGGTAATTGGTGTGGAATTGTCCCCACTATATTTATTTATTATTTATTATAATCAACCAATTTATTATATTATACGTACCTCACTAAACTTATCAGCGTTCTGAAAACGGGATAGGTAGATAGTAAAAATGAGGTAGTAGGTCTATTAAGTCTGATAAGAATATCATTGTATGTAACAGAACTGTATTTATAGTACTATGTAATAACATAATACATTATTACTTATTTATTCTGTTGCAACATCTAAGTCATATCATATCACAGAATAATTAATAGTACAAGTACCTAGCCATATCTTAATACAACCCTACCGAGCGAAAAAAGGACAGAGCGATTCTGAAACGCTTAGAGCAATGGAAGTTCTCGCGCGTTGTGATACGGTGCATTCTAGCCTGCACACGATGGGCGAGCGCCTTCTAGGTAAATATAATTGAAAGCTCGCAGTGCTGTGCGAGTTAAATTCCACTTTATTGCGTTGTAGCGAGAGTCGCTATGTATTTATATGACTTCACTCAGTTATCCTTCTGTACTTGTACTATTATTTATACTGTGGTTATATCTTGATACAACCCTGCCGAGCGAAAAATTGACACAGCGATTCTGAAACGGTTAGAGCAATGGAAGCTCTCGCGCGTTGTGATACGTTACATTCTAGCATGCACGCAATGGGTGAGCGCCTTCTACGTAAATATAATTGAAAGCTCGCAGCGCCGTGCGAGTTAAATTGCACTTTATTTCGTTGTAGCGAGAGTTGCTATGTATTTAAATGACTTTCCTTAGTTATCCTTCTGTACTTGTACTATAATTTTTTCTGTGCCTATACTTTAAAATTAAATATTTAGTTTTAAGTTTAGAAAATGTGGACGCAGAATGACACTTGGTTGAATTGGGGCCATATTTTAGGTATCTCAGATAGATGATCATTGATCATAACAGCATTCAGATAAGCGCAAGAATATCCAACTTTCTACCCTCCATAGGTTCTTCAAGGCATGAATTTGTCTCCCGTTTCAGTACAAGCGAAGAGCTCCAAGCGACACTGGCGGAGTTGGCCGACCTGCAGTCACAGTTGGCCGACGCGCACGCCGACAACGAACGGTTGGCCGACGAGAAGCAAGTGCTTCTGGAGTCGCTGTGCCGTCAGACTGAGAAGCTTGAGGATAGTAGAACTAAGGTTAGTGATAATTGCTTGTTATTGTTATAATTAAGAGTCCGTAATACCTCAGCTTGAATTATAATTTTGCCCCCACTTCTCTGCGCCACCTACCCGCTCTCAAAGTGAAACTGAAAGTTTTTGAGTTTGTCTCTTTGCCCTTCAATCTCATCAATCGTAACGATGGAAAAGAGTTAGCTGAAATTCCGTTAATCCACACCAATATATAAAAGTGAATCGTTGTCTGTTTTGTTTGTTTGGGGAGCTTTCGCGCAATAACGGGTCGAAGGATTTTGATGAAATTTGTAATGGAGATAGCTTATACCCTGGAATAAAACATAGGATACTTTTTATTCCGGAAAATTTTAAGTTTCCACGGAAAAACTGGAAAATGTTGATTATTCGCTGCCATGCCATGCGGAAACGAAATAATAACAAGTCTATCAAAAAGCATCAAAAGCGTTGGTGCTATACTTTTGCATTGGTTTTTAGTATCTTAGAAGAACATAGGATGCTTTTACTCGCGATAAACTGTAGTCCGCGCGGACGAAGTTGCGGACGTAAGCTTACACTGGTTTTCGCCCGAATATAACGCGTCACAGACGGCTAAGATACGATAATATTTTATCTTAAGATAAGTGTGTGTGTGTGTGTGTGTGTGTGCGCGTGCGCGCGCGCGTGTGTGTGTGTGTGTGTGTGTGTGTGTGTGTGTGCGCGTGTGTGCGCGTGTGCGCGTGTGCGTGTTTGTTTGTGTGGCATCGTAGCTCCCAAACGAATGGACCGATTTTGATGCGGTTTTTTCTGTTCGAAAGCTGATATTATCGAGATGTTTTTTAGACATATGGGGAGAGGGAGGGGGAGGTGAGAAAGAAAAGGGGGGGTGAAAATTGTAGCTTCCCAACAAATGGACCGATTTAGCTGTAGTTTTTTTATGTTTGAAAGCTGGGGTAAACAAGATGATTCATAGCTATAATGGGGGGTGGGAAGTCGGGGGTTTATACACATTCTGAATTAGTGCTTGTTATTGGTTTAATTGGCTGTGCCCATGGCTTTTCTGTAGGTTAAAAGTTACCTATGTGTTATTCCAGGAACATAAGTAAATTATGAATTTTGCCTTCGACTTCTTAAAATAAGTTTGAAATTTTTTGTAGAAAGATCTGCGTAAAGATTAAATTCACCGCGGCTTTTTCTAAATTTAATGTGATTTTCTATCCAAATTGATCACCTTTTACAGTGCGCTAATGCAATTTGCATATCAAATTCGATATCAGAATCGTCGTCTGATGATCTATGTAATCAATCTAATAGTGAAACTGTATTACTCATATTTTATCACCCTGTATATAGAAAGCAGTGAAGAAATACGTGTGGCACCTAGGGTAGCCAGCGAGCGAATGAATAATTTCAATATATTATCGTATCTTAACCGTGTGTGATACCCTAAGATGCTATAATATTTTATATGCAGATATCGTAACATCAAATATTATCGTATCTTAGTCGTCTGTGACGCCCTTATAAGTTCAAAAACTAAAACCCGACAACGGTCTTAGTGGACTAAAAAGTCACAAACAAGAATTTCGAAACAATTTAGAAATTCATAACTTTAGAGTCGTATGAGTGCGATATATATTTACCAGTATCAAAAGGCGTATAATATTAAACCAAGAAAAGCGCTCTCCTACGGCTTGTAAAGTTTTCACTTTCCATAAAGTTTGAAAATTCTTGTTTGTAACTTTTTAGTCCACTAAGACCGTAGTAAGGTTTTAGTTTTGAACTAGTTTTTAGTTTGAACACATAACCCTTCTTTTGCTTCGCCGTTTTCGGGTAAAAATAGCCTATGACACTCTTGCGATGAAGACAAATCGATTGATGCCTCGCTTGTTAAAATCGGACCAATAGAGGCGACTGTATGGTGGAACATCTATACAAACATACATACATAGGCTGTTAAACAAGACACCCTTTCCCTTGTTTCACCGTAGTCGTGTAAAAAAAACATGCTGATCTACAGCGAGCGAGTAAGGTGCTCTAGACACGAAGCCAGTTTGCAAGTCATTCCAGTGAGTCAGTTCAGTAACTGGCCTTTCACTGGCCTAGTATACGAATAGATTTGAAGACAGATCAGTGAGCAAGTGTCTTCAATTGTATTTGTATTCCGTACACGAGACCAGTGAAGGCCAGTGACTGAACTGCCTCACAAACTGGCCTCGTGTCGGGAGCGCATAAAACAGCGGTTTACACTTTTTTACCCTACTGCGGAGGATTATTTTTTCTGGGCTGTATGTATGTTTGTACTTATTTTTTTTTTAAAACAATTATGCTTCTCTCCATCTTCCTTTGACAGATTGCAAGTCTTTCCTCATCTTCCTTTCTCAATGACCATATCTGGCAGCCAGGTTTTGGTTTAAAAAATTCAGACAAAGTAAGCAATAGAAATTATAAAACCTGCACTACACTGCTCGCGAAGTTGCTTCGACAAAGTACGGTTCGAAGTTGACCGAAGTTCGAAGTACGTGACTACACACTCATGCAACTTCGCAAGGAGCTCAGTCGCCCGGTGGCACGCGGTACCCGCACGCTATGCATCATGGATAATGTTCGAATGGCAGCTTTTGCAATGTTTTTTTCTCGCGTATTATATCTACGTGCGTATATACCACACGAAAAAAAATAATGGTGGATGATTGCAATGCACCGGAACAGAACTATATTATTAGCATAAACAAGGCACAATAAATTGTAACATTACCTTTTTTTAATCACTATCATATGAAGTGAACCGAGTAGTGTTCACTACACTACTCGGTTGACGCTTCGTTGTAGAACTTCGGGACGCTTCGAGTCCTTTGACTCGAGCGCAAAAACCGACAACAATCGGAAGTCACCCGAAGTGAGCCAAGGTGCACGAAGCGAACCGAAGTGCCCTTCTACACTCTCGTATTCGCTTAACTTCGATCAACTTTGCGAGTAGTGTAGTAGGCTTTTAAGGGAAAGAACGAAACTAAAAGATGTTAAGGAAAGAATAAAGTAAAAATGGAACTGGGCAGGACACGTTTGTAGACTGGAGAATGCAAAGTGGGCAAAGAAGGTAACATAGTGGATTCCTTTGGATGGAAAGAGAAAGCAAGGTATAAGACCGTAGTAAGGTTTTAGTTTTGAACTAGTTTTTAGTTTGAACACATAACCCTTCTTTTGCTTCGCCGTTTTCGGGTAAAAATAGCCTATGACACTCTTGCGATGAAGACAAATCGATTGATGCCTCGCTTGTTAAAATCGGACCAATAGAGGCGACTGTATGGTGGAACATCTATACAAACATACATACATAGGCTGTTAAACAAGACACCCTTTCCCTTGTTTCACCGTAGTCGTGTAAAAAAAACATGCTGATCTACAGCGAGCGAGTAAGGTGCTCTAGACACGAAGCCAGTTTGCAAGTCATTCCAGTGAGTCAGTTCAGTAACTGGCCTTTCACTGGCCTAGTATACGAATAGATTTGAAGACAGATCAGTGAGCAAGTGTCTTCAATTGTATTTGTATTCCGTACACGAGACCAGTGAAGGCCAGTGACTGAACTGCCTCACAAACTGGCCTCGTGTCGGGAGCGCATAAAACAGCGGTTTACACTTTTTTACCCTACTGCGGAGGATTATTTTTTCTGGGCTGTATGTATGTTTGTACTTATTTTTTTTTTAAAACAATTATGCTTCTCTCCATCTTCCTTTGACAGATTGCAAGTCTTTCCTCATCTTCCTTTCTCAATGACCATATCTGGCAGCCAGGTTTTGGTTTAAAAAATTCAGACAAAGTAAGCAATAGAAATTATAAAACCTGCACTACACTGCTCGCGAAGTTGCTTCGACAAAGTACGGTTCGAAGTTGACCGAAGTTCGAAGTACGTGACTACACACTCATGCAACTTCGCAAGGAGCTCAGTCGCCCGGTGGCACGCGGTACCCGCACGCTATGCATCATGGATAATGTTCGAATGGCAGCTTTTGCAATGTTTTTTTCTCGCGTATTATATCTACGTGCGTATATACCACACGAAAAAAAATAATGGTGGATGATTGCAATGCACCGGAACAGAACTATATTATTAGCATAAACAAGGCACAATAAATTGTAACATTACCTTTTTTTAATCACTATCATATGAAGTGAACCGAGTAGTGTTCACTACACTACTCGGTTGACGCTTCGTTGTAGAACTTCGGGACGCTTCGAGTCCTTTGACTCGAGCGCAAAAACCGACAACAATCGGAAGTCACCCGAAGTGAGCCAAGGTGCACGAAGCGAACCGAAGTGCCCTTCTACACTCTCGTATTCGCTTAACTTCGATCAACTTTGCGAGTAGTGTAGTAGGCTTTTAAGGGAAAGAACGAAACTAAAAGATGTTAAGGAAAGAATAAAGTAAAAATGGAACTGGGCAGGACACGTTTGTAGACTGGAGAATGCAAAGTGGGCAAAGAAGGTAACATAGTGGATTCCTTTGGATGGAAAGAGAAAGCAAGGTAGGCCCAAAATGAGATGGATCTTTACACAGCGATGTGGACCTGATTGGATGAGGAAGGCGCGTGAAAGGGACGTGTGGACGGATTTAGGGGAGGCCTACGCCACTGAGGCGACTTCTATAAAACAGATAGGGAATTAGGAAGAAAAAAAAATGTAACAATTTATAAGAAACTAATATGTAATATTGGTAGTAGAAATATAGGCTATTTTATTTCATTTTATTTTTTATTATATGTATGTTTGTATGTTCCTTTGGCGTTTCCTACAGCCTAAACGGCTTGATGGATTTTGATAAATGAAGTATCATTGGATTCGTCTTAATCATGAGAATGACCATAAGATATAATATGTAGCGTCAAGAAAAATATTATGACGGCTTACAGCTACGGAATTTTGTATTTCTGACGGAACAAAAATGATCAAAACCTATATCAAATGAGGTATCAAAATCAAGATCTTTAAAAGACCATTCTAAAAATATATAAAGGAAACTAAAATTAAGAAAAAAAAAACTGTCTGCGAGCAAAATTAAAAAGAGGCAAAGGCAAATTTTCTCTATTTTCGCACTAATCAGACACAGCGATTGTGGTAACAATCACGTTTCAGGGCGCGCTGATATGGACGTTATTTCAATGGAATTTAAATCTATATTTGTACGGATCAAACTTGATTTTGGTTTTGATTTTGGTCTACAACCGTCTTAAAATGCTTACTCTTATTTTTAGGTGGACACACTCCAAGAGCTGCTATTACGCGAGGGTGTGGAGCCGGAGACCCTCGGATCTGGAGATGCCGACCAACAACTGTTCGCTGTACTCAAGGTACCTAAATAAGTTGCTAATTTTGTCACTTATTAGATATATAGATAGATAAATTCAATAATGTATACACCACAAACAAAAATAACAGAACTGAAGGAACAATAGTAGAATAAGTGAAACAATGGGCGGCCTTATCTTGTTATGGATGTAATATTAGTATCTATGTATGTTTATCCGTTATCTAGTGCCCATAGTACAGGGTATCCTAGTTTGGGGCTAGGTAATTGGTGTGGAATTGTCCCGAGTATAATCATATCATAATATATTACAGTTTCCCAATTCGTCCACCCTTAGCTTATATCTTTATGATCTTCTGTATTCATTAGCGGGTGTATTCCTCAGGGGGTGCATTTATAAAAATTAGGTGCATCTGCAGCACTAAGACTGAAAGTTGCAATCTAGAATTCATTTTACAAAGGTCCCGTATTATATTTATTTACAATTTGAAAGAGTACAAAAGGTGAGGGTCTACACAGCGTCCTTGTCCATACATAAAGAGAAACACTTATCTACCCCTAAATATTATCGTTTTTTTACATTGTTTCCTTTCATTAATAAACTACGCTTATACGTCATCGTTATTTAAAATTGTTCAATAACTTCAAAGTTGTAAGCACCTCGCGGTTTTTTGCGTTGAAACTATGACAAATTGAAAATGCACAAAAAGCTTTCTTTAAAACAATTAAACGTACGGGCGTAGTATACTCTATTCAAGCGATTGACATGAATAACATAATATTTCACCACAATTTAGGGGGTGGGAAGTGCTTTTCCCCAAAACACCAATCCTATCAAAAATTGTACTGCTAAAACTCACGACCAGCACCTCTCTTTTGCTCGTATAGGGGATCGGGGGGAGGGAAGGAGATAGCAATACATTTAATAAATACCTACTTTGCGAAGATCTTGTCAAGCGATTATCCTCTTAATACTAAAAGCATTATCTACCAGTCAACGAAACAATGCGTAATCTCACGCATTGTTTCGTTGACTCCCAACCCGAGGGGGGTTGTTGTCTGAGGGATTGTGGAGATATCCACAAGACTATTTCAAAATCAATAGATCCTCATATCTAGTGGTTTAGTTAGGCAGTACACGTACAGCACTTGGAATGAGGAGTTGGAATGACGAAGTTTCCACCTGGGGCCTAATTCTCTAATTTTAAGACGCCAATTCCACGGCGCCTGCTTGGTTTTTGTTCGTGATTCCACGCAGGCAGCGTGGAATCGACGTGGGATTCGCGTGGAATTGGAGTGAGTGGTCATACAGAATCCAGGCCCTGATACCCATTATACTAATATCATAGAATAAATAATCTATCTAATCAGCCCGTATCCACCCACTGCTGAGTATAGGTCCTGTGCTAATCTAATCCATCGGATGATGGTCAGATGACATTGTGAGGTACGCTGGGGCCTCACAATGTCATCTGACCATCATCGGGTGGTCTTCCTCGTGGTTCGGGTGGTCTAGCCCTTCTCTTGGATACCATTCGGTGACTGCCTTGGTCCACCTATTTTCATCCCTTCTTGCGAAATGTCCTGCCCATTTCCACTTTAGCCTGGCAATTCGCATACCTACATCTTCAACTTTAGTACGACGTCGAATTTCGACGTTTGGTATGCGATTTACCAAGCGGATAATAAATAATATTAGAGTAGGAACCAATCTTTATGGCGGCTGAGAAGTTAGGCGCAAGGCGCTGCGCAATAGCTAATTTTAGTGTAAGCGGGCTTTGGAGAGGTGAAAGGCCGGGGCACACCCTCCCGCTAGCCCACCGCATCCCGCGCGCGCCCGTCGCATTTGTGCTTGTGTGCACTCTGCACCCGTATGCTGCACAAATGTATGCGATTCTGTTCAAGTACAGTCTAGTTAGTTATTTTAAAGTTGTTTGTTACCAACCAATACAATCCACCAACACGATATCAGCATATATTCCGATATTAATATTATTGTGTTGACTTATGTTAAGTGTTAACATAATTTCATGATTGGTTAAAAAATAATGAATAGGTTAAAGCGTTAAGTGTCGACGTTAATTTAGCTACTAGAAACATAGCTATAGGTATAACATTTTTTTATCATTCCATTATTTGTATGTAATTAACACAATTTTTTTTCAATCATTACATTATTTGCATGTGACATGTAAGTATGGTTTATGTAGTTTATTAAATATGTATGTAGGTATATTCATTTTTATTTTGCATGATTTATTGTATTGTTTTGCACCACCGTCCTTTTTTAATTCGTAATTACTGTCCATCCAACGGTTGTCTGGAAGAGATCGCTTTTAGCGACAAGACCACCCGTTTTGCCTACTTTTAAATTAAATTCTTGTATATTTTTTCCATACTTCTGGTGTAATAAAGCGTTTCTTATTATTAGCATATTCTACAAGTAGGTAGTAAAAAAAAAACTCTAATAATTGCGAACCTTACTGTACCAGCGCCAAGTCACACTCGCAGCGCGCTTCAAAGCCGCCATAAAGATTGGTTCCTACTATAGAAGATAATATGTCAGACTATAATAATAGCAAAAAAACTTTTATTATTTATTTACGGGCACTGGTAGTAAACCAGTGCCCGCAGATTTGCCCGCGTGGTAATTTTTCCGGGATAAAAGTTTCCTATATGTTATTCCAGGACCAAAAGTGCCTATAAAGTACTAAATACAAAATGAACAAAATAAAAATATGTAGCTTACTTCCGCCAAAATTGTAAGTCAGACAAATGATAAATGGTAAAATTAACAAAAGTAAAACCCCACGCTAAACAAACCCTACCCAAATTGAACTATTGTAAAATATAAATGAAATGAAAGCTAAGGCCTGGAGGCCAGAAAAAACTCTTATATATTTATATACATATAATATATAAATATAAATACACAATAAAAAACCCCACGCTAAACAAACCCTACCCAAATACAAGTATCGTAACACCTATATATTTATATATATATATATATATATATATATAATATAAATACACAATAAAAAACATATACCTCGATCCAAATGTCTCACATCAATACGACACGTGTTTCGCCTCTGCACGAGGCATCTTCGGGTGATGTTGACTCGTCGAGTGCTGGACTGAGAGTAACTGTGACCCTCAAACTTCTTCTTGTTTTTTGACTATCGCAATCTGTCCAGTAGTTTTTACGTGATGCGCGACGAAACAAACAAACATACAGAGAGACACCATTTAAAAAAATGTTAGTGATCACCAGTAGCTTATTTCAAGTCCACAAAAAACATTAAAATATAATAATAATAACAGTATTTTTGTTACTTACTGCTTTATTATAAGTATATATTAGTGCGAAAATAATGTTTCCTGTTTCTCCAGTTGTCCCAGGAAGAACGCAGACATCTCCAGAGCAAACAAGAGCAACTGGAAGCCGAAATAAAAGAAATCAAGACTGCGCTCGAAGAAAAAACCAAAGAAAACGAAACGCTCGCCGAGAGAGTTCGGTACGTTGAGAGTCGCACCACAGTAACCTTTCCTCAAGGGCTGCAAACCTACAAACCAAAAAGCAACTTTATTGCTCGCATGAAAGTTATTTCTTCTAATAAGTAACATTACTGATCGCAGGTAGTGATGTCTTTTAATAAGTAACACTACAGATCGCATGGAAGTGATAACTGATCGCATGACGTGATGTCTTTTAATAAGCAACATCACTGATCCCAATAAATGATGTATTTTAATAAGTAACACTACTGATAGCGTGGAAGTGATGTCTTCGAATGTGTAACCTAGTGTGTAACACTACTGATCGTATGGAAGTGATGTCTTTTAATTAAGTAACATTACTGATCGCATGAAAGTTCAAGTTTCACTGCTTTGTATCGCACGCACATTTCGAAAATTTTAAATATATTAAATGTGTGGGTGTGCTAATTGACATTATTAATCGCATGAAGGTATGGTCTTTTACTTATTTAGCGATATTACTAATTGCATAAAGTTGATGTCTTTTATGCGACATTATTGATCCCATGTGGTGATGTCTTTTAATAGCGACTTTACGGGTTTGCACGTAAGTGTTGTCTTTTAAAAGCAATTACTGATCGCATTATAGTCATGTCTTATAATAAGCATTATCATTACAAAGAACATGAAACTCTTGTCATCAACAGCCTACATTTGTCCACAGCTGAACATAGGCCTCTCCTAATGCACGCCACTGAGCTCGGTCTTCAGCTCTCCTTATCCATTTTCTGCCAGCCGCTTTTCGCAGGTCGTCACTACACCTTGAACTATCAACCTGTGCAAAGTGCCTTTCTATGATTTGATAGTGGTAGGCCTCCTGCAATAGTCCCCTACTTTTGCCTAAATGTGGTTTCCATCCGAGAACTCGTCTACCACAACGGTTATCATCGGATCTTCGGGATATGTGACCAGCCCAATGCCACTTTAGCTTTCTTATCCTTAGAGCTATGTCGGTTACCTTGGTTCTCTGTCGATTACGAATCTTGTCCTTTAGAGAAACTCCAAGCTTAGCTCTCTCCATATCTCACTGAGCGACCATAAATTTGTGGTCTAGTTTTGACCATGAGTGTCCACGTCTCGGCTCCATAGGTCATGACTGCGTAGGTCGCACTGATTGAAGACTCTTGTCTTCAGCAAGTTAACTGTAATGGTTGTTTCAGAGTACTAGAAGGCACGTTAGAACGCGCCGAGGCGGAGAGGAACCAGTGGGAGCAAGAGGCGGGGGCGGCGCGGGAGCTGGCAGCTGCGAGGCAACATCAGCTCACCACGCTCACTGATCTACTCGACGCTGCCAAAGCCAAGGTGAGGGTGCACCTCGTTCATTTTTTAAGAACCGTTAGATTACAATCTGACGGATTCTAATTCGTAAAATTACAAACAGACGAAAAATTGTGAGCGAACATAGAAGATTGAACGACCAATCATTGCACAGTGTTACAATTTAAACGATTTTCTACGATTGTATCGCTACCGTTAAATTGTGAACCTGCCCTCGATTGGTCAGACTCGTGTTTATCATCATAGAGTTACAAATTGCAAGTTATCTCGAGTTAATTCACACTGACACGTCCTCAAGGACTAAAATTGATTGTGAATTAGTTAAAGGGTTTTCACCAGAACTCTCGCATCGTCGTCGCTTCGCTTCACTCACACAGGAACTCCTTGCCAGCTTCTGGCTCCGCGTTTTGGAATTTCACCTGGGGGTAGGGCAAGGTCGGATCACGTGGAGGTCGGGGTTCTCTGATTATTTTACGTGAGTTTCTATTAAATTTCAAGCTCTATGGTGGCAAACTTAGACCGATCAATCAGGAAAAGGTTTACAATATAACAGGCGACAGTATCTACAATTTAGTAACATTTAAATACTGTACACTGATTGGTCTATAAGCTAGCGAATAGCAAGTCCGCTGACGATTTTTCGTTTGTTTCCAATCTTACGAATAAGGATCCGTTAAATTGTAATCTATTAGTATTTACAATTTACCGGTGACATATTTTTCCATGTATGTCGAGAGTGACTAGGTTACTTCTAGGCAAGCTTGCACCAACAACCTCATCGACCGCATCATCGTTTAACATCAGGTGAGACAGTGGTTAACACAAGAATATTCAAAGAAAAAATGGGAAAATAAATTATAGTTGTTTTTATGCATATTCGTCCCACTTCAGGGAAAATGCCTCTTGCTTGCTTGTCGTATGAGATAGTGCTGGCTTCCGGTGTCAGAGGGCCTCTGACATGGGTTAACAATTGCTATTAATGAATAACAGCTTAACGTACGATCCGAATACAGAACGATGGAAATGCGTTCGTAGAAAAGTCCTTGGTAGAGCCAAGGACCGTTTCCGGTATACCGCACGACCTAAACATTATGAGCTTAATAAATTAAAGTAATGTTGATATCTCCCACAGTTAGCAGAGCGCGCCGGTGCCGCGGAAGGCGCAGCAGAGGCGGAAGCGGCAGCGGCGGCCGCGCGGAGGGAGGCGGAAACGGCCGCCTCGCGGGCGCACGCGCTCGCTGAGAGACTTGCGCACGCGCAGCGCCAGCTGGACAGGGCGCACTCCGACGCGAGGAAATTACACGACGACGCACTGGTGAGCTTGGTTAAAGCTAGGAATGTTATTAGAAACGACATATTTACCATATTATTATATTTGTTTTTAAACTCAAAAGAAATAAAACACATGGTAAATATCTCGTTTCTAATGATAATTCTAATGTTATTAACCATGATATCCTTTTGGATCACGGGCGGGACTCGAACCCAGAGTATATATTCTAAGCGCAGCATCCATGCCTCTGCGCGGCACATGCCTTTAACCAATACGGCTACCACCCAAACGGCACACTACACTGCCACCCAAATTTTCCCTTCAGTTTCTAAATCCGTCTTACGGGGACAGTAACGCCATCTATTGGTAGTTTGCTGAACTGACCAACCGAACATGGCTAACATTAACAACTAGCTGTGCTCGCGGCTTTGCCCGCGTGGTCATCCATATCAATATATAAAAGTGAAACGTTGTTTGTTTGTTTGGGGGGCTTTCACGCAATAACGGCTGGACGGATTTTGATGAAATTTGAAATGAAGGTAGCTTATACCCAGGAATAAAATATAGGATACTTTTATCCCGGGAAATTGTAAGTATCCACGGGAAAAACTGGAAAAATATTGATTACTCGCTGTAAGAAACGGTTGCCATGGAAACAAAATAACAAGTATGTTAAAAAACATACTCGTAAAGAGCATTGGTGCTATACCTACTAGCGGGAAAGCGATTTCATTAAAACTAGCTTTCCCGCCCGCGACTTCGTCCGCGCGGACTACTATTTATCGCAAAAAAAATATCCTATATTATTCTAGGATATTAAAAACCAATGCAAAAGTAGGTATAGGTAACCAATGCTCTTCATGTATTTTGACAGACTTGTTATTTCGTTTCTATGGCAACCACCTTCGAGCATACGAAGACAACCACAGACCATTCTGTGGTGGCAACTGTTCCTTACAGTGAGTAATCATCATTATTCCGTTTTCCTGTGGAAACTTACAACTTTCCGGGATAAAAAGTATCCTATGTTTTATTCCAGGGTATGTGCTATCTCCATTCTAAATTTCATCAAAATCCGTCCAGCCGTTATCGCGAGAAAGCTGCCCAAACAAACAAACAAACAGACAATGTTTCACTGTTATTTATTGGTTTGGATTAGCCCACATATGTTATTCCAGGACCAAAAGTACCTATAAAGTACAATATACTACATTTCTTAAAAATTTGTTCAGCTGTCAACATTGACGTTGGTACGTCAATGGCCGTCAAATAGTTTTTCATCCCATCTATTCGAAAAACCACTGATTGATTCCTCGAAAAGAGGGAGCAAAGTAGGTTTTTTCTGATCAAGACTTTCAGAGACGGCAGTAATGAATTTCCGTAGCTCGTCGGCTCTTTCCGCCTCAGCTCAGCCTATAAAGCCGATAAGTTATAAGTTTCAGTTGGGAATTGAACTCTTGAAGGTACTAATGATCGAAAGTCGAACTTTGTACCAACCCAACCATCGAAACTGTATTGGGCCGAAATATTCTATACACTCACGTACTGAGCGAAGCCATAGAGATGCATGGTGAGGCGCTTGCCGTCTCCCTTGACATATCGAAGGCGTTTGATCGGGTCTGGCACGATGGCCTTTTAAACAAGCTTCCCTCATATGGTTTACCTGTTGGCTTATGCAATTGGATAGTTGATTTCTTGAGGGAACGATCTATTCGAGTAGTCTTAGAGGGCTGCCAGTACTGTAGTTGAGAGATACACTTCCAATGCTCAAGCCAGCTGTGACGCTGTCCAGTTTCAGAAAGAGGCTATGGTAGACCGTTTAAATTTAGCCTTAGAAGCCGTGTCCGATTGGGGCGATGCTAACCTGGTTAAGTTTAATGCTACTAAAACGCAAGCGTGTTTGTTTTCTGCTGAAAAGAGTCCTCTACACCGATCTCCGTCTTTCCAAACTGTAACAATACCAATAGGCGACCATTTGGAGCTTTTGGGTGTCGAACTCACATCAAACCTGAATTTTGGGTCTTATATTGAATCCAAAGCAAAGGTAGCTGCAAAAAAACTTGGTATTTTGTCTAATTTTAGGCGGTACTTCACACCGGGACAGCTTTTGAATCTTTATCAAGCACAGGTCCGATCTTGTATGGAGTACTGCTGCCACCTCTGGGACGGTTCTGCCAAGTATCAGCTCGAGTATTTGGATTCAATTGAGAGACGTGCTATCAGGCTCATTGGGGATGACACTCTGGTAAAGAGTAAGCTTCAAAGTCTGGCGCATCGACGGAGTTAGCAAGCCTGGCGGTATTCTACAGATTGCACTATGGAGAGTGTGCACAAGAACTGCACAACCTGATTCCCCCATCACCTTTCCATCACCGTACGACTAGACGATCAGCAAAGCGCCACCCTTTCATGGTTGAAATACCTCGCACAAGAACGAAGCGTTACGCTTCTTCATTTATTATAAGAACTGCAAAGGAGTGGAATGCCCTGCCCTCGTCAGTGTTTCCGGTAAATTATAACCCCGGTGTGTTCAAGTCAAGAGTGAATAGGTATCTACTAGGCAAGCGTGCTACACCTTCGACCACATCATCGCTTTCCATCAGGTGAGATCGTGGTCAAACGATTGCCTAATAAAGGGTTGTTGATTCACAGTTGACCAATGAGAGCGCGCGGTGCAAAAAGGTTGTTCGTTGTTTTAGTTGTTTTAACCACCGAACAACGAGACGGGTGTTATAAGTTTAGGGTCTGTCTGTGGCTTAGTAGCTCCGATTTCGATGCGGTTTTTTCTGTTTGAAAGCTGATGTGATCGAGATAGTTCTTAGCTATAATGAGGGGAAAGGGGGTGGGGGATTGAGAAAAGGGGAGTGAGAATCGTAGCTTCCAAAAGAATGGAGCGATTTAGCTGCGGTTTTGCGTTAAAAGCTGATGTGATAGAGATGTAGGTTCTTAGCCTTAATGGGGGGGGGGGGGGGGAGGGTATTTAAGTTTTCAATTCTATTATATTCGATTCTATACGATTCTATCCGAGTCTATCCGAGTCTATCCGAGTCTGTCCGAGTCTGTCCGAGTCTGTCCGAGTCTATCCGAGTCTATCCGAGTCTATCCGAGTCTATCCGAGTCTATCCGAGTCTATCCGAGTCTATCTGATTCTATTCGATTCTATCTGTTTCTATTCGATTCTATCCGATTCTATTCGATTCTATATATGATTGTATCCGATTCTATGCGATTCTGTTCGATAAATATATGAGCTGTAAAGTATCTACAAGCGCCTTTTATTTATTTTTCTCATAGAGGGGGATGAAAAGTAGAGTGTATCACTCGGACGCAAAATTATTTTCCCTCGGGCGACGTATATGCGAGGGATTCCTACTCTAGAATCCTTCACTCCGCTCTGGATTCAAAATAGCCTTCTCGCAGGCAAAATTATATTTCGCTCCCTGTAAAGCAATCTACTATTTATCGATTGCTCGGCATCTAATCATCGGTTACCAAGTACCCCAGTTTTTTAAATCGAACCCTAAGCTATCCAACAGTGAAAACCACATCGCTATTGGTCCAGTAGTTTTTATGTGATGTGCGAACAAACATACAGACAAACATACTAACAGATAAACAGACATAATTACAGGATTAAAAAAATAAAATCGGTAGCTTATTTTATGTACCATCATACACCATTTTTTTTAAATATTGTCTTTGTACAGATTTTTTGGTACTTACTGCTTTATTATAATTACAGATTAACTTCGTTTCGTAAAGATGATATTTTTTTTCCAGGTGTCCCGTAACAATGCCAAGTCTACAATCTCCGAGCTGGAGTTCCAGATAGAACAGCTGCGCCAGGAGAAGTCGACGGCCCAGGGGGAGATGAAGACCTTGCAGGACAGCGTCAGCGAGCTGCAGATGCAGGTGATAATCTCATCTATGATTCGTACTATTATTTATTCTGTGCTATGATCACTATTACCAGAAGGAAGAAGTAATGCCGTGCTGGTCCCATTCGTGATATGTCCCAATAGTCAATATTATGGTCCTTTCGCATAGTTTCGGGGCAGTGGTCCAACTGGTCTATCCAACTGCTTGGACTACGGGCCTTTACTAGGGGTCGTGGTCCAACTATTTTTGTAGTTGGACAATGGCCCCATAACTAGACCCGTAAACTAGCTGTGCAATTCTCGCGTGGCCATTTCTCTGGGTTAAAAGTAACTTACTTTGCCTACGGGTTATTCCAGGATCAACAGTACCTACAGTACAATAATACTACATTTCATCTGAATTATTTCAGCCGTCAAATAGTTTTTTATCGATTGTTTGACTTCTACTCGTCGGATTGTCAAAGTCAAAGTATATTATTATAATTAGGCGAAATAATAGCACTTTTACAAGTCAAAATTAACATCTCATGAACAAGGAAATCTATCTCGTGCAGACAGATAAGTACATAAAATATTATAACAAGATCAAATCAATAAAATTTAGGTAAACTAAAAAAAAAGAAGTAATTTTAGGTAAACTAAGTATACTTTGTATACGTAGCTGCTGTTGTAGCGCCGTGGCGGTCTCGGCTAAGAATAAGACCCCTCCCAAACCTCCCGTGGATTTCGTAAGAGGCGACTAAGGGAATACGCACTGGAAGATGGGCAGCAGCGTCCTCCGAGTACATATTTGTACCGCAACCTCCTTTTTCAAGAAGCGCCCCTTCAGTAAATGGACGTGGCTGCACCCCGGCGGGGTGGTCATAAACACGAGATAGATTTCATTTTGGCGAACAATCTACATATATTCAATGATGTCTCTGTGATCAACAGGGTTAAGACTGGCAGTGATCACCGAATGGTAAGAGGCTCATTGAATATCAACGTTAAGCTGGAGAGGTCTCGTCTGATGAGATCTACTCTTCGCCCAAGTCCTGCCCAAATCCAAAACCCCGAGAGCTTTCAGTTGGAGCTCTAAAATCGCTTCCAAATTCTTACCGAATGCGATACAGTGGGCGAACTAAACAACGGGCTGGCGGAAATTGTTCACGCGGTCGGGTCAGAGTTCTTTAACACCCACCGCAAAAATATAGCACAGAAACTTTGACCATAAACTCAAACTTATGGCAGAACGAGGCGAGATGAGGCTGCAGTCTTCTGTCGATGTCGTGGATATGTCGAGTTACAGCTTGCTTAATAAACAGATCTCCAAGTCGATGCAACACGATTTGCGTTTTTATAATACTACTAGCTGTACCCGCGGCTTCGCACGCGTGTGCTTTTCTTTAGGTTCAAGGTACCATAATGTGCTATTCCAGGACCAATATACCAACATTTGATCAACATTTCTTCGGCCGTCAAAAATACTTTTATCAATTGCTCGGCTTCTAACTCACCGGATTGAGATACCAATTACACCAGTTTTAAAATTATACCTTAAGCTATCAAACAATGAAAACTGCATTGCAATCGGTCCAGTAGTTTTTACGTGATGCGTGAACAACATAAAGACAAGATACAAAAAAAAAAAACTTGTTCAATGCTCTTTTAAGCACCCAAGAGCATTTTTTTATTTATCCTCTTTGTAGAGCCTTTTCCGTACCTATTGCTTTATTATAAGTTTAGATATATGACTGTGTCAATTTGCATCAAAAAATGCGTCCAGTAGTTTATTTATTTAATAATGTACACAAAACAGGATACAGTTATATTCATGAAATGGCTCTCATAATATTACAGGATTCAAGCTAGGGTCTAGCTTGAATCCTGTAATATTATGAGAGCCATTGTAAACATGTGTACACATCATGGCCAATGTTTAGCAGTTAAGCAGTTGTTTCAGCGTGATACGTGTTCTTTTTAATAACTTTCAACCCTTATCTTGTGGAAAGCCATTATTTTTTCGAGATATAAAGTATCCTATGTCCTACATCGAAGTATGAACTCAAATCATACCAAGTTTCATTTGAATTCATTCAGTAGTTCGGTGCGATGCGCAGTCAAGATACAGACAGACATACAGACAAAAATGATAAAACATACAGTTTAGGCTTCATTATTGAATATAGCGTAAGGTCCAAAAAAATATATTTCACTATATCTTAAATGTACAGAATTTGGACCCATATCCCGCAGGATCCCTTTATTTTTTCGGGATAAAAAATATCCATAATTTTTACCCATCTTACAAACTATGTCTGTGCCAAGTTGCATCAACATCCGTTCAATAGTTTCAGCGTGCTACGTGTTCTTTTAAATAATTTTCCACCCCTATCCTGCAGGAACCTTTTAATTTTTCGGGATGAAAAGTATCCAATGTCCTACCTCGAAGTATGAACTCAAATCATACCAAGTTTCATTTGAATTCATTGAAATTTTTGGCGTGATGCGCTGCCAACATACATACAGCCAGACGGACAGACAGACAGAGAGACAAAAATAAAAATACAGTTTTGACTTCAGTACTCTGAATATAGAACAGCCTCCAAAAAAATTTACAAAATATCTTTTATTTTCCTAATTTGGGACATTATTCCGCAGGAACTCTTTATTTTTTCGGGATAAAAAGTATCCTCAATTTTAACCCATCATATAAACTATGACTGTGCCAAGTTGCAACAAAATTTGTCCAGTAGTTCGTGATACGTGTATAACTTTCAACACCTATTCTGCGGGAACCCTTCAATTTATCGGGATTAAAAGTATCTATGTCCTACCTCGTATGAAATCATACCAAGTTTCATTTAAATTCATTCAGTAGTTTCGGCGTGATGCCTAGCCAGACAGACAGTTTTGGCTTCAGTATCGAATTTAGAGTACACTCCAAAAAAAAAAACTAGAATATCTTCAATGTTTTCAATGAATTGGACTCGTTACAGTTTTATTATAAGTATAGATTGTAATAAGAACGCAATGGAGCGGAACAAGGGCTCCAAAGTGTTCGCAAGAGATCTGCTTATTGGTCAAAGCCTGTTGACGAAGCTGAAGACCGACAGTGGCAGCATCGTTTCGTCGAAGCCAGACATTTTGAGTGAGCTCGAGAAGTTCTATGGGCAGTTATTCACCTCATCGCCTAGTTGTCCAAGAACCCGTTTGAGCCGACATTATACCGAATATATCCCGGACGTCAGCCTATACGAGATCAGAATGTCTCTAAAACAGCTTAAGAGCAACAAAGCACCAGGGGAGGACGGAATAACGACAGAGTAGCTCTGAAAGTGGGTGGAACACCGGTACTTAAAGTCCTTCAGAAGCTGTTTAGCTCCGTCATCCTCGAGGGTACTACACCAGAGGCGTGGCACAGGTGCGTAGTGGTGTTATTTAAGAAAGGCCTCACCCCACCCCCACCCTCACCCTGTTGAAGAATTATAGGCCCATTTTACTGCTGAGTCACGTCTACAAGCTGTTTTCGAGAGTAGTTATAAACCATCTCGCTCGTAGGCTTGACGACATTCAGCCTCTCGAACAAGCTGGATTCCGGGAAGGCTTCAGCACCGTAGACCACATCCATAAGCTCCGGCAGATTATACAGAAGACCGAAGAGTATAATCGGCCACTATGTCTAGCGTTTGTGTACTACGAGAAAGGCATTGATTCACTCGAGACCTGGGCAGTGCTACAGTCATTACAGCGGTGCCAGATTGACAACCGGTACATCGAAGTGTTTGTACAGCAAGGCCACCATGACTGTCCGTCTTCAAGTTCGGAGCACGAATACTATCCAGTTGCAAAAAAGGTTGAGACAGGGAGACGTTATTTCTCCGAAACTGTTCATCTCTGCACTGGAAGATATATTTAAGCTTCTGAATTGGAACGCATATGGTGTTAACATCAATGGCGAATACATCACTCACCTTCGATTTGCTGATGATATAGTCATAATGTCAGAAACCCTGGAAGACCTAAGCACAATGCTCAGTGACCTCAATATTATTTTCCAACAGTTGGGTCTTAAAATGAACATGGGTAAGACGAATATAATTTCAAATGCCCATGTCGTACCCATGCCGGTTTAAATTGGGAACGATATTATCGAAGCTGTTGATCACTATGTCTACTTAGGTCAGACGATCCAACTGGGTAGATCCAACTTCGAAAAAGAGATCAACCGACAAATCCAACTCGGATGGGCAGCGTTCGGGAAATTACGCCATATCTTTTCATCGCAGATACCGCAGAGCCTCAAGACGAAAGTTTATAATCAGTGCGTGTTGCCAGTGATGACATACGACTCTCAGACGTGGTCGCTAACTATTGGTCTCATACACAAGCTCAGAGTTGCGCAGCTTGCAATGGAGAGAGCAAAAGAAGAAATGGAAACAAAAAAAGACTATGTAATATTACAACTGTATTAGTGATTGATGAAACTCTCTGTTGAGATGAGAACTCTGGACTTGATTTACCTCTCCATATTTGTTGATTCTTAATATTTTTTTCGAATGTCACAATTTATAAACCTTATTATTATGTAAATTACACATATAAAAGATAAAAGTGACAATGAGATGTCTCACAATCAAAAAACTGGAAAAAATAAAGTAAAAATTCTAACTATACCTATTATTTATTCTGTGACTATTATACCCCGTTCCATAATCTTAGATATTTTATGTAAAAAAAGGGGATAAAAGTGCAAAAAAACTGCCTACAAATCGTACAATGCATAATGTGAGATAGAAATTTATTTTACTTATTTTGAAAGAATATTACGATATTCTTGAATTATTGAATTGTTTTTAAGCTTTTACTTTTGCTTGATAGTCATTCTAAACAAATTAAGACTAAGCAAAAAAAATACGTGCAAGTATTTTTCTTAGACATGGAACACTGCAGAGATTCAAAGCATTTCTGCCGTTCGTTCCTAGACGACCCCATAACGTATTTTATCCGTAATCGGTTGCACGCACTTTTGTGTGTACGCGTAACTAGTTTCAAAATTTGTAACGTTACTTTGAGTTATGATTATGATTGAAAGAATGAAGTATTTATTTCTGTATTATTTTCAATGATGAATCAAATTGAACTTTCCTTCATACTTTTTGCAGGCTTAAAAATGGTAGCTTTTAATCATAATAATATTACTTCGCTGTCAGAATTTTTGTATAGACGGAATGCAGGCGTTGTTTTATCTTCTTTTGCTAAGTTCGATATATTTGTTATTATTCTTGTCAAATGGAGAGGGGTCCCTCAACACCGAAGCACAATTTGTCACCGGTAAAAAAATGTGTTCGCAAAAGTATGAGTGTATCGGAAAAAGTGATGGTGATGAATGCCTATAAGCAGACATATAAGTCGTGGTCTAAAGACAAATATTGGCCATCAGCAGACTGTTCCCAGAAAACAGCAGTTTGTTTTGGGAATATCTGCAGTAAATGTGAGAAAGATTGTTAATGAGAATAAAACCAGTGATGAATTCAGTATGCCTCTGAAGACTGCGCCATTAACAAAAATTATGGAAAAATTGGGGGAATTTACCTAGACTGCTATAAGAAATTGTTCATCGCGTTTTTTCAAGACAATCTTACTACAGCAAAGGTTCCGCGTTAGAGCAAAGTCGGAGGAAATAGAAACAAAAATATTTTTCACAAGTGAAAAATGTTTTGGGCAACTGGCATGTCACTTTGATAGTGACTTATCATGACATTTCTTTTTTTACATAAAATATCTAAGAAGGAACAGAGTATTAATATGTTGTATAAAAAAACGTGACCATGATCTCACGGCATGTTGTGAGACATCTCACAAAGTACTTTGAACATTTTATTTACTTAACGTAAACATCGACGTGATCACTTATTGTTATCATGGATCTTGGAGACATCAGGCCATGCATTTCTGTCATTAATATAATCATTTACATTGTAATACGCTTTCTTTAGGAGATTTACTTTAACAAAAGTTTTAAACCTATGCATTAATAAATGATCAACGCCGTCAGGTAACTTATTAAAAAAGCGTATACAGTTCCCCATATATGAACCACTAACTTTCTTTAACTGAAATCCGGACACTTTCAGTATTTTTTTATTTCTAGTATTAAAATTATGAACATCCCTATTTTTAACAAAGGCATTGACATTCTTCCGAACATACATTATATTTTCATATATATATATTTAAAAAAAAAGCCACTGTAAGAATATTGATCTCATTAAAACTTTCCCTCATTTCATATTGTAAATGGAACGAATTGCTCTCTTCTGCAGTACAAATATTGATTGAATTTCCGCGGCCTTACCCCACAGCAAAATTACATATGACATAATACTGTGAAAGTAACTAAAATATACTAATCTTGCAGTGGTTATATCGGTAAACAGACTAATTTTACGTACTGCTTAGGCTGCAGAGCTCTATCAACGATATGTGAGGACCCTACTGTAATTTTGAATCTACAGTAATAACCAAAAATGTTGACTGCACAAGGCCTACAGGCTCACTATTTATTAAAATACTTGAATTCGTAGGTACCCTTCTGACATTGGGTAGTGAGAATTTGATACACTTAGTTTTCTTTGGATTTTACATTAAATTATTAGTTGTAAACCAATAAAGAACTAGCGTGATTGCCTTGTTAAAATCGTCAAAATTGTTCTAAGTTCTGTCAGTCTTAAAAATTAGAGTATCATCTGCAAGCAAAACAATATCACATTAGTTCTCTATGAAATTGGGAAGATCGTTAATGTAAACTAAGAACAAGAATGACCCCAATGAACCCCGTGGGACTCCCGTTGTAATGAGAGATTCAGGTGACCTCACACCATTTACATCCACTTTATGGATTATATTGATAAGATACGAGGATAAAAGAATAAGGGCTTTCCCATGAACTCCGTAATGCTTCAATTTAAAAATTAAGGTTTCGTGGCAAGCTTGAAACTCCAAGTACACCATTTTAAACACAAAACCTAAGCTAGCCAACTGTGAAAACCGGATCGCAATCGTTCCAGTACCTAGTCTTTACTTGATGCGCGATTAAAAATACACACGTTTTTTTAAATGTTAAAATGGTTCTTGTTTATTTAACTTATTTTAAGAGGGCCCTTCCGGTCCGTCTATCATCAGGTCGAACAGCTAGTTGTTTCATCCAGCGCAATGTTTGAAACAGAGGCAAAGCGGAAAGAGAGAGATAGCGCCTGAACGCTGGGTTGGCATTCGGTAACTTCCACATTATAAAAATACGAGTAATAACCACTTGAACGAAAAATTTTGTGTGGAAATTTCATAAAACTTGTTCCAGGAAATACGTGTTTTCAAGTAACAGTACATGTGCAAGGTTTTTACGAAGATAATTTTTTACTTTTACAATTTATGAGTACATTATGAAGGGTCAAAGCTCAGGTAAAATTCGTGCTAATAAGCAGATTTTTGGAGGCTTATTTCTGAATTTGTTTCTCCAAAATTTTATTTTTTGCTTTCGTAGAAACCTAGATACAATGCACAAGATACCTATTAGTTACAAAACCGGTAGGGTCAGAAGGGTTGTCCTATTAAAAAAGAAAGATGTGTTACAATGCTATAATCACGTACGAGCGTTTGTATGAAAAGTAGATAGATAACTCTTTATTGCACAAGAAATGAACTGATGATACAATAATCAAGTTTTAACATAGAACAATCGACGGCCTTATCACTAAGCAGCGATCTCTTCCAGGCCAACCGTAGGCTAAATAGAGACACATAGGCTGTTACAGTAGTATGGTAGTGCGCATAATATTTTTTTTTTTTTTTATTATTTTTTTATTATGACTTGTTGTCCGCTCTAATGTCCCCCAAACCAACTTTTTTAAATTATCTTCTTTGTACCGACTTTTTGTTACTTCCTGCTTCCTGCTTTATTATAAGTATAGGAGATATAAGCAACATATTAAAGCACTATTACGTCATATAAAAATATTTAAGTGGTTATTCTGTTTGTTTGCAGGTCCAAGTGTCGTCCGACGAGAAGTTAGCGGTGATGAGTCGTGCCGGCGAGGCGCTCGCGCGTGCCGCCGACCTGGAGAGGCAACTGCAGGACGCACGTACGAGGAACGCACAGCTCGCCAGGGATAGGGAAAGAGATGTAAGTGTCTCCGATCACAAGCTAGCGGTGATGAGTCGCGTCGGCGAGGCGCATGCGTGCGCCGCCGACCTGGAGAGGCAACTGCAGGACGCACGGACGAAGAATGCACAGCTCGTCAGGGATAAGGAAAGAGATGTAAGTGTCGTCCGACTAGCGGCTAGCGGTGATGAGTCGTTTTGATAAAAGAAGTATAATCGCATTCGTCTTAATCACGAGAGTTACATAGGATATATGAAGTGTCAAAAAAGTAATATGGCGGCTTAAAGCTGCCATATTGTATTTCCAACGGAAAAAAATAATACGGATATATGAAGTGTCAAAAATGTAATATGGCGGCTTACAGCTGTCATATTGTATTTCTGACGGAACAAAAATTACCAAAACCGATTACGAAAAAAAAAAAAATTGAAATATCTATGATACAGTTTCATTGTTCTTTTGATGGTCTCGACAAATGTGGTAGCTATAGAAAAACAGGGTCCCCCCCCCCCCATCATTTATTCTGACCCCAAATGAGGATTACCTATATCTAGGAACTACGAAGACCATGATCATGATCAATTGAAATCATAGAAAAATGTGTTTAAAGACTTTCGATTTGCGAATTTCCTGAATTTCGGAATGCATATTCTAATCCTGACTCCTATTTGGCACTCCTTTATTTAAAAAAATCATAAAGATTTTAATCCAGACTCCGAAAAAAAACTCCGAACAAATACTTGACGTTTTACTGTCGTCATCATCATCATCAGCCCCTGACCTTTTACTGTACACTGTTGTAGGCAGTACTTAATAAATATGTATTTACTTGATGTGGGTAGGGGATAATAAAACAGTTGTTGTCCGACACTCGGCTGTTTCATTGAATCACAACATACACAAACATAACTCAAACCAGCAATACTTACGTGCTTTTCAAGTAGAGTCTAACGAATGATTCACACCAAAATTACATTAAACTTATGTATTCGCCTTGTCCGTGAATTCAACCGTAATTCCTGACGATCGAACCTCTCGCCAAACGCCTTGAGGATATTATCTTATTAGAGTTTTTCGTCTAAAACCACCAACATCATACTTCTCTCAGTAACACATCAAACCGTCTATTCCAGGAGACAGAATGGAAGCAGTTCCAAAGTGACCTCCTCATGACAGTCCGCGTCGCCAACGACTTCAAAACCGAAGCACAACGAGAGTTAGAACGTCTCGTCTCAGAGAACAAGGTCGCGAGAGACCGGATACGGCTGCTAGAAGACCAGATGCATTCGCTCAAAGGTGAGACGGAGATAGATCGACTGGGATGTGATAGAGGGGGATAGCTGTAGGTTTTATATTGCGCTTTGGTTATTTTGATCTGCATGCTGGCAAAGTAGTTGATCGTGTAATTTGTTTAGGTTATTCTGTAGTTGCACGTATTGACTGTATCGAAAAATGCTGTTGACAAAGATTTTGTCCTGCAGATTCCTTCTTTTCCCTCTTTAAACTACTTTTAAATAGTTCATGAGCATGACTCATATGAGCTTCTTATCTAGTCTTCTCTATCTGTACAAACTTTTCTTGAACTCTATTTAGATTTATGTTTTGAGAATGTTCAAACTTGAATCATATAAAATCGGCATGAATATAAAGTTTTAGTTCATTGATTGTCGTAGATCATTCCAGAAGTAGCAGTCATCATGCACTAATTCTGTGTAATCGCTTTCAGCAACGTATTAGAACATCACAACTAACAGTAGAACTATGTTAAACTACCCTCATTTTGTAAATTGTTAATATTTTCTAATCAAAAGTTTAATGTATTAAAACAGGTATTGACAGATCAGACTCTATGGATAGCGTTCTAGATTATTCCGACGATGAAATCAGGCATTCGAAAGAATCCATGTTCGAAAGCGACAGCTCTTCTAAAGAAGTATTCAAAAGTATCAGGACTAGATATCTGTCTAGAGTACACAGCGTTACAGATCCACCTCTAAACAATAGCATCGTAGACCAAGCATTTTTCAAACTGAATAGTCCTACCAAAGACAGTGAAGCAGAAAAATTTCAATTTGAAATTGAAAAAATAAATACAGATGAAACTAATGACGATGTTAGCCAAAAAGCTCTGTCACCAAATTGTGATGCCAAAGTCCAAGCTGAGGCTGTCTTACCTCCCTTTGAAAACAAAGTGCTTACGAGGCAAGATGCTATCGATCTTGCGAGAGATAAGATGAGCAGACAGGACGCCTTAGGCAATGAAAGACATGAATCGCCAGAATTAACTGACGATCATAATGATCTGAACAACAAGATGGTGTCACAATCTGAAACTACTTACGTTGGTAATCCTAGAAATAAAACAATATTTTGCAGAGAATTGTCTGGTATTTATAAAGGTAAACCAAAGGCTTTCAGTATGGAAAATCTTAATTCTAATAATGAATTTAAAGAAGCACTCAAAGAGGCTACCAGTGTAGATTTTTACAGCGGTGCCAAAAACGATAGTGAAACGTCATTGTTCACAGAAGGATCTGATAGTGTATTCTTATCTCCCGTTGAAAGAAATAACAATGATGTTAATGCCTTATCTAAAAATAATTCAGTTGACTCCATAGTAAACGAAAAAGGTACTAAAATTGCTAATGAAATTAAACCAAAGAAAAATGATGAAGTTAAACAAATTATAAATAACGAACCGGATGGGTTACCAATTGTTAAAGCTGAATCGTTACTTCCATTTCCATACCCGGATGACATAAAGACTACAGCTGATGTAGTTCTTATGCAACCTTCCAATAAACATACTTTACTAGACGATGAAGTTGGGAAAAATTTAAAGAAAGTCAACGAAGAACTAAAACTGACATTCCAAGCAGCTATTGAGAGAATTATGGGAAGTAGTAATCAACTAAACAGAACAAATTCTGTCCCCAAAGCCCTTAAAAAACCTGAAGTTAGTAGAAATAGTAATGCATTTTACGATGTTGCTGAAACCAGTGATGATAAAACAAATAGTGACTATGAAAAAATTGATTTTCCCATTCCTGTAACAGTGGTTACTAATAATACCACTCAAAATTTTGAACGAAATACAAAAAATGTTGAACAATTAGAATCAAAAGAAATGATTCAAATTAATATTGATCCACCGACACCTCAAGCAGAAACATGCACAGATACCATTGAAGTTCATAATCCCTTTATAGAAAAAGTTATTAGTTATAAAAGCTCCGAAGAAAAATCTGAACCAGTTAGTGACGATGTTAGCTACCACCTGAAAATAAACAGTAGAGATGTATATGATAGTACATGTCAAATTGTTGCATTACAAAATAATAGTACAGATGTTGTAGTTCCAAAGCCAAGGAAGAGACTTAAAACTTTTTTAACGCCCATAAAGATAGTTGGTGCTTCTAATATAGATCCGTCATCACCCATTATAATCAGCCCTGTTTTGATTCAGCCAGTTCTTATTAAGCCAATGACAACGCCTACAAATTCTCAAGGACCATTATTCGAAATCGAGCCCTTTGAACCATTCGCTACAGAGACTATAGACCCTCCAGAAATAGTTGAAATAAAAAAATCCACCGTTTATTACGATGATACCGATCAAGTAGCAGCACATAGAAATAAAAAACCTGTGGAAATTAAAACCGATGATAGCACTAAAAGAAAAAGTGTGTATCAAAAGAATACTAAAGGGAACCCATTACCGCTCCTACCATGGAAAACTGGTTCTAATGATAACAAACCAGAGCATAAACTATCATCACAAGAAAGAAACACTAGTCTAAAACCACCAGATGTGGTGAAACCAGCTGTGGGAAAATTGACTAAAACACCAGAATGGTTAGTAGATAATCAGTACTACCAGCCCATGGAAAATGTTCCTTTCGTTATAAACACAGCCCAAACATTTACGACACCAAAAATCGTTGACAACAAAATTAAAGAAGACATTCGATTCACCAAAACCGATCCTTTTCTACCTCCAATCCCTACGAGAAGACGACAATCAGAGCAAGAAAATGTTTATGAAGAAATTGGAGAACCAATTTTACCAATAATAGGTAAAAATATAGCAGACGACGAAAAGATTTCAAACATTCAAAACAACAAACACGTTTTCACCGATGAATTTGGCGCAGTGCCAAGAGAAGAACTCCTCAAAGTTCCACGAAAACCAAAAAAACCTACAAAGGAAACTGGCAAACCAAAACTAAACGAAGAAGAAATTGCCAAAGAAACTGCCAAAATCACCAAATCAATTATATCCCTATCAAGAACTCCTAGTGGAAATGAGACTCCTAAAAAGACAGGAAATATTGGAGCCATTGTGCAAAACTTGGAAAAGGTAGATTTTATGATTCCATCCAGAAAACTGTCGTTGGAAACACCAAAATCGCCGACATTGGGCACTAACACCAGTTCTTTGCCTCGGGAGAAGCCTTACTGGAAGACATTGGAGCACAAAAGACTCTCGCACCCTTTAAGGTCCTTGAACGCGCCGACGCGTCCGTTACGTAAGTGGATGGCTTTTGTGGTCCGGAAGCTACACGTCCAGTGTGAAAATGTAAATAACTTGTATCAATGTATGGAACATAATGTGTGTTTTGTGTTTTGGTACTCATTCGGTGATGGTTACAGGTGGTGGTTAGTGTACCTATTTGCGTTCTTTCATGGAGTACTACGATCACAAATTATATTTGAACAAAATCATTTCTGAAACATATGTTATGAAATGTATTTCGTTTTTTTTAGCTTAAGATCACATAAGCTTAATAATGTGGCAAACCATAGCTTTCGCTTTATGTTTTGGCTAACTACCCTCATACTTTTTTTTTGTTAAGAATTTGTTTAATGAATACAGGATAAAATTTGGATGGTTTTAATTGATGCGTGAGGTTTTATTTAAAACCTTACATTTCAGTGTATGATAAAATTATTTGTTATCAATCCCTGGGAAAGGACTGTTCCTGGGATTACTTGGTTGAGGATGGGTGGTTTTTGTACAATTGGCTTAACATGTTTTTATTGTGTAGAGAGCTATAGTTATCAAATTTCAACTATGACAGGTTATTTCATTTAAATTTGGAAAAAAAAACACGTTTATTTGAACCTAATTCAGCATTATAATAAGGTTCTCGGTCTGATACTTGCTTGTTGAAATTTGATAGCAGGGAAACTGAGATGTGGAACCACAAAAAAAAACTGTCATGAAGGGCAGCTGTTTTTACCACTTTCAATGATAGAGGGTACTACATAAATTAACGACGCTATTGGACGCGTTTTTTTAACAGCCTCCGGCACCGAAGTCACTGCGAGATGACACACCTAACAAACAACATTAGTTTAAGTTAAAACTAAGCTGTCTAATCTCTTAAACCACTTAATTGGTGGTGAGATAGACGTATAAACTTTCACTACAATACAAAAACTATAAAATGAATATTTAAAAAACCACGGCCCATTGAAATCTTCCAGACAACACAGAGAATGTTCAAACAAGCATAATGCACATCCATTGAAATGTTTGTAATGATCCCACTTCTGATGAACAAAGACTCTGTCAAACTCGTCAATTAAAACCGTAAAAGGCAGCGATTTTCCAAAATAAGGTGTCCGTTTTCAGCAATGCCACCGCGCACGGAAGAAACTCCTCCGCCGCCACCGCTGCTGACCAGCGCCTCTCTGCAGGATATCATGGCTACTGCAGCCTCGCATAGACGGACCAAAGGTTTGGACCATCTCTCCTTTTTTCTTAACAGTATTCCCTTACTTAGATATGTCTTTTTTACCCGACTACGGGGAAGCAAAAGAAGCGTAATGTGTTTAACATTCTATGTATCTATGTATGTTTGTATATTTCTTTGTATGTTTGTGTACATGTTTTACCCGACTACGACGAAGTGAAGGAAGGGTTATGTAATTTACAGTCTCTGTAATAATGTGTGTTTGTAAAGATGTTCCACCAACCCGCCATAGCGTCGCCCCTATTGGTCCGATTTTGTTTTTTTTGTTTTTTTTTTTAATCGATTCGTCTTCATCGCAAGAGTCTCACAGGCAATTTGTTACCCGAATACGGCGAAGTAAAGTTAGACTTATGTGTTTAAGCCCACTAAGACCGTAGTCGGGTTTTAGTTTTTGAACTTATATTGTGTTTAACTTCATTAGTATTTTTTTGGGTCCCCTCTTTAAAGGATTGAAACGGAACCAAATTGCAGAGGCAAACCGGTCTGTCTTTTTCAGGTTTGATTGGTCTTATGCGAGTATTTTTCACTGATTCCCATCAATTATTTACTTAGGTTAAATGACAAAACGCAGTATACATTTTTTTTACCAATATATAATACTATAACGTGTTAATAAAATTAAATTTATATTGAATAGCCATCTACGTTTTTATTTATTTATTTTGCGACATGCTAGCTATGATCACCAGAGCCGTTATTCGCTATGACCATTCGGCCACGTAACGCACCGCGTCATATTATCTGCGTGGAATTGCTCATGTATGTTCGGCCCGAACATCGTGATTCCAATTGAACGTATGCGGTATGTTCGAGTGGAATCGTCATAGATTTAGTACTCTGCAGGTGTGAGCCGACAAGACTCCCGTTTGTCAGTGAAGTCGCTGATCGAGAGCATCGAGAACGCTGCCAAGGCGGCCAAGCAGTCTCCGGCCACCACGCCCGTCACAGAGTGGCCTCAGGTAAGCATACAGGCACGATCGGGGAGGTCGAAAAGTAGACGTAACTCGAACGTTACGTGTCTGACTCGTACGTTACGTGTATGTGACTCGTACGTAACGTAAGTGTCAACACCTCGTACGCCGACCCTGCTGACACAGCCGGGTTAATGTCAATGTCTCGTACTTAGCGTCCTTTTCTTACAAACTTAGATCCAGCTGCCTTGTGTCTATATACAATATAATATGTTAATTTCCAGGAATTGGTATTTCGCTTTAAATGTCGTTGGTTTTCAGCGAGCGAAGTTAAACCTATAGCGAAACGCTTTTACACATCAGATTTGAGCGATAATCATTTTTTTACAGCACTGAAACAAATATAAAATGCAATAAAAAGAAACAATAAAAGCGAAATGAGTATGAGCGAAATCAGACGTATTTCCAATTCGTTCGCTTTGCTTGCCCTTATGTTTTGCTCTAACAATGCTATCGAAAGCAGGTCATTAGAGCAAAATCATTACAAGACTGCCCATAAAAATATTTTTAGGGTTCATGTATGATTATTTATTCCGCCATGACTTTTAAATGCCTGAACTGATTTAGATGTATGGAGTATCGTTAGAATCAATCCAAGTGAAATAGGCATAATTATTTTAAAGTTATTTTTTTGGCGTAGCTGTCGTGCTTTCTTCTCTTACCTTGATTATTTACTTGTAATATTCATTTTCGCTCGCTTCGCTTAGCCCAACGTTTTGCGTGTTATGTTCAGGTGCAAACCACAGTATGCTCGACGCAAACGAGCACGAGCATTAAGAACGGCATCTCCGAGCCCTCGCCACCGCCCTCTAACGGAATGGCCACCACCACGTTTTCTTCAAAACCGCCTGCCGCCCGGGTGGCGCGGCCTTCGCCTACACAAGCCGGTAAGATTAGCATTACTGTGTTTATATATTAAAATTAAAATATGACTGTTAGAAGCAGTAACTTTGACTCTGATTTATAAAAAAATTAAATGCCATTTTTTTTGTTTAAAAGTTCTTTTTTCTTATATCTTTTGGAAGCTAGCAATATTATGAAAATTGAAAATTGCTATACTTATCTTAGGAAACAATGCGTGCTTCATTTTAGTTTTTTTTAAAGAGGACGTTCAATAAACACGTAGTCTATTTTTTTTCAAAACCTCTTACTACAAATAGTTTTAGTTTTAAAGAATTAACATGTGTTGTGAAATATAGCTTCAAAATAAAAATTAAATATATAAAAATTATATAAACTGTCCCCAAATTGCATGTACGTTGCTTATTTTACAGCATGGCGGCATGAGAGAGGCGCTTAGCCGACTTGCCTTACTTATCTAACTCTGTGTTGTGTGCCTGTCCTCTAACTTACTTAACTTGATACTTAGATGTATGTTTACTTAGTTTAGTATTTATTTACGTAACTTTAAAATATAATTTGGTTAACTTTGGTTGACTCGCATGCATAGTTTGGCTGTGAATCCCAAATTTATTTACGTTCTAAGCAGCTACTTAACTTAAACTTAGTTGTATGTTTTAAGTTTATATAACAATAAAGTATTATTTATATTATTATTGGGTTTTGAAATGTAATTTATTTTCTTTATTATCTTTAAAATGGTTATTGTGTAACCTTTTTCATGTATCAATAAATAAAGTTCGAGTTTTTTTTTCAAAATGATCTTTGATACCAACTTGCTTCGTTTCTGCTTCGTTCTTCGTTCTTGCTTGCGTTTTTTCTGTTTCGGCTTACCGAAACAGAAAAAAAACTTTTTTTGAAACTTGTTTTGCCGTTGTTTTGTTAAATACTTATGTATAAGTAGAGTTATTATTCTTACAGTCATAAATACGAAGCAAGTTGGTATCAAAGATCATTTTGAAAAAAAAACTCAACTTTATTTATTGATACATGAAAAAGGTTCTCCTTAGAGAAGAGAGAATTTTGAAACGTACAAACAAGTCCTTGTTCAGGGACTTGTTTGCATGTTTCAACGCCTCATATATCAACATGAAAAATAGAATAACTACCAGATGAAGGACTTCAAAATAGTCCAAAACCTGGACGGTAACTCAAAGCTATAGCGATAGCAGTGCACTGTCCGTCCTTGTCATTGTGTTACGATATGACAAGGACGGACATAGATATATAGATAGATGACATAGAATACATAGATGACATATAGATGACATAGATATATAGAGCATAGATGTCATAAACGACTACAATTCCATTACGATCGCTTAACCGCGGTCGCCCTGCTGGTCGGACAACAATTTTAAGTCTTTTTATTGCATTGTCTTCGGTTTGTGAGCTACCCTGAAAGTTTCAGCCAGATAGCTAATCGGGAAGTGCTCGAACTTTGAATTACAAGATTCCAGGAAGTTAAAGCTTTTAAAAACTACCTGTCATAGTGTCATAGAATATTGCATGTTGTACCTTGGCTGTCTAACTGTTCCGCTAGCGGTAGAGGTTCACAATGCTCTAGAAACATTCTCGCTTTAATTGGGAATGGCCATCGCATGACTACATACATCAATCCATTGGCGATACGCCTCAGGGCTCGCACGCACGGCAAACAGTTTGACTGACTGTTGAATTAGAGCCCAGCCTACACAACACGTATACAGGCTCAACTCATACCGAGAAAGCAGCGGCCGGCAGCGGCTAGCTCGACAAGCACACGTCAAGTGAAGGCGCGAAGACGCGCGCGCTTGTATCCTAGAGGAAAATCTACAAGTACAAGTAGAGAGCAGGGGAAGCGAAGCGGCCGCCGCGTCACGGTCGTGGCCGCGTCGCCGCGAGCATTCGGGTGCATGTGCTTTGACTAATCGCGAGATGCCGCGCGCGGCTGTCCTATATATTTGAGCTCTTCAAGCAAAGTTTTAAATACTGTGAAACTAGAATTGCTGCGGCTTCGCTGCCGGCCGTCTCGGTGTGCTGTTTCACTTGCCGACTATTTCAGTCAGCGCCTGGTTTGCAGCAACAGTAGCTGGTGATCCAGTCGCTGCTCGATGACGCAATGTGCAGAGTTAGCTTGAGTTTGCATCCAATTTGCAGCTCAGAGTCAGTCAGCCGACAGTCAGCCCCAAACTGTTTGTCTAGTGCATAGAAAAGAGGGGGTTAAGAAGCACCTGGGAGGGTGAGGATTTCCTGCGGCCCATATATCGCAGGCGTATTGCCAATGAAGTAGATGGGCTATAGTATCTAATATTTTCATTCACTCTCAACTGGGAATGAAGGTATTTCCTCATTTCTCCTTTTGATTGGTGGTTTTGTGCCAAAAAATATTGAACTAACCTCATTGATTTTGTAAATTTTTGTGAGATCGTTTAATTTTTTAAATCCATTTATACCTATGATGTTCACCCAGAACATGATCGTTCTTATTTTAGAGTCGTAGATTGACAACGATCTAAAATTCCGCCTCCGTCCACTTGCCTCCCCTTACATATCAAAATGTATTACAATCAAAGTTTTTAAAAAACGTTGTGCATATGTTTTTCAGTTATGACTATCTAAAATATTGACTATCAATATACAGAATACCTATATTTTTTACTAAGTACGTAATGCAATACTTATTTGAATAGTTGGTCCCAATAAGGCAATTTTTACATTATTTGTAGCAAACATTCTACATCAATCTCCGAGAGAGTTACCACGCTAGATTTGGCGAACCAAAGTTCTATGTGGCATTGCAATTTTTATAAGTAAGCGCGGCGCTTACTACCAGGGAAAAGACATACTAAATAAAACCCGAATCGTTTGGCACAAACCCACCTGTCACCCACCCACACCTACCGTCGCTTGCTACAACTGTGTCTAACGTGCGCGGGCAGAGCCGGCGGCGAGCGGAGCGAACATTCCCGACGAGCGGCGCGCGCTCGCTTCGCTCCAGCAGAAAGCGATGGAGTCCTTCGTCAGGCGGAACAGCTATGGGGATATATGTGAGTATGGAATTGTGAAGCAGAGGTTTGAGAAGGCATGCTACCTTCTAGCCTGTATCCAACATTATTTTTCTCGTATACAAGACTCGGAGACAGTAACAGTGTGATAAACACTAAATTTATTCGATGAAAAAAATAAAAGAGAATGCAACCAAAGCCCCTAAGTTTAAACTTTGTGTAAAAATTAAGTATAGCATTTTAGGTACAATAATTAAGTATTAACAGTTTAGTTTATGCAAAAGAGAAGAAAATTTATAAAAGATGCCTTATTTTTTTACACAAATTTTCACTTCAACCATTTTATTGCCATGTGTGTCATTTTTTTAGTATAAAGTTATTGTTATCTCAAAAAGTATTATAATAGTCAAATTTATTTTTGTCTGGATGACCTTTACTTTCATGGATATTAATTTTGATTTATGACAATCAAATAATTTGTATACTTGAAAAATTTAAATGGCTGCTGGTAATAGGGAGTGGTGTTGCACCCCCTCTTCTACATATTTCAATATATATATATATATATATATATGATAAAATAAAGTGTTTTACATACTGTTAATGCCTCCGAGTCTTGTGTCCAGACAAATAGTAGATCTACGGTTGACCACCTGATAGTACGGGACAATGATTGTAGCTAGTGATTATTCACTCTAGTTTAAAATATACTTGTGGAACAAAAACACTTGGTATGAATGGCGGAATGTCTGTCATGGTACTTTGTCGATCTAGGGCTCGTATTCTTATCACTTACTGTCAGTACCATTAGTTAAGGCGAATTGGGCTCCAAATTTGACGATTCGTCCCACGAATATTTAAAACCAGACCTTTAAAAACGGTTAATTGTTTTTTTTATGTGTAATAAATTCTTTATCCGGATGTGGTCACCGAAGCTCGATTAAATAAATTTGCCTCGATAGAAAAAAACGTTAAGTTTCCTAAAAATTATCCGTTTTGACGTTCCCGTCGATGGAATGAATCAACTTCATTCGGTATCTATTAGACAATTTTTTACAAAATAACAATGTGTGTAATCCCAACAAACATTCAAATACTTCTGTGAAATCAGTTTTTGAAAAATTTAAAAAAACGTATAATAACATTGAAAATATTAACTAAAATAGGCTCCCGCCCGAGCTAACCTGCTCAACCTGTACCTTGACGAGCAGGACAAAATTTTTGGAGCGCATAGCGCCTTAACATTGTGGTGAAACGCGAGCCTTGAAAGATCTCGGATAGTCTGTATGAGGCTTATAAGCAGTGGGGATCAGCTCACTTAAAATTAGACTAGTTAATCAATTCCTAGCCTACGTCTTCTGTGGTTGGGCGTGAGGCTTGAAGTGGGAGAAAATGCGCGATACCATTTTATAGTTCTAATGGTTTTCCTATGATTCGCAGTGTCTCCGGCGAAATGCCCGGACTACTGTTAGGACTCCTATAGACGACTTGGTAACCTTTGCGAGTCGGATTCTTAGCTATTTATTTATCTTCACCGTCTTCAAAGACTATAGAGCCTGTACTTCTGACTGCCGAAGATTCAGGTAACTGTACTTTCGCTGCTTTAAGTGTTATGCATGTATCAAACGCCGTAACTAAAATTAATGTCTGACAGCCTATATACGATCATTTGGAAATATGTTAATGGAGTTGTATGTGGTTTAGGTGAAAGGAAGGATCCCCTGAACGCGTTACAAGTGAAGAACGGAGGTTCCAAACGCAACGCCTTGCTGAAATGGTGCCAGCAGAAGACTTACGGGTACAGCAACATCGATATCACCAACTTCAGGTATATTGTACCACAGTAATACGTAATTCTTTTTGATGTGTAAACATGTAATGGCGCGGTACGGGGGTAACGCCGACTTTTGGCGTGGCGATCAAGCGGTTCCGCGACGCGAGCGCTCGTGGCTCGTCGGCTCTTTCTGTCTCAGCTCGGCCATATTCAAGTTATAAGCCATCACATAGTTTTTTATGTGCAATATGTAAAACACTCCAGTTGGGAATTGAACTCCGGTACTAAAGAACGGCAGTCGAATGATATCCTTTGCGCCAACTAGACTTATGGTATTAGGCCGAAAAGTTAGTATAGATGAGATGAAGAGTTGCTGAGCAACAATTGATCAATGAAAGTGCGCGGTGCAAAACGGTTGTTCGTTGTTTTAGTTATTTTTTAGTAAAAGACGAGCACTTTCCGATTAGCTATCCGGCTGAAACTTTCAGGGTAGCTCACAAATAGATAACTTTTTTTTTGTTATATACTTAAAAAGTGACTAAATAAAAAAGATCATAAAATCATTATTTTCCTTATGTTTACAGCTGCCAGACGTGATTATTAATAAATTCGTCACCTGTTCTTCGTGAAACAGAAGTCACTTACCTCATAGACTGATTGTTAAGAGTAGTGATGTTCATCACTACTCTTTGTCTATTGAATTGGAAACCATAAATTTTCCTCCCCATATAAGCACTCTCAAATTCCTTTAAGGCACCTGTCACCTTTATGGATATCATCAACATGCAGCGATGGTGGTTAGAGGGTATACTAGTGCGTATTAGAATCCAACGATACCGGGTTTGATCCTCAGCTCCGCGCCAATGACTATTCAAAAGTTTCGATTTCCATCACTCCGTGCTTCGGAGGTCTCGTTAAACTGTCGGTGCCAGCTGTTATCGTTTGATAACAGTTGTTAAGCCATGTCAGAGGCCTTCGGGTGGACAAACTCTGACACCAGAGGCCAGCAATACCTCATATGAACAAGCACAAAATTAAAATTTATAGAACCGCCGACCCCCCCCCCCACTCTCCATTATAGCTAAGAATCATCTCGATGACATCAGCTTACAAACATAAAAAAACACATCAAAATCGATCCATTCGTTTAGGAGCTACGATCCTCACCTCCTCCCAAAATTATAGCTAAGAACCATCTCGATCAAATACGCTTTCAAACATAGAAAAACACATCAAAAACGATCCATTCGTTCAGGACCTACGATCCTCACCCGCTCCCAAAATTATAGTTAAGAACCTTCTCAATCACATCAGCTTTCAAACGTAGGAAAACACATCAAAATCGATCCATTCGTTCAGGAGCTACGATCCTCACCCGCTCCCAAAATTATAGTTAAGAACCTACTCAATCACATCAGCTTTCAAATATAGGAAAACACATCAAAATCGATCCATTCGTTCAGGACCTACGATCCTCACCCGCTCCCAAAATTATAGTTAAGAACCATCTCGATCACATCAGCTTTCTAACAGAAAAACCGCAACAAAATCCGTTGGGACGCTACGATCCCATAGACACACATACATACACACTTTAAACTTATAACACCTCTCTCTTTTCGAGTTCGGGGGTAAAAATAAAGCAAGCATCATTATGCATCGTGGGCATAGCTAGATAAGCTACGCTTACATACATAAACAACATTAGAGTAGGTATAGCCAGGCTGCAAACCGATAGCCGATGGCGTGCATTGATGGCACTGCACTGTACCTGTGAGACCGCACGTCCGATGTCCTTGTTTCGGCGACTTAGCTTTCCTTGAATCGGATCCACACCCCGCGCGCCCCGCGCAACTACCGCGCGCCTTCCTTCCCACCCACACATAGCCGCGAGCGCTATTACGAGCACACAAGCTTGGGTGTCGCTTCTTTCCTTGTAGTGTATTTTTTCTTGTCAAGCACTCGCATTGCACGTCACACATCTACCTTAGAATTTAACAACCGCTGCATGTACGACACGTCACGCGCTCGCTTGCCGAGTTCTTCGCAAAGTAGGTATTTAGTGCAGTAGTCAAGCGGATCTTTATGTCTCTTAAGTTGGTCTGCAAATCGCTGCGCAAACTGCTATTGTTCAGGTGCAATCACAATGTTGAAGGTGAAAACAGTATTGTATAAATGCCTCGCTCACTAGCTTAGGTACGTTTGTCGCATATTCTATCTCGCTCTTACTTTATGCTGTTTTATCCTCACAGCAGTACCTGCGCAATCGTTCACAGAGCCTAACTTCACAACCACAAAGATCCGCTGCGACTACTGTAAATGTAGTGCTATCTCATTTCCTCCCCCATATCCCCTGTACGAGCGATAGAGAGAGTTGCTGGTCGTGAGTTTTAGTAGACAGTTTAGGATAGAATTGGAGTTTTGGGGGAAAGCACTTTTCACCCCCTAATTTGAGTTGAAATCTTTTGTTATTAGTGTCAATCGCTTGAATAGAATATGAAGTACGTTTCCCTTTTTTTTTTGCTTAAAATCCGGTTAAAACCGCTTTCACAGTTCAATTTTAGCGCTATTGATATTATTTATGCGCAAGTAAGCTTGGTAAGCTTTTTGTTTTTGAAAAAAGCTTTTTTAAATTTTTCATTGTTTCAGCACAGAATAAATAATAAGTACATGTTTCAGCGCAAACATCCACCAATGAGGACTTATAAGCGTAGTTAATTAATGTGACAAAAGACTGCAAAAAAAGTAAATTAAATCGATATTTAGGGGTAGATTTAAAATGTGTATTTGTTATAAAATGTGACATTTGGAAAAAATATAAAGAACAAATATGAAAAAAATACATCCCCGTAGAGTTTCTTGGTCTCTTCTCTAACGGGCGTATTTCCGAAGCACCGGTAGAGTTAGAAGGGTTTTTCCTTTTCCAGTGTGAGATTTAACTCTGTTGAAAGGAAAGGGAAATTTCCTTTTCAAAATCAAAGAATACTTAGTTTAACTAAATTTTTATTGATTTGATCTTTTAATAATATTTTATGTATTTCTCCTTGTTCATGAGACGTTAATTTTGACTTGTAAAAGTGCTATTATTTTGCCTATTTACAATGAAATACTTTGACTTTGATAAGTGTTTTTTTTCTTTTTGAGTGAACTAGGGCGTTATAGACTCAATCTTAAGCCTGGGAATTAAATCGACAAGATTAAATTCTCAGGCGAAAACCGGGCTCCAATTAGTAGTAATTTTTAGTGTGTAATTAAATGCTGTGCCCCACAGTTCATCTTGGAACGACGGCATGGCCCTGTGCGCCCTGCTGCACTCGTACCTGGGAGAGGGCCGCGTCCCGTACGCGACGCTGTCTCCGCACGACAAGCGCACCAACTTCTCGGTGGCGTTCGCAGCCGCCGAGTCCGTCGGCATCCCCACTACCTTGGTGAGAATCTACCCCACGACCAACTATATTTGCCTATTACTTTGATGATAAAGACAAAAGATATTAAGTCAAATTGGGATATTCCATGGAATAGTCAAATTTTCCTGAAATGTTGAATACTTTTGGGATCTTATGTCATCATCATCAACAGCCTGCATTAGTCCACTGCTGGACATAGGCATCTCCTAATGCGCGCTACTGAGCCCGATCTTCGGCTCTTCTCATGTAATTGCTGCCAGCTACTTTGCGTAAATCGTCGCTCTATCTGGCCGGGGGGCGTCCTACATTACGTTTGCCTATAATATGACCGGCCCATCACATGTAATGCATTATAAATATTGAGTCCCTGGTAAATTTTCCCTATAATCATTACTATTTGGCCAATTTTTGTAAATTAGCATTGCAATTCAAACGGCAATGCCGCCAGAAATGTTGGGTACGCTGCCACTACCCAACGTACCCAGCGTATGTAATAGCAGGAGTTACGACATCGCACAGGCGTACTACCCACCCATACCATAGTGATCGTCTGATTATAGTAATTTATTTGTATTATCCACAATCTAAATAGAGTATAATTAGAAAAAACCTTGGGAAAAATATATTTTTTTGTGTCAGGTATTTTAATAATGTTTTTAAATTGTCGTGAAAAATACAATTTTAATTATATTTGGTAAACAGTTTCCGCAGTTAAACATAAGCCATTGCTTAACCGGGTTTTTCTTATACGGTGTTTTCGTTCCCGCAGAACATTCAAGACATGATCCACCAGGAGCGACCGGACTGGCAGCAGGTGATGGCGTACGTCACCAGCGTCTACAAACACTTCGAGACTTAGCAAACAGACAAACCAGCCTGCAGCTATTGTATGTATCTACATTAATATTGGGAGGAATTGTCGTTTTGACTTTGACATGTAGTCTATACGGAAAGAGAACCCTAGGTTTTGAGGACGCTGTGCATCGTTTAACCTTTTTCTAACTTTTGGCAACACTGTCACGTTTACTTCTTTACCCTTGTTCGTATGGTGATAAGGTCGTTTTTAGCAGGTTCGAAATGTGAAAGAATGAATATTTTTAACAAGCATATGCTTTGGTTTGGCTAATTTCAACCCTTGCCACTTTTGCATTTCGGATGTAATTTTTAACTGTCATGTCATTTTGACATGCAGAAAAGAACGGTGATCGAAAACATTTCAGAACGCTAATTTCGCCCACAATATTCCAAACCAAACGCCAAAGGTGAACATTTTTAGCGTTTTAAACTGTATTTTTTGCTATTTGGTCTAAAACGAACGCCCTAGTAACAAACATTTTGTTTTGACAGATGAATGGCTTGTGTTGCCAAACTTAAATCATGAATTCCCTTTTACGCCACGACGACTTTCCGCACAGACTTTAGCAAGCATAGGGAGAGAACGGAGAAAATGTACTTAAATGTAATTTTCGTAATAAAGTCCCTTTTAAATGATTACATAATCCTTAAGGGAGAACTAAAATTGATAGAACTAAAAACTAAAACCCTTACCGGATAGGATGCATTTGATTTCAAAGGGGGAATTGCAGTCGAAATTTACGAAAAGATCAAATTTATTTTAAAGCAGTCTTTTATCATAACTCTATGTTTGCAACTTCGTCGAAAGATTAAACAAAAATATGGCGATTTAACTAATTGCTGAACTGTGATTGAAAGTATATAGTTTTATTTTGTGAAAGTTTAGCTTCTTTATCTATATACTAAGCAGAAGTTAAGTATAGTTTTTAAGGCCATCCACGTAAAAGGTCTTTGTATTTTTGATTTTTGCAATACTTGCTATTAAAATGTCAAACGTAATATTAATACATACTTAAGATGCAAAATAATAACTATTGTAATGCAGTTAGGTATTGCCAATGAAAATGAAAATAGTAAAAATGTTGTAATTATTGCTAAAGGGAACGCTACTTAGGTGAGGGTGTTGGTATTTGTGGCGTGGCGTGGCGTGTCTTGTCATGCCGTGGCGTTATAGTGTGTCACGTTTGCCTATGTACATCGCGTTTAACTTATAATATGAATATTATATTATAAAAAAAAAACAAATCGACAATAAACTGCTGTTTAGATTCAAGGGGCATAGGTATCTTTGCCCTATTATTATAAAAAATACACTTCCATACCCCGTCATCGCCCGTCATGTTTGAGACTAATAAACTAAAGAAAGGTTGTATAAAACATTCCTACGAAAATGGTAGCTTTTGTACACGCTAGCTAGTGTGATATTTTTGCATTTTATATCGTCGTGTACACCAGTAATTTGTATTTAAATGTTGGTAAAGGCCGGTTGCGATAGACAGAATTTCGTACACTGAACTGTCTACGAAATTCTGTTACTTATCTCTGTCGCTCGCGCATAATAGTACAATATGACACAAGTGTGATGTGTTGGTCATTATACACGAGGCGGTATTATTCGCGCAAGCCGTATCAATTTGCATTGAATGTAGTATAGATTACTGCAACGAGCGGAAAGTGACATATAGCTGCACAGAGTGTTAGATTGGAGCCCGAGCTTTAGCGAGGGCACTAAAAGTACTTGAGTGCAGCAAGAAGTCACTTGAGCGAGTGTGTTGAAAATGTGTATTGCCGTATTTTAATGTCCGAGTAAATAAATAAGAATGGCAATACACATTTATGCGCGAGCGATAAAGATAACAGTATACGAAAGTATCTGTCTAGCGTACCGGCCTTTAGTAGATAATATTTCCTAATATTGTACGGTATTTGAAAATAAAATGGATTTAAACGTTGAGAAATACGTAGTTACTTGATAATTTTGCTTCCATTGGCTTTCAATGTTAGTTTATAAACCTGACTCTATATTGCTGTAGTAGTACTGAAATATAAATTATGTAACAATATTTATTGATTATACTTACTAGAACATTTTACAAAAAAAAACGCTTCTAATATCTTCCATATACACTGAGAATAGTCGAGAACAGTCATCTTAGCATTTGTCTATGAATATACAGACATAAATACATATAAAATAACAATGGACGCAGAATTGATTGCTTATTTAATATAAGATCTGCCTTTATCCAGCCTTAGATACGGTAAGAGTGATTGTGAAAACCGTCTTTTCAATGTTGAAGACTGATACTGTAGGTTTTTAGGAGGTTGTAACAGCTTAGAATTGTACTAACGAAGGTAATTTGTATCTTGTACTTAGCCAGAAGTAGTTTTATTTTATCTAAAAATGTACCTAAGAATAATATATCTATTACATCTTAGTCACTTTTGCGGTATAGAATATAAACTAGTTTGTAATAAATGCCTTAGGAATGATATTGGCCTTTGCATTCATAAAATTGAGATAATTTGCTGGAGTTATGAAGAAATAACTAAAACTTTTGTCAAATTATTGTTGACATCTCGTGGCGATAAGAAATCGCCACGCCGCGACATGACACTAAATGTGGATCTGGCTTTAGTTATACTGATGTTGTAACTACTGTATATCATACTTTTTGACGCGAGTGTTTCTTGTTAAACGAATTCAAACTATACTATTTTAAAATAGTCTTCTGAAAGAACTGTGGAGTGATATTTTGTGACATGTTTGGAATTGAATATAACTATGAAATATATTGATCTGTATTACGATATATATATATCTAGTTACAGTTCAGTGCATGTAACCATAACTTATTACTACAAATAATTTATCAGTAGTTAAGCAAAACTGAAAAATATGAAAAAGTACCTACTCATATTGATGTGAATTTAGTAAATAAGACATTATAATATTTCAATGTATTCATTTTATACATCTAGTCCTTATCTATACATCTATCCTTACTTATTTAAATTAATATTGAAACTTTCAATTAATTGAAAATTTCCTACCGATCTGTATTTATAATGAGACAAACGTTTGAAGATATATTTCATTTATGTATAAAGTTATTTGGAACACCAAAGTAAAGGAATATGACACATTAACCAATAATGAAATATAATAAACATGTCTCTATTTCCGGTTCATTTTGGCCCAGTTTCACATTGTTTAAAAGTATTTTTTGTCGAATTGAAATAAGAATAGATTAATATTATTTTATTTTTTTATTTTTAAATGTCTGTCAATAAGAACTGTCATAATTTAGCGCCACACCACAGAATAAATAATAGTACAGCCACACTGTGTAAACCCCTAGGGCCCACTTGCAAAGCTGTCTTAGCCCCGGGCTAGTGTCTAGTCATGGTTACAAATTTAAGACAAGTAGGATAGAGAGACATACGCAGACAGTAGCGCGAAAGAGATAATAACAGTTTTTGAACTAACTAGATACTTTGTTTTGTTTTCGTGCAAGTGGGCCTAATACTGATATTTTTGAACGTAGCCTTTACGGATATTTTATGAACGTGTCCTAAACAGATAATTTATGAAGGCTCGGTTTAACGTGAGCAAAATATGCAAATAAATTAAATATTTAATTGTTTTGGTGCTCAAGCCTTTCTTCTTCCTGAAACGTCCACGTCGATCGGAATGCGCTATCACACCCATGTTGTTAGTTGTATGAGTTTATGATATATTCAAATGTAACTTACGAAAAAAATTGTTACCATATGTATTACGCCTGCGCCTAAGTTTGTATTTGAACTTGTTGAAACAGGGGCCAGTATTCAGAAGAAAACCACAGAATAAATAATAGTGTTGTAACACTTGTACTCGTTTCAGAGGTATGTATGAATATTATTATTTTAGACGATACGCGTTGTTTTCTAACTTTGGTTGTTGACGTTGCGTAGTTTAGTTATAATTAACTATTATATATTTTGAGATGTTTGTATTTTTGTAAATATAGCTTAAATAAAGTTCCTGATTTTATTAATATAACATGGGTTTTCATTGTCTCCTTTTCTAGTAGGTATTTGTAGAAGCCAAAAGCAAGGTATAGCAGACTAAAGTATGCCGATCAGGAAGAATTTTGTACGATGGCCCCTCATTACTTATTTCTTTAGCTCGTGCATAAATGTATTGTTGTCTCACTCGCACATTACTAATGTGCAGGCGCGACGGCAATGTATTTGTTCGCGAGCGACAGAGATAAGTAATGCGGGCCATTGCACGAAAATCCTTGTGTATCGTGACCGGGATTTACAAACAGACATTGAAATGTATATAGAACTTCTATAGCAATTTTATAGGGGAAGAAGATTAGGTTTATTTCTTACAGAACAAAACAAATACATAAAAAAAAACAAAATACAAAGAAATACATAGATAGATAACTATTTATTGTACCTACACCAAAAAAATATTTAAATGAACTAAAACTTATGAAATAAAAAGTTAAAAAAACTGCTTATATTTTAGCTTTATTTCTTTGTTGTTCTTACAATCTAAAATGCACGAAAGCTAAATAATAATTACTACTTATTATGTTAATTTATTCAAATCTATAATATCCAGCATACGTAGGTACCTCGTGATGTCATTCTTAAAGGGGACTCTTATTTTTCATTATTTATGAAAGGAACTATCGACATACAAAATTAAAACTAAAGGAATCCGAGATGAAAGCGTTTATTTCCTCGGCAATTAAGTATATAACAACTGATGCGAAAATCTTTATTCAAGAAAATCCATTTAGTATTCAAATAATTAAGTTAAAACTTCGACATGAACTTTTATGAATGTGAGAGGGTTTTTAGTTCATTTTATATCACTATAAAATCAGTTTTTATGAACATCTTTGGACCAAGTCAGGCCGGTCTTATTCCGGCCGGTCTTTACTTGTTTATGTATGAAATGAAGTTACTGGTCACCGGAAATCAGCACGTTTTCTGAGGGAGTGAGCCTTCTGTATGTAGTACTATTTATTTATTCTGTGACCAAGTTCATAAAAATAGGTGTCGGTGTAATATTTGTGATGTTCTAGAACTCGATGACGCCGGGAAGGAACTTATCGATGAGCCCTTCGTAGTACGGCCACAGAGCTTCAATGTCGGGAATTGCGGAGCTCTTAGTGTACAGGTCGTATTGGCTGAAAGAAAAAATACATTGATTTATTATAGGGCTTGATATGAACATTTTATAGACATTATTATACAGGTTGTAGTTTTCCATCCCCGCCATATTCGCAGTCGATTGTTATAGGTATACCTTAATCAACTAACAATACTATTTAATTCCTACATTTAACTGGAGGTGGAATTTTTAATAAAATATTTTATTGATAAATCGTAATAGGCCCAACTTTATTTTGGAGTAGAACCCCACTACACACACACATGTATGGTAGGTATGTGTGCGCGCTCCTATAGACGCGCCGCGCGCCGCCGCCCGCGCCACAATAAATAGTGAGCCTTTATTTATCAGTTGGTATAAATAAACTTAATGCAAGTGAGAATGTATCATCAAAGTTGACATTAGTTAGGAATTTCCGGCATGGTAAAAAAATTGGAATCAGCTCATTTACAGTTCGATTGGATTCGTATGAAAAATAGTATGAAACTGACACTTGACAGTTGTCAGTTCTATTTGGTTGTGACTTGTGACGCTGTGGCGTGGCTGTGACTGCGGCACGTCTGCCCGGCCCCAGTACCACGCACTACTGAAAGTTAAGAACTTACTTGAATTCATTAACAGCTTTCATGATTTCTGCGTCGCTCTCCTTGAGGAGATGCTTGTAGTCGCCGCCGGCGTGCCACGGGTAGAAAGAATGATATCTAAAACACAAATATACATAATAACCTTAAATATCGGGTTATTGGGGAGACCGACGTGGTCTTGGCGCTCACCAATAAATAATAAATATATATTTCACAGATTAAATAATAGTAGTAAGTACGTAATGTCTGATGTGTATAGTATTTTAAAAGTTTCTAAAAGGCTACTATCAGTTTTGTAATCTGTCCAATACCGGGCATTTTTATAACAATAGAATAATTTAACAATGTAACTCTACTTCATATGGAGTACACAGTCCCTACATATATAGGACTTTATATGTACTGTGATGTTACATTGTCGTCCGTCGGTCTGCTCGGATCAGGGTAGTTGTGGACGGTACTGGAATAGATACCGATCGATAAATTATCCTGTCCCCTGAATTCACTGCATGGTCTTACAGCAATATACAATACAATAACACTTTATTGACACAGTTAAACAAATTACAAAATAGAAATAACATAAACAATAGGTACAATGGGTGGTCTTATCGCTCAAAGCGATCTCTTCCAGACATTTGCCCTGTCTCTTCCTGTGCTAAGTTATGAATCTGTCGTGGCGATTATCGTAGAATTGATCATTTCATGAACTGGCCAGCTAAAACTGACCATATCGTTGAAACATCAAGGTTTAATGATATTTCAATCCACGTTTGGCCATATCGTTAAATAACATTAATGTAAGGTTTTCATGATACCCAACCAAAGGTGATTAAACATATAGAATTTCAACACTAAAAAAAAACACGAAGGGTTAAAGGTTCTAACCTTTCTAGCCTTCTAACCTATCACGAACAAGACAGGCTTTCACCAAGCGCATCTAGCGGTGGATAATATAACTATTTTACGATATGATCACTAATGTTTGACCATATCATGAAGCATCTGTGCGTTTAGCTGTTCATATCATCAAATGCTAATCATTCATGCATCTGGCCAAACGATTTCACGACGTCACCGATAAATTCATGAAATAAAATAAACATGATGTGGCCAACCATTTCATGAAATGATTAAGTTTACAATATCACTACAACATATCCAGTCCAGCCACAAAGATCTACTACAAGATGTGTCACAAAAATGTCATTTGAAAAAAGATCAAAGAGTTCAAGCCGCTCACTCGGCCCCTTACAACATCATCACAGGCCGACATCACAGGAGCAGTCAAATCAGTGTGATAAACTTGTAATGTTCATGTACCTTATTCTCTCAATATCGTCAAATACCTGATCATCCAGAGGCCCTCCTTGGGGAATTTGCCCTTATTGTGCAGTAGCACCCGATACAGGTACTCATCGTGCCCCCAGGATATCAGCAGGTTCTCCAGCCCGCAGTGTGGCTCATACATGCCGCAGTCAGTGCTGGAAGGAAAAGGCAGTAAAGTTGAATGTGTGTGTTGTGTACCTAAATTTTAATTGATTACATATTAGAATCGGCAAAGCCGGCGTCGTCTCTACGGCCGCGGTTCGCTCAAAGCTTATGTTTCAAGTAGGTAATTTCATAAGTAAACAAGCACAAATTAAAAATGTATATAACCTCCGACCCGCTTTACAGCATCTCGATGACATCAGCTTTCAAACATAAGAAAAGCATCAAAATCGGTCCGTTGGAGCTGCGATGTCGCAGCAGACACACGGATACAATGATACATACATACATACTGAACCTAAACTTATAACACCCCGCTCTTTTGGAGTTTAGGGGTTAAAATCGCATCAAAATCGGTCTATTCTTTTGGGAGCTGCGATCCCGACCTCCGCCACGAGAGTGGTGCCAAAGATGAAGCCCATTTGATTGCAGTTACTCGTATAGTTGTTCATTTGCTCTGTAGCTAGGTGTCTGCGCGAGAACCTATATCCCTCGCATCCCAGCTATTAGCCAGGTACTGGATTTTCTGGATCATAATAGATAGGTAATCGAGGTTATCTATACTATAATACATTATAATATTATAAGGAGGTAAAGTTTGTGAGTTTGTTAGGCTGTAGGAAGTAATCTCTGGATCACCTGAACCGATTTTGAAAATTATTTTATTAGAATGCCACGTTATTTGTATCATAGGCTATATATTAAAATGACCACGCGTGACGCGTGTGAAGCAGCCGGCATCAGCTAGTTATAAATAATTATACTGGGGTCAGTACACCGCGCGTGCGCATTGTACTGAGTTTTGTTGCCACAGCGGTGTATCATATAAACAGGAGTTAATAATTAATATTATCATGAAAATATTACTTGTATATCTCTAGATAATCGACCTGTAAGGGGCAGGCTGGGAACAAAACCAAGGCCGTAGGCAGCCCGCCCCCCCCACCCCCTGGGGGGGGGTTGCTTTGGGGGTTTTAACCCCCCGAAATGCCTTAGAAAACCACCCACCATTTTATACACCGAAAAAGTGGAGCTTGATTTTTACTGTACCTAGGCTTGTACTATTATTTATTCTGTGACCTAGGTAAAATTGCAGTTAAAATTACTACATTTTTACGTCTATTCCCGACAGCGCTACTAAATTATTCCCGGTTTCCCCCAGTGGTGGATATCTAAACTAACCATGTGGCATTGTCACTCATTTAATGTAAACTGTGTACTGGAAACGGCATGGATTTTGCTGATTTTTATTAAGAGAGAAAGTAAAATAAAGTATTTACCAAATAATGTTTACAATTAAAGCTTCTGTCTATATTAATTACACCAATCAGTTACAAACTATGAATTCGCATTGTACCTACTTTTTAAAATATTATTAGGACCCATGAGCGAGAGTACTTTATATCCCAGTTTGCAACACTGAAAATAGTAAAACACCGGATTTTGTGGAAATGATGTAAAGTTACCCGAAAAACGCTTCCATAAAATAGATTTTTCGAAAAAACTGTAATAGTTGCCACTATTTCGAGCACCACGGATTTTCAGAGTTGCAAACTTGGGTACCTATAAACACTCACACGGGTCTAACCCCCCCCCCCCCCGCCCCGTTTGCTTCCAAGCTCAAACCCCCCCGAAGTGAATTCCAGGCTACGGCCTTGAACAAAACTCTATACTATTTTTACCCGACTGAGCTATGTGTTTATCAGCCTAAACAGGATGGATTTTTTAGACGGGACAGTAAGGGCAGGTACCTTATCCGTTATACTCGTAGGTAAAGGGAAAAGTTCCATAACTTTTTGAGATACTCTGAACTGCATTCACAGATTTTGGAAAAAATGTACAAGGTAATGGTCACTTTACACAAAAACTTTTTTTGATGCCAATCGATCCTGTTTCTTATAAGTAGTATTAAAAGTTTCTAAGGGACCGACTGAGGTTTGAGTACTAGAAATGTCAGAAACTGCGAAAAACTTTTCCATACATTTCGTATGAAATTATCTTAACCGTATTAAGTAGAGGAAAACGTTCGGAGGCCGTCCTCAACTTTTGGAGATATTTTGACCTGCATTCACAGATTTTGTTAAAAATGTTCAGTCAGCGTAAATATAGGCAATTTACACAAACATTTTTTTTGATGCCATTTGATCCTGTTTCTTATAAAGATCAAAAGTCTCTACTGCATCAACTGACTGTTTAGTTAGACTACTACAAAAGACAGAAATTGAAAAAAAAAAAAACCTTATATATTGTACGAAATAAATCAAATAAAATTCTAACATAGCTCGAACACAAACTTTTTAAAAATACTGGCGGCTCAATTAGTTACTTTGGATCCTTATAATTAACAGGATCGATAGGCTTTTTTTGTGATATGCCCATTTTCTTTTACTGTTTTTTTTCCATAATCTGTGAATGCATGTCAAAATATCTCCAAAAGTGAAGGAAGTCTCATAAGAACGTTTTCTTGTAAATACAACGGTTAAGGTAATTTCGTACAAAATGTTGTGAAATGTTTCGTACCCTGTCCTTACTGTCCCGTCTCAAAAATACAGCCTGTATTAAAACAGGTACCTTTAGGGCATCTTTTTCAGGTACCTTACTTTATTAGTAGTATATGTATGTATGTCTATTCTTTTGTGGCGCTCTAGAGACCAAATGCGTTGACCAATTTTGATGATTATTACGTCAATCGATTTATCTTAATCTTGCGAGTGCCACTAAAGTGACAGTAATCAAAATTCAATATGGCGACAACCAGACGCCATAATGTGAAAAAGAAAAAAAAAAACGACGAACTACGTCAAGTGGGGTATCATTGAATAGGTATTTGAAAATCATGTCTAGGTTTCTGTTATAATTTTTCATTTCGAATGACCATTTAGGATCTATAACGATTTAAAGTTGGATAGCAAACATTCTCACTATAATTTTGGCCTCTTGTTTGTTCACAGTCGAGTTTTAAATTGTGCGTAAATGTTCTTGTCGCTTCCTGTTTAGGAGAGTGAAAACCACGTTAAGGCAAACGTAGTGTGGGACGCCCGCCGACCAGGTGGAGTGACGACTTGCGAAAGACAGCTGGCAGCGACTGGATGAGAAGAGCCGAAGATCGGGCTCAGTGCGTTCATTGGGAGAGGCCTACGTCCAGAAGTGGACCGATATAGGCTGATGATGAATGAATGATGATGATTGTTGTTTGCTCACTTATATTTAGGGTTGTGGAAGTCAGGGCTGTCCTTGAAGCTGTCATCACCGTAGACGATAGTCTTCCCGGGCTTGCAGCCCACGGCGAAGGTGTCTCCCACCACGCACCACTGGGGCTCTCCGAAGAAAGCCATTACCTGTGGAGGGAGAAGTTAGACATTATTTTCTCTTCCCACTACCCGAGTACAATTATTTATTCTGTGCCCGTATGTCATTACGGGTAAGGAGGGTACATACTACCCGCCCGCCCAGCGTGGTGCTTATGGACTTTTCCTCCAAATGATAGACCCGACAAAGATGACTTTTTTCTTGCCTAATTTCTATAGTACTAGCGACCCGCCCCGGCTTCGCACGAGTAGATATATTATTATTATTATTACGAGCCTGTAGTGTCGCACTGCAGGGCAAAGGCCTCCCTACCCTTTTTCCATTCATCTCTATCTGTTGCAATGGTACACCAGTTCTCTGAGTGGGAGTCAAGCCCATCCCGCCATCTCTTTCTTGGTCTGCCGCGATGACGTTTGCAATCTTGGGGTACCCATTGCGTGGTAATTTTTGCCCAGAGATCATCCGACATGCGGCAGACATGTCCAGCCCAGTCCCACTTTAGTTTTGCAGCTTTTTGGGTCACGTCTGCAATCTGAGTCTTGGAACGCAGTATGGTGTACTTTATTCGGTCAGTTAGTTTAACTCCTAGAATACTGCGTTCCATTGCACGCTGGCATTCCTCGAGGTCAGACCTCTGATGATCAGTCAAAGACCAAGTCTGTGCATGTATAGAAAGATAAAATTAGTACGTACTTTATTTGGACAAATAGAACAACAACAATTTCTTACACAAAATGTTTATGTTTATAGGTTATAAAACCTATAAACATAAACATAGTATATCTATATAGTATTATTCTGTTTAACGCAAGGAGGTTGAATTACGGTTACTATTTCGTGTATTATTAGCATAGAGCATTTCCTATGTCAATGATTATTAGATGTTCTGTGATTTCGTTTCCACGGCAACGTTCCATATACAAAGATCCGTATCTCCTTCTTAGTTTGTGACCTTACGTAGTATTTATATACTCTTTGGTTTGTGATACAAAGTAATCGAGGTTTTTTGCAAAATTTGATACCTTGGGTTACATTATTGCAATTTTCGAAGGGAACTCTAATTTTTTGAAAAATAAAATCGTGCTAGTGTTACTCGCTGATAATTTAACTTTCTTCATGTGAAAGATTTTTTTAAATCTGGTTTGTATTTTTTGAGTTTATCCATTACAAACAAACAAAGAAACAAACAATAAAATCTTTCCTCTTTTTAATATTAGTGTAGATGTAGATGAAGAATTCAGTGTATTTAGTTAGACACAACTGATTTTTTGGGACCAATTTGAACCTACCTTTCCCATGTCATGGATAAGACCAATCAGCTGGAGCCATTCCTTATCAGGGTGGTCCTTCCGGATCCTCTCTGCTGTCTGGAAGGCGTGCACGATGTTCGGCAGGTCCGTATCAGGGTCGGACTCGTCGATCAGCTCGTTGAGCTTGATGAGGGCCTCCTTGACAGTGCCCTTGTAATGGTTGAACTTCAGCCACTTGTCCATTTTGGCTGGGGATCATTTTTTTATTATTAGTTTGGCAATTTAGATAAGCAGGTAAGCGACCTGCCGATAGCAGTTGGCTATAGAGTGGCGGAGTGTGATTGAGTGAGTTGGTGAGTTGTTTGGTTTTATGGGATGGGTATGGGGGATGGTTGATGGGGGTGGTGATTGATTTAGAGTACGTAGTACTATGATTTATTCTGTGGTTAGAGTAAAGAACAAGTAAAAATATATAAAAAATATAACAAAAATCCCGAATGCGAAAAAAATTCAAAAAAGCCAAACAAGCTTTAGATTCTTGATATTGAAATATAAGATGTTTTTTTTTGTTAGTTTCCCTTTTTTGGAATGGCCTTTAAAAGACCTTCATTTTGATACCTCACTCGATAGGTTTTCGTCATATTTTGTTTCGTCGGAAATAAAGTATTTCAGCTCTAAGTCGCCATAGTCTTCTTGACACTTCTTTATATCTTATAGCACTCTCGTGATTACGACCAATGATACCTCATTTCTCAATATCAATCAAGCTGTTTAGGCTGTAGGACGCGCCAAAGAAACGTACCAACATACATACTTACAACCCAAACACATAACCCTTCGCAGTAAGGTAAAAAGTACCTATCTGTTGATTTGGATTGCAAAATCTTGCGAGACACTGCACAACCTCTTTGGTTTTGCCACTAACGCGGAAAGGAATCTAAAAAAAAAAATTTTATTTTTATATAACGACCTAGTCTCTATTCTAGATGTTATAATTGAACAATAGAATAAACCCACATTGCTCGAAATGGTTCCAAAATGATCAGTGGTATAATAATGCTCAGTGATGACTATGTTACCTACTGTATATCATCGGGGTACTTGAGGGTACGAAGGAGGTAGATACCCTTATTGACCGAGCAAGCGCGAAGCGCGAGCGAAGTGTCTCCGTTTCACCTTGGGCAAAAATGCTTTCGTATACGTCAGTCCGCACGCTATTCGGATCTCCGGCTGTTCTCCTGTACAGGTCACATTTTTTTCAACCGATCTAGAGAAAACTAGGTATATACAGGTTTAACGAGTTTTTAGTTTTTTACGGTTCTTTTTTTATTTGAAAGGTAGTAACTTTAAGTTGGTCTCATAAAATTTTAGTGAAGATGAGGATCTTCGGCGTGATGAGCAGAATAGCTCCTCAAAATGCAGTAAATTGCTCACTTTTAGGTTTCTACCAGTGGAATCAGCCCTTTACCTTTAAGGTAGGTAGATGGATCACCTTGGTTATTAATGTTAGTTGTACCTTGTACTATTATTTATTCTGTGGTTGTACACAATACAATAAGTTAACTAGATGGCGCTACTGTGCTCCACTAGATTGATTACAAAAAAGTTTGTGCTCGCGAGGTCTATAAGCTCACAGAGCCACTAGTTCTGTGGAGTTGCGAAAATCCGTCGAACAAAACAATCGAATAATGAATCTGTATCATCATCATCATCATCATATCACACAGATCTGTGATCTGTCTGTTGTACCTGGAGGCGTCAATTATACGTTTAACTATCAATATTTATTCTTTTTGTATAGAGTTTGTTGGCAGTTACAGTTAGATTGGGTTATGTATGTTGACTCGGCGCCAACATTGCAAACTTGGTGGCTCTTATAAAATTTACCTACTTCATGAACGGATTCCACTCCTCCAAATCGAAAGTGAAGCACCCAGGATATGCCGAACCGCTCGTACGCACAAGCCTCACACACACACACAATGTTATGACGATCGGTCCCCACATCGCAGCAAGATCTCGACCTTGTTAGTCGTGTCAATTCTGTCAAGTTCTCACGGAAAATCAAAATCAATGCAGACTTTTGTGATGTCATTGTGTATCAACCACAAAACACCACGAATTATCCACTCACGCACACATACGCAGCCTCCATTTGCTATGCTTCACTCGATTGTTCGACCTATTTAACTATCTTCTATCTATATACTTATAATAAAGCAGTAAGTACTAAAAAATCTGTTCAATGAAAATAATTTAAATAAAATGTTCTATTGAACCTACTTAATAGGCTACTGAACAGGAATGTAACATTTGTCTGTATGTTTGTTTGCGCATCACGTAAAAACTACTTGACCGATTGCGATGTGGTTTTCACAGTTGGATAGCTTAGGGTTTGACTTACAAACTAAGGGTACTAAATGGTATCTTAATCCAATGATAAGATGCCGAGTAATTGATTAAAAACTATTTGACGGCTGAACGGATTTTGAAGTAATGTACTATTTGACCCTTTCTGATCATCTTTGATTTGACCTTATAGGTACTTTTGGTCCTGGAATAACACGTATGGGCTACTTTTAAACGAAATAACCACGCGGGCAAAGCCGCGGGCACAGCTAGTCAGAAATAATCAGGTACGTTGAAAGTGTATTTTATTTTTGAGAGCTACGCTTCTGTTTCCTTAGTCTACATACCGACTTACCTTTGACAAAGTCTACAGTCTGGTGAGTGTGCATTTCGTAGTAAGTCTTGCGCACGCGCTCCTTGATGGGATCGTTCACATCTATGGTGTAGTCGCGGAAGGCCTCCAGGGGTTTGTCGTCGTACTTGGGCTCGGGGCGGAGGAGCAGGGACGGGTCCACCATGCCCACGGGAGATTCCTGGAGATATATAACATTGTTTGAAAAATGTTGGGTTTTGTACCCGACTACGTGGAGGGTTTTTCAGCCTATGTATGTTTGTTCCTTTGTGGCACTATATAGACCAAACGCGTGGACGATTCTTACGTCAATAGATTTGTGTCAATCTTGCGCTACTAAAGAAATGACAATAATCAAAATACAATGTGGCGACAACCAGACGCCATATTGTGAAAAGAAAAAAATGAAAGTCGACGAACTATGGTAAGCGGGGTATCATTGAATAGGTATTTGAAAATAATCTTTAGTTTTCTGTTATCATTTTTCATTTCGAATTACCATTTAAGATCTATAACGATTTCAAGATTTTTACCAACCATTCTCACTTAAATTTATACCTCTTTTTAGTTTTGTTCGCGGTTTTACCTCTTTTGATTGTCTTGTTAGTTATTGACATAGTACATACTATGTACTACATACTGTACATATACATACAGGACTACTATGTACTACATAGTAGTCCTGTATGTATACCAATTTACATACATTAGTTTTTTATAGTATAGTATTGGTTCAAATTAAGAGAATCAATGAGCTAGGAGAGAGCTATGCTTTGGATCTCTTACTAATGTGGATGTCCGCAAAATAACCAAAGTTACCGACATCATAGGTCTCTCTCGACTACGGACCGGTAGGAGGCATATATTACTCTACCTACTTACGCGAGCTAATAACCTACAGATTGCTGAGCCCCGGCGCTACAAATCAGGCGAGGCCGGCCGCCACGCGCTTACATTCAAACGCTTACATTTTTCACAACACACATTTTTGCATTGGATTTTAGAACTACCTACCTACCTACATAAGTATTTTAGATTATGGTGTTGTTCACAAATAAAATTTGATTTCTTTTTTATTGAAGTAGACCCAGTTTAAAATAAATTTTACGTTTAACGTTTGATAAGATAGTTCTTAAAAGAATTGTTACGCGTTTCACATACATGTTGGATAATTACGAGAGCAACTTGAAAATATGATTTTTTGTTTGTTGAGATATCTTAATGATTTTGATGTCAAATGAAAGGTCTAAGTCTAAAACCATTTTATCCGATTGAATCATGTAAATTGGTTCACGTGTTTTGGAGAGATAATTAAGAATGAGTATAGTGAAAATGTAAACAACCAGTTTTTTTATGTTTTTATCCTACGAACTTTTTTATTAGTGCAAAATGTGTCAATATTATTAAGTTAATCAGGAATGTTAAACAAAGAGGTATCTAGGTAGCCTAAAGATTGAAGGTTTGTTTTAATTTGTTAGGTTTGTTTTAATTTGTTAATTACAAAAGACGGACTTTAATATTCATTTTCTATCTACCTAATTGACCGTGTCATCATACCTAGCATCATACGCATCAAACATAAGATAGATTACGTGGTCAAGTAGGTAGATAGACGATGAATAATAAAGTAGCAACGGCAAGTCGACAACCATAGCACCACAGCTAGCGCGTCACTCCGCGCCAGACAACGACAGAGCTACGCGTTAGCAGAGAGCGGCAACGCTTAGGTGAATATCGCGTTAGGCACTGAGCGCATAAGTGAACTGAATTGCACTTTGTTGCTTAGTTGCAAGAGTCGCTATTTCTAATAATGGTTGCGCAAAGTGCAACTTCTGCTATCCGGTAGACGGAGCGTAGGACGGGGGGAGTGCGGGGGGGGCGATGATGTCTGGTGCACAAGTCATACAGTCATGAGTTTCTTGGATCTCTCTTCTCTAACAGGCGTATATCCGACATCGGTAGAATCAGAAGGGTATTAACCTCAAAGCATACTTGTTTACTTACCTAAATAAATAATTTAAGTTTTTCTGTGTTCATAAGATGTTAAGTTTTAACTTGTGAAAGTGCTACTTTTTTGCTTATCTATACTAATAATAAAACTGTAACGGGTCCAATTCTGTACTCTAAAGATATTTTGAAATTTTTTTTTGGACGTTACTCTTTATTCGAGATTGAAGCCAAAACTGTATTTTTTTTTCATTTTTGTGTGTCTGTCTGTCTGTCTGTCTGTCTGTCTGTCTGTATCTTGGCTAGGCATCACGCCGAAACTACTGAATGAATTTAAATGAAACTTGGTATGATTTGAGTTCATACTACGAGGTAGGACATAGGCTACTTTTCATCCCGAAAAATGAAAGGGTTCCCGCAGGATTGGGGTTGAAAGTTATTTCAAACAACACTTACTTACTGAAACTAATATCCCAAATTCTGTAAATTAAAGATATGTTGTATTTTTTTTGGGGGCCGTTCTATATTCAATACTAAAGCCAAAACTGTATTTTTTTAATTTTTGTGTTTCTGTCTGTCTGTCCATCTGTCTGTCTGTACCTTGGAAGTGCATCACGCCGAAAATAATCAATGAATTCAAATGAAATTTGGTATGATTTAAGTTCATACTTTGAGGTAGGGCATAGGATACTTATCATCCCGAAAAATTAAAGGGTTCCTGCAGGATAGGCGTTGAAAGTTATTTAAAAGAACACGTATCATGCTGAAACTACTTTACAGATTTTTTGAAACTCAGGTTCAGTCATAGTTTATATAATGGGTAAAAAGTGAGGATACTTTTAATCCAGAAAAATAAAGCGTTCCTTCGGGATAATGTCCAAAATTCTGTAAATTGAAGATATTATGTATTATTTTTTGGAGGCCGTTCTTTATTCAATACTAGAGCCAACACTTACTACACTTACTACAACTAGTATATTTTAATTTATGTCGTCTGTCTGTCTGTCCGTCTGTCTGTCTGTCTGTACCTTGGCGACGCACCACGCCGAAAATACTTAATGAATTCAAATGAAATTTGGTATGATTTGAGTTCACACTTTGAGGTAGGACATTGGATACTTTTCATCCCGAAAAAATTAAGTGTTCCTGCAGGATAGGGGTGAAAAATTATTTAAAAGAACATTTAGCAAGCTGAAACTATTTGATGGATGTCGATGCAACTTGGCACAGACATAGTTTATAAGATAGGTGAAAATTATGGATACATTTTGTCCCGAAAAAATAAAGGGTTCCTGTGGGATATGGGTCTAAATTCTGTACATTAAAGATACAGTGTTTTTTTTGGAAGTTTCTCTATATTCGATTATGAAGCCTAAACTGTATGTTTTTTTCATTTTTGTCTGTATGTCTGTCAGTCTGTATCTTAGCCGCGCATCACGCCGCCGGAACTACTGGATGAATTCAAAAGAAGCTTGGTATGATTTGAGTTCGTACTACGAGGTCGGACATAGGATACTTAGTCCGTTTTTTTTTACATCTGTTTGTCCGTATCTTGTCCGCGCATCGCACCCAAACTGCTAAATGAATTCAAATGAAAAAAATGCTCTTGGATGCTTAAAAAGGCATTGAACAAATTTGTTTTGTTAATCGTGTCTTTCTTTCTGTTTGTCTGTATGTTTGTTTGTTCACGCATCACTTAAAAACTACAGGACCGACTGCAATGCGGTTTTCATTGTTAGATAGCTTAGGGTTTGATTTAAATGTGGTGTAATTGGTATCTCAATCCGGTGAGTTAGAAGCCGAGCAATTGATAAAGTATTTCTGACGGCTGAAGTTTTTCTTCAAATGTTGGTATATTGGTTCTGGAATAGCACATTATGGTACTTTGAACCTAAAGAAAAGAACACGCGTGCGAAGCCGCGGGTACAGCTAGTTTACAATAAATACTTTGACTTTGCCCACGACGTGGACTGACGATAAGGTAAAAATCGCGAAGATGCTCGTTGTGGCGTTCTGTGGGAAGGCCTACGTTCTGCAGTGGACTGGACTGCGATGATGATGATGATGTGTGTGTGGTGCAAGTACGGAGTAACCGCGAGTAAAATTTTCTATTCTGGAGGCAGATAATGTATCTTTTGCGCTGGACTCGGGACCGGGGAGCTGAATCGATCGAAACACTACGACTTTTCAACCAAAGTAGCCAATCTCAGGTTTCTTCCAACTCCATCTGAGATATATTTCCCCCCTGATGATGATTGCGACTGACTGAAGTTCCGGGTTCAAATCCGGCAAAGTGCAATCATTTGTGTGATGATCAGAAATGTTTGTTTCCGTGTCATGGCATTCAATTCGATATATTTCTTAAAAGTATGTACTCAGTCCATGCAACAGAATGTATATCTGTAGCATTAAATATGAAAAGTAAATAACTAATAAAACTGAAAAATGGGCATTATTTTATTAATTATTATTATTCAACATTCGACTGCGATTTGGACCAAATGCGTATTGGACCAAGTGCTATTAGATCAATTTATATAAGGGAGGGAGATTGTCTATCTTATCTATTTATCCACCAGACATTATCTATTTCCAGAGACTGCTAAGCAAATAGTGCGCAATTAACATGTAGGTATTTATCCACTTTTACTAAAAAGAAAAGACTGGCATCTATGTATGTTGCTAAATTGAAAGGAGTTAATGTATCCCATAAGTTTATGATTTTATACGAATTTATCATCAAATAAGAATAAGAATAAGAATAAAAACATTTATTAGCAAAATATAAATAAAAGTAAATACAATAAAAACAATAAAGTAAAGTAAAGTAGCAAGTAGTAGTAAGTAAAGAAAAAAAAGTGTAAAGTATAAAAACAATAAAAATAAAATAAACAACTAAATGAAAGATTTGTAGCCTGTGCCAAAGGGGCCTGCACTCAGCAAAAATGTCTAGTGGCCACTGGACGCTGATCCATTCAACGTTCAACGTTCGTTGGTTCATTCAACGTAGTATCATAGAATAAAATTATAAATGGCCAGGCCGAAATACAATTCATATAAAGAATATTCATAATGTTCTAATAATGTTCTTCATATCAAGAATCTTTGTAGTAACCAATATTTCAAATCGAATAGTCGTATTTCATTTTAGCGTTGTGTCTTTTATACTGAGTCAACTTGAGTGTTTGATAGCGAAGGAGGGAAGGGGCAGTGCTCAAGAGCGTTTGAATCAGTAGCGCCTAAGTCATGCGATAGAAGAGTAATTTGGGAAAATTTGAGGATAATCATACAAACAAACGATAAAGCAGCAGATTTAACGTTTGTTAGGGACTACTAAAGATACTTTTTTAATGATCAATGATCTTCGTATTTTTTAAAGGGACATTATTAACCTCGCCCCAGAAAAATATCCTTACATCAAATAATTTACACCTTATAATCTACATGTACACCAAAAATACTGATTGCAAATCAAATTAACTTTCATTTTTACCTACTTAAAACTAAGCATTATTAAATTAGTCAACAATTCGACTGCGATTTGGATTTGCGCCTAAAAAACGCAATGCGCCTAAAGTATTAGTTAGGTTAGTAAGGATGAACATGATGATTTTAGGTTAATATGACCATTTAGACGTTAAGTTTAATTTATTTAGATGTGCAAATTTTGGTGCGCAAACAGTATTTTTCATGTACGTAGTATATTATTATTCTGTTGGGAAAAATTGCCAATTTTTTATGTGCGTTTATTTACTAACTACCCTTTTTTAAATATCTAAATAGATTTAATAGAAATAGAGCTTTGAATCATGTTGATTGCAATAATTTTGTTTGTTAAATTTTATGTTATGTTCAAAGCCATAATGAAGCCAAATGAATAATGGCTGATTTTAGAAGACAGTTAAATAAAATTAAAGTATAATAATAACTTATGTTGATATTGCTTCGTAGAATTTAAATGGTTAATTATTAGAAAAAACACACACACACACATACACATACTGTTAGTATTATTTGGTAAATACGTAATAATATAATTTTGACTGATTTAAGGGCATTAACGTATCGTATTAATAAAAAAATATCGCTACCTCAACTATCGTGAACAATCTTTATATTTAATATCTCATTAAATAACTGCTTAATTACAACTTTGTGATTTCTGAAAATTGAGATTCTATTGGTATAATAACTAAAAAAGATTTTAGTAGGTACCTCATTACTCAGAACTTCAGAAGGATTATTTTGTTTATTCTTTTCGTTAATTGTCTCTGTAATTCTTTTGCTTATTTAATTTTGTCTCATTTAAATAAAATCGTTTATTTTTCCGTACACAATTACATAATGCATTTTAATTTGAAATCCAGCCAATAATACTGTTCGTAATGTTTTCATACTATGTAGTTTTTTAAGACTGCTAGGTGGTCAAAATCGCCTTTTTAAATGGAGCCATACTGCAGACATATTGAATTTTTTCAAGAAAGTATATCCTATGTTACTCGGGGGGATTCAAGGATTCTAACCATATCCCACACGACTAAATCTGTTCAGGCATTTAAAAGTTATTGTGGAATAAAGAAACTCATATACATACATACATACAAACATACATGAATGCTAAAAACATAAAACTCCTTTTTTTTTGGGCAGTCGTGTAAAAATATTTTTATTTCGCATCACGTAATAACTTCTGTACCGATTAGAATGCGATTTTCACTGTTGGATAGCTTCAGATTCTGTACCGATTAGAATGCGATTTTCACTGTTGGATAGCTTCAGATTCTGTACCGATTAGAATGCGATTTTCACTGTTGGATAGCTTCAGATTCTTGCGTCTCAATGCGATAATCAAAATCGACATAAAACAAAATGAACGAGGTTTTGTATTTGTTACTTTATAGGTAATTTTGGTCCTGCGATAGCATAGGATTAATTTATCCAAGAAAAATTACCACCCGAAATATCCGCGTGGCCGCAGCTAGCCATAATAGCTACTCACGATGTTCAAAACTATTAAAATTATTTCAAAAGTAACTCACTGGTTTTACTTTCATCTTGGCGTTTGTGTTACGAGATCTCCCCGCAAATCACTAAAACGACTGAACAGTTCACACTATTCTGCAGATCTTAAATGCTATTGATAACCAAGTTAACTGATTATATTGAGGGTCAACCCCGATAGTCAGGTCAAAGTTGTCGGAGCAAATAAATAATGGCGAAAAATATTAGGAACCATGATATAACCATTACTGTTGTTATTAAAGGCTTTTGTGACATGCAAAATAACTGATGATAAGGTTTTATATTATATTCGACAAAATAAAAAATTGTATAGTAAATAGAAGTTCGTTGTTAACAAGAGACAGGTATACCTAGCGTCACGTGCGTCTAGCGGTGAACGAAACGTGGCGGGGATCTTGGCACAGTCAAAGTTTATATAATGTGTTAAAATGTTGAATACTTTTTATCCCGAAAACTGACTGTGCCAAGATCCCCGCCACGTTTCGTTCACCGCTAGACTTACGTGCCGCTTAACTATCTAGGGATTAGGGACCCCGTAGGGCGAGGCTACTTAGTATCAAACACTAAGAATCAGCTATGAAAGTGATATTTAAAGGCACTTTATACTTAAAACTAGTTTTGCCCACGGCTTTGCCCGCGTGGTCATTTCTCTGTGTTAGAAGTAATCCATCTTACGAGAGGACGGTCAATAAAGACCTAAAAAAAAAAAAAAAAGGTAAAATTATTAGATACTAGCTGTGCCCGTGGCTTTGCCCGCGTGGTTCATTTAAAAGTAGCCCACACGTTTTATTCCAGGACCAAAAGCCAAACCACCACCAGACCAGTTGTAGGTTTGGTCCAGGTCCAGAGGACCAGGAGGACCAGGACCAAACCTACAAAGTACAATATTATACTACATTTCTTCAAAATTCGTTCAGCCGTCAAATAGTTTTTTATCGATTGCTCGGCATCTAATCATCGGAATAAGGCACTGCCTTGCCTTTTTATAACGCATATTCTGTGAAGTACGGCACTCCGTACTTCACAGAATATGCGTTATAACAGTTAAATTTATTTTTTTAATTAATAAATTACTATTTTACTATAAATAATTCGCTTAATTTCGCTGCGCGTTTTACAACTGAAGTCGACTTATTCTATCAAAAAACAAAAACATCTCAATACGTTTTAAGAGCCTCTAAGGACCATAAAGTAAAAAAAGAAGAAAACGTGTTGCTCGAGTTCAGTCAACGTTCAAACCACTTCGTAACAAACCGCATGCGTGTTTTAAGGGTAGACAATGCCATCTAGTTTAAATGAAGTAATTTGTTATCATGACCGTCTTGTTATTGAGTAGAGAAAATTATCTCCGAAGGTAAGGTGGCACAGATTAGAGAGTAATTAAGGTGGTGAGGTAAATTGGATGGAGGGCATCAAGGGTAGGTCATTATTGTGAGCTCCATACGAACAAATTTTTATGCAACGAAACATTGTGTTCTTAGTACAAATTATTTTTTATGATGTTTCACAGAACGACGTACCTACTTACTGGCACTTTAACTGGCTCTTAATAATTACCTACCCTACCTACCTACTTTTTGAGCTTTTTCAACACGATATGAGGATTGATTTGAAAAAATAAAAGTTTTCTATACTTTCTCTGTGAAGTGTACCTGTGTACCTACCTCTGTATGTACACATTTCAATACCGACAACTAACCATTTTGCCAGTAAGACATTATGAAGAAACCTCCGATATAATTATATAATTATGTAGGTACGTAGGTAGTACATTATAATATCTCAATGGAAGAAACATAATAAAAAAACGTAGTACATATAATGTATATACATACTCAGAAAACTTGCAACGCTTCGAAGTATTTTTTACGCAAAAGCAATTGTGGTCTTTATTTATGCATACCCACGGATCAATTTCCTATGCAAGTATTTTTTTACTTTCATTTCAAAAGAGCGATGGTGGCGTAATGGTTCTATAGTACAATTTAGAATCCAACGATACCGGGTTCAAAACCTAGGCTCCCGCACCAATGACTTTTCGAAGTTACGTGCGGTTATCCATCGCTCCGTGCCTTCGGAGGGCACGTTAAGCTGTCGGTCCCTGCTGTTATTGGTTAATAGCAGTCGTTAAGCCATGTCAGAGGCCCTCGGGCGGCCTGACAAACTCTGACATCAGAAGCCAGCACTACCTCATACGACAAACAAACAAACAATTTCATGGCTTCAGAGTACTTTTTCACACACGCGATAGTGCTCCTTTTATATATAGAGACAAAGATCAATTTGCTATGCAAGTATTTTCTACTTTCAAGGCTTCCAAGTACTTTTATTTTGCAAACACGATTGTTCTCCTTATTTATATGACGGCAAAAATCAATTTCCTATGCAAGTATTTTCTACTTTCAAGGCTTTAATCTGTTTCTACAGAAAGCACTTGAAAGTATTTTGAACCCTGGTTTTTCGCCCTGGTGTTTGAAGATAGACGTACTTGAAAGCCCTGGTGCTGGATATTGCGAAAATTACCCATGCCTACGTGGAATTTGTTCGTGATTGATTCCAATTTCCCCGCAGGCAGCGAGGAATTGGCGTCTTAAAATTAGAGAATTAGGCCCCTGGAGGTGCTAGTGTGAGCCGAATCCTAAAAACCTGATAAATTTGAATTTACCGGGACCCTTGGTTGCAGGAATGAAATGGTTGCGTGTTTTAAGGTCAATCAGCGCCATCTAGTTAAATCGGAGGGAGAACTTTGATGCCTGTGGTTTATTCGCTTGAGTTGTTGATGCCATTGTGCTATCTTTACTCGTACCAAACTCGTACTATACCATCTCGATTACCTCAGCTTGCAAACATAAAAAACCGCACCTAAGTCGGACCATTCGTTTGGATAGATCCCATTATATATATTGTTTTCAAACAAAACTTGACGGTTTACTTCAGGAAATTACATAAGCCTTAAAAAAATCAAAGAAAATGTAAAAAAAGGCACAAAATATGTAAATGCTTATAAATATTGAGGCATAACATTCATAGCAGCGCGTGGATTCGATCTATGTGCCTCTGGGTTGCAAGGCGGACACCGCTTCTACTGTGCCACTCTGACTTGTGGCATAGGAGCCGAATTCACGGTACCGTTTTATAAACGGATGTGCAATTATTATTTCTTTCAAATTGACATAACTTTAGACTCATATCCCGCAGGAATCTCGTATTTATTCGTGATTAAAAGTATCATTCATTTTAACACATACTATATACTTTGACTGTGCCAAGTTACTTGAAAATCCGTACGGTAGTTTCAGCGTGATATGTGTTTTTTTAAATATCTTTCATCCCCTATCCTGCGGGAACCATTGTTTTTTTCGGGATAAAAAGTATTCTAAATGTTAATCCATAACATAAGCTATGATTGTGCCAAATTGCATCAAAATCCGTCGGGTAGTTTCTGCGTGATGCGTGTTCCTTTGACAGACAGACAGACAGACAGACAGACAAAAAATAAAAATAAACCTTTTTGATATAATAGACCATATCGATTTTGAAGTTCATCTCAATTAAAATTTTCAAAAAATATTTAATGTACAGATTTAGCCTAGTTACAGTTTTATTATAGTATAGATGTTCGCTCTAAGCAGGCGATAATGCTAAAATCATATAAACATTTTATACTACACTAGCTGATGACCGCGGCTTCACACGCGTGGTCATTTCTCTAGGTTAAAAGTACTATTATTATGTGCTATCCCAGGACCTAAAATACCAATATACAAACATTTGATCAAACTTCCTTCTACCGTCAAAGTTATTTTTATCAATTGCTCGGCTTCTACTCATCGGATTGAGATACCAAGAACCCCAGTTTTTAAGTCAAACCCTAAGCTATCCAACAGTGACCACATCACAATCAGTCCAGTAGTTTTTACGTGATGCGCGAACAAACATGCAGACAGACAAACAGACATACACGAATTTTAAAAATGTTATATTCTTGTTCAGTAGCTTATTTTAAGACCTTTTTTTAATTATCTTCTTTGTACAGTCTATTTCGTTATTGCTTTATTATAAGTACAGATATAGATTTCTTCAAAATTTGTTCTTCTGTCAAATAGTTTTTTATCGTTTGCTCGGCTTCTACTCATTAGATTAAGATAACCAGTACACCAGTTTTGATGTCAAAATTCAAAACCTAATCTATCCAACAGTGAAAACCGCACCGTAATCTGTCCAGGAGTTTTTACGCGATGCGCGAACAAACAAACACACAACATTGAACTTCTGAGTTCTGACATGTCACATGCTCATTATTTAATTATACCATAACATTATTGTTATATTTTTAATTAAAAGCTTTTATTTAACATCACTTGTATCTATCTATCTATCTATCTATCTATCTATATATCTAACTATGTATCTATGTATTTCTGTCTGTCCACTCAAATTACAAGCACTTCCCGATTAGCTATCCGGCTGAAACTTTCAGGGTAGCTCACAAACCGATGACAATGCAGAAAAGAAACTTTATTGTTCTAATTTTTTATTTTTTTACTGTTTAAAGGAGAGAGAGAGAGAGAGAGAGAGAGAGAGAGAGAGAGAGAGAGAGAGAGAGAGAGAGAGAGAGAGAGAGATAGAGAGAGAGAGAGAGAGAGATTGGGGCCAAAAGAGCTGTTTCGCTTTGCGTCACTTTCAATTTAGAGTTGTTTTTATTGTAAAATAGTTAATAATACTTTTCGGTCACTAATGGTGAGATAATTCCATGACTTTTAAAAACACAATTGAACTGTTATTTTAGTTCATTGGACAAAAGTCAAAGTATTTTATTGTAAACTAGCTGTCATTTTAGTTCATTTGACAAAAGTCAAAGTATTTTATTGTAAACTAGCTGTCCCCGCGGCTTTGCCCGCGTGGTCATTTCATTTAAAAGTAGCCCCACACGTGTTATTCCAGGACAGAAAGTACCTACAATGTACAATATACCACATTTCTTCAAAATTCGTTCAGCCGTCAAATAGTTATTTATCGATTGCTCGGCATCTAATCATCGGAATAAGGCTAGCGTGCACTGCCTTGCGTTTTTATAACGCATATAACTGTGAAGTACGGAGTGTCATAGAAGTGCACGTATTGCGATGAAATAAACGCATATAATCAATGATGTTATATATAAACAATCTCATTGCATATAGGTAATATAATATGAAATAAACGCACCGCGTTCCACCGCAAGTCAGTGCATGCAAGGCCTAAGATACCAAGCACCCCAGTTTTCAATTAGACACAGACATTGACCTCGCCGGCGAGGTCGAGGGTCCCGTAATTAATGTCGATTTTATTCGCCTTCGAGTTTCTTGCCGATTCTTTTCGAAGGTGTATTCCGAATCGGTGGTCAGTTATGCAATTCTTTCAAAGGGCTCCAGACATTTCATTTCCCCCCCCCCCCCCCCTCGATCACGACCTAACAGTAGAGATCCAGGGGTTTAGTTCGATACTCCCCAAGTAATTAATGGCAACTGTCCAAGCCGAGGTTCGTACCCCCTGGGTGCCCTTGAGCAAGTGGCCAAAACTTAACTTTGGCGTACGCCCTTCTGCGTCACGCACTGCAGCGGAGCTCTTTTACGCTTGCCCCACCTGTGACTGTAGAGGTCAGCTATAGACCAACAGCACATGTTCGTCCCAAAAAAAAACCCAGTTTTTAAATCAAACCTTGTAAGGCGTCGTAGTGCAACGGGCGGTAAGGTAACGTGCAGGTAACGTGAATGACGTGCAGCGTGCAGATGAAGCGAGGAAAATACGTAGTTCGTATAAGTTACGTATATTCAGAATAGGTTCAAACTTCAAATAGGTTGATTTATCTATATATATAATTAGGCGTGGGCGTTATATAGCTTAACTCGTTGTCCCAACGTTTTCAATGAGCGACAACGCAAACGTTACGGGCGACTTTCACAACGATCTATTTCTCAAAACGTCTATTTTTTAGCCTGCTAAACAATTGGCGTTGCGAATAGCGGTCGCACCAGATGCAAGCAATCTGGCAATGCAGCCAACATAACGAACAAATCAAGTGAAATGGAATAAGTTGAATTTGACGACTAAAAATGGAAACATCTCTTTTGTACACGTGCACCGGCGCGCCTAGCGCCGGTGCGAAAGATATGGTTACAGCGTGATCGTGCTTTCGATGTGCTTTTGCTTTGTGCATTTTAGTGACCTTTGACATGCTACCGATGATACTGTTTACTATGAAAAAAAACAACATAATTATAATTAAAAAAAAAGTATTTATATCCAACCTAAGAAAATGTATATAAAATGAACTTTTAAATACGCCTACATAATAATACCTATTAATTTGAACTGCTTCTAACTATTCCTATCTACCTACTTTATACACCTAGTCTAAGCCTGGAAAAAGTATGAAGCAATGATAATTTTATAAACGCATGCAGTCGCCATGAAAATAGCAATCGAAAAACGTAACGTTATTGTGAATAGATGTTTGTTAAAACCGTAAACCTCTATCATATATAATAATCGAAAAACGGACATCGTTTTGAGAATAAACCTAGACGGTTATGAAATAGATCGTTATAAAATAGACGATTTGGAAAACGTTATCGAAACTCAAAACGCGTTTCGTTTTATCTAAAAATCACACAATGACACATGCAGAGTAATTCGACATCAACCGGACAGTTGGCAATTCAACAGACAACTTCCAGCCGCAAGGGGCTTGAGATTGAGAGCTGCAGCCCGATTCCATAACTTGGCTTCAATCGAATTCTCAGTATCGCAACCACTAACGCCTTGCGATAGAGTCGAATTTGCTATGAAAAAAGTGATAATCCGCTTGTAGCCAAGTTATGGAATTGGGCCACTGGAGGTCGTGCCGAAGCAAAGCGCTAAGGCTAGTGTGAGCTAGGGGTGAGGCGTATTTATCGTACATGTGCTATTCCAGAACCAATATACCAACATTTGAAAAAAAACTTCAGCCGTCAGAAATACTTTATCAATTGCTCGGCTTCTAACTCACTGGATTGAGATACCAATTACACCACATTTAAATCAAACCCTAAGCTATCTAACAATGAAAACCGCATTGCAGTCGGTCCTGTAGTTTTTACGTGATGCGTGAACAAACAAACATACAGACAAACAGAAAGAAAGACACGATTAACAAAACAAATTTGTTCAATGCCTTTTTTAAGCATCCAAGAGCATTTTTTTCATTTGAATTCATTTAGCAGTTTGGGTGCGATGCGCGGACAAGATACGGACAAACAGATGTAAAAAAAAAAAAAAACGGACTAAGTATCCTATGTCCGACCTCGTAGTACGAACTCAAATCATACCAAGCTTCTTTTGAATTCATCCAGTAGTTCCGGCGGCGTGATGCGCGGCTAATATACAGACTGACAGACATACAGACAAAAATGAAAAAAACATACAGTTTAGGCTTCATAATCGAATATAGAGAAACTTCCAAAAAAAACACTATCTTTAATGTACAGAATTTAGACCCATATCCCACAGGAACCCTTTATTTTTTCGGGACAAAATGTATCCATAATTTTCACCTATCTTATAAACTATGTCTGTGCCAAGTTGCATCGACATCCATCAAATAGTTTCAGCTTGCTAAGTGTTCTTTTAAATAATTTTTCACCGCTATCCTGCAGGAACACTTAATTTTTTCGGGATGAAAAGTATCCAATGTCCTACCTCAAAGTGTGAACTCAAATCATACCAAATTTCATTTGAATTCAGTAAGTATTTTCGGCGTGTTGCGTTGCCGAGGTACAGACAGACAGACAGACAGACAGACAGACAGACAGACAGACGACAAAAATTAAAATATACTAGTTGTAGTAAGTGTAGTAAGTACTGGCTCTAGTATTGAATAAAGAACGGCCTCCAAAAAATAATACATAATATCTTCAATTTACAGAATTTTGGACTTTATCCCGAAGGATCACTTTATTTTTCTGGATTAAAAGTATCCTCATTTTTTACCCATTATATAAACTATGACTGAGCCAAGTTTCAACAAAATCTGTCAAGTAGTTTCAGCATGATACGTGTTATTTGAAAATAACTTTCAACGCCTATCCTGCAAGAACCCTTTAATTTTTCGGGATGATAATTATCCTATGTCCTGCCTCAAAGTATGAACTTAAATCATACCAAATTTCATTTGAATTCATTGATTATTTTCGGCGTGATGCACTTCCAAGGTACAGACAGACAGATGGACAGACAGACAGAAAAACAAAAATTAGAAAAATACAGTTTTGGCTTTAGTATTGAATATAGAACGGCCCCCAAAAAAAATACACAAATCTTTAATTTATAGAATTTGGGACATTATCCCGCAGGAACTCTTTATTTTTTCGGGATAAAAAGTATCCTCAATTTTAACCCATCATATAAACTATGACTGTGCTAAGTTGCATCAAAATCCGTCCTGTAGTTTCAGTAAGTAAGTGTTTTTTGAAATAACTTTCAACCCCAATCCTGCGGGAACCCTTTCATTTTCGGGATGAAAAGTAGCCTATGTCCTACCTCGTAGTATGAACTCAAATCATACCAAGTTTCATTTAAATTCATTCAGTAGTTTCGGCGTGATGCCTAGCCGAGATACAGACAGACAGACATACAGACAGACAAAAATGAAAAAAAAAAAAACAGTTTTGCCTTTAATATTGAATAAAGAGTAAGGTCCAAAAAATGTCCCAGAATTTGGGACATTATCCCGCAGGAACTCTTTATTTTTTCGGGATAAAAAGTATCCTCAATTTTAACCCATCATATAAACTACTGACTGCGCTAAGTTGCATCAAAATCCGTCCTGTAGTTTCAGTAAGTGAGTGTTTTTTGAAATAACTTTCAACCCCAATCCTGCGGGAGCCCTTTCATTTTTCGGGATGAAAAGTAGCCTATGTCCTACCTCGTAGTATGAACTCAAATAATACCAAGTTACATTTAAATTCATTCAGTAGTTTCGGCGTGATGCCTAGCTAAGATACAGACAGACAGACAGACTGACAGACAAAAATGAAAAAATAATACAGTTTTGGCTACAATATCGAATAAAGAGTAAGGTCCAAAAAAACTTTCCTAAATATCTTTAGTGTACAGAATTGGACCCGTTACAGTTTTATTATAAGTATAAATAATAGAAAAGAAGAAAAAAACATTAGAAAATCTCTATAATTTGAATAATACGCAACGAACACTTCGGGCTGTGTTCACTTACACGCTCGAATCATCCGTGCGATTATCGCTCGATCATCCGGAGATAGTGAACGACTTTGGACGTCCACATACAACTGACAACTGTCAAGTGTCAGTTTCATACTATTCCTCCCCTCCACTACTATTTTTCGGATGACCCAGGTGAACGCCCGGACGACGCCGTGAACGATTTCGAGTGTACGCGCGGGTGATCCGTGCGTCCTCGAACGTTTATGTGAACGGGCCCCCGGAGTTAGTGAACGACTTTGGACGTCCACATAGAACTGTCATCTGTCAAGTGTCAGTTTCATACTATTCCTCCCCTCCCCTACTATTTTTCGGAAGATCCAGGCGAACGCCCGACGACGCCGTGAACGATTTCGAGTGATCCGTGTGTCCTCGAACGTAGTAAGTGAACGCGCCCCTGGATTGGCCGCAAATTACTATACGAAGATTTTACAACCATATGGTGCAACGTTTCGCTTGTGGCTGGGAAATTCAATTTTTTTGGTGTTTTTGTCGTTACAGCTCTTCAACATTTCGTCAGATAGCGCAAGTTCATTTTGTGCAATCTATGAGACCTAACCACATGTTTTAATAGACAGTATCACAAAAATATCATAAGTGTAGCTACGTTTATTAGTAAAGCTGTGACGACAAAAAAAAACACCAAAAATTTTGAATTTCGTGCCACAAGCGAAAAGTTCCACCTTAACGAACCTTGAATAAAGTGTATATTTTAATGATAGCTAAATAATAAAAAATACACGTAAACAAAATTACTCAGTTATACATAACACCATCCAAGCATCTTTCGACTACACGGGACGCGGCTAGCGACCTTGACTCGACCAATCGCGTGCGATTATTTTGAGCGCCAAATCGTGGACCCAAAATAGTTTGAGTGAGCGTTTCGTTGTATTGTATTTATGCATAAGTGGGTCCAACATTGAAGCGGTAGCTGTTTGAGCTATTATTTATTCTGTGGTATGAGTTATGTTTATTTACTTATTATTATTCGTCGCTAACACATGTAACATTGTTTCTTATTTTTATACTTCTTTTGTTCTCGCTCTTCAAGCGTGAAGCGTAAGAATGTATCCCATGTTACTTCAATATGTTTTGATGTGTGATCAAAACATATTGGAGTAACATGGGATACATTTTATCATTGAATACGCGGGCAAAGCCACGCGGCACAGCTATTGTGTAATATTATTTATTTATTTAATACTTTAGCACAAAAGTGTACATGGAGGACTTAATACTAGGAAGCATTTTCTACCAGTCATCCTGCACAGCAATTCCATAACTTGGCTACAATCGGATTATCACTTTTTTCATAGCAAATTCGACTCTATCGCAAGGCATTAGTGGCTGCGATACTGAGAATTCGATTGAAGCCAAGTTATGAAATCGGGCTGCTGGTCGTACCAAGAAAAATGGTAGCGGCTTTATTTTGATAGAGCTCTGGAATTGATGATAAAATAAAATAAAAATATACAGTAAACTTACATACAAATAATATTGTATTATTAGCAAGTTATATTTATAACTTACTAATATATAGAATATACTTAATAATCATTAAAATATATATATTTTATATTATATGGATAATAAGGTAAGAAATTATTAAATTGAATTAGAGAGACAAGCAGATAAATACAGTAGGAAAAATAAAAAATAAATTAAAAAAATATGGTGGTATATAACCATTTGGTGAAAACGTGACTTTTCATCTTCCCTTCAGTACTCCATAGGAAGTTTCAATAAAGCTCCACTTTACTGAATCATGACTTGACTAGACTTTTGACTACTTGACTGATTGGGACTCGACATTTTTACTTTTAATCGTTGAAAAACACAACTTGTAATATATCTTTACTTGACACTGGCTAAATGCACTAGCCGTGCAGAGCCAAACAATTGGGAAAAAACAGGTTATTATACCATCGCTGTGGATAAAACAAGGAAAACTTTTTTTGAAATTTGTCTACGAGGGAAGTATATGCAAACTTAATTCAAAATTAAGTTAACTTTGACCCTCAACCTATTATTTATTCTGTGCCTCAACGATGACTATCTGAAATTTGCTAAATACCTGCAAATTATTATGTTCAGATTTATTCAAGAGAAGAGAGCCACTTCTCTTGAATAAATCTGAACATCTAGTATCGAGTAGCTGCTCAAAACAAACTTATATTTTAGATAGTTTCAACAAATCAAACTAGATGGCGTTAGTATGCAAAATAGCTCGCGGTGACATTATTTTCACAAGTGACAGGAGAGGCGTGCCGCATGTTGAGATCCACTGCACCACTTGGACAGCAGTGTGGCAGTGATTCATATACAAATTCCTAAATTAGTTTTTGAAGACGTGCTTATCGCTATTATCAGCGAAGCACGTTGATGTTGACTTGTAGTATGTATGTATCCTAGTTAGGGATGCGCAAATCTATAAAAGTATCGATACCTACTCGATTCCAAGTATCGATACTACTCGGCGTACTCGGTAACGGTATCGAGTAATATTTTTAAGAGATTAGAAGTGCCAAAAAAAAGGACAACAAATGACCAGCAGTGCGATTACGTAATGTTGATCATGACGGTTTCAAGCTGTCAAATTCAATATTGCTTTGCGATAGAGTCGATTTTGCTATGAAAAAAGTGACAATCTGATTGAAGCCAAGTTCTGTGGTCGGGCCCCTGTGGCCCAATTACATAACTTGGTTACAATCGGATTATCACTTTTTTCATAGCAAATTCAACTCTATCGCAAGGCATTAGTGGTTGCGATATTGAGAATTGGATTGAAGCCAAGTTATGGAATCGGGCTACTGATAGCCAGAACTTACTCTGCATATAAAACCAATCAAATAACAACATAGTCCATAGTCAACAACGGTCAATATTGCCATGAAATAATTAGTAATAATGATAAAATTTCTCGATAAAAAAAACAATCTCATAGTGTTTTCTACTCAATTATTACAGATTACATGATACGTTATTTATACATAAACAAATAAATTAATGACATCTTAATTCAGATATGTTGCAGTATGATTCGATTTAAATAATCAACATAAACCGAACACTTCTGAATTGCTACTATTACTTATCCGCAGCCCGATTACAGAACTTGGTTACAATCGGATTATCACTTTTTTCATAGCAATTTCGACTCTATCGCAAGGCATTAGTGATATCGATACTGACAATCCGATTGAAGCTAAGTTATGTAATTGGGCCACTGGTCACACATGCATCTTTCATCTGAAGTAGGGTTTTCGCGAAAACTATATCACTCCATCGAGAGAGACAACGCTATACATCGGAAAGAGAAGTAGTATAATTATCTACTGTCGTAAGGTGCAATATTTCAGTCAGCGTGCCAAATTCAAATTTTCTTGCGTTTTTTGTCATTACTCATCGTGGGTTCATGAAAATTGATTTTGCGGAAATAAATAGGTTTTATCAAGAAATTACGGTTAAAATTATCACCTAGATAATATTGGTTTAAATACAAATGCCAATAAGCTGATTATCATCTTGGTTTTTGGTTTATTGACAAATGTACTTATACTAGCTTTAACCTTGATTTTTTGGTTGGTGGAATTTCTTGATACAACCTATTTAATGCCGCAAAATAAGTTTTTTTTTTTTTTTTTTAGAATGGATATGTGCTGTTGGTCTATAACTGACCTCTACAGCGTCACCGACGACGGTGGGGCGGGCGCAAAAGCGCTCCGCCGCAATGCGTGACGCAGAAGACGCACGCCAAAGTTAAGTTTTTGGCCACTAGCTCAAGGGCTCCCAGGGGGTACTAACCTCGGCTTGGACAGTTGCCATTGATTACTTGTGGAGTATCGAACTAAACACCCCTCGATCTCTACTGTTAGGTAGTGATCGCTGCCTGCACTGCGGCAGCGATTTCATCGTCCGCTCAAGATGTCTCTAGGGTGTCTACGAAGGGGCCGTGCGTCTGTTGTTGCGTCTGTCGTGTAGTCAGAGGCCTGAACTACTAGGGGGTTGGGGTGATGGGGTGCCGCGTCAAAGTAGCGGCGAGAGGCATTTTTCATATATTGAACTATCGAGGGAAGCTCGAGATCACTGTGCAGGTCGATGTTCCTCTGATACCAGGGGGCATCTAATGCACCGCGAACGAATTTATTTAAGTTTCTCTAGGGAAATGCGGGAGGCGTGAGCAAATGCTACGGACGACGCAGGTTTTGTAGAGTGTCAGCTTATTTCTAAGATACATTTTACTGTGCCTGCCTAGGAGTAACGCGAGGCGGTGTAGGTAGAGTGCCACCCTTTTGTGGACGGCGTGGATGTGATCATTGAAGTTGAGTCGATAGTCAAGGGTGACTCCTAAGTATTTAACTGACTTTTCCCACGGTATGGGTCGGTCATTGATCCTGACTTGTTTAATTGGGAAATAGCGTTTAACCCCGTCAGTGAAACGCATCGCTACGCTCTTCTCGGGATTAATCGTTATTCGCCACTTACGGAACCATCCATCGAGCGCTCGGAGCGTTCGTTGGATGTCTTTTTGTAGAATAGTTGTATTCCATCCGGTGGTGTAAATCGCGGTGTCGTCCGCAAAGAGAGCGATCTCTACTTTGGGGATGCGGGGGAAATCGCTTGTGTAAAGCGTGAACAGAAGTGGAGACAGCACGGAGCCCTGAGGGACTCCGGCTCTGATGGGGTGGGGGGATGATCGGTTGCCCTCGACACGATAGCGGAAGCTCCGGCTGGTGAGGTAGTCTTGTACTATGAGCACAAGACGATCTGGCAACCCGAGCTGATACAGCTTGTATATCAGCCCGGCGTGCCAGACCTTGTCAAAAGCCTTCGCCACGTCTAGGAAGACGGCCATCGTAGTTTGGGGTTTTGGTTTCCTATTTAAACCCTTAAGGATGTGTTCCGTGATGCAGTGCACTTGCTGAGGGCAAGAGTGTCTCGCTCTAAAGCCGAACTGCTCATCCGGTATGAGCTTTTTGATTTTCGCGATGGATTGGAGTCGATTCAGAAGGATTCGCTCGTAGATCTTCCCCAGAGAGCTGAGGAGACTGATAGGACGGTAGCTGGAAGGCTCGGATGCCTTTTTGCCTGGTTTGTGAATGCCGATGACGTCGACACTCTTTCAAGCGTCGGGGAAGAAACAATTGCTCAAGGCTGCATTGAAGATGCTGACTAAGAGATAAACTAACGGGACAGAAAAGTGCTTGAGGACCCTGTTACTGTTACCGCCGTCAGCACCGGGGGCCTTTCGCACTTTGAGGCCCTTGATGATCGACTCAACCTCTGCGGCTTTAACGGGCTCAAGGGGGGGGGGGGGGGGTCGGACGGACGTAGAGAATTCCTACGTTCTAATTCGCGGTCCACCGAGGCAATGTGGACAGGATCAACGTGATCGTTAGCGGGGGTGCACTGGGCTGCGAGGCTCTCCGCCAAGCATTCGGCCTTCTCGTCTTCGAATGCTGGCGGGAGATCGATTCTATTGAGAGGGGGCATTACGGTGATGGTGTCGGATTTAAGCTTTCTCGCCAACCCCCAGTAGGCCTGGTGGGTCGGTGTGATTTCGGATAATAAGTCTTCCCAACGCTGTGCGCGTCCTGACCAAACGGTGGTAGTAGCTCAAGGTGGCTTTGCGTTCAGCGTTGGGGAATGCATCGTGGGCTCTAATGGCTGCGTTTCGTGTCGTCATCAGCCTCTTCACGTCCTCAGGTAGGACCCAGCGGCGGATATCCTCCGCTGGGACCTCCCTAGAGCACTCACCGATAAGGACGTTGAGGTGGCTGGTGAGGGCATCGATCGAGCGAGCAACGTCATCGGGGGTGATTATGTCGTCAGGGATACGGTCAAGGTCGGGTGAACTGATAGCTTTTAGGGCTTCCCCCAAACGCTTCCAGTCCACTATCGTCTTTGTCGTTTAATGGACCCACGATGAGCAATAGAGCTGTAATTGACAAAAAACGCAAGAAAATTTGAATTTGGCGCGCTGAACGAAGCGTTGCACCTTAATCTGATTGTCAAAATCTAGTAAGGAAACAAAAGTATCGAGTAATTGCGAAAGTATCGATACCTAGTAAAATACTAGAATAAAAGTATCGAGTACAAAAGTACTAGGTATCGAAGCGAAAGTATCGATACTACTCAGGTATCGATTCTTTTTGCAGATCCCTAATCCTAGTTCTAGCTACTTAGTTAGGGTCGGAAATCTATATATCTATACTTCTTATAATAAAGCAGTAAGTAACAGCTTTGTAACAGGGCGTTCTATCTATCCTACACCACGTTTGCCTACAGTACACGTGGTTTCCACTCGAGAACTCGTCTACCCCAACGGTTATCGGTTCTTTGGGAAATGTGACCAGCCCACTGCCACTTTAGCTTGCTTATCCTTAGAGCTTTGTCGGTTTCCTTGGTTCTCTGTCGGATAACTTCAATTCTTCCTTCAGTTTCTTTTAATTCGTCTTAACGGGACGATAATGATAATGATAAGCATTTCGGGATAAACCGGTGCTGGACTCGCGACGGAGCCATCATGATTAAGATACCAAATAATGTTGTTACAGCGGAGGAGCTTGACAAATTGATGGTGAAATTCCCCACATTGAGCGGTAACATTGAATCAGAGCTGACTGACAGCTCCTCGCAGCCATCTACTAGATCCGTACCGGCGTCGACGATCGCGACCGTTCCTCAGCCGCCATTGACTCGAAGGAACGCCGCCGGGATCAAAAACAAATCCAGCAAGTAGTAATTGTTTACATCTTTAAAATGAACAAAATAAAAATATGTAGCTTACTTCCGCCAAAACTGTAAGTCAGACAAATGATAAATGGTAAAATTAACACAAGTAAAACCCCACGCTAAACAAAACCCTACCCAAAATTGAACTAATGAAAAATATAAATGAAATGAAAGCTAAGGCCTGGAGGCCAGAAAAAACAGTTATATACAAATAATATATATATATATATATACATATACATATTATAGGGTAGGGTAGGGTTTGTTTAGCTTGGGGGTTTTTATTGTATATATATATATATATATATATATATATATATATATATATATATATATATATATATATACATAGCTAAAGGGTTTGTTTAGCATAAGCTAAACAAACCCTACCCTAATACAAGTATCGAAACACTTATATATTCATATACATATAATATAAAAACACCATAAAAAACACATGAAAAAAGTGACAATCTGATGAAGCCAAGTTCTGTGGTCGAGCCCCAGACTGTTTCCAGCGTGTTTGGAACGTCAACTTTTCTTTCGATTGTATTTTTGTATTAATTAGCTTTACATATTTTTTATATATTATTTTTTTCGTCTTTCTCTTTTTCAAATTAAATTGAATGTAAGTTGTGATGTAAATAATTAGTCCTTTTCATTTTCGATTAGTTTCCGTGTGAAAGCCTTTTTGATGTTAGCAGTCCCTTATGTTTTTGAGTACTATGTTCGCGCATGCGTGACCGAGCGTATCGGAAATGAAAATGACTTGTCTTTCAAACTAACTGTTCAATAATATTATAAAATAAATTATGTTTTGTATGTAACAGCCATGGTTAATGTATCTACGGATATAACTAGTGACCTTGTAACTTTCAACCAATGTAACATGCATGGGCATTGTGTTTGTGTGATTGGGTCTTAGTTATACATAGGTCTTAGTTATACTGCCCTAGAAGAGCGCCCTAAAACAGCCAATTCTGACAACTCTTTTGCAAGTGCCAGTGATGGTGTTTTAACATTAAACGAACTACTTGAAAACAAATTTTCCTCTCTTTTAAATATTTTTAATGTGTGTCACATAAATGTTCAGAGCATTCCCTCACATTTTTCGGACCTACATGAAACTTTTAACTTGAATTGCAACTCGCTGCAAGCCGTCCTTGTATCCGAGACATGGCTTAAGCCATCCCTTCCATCGTTCTCTTATCCTCTTCCAAACTTTGTGTTGATCCGAAATGATCGCACTGGTAAAGGAGGTGATGGCGTTGCAATTTATCTCAAAAGTAATTTGAAATATAAAATAGTATCACAGTCTCCATCAACGTACAGTGCCGGCCCGGAGTACCTTTTTATCGAAGTTGACCTTGGATTACAGTTATTATTGGGGTTGTGTACTGTCCTTCGAATATAGATTATTTCAGTAAGCTTGAAAATGTATTGGAGGAGGTAATGTCAGATTATACTCATCTTCTTGTTATGCGTGATTTTAATACGTGCCTATTAAGCACAAATCATTAAGACTGAAAGGTATTATAGATTCAGTTAATCTAAATTTGTTAGATTTACAACCAACACACCATTCTCAAACAACAAGTACTCTTCTTTATCTCATCATTACGTCGGACGTAGATTTAGTAAAAAGTCATGGCCAATTTTCGGCATCGTGATTTTCCCGTCATGACCTCACTTTTTCTTCTATTAAATTTAAACCCCCAAAACCGAAACCAATTATTTTGAAGCAGCGTCAATTTTCACGTTTGACCATCAGTGAACTTACTAGTGATGCTTCCAAAATTAACTGGTCTGAGATCGAACTTTCTCAGTCAATTGATGAAATAGTATTATTTCTAAATTCTAAAATTATTCAATTGTTTGATCGACATGCTCGAATCCGCTCTATTAAAATTAAACGACCTCCCTCTCCCTGGTTTAATGATATTATTCGTAGGGCTATGGCTAAACGTGACCGTGCTTTCCGAAAATACAAAGGTGATTGATATGATGAAAACTGGACTCTGTATAAGGGCAAGGAACCGTTGTAATCTGCTTGTGCGCAATGCAAAGCGGCGATATATCTCTGATCAAATAGAGCTCTCTACTCCAGCTAGTATTTGGAAGTTTCTTGGATCTTTAGGTTTAGTGAAATCTAAACATATGGACACAAAAATTTCTATGAACCTTAATACTCTGAATACCCATTTTACTTCTTGTGCCAAGTTGAGTCTTAGTGCTAAGCTCATTTCCCTTACTGAAATTGAACTTCTTCCTTCTCCGGCCATTGATCCTTTTGTGTTTAAATCTGTCAGCCAAAACTATTTTAAAAAATCCTGCAATCCCTGAAATGAAGCGGTGGGCTGTGACAATATTGGACGCGTCATGATCATGTACATCATCAATGAACTTCTATCCGCCCTTACTTATATAGTAAATTTTTTATTAACCTCAAGTAATTTTCCAGATGGATGGCGTAAAGCTCATGTTCTTCCTCCGCCTAAAGTTCCCAACCCTACTCTTCCAAACCAGTATCGTCCTATCTCCATATTACCGTTTTTATCTAAAATCATTGAGTCAGTAGTGCACAAGCAGGTGACGGAATATTTAACGGAAAATAATCTTTTGAACCCTCTACAATCTGGGTTTAGAGTAGGTCACAGTACAACAACAGCTCTTTTAAAGGTTACTGAGGACATTAGAGCCGCCATGGAAAACTCACAAGTTACTGTACTGGTTTTGATAGACTTCAGTAACGCTTTCAATGCGGTTGACCATGATCTGCTTTTAGCCGTTCTCTCTAAATTATTTTTTTCTGCTGCTGCTGTTTCATGGTTTTCTTCGTATCTTTAATGTTGGCGGCAAGATTTCTCCGACTGGAATGTTTTACACACTGGCGTGCCTCAAGGTGGAATTTTGTCCCCGATGCTTTTCTCAATTTTCACCAACTTACTTTCTCCTCTCTTACAAAGTAGCTTCCACATGTACGCCGATGACCTTCAACTATACTACTCTGTTACCACTGAAGAATTGCCTCGAGCGATTCAGATTCTCAATGACGATTTGTCACGTCTTCTCACTTGGTCTATCAATTTCGGTATTAAAGTGAATCCTCATAGTGACATCCTCACAAGTGTCAATCAATCATAATGAGCAGCTCGCGACGTCTCTGTAAAGTTAACCATTCCGATCTACCCCCACTTTCTTTTAACAGCATTAATATACCTTTTTCTTCGACAGTTAAAGATTTAGGCGTCATAATTGACCCAAACCTTAATTGGTCTCCATATTTTAATGAATTTTCTCTTATGTTCTTTGCTTCATTTCATTCAATCATACACCTTAAAAAAACTCCCCATGCATACCAAAATTACATTAGTAATCTCGCTTCTCCTTCCCATTCTAGATTATGCCGATGTATGTTCCTTAGACCTAACTGAAGACCTTCTTAACAAACTTGACCGCCTTCTTAATAACTGCATCCGTTTCATCTATAGCCTCAGAAAGTATGATCACGTGTCTGAGTACAGATCCAAACTGAAATGGCTCTCTATCCGTGAGCGACGAAATCTTATAATTCTTTGTATTTTGTTTTCCGTCCTAAATGACCGTAACTCACCTGTATACTCGTACTTAAAATGTAAATTTAATTTCTTCAGACAGTCATGACAAGCAACTTCGCTCTTCAAACACTCGTATATTAGCCACTCCTATTCATACCACTTCTTTCCTTGATCACTCCTTCCAGGTTTCAGCAGTCCGTCTCTGGAACTCACTTCCAATTGACATTAGAAAGTGTCAAACTAAAGTTTTTTTTATATAATATTTATATATATATATATATTTATTTATTAATAATTGTATATACATATTTTACAAAGTTTTATATATAAGAATTCATTTCAATTAATTTCTCTTTATTTCCATTTTACTGTCTATATCTCGAGTGCACGCCTATACACATCTTTCTTGCACAACCAGGATGACTGGCAGAAAATGCTGTCATAGCATTAAGTCCACCTCTGTACACTGTTTTTGTGCATAAAGTATTTAATTAAATAAATAAATTATGCGGATTCGAGGCCCTCCTTTTTTTCTTTGGAGATATTACTAGTGGCCCTGTGAGCTGTGGACCTCACGAGCACAAACTTTTTTGCAATCAATCTAGATGTGCACAGTAGCGCCATCTAGTTACCTTATTGTAAAACTAACATTAATAGCCAAGGTGCTCCATAAATTCCTACCTCGTAGGTAAAGGGCTGATTACACTGGAAGAAACCTAAAAGTGACCAATTTACTGCATTTTGAGGAGCTATTCTGCTATATATATTTATGCTATATGTATTTATGCTAAGGCATGCCGGAGATCCTCATCAGATCTTCACCAAATTTTTAAGTTACTACCTTTCAAATAAAAATAAAACTAAATCGGATCTAGTAAGGCGGAGATATTCAGTAGCCCCCTTTTTGCACCATTTTGGGGAAAGTACACCCCCAATCAAAAATCTCCGACGACTTAAATTCGTTTAACCTGCATACCAAGTTTCGTCTAGATCGGTTGAGAAATGCGACCTGTAGAGGAGAACAGAGATCCGGACATACGAAAGCATTTTTTCCCAAGCTGAAACGGAGACGCTTCGCTCGCGCTTCGCGCTCGCTCGGGCAGCAGCATCAATCAAATATAATACCTACACCTACTTAACTTTTTGTAGTGGAGAACCAATTTATTACATGAAAGGCTCTCCATGATAATATCTCTAGAAAGGCTCTCTTATAATATTAAGATTTTATATAGGTACGTGTCTACCGAGTCTGAATTTGTAGCATACAGTTAAATATAGGTACCTAATGTAAATATTAGCTTTGTATAAAGTTATTTAGGAATGTTTTTGATAGAAACAACTTCTTACGCTGCATCCATTTAATAATATACAAATACAATAATGATTACATAAATTAGTTTAGTTACAATTTATCTTTGAAAAGTCTGTACACCCGTAAGTTCAAATTGGCTATAGTCATAAAGAAGGATACAATAAACCGCAGTCAAGTAAAGCACGGCTACGCTATAGAGATAAATCCGTACAATGACCTCTAACTACTTATCTCTTTCGCTCGCTCATTAATATGTATAGCCGCACATTATGTGCGAGAGTGACAGCGCTATGTATCTGTTTATCGGTCTATCGCAGCCGTGCTTTATTTACTAAAAACTAAATCCAGGTACGCAAAGTCACCACTCGCAGACGCCAGGAATGTATTTGTCGATGAGGCTCTCGTAGTAGGGCCACAGGGCCTCGATGTCGGGAATCTTTGCACTCTTCGTGTACAGGTCGTATTTGCTGCGAAGATCAAAGATATCGATGTAATAATTGCCATAAACACTGTTTTATCAACGGAAAACAAACACAATACAGGAAATGTTTTTTTATCTCTATGTAGAGGTCATAAGATTTATTATTGACAGCTCATTTGGCCTTGAAGCGGTGGTGGCTAGCCGAACGGCAATGAGCGCTAATTAAAATCCAACTATACCGGGTTCGATCCTCGAACCAATGACTCAATAGATTATGTGCAGATTTGCCATCGCCGTTCTTCGCAGATGCGAGCACTATCTCTTTCAACATTACAATACAATCATTTTACTGCCCAATGGTACTAGTGACATAAAAGTATTTAAACTAGGTAACTAAGAGCATCCCTCATAAAAAAACACATAAGTTCAAACACTAAAACCCTACTACGGTCGGGTAAAAATTAGCCAAGACGAATCGATTGATATCTCGCTAGTCAAAATCGGACCAATTTCTTAGTCTGAACACAACCATTCCTTCGCCGTTGTCGGGTAAAACAAATAGTCTATGACACTTTATATGAAGACGAATCGATTGACGCCTAGCTTGTCAAAATCGGACTAAGTTTTTAGTTGGAACACATAATCCTACCTTTCCTTCGCAGTAGTCGGGTAAAATAATAATAGCCTAAGACACTAGGTATAAATACCTGCAGCCCGATTCCATAACTTGGCTTCAATCGAATTCTCAGTATCGCAACCACTAATGCCTTGCGATAGAGTCGAATTTGCTATGAAAAAAGTGATAATCCGATTGTAGCCAAGTTCTGTAATAGGGCCACGGAAGACGAATCGATTGAAACTTTATTGACAGAATCGGACCAATAGCGGCGACGCTATGGTGGAACATCCACATACACACATACATACATACATATATACATAGACTGTTAAACTCATTAAACTTCTCTTGCTTCGCCGTAGTCAGCAGCTGCCGTAGGTATTGTAAGAAGGTATTTCTAATGCAATCGCTCCGCAGAACACAGTATCGGTGGCCCAATTACAGAACTTGGCTACAATCGGATTGTCACTTTTTGCGATTTCGTAATGTTGATCATGACGGTTTCAAGCAATTAAATTCAATAATGCTTTGCGATAGAGTCGATTTTGCTATGAAAAAAGTGACAATCTGATTGAAGCCAAGTTATGGAATCGGGCTGCTGACTCAGGGTAGCGAAACTTGCACTGCACTGATGTGTGCCCTGCGGCCCGATTACAGAACTTGGTTACAATCGGATTATCACTTTTTTCATAGCATTTTCGACTCTATCGCAAGGCATTATTGATATCGATACTGACAATCCGATTGAAGCTAAGTTATGTGGTCGGGCCTCTGGTCACTCTGAGCTAACCAAACCAACCATCCAACCAACAAATTGATTCTTGTTGCCTTTGGTTTTTGCGGCCTCAAATGCCTAATAACTTCACTAACTACCTAGAATCCTTTAAACCAAAAAAATACCCTCCTGTAAAATGAGAGGCGCTACTCACTTGAACTCCAGCACCCACTGCAGGATCTGCTCGTCTTTCTCGTTGGTGAGGTGCCTGTAGTCGCCACCGGCGTGCCACGGGTAGAACGAATGATACCTGCCAATCAAATATAGGTGTTATTTCAATCAGCAGAAATCACACTATTTAAATATGCGAAGATTTGTGAGGGAGTGTGAACGGCTCTTGATGAAAGGTATATAACATATAAACACCAACCGTCCTGGGGCACAAGTCTGTTAATATAAGAACGCTCCCATGGAATCTCGCTGGCATGTCGATGGCCTAGTTTTACACATTTGGTAGTCTGCTAGCTAAATAATATTCATGATCGTTCAATGATTTTCCATCGAATTGCAATGGTGCTTATTTGGTATTCGGCTATTCCATGGATAATCAGTGACCTCTCGATAGTTTTTTAATCGGTAGTCTGCTCGTTACTTTGACATTTTGTTTCAATGGCATTTTTTCATCGAACTACAATTGAGTAGTCATGGAACAAAAGTTACTTTTTAATCGACTTCACAAAAGGAGACGGTTATATGTTCGAATATATTGTGTATGTTTTTTTGATATATATTTTATTTCTAAACGAACGGACCGTTTCGGAATTTTCATTGTTCTAGGGATGTGAAAAAAATAATCGATTATTAAAATATGTAATCGATTCTTATTTTAAAAATGAAGATTTCTTGGAACCTTTTATTAACACAACTACACCAGTTCAACTCGTTTAAACCAGTTTTCAAACATTAAAAACCGCAGCTAAATCGGTCCATTCGTTTGGAAGCTACGATTCTCACCCCCTTTTCTCACCTCCCCCATCTCCCCCCCTTTTCTCACCTCCCCCATCTCCCCCCGCATGCTCCATATATATAAGAACCATCTCGATCACATGAACATTCAAACAGAAAAAACCGCATCAAAATCGGTCCATTCGTTTGGGAGCTACGATGCCACAGCATACACACACACAGTGATACACACCCTAAACTTATAACACCCGTCTCTTTGTTCGGGGGTTAAAAAACAAGCATTACATTGAAGCTAGATACTGAGGCATAAAAACGATCTAAAATACCTAGGTGTTATCGGATTACTTTGGTTCGTAACTTCGTTAGTACTGAACGAAATTAATGACCAAAGCTCAGACAAAAAGGTAAAAAAGGACAAAAAAGGTCAAAGGACAATCAGAAAAATACGTTCTTTCCATTTATTACATCAATTCAACGTAAATCGATAATCTTATTTTCCAAATAAGACCACAGATAAAAACGAAATACGAAAGAACACATCAAACACGGTGGAATATATTTGTCTCATTTTTTTGCTTGTGGGGAAGAGAGATAGAAATATGTAGTGTGAAGTTTGTTCAATCCATTGAATCGACAGGCAAGTGAACAGCCGTGGAAGCCACTAAAGTTTTAGCAGAATACCAAATTTGTCATACATGATCATGAACAGTCGCTGGAATGACATTTTGATGGCATTTTATTTAAAATTAGCGGAATCGGCCCCCTGGAATAACACATAGGATACTTTTCATCATCATCCACGTGAGTGGACCCGCGGGGCGCAACTAGTAATATAAATGCGAAAGGGTATGTGTTTGTTTGTCCTTCTTCCACGCAGCAAACTAAGCGATGGACTGACGTGATTTTTGCGTAGATATACATAAGGACCGTAGTGACATAGGCTAATCACCATCATGAAACACGCGGGTGAAACCGTGGGGCGCATATATATTACATATGTATTTATCTTTGGATTTTTGTACTAGGGCGAGATGCAGTGTTTCTTGCGAGGACTGGCGGAGGGAGCATTATAATCATCTCACAAGCCGCAGCATAATATACGAGTACATACAATAATGCATAAAAAATAAGAACCATGTCAATCTGAAAATTGAGTATCGACAATCTGTAGAGCTTTGTGGCATTGGAAATAGGTATCTTGTTATGGTGTAAAAATGGTGCTAGTTACCTGATCATGTAGAGCGCCTTCTCCGGCAGCTTGGCCTTGTTGTGCTTGAGGAACTGGTACAGATACTCGTCGTGGCTCCACGACATCAGCAGGTTGTCGAGGCCGCACTGCGGCGAGTACATGCCATATTTGGTGCTGTAGAGCGATGTAGTGTTAGTGATAGTTCTGGCATATATTTACAATAATTATTAGGAGCATGTTTATGTAAATTATACGTTGGATGTAGGTATGTGAACGTAATAGTACCTGAAATGAAAGATGTTACTGCTGCAATGATACTGTTACGCCGGACGATTCATAGTAAAAAAGTCAGGAGCCGCGGTCGGATGACGCAATACCTACATCTACACGAACCTTCTGGAACACTAGTGGAGCGTAGAAGCTACAGAAGTTTCCAGAGCGCGCGGTAGGTATATACCTACGGGCGTGGCAACATCAAAGGCGCCGCCGCCCTTAGGTACCTACGGTGCGGCGCGGTGCGGCAACTTCAAAGGCACCACCAACCTTGAAAGTTCAAATACCTACCGACTACTGCTAGTACATACGAGTACGTACGAGTACTTTCTGGAAATTTCCGTCGCGGTATAAATAGGGCGCGCATCGTCTACCTGGCACAGTTTTGACTTGGCATTCGGAACGAAATGATCATAGTGATTCGAAGCGAGTATTCAGTGATAATTGATTAATGTGTACAGTCAAGTTAAAAAGTGTTTGAGTGTTACTTGTCGGTTTAATTTCTTTTTGTGGTTTTCGAATAAAGGTGTTAATTTTTTGTGTAATTGGCGTACATTAATTTTATCCGAACCCCAGCTCGTAACAATACCTATCACGCCAATTGATTATGAAGCAAATTGCCTACAATGCATTGGGACTATAAATTATTCAATGACTAAGAAGCACAATGCCTAAAACATATGGAGACTTTAATTTTAGTTTGCCTAAAAGCAGAATGCCTACATTGTACGGTGACTTTATTAGTTACAAATTGAATTTTTGCATCTGCTGCTGCGATATTAATATTAAAATGTTAATTATTTCAATAAAAATGTATTAAATAATGACAGCCGCCGTATAACAAAAACAGGAAAACACACGATACAATATTAAAAATGCATCAAGTTACTACAAGCGTCATATCTGTGCATTAGACATTGGAGATGCATAGTGCTGTTTAGGCATTTCTATTTGTAGACGAAATGACATTTAGGCAATAACAAAGTTTAGGCATTGACAGTTAGGCAATTTGCTTCATAATCAATTGGTGTTATAGGTATGATTGCAACAGTTGCATCTTTCATTGTAGGTAGGTGTTCTGAACTCTGCTTAAAACCGGTTTCATGATTGGGTGTAAAGAGAAAATGTTCGAGATCCGTTGAGAAGTACCCATTCTCGATAATCGACATCGACACGCTCTAGGTATTGCATTAATGTTTCTTATGGTAATCATATGAACTTTCATTCCGCTGGACATCGGAAACTACTTCATACTGCAATATCCTTCAAACCAGAGCATATTGTTGTGCCAATCCTTGGAAGACATAACTGGATACCAGATCCTACATCAATGCTATGATTATGCTTCCATATATTATATGGAAGAATATCTGGTAGGTAAAGGGCATAGCAGTGAAACAGTAGTAAAGTGACTTACTTGTACTTAGGGTTTTGTGTGTCAGGATTGTCCTTGAAGCTATCCTGTCCATACACGATGGAGTCGGCCCACTTGCAGCCCACGACGAAGGTGTCGCCGACCACGCACCACTGTGGCTCGTCGTAGAACGCCATCACCTGAGGACATAGAGCATTTTAAATGTCAGTGATGTATTAGTCGCATGAATATACTTGGCTTTGAGTCCTAAGGCTCCAAGGTTACATTTTCCCACTCCCCACTCCCCTGCCACCTCCCCTACACTCTGCCACCCGCTACCCGCAATAAGCACTGAAGTGCCTGCGTAACAAGGTTGAATATCACGAGCGCTGTTTGAACACACAATTTAGCTCGGAACTAAAGGACGTATGTCTCAAAAGTTATTTATTTTATTGGCAGGCTAATAATTAAGTTAGGTAAATTTTGTCTAAGCATTAGATAATAAACTATATTTTCTTGTTGTGAGATTTATTTTAGAAATAAAACTTAAGCCGTTGAGTAGAAAAATGAAAATATTACAGAAAATAACCTAATTTGTGATAAGGAAATGTATCGAATGAAATTCTGTTAATCATGTTTTTGTCTTAGTCTTAGAGAGATAAAGATCTCAAAAACATGTATGTTAAGTTTCACATTTATCAGGTTTGTGGTTGACCCAGCATATTTATGGAAAAAACCCTTAAAATGCCTCCCTTAAAGCGTCTTAAGTTTGGTAAGCTTTCGTCGTGGCATCATATTCGATCATATCGGGTTCGATCCTATGCTTCGAACCAATGACTTTTCTAAGTTATGTGCGGTTTTCCATCGGTCCGTGCTTCGGAGGGCAAGTGAAGCAGTCGGTCCCGGCTGTTATTAACCGAGTGAGTGTGAAGCGCGAGCGAAGCGCTCTGTTTCAGCTTGGGCAAAAATGCTTTCGTATGTCCGTATGTCCGTCTGTCCGGATGTCTGTTTGTCCGGCGAAACTTGGTATACAGGTTAAACGAAGGAACTTTTAGAATTTTTTAGTCGTCTGGGATTTTTAATTGGGGGGGGGGGAGGGTTAGGTTAGGTTAGGTCGCATAAAATTTTGGTGAAGATCTGATGAGGATCTTCGGCGTGATGAGCAGAATAGCTCCTCAAAATGTAGTAAATTTCACACTTTTAGTTTTCTACCAGTGGAATCAGCTCTTTATCCATTAGGTAGGGATTGATGTAGGTAGCACCTTGGTTATTAATGTTAGTTTTATACTAAGGTAACAAGATACTGTGCACCGCTAGATTGTTTGCAAAAAAGATTGTACGCGCGTTCACAGAGCCACTAGTTTATTAATAGCAGTCGTTAAGCCATGTCAGAGGCCATCGGGTGGCCTGACAAACACTGACACCAGAGGCCAACACTACCTCATACGACAAACAAACAACAAACAATCTTACATAGAAAGCAGGACCTCCGTGCTTGAGGGCACGTTAAGCTGTCAGTCCCGGTTGCTATTGATTATAGTAGTCGTGAAGCCCTTCGGGCTGCCTGACAATCTGTGATACAAGAGGCTATCACTACCTCGTATGACGTATACATAGGGAGTCTACGGGAATAAAACTTAAGGCTACTGAAAAATACAATTTAAAACGAAAATACAAAAATCTGTTTGTCGGTCTATTTGTTTGTTTTCGCATTGTAAAATCTACTGTATTTCTCTTTTTTGTAGGATCGATACATATTTTTTTTGTAATTTTTTTTGCTACGTCGTTCTGACCTTTACAGCGTCACCGGGCTGGAGGCCGGGCGCAAAGGCAGATTTCACTGTTGAATAGCTAGGATTTGACTTCAAATGAACTAATGTACTTTAATGTCCTGGCATCACACATAGGATACTTTTATGCCAGAAAAATGACCAAGCGGGCAAAGCCGCGGGCAGAGCTAGTCATTAATATTGATTAGTACCTACTAATTAGTCAGAGAACAAGGGCACGCACGCCCATCTAATTAGTAGTTAATAGATTAATGTATTTTCAGACTTCTACCATTATTTTTGTTCTGCGCACCTATTAAATATAACCATTAGCAATTATTTATTCTGTGCCATTAGTAGTAAATATGGCTTCAGCCACTCCGCTCCACGGCTATTGTTTTCAAATGAATAAATGTACATACTTTGGCTCCACTAAGCTCCACAGAACTAAAATTAAAATAATATTAGTAGGCGAAATCGCTCCATGGCAATTTGAGTACAGTTAGCAACGTAATAGGCAAATAACTAAAACGAAAAAATTACTTGAGAATCATTGAATATCATTATTTATTATTAAAAATCACAGCATCAGATTAGCTAGCATAATATTTACAAAAGAATAATAAAGTTATACCTTGTGTGAAAAAATATCAAAAAGACATCTTCACATTAGAAAATCTTCGTTTTTTTAGGGTTTTAGTAAGATTCATTATACCTAATATTATGTCTAATTAGAAAAAAAAAACAGTATTTTTTGGATAAAAATCAACTATTTAAAAATAACTGAAAAAGAAAAATGTATTCTTTGGAGGAACCGATTTTACTCCAAACAATAAATAAAATCATATTCTTGTTTAAATAAAAGTAGCACTTTGACATTGTAAGTGGATTTGAAAAAATATGTTTTTAAAGCATTTTTGCAACTAGTGTTGATTTTTGTTTTTTTCTGTTTTTTTATTCACTTGATTATCATCCAAACTGAAACCTGTGATTTATTTACAGCTAATTAGATTAAAGACGTTGATTTATAAACTTTCCTTTTGTTATATTTTGATTATCATCCAAATTTTTGATAAATCAATCATTCTGTGTTTTTAAAAGCTCTTATTTACTTCATATGTATCTATGTATTTCTGTCTATCCTGGAATTTTGAAATTCAAATTTCGGTCACTTCCCGATTAGCTATTCAGCTGAAACTTTCAGGGTAGCTCACAAACCAATGACAAAGCAATAAAAAAAACAAGAATGTTAAAAGTGAAAAGGCAAAAAAAAACGGAATGTAAAAACGTAAAAAGTGACAATGCATTAAAAAATATTAGATTATTTAAAAAAAAAAAGCCGTATAACCTTTTTTATTTTGCTTTTTTTTGCTTTTTGTTCATTTGCATGAAACCTACGAAATCTCATAACCACATTTTTGTTTAAGCTTTACTTGCTGACCTTATTGATTTTCTTGTGGAGTGAAGTGGAACAAATGTACAGGGTTATATTTATAATAATTAATAATCAGAATAAATGCTCGTGGAGCGGAGTGGCTGAAGCCGTAAATATATACATAAAGGGAAGTGTAGTGTGATTTTAGGACTAAGTGAGATACTGACCCATATATATTATTTTCATTCGGAAAATAATGAAAGATTTTTAAAAATAAAATGCTACAGGCTGCACTCCGCGTTTCTACCCGCGTGGGCAATGATGATGGAAGATAATGATGATGAAAAGTACCCTATGTGTTATTCCAGTACCACAGAATAAATAATAGTACAAGCCAGTACCTAAAGTACCTACCTAAATAACTACATCATAATCCGTTCAGCCGTTCAGCATAAATAATAAAAAACACACAATCTTTCGCATTTATAATATTAGTGTGGTTAGTGTAATTCTGACACCAAGATCAGAGCCTGGCTACCAACAGACGATTATCTTCGTTAAGAGAATGAGAGACCAGTCAGTATCTAGGGACCAAGCAGCAGGAAGGAGTGAAACGGCTACGTTTGTGTGCGTGAGTGGATAGATTGTGGTGTTTTGTGTGGTTGATACACAATTTCATCTCAAAATACTGTTTATGATTTTCCGTGAGAACTTGTCAGAAATAACATTAATAACAAGGTTGAGATCATGCTGCGATGTGTAGTCGATCGGCATAATATGGTGTGTGTGCGTGAGACTTGTGCGTACGAGTGGATCGACATATTGAGTGCTTCACTTTCGATTTGGCGGTTGTAGACTCCGTCTTTGTTTAAACCTTCTTGCTAAGGTTCTTGGATACGACGTATTCTACAGATTGCACTACAGAGAGAAGAACTGCACAACCTGATTCCCCTAGCACCTTTCCATCACCTGACCTGACTGACGATCGGCAAAGCACCACCCTTTTATCGTTAAAATAGCTCGCACAAGAACGAAGCGTTACGCTTCTTCATTTATTATAAGACTGCAAAGGATTGGAATGCTCTGCCCTCGTCAGTGTTTCCTGTAAAGTATAGCCCATCAGGTGTGTTCAAGTCAAGAGTGAATAGGTATCTACTAGGCAAGCGAGCTACACCTTCGACGTAAGATCGTGGTCAAACGATTGCCTAGTCCAGTAGTTTTCTACGGCAATTGCATGTTTATAATCACTATACATACATATAAGATAATTAAATGCGGTTATAAGTAAAATCTTTATAAACAAAATACATCGTAGAAATAAGAAAAGCAATAGCAGCAATTAGCCAAGGTTATCAAATATCAAAACTCGGCTGATAATACATTAAACAATATTTACAATAATTTTAACGATTCGCTCGATGATGTTGATGGTTGGGTAGGTATGTAATAAAAAAAACGGCCAAGTGCGAGTTGGACATGCGTAGACATAGAATTCCGGAGCCGGGGTCCTGAGCTACCCAAATATGAAAACCACATTGCAGTCGGTCCAGTTGTTTTTACGGGACACGCCAACAAAGTTGTTTTTGCTGTAAGAATATTTTCTCAGTATGAAATTTGTTCAGAGTTGGTTGATGTAGGCACGAAATGCGTTATCTTGGCCGGCTATTAGATAGACATGATTATTTTGTTTAAATTCATTTGATGCGTTCTGTTTTTTTTTTCATATTTAGAATTCTATTTGGTTTTTAACCCCCGAACAAAGAGACGGGTGTTATAAGTTTAGGGTGTGTATCACTGGGTGTGTGTGTGTGTGTGTGTGTGTGTGTGTGTGCGTGTGTGTGTGTGTGTGTGTGTGTGCGTGTGTGTGTGTCTGTGTGTGTGTGTGTGTGTGTATTTCTGTGGCATCATAGCTCCCAAACGAATGGACCGATTTTGATGCGGTTTTTTCTGTTTGAAAGCTGATGTGATCAAGATGGTTCTTAGCTATATGGGAGGGAGGGGTGGAGAGGGGGGAGGGGAGGGGGAGGGGAGGAGAGGGGGGAGGGGAGGAGGAGAGGGGCGTAGTACCACGAGGTGTCGATTAATACGAATCGATCGATACCTCTCTTGTCAAAATCGGACCAAGTTTTTAACCCCCGAACATATTAGAGACGGGTGTTATAAGGTTAGGGTGTGTATCACTGTGTGTTTGTGTGAGGGTGTGTTTGTGTATTTGTGTGTGAGGGTGTATTTACGGCTTTAACATTATGCGGTCTTTACCGTGACAGGAACCACGATTGTGCGGACTTACCCGGTTGTGCGGACGTCCGCATAATAATTTGTCGAGGTCTCAAATATATCTTTGAATTCGTCGCGATGAGATTGGTTGACTGGTGAAATCTTAGCAAAATATGAAAAATGACCGCATATTAGGGATATTTAAAAACTTTAGTTAACATCCGTTAGTGTTTTAGTTCAGTGTGTAACCACCACGTGGCGCCATCAGTCCTAGTTGTGTAAGAGTTAGTACGTTATTATAATGCGGACCTCGAGGTGTGTATGTTAGTCTACAATTGATTATGCGCTCGCCCTGTGTTAAAGTATGTATGTGATGTAAAATGCGGACCTTGTCCTGTGTATGTTAGTCTGCGATTGATTATACGCTCGCCCTGTGTAAAATTACGTAGATGATGCAAAATGCGGACTTGATTGTGTGTAATTAAAATACGTACGTTTCATTATAAAATGCGCCCATTACGTTTAACGTTTGTTGGAGCGTATGCTCTGTTGCAGCGGGATGAGCGCAAGCAGTGCGGAGAGCTACTGACAGTTGTGACAACGACATTTGCACCGCGCTTCCATAGATTATTAAATTCATAATTTTATATATTTGGATTTTTGTGCCAATAAAAGTACCAGTATTTACATGCTTTTAAGTTTATCTTGAATTCCCGGATTAGAACCAGAACTAAACTGCAGTTGCGCTCCTGTAAACTATGAATTTTAATAGGTAGTTTTATTAAAATATGTTTTATTTATTTTAGTTAGGTAACTACTTACGGCACGGGCATTTATATCAATGGCGAGAACATCTCACACATACGATTTGCCGATGATATCGTCCTAATAGCGGAGTCGCTGCAAGACTTGCAAAGTATGTTGTCCAACCTAGTTGATGTTAGGTCTCTCAGCGAGCTATAGAGAGAGCTATGCTTGGAGTTTCTCTGAAGAACAAGATTGGTAATGAAGATATCCGACGGAGAACCAAGGTTAATTACATAGCGTGTGTGTGTGTGTGTGTGTGTATGTGTGTGAGTATGTGGCAGCATAGCTCCCAAACTAATGTACCGATTTTGATGCGCTTTTTTCGGTTTGGAAGCTGATGTGATCGAGATGAGAAAAGGGGGGGTGAGAAAACGAATGTACCGATTTAGATGCGGTTTTTAATGTTTTAAAGCTGAGGTAAACGAGATAGTTCTTAGCTATAATGGGAGGGAGGGGTCGAGGGTCTTGTTATTTTGAACACATAACCCTTTGCTTTGCTGTATTCGGGTAAATATAATATATTATTTAGAGGTACCTGAAGACGAATAGATACCTCACTTGTCAAAATCGGACCAATAGGGGAGATACTACGGTGGAACATCCACATGCATGCATATATAGACTGTTAAACTCATTACCCTTCCCTTCCTTTAGTCGTACTTGGGTAGTAAATCAATGGACAGTCTACTTGAGAACTTTCTGGAAATCGATTAAGAAGAAGGAAGCTGACCTTGCCCAAGTCATGGATAAGTCCCGTCAGGTGGAACCAGTCGTCATTGGGGTGGTCCTCCCGGATCCTCTCTGCAGTCTGGAAGGCGTGCACGATGTTCGGCAGGTCCGTGTCAGGGTCGGACTCGTCCACCAGGTCGTTGAGCTTGATGAGGGCCTCCTTGATGGTGGCCTTGAAGTGGTTGAACTTCAGCCAGTTTTCGCGCTTCTCTGGATGGAAACAATAAGGTGTTGACATGATAAAATATGCTTGATGACAATTTCCGCTGCTTTTCTGTAGACTATATTGGGAAATACTCATTGAGGTGAGAATGGCAGTCAAGATATGAGTGAATATCATTTTGAAAATCAGGACGATTCCTTTGGCAGCTGTAACTAGACTGAGGTAGGGTATTTTTGATGTGTTGTCGCTCTGCTTTTATGATGTGATAAATAGCTTCCGGCATTAGATCAGTGCCAAGGCTTTATGGCCTTAGCGTTTGCTGAGTCTGGACCAATGAGCAGTTTATATATAACATCATTGGTCTGGATCCGTTTGTGGCAACATACTGCGTTAATTTCGTATCTTTTTGTTTGTAATTTTGTTCTATGTCATTCCGTATAATGTTGTGTGTTGCCCTACATAAATGTATTTTCTTTATTGCCTACTCGCCTCCATAGAACTATTATACCTACAGTCTGATGCTTATTTTGACTCTGCTATTTTAGCGCTGAAGACTATGGCGGTATATTGTACTTTAAAGGTACTTTTGACCCTGGAATAACACATATGCCCCATTTTTAAAAGAGATGACCCCGCATGGCATGACTAGTAAAGTAATATACCGGGAATATGTAAGTACATTGATATATAGACATATTATTCGCGACAAGCCTCACTAACTTTACCCAAATCTAAAATCTTGGTTCAATCTGTATAAATCTGTGGAGCCAGAATTACGTTTTTTACACGATTGCCCAAAAAGGAGTGTAATGTTTTTAGCATTCATGTATGTTTGTATGTATGTGAGTTTCTTTATTCCACCATAACTTTTAAAGCCCTGAACAGATTTATACGTATATCCTTACATCCCCTCGAATAACATAATCTATTTTTTTCGAAAAATATTCGAAAAATATTTTTTTTCTTCTAATTTTACAATATGGGTATCAAATTGAAGGCCTTGGATAAGCACATTCCTATAAAAGTATATAATTTATTGGCAAAAGCTCTTTTTTGGCAGGGCAGGCGTGTTTTTTTAGCTTTTAAGCTAGTTATCAGTAAACTAGAGGGCTTCTCAAATCTGGTCACAATTTCATAGGTATCACCTGATTTATGTATATTTAACAGTACGAGTAACTAAGATATCAGTAGGTACTTACGCTTGACAAGATCCACCGTGACGTTAGTGTGCATGGTGTAATACGTCCTCCGCACCCGCTCCTTGATGGGGTCAGCATCGTCGACAGAGTAGTCCCTGAAGGCGTCGATCGGCTTGTCGTTGAAGGTGGCTTCGGGGCGCAGCAGCTGCGATGGGTCTATCATGGATACTGGACCTTTCTGGGGGATACAAATAAGGACATACTATCAAGGGAAAGGTAAATCACACTGTATAATATTATTAATACTTTTTAACAGAATAAAAAAATACGTAGATTTGTCAAAACTCCTGTCTCCCCCATGTGACATTTGGTGAGATTCGGCCTGACCCCTCACCTCCCCTAAACGCCTCACGTAATTTATGGACCTTACTCTGGATTATGGCCCCATCATCTCGCAGGTGCTGTGAGAAATACAAAGGGAGCTCAGGAAATAGGTAGCCGCATGGACCTGTGGAAGTATGTACATATACTGGGATCACCAAGCCGCCTGCCAAGCGTGGAGATTATGGCAAACCCCCCCTTTTATGGGGGAGGCCCATGTCCACCAGTGGACTTCTTCGGGCTGATGACTTAATGATAATGTGACAGTACATTTAATATATTATATTGCAGATCATAAAATAAATATTAGAGTTCAATAATAATTGGCGGTCTTATCACTTAAGATCGATCTTTTCCAGACAGCAGCATTAGTTTGAATGGTTATAGTTGGGTATGTGGAGACTGCTGATTTTGTACTTGGACACTCATAGTTGCAGCATCATAAAGACATCTCAGCTCTTCGTTATACCGCCAGTCCACTTGTCAACGCTGCAAAGACTCCAGAACTGCCCAGGTTTCAACAGAATCAAAGGCCTTCTCACAGTTCACAAAAGCAACACACGGGTTGGTTATACTCTTCGGACTTCTGCATAACCTGCCTCACTAAATGTGGTCTATGGTAACAAATCCTCCGCGAATCCTGCTCAGGAGGCTAAAATTCTTCAATTGAGAATTGAGATAACCCTAAAAAAACAACTTGTAGACGTGGCTCTGGAGTGAATTAAGTCGGTAGTTCTTTAAGAGTTTTATCACCTTTTTAAAGACGAGAACTAATAAAATCCTGCTCCTTACCTCTGGGTTTTCCCACCGTTGAGAACGCTACTATACAACTCCTGAAGTATGGGTTTCCCACCTGTTTTCCCACCGTTGAGAACGCTACTATATAACTCCTGAAGTATGGGTTTCCCACCTGTTTTTCCATCGTTGAGAACGCTACTATATAACCCGTGAAGTATGGGTTTCCCACCTGTTTTCCCACCGTTGAGAACGCTACTATATAACTCCTGAAGTATGGGCTTCCCACATGCTTTCAAGAATTCCGAAATTATCTTGTCTCGGCTGATGTCGGGCAGTTCGTCAGTGTGGTGGCGGGAGTCCGTACAGCCAGCCATTAGAAGTATTCGATCTCAGAAAGGATCTCTGGCTTAGAGACGTCGGTAATGCCATTATTGGGTTAGAGCTTTGTCTGATGGGATCTGTTCAATAGCTGGGCGAAGTATTTTTTTCTACTTTAAATAATGATAATATTTATTTTTTATAAGCACGCCTATCCTGAACATTGAAGAAGTTGAATTACGCTTACTGTGTACCTACCTATAATCCTCGTCTTCGAAAAATTCGAGAAATTATTAGAAAAACTCACTTGTGAAGCCATTTTCGTAAAATTTTCTTTCTCCACAGTCTTAACCTTTTCCACCCGTGTTTATTCCACAAGGAAGAGTTAATAAACAATGCCCCAAAGTTACCATTTACTTCTTATATAGAGATCTTAGTTCATCTCGACTCACTATCGATGATATCTTGGTACTCGGAGAGATAATGATAATTCCTAATAGACTAGGGTTACGGTACAGTAATGACTCGCGGCGTTTTCTCAGTAGATACTTTATTAACAAATAATCGTAATATCCAAGCTCCGAGGAAGTTCGTTCGGCAGAGCCTTTCCCATCCAGATTTTGAAACTGGGAGGAACAAAAGCTTAGGCTTCACTGCGCTCGTCGCAGGTCGCGGATTCTATAGTAATCAAACAGTAAGTAAGAATAAGTCTGTCACAGAAGATAATAAAAAAAATGTCTAGGGTAACTAAAATAAGCTACTTAACAAGAATATAACATTTCTGAAATGGTGTCTGTCTGTTTATCTGTCTGTTTGCGCATCATTTAAAAAGTACTAGACCTGTTGCGATGCGGTTTTCACTGTGGGGTATCTTAGGTTTTGACTTAAAATTTGGTGTATACTTTGTATCTCAATCCGATGATTAGGTAGAAGCTGAGCAATCGATATAAACTATGTGACGGCTGAACAAATTTTGATGTAATGTAGTATATTATACTGTGTACCTAAGTACTTACAATAACACAGTTTACTTTGTACCCAGAGAAATGACCACGCAGACAAATCCGCGCGCATAGGTTGTTAGTTTAATGTCCGGTGTTTACCGGTATCTGAACAGGGCGCGGAATTGATATATCTGAATTGATATATTAATAACTAGCTGTACCCGCGGCTTCGCCCGCGTGGTCATTTCTCTAGGTTAAAAGTACTCTATGTACTAATCCAAGACCTAAAATACCAATATACCAACCTTTGATCAAAAGTTTTAATCGATTGTTCGGCTTCTACTGATAAGACTACGAGGATACAAAGTACACCAGTTTTTAAGTCAAACCCTAAGCTATCCAACAATGAAATCCACATCGCAATTGATCCAGTAGCTTTACGTGATGCGCGAACAAACATACAGACAAACTAACAAACTTATAAACAAACAAACAGACACACACGAATTTAAAACATGTTATTTTCTTGTTCATTCGCTTATTTTAAGTACCCTAAACCAATTTTTTCTTAATTATCTTCATAGTACAGACTTCATCGTTCTTATAGCTTTATTATAAGTATAGATACACGCATATCGCGTATCAGACACGACAAAGCGTATATCCGCCTTGACCCCTCTGGCTTTTAGGTACCCTGCCAGTTAGGATAGGTAGGTAAGTACCTATATGTATGTACTATACATATATATTTTTCTTCACTCCAAGTACTGACAGCTTGTTGGGCCAACAACGGAGACATTTATTTGTCGCGTCTCGGGGACCGTATCCGCAACCCTTGTCAAGTGTGCTTGCACGCTATGTATATAGATAGGTAGAAATTGAGTTCATCGGTCTCGAAACGGACAAACAAAATACACTGGTCTCCAATACTTAGTACCACACTTGCATTGTACGTCTAATCGTCCATGAAGTTAAAACTACCGGACCAATTGCGATGCGCTTTTCACTGTTGTATAGCTTAGATTTTGACTTAAAAACTGGTGTACTTGGTATCTCAATCTGATGAGTAGGAGCCAAGCAATTTAATAAAAAGTCCACTAATTTTAAAAAGTTTTTGAGGCCCGTGTATATACTTATACGCCACGGAGGCTATCAAATCTTTTTGTGATACAAACAAGCGACATCGACCGCCACATTTTCTATGGATTTCCATTATTTTCCTTCCACGTCACACTTCACGTCCAACTCCAAATTATCATACACTAGCAAAACGACATTCGAAATTACGTACGTATCCCAGCTTTCCCGCCCGCGACTTCGTCCGCACTTTGTCTCTATAGTTCATCGTGAAAAAAGCATCCTATGTTCTTCTAAGATAAAACCAATTCAAAAGTAGGCATCCTGTTCTTCTAGGATATTAAAAACTAAATGCAAATGTAGGTATAGCACCAATGCTCTTGATGTTTTTTGACATACTTGTTATTTCGTTTCCATGGAAACCGTTCCTTACAGCGAGTAATCAACATTTTCCAGTTTTCCTGTGGAAACTTACAATTTTCCGGGACAAAAAGTATCCTATGTTTTATTCTAGGGTATAAGCTATCTCCATTCCAAATTTCTTCAAAATCCATCCAGCCGTTATCGCGTGAAAGCTCTCCAAACAAACAGACAACGTTTCACTTTTATATATTGGTATGGATAGAAAACACTAAAAAGTTATCTAAGAAAACATCTCAACTAATGTGCGAATTTCCCAAAGCATTATAAGACCGCCATTGAAGTACTTGGGGTACTTAATTTTATCTAAATCCTTTCATCTTCAAAGGCTTACCGATTAGTATTGTCAATGGACAATAACTCTTATTTCTATAGACTATAAAGTTTATGAAATGAGTGTGTTTTCAGTTCAGGTGTGGGCCAGAAGTGTACAGGGATATTTTTGATTGACAGCGTTCGTTTCCTATGAGTAGCTTTGCACATGTGACCATCTATCTATTTGAAGTATTCTCCATACCTAACCCTTTTGGGCACATAGATCAATTACGTTACACACTTTTAACAAGTCATAAGGTAGCGTGGCTTTTTTACCTTACTGCGGAGGTTCATGTGTTTGGGTTGTAGGTACTAAACTTACTTAAAGTACTTTGTTTGGTATGTATGTTTGTTTGTACGTATTTTAGGCGCATCTTACAGCCTAAACAGCTTGATAGATTTTCATAAATGAGGAATCAATGGATTCGTTTTAATCACGAGAGTGTCAAGAAAATAATAATTTTTGGTATGAAACTGACACTTTACAGTTGTCAGTTCTATGTACACCGCTCACTAACTCCGGATGATCAAGCGATATTCGCACGGGTGATTCAAGCGTAGTTAGTGAACGCACCCTAGGAAATATAAATTTCTGACCATTGACACAGCCATTCACATGTTTCTCACTATAACGGTGCTTCGGCAATAGGTAGGGGAAAAACACACAACTTTTCGGCGGCGTCGAGCGTACTTAGTGAATGCACCCCTGCGTGCGTGATTCAACCCTGATTCACTTGTTTCTATTTCAAACTCAATATAAATCAAGAAAGTTTAAAAAAAAGGGTTTACACCGCCAAATCTAGTGAAGATTCTAAGATATGCCGTTCCGCTCGTACACACAAGCTTCTCGCACACACTCACACCATGTTATGCCGATGCCGCCACATCGCAGCAAGATCTCGACGTTGTTAGGTGTAGGTTATAGTCGTGTTAATCCTGTCAAGTTATCACGGAAAATAAATAACAAATTTATAATTCCTGTGCGTGATTACTTGGGTACCTATTTCTTTTTCAAACTCAATTGATTTGGTTTATTTATAAATATGATAAGACTTTTTTCTTCTCCTTGTTCCTACAGCTATCCCTCTGACCATAGTACCTACCTTACATTACATTAAACATAACGTTCCAAGTAGGTATTGAGAGTTCATAGCAATATTTTTATTTGAATGACCTTCAGTAATGTCCATTGAATTTATCTTGATAAGTCAATAGCGTCATGGGAGTTATCTATGGGTTAACCGTATCTATAGTGAACTTGAGATATGGGGACGTACTATTATTTATTCTGTGATATAGTACCTACCTATACTACTAATGTTGATATCCAATGAAAATAAATGGATGTCGTGGAGTAGAATGATCTAGACGTTTTGTTATGACATTGCTACGGGGCGGGGGTGGGTAAATTTAATGCCTTGACAGAGGCACTTCAGTTTTTGCACGACTGCCCAAAAAATATGTGTAATGTTTTCGGGGCTCATGTATGTTTGTATGTATGTATGTATGTGAGTTTCTTTATTCCACAGTGACTTTGCCTGAACTGATTTAGATGTATGGGATATCGTAAGAATCCTTACATCATCCCGAGTAACAAAGGACACACATTTTTTTGAAAAAAAATATATTTGTCTTCTGTATGTTATGTATATCTTCGAATTTTAGAAGGCCTTGATGAGCACATTCCAACAATATATAATTTATTGCCATAAAGACCATTTAGTTCGTTTTGTGGCAGGCAGGCGTGTTTTTTTTTTCTTACTTTGATGGTGTACTAATGTTATAGAATAATTAAAGTTAGCCCAATTCGACGATGTTTCCTTCGAGTATATATAATTGGGTATAAAGCCTAAGCCTGCATCTACTGTGATTTTAATAGGCTTTCCTTTCACAAGTTTTTTTCTTTAAGTTCACTTCAACTCCGGGACTTCTGAACCGATTACTGACCGATTTAGATGATTACTCATTTTTTACCCGACTATGGCGAAGCAAGGGAAGAGTAATGAGTTTAACAGTCTATGTATGTATCTATGTATGTGGGTGTGTGGATTTTGCCCCATAGCCTCGCCCCTATTGGACCGATTTTGACAAGCGAAGTGTCAATCGATTTGTCTTCAGGCACAGAACACCTAAAAATACTACCATTATGTCCTAGGTTTTTTTTATGTTACTACGTTTCAGGTACATATAGAGCGACACATTTTTTTCCCTACTACGGTGAAGCAATGGAAGGGTTATGTGTTCAAACTAAAAACTAGGTTCAATTTTGACGAGCGAGGTATCAATCGATTCATGTTCATCGCAAGTGTCATAGACTTTTTTGTGTCATAGGGTTTTAGTTTTTGAACTTATGTCTTGTTATTTATTTGTAAGGGTAAACCTTCAGTGCATTCCATATCCATAGCAATATATAAAAGTGAAACGTTGTCTGTTTGTTTGCTTGTTTGGGGAGGTTTCGCGCTTTTGTGTTTTTTGTCACAAATAAAGTTTTTTCTATTTCTGTTTCTAACGGCTGGACGGATTTTGATGAAATTTAGAATGGAGATAGATTATACCCTGGAATAAAACAAAGGATACTTTTTATCCCGGAAAATTGTAAGTTTCCACGGGAAAACTGGAAAATGTTGATTACTCACTGTAAGGAACGGTTGCCATCACAGAAAGGTGATGTCATGGAAACGAAATAACAAAGTCTGTCAAAAAACATCAAGAGTATAAACGTAGTGATTATATTCTCTTTGATTGTTTCTATACCTACTTTTGCATTGGTTTTTAATATCCTAGAAGAACATAGGATGCATTTTTCGCGATAAACTGTAGTCCGCGCGGACCAAGTCGCGGGCGGGAAAACTAGTTTATAATAAAGCAGTACTGCTCAATGAAGATTATTAAAAAAAAAGTCCTAGTTGACTTAAAATAAGCTACTAAAATAACAATTTACAAGGTTGTTTGTTAGTCTGTTTGCTTGTTCGCGCATCACGTAAAAACTACTGGACCGATTGCGATGCGGGTTACACTGTTGGTTGGCATCTCAATCCGAGGGGTAGAAGTCGAGTAATCGATTTAAAACCATTTGACATCAGAATGAAGTTTGATGATATTGATAGTTTTGGTTCTGGAATAGCACAGGAGGAAATCACCAAGCGGGAAAATCCGCGGGCACTTCTAGTTGATGTGTATTTATGTCTAGTTATTTTTAATCCATTTGAATTAGGTACCTACTTCTTCTTCATCTTTTTTATTTGGTGGCTTCTGCGGAGGCACTGGCATACTAGCAATTTCGCCAATGTCAAGTTTAGTTTATATAAGTACTGTCAATAATGACCCTACCAAAATTATATAAACCTATTAACCTAAATTTTCAGATTCAAGTCGGGGACCAGGGTGGGGCAGATGCCCCACCTTGCCCCACCGTGGGTACGCCGATGTCTGTAGGCGTTTGCTTTACCTACCTACCTACCTACATTCTGATTATGTCAGAATGAGCTGATATACAAAGTAGACCACCAGCTATCGGCAACTGGGAGCGATATCCTATAAGAACGAGAATCAGAAAGAAATTAAGTAGGACCCGCTTCGGCGGGAAACGAAACCGAGACGGGTATTTTGCTTTGTTTTTTAGGGTTCCGTACCTCAAACGGAAATAAGGAACCCTTATAGGATCACTTTGTTGTCCGTCCGTCCTACTGTCTGTGTGTCAAGACCTTTTTTCTCAGGATCGCGTGGAGGGAGGTATCAAGTTGAAATTAATATCAAATAGTCAGAACTGCAATTCCTTGGTGCTGTGATAAATACAAGCTTCTAATTCAACGCAATTAAAAGATGCGGCCTTTTATGCTGCATATTTCGACATTTTCGACACTCGCAAGGGAATCAAAACCGTAAAGATTTTAATTCCATAAAGAATAATACGGGGGCACACACCCTTTGTCCTAGAATAATGAAATTCGGCAAGAAGAAATGTCTAATAGCACAAGTAACCAAACGTTATGTCTAAAAATCCAAAAAACCGTAAATTTGTAGTTTTTTTTTTTTAAAACGAGGTTCCTTTCCCGTCACCTGTGCTGGACGAACTATTTTGTATAACTCGGTGCGTGAGTCCGACTTGCACTTGACCGTTTTTTTCTTAAACTTGTGTTTCTTCTAGTGTTTTAGTTTTATTGGTGGAATATTTATCATTAGATGTTCGTTAACGTGCACGAGTGTGGGCAAATGATACAAACGCGTTCTCTCCGGAACTCCTTAGGAAGTTTCAGTAAAGCACCACCCTGTGGCTCCACCCTGGCTGACTGCGGCTCGACATTTTGACTATTTGATTGAAAAAACCATACAACTTGACACTGGCTAATAATGCACTAGTCGTGCGGAGCCAAATAATAAAAATTAATAATAAATAGTTTAGGACTGAAAAGGTTGGTGCAATAAAATAAACTCATTCCCAATGGAGAAGTGAATCCAGGTGATGATTAAATTCGCCAAGCCTTGAGAGTGTTATAACTATATGCATAAATACATAATAATAGCCCCCGAGCTTATAGACGGGAGCAGTTTGAAACTTCACCAGCAAAATTGTTATGTACTGACTGCTAGCTAGTACTCAGAGTTTTAATTTATATTATGGCTTTTCTGAAAATTATTAAGTTTACCTCAAAAACTGGAATCTCTGCGCATGTTGGGTACAAAACCGTTGCTTGTGCCATTTGACAAATAATTCACAGAGCAAACTTTTTACCGTAGAAAACTTAATAGCTAACTAGAACTGACTTAAACATACAACTCAACTTTAGTACTAGCATAAGGACTGAGCTGGATGCTTCGTCTTTTGCAAATGTCTCTACAGACTGTAAGCAAGTCCTTTTAAGAGGTGTGCATCATCACGTGACCGTTTGTCTTCCTTTATACATCGCCTTTATCTATATAAATAGCTTACGGAAGTCCAGAACTGCGCGGCGAGATTGCAGGCAGGGCTGGAAGTCCCAAAGAACTGGGAAGATTGGCAATAGAGAAAGATTACAATATAGCTTGAGATATAGAGATCTTTTTAAGCAATAAAACCTACTGCTTGTATACTTACTCGTATTTGTGTTAATGTGGTGTTCTGTGTTCAATAGAGTGTAGCTATCTATTTATCATCTACTTATTTGTCTTGTAGATATGGTGATGTGGGATTTAGTACCTATATAATTAAAAGCCAAGATAAGAAAGAACAAAACACTTTAACTGAACCGAACCTGTTATATCGTAACTTCCAAAGAAAGTACGAAACAAATGGCAAAGCACCAGTATTCTAACAACATTTTGTTCATAATGCCAAAATATGGAAACCTTTCAGAAGGGTAGGTCTTGGAGCGGAGGGTATTGCCGTACACTTAACTAACGTCATTTTCTTCCAAACTGTTGAGTACAAAACCAAGTATTATGTACCTAGCCACCCTCCATTTATATGAGTTTTATACGAGCAAAACAGATTGAAAATAAAACTACCGCCAGAATTAAGTTTTTTGAAATAGTAGCAAGTACGTAATTACCTGACACTTGCATGTAACTCCATACGCTATTCTTCTAATTTCGTACATTCTCTTAAGCTTTATAAAATAATGTCTTGATTTATTTTTTAGAAACAAAAGAGTAACGTTGAGCTATACCTCAACGACTACAGTCGACGACTACGACTACGACTATAGTCGTATAGTCATTCCCAAGCTGAACACAAATAATCCGCTATAGAAGTCTTCCCACTGCATAAATAATGTGCCCATTTGCAACATGCCAAACATATACTTTAATTCACCTTCTCTGAATTCATTTCCTAGGTTCTAGTTACACAACACTCATCAACTCACGACATTCCTTCATCAACAAAATGACCATCGTTAACATCATCTTCATCAAATACAGAGTAAGTTGTCTTTCACTTTAGAAGATGAAGCTGAGTAAATCCTCCTTTTCTTGGGAGTTATTCAGCGAGAAAAGTATATTTTTTAAAACATACAACAACTAAACTTGATAATAATGTACGACAAATTACAATTACAGCGGATACTTTTGTTTACCATTTTTTTTTACTTCAGCAACCTTTAGTAACAGAACATTCTGAAAAAGTGATAAATTACCTTAATATGTCCAGTTCCACGAGTGACGATCGTCACATTAATTGTTTTTCTATTGTTTCACAAATTAGTAGAACTTGAAGGGTGGAAATTTCTTCCGCTTAAGTAATACTTATTCTTGTAAAATGATATGAATAAAACACCGTCCACCAAAGAATTGTATAAAAATATGTACTTACGTCTTATTTTCTGACCCTAAAAATGTGTAACGCCGAGTGCAAAATCACTTTACACAGATTGCATCGCCGTCGCTGCGTGGTTTGATGCAATAACTTGCGAGGAAGTGAGACTACACTAAACAAAGGTGTATGACAGTGATAAACGTATGTATCTCGCTTCCTTCCTATTAAACACTGCTGTCTTTTCCCCTATTAACAAAATCTAGGGGTGGCTATCCATCGTCAGGCTTCGGGTTTGGAGATTTCTATGGGCGACAGTGTACCTGCCCTTTAGTCTTCTCTTCTAAAATATTTAAAATGAACGTAGATCCAACACAATAAGCAACCCTGCAGGTTTGATTACGGTTAAACGTCGGGCAATCACGGTTGCTTAACCTGATAATGTCTCCTACAATCGAGGACACTGAAGGTCTAGGATATCACGGGCTATTTTTAAATCCAATGACGCTCTGGCCTCTGGAGTCACGTGGGTGTAGCCAATTTGCACTCATTTGACAGGTTATTCAGAAGGTGGAGCGGAGTATTTCCGCGGTGATGGGGGAATCAGATTGTGCAGTACTTGTGCACACTCTCCATAGTGCAATCTGTAGAATACCAACAGGCTTGCGACCTCGATTTGATTGCGATTTTGAAGCTTATTCTTTACCTGAGTGTCATCCCCCATGAGCCTCATAGTAGCTCTCTCAATTGACTCCACAGCTTCGAGTTGTTACTTGGCAGAACCATCCCAGAGCTGGCAGCAGTACTCCATACCAGATCGGACCTGTGCTCGATAAAGATTCAAAAGCTGTCCCGGTGTACCGTACCGCCTAACAAAGCGCCTAACCTTAGACAAAATACCAAGTTTCTTTGGTTTGCATCTACCTTGGCTAGTATTCAATGTAGAACCCAAAATTCAGGTTCGATGTGAGTTCTACACCAAGCTGACTGGAGCTTGGTGTCGAACTCACATCTATTGGTATTGTTACACTACGGAAAGCCGGAGATCAGTTTAGAGGACCCTTTTTAGCAGAGAACAAACACGCTTGCGTTTTAGTAGCATAAAACTTAACCAAGTTAGCATCGCCTTAATCAGATACGGCTTCTAGGGCTAAATTCAAACGGTCTACCATAGCTTTTCTCTGAAACAGGACAGCGTCGCAGCTGGCTTGGGCATTGGAAATGTATCTCTCAAATACAGTACGGTCATCTGGATACTTTTTAGGTAATTGTTGTACATTGCCAAGCTTCTAGCTCTGAAACCTGAGTGAAGAGAGAGGTGTTTAAACGCGTTAAGATGGGAGACAATTCGGGCGCACAGCTTTTCAACACTATCGCTGGATTGCCATCAGGACCACTGGCCTTGTTCACATATAGGGCGCGAAGCGTATTTCGGTTATACGAGTAAATACCCCACAAGGAGTCAGGAAGGTATCTTCCGGCAGCATCTAGATACGAAGCTTCTGCAAAAAGAAAACCAAATAAATTCACGTTCTCTCCAGCAGTGTGAGCTTTTGCTCCATCTGGTTTTACCATGTCTTAGAGGTCCGCTATCGGGATTTGCCATTGAGGTATAGAGCGCAATGTTCTAGACGTCAAGTAGACAGATAGTTTTCTGAACACCATACTGCGCACCAAAACGCAAAACGTAGACATGACTCGGAAAGCGGCTATGCTGAAGCGGGACTTTTTTTGCTTTGAAAGATTGGTAAAGGCTTGGTAGAAAGCTAAGGAAAATCCTCCTCCCTTTCATTCCAAAGAGACAAAAGACTTATTTTCGAGTTCTGTCGTTGATCCCACTACAGAAATGAGACATAGCTAACACTCTTGCTCCAGTACCCCGTCGGCCGGTTGGTCTAGTGGCTAGTAACCCTAGGAACGAAATCAAACGGTCGCGGGTTCGAATCATTTGTGTGATGAGCAGAAATGTTAGTTTCCGAGTCATGGATGTATGTTCGTATAGAAGTATGTTTATCCGTTTATCACTAGCCCAAATTACAGGTACTAGTTTGGGGCTAGGTAATTGGTGTGGAATTATCCCGAATATTATTATTATTAGATCTTCAATTGCCCGACCAGCACAACCGTCATGTATTTCGGATCTATGGTGCGTTGGTGTTTGCTGTTACTCATGTGTTCGCTTCGCCTCCCTCGAGACTTCCAGGCATCTCATCCACGATTATAATTTTTCTGACGTAAGAGGCAAAGAAGGAATGCCCTGAATGAACTCGAAAACTCGTCTACCCCGACGGTTATCGGTACTTCGGGAAATGTGACCAGCCCACTGCCACTTCAGCTTGCTTATCCTTTGAGCTATGTCGGTTACCTGGGTTCTCCGTCGGATATCTTACGGATGTCGTACGAATCTTGTCCTTCAGAGAACTCCAAGCATAGCTCTCTCCATAGCTGAGAGACCTTAAATTTGTGGACTAGTTTGGCCGTGAGTGTCCACGTTTCGGCACCGTAGGTCATGACTGGTAGGGCGCACTGATTGAAGACCTTTGTCTTCAGGCACTGCGGTACAGACGAGAAGACTTGATGAAGCTTGCTGAATGCTGCCCAACCCAGCTGAATTCTTCTGTTGGCTTCCTTCTCAAAGTTGTTCTTACCAAATTGCAATATTTGCCCAAGGTAAACATATTGTTGGACAACTTCAAGAGGCACACCATTAACTGCAATCAGTTCCGGGTCAATAAGATCGTTGAACATGATCTTGGTATTATCTATGTTCATTCCGAGACCGATCCGTCCAGAAGCATCATCTAGGTTGGTCAGCATACTTTGCAAGTCTTGCAGCGACTCCGCCATTAGGACGATATCATCGGCAAATCGTAAGTGTGAGATGTTCTGGCCATCGATATTAATGCCCATTCCTTTCCAATCCAGTTACTTAAACATATCTTCCAGGGCATTAGTGAACAGTTTCGGGGATATAACATCCCCCTGTCTCACTCCCCTGCGCAGTTGGATATGTTTAGACTGCTGGTTTTGTACTTGGACACTCATAGTCGCGGCGTCATACAGAAACCTCAGCACTTCGATGTTACAGTCCACTTGACAACGCTGCAAAGACTCCAGAACCGCCCAGGTTTCAACGGAGTCAAAGGCCTTCTCATAGTCCACAAAAGCCAGACACAGGAGCTGGTTATACTCTTCAGACTTCTGTATAACCTGCCTCACTGTGTGTATGTGGTCTATGGTGCCAAATCCTACGTGAAACTCGGCCTGTTCAGGAGGCTGGAATTCGTCAAGTCTTCTTGCGAGACAATTTGAGATGACAATTTGAAAACAACTTATAGACGTGGCAAAAGAGTAAAATAGGTTCTTTAAATGGGTTTTATCCTCTTTTTAAAGAAGAGTACTACCAAACTCCTGCTCCACGCCTCTGGAATTATCCCACTGCTAAGAAGGGTGCTAAATATTCCCTGAAGCTCTCGAAGTACGGGTCTCCCCCCTGCTTTCAAGAGCGCTCCGAAGTTATACCATCCTCACCAGGAGCCTTTCCATTCTTAAGTTGTTTGAGCGCCATCTCAATCTCGTCTAGGTTGACGTCGGGCAGTTCGTCAGTGTAGTGGAGGGTCAGTATTGCGCGGGAATCCTCTGTGTTGGGTTCGGGTCTAGAAGCATGCGAGTCATACAATCGGCCATAGAAGTCTTCAATCTCAGAAAGGATCTCCGACTTAGAGACGACGGTTGTGCCATTATTAGTCTTGAGCTTCGTCAGATGGGATCTACTCAATTGCTGGGCGAAGACTTTTGACCCTCGATTTTGCCTCAATTGCCTTTTCTATTCGGCGTGTATTTGAGCATCGGAGGTCACGTCGCACCAGCTTGCTGATCTTTTTATTGAGCTTCCTTTTCTCTGACGGTATGGCTTGCTGTTGCTCCCGTCTCTCGTCCATAAGCCAAAGAGCCTCATCCGAGATTTTAGAATTCGTGCCCGTACGCAGCTGCTGTCAAAATCTAGTGCCTCCCTCCCTAAGGATTCCCACAACTTTTTAAAGTTCCTCGTCTACGTCATTTGTGGTTTCCAAGGCAGCGAATCGATTTTCCAACTTGAGTTGAAACTGTTCTGATCCAATAGCGGCCTGGAGCAGGTTGGGTCGGAGCGTAGATTTCACCAGACGGCATCTTTCAAGCTTGTGGTTGATAGCCTCGGACAAGTCGGTGATCACTACCGGTATTAAACCTTGCGATCACTGAGACATCCCTGAATATGTGCTTATGTCCGTCATGATGAAGTCAATCTCATTTTTAGTCACACCATCGGGACTTTGCCAAGTCCACTTCCTCTGGGGTTGCTTTTTGAAGAAAGAGTTCATCAAAAAGAACCCCTCTTCTTCCAAAAAGTGAACTAACATTTGCCCTCTGTGATTTCTGTCTCCCGTCCCGAAAATAGGCCGTGTGGACCTATTTTCGATTCACTGCAAGTCTGTACTCCCACTTTAGCGTTAAAGTCTGCCATCATAACGTTGTAGTGGGCCCTTGTGGTGTTATGTAGGGCCGAAGATATATCATCAAACATATCTTCTACCTCAACATCCAAGTGTGCCGAGGTCAGTGCGTAAAGCTGTACGACCTACTACACCTTTTGGTCAGCTTACGAACCAGGTACGCTACCCTGGTCGACACACTGGATATTTCTACAATATTATCAATGAGGACTTTGTTGACGAGGAACCCCACGCCACCCTGAGACTGCTGATGCCCTCTCGGAAGTAGAATAGGTAGCCCGATTCCAGGGCTACTGTATCCTCCCCCTATCTCTTCGGACTTCACTTAACCCTAGGATGTGCCACCTTATCTTGGTAAGCTCCGTCTCGAGTTGCGCCATGTGATCGTCAAGCCTAATCGTTCGTCCGTTGTACGTAGCCAGGGTCAGTTGTTTTTGTTTCGAGTGGCCTACGGTAGCCCAGGGATTCTTCGTATCCCCTGCCCTGCCATTTCCTTGACCGCCACCTTGGACAGAACTAGCAGGGCGACCGGGAACTGGGGGGCATTTTTTAACTGTGCCGTTCTTAAAGGAGGTATTGCCCATAATCGCCACGCTAGGCATGCGGGTTGGCGATCGCAGGGCGTAGCTTCTCGCACCGGTGACGCTGCTGCCCGTCACCAGCCTGTGTCATTTGGTTATACCGCCATCTCTCGGTCGCCAGAGCCTCGTTCGTTATCCAGCAGGATGACCGCGTGCAGGTGAGGTTGGCTTGGAGCATTAAGATTATTTTCGCTCCCATACATCCCGTTATTTTCGCTCCCATACAGTATATCATCAGACTGGCACTATTGATTACTAACTTGAACTTAAAGGTAGACAAATAAAAGAAAACATTTTATGTGAATGTAATACCTGTTTCCCCAAGTTGGGTATCAATTGAGCTGCCTTTGATTCTATACCTGCCCCTCATTTCATATACCTAACTATAAGTTAGGTACCTCATCTTCACATTGTCTTGTGTCTCTGAAGATCACTATCGGCTTGCTTTTACCAATGTTGATGGCAACGCATTCCAGTCTACAACCCGTAGGAGATGCATTAAACCTATAGATCTAGTAACTAGGTCCATGAATAAAGAACAAGGACTTTCACGATATTGGAGAAACGGAGAAAAAAGGGGGAAATAGTAATTTATAGGAACTCAAATCGCTCTTTGACATACCTAGGGAGGGGTCGAAGGAAAATAGGGCACTGTAGGCACAGACAGAATAAATAATAGTACAAGGTAATGTAGGTACCTACAGAAGAGAGAGGCCAAGAGCATCCCGGCGACAGCAAATTGGTAACCATTTGAGCTTGGTACGAAATTCATACCTACCTAATATGGTCGTGGGGGAACATGCCCTAACGTTGGCACACCCTCAAATATTGTCTTCAAAAATTAAGACTTCATTATATGCGCTCAAGCTAAGGAATTTATATACCTACTACGTAATTGCAATAAATTTCTGGAAATAATCTTATTATTTTAGGATTTATTCAAGACAAGTTGCACCATCTAGTATCGAGTAGCTGTTCAAAACTAACTTAAATTTATAGACAGTTTTAACGAATCTAACTAGATGGCGCAAGTATGCAAAATAGCTCGCGGTGATATTATTTTCACAAGTGGCAGGACGAGCCCAGATGGAATTTTCACTACACGCAATCATACTAAACAATATGATTTTCATTTAGTTTTTGAAATCGTTTCTATCGCTAATACCAGCGAAGAGCGTTGTTGTACTATATAAATATAATTGCTAAAATACACTTTCACCCTCAAAATTAAAAGAGCTAGCCACATTTGGTTAACATTAAAAAAAACAAAGGAGCTTGGACAAGTTTCTATGAAGGTTGGGTTAACCTAGAAAACACCTAATTCAGTTCAGCATTTCATTGATTTAAATTTATTATCTTACTACTTTAACTTTATAATTCCTTTTTTTTAAATAATAACACTAACTTTTTTTTAAATTTTGCTTTAGTATAATATATATGGAATACTATGGATATTATATACTATATGGAAACTATTTCATCCTTAAATTTTCACATTGATAAATATATACAAAAAAACACCGGGAAAGCCGTCAGCGTTTTGACGAAGTCATCTTCTTTCTTAAACATTACGACCTCATTTCATAGTGTACAATCTGTCCACATAAATATTTTTCACACTTTTATTCATAAATTCAAATAATTAAATTGCAGTTTTTTTTTTTGCATTCAAACATTTTGATCATTAGATAAACCCACTTGATTTAGACAAGATCTCCTAATTAAGACCTAGAATATCTAGGTTTATTGTCCGACTACGGCGAAGCAAGTGTCAATCAATTTGTCTTCATTAATAGAGTATCATTGGCAATATTTTTACCACACTACAGCGAAGCAAATGAAGAGTTATGTGTTCAAACTAAAAACTTGGTCTGATTTTGTCAAGCGAGGTGTCAATCGATTCGTCTTCATTTATTAAGTGTCATAAGCAACTTTTTTCCCCGACTAATGCGAAGCAAAGGAAGGGTTATATGGTAAATAAATTATAAATGTTTTTTTTATTGCCAACAGGTAATTAATAAAAGTAAAAACAAATAGGAAAAAAAAACAAAAGGTGAAACATGATTGTTGCCGAACCCCAAATAAGCACGAGGCCTGTGTCTTGGGCTCAAGTGCAAATTTACCAGATAAGTTTGTATCATTTAACTAAACAAAAGGAAATAATTATAAAGTATACAGTGGTAATGCAACGATTCAACTGGGTAGATCCAACTTCGACAAAGAGATCAATAGACGAATCCAACTCGGATTCGGGAAATTACGCCATATCTTCTCGTCGCAGATACCGCAGAGCCTCAAGACGAAAGTTTATAATCAGTGCGTGTTGCCAGTGATGACTTACGGCACTGCACTGAGACGTGGTTGCTAACTTTGACCTTGTGTATACAAGGTCAAAGTCGCGCTGCGTGCAATAGAGAGAGCTATGCTCGGAGTTTCACTACTTGATAAGATCCGTAACGAGGAAATCCGTAGAAGAACCAAGGTTATCGACATAGCTCTCAGAATTTGCAAGTTGAAGTGGCAATGGGCCATATAGTTAATATATACGAAAGTCGACTATACGCTTAGTTATAAGTATTAAAACTGATATGTTTGGATTTAAAAAAATTAAAGGTGATATTCCACTCGTTATATCAAGTGAAGACCTTAAAATCCACATAAAGACCGGCTGTTATCAAATTTGATTGCTGATTCTTACATTACAGGCACTATAAGTGTTCCTAATAGAATCAATTAATTGAATAATTATAATAAAATGTTAAAAATTTACTAGTTTCTGATTTTTTCTTTTGTATTCACCCAACTAGTTACCTATCTGGATGCCATATTTCAACTTTCTAGGTCTCTGGAACTGGGTTAGAGTTTTGGTCAGTCAGTGATAAAAATGATGATTTTTGGACGTTAATATCTAAAAAACTGTTTGAGGTGTGTTTATGAAATTTGGAGCACATTGTTTATGTCGCAAGTCTGAATATATTTGTATTCACCCAACTAGTTACTTATCTGGATGCCATATTTCAACTTTCTAGGTCTCTGGAACTGGGTTAGAGTTTTGGTCAGTCAGTGATAAAAATAATGATTTTTGGACGTTAATATCTAAATAACTGTTTGAGGTGTGTTTATGAAATTTGGAGCACATTGTTTATCTCGCAAGTCTCAATATATTTGTATTCACCCAACTAGTTACCTATCTGGATGCCATATTTCAACTTTCTAGGTCTCTGGAATTGGGTTAGAGTTTTGGTCAGTGAGTGATAAAAATGATGATTTTTGGACGTTAATATCTAAATAACTGTTTGAGGTGTGTTTATGAAATTTGGAGCACATTGTTTATCTCGCAAGTCTCAATATATGAGCCAAATTTGACATGTTTATGTGAAATATTTTTTGAGTTATGAGGGGGGCCAAATTGGCTCCAAATGATTCGTGTAATATTACTGCTCGCCATTCTGTTAGCTTGAACTTAGCTTGACACGCTACCGCGTGTCTAGTTTATGGCGCCAAAATCCAGTCCATAGCGAATTTGCGCGCATACGGTCTAAGACGCGCTGCCATCACACTAATATTATAAATGCGAAAGTTTGTATGTTTGTGTGTGTGTGTGTTTGTTGCTCCTTCACGCTCGAATGGCTGGACGGATTTAGATAAAATTTGGTACCAGGATAGCTTATATCCTGGATTACACACATAGGCATAAAAGTAGTCACATAGGAAGGAATCACACTTAAGAAGTTGTAGATATAAAAGTGACAAATAAAGTTATTAAAAGTGAGTATACTTAGCTCCCAATGAACATTAAATGGTGGGATTATATTAAAATAAGTATTTCTGAGTACCAGGAGAACAGAAACACTTAAGATGTTGGAGACATAATATTGAAATATAAAGTTATTTAAAGTGAGTTATTCCTTCCTCCCCATGAAGATTAAAATATGGTGTGATTAAATTAAAAAATGTATTTCTAAGTGCCAGGAGAGCATAACACTTAAGAAGTTGGATATACAAAATTGTCAAATAAAGTTATTAAAAGTGAGTATACCTCCCCCTGAACATTAAATAAATGGTGTTATATTTAAAAAAGTATTGCTAAGTACCAGGAGAACAGAATCACTTAGGATGTTGGAGATGTAACAGTAAAAAATAAAGTTATTAAAAGTGAGTATACTTATCTCCCCATGAACATGAAATGGTGTGATTATATTTAAAAAAAACTAAGAACCAGGAGAGCAGAAACATTTATTTGGAGATATAACAGTTGAACGGATTTGGATGAAATTTGGTACCAGGATAGCTTAAGTTAGAGATACAAAATTGACAAATAAAGTTATTATACTTCCCTATCAACATTAAATGCTGTGATTATATTTAAACAAGTATGCACTATGACGCTGCGTTTATAATATAATGTTTTTAATAGAAATACAAATATAAAAAACACTATTAGTTTATCAAAACTTTTTCTTTAATTGATAACGTCTTGCAATTGGCAATGCATTTTGTATTCAGCAGAGCTTTTGTGTGTTTAAATAAACAAAGTAGATAAATGAGATTATATTATTATTGCTCTTAAAAAAGTGTTTTCATTCAAAATTAATGATTCCTTGAGTATCCAAGAAGGTTACTTAGGAAGGTTTTATTGAAATTCCAGCCTTATGGGAGTGACTCCCATTTGCAATTACTAAACAAGGCGCAGGGGTAATCACTACAAGTTTAAGGATTAAATTTAGAAAATACATGCTCCCCACATGGTCAATTGTTATGTGCCGTGCTCACGTGTTAGGAAACCGTCAGACCTATTCGTGTAACTCACAAGACGGAAAATATTTGTTTATCAAAAAAACTTCAATATAAAGAATATATACCACCAAAACTCTTTTAAATTATGTGACATGATTGTAACGCTAACTGTATTATTTTTAAATAGGATGGGGGAGAAGATTGCACGCGGGCAAACCCGCGGGGCGCAGCTAGTAGATAATAAATGGCGAAAACTCTCATTGTGCGGAGCCAACGCGGTGCTTTAATGGAAAAATATAATATTACACTGTTTAGTTCAAAAAACAGTGTTATAATATTTTTTTCTTATTAGAGACGTACCGTGCGTAATGTATATAATTATATATGCCACCATTTTTGAGTTCATAATCCGGTTTTTACGCGATATGAGTGTAGATAAAGTGTTCATGAAGAATAAAAATTTAAGTTATTAGTAATATTTTCTGATACATGAAACTATTTAAGAATTATTATAAACTAGCAGTTACCCGTAGCTCCGTCTGCGTACATTTTTTGTTTATCTGCGAGGAAGATTATGTTTTGTAAAAAAAATGCCTGTGTCATTTTTTAGCCAGCTAGCCTCTGCTTTTGCCTCTCAACTTAATCTGTGCAAAAGACAACGGAGATTTGTTGCTTTGTTTATATGTGAAAACGTAACAAATATACTGACAATACAACTAAGTACTATGTTTTAAGTTTTGTTTTGTGTGTGCTTATTAAGTTTTTCACGTTACTCTTCCCAACAATTCGAAAGTTAAATCTTAAAAGTGAGTAGCATTATACCAGCTGTCAAAAATATATTTGTAGTTAATGAATATGCAAAAAATCAATATTAAGTAAGTCTTCACAAAACCGAAAAACATAGCTAGTGATCTACGAGACAAAAAAGTTCGGGGACCTCTGCTCTAGATGTTTCAGGCGTCACATCACATGGAGATCGTTGTATATTGGATCAATGGTCACATGCTTTATTAGCGAGGTGTCTGTGTGCATGTGACCATTGGAAATATACCAAAAATCTATAAATGTATTCTATTTCTTTATGGACATGGTCGAAAATAGATTGCGAAGTTTGAGAGATTCATAATCTCATTGCGGAGATTCTAAATGAGACAAAAACATAAACAATTATAGTGATAGCTAATTTAACGAGTATGTTGCCATTGATGTTATCGGGGTCGTACGTTGGGATTATAATGATGATAGGCAGAATTCTTATATACCTAATGCGATAATTTATTAAAGAAACTACCTTGAGGCAAAGCATCACAGGCACACAAATCTCTAAAAAATATACACTGCTTATGCGTCCCCAGTACCATAACCTAACCTAACCTAACCAAGGACCAAGGTTTTCTCATCATAGAGCATTATCCACGGTCCGGTCAGCTTTACCACGCAACTGTTCCATAGGCAAACGGATTTTTTACCTGACTACGGCGAAGCAAGGGAAGGGTAATGAGGTTAACAGACTATACATGTATATATGTATCTATGTATGTGGGTATGTGGATGTTCCACCATGGCTTCGCCCCTATTGATTCGATTTTGACAAGCGAGGTCAATCGATTCGTCTTCATTTATAGAGTAACGTAGGCTATTTTTTACCCGACCGGTCGGGTTTTAGTTTTTTGAACTTGTCTTGTTATGATTAGCATACGTTGGACCTATCGTGTGTATGTCACAGTACAGTTGTAAGAACCGTCAGATTGAAATAAATCCGGCGAGATTGTACTGAGACGAACATTAGTGAACGGAGCATTCAATTTACAATCAATGCGTCTCCCGCAAAGCAAGGGAAGGGTAATGAGTTTAACAGTCTATGTATGTTTGTATCTATCTATCTATGTATGTGTTTATGTGGATGTTGCACCATAGCGTCGCCCCTCTTGGTTCGATTTTGACAAGCGAGGTATTAATCGATTCGCCTTCATTTATAGTCTTATGCTATTTTTTTATCCGACTACAGCAAGGCAATGGAAGGTTTATGTGAACAAACTAAAAAGTTGGCTTTGTGTTTATCGCAAGAGTGTCATAGGCTATTTTTTAGTTTTTGAACTTATTAATGCGTCTATCAGTGTTTTAAAGAAGACACAATGTAAAAAAAACGTATTATTATGTTTTTTTTTCTTTTGTTAATATCCTAGTTGAGTATTTTTATTCTGTGCATGTTAGTTCACTTCCAGTAGGTTATACACTAAGCTAGAAATTGTACCTACTTAAATGACGAAATGTATGAAACAATTAAAAAAAATGGCTTATAACTTGAATATGACCAAACTGAGGCGTCGAGGCGCCGCTGGCATCACGGAACCGCTCGCGTCGCTGATTACATTACAGTCGGCATTACCCCCATTATCAGACTGTATCTGTTCACTGCTGGACGTAGGCCTCTCCTAATGTACGCCACTGAGCTCGGTCTTCAGCTCGCAGTCACACTGCTTGGTGTGACAACTAGTAAGCTACAAAATATAAGACATAATTATAGGCAACAATTAATTAATTTGTGTCTTAATGACAATTTGGGGAAATGTGAGCAGGGAGTGGGGGGTAGGGGGAGTACTGGAAGTGAGGGGTGAGTGGGGGATGGAGAGGGAGTAGTGGGGGGTGCCGGGAGGGACGGAGTAATGGGGGAATTGAAGGGAGGGGCTGGGGGAATAAAAGGTAGGGAGTGGGGAAACAGTCGATTTTCAAATAATTCCTCGTGGTCACGCCAGTGTGACATAAATGTGTGACCACGAGGACGTCGCTGGGGATCCATGTGGACAAAAATTCCAAATGAATCCCCCAGGGGATCCATATGGACAAAAAATCCAAACGAATCCCCCAGGGGAACCGTGTGGACAAATAATCCAAATGAACCCCCCAGGGGATCCATCGGACGGATCCAGCCAAGTGGACGGAGGCGCTATAACTCTGAAACTAACGATCCTAGACTAGTAGTTTATTTACAGAAGTGATAGATCTCATCGATAATTATATACGTTTTTGATGACAGCTGTCAAAATTAAAAGGGCCATAACTCTGAAAATAACGCTCCTAGACTAGTAGTTTCTTTACAGAAGTGATAGACCTCATCGATTTCTTCGTTTTGGATGACAGCTGTCAAACATAAAAGGGCAAAAAAGGGCATAAAGGGCTCTGAAACTATTGATCCTAGACTAGTAGTTTCTTACAAAGTGATATATCGCATTGATGTCTTTGTTTTGGATGACAGCTGTGAAAATTAAAAGGGCTATAACTCTGAAACTAACGATCCTATGCCTTTTAAGTTTGACAGATGTCATCCAAAACGTAGATATCGATGAGATCTATCGATAATCAATAGTTACAGAGTTATAGCCCTTTTGAGTTTGACAGCTGTCATCCAAAACGTAGTTATCGATGAGATATACCACTTCTGTATAGATATTACATAAGGTCGATAAGTTCGAAAATCGTATGTTCCCCCACTCCCTACCCTCACTTCCCCCTGCCCCTCCTCTCACTTCCACCACTCACATCCACTCCTCCACCCCACCACTCACATCCCCCACTCCCTTTTGCCACCACTCCCCACCCCCTGCTTACTTTCCACAAATTCCCACACCTACCCCACCCTTTCTCCACCAACTCTCACTTTAACTTCCCCTCCCCTAACTCCACTCACTTCCCCTCCCCCTCATTTCCCCACTCCTTTCACAGTTGGGCGCTGGCCCAAATAGATAGATAGATAGATAGATAAATTATTTATTTGTTTCTCTAAAACACACACGTAGTACATTAAATGCAACAGGCAAGCAGATTTAAATAAGGTATAATAGGTACATATCTCTAAACATGATTCATATTTCGTACACGTCACGTGCACCAGACATATGCACAAAACACCTGAGATACTATACAAAACTAAAGTAAATGTGTATTGTAGTAAAACAAATGGGTCATAGCTTAGCGAATAATATTGCTCAAGAAGCAAACACTGATTTTCAGCTATTAACATCGAGATGACGAACGAAGCAAGCACAATATGTACAACAATCAGTGAAAGTACCCATAATATTGTGTATTCATTTTTTTAAATATAAACTGGATGTTTAAAAAAGAAAAAATATAAATTGTAAGTGTCGTACTCCCACTGATAACACCAGTCTCATAAGAGTCTGGGAGGAGGAAAAAGCACATTAGAAGGTGTTCGTATGGTCTCATCAGCCCCACGACTTGCAATCATATTTAATTAAATAAAATTACTGAAGGGATGTGCAAGTGCGTGTAAGTGAAAAGATATGTACCTACAGTGGAGTGAAATGGAGTGAGTTTAGTATTGAGCAAATGTATTGAGCAAATGGACATGGACGAGTTGCGGTGAGCGTGTGGCGTGGTCTCTTCTGGCAAAACCAATTTCTAGTCTGGGTACTAGAAAAGTTATGTCGAGCAAGAGTGTCCAAGTTGAAATATAGACGCCTGATCACCTATAGTCGGCTAACGAAGTGTTTGGGAATGCCCATTTTTTGGTTATTTAAAAGATAAGTTTTGAATTTGGATTTACAAGTGTATTTTGAACTGAGATTTCTTATGGGTGGGGGGATGTTATTCCAACACTTCGTCGCCAAATACCGGAAACTGCCAGTAAATGCCGCAGTTTTATGACTATGATACAGGACTGATGACCTTATAGACCGTAGCTGCTTTTTAGAGTTTTTATTTACTAACTTAATCTTCGCATGCAAGTACTCTGGTTTTTCAAACTTTATAACGTGGAAGACAAGCCCTGCTAAATGCAGCTCTCTACGTCTCTACTCTCTAGTCCATATTTAGCATTGAACCACTGTTTAAGAAAGGAGTAATGTGACTTCTGGGGGGGACATTGAAACAGAACCGGCAGCATGCATTTTGCACGCGCTGTATTAACCGCTGAGTTTTGCTGAGTAATCGAGGTCCGTAAACGATATCTCCGTAGTTAAGCCTGGACAAGACTAATGACTCGCAGAGTGACGATTGTTCCCGGATTTGGTATAACACCTTGAGACGGTAAAACCAATTTTTGACCATATTAAGTATGTGATTTTCAAATCTTAGATGACTATCGAAGATTATGCCAAGGTTTCTAGCTTCATCTACACGAGCTACTTGTTTACCGTGAATGTTCACATCCAGATTACCTTTCCTCACTTACCCCATCCCTACCCTCACTTTCGTTCCCCTTGCTTCACTCGCCTCCCTCCCCTTCCCCCACTTCCCTCACTTACCAGATCACCCTCCTTTCATCCAAAACGAAGATATCGATTAAATCTTGTCAGGTGTTGACGTATGACTTTGAAGTTTGACATGTCACTTTGACAGCTGTCACTTTAAAATGTCTTACTACCTAATTATAATACATGTTGTTTTTTTTTTCTTCATAAATGTCGATTATTTCTTAATTAGTTTCCAACTCTAGTGCAGTGGGTGGATGGGGCATGCCCCCCTCTCACTTATACTCCCCTTCCCTCACTCCCCCTGTGGCCGGAGTCCCCCGAGGGTGTCTACCAGCTCAAAGGGACTCCTAGCTCACAATAATATAATTAGTAGGTGCAGAAGAAACTTAGTGGTGCGAGCCATCCTACCTTATTTACCTTTGGATTGTAGATACTCTCTCAAAGCAGATAATAGGCTCGCAGCTGAAGTGGCTTGAAGATCTTGCTCTTGGTTACTCAGTATTCTCTCGATTTTACTTTACAATATACATATACAAAATTGTTCAGGAAATTATTTATTATCTAGTATTGTCGCAGAGATTTTTATACCAACAATACGGATCAACACGTATGAAATTATTATCAAATATTTAAAGATATAATCAACATAATTACGCATTTTTTTAAAACATGTCGTAGGTAACCATCCAGATGAACCAATGCAATGATAATGTAGGAATGACAGGTTATTTGAATTTAGAATGAATATGGACAAACTATCAAATGAGTATGATTATGATGAAAGAGGTTTGACATCGTCACACCCCTACTTGCACACAAACACACACACAATATACATATACCACAAGCCCACATGCGTCCCCACATCTTCAGACTTTCTAATAATAATGTATTTATTTTATATGTTTTATATATAAAATATATGTATATAAGGATATATTTTAGTTGTTTTGTTTCGCTGATATACGAGTATACTTAATGTAAATTATTTTTTTAATGAACTTTGTCCGCCAATAACATATCTTCCTCGGCTAACACCGTAGTCCGAGCAATGTGGTAGCTGAAAAACAGCGCGGCGTCCACATTCTCATGTGAACGCCGCACATGCTGAGTTTACCCCCTTTGCCCTTAAATATAATTATATACTTTTTGTATTGATACTGTGTGCACACTTTACTTTATTTCTAGTGGCAATAAATACTATTTTACTTTACTTTACTTCCCCGCATACCATCCACTACTACCTCTCCTTCCCCCACACCCCCTCTCTCCCCTCACTTACCCACTCGCCCTCCCCTCACTTCCACTTTTCCACAAACTGTCACTTTGACACCTATCACATTGGGCCTGTTCACATAAACGTTCGAGGACGCACGGATCACCCGCGCGTACACTCGAAATCGTTGACGGCGTCGTCCGGGCGTTCGCCTGGGTCATCCGAAAAATAGTAGTGGAGGGGAGGAATAGTATGAAACTGACACTTGACAGTCGTCAGTTGTATGTGGACGTCCAAAGTCGTTCACGATCTCCGGATGATCGAGCGATAATCGCACGGATGATTCGAGCGTGTAGGTGAACACAGCCAATGATACCTGTCACATTGACATTTGTCACTTTGACACCTATCACTTTGACTTAAATAAAAAAATATTTCATATAATTATGTCGTTAAGTAATTGGTATATTGGTTTCCCACACTGGTGTGTCTACTAGTCTTATATTTTGTAGCTTACTCGTTGTCACACCAAGCAGTGCGACCACGAGTAAAAATAATTCCTCGTAGTCACACTAGTGTGACAAAACATGTGATCACGAGTCTGTCACCGTTCTTGGCGAATGACCACCTCACAGAATAAATAATAGTACAACGGTGAGGTTGGCTTTGAGCAGTATGACGGTACTCGTATTTCACTCCTGCCACATGGTGGGAAATTATTCATGGGTGGAAAATTACTACAAACTTTCATACATAAATTAATAGTTTTTCATCGTTTGCTCGGTTTCTTCTCGTAGGATTCAGATACAAAGTACACTAGTTTTTATGTCTAAACCTAAGCTATATAACAGCACAGAATAAATAATATGCTAACAGTGAAAACCGCATCACAATCGGTCCAGTTTCTTTTTCGTGATGCGCAAACAACCAGTCTGACACGATTTTTAAAAACGTTAAATTCTCGTTCGTTTGCTTATTTTAAGTACCCCAGACCATTTCTTTTTAAATGATGTTCATTGCACAGAGTTTTTGGTACTTACTGCTTTATTATAAGTATAGATTAAAAGTGCCAAACTTGAATTATTGGTTTAACTTGATTATGACACCAACCAATCAGGGGCAGGTTCACGATTTAACGGTGGCGTCCCGATAGAATCGCAGAAAATCTGATAAATAGTAAAACTCTTCCTTCGCGCTGATGATGTATGGGATTCGTTTTGTGATTAGAAAGCGAGGGCGAGACCATAATAAATGTTAGGTACGTATTAAAAAATCAATGAGCCTAAATAGAAGATAAACCCTGATTTATATTTATCATGACTTGAAATGAAATACGAGTTAAGTAAAATAACATTTTATTTACGAAATTTACAATACTTATTACTACATAATCCATGGTAGATACCTAATTAGCGTTCAGGTTGTTTATAGTCTAAATTGTTACATCTATTCTATCTTACGTGTATTGTGCATTGTCGTTAAAATACTCCTTTCATATAAATTAATATTTCACGAGAAACATATAAACATGTTGATATAGCTAGCTCACACCATTTGTCTATAGGTTATGTCTGGAGAATGACAAGGCTACTTTTCCCCCCAGAAAATGTTATAGAGAAAAATTTGGTTAACGAAATAAGAATCAGTATGTTTGTGATACTGATATATTCCTGTCTTTTATATTATTTAACACATATTTTAAAATCAATCGTTACTATATTCCTGTCTTTTATATTATTTAACACATATTTTAAAATCAATCGTTACTATTGAAGTTCATTTCACAGTGAATTATGAAAGGTATACTAAATCGCGCATTTTTAAGCAACAGCTTGTTCACCGAGTGCTAGCGCATATATCTGTATCAAATATTTTGTTGTTCATCTGCTGAATCAAATTTATGTGACGTATCGATTGTCCATACTAATAATATACCTTATTATAATTTCTAACAATACATCTTAAACTATTTAATAATGTATAGTAGTGTCTGTCAATGAGTCGTTCAAGACTGCATTTTTAGTGATAGGCGTAGCGATGAGCGGGAGCGGGCAGCGATATATTTCGAGCAGTGTGATAGCACGGCGAAAACCCAGCGGGTTGATCTACGATTATGTCAACAAGGGTCCGGCCCGTCCTGTTCCATTAATTTACAATCTAATCTGACATTGTTGTAACCTATATTATTACTAACTATGCATGCAGTTATTTTAGTAGTAGTATTTATCTTTTGTAAAACAGTCATATTCTTTTTCCAGTATGTTCGAATGCAATTATTTCACTACTGAAAAAAGCAGGGTTCGAAGTAATTAAGATAAATATGCCCCGTGACAATTATCGCGATTATTAGATACTTAATCGATAATTATCAAACCCTGTACCTACCGATCCTATTTATATGGTAGTTAATAAGTATAAACATTTATGTTTGAAGCAAGTGCGTTAGTAATAAATTATAGACATTTATCGCTGCCTTTCCGCTCATATTCACGCTACTGCTTATGCACTGAAAACTCAGCCTAACTGTTAAAATTTACTTAACCATACCGGATTCTCTAATATCAAAATATTTATAACTGCGATGAGGATAGGATTGTTAGATAAACTGAACGAAAAAAAAACACAACTTTTGAGCGTCGTAAGTCTGGCAATCATTAACTTATATGATGTTGCACTTGAGTCAGAATAGATCAATTTAAATTCACTTTAATTTAAAACAAATTTAACCTTAAACCCTGGAGCCTGCATACCTACAAGTGAAATACCGCGAATTCGCGGCCTTTGATCAAACCTTAATATTAATACTTGCAGCAAGGTCTACCTTCCCTCTATAATGGTTGAGGGGGATGAACGCTTGTACACAAGTCATACTCGTGAACACAAGTCATACTCGTGAACGGGAGCTGCTTGTGGGGACTGGGCCAACCTGGTTTCTTGTTAGTTGTGTTTTTATTTTTTAATAATTATCGGTGTGATTATTGTGTCGTATTAGAACTTTTATCTTTTGTATCTGACATTCACATGTATTAATTACAATTTCTGACATAAAGTATATAAACAACTGACAAAAATGGAGAAAATGACATCCCCGTGGAGTTTCTTGGTGCTATCTTCTCAAACGGGCGTATTTCCGAAGCGCCGGTAGAGTCAGACGGGTATTTCCTTTTCCAGTGTGAGATTCAACTCTCGAGTCGGCGAATACGGAGTAATAATGCAGTTGTCTATGGAGTTGGCACATGAAAGTGAAATTTCCTTTTTAAACTCTGAAGCATACTTAGTTTACCTAATTTTATTGATTTGATCTGTTTATAATCATTTATGTTTTACCTTGTTCATGAGTTGTTACTGAAAAAGTGCTGTTATTTTGTCTATCTATTCTATACATACAAATAAATAAAATTTAAATGTCTGTTTGTTATGTCAAAATAATAGCTTTATACTAAATCTAAAGTATACACGGTACTCCTAACAAATAACCCTTTTTTCTGTCTGTCTGTTTGTTCCCACTAATCTCCGAAACGACTGGACCGATTTTGACGGGACTTTCACTGAAATATAGCTGATATTACAAGGAGTAAAAAAGGCCACTTTTATTTTCGAAAATAATTATGGTTCCTTGCAAAAAATAACTCAACACACTCAACGCGTTTTGAACACGCGGGCAAAGCCGTGGGCACAGCTAGATTACACTTCAATACATACAGAAAATTACTACTATCCTAAAAGTATTGCATTTCTGATAAATTGGAGATCAAAGATGATCACATACTCTACCTTTGAGCTCCAACATCATTTGCAGTTTTTTTCACTTGTAAGTATGTCACTAACAAGGTTTAAAAAAAGACGGAGTCTACCCCGTCAAACAAACGAAGTGGAGCATAGCAAATGGCGGCTGCGAATGTGCGCGTAGTGGTTGGTACAGAATTTCATTACAAGACTGCATTGTTTTTGGAACAATGCAGTCTTGGAATCAACAAGGTCGAGACCTTGCTGCGATGTGGCGGCCGATCGGCATAACATGGTGTAAGTGTGTGCGTGAGGCTTGTGCATACGAGCGGATCGGCATATCTTGGGTGCTTCAGTTTGGATTTGGCGGTGTGGACTCGCGTCTTTTATTAAGCCTTCTTGGCCACTAAGGTTAAAAGCACTTTTCGCTTGTGGCGCGAAATTCATTTTTTTTAGTGTTTTTTGTCGTCACAGCTCTTCAACACTTCTTCAGATAGTGCAAGCTGATTTAGCGCAAACTAGGAGTCCAACATGTTTTAATGGATAGTATCACATAAATATCTTTAGTTTAGCTACGAATATCCGTCAATGATTTTTATAGTGTTTTTCAGTTACCAGGTATTCGTTCGTAGCTACACTAAAGATATTTATGTGATACTATTATTTATTTATATAATTGTTTTGCACAAAAATTGTGTACACGGAAGGACTTAACGCTAAACACCATTATCTACCAGTCATCCAGGTCGTGAAAGAAATAATAGTAGGGCGTGCGGCTCAAATTACTGAACAATAAATATGAAAGAATCAAAGTAAATAATACAAAGTAACAATAAATAATATTAAAAAAGAATATACATGATTATACATCAACCAGTACATACATAAATAACTAAATACATTACTAAATATAATATACTGGTAAGTATATTATACTTAACCATAGCATGAATGAAAATTATACACTTACTACCCATTAAAACATGTTGGTTTGGTCTCCTAGTTTACGCAAAATCAGCTTGCGCTATCTGAAGAAGAGTTGAAGAGCTGTGACGACAAAAAAACACCACAAATTTGGAATATCGCGAAACGGCACACAAGCGAAACGGCACCTAAAAATGTTAAATTTCGCGTCACAAGCGAAAGGTTGCACCTTAAAATTTAGAATTTCGCGCCACAAGCGAAACGTTGCACCTTAAAATTTATAATTTCGCGCTACAAGCGAAACGTTGCACCTTAAACAATCCTCCTTTCACACAGCTGGTCCAGTTTGTGAAGTATCGAATATAATTTGATTGACTAAAACGGAGCTTCGTAAATTTTCCAAGGCATTGATCGTGAAATGCGGCAGTGCTTTTGATAGCATAAGATCTATTCATAATTTATTTCATAAAACATATTATATTTATATTTCATTCCTCCATTTTATTTTTATCTTCCGCAGAAGTGGTAGAATCGGCGTCACTATCACTCGACCACTCCCCTTCACTCCTGTCCTTCTTCTTTCTCACCGCCGTTCTTCCGTCTTCTTTTTCCTCTTCCGTGGAGGTCTCTTCCGCTACGTTCTCTTCTATGTCGGGTAAGATAAGGTTTTTAGTGGGAGAGTTGGTGCGGAGCTCCTTGAGAGTGCTGGACAGGTCTATGCTGGCGGGAAGAGGTTGGTCCTCGATCTCTTCTTCTACGACGGCTTCGTAGCGTTTCTTCTTCTTCTTTGACGTCTTTTTGTCCTTCTTGCGTTTCTTTTTCTTTGTGCTGTGAATCAAAACAGAATAATGATAATGGTGTATGAGTAACAGAATATGATATTTGATACTAGCTGATCCCGCGGCTTTGCCCGCATATTTTTCTGTGGAATAAGTACATATGTGAAATTATAAGAGCAGAAGTACCTATAAAGTACAATATGAGTCATATAAAAGCATAGACAGCAATATCTATGTCTGCTATAAACACAGTCATAGTTTTTATTTATATTTATTTTATAGTTACTTCTATATAAAGTAGTAGTAGTTTTAGTCTTGCATAATATAAATTAGAGATGAAACGGATAACCGGTAACTATCCGGTATCTGGCCTAAATTTACAATCTATTTATTTATTTAATAAGCACAGCCACATCACACATATTAAAACACTCACAATATAACAACAATAATATGCTATGCTGATAAGTGGCAATTTCGGCGTGCATAACATTGGCCGCATGTACTCGTAAACAGAAAACAATACCAATTCTAAAAATATAAACAAAAGAAATTTAAAGCAAGTTGAAAGATGAAAACAAGTAAACTGAAAATAAAATAAATCCGGCAGGATACCGGATAGTACGCGAGTTTTCAGCCGGATACCGGATTTTAGAAAACTGAACGAATTAACAAATTTATGTACTTTATTTAATCCACATAACAAAATGTAATCACCAAATTTTAACGTCCACACGCGTCGTCAGTTGCGTGCTGACGTTCGTAGCGCTCGTCGCGGCTTGTCGGCATAACACTCCCAGATGAAGGACTTCAAAATAGTCTGAAACTGGTTGGAGTATTTCCGATCTTCTTTTTCGTGAGTTTTTAGCCGTTTTATTTATATTTTAGTTTTTCATCAAAAATATAGTAATCGTTCTGCACTACGAGCAAATTGCAGTAAAACTTATAGAATTATAAAAAAACTTTTATAATAACCTCAAACTACAATAGCAAGTTTGCAATAATCTCAAGTAATCGTGTTTGCAATCAATTCAACAAGTACATGAAGCACTTGCTAACCTCGCTCATGAACGAAAAGACCAGAATTCACCCGAGCCCGCTCGCTCGTTTGTGCGCCACTTAGCTTGCTCGTTACGTTGCGCCAATTGGCAATGTTCGGCCGGATATTCGGCTAAACAGCTATCCGTTTCATCTCTAATATGAATATTTCATAATTATTAACGTTCCATAACATAACGATGAACTTTACCTTTCGTAGTCCGACTCTTCGTTGTCATCTGACGACTTGTACTTTCTTCTTTTGCTTTTACGGTGTGATTTTTCGGATTCCTCGTAATCTGGAAACATTGAGGATAATAAGTTAAGATAGTTTGTGAGAATTATAAGCTTGTTTGAATGTTTGTTGTGTGAGGTAGTGCTGGTCTCTGGTGTCAGAGTTTGTCAGGCCGCTCGAGGACCTCTGACATGGCTTGACTGCTATCAATCAATGACATTAAGCTTAACGTGCCCTCCAAAGCACGGAGCGATGGAAATCCGCACGTAACTTAGAAAAATCATTGATGCGGAGCCGAGGACCGAAACCGGTATCATTGTATTCCAACGCGCATTACACGGCTCGGCCACCAGCGCTCCGAATGAAAATAAGAATGGGCATTGATGTAATAGCTGTTAGTCGTCAAAAGTGCCACTAACTCTAGGGAACGTGCGTATCGAACGCGATTTTTTATGTGGTATATATTATTAACCGCACACACAAATATTTTACACCTAATAATGTAAATGTACACCAAAAACACTGATTGCACATCAAATTAACTTTTCTTTTCATAAAATATGTTTTTCTGATAAAAAAAAAATACCCCTTTGAATACGTGGTCCGACAGCTTAGTCCGCTCGATCGGACGACGTAAAGTTTTTTTTCTTGTGGTCCGATTCATTGGACGAGGATTTTCGAATTCTCATAGTCCGACTCAGGTCCGCTCGATTCGATGTTTCCCCCACTTGCACGTCGCCGACGTGCAAGTAGGGCGCGACGTGCAAGTAGGGGAAACAAGTGGAGAATGCGGGATGCAAGTTGGTGGTGTCAAGCAGGGGTGCTTTAAATGATTTTGGACCTGTGTACATAACAAAAATTTGCGTCACACGACTTTGTTGTTGACGTTAATCAGATTCACCATTTCCTGTGATCATTTACCCCAACACTTTACCCCTATCCTCTTCCTCTTACTCCCACCCTCCTTTCACTTTCCCTCTACTCCTTCCCAACATTCCTCAACTTCCACCATCCTATCCAAACTTCCTAAGCCCCACCCTACCTGTGACTTGTGACATGTATCTATTGACTTTTGTGACTTGTAACTTTAACTTTAACGTCTCTTAAGGGAGAGACGTTAAAGTTAAAGTTCTTTTCTTAAGGGAGTTCGTCTCTTAAGGGAGAGACGTTAAAGTTAAAGTTACAAGTCATACGTTTCAGGTTTAAAAAAAAAAATATGCTTTCAATTAAATCCTATTTCAAATTGGCGACCCAACAGGAAATAAAAATTCTCATCGTCCGATCGATCGGACAACTTGTTCAAAAAAAAAAATATGGTCCTCGTGGTGCGATTATGGTCTTCGTGGTGCGTGGTCTCATCGGACCAACCAGAAAAAAAAGTTCACGTCGTCCGATCGAGCGGACTCAGCTGTCGGACCACGTTTTCAAAGGAAAAAATACTGATTGTACAACAATTGACTTTCATTTACACTTACTATGTTTGATTTGCGCCTACAAAAACTAGGTAGGTTAGCTAGGTTGAACATGATGATTTTAGGATAAAATTACCATTTGATAAACGTTCAGAAAAAAAACGTTACGTTTAATTTATATAGATGCGAAAATTTTGGTGCGCAAACAGTATTTTTGATGCACGTATAGTATATTCTGTTGGGCAAAATTGGCAATTTATAATGTGCGTTTAATTAATAGCTTTTTTATGAATACCATATCTATGCAGGACGGCAAACAGAACTCATTACTTTTGCGTACCACAAATACGAACGTAACATAAGATACTCGTAAGATATCGGGAAGTAAGAAATGTTTACTTACTTATTAATAACTAGCTGTACCCGCGGCTTCGCACGCGTGGTCTTTTCTTTAGGTTCAAAGTACCATAATGTGCTATTCCAGGACCAATATACCAACATTTGAACAAAATTGCTGCAGCCGTCAAAAATACTTTTATCAATCAATTGGTCCAGTAGTTTTTACGTGATGTGTGAACAAACAAACATACAGACAAACAGAAAGAAAGACACGATTAACAAAAAAAATATTGTTCAATACCTTTTTTAAGCACCCAAGAGCATTTTTTTCATTTGAATTCATTTAGTAGTTTGGGTGCAATGCGCGGTTTGGCTTCAGTATCGAATATAGAGAACCATTATCCATATCCTACCTCGAAGTATGAACTCAAATCATACCAAATTTCATTTGAATTCATTGAGTATTTTCGGCGTTCTGCGCTGCCAAGGTACAGACAGACAGACAGACAAAAATTAAAAAAGTACAGTGTTGGCTTTAGTATTGAATATAGGACGGCCTCCAAAAAACATTACATAATATCTTCAATTTACAGAATTTTGGACATTATCTCGCCGGAACACTTTATTTTTCGGGATAAAAAGTATCCTCAATTTTTACCCATTATATAAACTATGAACGTGCCAAAATTTAAAAAAAACCGTCTAGTAGTTTCAGCGTGATACGTGTTCTTTTAAATAACTTTCAACGCCTATCCTGCAGGAACCTTTTAATTTTTCGGGATGAAGAGTATCAAATGAAGAATGAACCTTGAAGTATGAACTCAAATTATACCAAATTTCATTTGAATTTATTGAGTATTTTCGGCGTGATGCACTTTCAAGGTACAGACAGACAGAAGACCAAAACGTAAAAAAACAGTTTTGGCTTTAGTATTGAAAACAGAACGGCACCAAAAAAAAAACAGAATTTGGGACATTATCCCATAGGAACTCTTTATTTTTTCGGGATAAAATGTATCCTGAATTTTAACCCATCATATAAACTATAACTGTGCCAAATTGCATCAAAATCCGTCCAGTAGTTTCAGAGTGGTAAGTGTTTTTTGAAATAACTTTAAACCTCAATCCTGCGGGAACCCTTTCATTTTTCGGGATGAAAAGTAGCCTATGTCCTACCTCGTAGTATGAATTCAAATCATACCAAGTTTCATATAAATTAATTCAGTAGTTTCGGCGTGATGCCTAGTCAAGATACAGACAGACAGACAGACAGAAATGAAAAAAAAAACAGTTTTGGCTTCAGTATCGACTCAAGAGTAAGTTACAAAAAAATATTATTAAATATCTTCAATGTACAGAATTGGACCCGTTACAGTTTTATTATAAGTATAGATTAAGTAGATAGTTACCTAATTAAGAAATCATAAAAACATTATTTGATAAGTTTGTAAAAAAACAATAGGAAGAATTGACATATGCTACCTACATAAAAGTATTTCAACAAGATGTTCTCGTACTTAAAATACGGATAGTATTTAACTGCAAATCAAAAAAAAACTTTTTATATAATAAAAAATTACCTCAGAATATTATTATACCAGCAACGATTAACTAACCCCGCATTCCTATAAAAATGAAACGAGTCGTTTTTCCAACGTCTCGTTACTTTTTGACGTTTTTTGTATGGCGTTTGTCAATAGCTTACGTTTTAAGATATAGGAACCGGCCATTAGTGACGCATTGCTACGTTATAATAGAAATCATATTTTTGTTGTAAAAGTTATTTAATTACTTAATTATAAATTGATGGGTGATAAGTTTTCTGTTGTGCAATTAAAAATAATCCAATAAATAATAGTTGATACAGATATAAATCGTAGATGTTTTGTGTAAGCACTCATCATCGCTGCACAGGATGCTTCATCATCCCCCCGACCACGATGATACAGATTTTCTTTCTTGACATATTTTTACGGAACCCTAAACTTTTTACAGTAAAGCCATATATTTTTTGCTAATCTGAACAAACGACCACGATAAGTTTTGCAGTCAGGCCCATTAAAGTTTTTTTTTTTAAAAGTAATAGGATCCTAACTTTTTAATATGCCTGGCATCCCAACAAGACCGCCATTTTGAAAAAATCGCGAAATCACGGCAACAGACCAAAAAATTTATAGGTCTATAGTGGACTTCAATAAAAACAAAAAAAAAAGTTTCAGAGATATTAGAGCTCAAATATAAAAATATAGTATATGTCATATATCAACCAAGACCCTACTATCTTTTTGTAGGATTGGTAGGTATGCCACAACTGTTAGAAGCCCTTTAACAGTAACCTAGTACAGTTTTGAGTTAAAAAGTTTGACCTATTAATTCCCATTTTTTGTTTTGTTTTTTGTTTGTTCCATTATTATTAAAAGTTTTAACTTCTTGATGCTAAAAGTCCTAATCTACTTTGCATAAAATATTTCAACGGCTTAAGATCACACTTGAAGAGCTAGATAGCAATAGACAAGTACACACACAAAAACTGCCACGTCAAATGCATAAGCACCTCGTTCTTCAAGTAAGAGAATTCAAAACGCGTCCGCCTCTGGTGTCTGGTGTCAGTTTGTCAAGCCGCCCGAGGGCCTCTGATATGGTTTAACGACCGCTATTAATCAATAACAGCCGGGACCGACAGCTTAACGTGCCTTCCGAAGCACGGAGCGGTGGAAAACCGCACATAACTTACAAAAGTCATTGGTGCGGAGCCTAGGACCGAACCCGGTATCGTTGTATTCTAAGTTGCACTTTAAACAAGTGTGAGTGAGACGCACGAAGTTGGACTATCAGGTATTTACCGTAATATCGCCTTTCTCCGATGCGCGTATTACTCAATTTGGCTTGCACCACAGAATAAATAATAGTACAAGTACAGAAGGATAACTGAGTAAAGTCATTTCAATAAATAGCGACTCTCGCTACAACGCTATAAAGTGCAATTTAACTCGCACAGCGCTGCGATCTTTCAATTATATTTACCTAGAAGGCGCTCGCCCATCGCGTGCAGGCTAGAATGTACCGTATCACAACGCGCGAGAACTTCCATTGCTCTAACCGTTTCAGAATCGCTCTGTCCCTTTTTCACTCGGTAGGGTTGTATTAAGATATGACTAGGTACTTGTACTACTAATTATTCTGTGATATGTTATGACTTAGATATTGTAACAGAATAAATAAGTAATAATTTACTATGTTATTACTTATTATTATAAATTAAAATAGTTCTATTACATACAATGACATTCTTATCAGAATAGACCTACTACCTCATTTTTACTACTTAGCGATGGTGGCCTAACGGTTCTATAGTGCAATTTAGAATCCAACGATACCGGGTTCAAAACCTAGGCTCCGCACCAATGACTTTTCTGAGTTATGTGCGCTTTTCCATCGCTCCGTGCTTCGGAGGGCACGTTAAGCTGTCGGTCCCGGCTGTTTAATAGCATTCGTTAAGCCATGTCAGAGGCCCTCGGGCGGCTTGATAAACTCTGACACCAGAGGCCAGCACTACCTCATACGACAAACAAATAAACTACCTACCTATCCCGTTTTCAGAACGCCGATAAGTTTAGTGAGATACCTACCTACGTATAAGTGTCGTTGGTTGATTATGATTATATCCTATAGGTATTGCACTTAGATGAATAAAGGTGTCTGAATTCCTTGCTTTATAATGAGTGAAAGTCGTCATTTCTATCACTATTCAAACAGCCGAATGCTATGCAATACCTTCTAGGTTACTTCATAATTAAAACACGAATAAAATTTGTCAATAACTTTACGTAAGTAGGTACTTTATCGCTAAGTACAAGGCGCGCGACTCATCGAGCGCACGCTTGACACTCGACTGAACGGACCCGAATATTGCGCCCTCGAATTTATTTGTACTTGTTGCGGAGTGCGACCGCCCTGCTTGCACTGAACGATATTTGATGTGTATGTATTTATCTGAAGGTATTTTGGCGCTTTGCTTAAGTAGTGAGTCTTCTGTACTTGTAATATAACTAGCTGCACCCCGCTTTGCCTGCGTGTAAACTTTGCTACCCCCTATTACCACCCCCGTATGGACGGAATTGCAAAATATCTTACCTTAATGCACCTCTAGAGTACATATGGAATATTTCCTCCAAAGAGCATCTAACCTTATTCGCATACCTAAAAATCCGCCATTTTGAAAAAAAAAATATGAAACAAAGAGTGTTATATTAAAAATCGTACTATTCAAGATATTTGGGTTTGTTTTTTTTTCGGCCTTTATTCTCAGTTTTTTTTTCAGTGTATGTTCGTGTTACGGGCGCGCCGCGACTATGTCTCAATCTACAAATTCATGCAAACTGACAAGCAACCGTTCGTAAAGTCACGTATGGAAACCATCCGCATATCACAAAATAAGATATATTCTAATAAGATACTAAAGGCGTTTATAACTTTTAAAATAGTAATAATCGTATGTAACGAATAGCAGAATATATTTGTGCAATTAGTGCGTCAACTAAGACAATATAACGAGCGAATACGCAACACGCGACACCAGGTTTCTTACAAAATGTTGTTTGCAGCCTTTTTATCATTTTCCACTTTGGTGTTAACAAGCTTTAGGAACACATGCATCTTTTTAAAAGGTTTTATTTAGCTTGACCTGTTTGTTGATTTTTTAGTTTGTTCGGGTCAAATCTAGTAACTGAAATTTTACCCCCTTCCTGTTCCTGTCCTTCCTGTTGACCGATTGATGTGAAAGAACAATGGCGAACTCCCATACATACTTTTATGTCAGCCAAATTCACGGCGTCTTTAGGCAAAAAATAGCGCTAGTAATTCAGCATCATTTCCTGAGATTGTTGCTCTAAGATATATTTTTTGGGGAGGCCAGAAGTAATTGTTATTAGGATTTTTACGTATTGTAGGTTATGTTACTGTTAATGACCTTTGAAACAAGTCTTAGAGATTTTAATTATTTTATCCGCTTAATTAGGTAGGCAAGTAAGTACTTATGCATGATAAATATAATGTTTCAAGATATTGTAGGTACCTAAATATTCAATTACTTATCTAGTGTAACAGACTAGGTTTTTGAATAAGAATTATTTTCAATCTGTTTCTGCCTGGCGAGATTACAAAACAATATATTTAGATATGTTGCTGCTGTTTCACTGTGCAGGGAAACCGTTGTCCTCTATTAGCACAAATATTTTGCAACAATTCCTTACACAAACCTTTGTTTCTTTCGTATTCATTGTTCAATACTTTAACCAACACGCCCTATGTCCTATTATTTCTTTCACGACCTGGATGACTGGTAGATAATGCTGTCCTTCCTTGTACCTACACAATTTTTGTGCAAAACAATTAAATAAATTAACATACCCTCTAATAACAACAATTCTTTACACTTCCTCCATAAACTATAATGCATTGTATTCCCTTTGCTACGAGTATGTTTTCTATAGAGGTTTTATATTGACGTACCATTTTGTCTATAGCACAGTATATTATTATTCTGTTTATCGCAAGGAGAAAAAGATTTAACGCCAGTAAGCTTAATTCAACCTCCTTTGGTTTAAAAAACTGGGTGGGAAGTATACTGTGTTGACAATTTTGACGTCCAAACCGGAAACGTCATTGTATTATATATATTTTTTTTTCACCCGTTGGGCAGGCAACCTACGAATAAGTAATAAGTCAGGAACTCTAATTCAGAACAAATGTCACAATAAAAGTGCCCCGCCCCTACTTCAAACCAAAACGACGTAAGATTCAAAGTACGAATCACTTCCGGTTACAAATAGTCATGCTTGGTGATTGGTTTAAATTCAGAACGAAAGCAGGGATTGGGTCACGCGCGTAATGTAATGTCTGCTATGACAGCTGAGTCATAGCGGCGTGGACGATGTTATGCAATAAGTGGACCGGACCAAGACAGTAATAAAACAATATTACTGTACAATATTTTTTTTTTGGCTCACTTTTTACAATTCATTAAATTCTTTGTCCCACGAAATATAATTAATTTATTAAGTTTTTGTCCAGAAGACATTAAAAGAGAATCTTTCTTCGCAATGTAGTGAAGACGGATTCTGAGAAATTTAAAACGGAATGTCCTCCTGTCAGCCTGTGAATTTAGAGCTGAGGTTCAAGTTCAGTGAATTATTTTTATATATTTCCATAAACTGTCAGGCGTTTGGGTTATTGTTGCAACGGCCGTGGTTGCGGATCACTCCAAAAACAACTCAATATGATCTTGGCTTAATATGGTTAAATAAATTTCTATATTTGTAACTCTACTAGCCGTGCAAAAAGTAATTTAAAACTTGAAATACATATGAGGAGTCCTAGAAGTCCAGTTTTGGACTGAGTTTTGGTCACTGGTTTCAAAGAGTTAGTATATACTGTTACTCTTTGTCCATTTACTGTTCGAGTTTTTTTTGACTGCACATTGATTTAGAGACCTTTAATATATTTTTCGCTTTGATCCAAAACGTCATGTAGTTTTTCTTTTTCTACCACTGAAAAAGGGTGTTTAAACCCGTATCGGCCGGTCTTGAATTTAGTATGTCGAAAAGGTTGTTAAACGTTTCTAAAAAGCTAACAGTTGCATCTGTTTTTTGAAAATCAGGCATGTTTAACTGTTGCGAACCAAACTTAATCGCATCAGCTACACTTTGACTTAAGGTTTGAATCGCTAGTTTCACGTTCATGATATTATTTCGGAAGTATAGATGCCGATTTGACAATTTATTCCCAAAATGCAATCCAACGATATCTTGAACATTTTTCAGTTTCTGCAAATGTGCCCACTCAATTTTTTTCTTGTTTTTATCTACGAGTGTCTTTTTCCTCTAATGTGTTACGCACAAGTTTCACCATATGAAATGGATCTAATATTACAACTACTGGGTCTCCGGTAGATGGGTGGTCAAAAAACGATTTTGAATTGTTTGTGTCTTCAAAATTGCAACCCAACATCTTAGCCGTAGCGATGTTAGATGCACATCCATCAAAGATCAAAGTAACTTTTGACTTTTTCCTTTTAATTAAGGGCTAAAACTATATCGTCCGAAAAATCATTCAATGCAGTATTTTCTGTAGTATCGCCAAATCCATTTTTCTTCAATTGGGATAAAATATTTTAAGTGAAATATTCTTCATAGTTAATCTTTTATTTGGGCGTTGTAGATTTCTGATCTGTGATAGTCGTTATATTGCCAAAATAGTTTTTTTCTTAGTTTTTGCTTTAAAATGTGTGTTTTAGGAGTATTCAGAGCAAATTCAATATCTGACGATGGTATATTTATCGGCGTAACGCATGATCCTCTTTCTTCAAAACTAAAGACTTCGGTTGAAATAAGATTATTTTTTAATTTTGTTTTTCTTGGTTCTTTTTCTTGGTTGGTAAGGTTATTTTCAGGAGAATAACCTTATTGAAGATCAGTTTCAAATCTATGAAAGACTGTCTCTAATTGAAATAGATACACATATACAGCTAAAATAAAAATTCCTATCAAACCTAAATATTAAGTGCAAAAAATAATAGTGAAATCTTACAAGTTTTTGTGCCTTATTCCTTGAGGGTTTGCATTATTTGTTGTTTTGAGCAACTCAGGTAAATCAAACACTTCAAAATTTCCAAAAGGTGAATTTTCAGTAGCCTGAAAAATTAAACGTGCTTTAATTCGATCAAAATGAACTGTTTTTTTAATGCTATTGTTATTCCCATGAGTCGAAAAAGCCGAACCTATATTACATACCAACTGTAATCGTTCATTATTGTTTATTTGCTCATTTTGTTTAGTATTCTCCTAAATATGTTGACGTTTCTTAGGTATGAATCATCTGCGTGAAAAAAATAACAGCTTAATTTCAAAATTTCATCGAGTAGAAATTAAACTTTAGTGCAAAAATTGACTGACTTCATTTTGCATAGTATTGACCATCGCGGTTTGATAATGTATTTGAACGTTTTTGAATATAATTATAATTTTGCAACTACTACTAGTGAAAAGTGATCCCTGGACATTTTAATCTTGTATGGCTCCTGCACCACTTCACAACACATGCTGGCATGATGATTCACAGCTGTAGTTCACAATGATAAAATTAAAACGTACGCGAAGATATGACGTGTGCTCGCTTGCATGAAAAATGTACGACTGATGACGCGCTGGACACGACTTTTAAGCCCCACCTACTTGGGCACGACTTTTGTTGGGTCATTTTATTAACGCTGTTACGTTTCCTGACTTATTATTTATTCGTAGCAGGCAACAAGGCCGGTTAAACATTGTAGGAAGGAAATGAAGTTACAATTTCATGATTTTTTAAATTGATTTGTTAACTAGGCTTTTTCTAGCTTACAGGCTATGTTGAAAAAACGTAGAAAAATTATTACTTAAGTTCTGTAGAAATGATATGTCAAGACGCTGCAAGATTTATCGCATAAAATTCCGCCTATGTTCTTTGGTACACACGGTTGTTCTAATAACAATAACACTACAAATATGTATATTCTGTATCATTGTAAATCCAAGATGGCCGCAGCCACAAAATGGCGGATAACTTCTTTTTTGTCATTCCCTAAATATGGGAATCAAATGAAAGGGCTTGACAAGTATAACACAGTACACTTTAGAAATAACTAAATAAAAAACTTGGAAATAAAATGGTAAACATTATTTGTAAGTTAAACGGTTTATATAATAAATAAATAAATAAATAAATATATTCGGGACATTTCCACGCCAATTAACTATATGTACTAAAAGCTAAAAAATAATAATTAAATTGTGGGGCGTAGCATACCCTGAGTAATAGTAATTGGACTAGCTACACGGTTCTGTTTTAGGCTTTTATTACAAAAAAACAGATTAACTTTTAAAAAAATAAACTATTTTTTTTATCTTTGTTTTGGAACCATATTACAATAACTATCTGATGAAATTAATATCGCAGAAAACTATTCTTAGGAAATATTTAAGAAACGAGGGGCAGGAATTGAGGGGGTGGGGGAGGGGAGGGCTGCCCCCTGGTACCCTTTCCCCCCGCAGGCGACGTTTAGTTTATGAGATATTTCAGTTTTAGGTTTATAAATAATTGGATGATCATAATGTACCTACAGTACGTACATGATGTTTGGTCGCCAACAGTATGTTAAATTCGGCGGTCGCCGGACGCTGCCGCAGCTCGCGCTTTGTGTAGTCATGTTCAAACCTAACCTACCCTAATTTTTGGCGCCATACATAACATCTTTAATCTTTCTGGCGACGGCAACCGAAAAAAAATACATTCTACATATTTATTTTTATTATTATTTGTTAAATGAAACGTATCATAACGACTTTAGTTTAGCATATTAATAACCTAGAAAAATCGGAATATTATTCTTTCAGTTTTTTTTTACTTTTAAGATATACAATTTACAAACCCCGTCTTTCGCGACGCCGTCTCTTTTCTTTCCTGCGCCGTTTCTCCTCTTCTGCTGCTTTCTTTTTTCTGATAGATTCTAACGTGTCCACCTGAACAAACAATAATATAATTACAGTACAAAAATAACATTGATATAGCAAAATAACAATATAGTCATTGTTATAAATTGAGCGAGGAGTGGTTCGCGAGAAGTTCACTACTTTTATTATTTGTACAATGTGCTGAAAGTAATCAATGCTTTACTTTGAGTAGACTTCGTTTTTACGGCCTTACGGTTTTTACCTTAGCGCTGGCGAGCGAGTCGTTAGGCAGAGCGGCTACACTTGGGTCCAATCCTACGTTATCCTTACCATAGCGCTGGCGAGCGAGTTGTTAGACAGAGTGCCTGCACTCAGGTCCATTCCTTCTTTTTTCCTTACCATAGCGCTGGCGAGCGAGTTGTTAGGCAGAGCCCGTGCATTCGGGTCCACTCCTACTTTATCATTACCATAGCGCTGGCGAGCGAGTTGTTAGGCAGAGCAGCTGCACTCGGGTCCACTCCTACTTTCTTCAAGAATTCGGCCGCTCGTCGACGCCGCTCCAACTGCTTTGCTTTTTCCGATTCAGTTTCTCCCTCACCTGTAAAGAAATACAATACTATATGGGAAAAGCACAAATAAAATAATAACTATTATATAACCCCCTCTCCCCATTATAGCTAAGAACCATCTCGTTCAGATCAGCTTTCAAACAGAAAAAACTGCATCAAAATCAGTACATTGATTTGGGAGCTACAATGCCACAGACAGACACCTTAAACTTATAACACCCTTCTCTTTCGTTGGGGGTTAAAAAGTGGAGTGGTATAGGTTTTAAATCTTTGTCTGTCTATGAGACCGACTTCAATGCATTTGTTTTTTATTTGAAAGCTGGAGTTGATAATATAGTTTTTAGCTTTGTTTGGGAGAAATTGGTGCAGCTGTTGTCAGGATATACGCAAAATGGCTGGCAGCAATTGGTAGCAAAGAGCCAAAGATCAGGCTCAGTGGCGTGTTTTAGGAGAGGCCTATGTCCAGCAGTGGACTGACATGGGCTGATAGTGTTGTTAGGTGATTCAGCTCTGATCACTATTTGTGAAGGGAGCTCGGGCATTACTGCAACTAGAATCTTTGAGTTTGTGTTCAATTTTAACGGCATCATTCGTACGCAGTAATGATAGTATCATCATCAGCCTATACTTGTCCACTGCTGGACGTACGCCTCTCCACTCACGCCACTGAGCTCCGTCTACAGCTCCTGTCATCCAGTTTCTGCCAGTCGCTTATCGCAGTCGTCACTCCACCTGGCCACAGGGCATCCTACACTAAGTTTGCCTAAGTGCGGTCTCCACTCGAGAATTCATCTACCCCAATGGGAAATGTGACCATCCCACTGCCACTTCAGCTTGCTTACCCTTAGAGCTATGTCGGTCACCTTGGTTCTCCGTCGGATATCTTCATTACGAATCTTGTCCTTCAGAGAAACACCAAGCATAGCTCTCTCCATACCTCGCTAAGCAACCTTAAATTTGTGGACTAGTATTGGTTTTTTGGCTTCATAGGTTATGACTGGTAGAACGCAATGATTGAAGATTGATGAACACCTAAATCGAGGGGATCTGTGGCGTCAAGAAACTTTTAGATGAAATATTTAACATTACGAGACGGTTATAATCTAAAGTATAAACAAAGGAGGTCCAAAAAATTGGAATTATTTATTTCTTTGAGTTTTATACGATTTGAAGTTCATTTTTTTTATGAGTTAGTTTTTGTTTTGCTTTATTACCAATTACTACAATTGCTTACGCGATATCGCGTAAGCGCCAAGCTGAAGGGATATTCAAATAATACTGTACCTTTCGAATCCGATTGGTCTCCAGTCAAATCTATCATGTCATCAGAGTTATCTTCCAAAGAAATGATCTCACTCTCCAAATCATCTTTCTCGATCTTCTTCCTCTTTTTATCTCTATCCCTTTCCCTCTCTCTCCTCTTTTCTCGATCGCGGCTCCTCGACCGTTTATCTCTACTTTCCGACTTAGATACATGTTCTCTTCTCTCCTTGTGTCTCTTTTTCTCTTTTTTGTACGGACTGCTTTCCTTTTCTTTTACTTTCTCACTGTCTTTCACATGCTCAATTACTTTAGGTTTGTCTTTTTCTTGTTGTTTGTCTATGCTATCTTCGATATTAACTTTATTATCTATGATTGGTGAGGTTTCTCTGACAATGTTGACTGGTTCCGTTTCTGTTTCGGTCACATTAATTACTTCTTTTTCTAGGACTTCCTGCTCGACCGCAATTTCCTCTGGTTTTGGCAATTCTTTGATTTCAGGTATGATCGGTTTTGCCACATACTGTTTGATGGGTTCTATAGTTTTGACCGTGGGCAAGTTTTGTGTAAGCTGGCCCTCAATTTTGTAGACTACTACTGGTGGCAAGTTGTTTATGGTAAAAGTCTGTGGTATTATTGGTTGCACTGGTTTTGGCTCCTCTTTGTCTGTCTGTTTGTCCGTTTGCTTGTCTGGATCTTCGTCCGAGCTTGATTCGTAGGGCAGAGCTGGCTTCGGTAAGATGGGGTCTGGTTCTTTCATCTTCTTTATAGAAAACGAGACTGGTGCTGAAAATAATAAACATAATTATTATTATAACTAGGAATAAACTATAATGCAATTATATTATTTACTAGATGAGACCGTGACTTTGCCCGCGTGGTAATTTCTTTGGGTTAAAAGTAACATATTATATGTTACTCCAGTACCAAAAGTACCTATAAAGTACAAAATACAACATTCCATTAAAATTTGTTCATCCGTCAATTCGTTTTTATTGATTGTTCAGCTTCTGCTCATCGTATTGAGATACCAAGTACATTCGTTTTTAATTCAAACCCTAAGCTGTTACACAGTGAAAGCCGCATCGCAATCCAGTAAGTTTAACGTGATGCGCGAACAGACAAACAGACAAGACATAAAAAATAAACTTGTTCAATAGCTCAATTTAAGTACCCTAGGCCAATTTTACTATTTTTTATTATTTTTATTGTACAGACTTTTTGTTACTTACTGCTTTATTATAAGTTAAGATTAAAAAACATACGTAAACTGCTTTCTATAGAGATATCGGGTACAACTAATGAAAAGGAAAATGTATTTTTTACCTACAAGTAGAATTTCAGCCATAACCAAGGCCTGACTTAGGCCACCCTCATGTTTAGTCCCCTTATTCGCATTCCCATTGACATGCCAATCCTCTCCCATCCCTTCTTCTCCTGCACCAGCTAGCTTTAGTATGCTTGTAACACTTCCCCGGAGGGAGGTGAACAACGCGATCCTTTTTTTATATTAGAAGATTCACGTTATTCCTCTTCCCCCTTTTTTCTCTAGTCTCCAAAATCGATTTCTCCTCTTCTCCCGCATCAGCTTGCTATAGTACGCGTGGAACATGTATCCAGGTCTAGAAAGGTGACCGACGTGACACTAGCTATCTCTTATACTAGAAGGCTCACGTTATTCCTCTTCCCCCTACTCCCATTGACATCTCCACTCTTCTCCCGCATCAGCTTGCTGTAATACGCGTGGAATACGTATCCCGGGTCTAGAAAGGTGAACGACGTGACTAGCTCTTGCTTATATCAAAAATACTCACGTTTAGTCTTCTTCCCCGCACTCCCGTTGACATCCCCCCTCTTCTGCCGCATCAGCTTGTTGTAGTAAGCGTAGAACAAGTCTCCTGGGTCCAGAAAGGTAAACCGAGGGTCGTTTTTGGCGCGCACTATGTCCGCAAACTCGTCGCCGTTGCGCGCGACGTAGGTGGCCATCTTCTCTACGACGAGTTTCACGTCGTCTGGTGGGACGGCGATCTCTACTTTGTCGTCGTTTGATGTGCTGTCTTCAGAGTCTGAGAGAGATAAGAAAGGTTTATTTCACTTCTCATACTCGTAAAGTTATTGTTTATGCTGGGTGTATACAACATAAAACTGCATTTTATGCTGTAGATAGTGCATAAAAATGTTTTACTTTTCTAATTATCTATGGTCTCCGACCCGAGCCTAATGCAATAGATGAATGCAGAAAGATTTCCTGAGGGAAAGAAGCCCTCGTATTTTCTTAGCAATTTTTTTTTTAGATATTTAAAATTTCCTTGCATTTTTTCCTCGCAATTGAAGTGAAAAGAACAGTGTTTAAAACGTCATTTTATCCTCGACTTCAATTTCTACACTTGCCTGCGGCTTAGGCGGGTGTGTCTCTGGGTGTATCTGTAGCCGAGTATAGATGTGTCTGGATGTATTGGAGGGTGGGTATAATATGTGTGACTGTGTATTGGATGTGCCTACGTATGTCTGGGTGCATGTGCTTCTGGGGGTAGTTATGTGTGCTGGACATATGTGAAGGTGGGTGTTTGGTATGTGTCTGGGTGTATGCGAGGGTGGGTATAGGTGTGACTGTGTGTTGGATGTGCCTACGTATGATGCATGTCCGGATGCATGTCTTGGGTGCGTGTGCTTTTGATGGGGGTAGGTATATGTGAAGGAGGGGATAAGTGTGACTGTGTTCAATGTGCCTACGTATATCCGGGTGCATGTGTGTTGGGTGCGTGAGCTTCTGGGGGTAGGTATGTGTGAAGGTGAGTGTTTGGTATATGTCTGGCTGGGTATATGTAAGGGTGGGTATAAGTGTAACTTTGTATTGGATGTGTCTACGTAAGTCCGGGTGTTTGTGTTGGGTGCGTGTGCTTCTATGGGTAGGTATGTGTGCTGTATATGTGTGAAGTTGGGTGTTTGGTATGTGTCTGGGTGTAAGTGAGGGTAGGTATACGTGTGACTGTATGTTTTATGCGCCTACGTATGTCCGGGTGTTTGTGTTGGGTGCGTGTGCTTCTTCAGATATGTATGTGTGCTGGATATGTGTTAAGATGGGTGTACGGTCTGGGTGACGGTAAGCCAGCTTCTTACCGGAGTGATCAGTATCGGACCCCGAGCCGTAGCTCTTCATCAGACTGAGGCCAGTGGAGTTCCCCGGCGCGGGCGGCTCCGCCAAGGGCCGCATCTGCGGCGGCGCCGGGGCCGCTTGCGTGGCCATGTACTGCTGGTAGTACGCAGCATACTGCTGGTACATCACCTGAGTCTGTGCTGCTGCGTTTGGTGGTGGAACTGAAATGGTTAATTGTCTTATGTAATCTGTCCAGTACCAGGCATTTTTATAACAATATAATAACAACTAATAATAAATAAATAACTAATAATATAATATAGTAACATCTGACGATCGTCAGCGGCGATATGGGACGGGTTAATATACTTCACAAAAGGTTCGACGGTATGTTTTTTTTTACGTATGTTCACCGATTTCTCCGTCAACAGCGGACCGTTTTTTTAATATTTTACAATGTGTTGATCTCTAGGTTAGTCCCATATAAATTCAAAATTGGATCAATGGTTTTTTTTACTTATTATTATTAGTTAATCCATTTGAAGTTGATTTTTTGCAATATGCTATATTGTACAGCACTTATTTAATGACACTTATCAATATCTACATAGACTTGTCGCTCCGCCTTCACCGTTTACCAATGAAAAAACCATTGACACATTGGCTTTCCTGATCCTACTCCTAAAGAATACTAAGAACTAAACACTTGCTACTTCACATTATGTTAAAATGCCATAACACAGGTGTTAGGCTTATAGGAGTAGATAAATACAAATGGTATAGATAGATGAAGATGATTGATTAATCACCTACCTTGCGTGTTGTACATGACGGGGGTGTGCGAGTACATTGCAGGCGGCGCGGGCGGCTCCGTCCCGGGCGGCGGCAGCTCCCCGGGGGCCAGTTCGTAGGCGGAGTCCGCGCCGCCCTCGCCGCGCATCTTCGATATCAGCATCGTGTAGTCGCAGTCTGCCGATGGCTTGTAGTGGATGCTGGGGATCGACGGCGCCGATTAATCACCTACCTTGCGTGTTGTACATGACGGGGGTGTGCGAGTACATTGCAGGCGGCGCGGGCGGCTCCGTCCCGGGCGGCGGCAGCTCCCCGGGGGCCAGTTCGTAGGCGGAGTCCGCGCCGCCCTCGCCGCGCATCTTCGATATCAGCATCGTGTAGTCGCAGTCTGCCGATGGCTTGTAGTGGATGCTGGGGATCGACGGCGCCTGCAAATTGAGCAGGTGACAGTAATCGAAAACAAGCCCAATTAAAAAATTATATAACCTCCGACCCCTCCCACTTCATTATAGCTAAGAACCATCTCGAATATATAAAAGTGAAACGTTGTCTGATTGTTTGTTTGGGGAGCTTTCACGCGATAACGCACGGATTTTGATGAAATTTGGAATGAAAATAGGTTATACCCTAGAATTAATCATAGGATACTTTTTGTCCCGGAAATTGTAAGTTTCCACGGGAAAACTGGAAAATGTGTATTACTCGAACGAACGGTTGCCATGGAAACGTGCTATACCTACTTTTGCATTGGTTTTTAATATCCTAGAAGAACATAGGATGCTTTATTTCGCGATAAACAGTAGTCCGCGCGGACCAAGTCGCGGGCGTGAAAACTAGTATGATATAAGGCTAAACACGCTCAGCCTGCACGCATAACTTTAATAGACTACCACATCCGTATCCACACAGTCACAATATGTGCAAAATAATAAACATCAGCGTATATTTGTGTACTGCTGGACGTAGGCCTCTCCTAATGCACACCACTGAGCTCGATCTTCATATCTCCTCATAATAAACATCAGCGTATATTTGTGTACTGCTGGACGTAGGCCTCTCCTAATACACACCACTGAGCTCGATCTTCATATCTCCTCATAATAAACATCAGCGTATATTTGTGTACTGCTGGACGGTAGGCCTCTCCTAATGCACACCGCTGAGCTCGATCTTCATATCTCCTTATCCATTTTCTGCCAGCCGCTTTTCTCAGGTCCTCTCTTCACCTGGTCACAGGGCGTCCTATACTAAGTTTGCCTAAACGTGGTCTCCACTCGAGAACTCGTCTAACCTACCGGTTATCGATTCTTCGAGAAATGTGGAGAGCCCACTGCCACTTTAGCTTGCTAAAATGCAATAGCGGAATTTAAAAGGCAAATATATAAAGAAAACTTTAGTTTTCCGAATTTTATCCTATGTTAACAAGAACTAAAAAGATATACAAATGCAATTTTTTATTATGAAATCTTATTAGTATATTCTAAAAGTAGTTGTATACCCGAATGGTATACTAGGGAATTGCAAGTTAGTATCCAACAATAATAGGTTCGACCCTCTGCTTTTCATTTATTACTTTTTTAGTTATGTGTGTTTTTTTGGCACGTTAAGCTGTTGGTCCCAGTTTTTATTGATAAATAGTAGTTGTTAAGCTATATCTGAAGGCTACCTTTTGTTAAGTCGATTAAAAATAGATCCTCAACTTACATTCTGAGAACATTAAATGGAGTAACATTAAGTTGAACAGATCATAATCTATCATTTAAGCATGAAATAAGTATAATTTAAACACTTAAATTAAAAATTGTTTTTTCGTTTTATTTTTTATGATCCTGAGCAATATTTTTTGCATTTTCTTCGAGTTGTGAGCTACCCTGAAAGTTTCAGCTGGATAGCTAATCGGGAAATGCTCGTAATTTGAGTTGCAAGATTCCAGGACAGAAATACACACATATAGATACATGTGAAGTTAAATAAAAGCTTTTTACGTTGTAGTATTCACCGTTTAGTTTTGCAGTAGAGTAGAAAATCTGAAAAAAATACCTTATTTTTAACACGCTTTTATTAGTTTCACCTGTATGTATGTTTGTATGTAACGGAATCTTTTTTGACACAACTGTTCACATTTTTTATTTTTTTATATAATTTTATTATTAAGTACCTTAAAATGTATTATTTTGACTCTTAAAAGAGTCTATAATTTATTATTTCCGCTATTTTATTTCTTTCATCAATAAAATAATGAGTTTTTTTACAATTCTTGTCAATTCGTCTGTCTGTCTGTATGTCCTCTGGAGCTGTGATATTAGAGCCAGGGTAAAGTGATGAAGCAGTTTTTGATAATAATTACGACCCTCTTGCATCCATACCAATATATATAGAAGTGAAACGTTGTCTGTTTGTTTGTTTGGGGAGCATTCACGCGATAACCGCTAGACGGATTTAGATGAAATTTGCAATGGAGATAGCTTATACCCTAGAATAAAACATAGGATACTTTTTATCCCGGAAAATTCCACTAATTCCGTGGCAGTTTCCACGGGAAAACTAGAACATGTTGAGTACTTGCTGTAAGGAACGGTTGCCATGGAAACGAAATAACAAGTCCGTCAAAAATCATCAAGAGCGTTGGTGCCACAGATTAAGTCAACAAGCTACGGAGGCCATAACCAAGAAGTCTAAGTCTACTTTTGCATTGGTTTTTAATATCCTATAAGAACGTAAGTAGGATGCTTTTTTCGCGATAAACTTTAGTCCGCGCGGACGAAGTCGCAGGCGGGTAAGCTAGTATTATATACATGCAATGGTTGTTATACTTACAGATTCAATAACAGCTGAGGCCAGACTCGGATGCAAGTATTCATCATGTTCAGGTGGTTTTTCTGAAAAGCAAATGTAGCTTTTAGTTATTTTTTTCATTGAGCTTTAAGGTTGCGGGCTATGGAAAGGGCTATGCTCGGAGTTCCTCTGAAAGATCGTATCCGGAATGAGGTGATCCAGCAGAGAACCAAAGTTGTCGACATAGCCCTTAGGATTAGTAAGCTGAAGTGGCAGTGGGCTGATCATATCTGTCGAAGGACTGATAACCGTTGGGGTAGACGTGTTCTTGAGTGGAGACCATGGCTCGGTAAACGTAGCGTAGGGCGCCCTCCAGGTAGGTGGAGCGCCGATATTCGCAGTGGCTGGCAGCAGTTGGATAAGAAGAGCCGAAGATCGGGCTCAGCGGCGTGCTTTGGGAGAGGCATATGTCCAGCAGTGGACTGACACGGGCTGCTGATTAAGGTTGCCACCATACTGACAACTGCAATTAGACACTAGACAGGCTTTTGACTAACGACGCAATGAGAGCATTTGATGGTCGCAATTTTGGCGCTGATAGCATTAGTTTAGCAGTAGTGAGCGTCCACGGAACTAACGTATGTGTACTATTATTTATTCTGTGACTAACGTCAGGAGATGAAACAATGTCAATTTTAGTTCCATGGACGCTCGGCGGCGGCGCTTTGAATCAGCACAAACGAAAGTACGGCAAAGCAAATCCATATAGATCAGTGGTTGCCACAGAGTAGTCTTAAATTAATTCGTATTTTTTTATCTATATTCCTATTAAATGTGAAAGTTTGTAAATATGTTTGTTACCAATCAGCGCTGAAATGGCATATAATACACCACATATTTTGTGTGCATATAATACACCACATCAAAATCAATTCAGCTCAGCTATATTATAGATATTTTAGCTCCTGGAATAACACATAGGCACAGAATAAATAATAGTACAAGTACAGAAGGATATCTGAGTGAAGTCATATAAATACATAGTGACTCTCGCTACAATGCAATAAAGTGCAATTTAACTTGCCCAGCGCTGCGAGCTTTTACTTATATTTACCTACAAGGCGCTCGCACATCGCATGCAGCCTAGAATGTATCGTATCACTACGCGCGAAAGCTTCCATTGCTCTAACAATTTCAGAATCGCTTTGTCACTTTTTCGCTCGGTAGGGTTGTATTAAGATTATATTAAGTACTTAGATATTGTAACAGAATAAGCAAGTAATAATGTATTAAGTTATTACTTATTACTATACATTTTGATAGTTCTATTACATAAAATAACATTCTTATCAGAATAGACCTAGTACCTCATTTTTACTATACCAAATTTCAGAAAGCCGATAAGTTTAGTGAGATACCTACGTATTAAATGTTGTTGGTTGATTATATCATAATAAGTATTGCACTTTGATGAATAAAGGTGCCTGTCTGAATTCCATGCTTAATAATTATGAGTGAAAAAGAAATGGCTACCTACGTAATAAAATGTCTGTATGTATTTTACGAGACCTGTCAGACCGAATTCTATGCTGTACTTTCTAGATCTCTTCTTGGTACTCATAATTAATGAACGAATAAAATTTGACAAAATAAATACGTAAGTAAGTACTTTATTGCTAAGCAACCGGTGCGCGTCTCATCTCTTCTTGCACGCTTGACAGCCTACTGAATTATCCCCAATATTGTGAAGTCGACGTATATGAACAATAAAAAAAAAAAAACAAAAAAAAAAATACAGAACAAATATTATGTATATGTAATATTTGTACTTGTTGCGGAGTGCGACAGCCTGACATAGGGTACTTTCTTTCAACATCATCATTGTTAAAAATTATTAGACACATCATCATTGTCCATACGGGTAAAACCGCGGATCGCAGCTAGTAAAAAATTTGACTATAGGCATAGTATAAGCTCATAATAAGCTAAAGACAACCTCTGCTATCACAGTTCGTCTGGCCACACAAGGATCTCTATTCAAATGTTTATTGCATCTATACATACATAATACGGCTTTAATGTGGATTGTTTTATAGACTTAGAATGATAAATTATATTTAATTAAGTATCAGGGGATACTTAATTAAAAATAATCAGTTAATTGAACTGACCTTTGTTTTTGCATGTACTTTTACATATATATATATATATATATATATATATATATTATATATATATATATATATTATATATATATATATATATATATATATATATATATATTATATATTTAAATAAATATTCATATGCATGTAAGTTTGCCTATTTTGATATATATTTAGTCTCTCGGTTTGAATTAGTAACATATATTTATTCAATTTTTATTACTTTTCTAAATTCGACACGTTCCGCGCTATCTCATAAGAGTTAACTGTTGTTTAAGGGTCCCAAGATACAGGCCTGGCCGAGTTTGGGGCCCGCTGCTTATTCTTTTGTCTATGTCAACTACTTATTGTATAATCATATTTGTTCATATGTAATCATTTCCTGTGTTTAGTAAATAAATATATTTCTATATAATAAAGCAATGAGTACGAAAAAGTCTGTGAAATGAAGATAATAAAAAAAAAAATATCTAGGGTACTTAGAATTGACTACTGAACAAGTTCTTTTTTTTTTGTTTGTCTTTTTATCTGAAAAGAATGAAAACAGAAAGAAAATACATTTATTAAGCAATTGATAAAAACTATTTGAGGGCTTAACAAATTTTTACGAAATGTCGTATATTATACTTTATAGGTAGGTATATTGTACTTTTGATCCTGGAATAACACATATGGGCTACTTTTAAATGAAGTGACCACTTACAAATTTACACTGAAACGGCTGAAGGTATCTTGTTGAAATTCAGTATTTGTACTTTACATGTACTTTTGGTTCTAAAATCTATACTTATAATAAAACTGTAACGGGTCCAATTCTGTACATTAAAGATAATTAGAAATTTTTTTTTGGTCTTTACTCTATTTTCGATACTGAAGCCAAAACTGTTTTTTTTTTCATTTTTGTCTGTCTGTCTGTCTGTATCTTGACTAGGCATCACGCCGAAACCACTGAATGAATTTAAATGAAACTTGGTATGATTTGAGTTCATACTACGAGGTAGGACATAGGCTATTTTTCATCCCGAAAAATGAAAGGGTTCCCGCAGGATTGCAAAAAACACTACTCTGAAACTACTGAACGGATTTTGATGCAACTTGGCACAGTCATAGTTTATATGATGGGTTACAATTGAGGATACTTTTTATCCAGAAAAAATAAAGAGTTCTTGCGGGATAATGTCCCAAATTCTGTAAATTAAAGATATTTTGTAATTTTTTTTGGGGGCCGTTCTATATTCATTACTAACGCCAAAATTGTTTTTTTTTAATTTTCGTCTTTCTGTCTGTCCGTCTTTCTGTCTGTCGTCACCTTGGAAGTGCATCACGCCGAAAATACTCAATGAATTCAAATGAAATTTGGTATGATTTGAGTTCATAGTTTGAGGTAGGACATAGGATACTTTTCATCCCAAAAAATTAAAGGGTTCCTGCAGGATAGGCGTTGAAAGTTATTTAAAAGAACACGTATCACGCTGAAACTTCTTGACAGATTTTGTTGAAACTTAGCACAGTCATAGTTTATATAATAGGTAAAAATTGAGGATACTTTTTATCCCGAAAAATAAAGTGTTCCTTCGGGATAATGTCCAAAATTCAGTAAATTGAAGATATTATGTTTTTTATTTTGGAGGCCGTTCTATATTCAATACTAAAGCCAAAGCTGTATTTTTTTATTTTTGTCTGTCTGTCCATCTGTCTGTCTGTACCTTGGCAGCGCACCACGCCGAAAATACTTAATGAATTCAAATGAAATTTGGTATGATTTGAATTCACACTTCGAGGTAGGACATTGGAAACTTTTCATCCCGAAAAAATTAAGTATTCCTGCAGGATAGGGGTGGAAAATTATTTAAAAGAACACTTAGCACGCTGAAACTATTTGACGGATATTGATGCAACTTGGCACAGACATAGTTTATAAGATAGGTGAAAATTATTATGGATACATTTTTTCCCGAAAAAATGAAGGGTTCCTGTGGGATATGGGTCTAAATTCTGTACATTAACGATACAGTGTTTTTTTTTTAAGTTTCTCTATATTCGATTATGAAGCCTAAACTGTATGTTTTTTCATTTTTGTCCGTATGTCTGTCAGTCTGTATCTTAGCCGCGCATCACGCCGCCGGAACTACTGGATGAATTCAAAAGAAACTTGGTATGATTTGAGTTCGTACTACGAGGTAGGACATAGGATACTTTACATATCGAAAAATTTATGGGTTATTATTTAGGGGTTGAAATTTATTTAAAAGAACACGTACCACGCTGAAAGTAATGGACGGGTTTTGATGCAACTTGGCACTGTCTTAAGTTATATGATGGGTTAAAATTGAGGACACGTTTTATCCCGAAAAAGTAAAGGGTTTCTGCGGGATATGGGTCCAAATTTATGTTAATATTATTTAAGTAATAATAAACATTTTTTGGTTGGTTCTATATATTCGATACAGAAGCCAAACTGTTTTACTTTTTAATGTTGTCTGTTTGTTTGTCCGTAACTTTACCGCGCATCGCACCCAAACTAATAAATGAATTCAAATGAGAAAAAAATGCTCTTGGGTGCAAGGGTATTAAACAATTTTTTTTTGTTAATCGTGTCTTTCTTTCTGTTTGTCTGTATGTTTGTTTGTTCACGCATCACGTAAAAACTACAGGACCGACTGCAATGCGGTTTTAATTGTTAGATAGCTTAGGGTTTGATTTAAATCTGGTGTAATTGGTATCTCAATCCGGTGAGTTAGAAGCCGAGCAATTGATAAAGTATTTCTATCGGCTGAAGAAATTTTGTTTAAATGTTAGTATATTGGTCCTGGAATAGCACATTACGGTACTATGAACCTAAAGAAAAGAACACGCGTGCGAAGCCGCAGGTACAGCTAGTAACATATAAGATTTAAAAAAAAAACAAAAAATTGAACACTGAGGATATGTTGTAATTCACCTTCAACAACTTCCGGCACCTTCTCCGGCCACCTGCCTGCCTTGACCAGCCCGGTCAAGGCGGTGTAGTACGGATGCAGCACATCTTCCTTGTTCAAGAACTTGAACTGTGGATTGTCACACTGCTTCGCCTTGATAAGGATCTCCATCTGCGCACCCTGGGTGGCTATGAACTTGGATGTTTTCTCTATTATGGCATTCTGCTTCTGAGATTCAGGCTGTAAGGGTAACAGTTTGTTGTTAGACCACATGAACACGGTAATTTACAGAATCCAAAAATAGACTTCATATGGATTTACTCAACAAACAACTGAACCAATAGTGGTGAAATTTATATGAGACCACTCTGGACGTCTATCCTTTCAATTAAAAAATAATCGTAGAAATAAGCTCAGAAATCCCAGAACTATCGCTGAAAATATAACCAAAAAAATCATTAAGAACCACATCCTTTTAGTTTTGCAACATGTATAAGACTAAAAAAACAAGTGTTTTGGGAGAAAACGTTTCTATATAGTAAACCATAACCAAATCAAATAACTCTGGGTTTCTTTATTAATCACTGATAAAACTATGTTTATAGGTTTTTATTTTTATAACAATTTGTAAAGAGTTTGAATTAATGAGTATTTAAATACTGATATTTTCTCGTAATATCTCTCAAGCTTGTTTGTGTTGTTTAAATGAAAAATAATAATAAAATTCTGTGATTAATGAAAAAAATACTAGAATTATTGGAATTAGTTATGGTTTAGAATGGTAGAAATGTTTTCTCCCGAAACACAAATCGTGTCTTGGCAAATGTAGTGTAAGACGCCCACCGGCTAGGTGGAGCGACGACCTGCAAAAGGCGACCGGCAGAAACTTGATGAGAAGAGCCAAAGATCAGGCTCTGTGGCGTTCATTGGGAGAGGCCTATGTCCAGCAGTGGACGAACACAAGCTGACGATGATGATTTGAATGTACCTTGTTTGTGTGCTATAAAATAACAAAATATTTGAGATATTTATTCCTCAAACACACTTAACTGCCAAACCATTTTCGATTCAATTTATTCAACAGATACTCTAAACTCACAAATATAATCTCGTGTTGAAACAGTGTCTTGAATGAAGCTGCCGGAACGAATGGCTCATCCACTTCAGTTGGTTGTGCTGCCGGTGACGGCTCAGCCGTTGTTTCATAGTTGAAGCCTACTTGACCGTAGCCTGCAGCATGGAGTCTTTTCAGTTCTTCCTCTGTAAATAAGATGATGCCTCCTTAGAACTTAAACGCGTTATCAAATAGTGTACACCACAGCTCTGGGGGTTATATATTTTTGAGTGTGAAGGAGTAACAAACATACACACACAAACTTCTAAAGATAGATGGTGGTAATCGTTTTTTATGCATTTTTATCGTTTTGTATGGACTGCCAGTTCTACAGCACATTAAAATACGAACATGCGGGAGAGCATTTGTGCAGAACAACGACTTGCAGTATGCTAAGAACCATCTCGTTTACCTCAGCTTTCAAACATAAAAACCGCAGCTAAATCGGTCCATTCGTTCGAAAGCTACGATTAGCACCGCTCCCCCCCCCCCCCCACTTCCCGTCCATCCCCCAATTATAGCTATGAATCATCTTGTTTACCCCAGCTTTTAAATATTAAAAAAACCGCAGCTGAATCGGTCCATTCGTTCGAAAGCTACGATTCGCACCGCTCCCCCCCCCCCCCCCCTCCATCCCCCAATTATAGCTATGAATCATCTTGTTTACCCCAGCTTTCAAACATAAAAAAACATAGCTAAATCAGTCCATTTGTTTGGAAGCTACGATTTTCACCCCCTTTTCTTTCTCACCTCCCCCCTCCCTCCTCCCTCTCCCCATTCTTATTTGAGATGGGGGCGGTAAGGCCTGCACTGACGTCCCGCTTGGGGTGTATTGTGCATTTCCCCCTGCCAGCCTCGAAGGCCAGGCTTGGGTAGACACAAGCCACCCAAGCTCCTTCATGTACCGGAGCACGGCTTTAGGTCGCTGGCACAGCTGTTCCAGTGATGTCGCTATAGATGGTGTTAAATTACTAATATTGGAGTTAGAATTTCGTTGAGCCTTTGAATCCACTTTTCCCTGTTGTAAATTTCCAGTTTTTAGTCGATCTTTTTCCGTGGTTTCACAAAGTAAAAGCTCATGCTCCACAGTCTCCTCCTCCTGCATACATCCACGGCACAGAGGACTGTCTGTGGCTCCAGTTTTATGCAGGTGGTAGTTTAGGTTGCAATGACCCGTGATGAGACCTACCATGAGATGAAGGTCTTGCCTAGAGGTCCCTCTCCCCATATATCTAATCACATCAGCTTCCGAACAGAAAAAACCGCATCAAAATCGGTCCATTCGTTTGGGAGCTACGATGCCACACCAGCCACACACACACACAGACACACACACCCTTGTTCGCGGCTTTAATAATACGCGGACCTTTACAAAAATCCAGGTTATGCGGGCCTACCTTTCCCGTTGCTTTAGCGAAGTGTTAATACCGTACGAAAAGTAACTTATCTCTGTCCAACACAATTCTCTGGTCAGAATTTCTATACACTCGAAAAGGACAGAGATATTAAATGGGGAACTTGCATACTAAAACCCCGATTATGCGGTCCGACCGCATAATAAGAAGGCACGAACGCTCTTCACACAAGTCCGCATAATATTCTAAAGTCATACTCTTTTACACACAGACCGCATAATAATCAAAAGTCATACCCTTTTACACAATGCCCGCATAATATTCATAAGTCATACTCATTTACACACTGACCGCATAATAATCAAAAGTCATAATCTTTTACACACAGTCCGCATAATGATCAAAAGTCGTACTCTTTTACACACTGTCCCCATATTATTCGAAAGTACTCTCGTATTTTACACACAGTCCGCTCAGTATTCTAAAATTGTACTTACTATTTAACAAACACTGACCGCATAATATTCTGCCATGTTCTATTACACAGTAAAACCTTAAATCTCGATTATGCGGACCTACCGTATAAGAAAAAGCCACGAACGCTCTGAATACACTGTTTGCATAATATTGTAAAATCAGACTCTTTATAACACTTTCTGAATAATTATAGTAATATAGATAAATTTGCTTACACAAAATCGTCCTTAACGACAATAATATTTTTTTAAATCATACGTTGCGCGTTGTTTTGGTCACGCACTGACAAAACGCAACATTCAAATCGCCCGCTAGTTTTCCGACCCGTCCCGTAAACTCCCGTACCGCAACTGACTATCGTCAGCTTTTAAATTTGTAATCGACTTCACAAAAGGAGACGGTTATAAGTTATAATTATGTTCGATTGTATGTTTTTTTTGTGTATGTTCTCCGATTTCTCCGTCAATTACGTTCCGATTTTGAAAATTATTTTTTGTTTGAAAGTGTATACTCTCGAGGTGGTCTCATATAAATTTCATCAAAATTGGTTAAGTAGTTTTTGAAATTAAATAGATTATTCTTAAATTGTGTTTATATTATCTTTAATCTCCAAGATTTTATTCATTAGGGTAGAATTTCAGTGTAGTCTCATATAAACTTCATCAAAATTGGTTAAGTATTTTTTTTATTAGAAAATCATTTGTTTTAATTTTTATGTTTTCTCATATCTTCGGAATTTCTGAACTAGATGATTATTTTTACTTGAATAAAGAGGACATACTGTATACATTAGTTAAGTAGCTTTTTACAAGCTTTTATTCAATACACTGGGTTGGGACAAGTTTGCAAGTCAATTAACGACGTCCAATGAAGTTGAAGTTTTGCACACGGGTGTAGTTCTGATGACAATACAATATTATGGTACTGTTGAGCTGGTCTGATGATGGAGCCGGAAGGAAGTCACAGGAACTCCACAACAAAATGATGAAACCCCTTCGAGTTTAGGCTTATTTGATTGGTCTCGATGAGTTTTCAGGGTACTGGTGTGGTATCTCGTAAAATATTGTTTTAAAAAAGTTTTTATTATAATTTAAAACTTATAAATCCATTTTTTGTTTATGTTTTCTCATATCTACGAGATGTGTAACCATTTTTTTAAAGAGTTCCATTCCAGTGAAATCATAGATACTTTTCGTAAAAACTGATTCAATTGTTTTATATGTAGGTTATTCAACCTTAGTTTTAATTTACTAACGTCGAGTCTAAAGTGAGTTTAATTATTTTCTTTGGCATCATTTTATTTCGTCCGATGTTTGCTTAGGTCACTTAAAATCAAGAAATACAAATACTTTTCAAAAAAATTAAAGAGTCTTCATATTAAAAATGTTCTTTCGTAAACAACCACTAAAAAGAATAACAACAAAACAATAACATAAAAGAAGAATAACATAATTACGATTGAGCCAGAAAAACATGACTTTTTCTAAATTACCAATGTTTTAATAATGCAAAAATACAACATAAGATAAGAAAGAGTTTATTGAAGGTGTAGAATATTGGTACATATTTCAAAAAAAGGATTATTAATTTGTGACATTATTTACAAATGTTTAATAAGAAAAACAAACCCTTCTGCCATGTCTAACTTAACGATTAAATAAAAAAGTTCTTGCATGTTCTTGCATTTTAAATCTGAATAAAGGATGCACATTTTTTTAAATAGTTTGCAAACATATAGTACAACATAATAGGCAATGTAGCTTATTAATAAAATTTAAATATTTGATGATCAAAATTTGATTGACATCGATTTTATGATTACAACACTAATCAATTAAAAATATTTTACTTAGCACATTATAATGTGCAACTAATTGGGATTACTACACTGAAAACAGAATTAATAAAAAACGTCTTTTTTAGTAATGTCACCCAAGTTAGTGATCAAGGGGGGTTTACCAATTATTTGAATAAAATAAAAGTTGCCATATCTAAAAACTAGTCAACTTTTAAATGTGTAAAGTTGTGATCATCTGAAAGGAACTGAACTGGTGCATAAACCAGGTGGTGGTCTTTTAACGTTTGGATGTTGACTTTCGTTTTTGGGATAACTTATCCACTTACTTTTTCATTGTCCCTAAAAGTGTCCCCATTTACAAAATTATTTTATTTAAGCTAAACATCCGTGTTTTATCACCATCAGCCTATATTAGTCCACTGCTAGACGTAGGCCTCTCCTACTGCACTTCACTGAGCTCACTGAGTCTTCAGCTCTCCTCATCCATTTTCTTTCAGACACTTTTCGCAGGTCATCACTCCACCTGGCCACAAGGCGTCCTACATTATGTTTGCCTAAACGTGGTCTCCACTCGAGTACTCGTCTACCCCAACGGTTATCAGTTCTTCGGGAAATGTGACCACCACCACTTTAGCTTGCTTATCCTTAGAGCTATGTAATTAACCTTGATTCTCCGTCGGATATCTTCATTACTAATCTTGCTCTTCAGAGAAACTCCAAGCATAGCTCTCTCTATAGCTTGCTGAGAGACCTAACATCAACTAGTTTGGACAGCATACTTTGCAAGTCTTGCAGCGACTCCGCTATTAGGACGATATCATTGGCAAATCGTATGTGTGAGATGTTGTTGCCATTGATATAAATGCCCGTGCCGTAAGTAGTTACCTAACTAAAATAAATAAAACATATTTTAATAAAACTACCTATAAATAAAACATATTTTAATAAAACTACCTATAAAAATTCATAGTTTACAGGACAACTGCAACTGCATTTTAGTTCTGGTTCTAATCCGGGAATTCAAGATAAACTTAAAAGCATGTAAATACTGGTACTTTTATTGGCACACAAATCTAAATAGATAAAATTATGAATTTAATAATCTATGGAAGTGCGGTGCAAATGGCGTTGTCACAACTGTCAGTAGCTCTCCGCGCTGCCTGCGCTCATCCCGCTGCAACAGAGCATACGCTCCAACAAACGTTAAACGTAAAGGGCGCATTTTATAATGAAACGTACGTATTTTAATTACACACAATCAAGTCTGCATTTTGCATCACCTATGTAATTTAACACAGGGCGAGCGCATAATCAATCGCAGACTAACATACACAGGACAAGGTCTGCATTTTACATCACATACATACTTTAACACAGGGCGAGCGCATAATTAATTGCAGACTAACATACACACCTCAAGGTCCGCATTATAATAATGTACTAACTCTTACACAACTAGGACTGGTGGCGCCCACACACACCAAATTTGATAATTTGGTGGTGGTTATACACTGAACTTAAACATTAACGGATGTTAACTAAAGTTGTCAAATATCCCTAATCATTTTTCATATTTTGCTAAGATTTCACCAGCCAACCAATATCATTGCGACGAATTCAAAGATATATTTGAGACCTCGTCAAATTATTATGCGGACGTCCGCACAACCGGGTAAGTCCGCACAATCTTGGTTCCTGTCACGGTAAAGACCGCATAATGTTAAAGCTGTAAATACAGTGATACACACCCTAAACTTATAACACCCGTCTATTTGTTCAGGGGTTAAAAAAACTGTCATGAATAGAAAACAGAGCAACCTGTAGAGCATATTACGATATATTTTGTATCTTAAGATAGTATATTAATATATATTTTGTGACTTAAGATGACATCTTTTAAAAAGTTCCATATAGCTCGATATCTTAAGATACTGTAAGATGCAAATATATATTATCTTCGCCGTTTGTGATGGTTCATATAAATTGTATGGCGAGCGATATTTTATCTTAAGATAAAATATTATAGTATCTTAGCGCTTTATAATATTAGTGTGATAATTCATAGAAATTCAACAATATATTAAGAAAAGGAAGCTTAACCTTTTGGATTTTACCGCATTAGAGTTAATTTTTTATTTCATAGACTTGTATGAGATGAATTTTTTAGAACAAATACCAATCTAACAGCATTTTCTAATTTTTCTGTTTCTAATTTTACTGTAAACTTAGTTGAATGCTGAAAATATTCATTCCACCCCTGCGGAGGAAGCAGTTGCAGTGAGTGAGTTGTTTAATTATTCCTTCTACTTGGGTTATACAGATTTACCCAGGGCTGGAAAAAAACATAATTTTAAAAATTGCAATGAATATACATATTTTTTTTTTGTTAGTATATTTCTCCAAGACCTTTTTCTGTGGGTGCCGTAGTTTATAATGGGGGTAGGACCGAGACATTTTTATGTTTTTGTATCAGAGAAAAAGACCAATGAAAAAAAATACTTACATTTATATTGTTATACCTTGACTACACTACATATACACTTGTCACCAAGACATATTAATTTTTAAGTCTCATATACCAAGTAATTTACCTTTGTACATCAGTTCTTCATCTTCATCTGTATGTAGTGCCCGGTATCTCTCCTCATCACACATTTGCTCCACTTCCTGCTCCGACTTGGTGAGTTCCACTCGCCAGTCGTAGCCACCGGGTGGAGCCTCCAATCTGGAGAGGTCGTGAAGGGCGCCCCTTGCATCGTACCTGTCCAAATATGGAACGTCTGAGACTCTATATTACATTTAGTGCATACCTATTTTAAAAGGTAAAGTTATAATACTGTTGTTGAGGAATTTTATTATAATCTGTTAGTTTAAGATTGTGAAGATTTTAGAGTCAATTTAGAGGAGGACTTGGTAAGATAGATGTATTTCTATCATTTTTATCATCAGTTCAAAAAGGTGTAATGAAGGATGATAATAAAGATTGACGATGGGCTTCTGTTAATCCTAGTACTGTTTCAACTCATAAGGTAGGTATTACTCCTAACAGTATATAATTCACCTTACTGGCATGGCCTTCACAGCTTGTATGGTTACAATCATACCATACATAAATTCTTAGAGATAACAAGTTATACATACGCAAGTATTACCGTTGCATGTTATACATACCACCGCAGCGAGTCACCATAACAAACGCGACGCCGCTAGAGTCCGCAGAGTCATCGAGGGGTCCTCCTTCAGAACTTCAATCCTCTGCGAAAATCTTAATAATCTTCGAAAAATTATAACTTTCTGATATTTACTATCGCTTTGGTACTCGTTAGCGCCACAATAACAGTCTTATAGTAAAAAACGGATCGAACCTGTCGATTTTCAACGTTTCATCCCCCATCCACGGTATGAGGTGTTTTCCTTGGTCAATGTGCAGGGCCCTATCATCGTTCCTGAACAATTTGCACGAGTAGCCGAACACGAAAAGCTCTTCTTTCTTCTCCTTAAATTCACTCTTTCGTAATATACCAGTTTCACTATTATTTCCAGTCCACTTTCCCGACATTTTGCATGATTTTAGTATAACTTGAAAAAAACCAACCCTTTTTCGAAGTTATAATTGCGTCGCGTTTCATTCATCACCGTTTCATTTCGGTTAGAGAGAATGAATATGTATTTTTCAAAGAGAATGTGTATTTTTATTTTATACTCTTTATTGAAAGAATCCACAAACTAAATAGAGAGCATAAAGTTAAGAAAAAATTGTCTATTAGACATTTCGTACACAGAGAAATTATATGACAGAGACAGACGTACGTTATTCTCTTGTACTCGATATGCTTACTTCGGCTACAACAAGTGGCCCTATTACAGAACTTGGCTTCAATCAGATTGTCACTTTTTTCATAGGAAAATCGACTCTATCGCAAAGCATTATTGAATTTGACGGCTTGAAACCGTCATGATCAACATTACGTAATCGCACTGCCGTTACTCTCTCTACGGCGACATCACAGAAAAATCGTTTATTATTTTTTGCCCCGTTCTACCTAAAATGTTATACCCAAGGAAGTTGGATACACACTGTTATCTGCAGCCCGATTACAGGACTTGGCTTCAATCAGATTGAACTTTTTTCATAGCAAAATCGACTCTATCGCAAAGCATTATTGAATTTGACGGCTTGAAACCGTCATGATCAATGTTACGTAATCGCACTGCCGGAGGCCAAATTTCAATATTGGGCTCATTTCAATTTATGAAGCAGGTTCTTGGCACTTTTAGACGCGAGTGATACCAGTACATAGAGATTATACAAAACATTAGCACTTTTTATAGTTTGGGAGTTAGCATATAAAAGATGAAATTACAAAATATAAATCTATGGGACCAGTAATTTGTTTATTAACTACTAAAACATACAACTAGTACCACAGAATAAATAATAGTACTCTAACAAGTAATAGCGTGCAGTTACGAAACATGCAACAGTGGGCCATGGAAGTCCAATTGTTCTTGCCCAATACCGGTTGGCAGCGTACCAAACCACGCTGGTGGCATTGCCCCGTTGAACTGCAATGCTAATTTGATGAGCCAATTTCGATTTCTTGGGGCGCTTAAAAATATATATTTTCCAATCCAAAGACATGTTTTTTTATTAGTAAATTGATGTGGGTGTCGTTTCGGGGTGCATATAACGAAAATTACATCCATTTTCACATCCAAGATGGCGAACATGTTTTATTTTTAGTAAAGTTATATGGGGTAATTTTCAAGGTTTCTTGGGGTGCTTATAACGAAAGTGACTTCCATTTTCAAATTGAAGATGGCGGACATGATTTAATTTTAATAAAATGATATGGGTGTCCTTTTCTAGCTCTATCCAGGTACTTATTATTAAAATGAGATGAAATCGAAGATGGCGGACTTGTATTTATATAGTGAAATATCAAAAAAATAACCAGTCCCCAGAAATCTTGATAATTAAGTAACACCATATGTCCGCCATTTTGGGTTCCAAACCAAAATTGATGTAAAATTTCTTTTGTATTTTTATCGATCTTGCAATGTCAGGTTTAACGCCAATATCAAACACTATGACTTTCTTTGTTCACCAGCTCTAGCGCTCCATAGCATATACAAACCGCATGCATACATAACTTTACTATTGTATAGTAGTTAAAATCACGAATCTGATTTTTGTATGGAAAGCATCCGAGTGTCCACCCTGTGTTTTTGGGACACCTTATATACAGGATGTTTTAACACTGTTGGATCAAAATGGGATGTGAGCTAGAACACCGGCATGCCTATCGATTTAAACCCCATTTATGTTCAGTGATTTTGAATAGTTTAGGAGTTACGGGATATTTTATTTTCTTTAGCCCAACTCCAGATTTCACTAGAAATTTAGTAATGATGACCAAACTATTAGCACAAATGTTGTGTTTTTTTGGTGTAGGTCGTATAATATTGGATCCATTAAAATACATTAATACTACTGCATTATATTTTTTAGATTCTGTGAAAAATACATAACATTATTGATATGTGTATCTCATACAAAAACTATCTTCAATGTGTGAAGCGTTTTACGTTTGAATAGTAACAATATATAGTTTAAGTTAACATCTCAAAAACTTTTCCAATTCAATGGCTATAAGTCACTAATACATTTGAAAAGTGCACAGTAAAAAGTGACTTCAAAAGTGGAAAAGACATTTTTGCTTGAGGTAAAAATTTCAATGGTTAGGTTTTTTCATAAAATCTAAAAATCGTAACAAGGAGGTATTTATTTATTTTAAAAGACCCATTATTATACTACCTACACGAAAAAAAAACACGTTAGTGCTCTTAGTTAGGTCACAATTACTAAATTTCTAATGAAATCTGGAATAAGCTAAAAAAAAAATATATCCTGTAACTCCTAAACTATTACAAATCGCTGAACATACGTAAAATTACATTGATAGGCCTGAAGGTGCTCTAGCTGACCCTCTTTTTTGATACATAAGTGGTATCTATGATATAATATTACTACCTGTGGCCCGTGGTATTACCTGCGTGGACAATGATGATGATGAAAAGTATCATGGTGATGATGGTAGTATTCTAGGATCTAAAGTATCTTTGTACAAAATTTTATCAAAATTCGTTCAGCCAATAACATTTGAACATTGGATTTTCAAATCATTTATGGACCACCTTAATCCGTCCCTGTCGAAAAAACTTATCAAGATATTTATTCATTTTAAATTGTTGACCTAAATACCAAATTTAATATCTCTATCAGCAAAACACAAATTTTTCATATCAACTTTACGAAAATAAGAAAACTTTCAATCGCCATTAGACCCCCTTAATTCATCCCTGTCGCAAAATCTTTTCTTTGTTTACGTCTACTACCTATAAACTACCTACTTGCCTAATTTCAGTTTCATAGGCAAAGTAGTTTTTAAGATTTCGTGTGTAATCAGTGCGTAGTATTTCACTTTTATATTGTACTAGATGCAGCCCGCCGGTTTGCCCGCATTTACAATTTTCGGGAAAAAAAGGATCTGGTATCTATGGTCATCTACACAGAAATTTTCATTAAATTCGACCAAGCCGTAGTCGCGTGAAAGTTACCCAAACAAATAAATCAACAAACAAACAGACGTTTCCCTTTTTTATAAAGGTAGAACATTATATTTATAAGATTCAATGGAATTAGACGTTACTTTGTAGAAATCTAAGTGAGAAACTCTTATTATCAACCCTCATTTTTGCTTTGCTAAAAACATGGGTATAATAGCACTAAATAGCATAAATAACCTTGGCAAACCCGAAACAGCTGTAATGGGGCCACACAAAATAGTTTTTGTTTCGTTTTTACCTTTTTGCCAAGAAATGCACGAGAAAATTGAATACTTTTTTACGAAATTTGTTTTTGGTGCACTTTTTTTTGTAATATATTTTTTATGTGATTTCACTGCTTAAACAGTTTCTTTTTCTAAATGTAATCGCACCAATGTCGAAGGAAATGTGTTACTCTATGAATCACACGGACTCTCGCAGTAAATGTTCATTGGCGTCTGACGGGAGGATCGAACGATGAGTGAAATTTTTCACTCACTTAAATGGAAGTACAGATTAAGTATCAGAATGGATAGAGCTTCTGCTTGGGTAGCATGTCCATTTTATGTTGGTGTGAGTTCCCATATCTGCATTAGTGTGCGTGAGTAGGGAAGTGATCGCAAGTGCCGACCATATCGATAAAAACATATCTACATCTACAGAAATTACGAAAATAAAAAAATACGATAAATTCTTATTTTTTGGATTCTATTGACATACTAAGGCAAGTTATTAAATAATATAGTTTAATTACAAATAAATTTAATAAATACTTATCACATTGACACTCGACAGGAGCACGCTATAATAACTACAATAAGTTACACTTGACTTTTGCTAGGCAAACCACATGGAATACTTACAATACTACTTACTTTGGTTGTACTTATAGACTTATAGAAGGTTCCCACTTATATAGTAGTACTTCTGAATTGAATAATACGTAAGAAAGAGTAACTCTAAAGAGACTTGCACGATTTCCGCAGACGACAGACTAAAAAAGTGGCTAACAGCATATCGGTTGTTATCGTATCGGTAGAGATCCCTATTATAGTGGGGTTCGTGGCGACATACATATTATGATAGACGATCACCGATGATGCATTGCATTCCGTTAATTTGGATGTCGCAACTCGCAACAAAGGGTTTAAGATTTTAGATATAGGGTTTTCTCGTCTGTTTGCACACTGAACGATTTGAAATCGGCATAGTAGCCGGCCCGGTTAATAGTGTTTTAAAAATAGTGCCTTTATATACAATTCTACAATCTAAAGCAATCATTTGATGGAAAGCTGACTTCTGTTACTTCGAAGTAAAGTGTTTTGAAAGTTCAAGTATCAGTCATAACGCATACAGAGTGGGTGATTTCTTAGGTACTTCAACCAACACTTGAAAAATATTAGAAATCTTAAAAATGCAGTAGCTTGGTGTTTAAAAAATATTGGTAAGAAACCAGTTTTGAACAGTTCAAATAAATCGGTCAGTTGGATGTTTTTTATTATTGAATACTTGAGTATGAACAAAAACTGCATCAACTAACATCCTCATTCTCATGCCAACTCAAGGAATTGTTTTATTTATTTCAATTTGCTTGCTATAATATTACAATACAATAAAATATTTTGAAAGTTAGCATAATGCATTTTCTAAGCTCTAAAGCATAATGGTTTTGTACGAAAACATTTCAATACATGTTTGACTCATCCAAACACATTGTACACGTGATAAAAGTGCGTTAACTGGGAACCATGTTTCACATAATATGAAGCTTTTAAAGCTATTAAAGTTTTAGCTAATAAATCACCTCAAATCATTTATCTTTATAATATTATTGTAGATTGAACACCAATGCAAAAGTATAGCAGCTCGTGGTGCTATTAGGACTATTTACAAGCGTTTTTTTAATTCACGAAAGTATATAACAGCTGGAAATTATATACCGCTAGAATCGGACAATGTTTTAACATGCAATAGGAATTCTTTATTTTTTGACCCCGGATACAGACTTTCTTGTCCGGGTACTAGGCACCATATAAATTACATACAATTATATAATCAAACTTATAGACTTATAGAAGGTTCCCACTTATATAGTAGTACTTCTGAATCGACTGTAACTTTCACTTTGTACCTACTTTTTTATTTTACCTTTGTATGTATGCACTTTTATTTCTGAATAAATTTATTATGATTATTATTTATGTATGAAATTTAAAAGTAGGAGAGAGAGAGAGAGATTGCTAGAAATGGATGAATATCCTGATATAGATGATTGATGATTAATTATTGATGTACCTGAAAGAACTGACTATATTGGCAGTAAAAATGACAAAAGACTGAGTTTACGAAAGCAGTTACGATTTATATAGCTTGGCCCACGATTTAAGGAGGGAGCGGGGAGAAGGGAGGGTGAAGAATCCCCTTGAGAGTAGGGGGCTAGATCTTCCAACCCTTTGAGATATGTTTTTTTTGCTTGCTTCGCTTCGCTCCTTCCTTCGCCTTCTAACCTAAAAAAAACAGCAATTAACAGAAGCGTAAGAGTAGGGTGCTAGATCTTCCCACCATCTGAGATATGTTTTTTGCTTGCTTCGGTCTCTCCTTCGCATTCTAACCTAAAAAAACAGCACTTAACAGAAGCGTAAAACTTCAAAATAAGTAAATAGCAAAATATATATATAAAAAAAACATATCTCAGAGAGGGGAGATGTCCTCCCCCCCACTCTCAGGGGCGGTACCACTCTCTCCTTCCTACCTGTTGCTTGCTCCCTCCCGCTCTCCTAAAATCGTGGGCCAAGCTTGTATAGTGTACAGTTGTGCCCAATATACCCCAGTCAACATCCTTCGTTACAAATTATCATCCAAATCCATTCAGTGAAAGAAGAATAAGCGGTCAATGTTTCACTTAATAATATTGATTAAGCAAGCACATGGATTTAGCAAACATCGACAAAGTCGTATTAGCGCTGTAGGAACATCACTAGTCTGGAGGCTGATAACAATGCATTTACTTAACTTAGATTAAAGCTTTAAATGCTTAGTTAATCATCACCACAGGTAATTATATGATGTTAATTATGTGTATCCTTAATGTGAAATACATTTTTGCTTTGAAATTTCGATAATTAAGATAATAATGGCCAGTAAAGACATATCTGTAAAATGATAATTCCGGATGTTTTACGCCTCCTTTTGTTGTTCTTGGTGCACAAAACACAGCCACGACATAGTTTTATTATTTAGCTAGAATGTAAAGTCTTAGAAAATATATTTCACAAGGATTACACTTTATATGCACATAAGTTGCAATGTTATGGCCTCCTAGGAGGTCAACAATCGGCACGAGGCACACGGACAGTGCGAGGTTGCCAATCTTACAATAGCTTTCTCATTCACTCAAGGGGACGATCCGTGTAAAAGACAAAGAAACAAGACAACGCGTAAACGAATGGCCGGGCGGAGCGGCAACGTTTTATAGCTCTATCCATTCTGATACTTAATCTGTGAATGAAAGTATGTACGAAACACAATAAGCATCTTGTTGTACTTATAAAATCGATGGCTATACCATAAACTCTACCACAGTACATATATAGTCTTTATGAATGACTAGCGCTTAGTCCCTCTACGCTAGCGCTCAATCTGGGGTGCGTTTAAGTCAATTATCCAGTATAAAATTTAAACTGACTAAACGTCAAACACCCCGTTCAAGCACACCGCGAGGCGAAAAATTAACCAGACTAAAATTTAATCTGCCCCGTTCACGGGCGTCCGCTGGTATAAGTTTTCGCCTGGCTAGGATAAATTTTAGCGAGCTTTTGAGGTCGCTAAATTTTAGTCTGCTGTCAGAATAACAGCTGTTTGTCATTCGATTCGTGGTTAGATTCAATTTGTTGATTGTTTTATTCGTAAATACTATCTAAACTTATAATAATGCAGTAACATAAATTCTGTACAACGAATATAATATAAAAATGATGTATGGGACATAAATAAATTAACTAAACATAAATTTGACAAGTCGACAATTGAATTTGACAGATAAACCTATGACTCCTTTCAGCGAACCCTCGCTGGTTAAATTTTATCCGGTGAAAATTTCGCCGACTTGCATAAACGCACCCCAGCGTTTCTTTTATCTTTTATGAAAAACCAGCAATGTTGTTGACGGTTGATGTCTACAAATGAAACGTGTTGCTGCTGAAAGAAATGACCTTTTCCATCTAAATATCAAATGAATATCAACATTTGAGTTCTTTGAAAGTATTCAAGATGTCATGTTGTTAATTTTTATTTTTTCTTCTTAATAGTGTTTTTTCGATTGTTGATGAGTAATATTGGTGTTAGGTGTTTGTGTGCAAAGGATAAAAAAACAAAAAACGTGACTATTTGTGATATTTTCAAAACTCTCCAGGAAGTTTCAAAAAAACGTACACCATTTTACTGATTCGTGACTTTGACAATTATTGACTGTGACCTGACAATACTAACAATAAAATAAACCTGACATTGGTGAAATTGCTAGTAGGCCAGTGCCTCCGCAGAAGCCATTAAAATAAATAAAAAGAAGAATGTCAATTTAATAAAAACACAGCAGTTCTATTTACTTTTGTAGCACCATTCCCTCATCCCAACCCAAGTAATTAAAACTAGGCAATGAAAAGAATTATTGAAAAAACTTACACTTAGACCGCAAAACCAAGCAAACCAATGTTTTTTGTTATATAAAAGTATGTGGCGAAAACACGTCTAACCTTTTTAGTATTGTTACCGACCTTTGCACTTGCAGTGTTTTGTATATTCGCACACGATTCAAATAGGGAAGACAAGTTGGGTTGTCATATAGAATGATCATGTTTAGTATAAGAGAGAGAAAATACTCGTATTTCTCAGAAAATGTTAAATTGCTAAATTATTAGATAAGAATTAAATTATTTATATTCCGTAAAGTGAAACGCTAGTTTTTCATTCGAGTAAACTTCTATTAATCGTCCTGTACAGCAGAAGTATACTAACTTGGGATGAAGAGGCCCAATCAACTTCTCTTCAAGTACATGCTCTGCTCTGCCGCTAAATTTTGAGACTTGTCAAAAAGTAGCATTTCCATAGAGTAACTAGAGTGGCTATAAGGTTTATAGCCCATAATTTTATTTGCTATGATGCTGATAACAACCATTTATTGTTTCATTTTTGATTCATTTTTGAAAATAGTGTTGTGACGATGACGACGATCCTCTGAAAATAAATCGATTTTGTTTGAAGATTAATCTGTTATCGATATAAACAGAATTGTCGAGTGTAAGCCTTGTGTTAGTGTCTTGTAGATTAGTACATGTCTCTGACCCATTTTAGTATGTAAATTAAATGACAAGGACATCAAATTGTCAAACTTGTGTTTTACGACAAGGTATGACGTTGATTATAATCAGTAACTCTGATTGAATGCCTACTTTAGAACTGTGCAGTGAATTGCATAAGATTCTGTCCCTATAATTAAGTACGTTCTTTTAAAAATATACGTACTGACATATACATTTATGTGCTTTTTTATAGATACGCTCGATGATCAGGACCACGGGCCACCTGTATAGACCTTATTTACATGTTGTCTCAGGAAGTTGTGATAAGTGGAGGTGACTCTATTTAATTATTGGACCTATCTGGATCTTAGCTATCAAGTGGTGTTATTAAATTTTGGATATCGATGATAGATATGGAGCTGCCGAACCAAACAGTATCCCCCAATTTTATTATCATCAGTTTTTTGGATTGCCTCCCTATGGAAGCAAATTCATAGACGTATCCACGTATCCAAAACAAAGCAAAACCAAACCAAAGCAAAGTCGCAAAGTTTGGGGTGTGGAATAAGCCATCTTCACATCCTCGCACTTTATAGAAATGAAACAAAATTATAATCGGTTAAAGCCTGTATAAATAGTCGTATTTTATTTTGATCTCTAGACATGCTATGAATTATTTTTTTGTACTTTATAGCAAAAAAACTTTGATCAATACGTTATTATTCCTATCAAAGAGTATATAAATACTACATTCCTATCCACAGATTTTGAATAATTTCTCTTTCGTCGTTACATTACACTACCACAAAGAACGCCATTTAAAAAAAATATTAAAACAGTGGCAACTGGATATAATGCTACCAAATCAAAGAGATACAACTTTTGCCTGAAATACCAGTTTGTTACATCACTCGAGAATTTCTCGGGTTATATACGTTTCAAAAGGCATATGGCGGACGTTTTATATATTTTTGCATCGAAAACTGATAAATTCTTTTAGTTATGAGAATCTTGTGACCGCTAGAGCGTATTTGTTAAAATTAGATGATAACAGTTAGTTTTTAAATGTGTAAATAAGTTTATTATATCTAGAGTCTTTTAAATATATGATAGTATTTTCGTGCGTGGACGTTTTGATCCGTATTGTTGAAAAACGAAAAATCTGTGATAATAACAATACTAGGTAATAGAATAATTTCCTGAACACTTTTGTAAATATTGTAAAGTTGTTATAGAATTTTAGTAAAGATATTAAATTGAGAGAAGACTGAGAAACCGAGTGCAAGATCTTCAAGCTATGTCAGCTGTGAGCCTATTGTCTTCTGTGAGAGAGAAATCTACTTTCCAAAGCCAAAAAGATGGCTCGCACCACGAAGGTGAGTACTTTACACTCATGTCAGTCAACATTACTAACTATCTACCTTAAATTTTCTTATATTTTCGTAAAGGAAGACGTACAACAGCAGTTTTGAAAATCGCCCCCGATTTTTCTAGATTTACTATTACTATCCCTTAATATGTATCTCGAAGATCTTTAAAATTTCTATCGAAGTTACCATGATACAAACTGATATATTTCACTTGATAGTAGGTCACCTACCATAGCATCAAACCAAAGCCTGCATAACTGTACCAATGGTATTGGTGTCCTAAATGCTCTGCAGGTGTATAATTGTTCAATATATATGTTATTTCTAGTTATTTTCTTGATACATAGTTTATACTTAAAGCAAATGCACTTTGCAACGCATGTTTACTATATTTTTATGTTGATCATTGTTATGACAAATACAAGGCCGTCCTTACCGAAGCAACAGACTGCTCTACTGCGATAGAAAGAAATGCTAGCAGAACGAGTTTAAAACTAGGTACCAGAATAAATAATAGTTTAAAAAAACTAAAAAACATGCTTTATATAGAAAACCAAACTAAAAAATAGAAAATAAATTTTAATAGTGTAAATAAGAAAAAATGTTTTACACTATTAAAATTTATTTTCTATTTTTTAGTTTGGTTTTCTATATAAAGAGTTTTTTTTAGTTTTTTTAAACTATTGTTTATCTTCTACTTTTTAGTTTTTTTTTTATTCGTATTATTGCATTGTCATCGGTATTTGACAAGTGTGCAAAATTTGAATGAAATCTGACTGTTTAAAGTGGGTCAAAATAGCGTCCAAAGAAGTCTGTTACAAATATACAAACATACAAGTGTAGCTAATATAAAGCGTATAAAAATAGTAAGTAAAAAAAATTGGAATAAAAACCTCTAATCTTTCATCATTTTGCAATTATTTATTTGGGATAATAAACAGTAATACAGCAGTTACTTAACTAAAACTAACTTATCTAACATTATTATTAGCTTGCATTTTATTTTGCGTTATCCGCCAGTTACTTTTATTACTATACTAACAACATTTTCAATGTCTAGTAGTTACCTATAATTAGTATATAGTCCATATAAATTTTGTATTTGGTTAGAATAAATACTGACCGACTTAATATTTAATAGGATTATATTATTAATTTGTTGTTATAAATAAGAAGTTATAAGTTCTGTCAATAAACAATTTATTTATTTAAAACAAAACAACAACAACAACAATTAACAACAAAAATTAACAACAAACAACAACAAATTTTTTATTTGTTTTTTTTTATACTAAATCCTACTGTTTTCCCATGTGGCCAAAGTTCAAAAGTATTCTATGTGTTATTCCAGGACTTAAAGTATCAATATACAAAGTTTCATCCAAAATGTTCAGCCATTACATAACCAATTGGCAATAAACATGCTCATGCTTATACAATATATTTGTATGCATTTTTTAATGTATTATTAATTATAAAATAGTTTTAGTATTATTAGAAGTCTTGTATCTTTAATTTACTGTTTCCCCCTAGATTATTTATATCGTAGTGCACCACCATGTCCTTCACAATTATAATAAATCCTCTCCATCCTAAGGTGGCCTGGAAGAAATCGCTTTTAGCAATATGGCCACCCTTTCTTCTACTATTGTTCCTTTATTTTTATTATATATTTTTTTCAATCAGTAAATCATTATTTTATTTGTAAGATTATTGATGAAAAAAACAAATAAGGTTTCATTAAGTTTGCCCGATTTGTGTTCCACCAAAACTCCATGCAATTCAAAAACCCCACGCATGGCCCGCTTTTAGTGGAGATGGCTTCTTTAATTGCCAAATAGGTAACTAAACTTAATCATCATAAAAGTAAAAAGATGCTATCCATAGTTTTGAGCCGGGGCAGCACACATAACTAATCAAATACATATCACACAACCACGCGAAACGCACACCATAAATAGTCGCGTGATTACTTTTTGAATAATAGTAAGTATTAAGTTCTTGATCTTTATTTGTTTCTTTCACCAAAGGTAAGAATACACAACATAAAGGTCTTAATATTAAATAGTTGGTGTAGTGCATTCAGCCTGCATGCAGACTTGCAATTATTAAAAAGATTTTTTGTCATTAAATTCTACAAATTCCTTAGTACTATAAAAACAGTTCTTACGAGACACAAAGTATAATACATTTTTCTTATTAATATATTTATGACAAGGAGGTTGGTGTAGCACGTTCGGAAACTTCACTCTTTTTTACGGGTAATGATTTCACTATGTTTCATAAAAAAACTGTGAGTTTTGATAAAAAGATACCCTAATATAGATGCACAATAGAGGAAGAACATTGCATATTTAAATAGCGTGTACAGTAATACCCTGCTTTACGCGAGGGATACATTCTGCAAAAACTTGCATTGAGTGAAATTCGCGCATATAGGGTGTGCTGTTAAGCCACCTTTAGTTTCTACCTACCTAATGTGGAGGCTAAACAAAAAAATTAAACTAAGGTATAGATAGATATTTAAATTATAAGATTGAATAAAAAAATACAAATGACTTGCAATTATTAAAAAGATTTTTTGTCATTAAATTCTACAAATTCCTTAGTACTATAAAAACAGTTCTTACGAGACACAAAGTATAATACATTTTTCTTATTAATATATTTATGACAAGGAGGTTGGTGTAGCACGTTCGGAAACTTCACTCTTTTTTACGGGTAATGATTTCACTATGTTTCATAAAAAAACTGTGAGTTTTGATAAAAAGATACCCTAATATAGATGCACAATAGAGGAAGAACATTGCATATTTAAATAGCGTGTACAGTAATACCCTGCTTTACGCGAGGGATACATTCTGCAAAAACTTGCATTGAGTGAAATTCGCGCATATAGGGTGTGCTGTTAAGCCACCTTTAGTTTCTACCTACCTAATGTGGAGGCTAAACAAAAAAATTAAACTAAGGTATAGATAGATATTTAAATTATAAGATTGAATAAAAAAATACAAATGAAGTTAGATTATAATAATATTATGATTAAGTTAAAAATACTAAAACTCAGAAGGAGGGCACATAACTTTATGAGGTTGTGGTTCGACCTAAAGATTTCTATTGTTTCCACTTCCGTAGTGCAGTACTCCCCTTGCAACGTAAGTCCGGCCGAAAATGGTAGGTAGGCCTCAGCTTAACGGAGCAGTGCGGAGCAGTAGGCAGCCATGATCAGCAACGGAGATGGCTGTCATTGGTGCTAGGTTGCACATTGAAGGTGGTATTATAAGGAAATCCGTGTATTGAAATAAGTCCGAGTGATGCAGTTTTAGCGGTGCACCCTATATCGGGAAAACACACTCACTACTCACACGGAGTTTAGGTCGACGTTAATTATTGTAAACCAGCTAAACCGCTGATGTTAAAAGTTTACAATTATGATCGCGCTTGCCAGCTAGGACGCCGACAATCGCTAACCTCACTCGAGCTAAGTTCGCTGAGAGTCGGTGCGATGCGCGGACGCCAGCTCGCTTCGTTTGCGTCCCCTTCCTTTGAGTCTTGTCCCGCAGGCTGAGTGGCTGTGTGCGTTCCAATTACACAGTTACACAATGCGTTTGGGTTTAAAGGCAAAACAATGAAAATGTTTAGTACATTGAAAGAACTAAACATTTTAAAATGTTTTTTTCAATTAATATGTATATAATTTAGTATCTAGGTTTTCTTTAATATTATTATACTATTTGCTAAAAATAAATATACCAGTAACATTTCGTTGCAAGGGGCTTATGTCTATTATTTATTCTGTGCTTATGTTTAAACACAGCTAAAGTCAGTAAAAAATGCTAATCAATACTTCAATTCTAACAGGTTATATTATACAGTTGTTTTACGGAAAAACGTATCTTATCCAGGGATTGAAAACCGGTTCCAAATTTCGGTATGGTTCTCCATTTAGGTTCCTATAATGGTCCATTTTTTCGGTACGGTTCCAGTTCCGGTTCCGGTTCTATACCGTTTCAAAATAATGATTCCACGATGTGGTTGGATTGGAAGGGATGCATTTGGGGCCTGTATTGCCGTAACTTCTTATAATTTTACGTCCATCGTAACATGGGATAGTGTACTGTGCATTGTAGTTTATTATTTATATACTTCTCTTTTTTGTTTTACTTATTCAGTGCCTTTTAATTTATACTTTAGCTTTACACAATGTACACTTGTTACATGATGCATAATACAATATGTAAAACTTTAGCTTTACATAATGTACACTTGTTACATGATGCATAATACAATATGTATTAATTTATACTTTAGCTTTACATGATGCATAATACAATATGTATTAATTTATACATTAGCTTTACACAATGTATACTTGTTACATGATGCATAATACAATATGTAAAACATTTATACTTTAGCTTTACACAATGTACACTTGTTACATGATGCATAATACAATATGTAAAACATTTTTTATGATATTTTATTTTTACTTACACCTGCAGGGTGCGCTGGTGGTATTGCAGCATTATTGGGGGTTAGTTCTTTACGTTGCCTATGCTTTATTTTGCATGGAAAGAAGGCGTGTTTGCAGGGATTTTATAAAAGATGGCGTGTTTGCAGGGATTTTATAAAAGAGGACACTATTATATTTGTTGTTTTTTTTAATTCTTGACTTTGACCTTTATCTTACTTGGTGCTAAGTGACATTGATTTACAAAATGTTATTTCCAGATTGAATCAAATTGTTTCAATGCATTTTTGTCTTAGAATATACCAGTATAGTTACTTAGATTGGTATTAAATTATGTGCAAAATCACTAGAGACGCTGCAGTTCATGATTAAATGCTAATTGTTTATACAATTGTCAATGCTATTTCAAGTTTTTTGAAAAATTCACGGATTTCGCTGGTTACTTTGCACTTTTTTGTTTATAGCAAATATTATTTAGCCCTACTAATTTCTTGGTTTTAAAAACTAAACGTGGCCGTGCTTTATTGTCTACTGGGCTTCTAGAGAAAGAGTTTTCGTGTTCGAAAATCAGGCCATTGATTCTAAAGAAATTAAATGAAGCATGTCAACGTACTATTGAGGACAATGAAAAGGGGGAAAAATGGACTGCAAAGAATGCGCGTTGCACCACAACGAGGATGACAACAGAAATCATACGAATTAAATTATATAAAACCATGCATCAGAACTAAATATTACACTGAAATACTTGCGTTTTTACAGTTAGCAAAGGGAGTATACATTATGAAGAATTAGACTAGTCGGATGATACATTTTCTCAAAATTCGATTAATTTTTGCCTATGGCACTAATTAATGATAAAAATAAAAGAAATGATCGTAGATCAATCAAAAACTTTTATTAATGCGATATTCAGTACTAATATAAGTATTAGTGTACGTGACAGCAACTTATAAATAAAAGAAATGATCGTAGATCAATCAAAAACTTTTATTAATGTGATATTCAGTACTAATATAAGTATAAGTATTAGTGTACGTGACAGCAACTTATAAATAAAAGAAAATATCCTTTATTTTTAGACTATATTTTTAGTTTTGCTCAGTTGTATTGTTTCTCAAAAACTATATGTCGTCAATCAAGTAATTTTCTAATTTTGTGCATAGTTTGTTTAATACATAATTTAACGATTAAAACAATCTCACCACACTCACTTGCAAAGCCAGTGTAGCCAGTACTATTTTTGACAAAATGTTTAGACGAGGCAATATATTTTTCATGTCTTCAAAGTGGGAAGACTAGAAAAATATAATAATTTGAGCAAGCAGGTGCAACTTCCTTAAAAAAATACTTCTTCAAAAAAACTTACTAGAAAGGAACACCTGCTTAAAAGTTCCTTGAGACGAATTTAGTTTTCAGTATCATTTGTAGAGCACAGCCATAATTTGGATCTCCACACAGTTTTTTAGCATATGATTGACTCAAGAAATTATCAAGTGTTCTTTGTGAACTACATACCATTTCGCGGATTGGTATGTAGTAATTAATTACTACATACCAATCCGCGAAAAGCAAGGCATTTTCTACATACATGTAACCGATTCTCGAAAAGCAAGGCATTTTAGCGCGAAATTTTAAATTCACGTAATGCGGTGTTACTGTACACCTACTTGTGTAGCATGTTTGTGGTGTCAATATTTTTTTTTTTTTATATCTATCTATCTATCAAAATACAACTCAAATTAACAAAATAATACAACTCAACTCAAAATACACCGTTACACAATATTTGTAGGAAGTAGGGTTAGTAGGAATCTCTGTTAAGTCAATTTCTTTGTCACTACTTCTCAATTAATTATAGAAAAGTTTCCTATGTATGATTGAAGGGTAACATGTAGTGAAGACCTTTTTTTTAAATCATGTCAATATTTCCATCAGGTGAGATTGTTGTCTAAAGCTTGGCTAGCCTTATTATTATTATTATACCTATAAAACAGCACCGTGACATACCTACTGACTGACAGACAACACACAGCCTAAACTGGTAGGCCTAGAGATTTAAAATTTGGAGGAAATATTCCTTGAGCATACTAGAGGTGCACTAAAGAGGGATTTTTTGAAATTATATCTCTATGTGATCAAGGGTGGCAAAGTTTGCATGTGGGCAAAGCTGCAGAGCTCAGCTAGTCAGCCTTAAAAAAAAATGACTTCCACATACTCTGAGCTGGTCTGTTTTGGCTGCATCATCAATGACTAACTAGAACTGGATGAGAAGAGCTGAAGGTCGGGCACAGTGGCGTTCACTAGGAGAGGTGTATGTATGTACGTCCAGCAGTAAACAAATATAGGCTGATGATGACCAATAACCAAGTCTTATGTGGGATATCTACAGACAGGAGCAGCTAGTAGGTATTGTACGAACGAAACTTAATGGCGGCTGTGAAGTTGGCGCGGAACGCTGCGCAATAGTAAATACTAGGTATGCACGGGCGTTAGAGGGGTGAGGGGATGCGCGATGCCGCGCAAACAGCGCACTTCACAGCCGCCGTTAAGTTTGGTTCGTACTATAATAAAAATAATGCCCTAAATACATAATGACTCACTACTCACTCACTACTCACTCACTATTTGAAATGCACTCAAAAAGTCTTGGCATTCCATAGACATAATCAATTAGTAACTTAATTAACTAATCCACTTAAAACTTTCAAAATCTACTTGTTACCTGTCAAAAAGTAAAAGTTTTTTTTATATCCATAATTTCTGAAGCTATTTAGATTATTCATTTCTTTTTCTTTTTATACTAGCTGTACCCGCGACTTTGCCCGCGTGGTCATTTCATTTAAAAGTAGCTGATCTGCTGATATGTGTTATTCCAGAACCAAAAGTACCTATAAAGTACAACTACATTTATTCAAAATTTGTGCAGCCGTCAAATAGTTTTTTATCGATTGCTCGGCATCTTATTATCGGATGAAATACCAAGTACCCAATTGATAACAATATTTTTGACGGCTGGAGGAATTTTGATCAAATTTTGGTATATTGGTATTTTAGGTCCTGGAATAGCACAAAGAATACTTTTAACCTACAGAAATGACCATGCGTGCGAAGCCGCGGGCATCAGCTAGTTATAAGTATAGATGAAAGGGTAGAACTCCATGTTACCCCATATTTAAATTTCATGAAAATTGGTTCAGTAGTTTCTATGTAAATCTGTTAGAAGTATGTTCTTTGTTTGAATGATTAGGATAATTCAAACTCATGCAATTATATAAATAAAGGGGCCAGATCGGGTCCCCTTGTGACCAAGGCTGAATAAACAACCTTCAAATCAGCTTATTCATTGAGGGGCCTAACTTTAAAATAATCCATGTACAGAACCAACAAAGTGCAGGCTTTTGGGACACTTGTGAATACAAACGAAATTGTCTATGCTTTAGCTATAACATTATTAACGTAACTAGCTGTACCCGCGGCTTCGCACGCGTCGTCATTTCTCTAGGTTAAAAGTACCTACTATCCATACCAATTCATAAAAGTGAAACGTTGTCTGTTTGTTTGGGGAGCTTTCACGCGATAACGGCTGGACGGATTTTGATGTAATTTAGAATGGAGATAGCTATACCCTAGAATAAAACATTATTCTGGAAAATCGTAAGTTTTCACGGGAAAACTGGAAAATGTTAATTACTCGCTGTAAGGAACGGTTGCCATGGAAATGAAATAACAAGTCTGTCAAAATACTTCAAGAGCATTATATATAGGCTTAGTTATAGAAAAAAAAAACCCACTTATCAATCAATCAATCATTTATTTATTTGCTAGAATACACTATTATTTTATTTATTTGCTTATTATACTATACCTACTTTTCATTGATTTTTAATATCCTAGAAGAACATTGGATGCTTTTTCTTCGGCAAACAAAATCCGCGCGGAAAAGCGCGAAGTCGCGGGCGGGAAAACTAGTATTTGATATTCCAGGACCTAAAATACCAATATACCACCATTTGATCAAAATTTCTTCGGACGTCAAAAAGATTTTAATCGATTGCTCGGCTTCTACTCGTTGGATTGAGATATCAATTACACCAGTTTATAAGACAAACCCTAAGCTATCCAATGCAATCGGTCCAGTAGTTTTTATGTGAAGTGTGAACAAACAAACAGACAGACACAATTAAAAAAAATATATATTCATGTTTTTAGCTTCTAAAATCTTTTTGACGGCTGAAGGAATTTTGATCAAATGTTGGTATATTGGTATTTTAGATCCTGGAATAGCACAAATAGTACTTTTAACTTACAGAAATGACCGCGCGTGCCAAGCCGCGGGCATCAGCTAGTTGAATAACATACTACCAACTTATTAGATCAATACACATTTCATTCTACTATACCTAACGGTTTTCAATCTGTAAAACCAGATGTAAAGCTTTCTTTTATAACATTATAACCTGACCACTACACATTTACAAATTGACTTATCATTTTATTATGGTCCATAGAATATATCTGCTCCAAGCGTTTGCATGGCTGGGGTGAACCAGACTGGGGTTTGAAGGTCAAGGGTGGACCGGTCCCCTTGCTTTTTGCACAAAATGTTCCAGTACTGTCATTTATGTAGATGAATCTTTATTGTACACCAAACATATTCAACAAATTGACAATAATATACAAAATATAAGTATGAAATGCATATCATTTTACCTTTTTTTCTATGGGCAAGTGTCGGTTAACTGTTTGTTTGTCGTATGAGGTAGTGCTGACCTCTGGTGTCAAGCCGCCCGAGGGCCTCTGACATGGCTTAAATTGAACTATTGAACCGTTAGGCTGTCTAGTAGACTCTACTCTTGAAATTGACAATAATATATATATATATATACAAAACATAAGCATGAAATGCATTTTAACTTTTTTCTATGGGCAAGTGTCTACTCTAGTTAAGTACTACTTGAAACAGTTGGGCAAACCACATGCCGTCATACTTACAGGTAGTCCAAGTGTTTTAGCACACTACCAGTTAGCAGTGTACCCAACACTCTGGCAGCATTGCCATATTGAATTGCTTTACCTTAGATGAGATTGTTGTACTCAAACATATCTATACTTATAATAAAGCATTAAGAAGAAAAAGTCAGTACAAAGAAGATGATAAAAAAAAATGGTCTAGGGTACTTAAAATAAGCTACTGAACAAGAATATATCATTTTTTGAAATTGTGTCTGTCTGTTTGTCCGTATGTTTGATCGCGCATCACGTAAAACTACTGAACCGATTGCGATGTGGTTTTTAGTGTTGGATAGCTTAGGGTTTGACATAAAATTTGGGGTACAAACTGGTGTACTTTGGTATCTCAATCCGATGAGTAGAAGCCGAGCAATCGATAAAACGTTTTTGACGGCAGAAGAAATTTTGACGTTGGTATATTGGTATTTTAGGTCTTGGAATAGTTCATAGATAACTTTAACCTAGAGAAATAATCACGCGAATAACTACGGACGGAGCCGTAGGACATAGCAATTAGTACTTAATAAACCCCTTGAATGAGTATGTAGAAAGAAACCCATTTTTTGCGTTCGATTTGGTCTGCATAGGTGATAAACTTGATTTCTTAACTTGTTGAAAATAGAGTAGCGCCCAATTGCCCATAGCCACAGAATAAATAATAGTACAAGTACATAGCGCAGAATAAATAATAGTACTATGTACCCTTAGTACCTTGTTAATGGTCAAATGCATTAATCTAAAAAAAAACGAAACGCGAGAAGCCGATGATATTGACACTAAATGATAAGTACAAAAATGTTTAAACTTAGAATAGGATTTCAATAGGCTTTGATATGATATTTGACAGGTATTTTCATGTAACACACATTACTAGGGCATGTTTTAACAAACCATGCATGTTATGGTTTTAATTGCTGTATGTTGTTACAATAGTTTTTTTTATCAAAGTAACGAAGGTAGGCTTCGAAAAACCACGTCGATGCCTGTTTTGTCGGAGAGCTAACGACAAAACAGGCATCGATGAAAAAAATATGGAGGGTAGTTTTGTAAATGATACGGGCAGTGGAGAACGCGCCCGAGTACAACCAGTCTTTGAGACGATCCCGTGCGCTGCGCGTCTCTTGTGAAATATCCGGCTAAAACTCGAGTTTTCTCCCGTTTCCCGACTTTCACTGCACTTCTCGCGATCTTCTCTCACGTTGCTTCAGATCTTAACTTCCAAAATACGTAGAATAAGCGCGCGTAGCGTCTCGCAGCTGTCTCTCTGACGCTTCCTAGTTTAAGTTATTCGTATCGTTATATTTTTTCTTATTTTATTTTAATTAATATTTTATCCCTATATTTAATTCGTTAAGTAGTGGTTAGCTTAGGTTTAGTTTACTACGAGTTAGACGACGAAGTTTTTGTGCCGCCATTTTGTGTTGCCGCGTCACCCTTTAAAGTTTCGGTATGGTGAGCAAGGAGGTTTTGCCGCCGGTCGTCGAGGCGAAGAAGACCAGTAGGAAAGCTCGTCGCGCGAGCGGCAGGGCTTCGAGGCGGCGCGCTAGGAAGGCCGCAGCGGCTGCCGTGGCGGCTGCGGCGGCCACGTCCCCCCCGGCGGAGAAACACGCGTATTCCACGTCACCTATAAAGTGTGCGGTTCACACGTTCCTCATGCGGTATCAGAGTTCGTTGAGGAGAGTGCCAGCTCAGCTGCCGCCTAAGATCCATGCTGGACCGCCTTCGAAGAGGGTCAAGCGAGTATCTTGGAGTAAGTGACACCATTGTTCTTAACTATTTCTATTATTTTTACGCCATTCATAAACCCTCTGATATTCATTGTTGCTGACAAATCCAACTTATAATGGCTTGTGCAGGGTTGCCACAATTTCCTGACGAATCCAAGGAAATCCCCAAATTTAGAAGCTAGTGATGTACGATAGCATTGATTATTATGACTAAGTAATTTGTGAAGGTTGTTCTACCGATATTACGCAACGCTTGATAAAATAACGTTTGCATGCTAATATTTCATACCACCGTTTATTTTACCACCAAGCAGTTGTGTGCAACGGTTACTGTGATCCAGTTGGAATTGTACTGTAGTGTTTCAAGCAAAATTCCTGATGATAATAAGAATGTTGACGCATTAGTGCAGTACCGCTTATGACGTAGCAACTCGTAAGTTCTAAAGCTCTGCAGTCGATTAGCGACAATGTTACTACCCTAAATTTTAAAGTTCCCGTTCGTTTGAAGCAAAATGATCAAAAATAACAGTTAAAAACGCTAAATATTGTCGATCACCGTTCGTTTTGTATGTTTAGATGGCATGGCAGTTAAATTTGACATCGGAAAAAGGACTTTATTTCAAAGGTATTCTGTGATAAAACGCTCTTGTCAATCCGAACACAGGGCTAGTGGCTCATACAATGATTGTTTCATTTCCAAATATATATTTTTATTGTAGTCGGTCCTGTTTTTGGACGTATGTATTGACAAAACAGTAATATATTTTATATATCCCAAAATATTACTAAGTTATTAACTTACGAAATTGATTGGTCGAACAAATAATGGGTAGTCATATGACATCACACGACACAAATCTAGACAAAGATGGGAATACACATTTTTTTGTTTTTTTTTTATATTGTGTGCTAACACAGAATTATGTGGCGTACTACTAAAAAAAAAAACAAAAAGTCTGTACAATGAAGATAATTACAAAAAAATAGATTACTATCAGGTGACTTAAAATAAACTACTGAACAAGAATATAAAACTGAAAAAAAAAACTGTCTGTTTGCGGTTCACGTAAAATTTGCTGGACCGATTGCGATACGGTTTTCACTGATGCATACCTTAAGGTTTGACTTAAAACTGGTGTAGGTACCTTGTTTTACTCAATCCGATGAGTAAAAGTCGAGCAATCGATAAAAGAGTATTTGACGGCTGAACGAAATTTGGTATTTTGTACTTTATAGGTACTTTAGGTCTTTTATACCAGATAAATGACCACGCGGGCAAAGCCGCCGGCACAGCTAGTGCATTGATGAACTTGTGACTATAATGATTTATTCGATTGGACACTTGGACGTGACCTCGTTCATATTGTTCCACGCTTCTAGTTATTTTTGTAACGAAAGTTGTTCGCCAACGACAATATTTACGCGATTACTGCAGTCTCACTGTATTGTATTGTAATACCTACCTCATTTACTTGCAAGCATTATTATAAATAGCACTTGCCAAGAAGGTTTAATAAAATACGGAGACTATACCGCCAAACAAACGAGTGAAGCAAAGCAAATGGCTGATGCGTATGTGTGTGTGGGTGGATTGTGGATGAAACACATTTTTTTCACAAAAGGCTGTAATGTTTTTGATTTTCCTTGAGAACTTGACAGAATTGACACGACTAACAAGGTCGAGATCTTGCTGCGATGTCGCGGTCGATCGGCATAACATTGTGTAATTGTGTGCGTGAGGTTTGTGCATACGAGCGGATCGGCATATCTTGGGTGCTTCAGTTTCGATTTGGCGGTGTAGACAACGTATTTTTTTAAATCTCCTTGGCACTTGCTCAGATTTTCAGAACAACACTTAGGTTTTCACAGTCGGTAGTCTTATCGATATATTCCAGACTAGCAGCGCTCCGCGGCTTTGCTCGCGTAAAAACTTTGCCAACCCTGTGCACCCCCCTAGGGATGGAATTTCTAAAATTTTACTTTGTGCTCACAGAATAAGTAATAGTACAATAAATACTAGTGCTCAAGGAATTTTCCCTTCAAACAAATATCTAGGTCCACCGGTCTAGGCTGTGCGTTGTCTGTCAGTCAGTATGTAAGATATCTCTTAGATATGTTGCTCTAAGGTCACGGTACTGTTTTATAGGTATAAAGAGTAGCAGCGCTGCGGCCTGCGGCTTTGCTACGGTGTTTTTTTTTCTGGGATAAAAGTATCCCATGTGTTACTCCAGGACCATAAGTACATACGAATACCAAATTTAATTAAAATTATATAGGTTGTTGTCAATTGCTCGTTTTCTGCTGTTCGCATTGAGATACAAGTTGCACCGCACTATAAAAAAACGTAAGTAAAAAAGTATTTATTGCCACAATAAAATTACAAGCACACAGTACATAATGCGACAGAAAGAATATAATATATTTAAGGGGCAATTTTAAGTCCAACCCTAAGACTATTATTTATTTTGTGCCTAAGCTATCCAACAGTGAAAACCGAATCGCAATCGGTCCAGTATTTTTACACGACTGCCCAAAAAAAGGAGTGTATTGTTTTTAGCATTCATGTACGTATGTATGTGAGTTTCTTTATTCCACCATAGCTTTTAAATGCAGATTTAGACGTATGAGGTATCGTTAGAATCCTTACATTACATGTCCCCCGAGTAACATAAGCTATATTTTTTTTAAACATTCGATGTGGCGTCTGTAAGGCAACATTTACAAATTCGAAAAAAAAAACACAACTTTGAAATTTACAATATGAGTATCAAATTGAAGGCCTTTATAAGCACATTCCAACAGTATATAATATACTGGCAAAAGCTCATTTTGGCAGGACAGGCGTGTTTTTTTTTTAGCTCTTAAGCTAGTTATTACGTGATGCGCAAACAGGCAGACACCACTTAAAAATGCTTTATTGTTGTTCAGTAGCTTATTGTACACACTTTTTGTACTTCCTGCTTTATTGTAAGTATAGATAGATTATGTGGATTATTGTGCTGCGGATCGCGTATTGGCCTATTTAGCCACCAAAAGAAGAGCAGTACTACAACCTCCTGACTCTGCTTTAATCAAGAGGAGGTTCATAATTCGACCCGTATGTTTTTTTGTACGTATGTTATGCGATATCTCCGGCAATAGTGGATCGATTTCAAAAATACTTTTTTAATGGATATGTTACGCCCATTTAATTTTCTTGAAAATATTCCACCTCTAAGGGTGAAATTTAATAAAATTAAGTCTCAAGTGGGTGAAATTTAATAAAATTAAGTCATTGTCCAGGACTTAATTTTATTAAATTTCACCACTTTATCACGCGATATCTCCGTCTTATAAATGTGAGTCGATTTTGAAGTTTTTTTTATTATAGAATATGATATATTTTAGTTTATATTCCCATATATATAATTTGGTGAAGATCTGATGAAGACCTTCGGAGATACAAACGAACTCCTCAATGGATAACAGCAAGTCACTTGCGATTGCTGTAATCGCATGTTCATGTATTGTTCACACCACTTAAAGTAGGGAAATAAAATAAACTTTAAAAACAAGTAAAAACAGACTTTAAAATGAATAAAATATAATCTTATGTGGGAAACAGGGAAGTCGGTGCCCAATTTTCATACATCTAACCAAATCAACTCTTAACTACTATACCTATATATATAACTTGTGTAAAATTATGTATTAAGTTACTTAATTTGCTAAAGGGAAAGATGTAGTATATTTATTATAAACTAGTTTTCCCGCCCGCGACTTCGTCCGCGCGGACTTCTGATTCTCGCGGAAAAAGCATCCTATGTTCTTCTAGGATATTAAAACCCAATGCAAAAGTAGGGATAGCACCAATGCTCTTTAAGTTTTTTGACAGACTTGTTATTTCGTTTCTATTGCAACCGTACCTTACAGCGAGTAATCAACATTTTCCGGTTTTCCCATGAAAACTTACAATTTTCCGGGATAAAAAAGTATCCTGTTTTATTCTAGGGTTTAAGCTCCATTCCAAATTTCATCGAAATCCGTCCAGCCGTTATCGCGTGAAAGCTCTCCAAACACAAACAAACGGACAACGTTTTACTTTTATAAATTGGTATGGATGCATATGGAACTTGACAAATAAATCAGTCAGTACGTAGCCATCTTGTGGTTTTACTTCAAACAATTATCCGGGATAAAAATCCTATGTTTTATTCTAGGGTATAAACAAACTAGCTCCATTCCAAATTTCACCAAAATCCGTTTAGCCGTTTGAGGCGTGAAGGATGATGATGATGATGATGAAAAGTATCCTATGTATTATTAACTGTTTCCCACATAAGATTAAAATAATCTTATGAAGTTAATTCATTTTGAAGTCGGTTATTATACTTTTTTTTTAAGTTTATTTTATGTACATGTAAAAAGGCCTATGACGTTGATGATGAGATAGATAGATTAGTAAGAAATTTGGGATACTTACATAGGAGTAGGTGTTCGCTCAGCAAACAATAATTTAAACAAAAAAAAAAATTTGCAGTAAGTATGTCATTGTCCAAACAAAGTCATAGGCTGATGCTATTTATATCGTTTTATGACCTAACTAACCGATGAGCGATGGGTTCGGAGTAGGTCCTAACCCACCATGACGTCCATGACCTACTAGTATCTCACAAATCACACTTATTGCTTGGATACAGTAAGGTCAATATGTTCCCACTTCAGTTTGCTAATTATTTGAGCTATGTCGGTGACTTTCGTTCTTCGTCGGATCTCCTCGTAGTGTCCTAAGAAAAATGAATTACTTAATTCCGTTCGCTAAGAAGAAAACCCTACTGGGAACAATTAAAAGTTCATTTCTTCTACTACCTTGCTCGCGCGCGAAAAAGCACATGACCACGCGCATACTCGTAACAAGGTACTAGTTAAACTACTTACCAATTTTGATGAAACTTAAAATATTCTCGAAGTTGAAAGATACTGATTCATTATAAAAATAATCATTGCAATCTGATTTGTTGTTTCTGATAAATTGTGGACAAACATACATACATTCGCTAAAGGTACATGGTGTTAGTTTAGATACCCATATAAAGTAACATAATTATATGAATATTTCAACAATATTACATACATACGCGTGAACTTGATAACCATCTTTGAACATAGACAGTATAATCAGATTTTAAAAAAAGAGTTTCGTTTATTTCGATTCTGCTACTTATGTTGATATGATTATGACAAAAAGTTGTATGAACTCATTTTTCTAAAGTTGCTACTACTATATGAAACTGTACATTTTGATTTTCTCTTCCCAAACATAAAGTACAAAAATAAAAAATAAAAAATTCTTTAAATATAGTAGCCTCTTTAAAAGGCCAAGTGCGAGTCGGACCCTCGCCGAGGGTTCCGTACAAACTTGTAGGTATGTAAATAGTTCGTCCATCACGGGAATCGAGTAAAGAAGATATTTTTTAAAAAGTTTTTTTTTTTTTTACAAATTTACTGTTTTCGGATTTTCCCTTTAAGACATAGCTTCTTACCAAATTTCATGATTCTAGGTAAGCGGGAAGTACCCTGTAGGTTTTGATTCCCTTGCGAGTTTCAGAATAGGCGGCATAAACGGCCGTATCTTCTGATTGCGCTGACATAGAAGTTTGTTTTTTCACAGCTCCAAGGGATTGCAGAAGAGTTTAAAATTGAGCCCATGGCACAGCTCATGTTCCTTTAGAATTTGTCCTATAGATAGATAGATAGATAACTCTTTATTGTACACCACATAGAACAAAAAATACAATAATAACTAAAACATTTATACAAAATAAATGGGACAATGGGCGGTCTTATCGCTAAAAAGCGATCTCTTCCAGACAACCTTCCTATGTGCAATAGATTAGAATTTCCCCATACAGGCTAGAAAAAAAACTCGTCCTGTAAGTGTACCTATGGAGTAGCTGCCTGTATAGTTACGTAACGATACTATCTTTTATCCATACCAATATATAAAAGTGAAACGTGAAATTTGGAATGGAGATAGCTAGCCCTAGAATAAAACATAGAAAAAATAATATCCCGGAAAACTCCACGAATTCTGTGGAAGTTTCCACGGGAAAACTAGAACATGTTGAATACTCGCTGTAAGGAACGGTTGCCATGGAAACGAAATAACAAGTCCGTCAAAAATCATCAAGAGCGTTGGTGCCACAGATTAAGTCAACAAGCCACGGAGGCCATAACCAAGAAGTCTAAGTCCACTTTTGCATTGGTTTTTAATATCCTAGAAGAACGTAAGTAGCATGCTTTTTTCGCGATAAATGCATTTTTTTTGCTTTTTTCGTCCGCGCGGACGAAGTCGCGGGCGGTTAAGCTAGTACTTTTTATATTTTGAAGCGCATTGCAGTCAGCAGAATTGTGTGGAAGAGATCAACAGTAACAACAAAGGTTTCGATCATGTCGACGAGCGCAGTGCGGTAACTGCAATTAAAAATCTTTTTTTGGCAAACGTGACCGAATATTAGTGTTCTGAAATTTGAGCACTTTTATCATACTTCAAACTACTATTTCGCTTCTATGTACCTACTATGTATGTTGGCAGGCAACTTATTCTACTAGATGGACGATGCGCGATACATAGAAGAATACAAATAAAATAAACAATAATAAATATTCAGTTTTATACGACTGCCAAAATAAAGGAGTGTTATGTTTTTAGCATTCATGTATGTATGTGAGTTTCTTTATTTCAGCATAACTTTTAAATGCCTGAACAGATTTAGAGGTATATGTCCCATCCCCTATTTTTGTGCCTATTTTTAAAATAAATTCTTGTATTTGTTCCTTATATGGTGTAATGAAGTGTTTATTATTATTATCCCCCCGAGTAACATAGGCTATATATTATTTGAAAACATTAAGTAAGGCGGCAGTATGGCACCATTTTCAAATTAGAAAAAATAAAGCTTCGAAATTTTACAATATGGGTATCAAATTGAAGGCCTCGATAAGCACATTCCAATAGTGTATAATTTATTGGCAAAAGCTTTTTTTTGGCAGGACAGGCGTGTTTTTTTTGCTTTTAAGCTAGTTATTTGTATGGTAGATTGATTACATACTTGTAAAAAAAAACTCAATAAGCACACAATACGCATTAATAAGTAATCCACAACAATATATAAAAGTGAAAACGTTTGTTTGTTTGGGGAGTTTTAACGCGATAACGGCTGGACGGATTTTGATTAAATTTGGAATGGAGATAGCATACCCAAACATAGGATAGCATAAAACATAGGATACTTTTTATCCCGAAAAATGGTAAGTTTCCACGGGAAAATTGGAAAATGTTTATTACCCGCTGTAATGAACGGTTGCTATGGAAACGAAATTACAAGTCTGTCAAAAAACATCAAGAGCATTGCATTGGTTTTTAATATCCTAGAAGAACATAGGATGCTTTTTTTCGCGATAAACTGTAGTCCGCGCGGACGAAGTCGCGGGCGAAAGCTAGTACAAACTACATACGTGCGCAAAGATCGGGATTAATAATCTAAAAGTATACAAGAAATATTTTGTCCAGCTTTTCACCGCGCGATTACCTAACGTGCGTTAACTACCTAATGAATGAAGGTCTGGTATTCCGTATTCCGCAACTACAATTTAAATCCAAATAAAAAAGCTAAAAAATACGCCTGCCGTACCAAAAAAAACTTATGCCAATAAATTATATACTGTTGGAATATGCTTATCAAGGCCTTCAATTTGGTATCCGTATTGTTAAATTGGAAGTTTTTTTTTCGCCATTTTAATTGGAGCCTTACTGGCGCCATTATAGATTAAAAAAAAAGCCTATGTTACTCGGGGGATGTAAGGATTCTAACCACACCATACGTCTAAATCTGTTCAGGCATTTAATGGTTATGGTGGAATAAATAAACTCACATACATACATGAATGCTAAAAACAACGCCCCTTTTTGGGCAGTCGTGTAATTAAGTAGTTTATTGGGATTAAGTTTGTTTGTATTGGGGTTACGCAACTTCTCTTGCCTCACTTTCATGCCTTTCCAATCGATAGTTATAATGAAAATCTCATTGCATTTGGTTGAATTAGACCTTCTGTGATTGGGCCGCTCTGTTCTATCCGGGAATTCCCGGTGTTCTGTCGATAAACTACCATAACCTAAATTGTACATCCCTACCTACATCAGGTCGGGTATTTAGGTTATGTTTTCAAACAGGCTACCAATTGGGGAAGATATTTTTTAAACACGTGAAAGAGCAGGTTGTGCGCCTGTCTACACTAATATTATAAAGAGGAAAGGTTTGATTGTTTGTTTGGAATGGATAAACTCAAAAAATATAGACCTTATTTTAAAAATTCTTTCACATAAAGAAAGCTAAATTATCAGCGAGTAACACTAGCAGGATTTTATTTTTCAAAAAATTAGAGTTCCCTTCTAAAATTGCAATATTGAAACCTGAGGTATTAAATTTGGCAAAAAAACTCGATTTTGTAAACAAACCAAAGAGTATATAAATACTACGTAAGATCATAAACTAAGAAGGAGATACGGGTCTTTGTATACTGAACGTTGTCATGAAAACGAAATCACATAACATCTAATAATCATTGACGTAGGAAATGCTCTATGCTAATAATACACGAAATAGTAACCGTAATTCAACCTCCTTGCGTTAAACAGAATAATACTATAGACGAAATAGTACGTCAGTATAAAACCTATAAACTTAAACAATTTCTTACTTGGACAAATTTTGTCCAAATAAAGTACCTACTAATTTTATCTTTCTATATATCTACCCGTGCGAAGCCGGGGCGGGTCGCTAGTTGGTAATAAAATAAAACGCTTCGCTACAGACAAAACACAGTGGCTCTTCGTGAAACGCGTTACTTAACGCCATCAGCTCAAAGCCGTTTTCTAACAATAGCAATATACTAAAGTAAACCAATGATATTCTAATTGTAAACCATATAACTGCTGCAGTGAATTGCGTTGCGTTCCGGTACCCGTAAATTCGCTCTTTCTAGTCGCAATAGTTACCTACAGTTATTCTATGTCTCAATCTATCTATACTTATAATAAAGCTATAAAAACGAAACAGTCTGTACAAAGAAGATAATTTAAAAAAAAAACTCTAGGGTGGGGGTAGGGGTACTTCAAATAAGCTAGTGAACAAGAATATATATTTTTTTAAATCGTGTCTGTGTTTTTTGTGTCTGCATTTTTGTTCGCGCTTCACGTAAAAAGTACTGGACCGATTGCTATGCTGTTTTATATATTATTGTTGTATAGCGTAGGGTTTAACTTAAAAACTGGGGTACTTGGTATTTTCGATGATAACATGCCGAGCAATCTATTAAAAACTATTTGACGGCGGAACAAATTTGGAAGAAATGTAGTATAATAACAACATTTCAAATTTTTAACATTACTATTTTAATTTTTTCCCTGAAGGAATATTGAAAAATAAGATATACGTATTTTTTCTTTTTCCAATATAAGCTATATTTTCCGAGAAATTAATTATTAAAAAGTAGCTTATTCTAAAAGGACGTAACTGCCAGAGTTCGGTGGAATGAACAAGATTACCGAAGCCACATTCGAAAGAAAAAAAACATTAATTTATCTGTCAAAGTCAGGCTCTAGCGTAGTTTTTTTTTCTTTACAGGCACCTGTATTTTATTATTCCACCGAACTCTGCTTGGTTGAGAGTTATAACTTAATATCTTTGTATTACCTGCACTATTTTTTTTCGAAAAATAAGAATAATGATCAGCGTCGCAATATATCGAAACGGTTTTTGAATTTCATTGCCTTATGAAATATGAAAACTTGTCAATTGTACTTTATAGGTACTTTTGTCCCTGGAATAACACGTATGGGCTACTTTTAAATTAAATGACCACGCGGGCAAAGCCGCGGGCACACCTAGTAGTTATATATTAAGGGTCCTAGGTCTCAGAAAAAATATGGTTTTAATAGGTAAGTACTTAAAATGAGGTCGTGGGGGTAAAAGTAAATACCATACATTTACGATAACAGTAGGCGTCGTCTGCAACTATCAAAAAATCTCTAAAAATATGTTGTTAAGGGTGGCCAACATTTTTAGGAAACTAATCTTCAATGTTAATTTTAATATTTATGCGCTACGGACAACAGGCCAGTTTTTCGAGTCAGTCGAGTCACTGGCCTCGTTTATGAATACATTTGATATTGAAGACAGTTCAGTGAGAAGCCAGTTATGTCTGATAGACCCCTCCCAAGGCGACTGCGAATCAGCGCAGTGCAGGGGTGAGGGAGGGGTGTATCATACATAGCTGAATTAAAAACTGGAGTATTTGGTATCTTAATTCGATGATTACATGCCGAGCAATCTATTAAAAACTATTTGACGGCGGAACAAATTTGGAAGAAATGTAGTATAATTGACAACATTTCAAATTTTTAACATTACTATTTTAATTTTTTCTCTGAAGGAATATTGAAAAATAAGATATACGTATTTTTTCATTTTCCAATATAAGCTATATTTTCCGAGAAATTAATTATTAAAAAGTAGCTTATTCTAAAAGGACGTAACTGCCAGAGTTCGGTGGAATGAACAAGATTACCGAAGCCACATTCGAAAGAAAAAAACATTAATTTATCTGTCAAAGTCAGGCTCTAGCGTAGTTTTTTTTTCTTTACAGGCACCTGTATTTTATTATTCCACCGAACTCTGCTTGGTTGAGAGTTATAACTTAATATCTTTGTATTACCTGCACTATTTTTTTTCGAAAAATAAGAATAATGATCAGCGTCGCAATATATCGAAACGGTTTTTGAATTTCATTGCCTTATGAAATATGAAAACTTGTCAATTGTACTTTATAGGTACTTTTGTCCCTGGAATAACACGTATGGGCTACTTTTAAATGAAATGACCACGCGGGCAAAGCCGCGGGCACACCTAGTAGTTATATATTAAGGGTCCTAGGTCTCAGAAAAAATATGGTTTTAATAGGTAAGTACTTAAAATGAGGTCGTGGGGGTAAAAGTAAATACCATACATTTACGATAACAGTAGGCGTCGTCTGCAACTATCAAAAAATCTCTAAAAATATGTTGTTAAGGGTGGCCAACATTTTTAGGAAACTAATCTTCAATGTTAATTTTAATATTTATGCGCTACGGACAACAGGCCAGTTTTTCGAGTCAGTCGAGACACTGGCCACGTTTATGAATACATTTGATATTGAAGACAGTTCAGTGAGAAGCCAGTTATGTCTGATAGACCCCTCCCAAGGCGACTACGAATCAGCGCAGTGCAGGGGTGAGGGAGGGGTGTATCATACATAGCTGAATTAAAAACTGGAGTATTTGGTATCTTAATTCGATAATTACATGCCGAGCAATCTATTAAAAAATATTTGACGGCGGAACAAATTTGGAAGAAATGTAGTATAATTGACAACATTTCAAATTTTTAACATTACTATTTTAATTTTTTCTCTGAAGGAATATTGAAAAATAAGATATACGTATTTTTTCATTTTCCAATATAAGCTATATTTTCCGAGAAATTAATTATTAAAAAGTAGCTTATTCTAAAAGGACGTAACTGCCAGAGTTCGGTGGAATGAACAAGATTATCGAAACCACATTCGAAAGAAAAAAACATTAATTTATTTGTCAAAGTCAGGCTCTAGCGTAGTTTTTTTTTCTTTACAGGCACCTGTATTTTATTATTCCACCGAACTCTGCTTGGTTGAGAGTTATAACTTAATATCTTTGTATTACCTGCACTATTTTTTTTCGAAAAATAAGAATAATGATCAGCGTCGCAATATATCGAAACGGTTTTTGAATTTCATTGCCTTATGAAATATGAAAACTTGTCAATTGTACTTTATAGATACTTTTGTCCCTGGAATAACACGTATGGGCTACTTTTAAATGAAATGACCACGCGGGCAAAGCCGCGGGCACACCTAGTAGTTATATATTAAGGGTCCTAGGTCTCAGAAAAAAAATGGTTTTAATAGGTAAGTACTTAAAATGAGGTCGTGGGGGTAAAGTAAATACCATACATTTACGATAACATAGGCGTCGTCTGCAACTATCAAAAAATCTCTAAAAAAATGTTGTTAAGGGTGGCCAACATTTTTAGGAAACTAATCTTCAATGTTAATTTTAATATTTATGCGCTCCGGACAACAGGCCAGTTTTTCGAGTCAGTCGAGTCACTGGCCTCGTTTATGAATACATTTGATATTGAAGACAGTTCAGTGAGAAGCCAGTTATGTCTGATAGTCCCCTCCCAAGGCGACTGCGAATCAGCGCAGTGCAGGGGTGAGGGAGGGGTGTATCATACATAGCTGGCTTCTCACTGGGCTACTTTACTGAACTGACTCACAAACTGGCCCCGTATCATAGCGCGTTAGGTAATCATCCTAAGATACTAGGTCAAATTGAAGAATAAAACGCTTTAGATACATCGCCCAGCTATTTACGATGGGAGCGACATTTTGAGATCTGAAAGCCATCGTACGTGCCAACACAAACAATGGGCACATGCACTAAGTAAGGTTATGTTAGAATTGCGATCAAATGTAGGTATAGTTCAAGGGCGGCTTCGGATTGGCCGTGGGTAGGTATTTCTCTGTTCTGTGGGTAAATTACAAGTTTAGAACGTTCCTAAGGCAAGAGCGAAGTAAAGCGAAGCACCACGCTGCTTCGCCTTGTTCAAGAAACTTTCTGAAGCTCCGTCTTATTCGAGAAAGTTGGTGCGTAAACAAAATTGTTTGAAATTTGAGGCAAGTTTTGAAAGGGGAGCTTTGATTTTACTACGAAGCTTGGCATACCAAAAAGTGAAAATACTGAAAAATCACGGCCACTGATGAAATACGAAAAGGTCTGTACAAAGAAGATAAATAAAAAAAAATGGTCTAGGTTACTTTATATAAGCTACTGGACAAGAATATAACGTTTGTAAAAATCATGTTTGTCTATATGTTTGTTTGTTCGCGCATCAAGTTATCAAAACTGAACCGATTGCAATGCGGTTTTCACTGTTGGATAGCTTAGGGTTGACTTAAAAACTGGTGCACTTGGTATAATTTTGACCAAATGTGGGTATATTGGTATTTTAGGTCTTGGAATAGCACATAGAGTACTTTAACCTAGAGAAATGACAACGCGAGCGAAGCTGCGGGCACATCTAATACCTTAATAAAATGATTGAGGACTTATTTTCACTCATATAGGCATAGCTATACGAGTGAAAATACCGATAAGTCGCGGCAACAAAGCTTCTAACAAAGTTTAGAAGGCCTCTAAGCATTTTGAGCTCAGATTAGAAGAAACATACAGAAGTCACGCGCGGAACCCGAAAGTGAGGCAAAAAATGCATATACAAAATTAAAAAGCTGTTTCAAATCATTGCGAAGCAAATAATTGTCGTGTTTTCGCTACGTACCTAACTGTGATCTAATTTGTTTTTAAAATATGCCGTGACATGTTACTTACTTCAAACTAGTATAAAATATGTTTCCTATAATGCTAGCTTATCTTGCTTGCTTGTCGTATGAGGTAGTTCTGGCCTCTGGCCTCAGAGTAGTCAGGCTGTCCGAGTGCGCCTGACATGGCATAACGACTGCTATTTATCAGTATAAGCCGGGACCAACAGCTTAACGTGTCCCCCGAAGCACGGACCGGTGGAAAACCGTACAGACTTAGTAAAGTCATTGGCGCGGAGTCGAACCCGGTATCGTTGGATTCTAATTCGCACTAGTATACCGCTAGGCTACTACTGCTAATATTTTCTACTAGCTGTGTCGTCATTTTTCTGGGATTAAAGGATCCTAAATGTTATTCCAGGACCAAAAGTATCTACATAGTACAAAATACCACAATTCGTTCAACCGTCAAATAGTTTTTATCGATTGCTCGTCTTCTACTCATCGGATTGAGATACCAAGTACACCACTTTTTAAATCAAACCTTAAGCTATCAATTAGTGATAGCATCAAAATCATCAAGTAGTTTTTACGTGATGCGCGAACAATCAGATAGAAAGTCACAATTTAAAAAAAATGTTGTTCGGTCGTTTATTCCCATAAACCATTTTTTTAAATTAGCTTCATTGTATAGAATTTTTATTAAGTGATTTATTATAAGTACTAGCTGTGCCAGCGTTTTTCTGGGATATAAGGATCCTGTGATATTCCAGAACCAAAAGTAGCAAAATCATAAAACTTAGTTCAGACGTCCAATGTTTTTTATCGATTGCTCGAATTCTACTTATCGGATTGAGATACCAAAGTACACCAGTTTTTAAGTCAAACCCTAAGCTATTCATTAGTGCGAACCGCAACGCAATCGGTCGAGTAGGTTTTACGTGATGCGTGAACAATCAGACAGAAAGACACTATTTAAAAAAAAAACTTGTTCGTTCGTTTATTCCAATAAACCATTTTTTTAAATTAGCTTCTTTATATAGACTTTACTTAGTGCTTTATTACAAGTACTAGCAAGTGCCCGCGATTTTCTGGGATATAAGGATCCTGTGATATTCCAGAACCAAAAGTAGCAAAATCATCAAACTTCGTTCAGACGTCTCTACTTATCGGATTGAGATACCAAATTACACAAGTTTTTAAGTCAAACCCTAAGCTATCTGGCAGTGAAAACCGCATCGCAATCGGTGTAAAAAAATTACGTGGTGCGCGAACAAACATACAGAAATACAGATTAACAGACAGACACGACTTTTAAAAATGTTGTAGATAGATAAACGCTTTATTGCACACCAAATAAATCATACACAAGAATAGACATTTAACTTAAATGGAGTACAATGGGCGGTCTTATCGCTTCAAGCTATTTCTTCCAGACAACCGTTGAAATGAGAGGAATTTATTTAATTGTAGTTATATTCTTGTTCAGTAGCTTATTATAAGGACCCCTAACGATTACATTTTTAAATATCTTCAATGTTAAGATTTTTAGGTACCTACTGCTTTATTATAAGTACTAGTTGTACCCGCGGCTCCGCACGCGTTTTCATTTCTCTAGGCTATAATGTGATTTTCCAGGACCTAAAATACCAATATACCAACATTTTATCAAAATTTCTTCAGCCGTCAAAAAGATTTTTATCAATTGCTCTGCTCATCGGATTTAGATGCCCATTACATTATTAAGTCAAACTCTAAGCTATCCAACATTGAAAACCGCATTACAATCAGTTCTGTAGTTTTTACGTGATGCGCGAACAAACAAACAGACAGACACAATTTAAAAAAAAGTAGTACACACTTTTTCGTACTTATTGCTTTATTATAGATAGATAGTATAGATAGATAGTTAGTGACTATCCATGGAGACAACCAAGATAGGTTCTTGAATCACCTATCAAGAATGTGTAGAAGGTTTTACTGTTACATAAAAACTTGTTATGTGACTTGTGTGAGCGTTTGTATGTGTGAGCATGGTGACGATAACCTAGTAGGAAACTGAATTAATATATGCTTGGAATGACAACCACAAAAAAACGATAACAGCTGGGTATCAGCTATAATTGACGCATCGATTCAATCCACACCAATATATAAAAGTGAAATGTTGTCTGTTTGTTTGAGGAGCTTTCACGCGATAACGGCAGGACGGATTTTGATGAAATTTGGAATGGAGATAGCTTATACCCTGGAGTAACACACAGGATACTGTCATCATCATCATCCCTGACGCGGGTTAAACCGGGGGTGCAGTAGTAACCTATATAAGTATTTGCAGAATTCTCCGTTAGAAGTCATAAAAAAGTAGATACACAATCTGGTTTCTTCACAGTTGTTCTCGAAGGCTTGTATTCCGAATCAGTCAGTCAGTTAAGGTGGATGGTGCACGTTACGAGTTTCACTAGATGGCGCTGGATTTCGATAGAATGACAATATATGCATCATAATAATTTGTAGAAAATGACTTAAAACTTTATTGGCGGCTATTATTACCGTGTAATGGTTATATTTATTTAATCTTAAGTTTCAATTGTAAATGTTGTAACCGTTTTCGTTTCTTATAAATTTGGGTTCAGATACTTGAGTCAAGATCTGAACCCAAATTTTTAGGGAACGAATACGGTTAAATTATTAGTTTGACAATGAAAACTATAGATCAAACATTAAAATCGTATAGTGTTTTAACCGCGAATAAAGTTTAAATCTAACTTGACTGCAATTTAAGGCCAAAAGAGATAAATTAAGCTAATATTGTCATTAGCACCATCTAGTGAAACTCATGTCATGGACCATCCACATCCACCTTAACTTGTATGAGTGCCCTCTGTGGACCCCTTTTGACTAAAGATTTTTGATTGGAGATTATTGAAATGTACCCCATATAGATAGATAGATAAAGCTTTTATTGCACACTACAGATAGTAGTCACTTGGATGACTTAATATTATCTATACTTATAATAAAGCAATAAGTACGAAAAAGTTTGTACAAAGAAGATAATTAAAAAAAATGAGCTACTTACTGAAAATAATATTTAAGAAAATAATATTTTAAAAATCGTTTATTACCAAATATATACATATAATATTATTATAATTGTACCAATTAGTACAATTATAATAATATTATATGTCTGTTTGTTTGTTCGCGCATCACGTAAAAACTCCTGGATCGATTGTGATGCGGTTTTCACTGTTGGATAGCTTAGGGTGTGACTTAAAAACTAGTGTACTTGGTATCTCAATCCGATCCGATCTTGTATGAGTAGAAGCCGAGCAATCGATAAAAACTTGACGGCTGAAGGAATTTTGATCAAGATAAAATGTTGGTAGGTATATTGGTATCTAAATCTTGGAATCGTACATAGAGTACTTTTAACCTACAAAAATGACCACGAGCGCGAAGCCGCGGGTACAGCTAGTGTATATATAGTATAGTCCTTACGGACTGTATATGTACTGTGTCCAAGGGAATGACCTGAACCCACACTGTTTATTATTCGGTTTAAATTTTAATAATATTAGTACTTACGGTATACGTTGACAAAATGCAAATTTAATAAATACTCGCTTTTTACGATAATTATGTTATCGTTGGTGTGTCGTTTTATTTATTGTTTATCATAATTCGAACAGTTTACCAACTTGTAAACATTGTCCTTCCGATTAGGCAGACAAAAGGAAACGTTATTTACAAACCCTATAATATACAAACTAGTTTTACCAGCGAGGTCATTTCTCTAGGTTAAAAGCATCCTATGTATTCCAGGACTTAAAATGCCAATATACCTAACAAATTTTATTAAATTTAATCTATCTCTTTATCTATATATCATCTTTTTATCTATAGCTCGGCTTCTAATTATCGGATTGAGATACAAAGTACAATAATAGATTTTAAGTCAAAACATAAGCTATCCATCAGTGAAAAGTGTATTAGAATCGGTACAGTAGTTTTTACGTGCGTGCGCGAACAAACATACAAACAAACAGACAGACACGACTTAAAAAAATGTTATATTCTTGTTCAGTAGCTTATTTTTAGTAAACTAGACTTTTTTAATTGTCTTCTTTGTACAGACTTTATCGTTCTTATTGCTTTACTGTTAGAATAGATTACACATCAAAAAACATTATCACCCACCAATTTGTATTTAATCAGTTAAATGCAAAAAAAAATGAGGAGGCAAGGAGAGGAGGCTTATGCCCATCAGTGGGATGACAAAGGCTGAGAAGAAGAAGAAGAAGAACTAAAATATGATTTTCATATCAAAAATACTGACTCCACATAAAATTACTTTCATTTTCATAAAATACAAAATAAGTTAAATAAAAAATAAGTTTAACGGTTTGAAATGTACTAAATGCTAAAACATAAAATAAAATCGTGTGGCTAGTCTAATTTCTGTAACTCAAGGTACACTACGCCCCACTATTTTATTTTATTTTTGCTTTAAGTACATATAAAACTGTTTAGCTTATATATTTTTTACTTATTTAATTTTCAAGTGTTTATATTTTTATTTAGTTATTTCTAAAGTGTACTACGTACTGTGTTCTACTTGTCAATCCCTTTCATTTGATACCCATATTGAGGGTATTGAAAAAACGTGTAACCCGCCACTTGGTGGCGGCCATCTTGGATTTGGAATTTTTATGGTGTACTGTATTCTACTAGCTAAGCCCTTTGAGGGAATTGGTAAAAAGGAAGTAATCCGCCATTTTGTCGTGGTGGCCATCTTGGATTTGGAATTTTCATAGTGTACTGTATTCTACTAGTTAAGCACTTTCATTTGATATCCATATTGATGGGATTGAAAACTAAAAGAAAGTAATCCGCCATTTTGTGGTGGCGGCCATCTTGGATTTGGAATTTTCGTGGTGTACTGTATTATAGTTCTAGTTAAGCCCTTTCATTCAGAGGGGTCTAAAAAAATATATGTAATTCGCCATTTTATGTCGGCGGCCATCTTGGATTTACAAGGATACTGAATATACATAATTGTATTGTCATCAGAACTAAAGGTGTGTACCAAATTTCAGATCAATCGGTCAACAAGAAGGGGTAAAATTTCAATTACTAGATTTGACCCAAACAAACAAATAATCAAACAAAAATCAACAACAACCAACAGGTCAAGCTAAATGAAACCGTTTAATACTTTTCATATCAAAAATACCCATTGCACATCAAATAAACTTTTATTTTTATTTATTATTGGATTTGCTCCTAAAATGCTAGGTTAATTAAGGTTGATCATGATGATTTAAGATTAAAATGACCATGGTCCAGAAAAAAACCATGGTTCAAAAAAGGATTTTTTTTTATTTGCAGTAAAATACTATCCGTTATTAAATGTGAATTTATTTCCATAGGCCTTGAAGAAGGGGGCGTGTCGGTCGGCGGCGGTGGAGACCCGGCGGTGCTTGCCGTGGGCCCTTCCCGCCGCCCCATCACCTACACCCGCGACGAGCTCATCAAGCTGCGCCACTCCCCCCTCGTGAAGAAGGGCCTCGAGCAAGCGTTCGCGGGCTGCGAGGCGCTCGCGTTGTAAGTACTTGAAAAACTGGGGGTGCGATCGGCGGCGGTGGAGACCTGGTGGTGCTTGCCGTGGGCCCTTCCCGCCGCCCCATCACCTACGCCCGCGACGAGCTCATCAAGCTGCGCCACCCCCCCCTCGTGAAGAAGGGCCTTGAGCAAGAGTTCGCGGGCTGCGAAGTGCTCGCGTTATAAGTACTATCAAGCTTTCGCGGGCTGCGAGCCGCTCGCGTTGTATGTACTTTCAAGCTTTCGCGGGCTGCGAGGCGCTCGCGTTGTAAGTATTTTCAAGCTTTCGCGGGCTGTGAGTCGCTCGCGGTGTAAGTACTTGCAAGCTTTCGCGGGCTGCGAGGCGCTCGCGTTGTATGTACTTTCAAGCTTTCGTGGGCTGGTAGTCGCTCGCGTTGTATGTACTTGCAAGCTTTCGCGGGCCGTGAGTCGCTCGCGTTGTAAGTACTTTCAAGCTTTCGCGGTTTGTGAGGCGCTCGCATTGTATGTATTTTCAAGCTTTCGCGGGCTGCGAGGCGCTCGCGTTGTAAGTAATTTCAAGGGTACAAAGAATGATCCTGATTTTTAACGAGAGATTGAGAGAAAATTCCTCTGTGAAGGATCTTATTACCACCCGGGTAACGTGTTTATCAGCCTATGTATGTAAGTTTGTCCCTTTGTGACGCTAGATACCAAACGCGTGGGCCGATTTTGTTGATTCTTACGTCAACTGATTTGTGATCTTGCGAGTGTCACCACAGAATAAATAATAGTACACGGTGTCACTAAAGACATGACAATAATCAAAATTCAATATGGCGCCAATAAGACGCAATAATGAAAGTCGACGAACTATGTTAAGTGGGGTTAGATATTTGAAAATCATCTTTAGGTGTCTCTTATAATTTTTGATTTCGAATGACCATTTAGGATCTATAACGGTTTAAAGTTGGTTAGCAACCATTCTCACTTAAATTTTCAATAATTTTAATGAAGCTGTTATAAAGTTCTTATATAATCGCATAATAGTTCTTATTAACGTGAAAAATAATTATTAATTTTGTTCGCAGTCGGATTTTTTCTAGGTGCGTATCTTGTTGGTATACCTACGTTGTTCAAAAGAACCAACGATACTTCAGACTAGACGGCATCTTGAACCCTTGACAAGTTGATAAATTTTCGTTCCAGGGTGCTGAAGAAACGTTCCGACTCTCCGAACGAGGAAGACCGAGGGGGCAGGGGAGATGCACCGAACGAAAACCATAAGGTGAGACGCAATAGTCTTTTGTACACGAGCTGGCTGTCTTGCTCGGTAGCCTCGGGTTGTCTACACTAATTTATAAGGAGAAAATATTTGTTTTTTTTATATGTTTTTATTGGATAAACTCAAAAATAATTAACCGATTTTAAAAATTCTTTCAATTGTAGAAAGTTACATTATCAGCAAGTAACATGGGCTACGAAAATTGCAATAATGTAGACCAAGGTATCAAAAATTTGCCTATAAAAGTAATTATTAGGCGTGCATTGCGAAAAATATGGATGATACATAAAATAATGTACCTACATGTTTATATACTCATCATTACCCACAAAAAAGTCCGTGAGGCTGTCTGTCTAACTATTTATTATAGTAGAGTCACAAAGCAGTTTTTTGTTCAAATTAGTCAATCAACACAATGGTATAATAGAAATGTATGAAATATTTTAGCTACCCGTCCGAATCCGAGCTAGTAGGTAATACTTGTGTACAGGTGTCCGCTTGGTTGCAGGGTGTGTACGGGCGCGAGCGCGACCGCGAGCGGCGCTCGGCGGACCCGCGCGAGCGCGTGCGCAAGGAGAGCGAGACGAGCGGCGGCGGCATCGTGCTGTCGCCGCAGCGGCGCTCGTTCACGTCGGGCTGCGGCGCTCCCGCCGCGAGCGCGCCGCCGCCGCACGTCGCGCGCACGCGCCCCGACTCGCCGCTCTCCACCGCGGCGCCCGCGCCGCCCGTCACCGCCAAGCCCGACCCAGGTACGTCCCCGGCGAGTCCTACCCGCAGTACTGCAGACCTACCGACAGCAGACTTGGGTACAAACAAGCACAAATAAAAAAAAACGTTGCGGGAGGCCTGGCAGATGTGAAACATCGAATATAACCGAGCTGAGGCGGAAAGAGCCGACTAGTCGCGAGCGGCGCGTCGGCACGCCGCTCGATCGCCACACCAAAAGTCGGCGTTACCCCCGTACCGCGCCAAAAGATGTTTACACATCAAAAATTAAGATATACACCCTAAACTTATAACATCCCTATATTTTCGCATTGGGTGTTAAAAAGGGTTCTAACATCTATGGAAACTTGCATACCAACAAGACCGCCATTTTAAAAAAATCGCGAAATTGCATCCGCTGATCGAACCTGAATAAATCGATAGAGGACTTCTATACAGGAAAACATGTTAATACACAAGCATCCTAAATTCGCGATTTGAGATATTGAAGTTCAAAGATCAGATTTAGGTCGATATAGGTCATAATTATGCAATCTTACTCAACTTCAACCGGAGGTCGAGAAGACAATGCTCAAGCGCTTTGTCATAGTGGACATTAATATAAAAAAAACTAACACGCATAATCGTTACAGTAGTCGCAGTGGAAGTTGTCTGCTAGTCGCTGCACAAACTGCTATTTTCCAGGCGCAATCGCAATGTTGAGGTGAAGACAGCATTGTATAACTGCCTCGCTCACTCGCTTACGTTTTTCGCATACTCTGTCTCGCTCTTACTTTGTGCTGTTTTATCCCCACAGCAGTACCTGCGCAATCGTTCACAGAACCTAAACTTCACAAACATATAGATTGGCTGCGACTACATGTAGCTTGAAAACGTTCCTTGTCTTTTTCGTCGCTTTGTCATCAAATGTCTAAAGAGACTGTGCCAATCGCTTATCATTCTGTGTTGCTCAATTATAAAGAACAAGTTGTGGAACATTGCACTCTTATCTTGTGTAAAAAATTGTCGCTGTAACTCATATTGTTATCGTAAACCACGAACAGCAGCTACCGTGTCAACTAAGATAGTCTGTATTCATATTTTTTAACCGACTGTGCGGAGGGTATTGTGTTTATCACAATATCTATGTATGTCAGTTCCTTTGTGGCATTATAATAATCATAAAATAAAAATTGCTGCCAATTCTGGGGGGTTTGGGGGGGAAGGGGTTGACCAAACGCGTGGACCGATGTTGATGATTCTTGCATCAATCGATTTGTCTTAATCTTGCGAGTGTCACTATAATAAAGACATGACAGTAATCATAATTCAATATTTCTATAACCGCAGACGACATTGCGAAATGACCATTTTTAACGATTTAAAGTTGGTTAGCAACCATTCTCACATATTATTTTTTTGCCTCTTTTTATTTTTGTTTGCATCTTTAATGACCATTTTTAACGATTTAAAGTTGGTTAGCAACCATTCTCACACATTATTTTTTTGCCTCTTTTTATTTTTGTTTGCATCTTTAATGACCATTTTTAACGATTGTAAGTTGGTTAGCAACAATTCTCACATATTATTTTTTTGCCTCTTGTTATTTTTGTTTGCATCTTTAATGACCATTTTTAACGATTGTAAGTTGGTTAGGAACCATTTTCACATATTATTTTTTTGCCTCTTGTTATTTTTGTTTGCATCTTTAATGACCATTTTTAACGATTTAAAGTTGGTTAGCAACCATTCTCACATATTATTTTTTTGCCTCTTGTTATTTTTGTTTGCATCTTTAATGACCATTTTTAACGATTTAAAGTTGGTTAGCAACCATTCTCACGCATTATTTTTTTGCCTCTTTTTATTTTTGTTTGCAGTCGGTACGTAAATTTACTATATTGATACATTGAATGACGGGACGAGCAGGCTGTCGTTATGCGGTGAGCGCCTTTAGTTTTTTGGTGTTCTCTTCTCTAACAGGAGTATGGATATTGGTATGGATTGTTAGAATCCTTGCATCATCCAGAGTAACAAATGCTGTAAAAGTTCATTTTTTGGCAGGGCAGTTGTGTTTTTAACCCCCGAACAAAGAGAAGGGTGTTATAAGTTTAGGGTGTGTATCACTGTGTGTATGTGTGTTATGCGTGTCTGTCTACGGCATCGTAGCACCCAAACGAATGGATTGATTTCGATGCGGTTTTTTATGTTTAATAACTGATGTGATTGAGATAGTTCTTAGCTAAATAGGGGGGGAAGGGGGAGAGAATGGTATATTTCAAAATAAAGGACCAATTTAGCTGTGATTTTATGTGTTTCAAAGCTGAGGTAAACAAGATTGTTCTTAGCTATAAGGGGGGGGGGGGAATGGGGATGAGGATCGTAGCTCCCAAACAAAAGGAACGATTTTGATGCAGATTTTATATTTGAAAACTGATGTGAACGATTTGGTTCTTAGCTATATGGGGGGAGGGGGGATGGTGGTGAGGGGTTATATAATTTTTTAATTTGTGCTTTTTCTCTTACTTTGTTGATGTACTTGTTGTATGGATTTGTCAGGGTTTAACATTATTTGCCATCTCTGGGTGAGTCAGTAAGTGATACAAATTATTACCTCTCGTCTTACTTGATGCGCGAGGTAATTATTTCTACACAATCTCAGAAAACAAAGTTATCGTACTTTCACGCCTTTAAAAAACAGCTGTGTCATAATCACAATCAAATCCATTATACAATTAGATAGGTGCTTATAGATTATAGTGGCCTTGTATCATGAAACGTGTTATCTCTCCAATTTGTTTACAAACTCGCCCGAGTTTGGCTTGATAAGCAAGTTGTACTGTACTGGCCTAGATTATAATGTAACGGTAGATACAGGTGGTGCATATCTCAAGACTTGATATGACATTGTAGATTACTGCCGACATTGTTACTTATTTCGGGGATATAAGGATCATTATCTGTTATTCCAGAACCAAAAGTACCAATATAATCAAACTTCGTTGAGACTTCAAATGGTTTTTGATGTGAAAGATCTAATGGTGCGGTACGGGAGTGAGCTGACTCATGGCGTGGCGACGCGTCGCTCGTGGCTCGTCGGCTCTTTCCGCCTCAGCTCGGCGATATTCGATGTTTCACATCTGCCAGGCGTCCCGCGACGGCTCATTTTTTTTAAATAATTGCTCGACTTCTACTCATCGGATTGAGTTACCAAGTATACTTTTATAATCTTAATTGTACAGGGTCTTCGTTACTGCTTTAATATAAGAATGGATAGTCTTGTGCGTACAAATATGCGAGCGTGTGTGCGTAAATGTTCTATATGTTTTTAAAGATAGTCCGTATTTTTTTAGAATCTGATAACTTTTGTTGCTATTTAAATAAATAGTGGGACAATATTCCATCCAGAATGATATCCTATAACCTTTCTTAATTCATAGGCCTTCCTAAAGTAACAATTGTTCCCCAGGCGGTCGCCGAATCGGCTCGGGGCGCATCATGGTGCGGGACGACGTGCGGGAGGCGCGCGGAGAGGGCGCGGCGCGGGGCGAGGTGCGGTGGGGGCCGGGGGAGGAGCAGCCCATGCCCCGCGACCCCTACCGCCCGCCACCGCAGCAGCGCCTCAACGGAGAGAGGTGAGAGCGAGTGTCACGACGTCACCGGAGTCTACCCTAATGGTACTTTTAGATCCCTCAATTAGACGCACCCGACATACTTTAGACAGTGAGTACCTCTTTCATTCAACTAATCCTTCCACTACGATTAGCCCACCCTGGAATACTGAGAAATTTCGAAAAGAACTACGATATCAGAAGGACATATATAGGACCCCTTATCATCCCACTTACTGTGAGAACCAGCTAAGCAAATAAAAAATATTGCTAGGCTTCTCATACAAGAATCAGCCTGGAGTCACACCTTTGCAAGATATTCAACCGTGGCACTGCTTTGTTAAGAACAAGCGAGACCTGCAAGTCTCATCACTTAAATAAATAAAAAAGACCCCACTCTCCGTTCTCATCAAACTGCACCTTATCGCATCGTACCTTGTCCCCATCTGACTCGGACACCGACCTCCGCCGACCTCGCCGGCGAGGTCGAAGGTCCCATGCAAATTAGATAGTCGCCTTCGAGTTTCTTGCCGAATTCTTCTCGAAGGTTGTACTCAGAATCGGCGGTCAAGTTTAATTAATCAAAGGACTCCAAGCCAATTTTGTCAAGGCCCTCTGGACCACTACTAACACTAGTGATTCAGGGGTGTTCAATACGACCCTTTAATCTAGGCGACCCAAGCCGAGGTTCGAACCGCGTGGGTGCTCTTGAGCTAGTCGCCAAAATTTAAACATTGGCGTGCGCTTTCTGCATTACGCACCTTTGGCGAAGAGCCTTCTGCGCTAGCAATTGCGGCGGTGCGCCTTTTCGTCCGCCCCCAGCCCGGCGACGCTGTCAAAGTCTGCTAGAGACCAACAGCATGTATCCTTCATAAAAAAAACTGCCTTCTTCTTTTCCATTCATTTCATCATCATCATCATCACAGGCTTCAAAGGCATCTCGCCTAATTTTTGGCTCTTCCTTTTCAACTGCCGCCAGCCATTTGCAGTATCACTCCATCCATCCGGAGCGCTACACTGAGTTTGCCGGGTCGCGATCTCCACTCAAGAACACGTCCACCCCAACAGCTATCGGTCCTTCAACTAATATGCTTTTTTTTGGTGGAAACGTAGTGGTAGCTGGGTAACAGAATTAGACGTAGATTGCGATCAAGCAGTATACTCTTATCTGCCCAGGATGTGCCGGTCGTATATAATAATCTGGGATCGATTGATTGAAAAGCCACCTGAGGAGGCCTCTCAGTTACACCCCTCAAAACGGCTGGTCAAGCCAGCTCGTACATGTTATTTGGTCAACATTTTTAAACCCCCGACCAAACAGTTTAGTATAACCGTCCGCGTGTCCTGTAATGCAATGTTCAATTCTATATTTCAAAATTGTATGCCACAGATGCCCTCGATTCAGGATTTCATATCCTACTCACCATCAGACACTAATAATAAACGAAGAATGCCATTGAAACCGGTCATTTGAGCGAAAACTCAATTTCCAGCTGTAACAGCGCTTGAGTTTCCTTCACACGGAGTGATCACAGCTGAATTTCTTGGGAACGGTTGCACCGATATCAATTAAAGCTCGCAATCATATCGCTAGCACCAGCTTTGAAATCGGTCCATCAGTTTAGGAGCTGCGACGTCACAGACAGACAAAGGCTACAAACTTATAACACCCCCTTTTTGGCGGGGGTAAAAACACGGCCACAAAGTCTCGACCGGTGTCCTCGCGGTCGGTTTGTGGGCTAACCTGAGGCGCGGCGCAATAATGGATAGTGTTCTAAGATATATGCATTCAAACACTTTAAAACCACGTCTTCAGATCAAGAGCTGAACAAATTTTGTTCACCGACTTTTTAAAATTACTTTCCTATAAATCGGTTCGAAGTGTAAATGGGTTCTAACACTTTATTGTTGAGCCTGGAATACGCAAAAGTTCGTCATTTTGAAAAAAACGCGTATTCGCTGATCTAACCTGAATAAATCGATAGAGGACTACAATAAAAACAAAAAAAATGTTAATAATAACGTGTTTTATCATTTTTGTATCGCGTTTCTGAGATATTGGAGCTCAAATATAACACCTTGGTACCTTTGACATCCAATATCTGAGAAACGCGTCACTGGGATACTAGTGTTGACATTATTTTTTTGTATTGAAGTCCTCTACCCATTTATTAGGGTCAACATACATCTGAGAGAAAACGCGTCGCGTATCGTCGGTCGCGTAACGCTAGAACAGTAAAATAGATAGTAAAACCACAGAATAAACTTACGTTCTGAGCGGTACATTTTTCAGTACGCTCGGAGCATCTTCCGTCAGATGTGTGTTGACCCTTTAAGACGAAATGTGCTCCAAATTTGAAGATTCGTCCTCACGAAAATTTCAAATTAGACCTTTGACCTTTTTTGTATGTGTGATAAATATTCTCAAAATACTTTATCCGGATGTGTTCACCGATACGCGATTAAATAAATTTGCCTATATAGAAAAAACCTAAATATTCCTAAAAAAACACCCATTTTGACGTTCCCGTCTATGGAATGAATCAACATCATTTCAATCGAAGATATTTTTACAAACAGAAATGTGTGCAATCCCAAGAAACATTCAAATACTTCTGTGAAATTAGTTCATTGAAAAATTGAAAATATGAACTAAAATCGGCTCTCGAGATGCTCCTGCTTAACCTGCACCTTGACGAGCAGTACAAAAATTTTGGAGCGCATAGCGCCGTTAAGGTTTGATCAGCGGTTACAATTTTGATTTTTTTTCTTCATAATAGCGGACTTACAGGTAATGGTTAGAAAGCCTTTCAAAAATGAGCTGAAAAAAAGTTTAGTATACATTGGGTATACTGGTGTACGTTGCAGGTTCGAACGGCGTTCGTTCGGCCGGGACTCCAACTCCTCTGACATGAAGAGGGAGCGCGACGACCGATTTAACAACGAAAAGATACGCGATAGGTAACGTACTTTATGAAAGTTATTTCAAAAGATTGCTTTGCTTTTCGTGCGCTACTTTTTTTTATTTGTTTCTTTTTAATTTAGTAGAGGCTTTTGCCCAATAGTCGTGCTAGCTGATAGTAATGCCTATTTCACACATTGAGGCAGAGTAGTAGGATAGAACGGCAGGCGTTTTTCGGACAGTAGATATTGGTAGATGAACTAATTTCTCTATATCTATGGATTGGCTTTGTCGTACTTTCGTTTGTGCCTATTTTAATCGCCCACACCGAGCGTCCATGGAAATAAAATTTAAATTGTGTCATCTCCTGACGTTAGTCACAGAATAAATAATAGTACAAATACGTTAGTTCCGTGGACGCTCACTACTGAGCGTAAAAAAAAAGAAGTAAAAAGTAAAAAAGTATCTGCAATACAAAATACTATTAAAATAAGTATTTCAGATACCAAATACAAGATACCTTATGGAATGGTATCTGAAATCCTAGATACAAGATACGTATCTACTAAATACTTTTTAAAGATATTATTATTTTTTAAAGAAAACACAATTTTATGGAGTTTAGTTTATTATATGAACTAGCTGATACCCGCGGCTTCGCACGCATGGTCATTTCTGTAGGTTAAAAGTACTCTTTGTGCTATTCCAGGACCTAAAATACCAATATACCTACATTTGATCAAAATTAATTCCTTCAGCCGTCAAAAATATTGTTATTGATTGCTCGGCTTCTATTCATCGGATTGAGACAAAGTACCCCAGATTTTAAGTCAAAACATAAGCTATCCAACAGTGAAAACCCCATAGCAATCGGTCCAGTAGTTTTTACGTGATTCAGATACATACAGACTGTTTGTCTGTATGTATCACGACAGACACGAATTTTTAAAATGTTATATTCTTGTTCAGTAGCTTATTTTATGAACCCTAGACCATTTCTTTTTTAATTATCTTCTTAGTACAGACTTTTTCGTTGATATTGCTTTATTATAAGTATAGATTTCGAAACATTAGTCTGGGGCCTATTTGATAGATGGCGTCTCTCGCCTTCTATCAAATTGGCCCCAGACTAAAATTTCAGAAAATGTGAATAGATGGTTTTTTGCATTTGCGGCGGCAATTCATATGTAATTATTATTAAAAGTATTTTAGCAAACATAGTATTTACGAAATACAAGAAACCAAACGAATGGTATCTAAATACAAGATACAAAATGCATTTGAAAAAAGAGTATTTTAGATATAAGATGGAAATACGTATTTTGTATCTTGTATCTGTATTTCAGATACTTGTATCTTAGATAAGTCACATCTCGGACAGTACGTGAGTCATAATGCACTTGTCTGTGGGTTTATGTCATATTATTGACACTTCCTGGCACAAACATAACTTCAACAAGGAACGAAAGTGCCAGGTCAGTTCTGATTTACTAAACTACTGCCAAGTATCCACAGTGTCAATTTTGGAGGCAGTAGAGAAAGAAAGCTGCCCACAAAAATATTGTTAAACTGTTCTGCCTATATTACTGTTGTGTCTTCTATTAAAGCGCGTTCAAATTGTGACAATACTGTTCTGTCCACAGCTCTTGTTTCACTGTCTTGCCCTCGTATGAAATAGGCATAACGACCGTTGTATTTTAAATTCCAAGATTTATCCAGTAGGTTTGTTACCGCCGCGACATCCAGAGGCCGCTGCCGTGGTTTTTCGTTTTTATACGCTTTATATTAGCTTCACTTGTATGTTTGTAACCGACTCCTTTGGACGCTATTTTGACCCACTTTAAACGGTCAGATTTCATTCAAATTTTGCACACCACATAAAAATCGTGCGGGGCATGGGTCATTTCGATAATATCTTAAAAGGTACCCCACGCTTTTTTTTAAATAAAAAATGTCTTTCTTATTTACACTATTAAAAATTATTTTCTATTTTTTAGTTTGGTTTTCTGTATAAAGCGTGTTTTTTAGTTTTTTTAATTTATAAGCTACCACGCTTCTACTGGACTTCCTTAATTCGAATTTTAGAAACGGGATATTTACCATGACTACTATTTATATTGAGTTCCCGATATTCAATCAATCGTGAGGATGGATTTAAACTGTCGACTGTCTGGAATGCACTGGTAGAATAAGTATGTGAAAACCGAAGAAATGTCCCTTATACGCGAGGTGATACTGATACTGTGTTGCGTGTCGCGATCGAGTTACTAAGGAAAGTGTGTGTAACAATGGTACTAGTGTTGTGCGTAATAAAAGAGTGAGAAAGAGGGTAGGCCATTTTGTCTGTCCGTACAAAACTTATCCACCCGCAGATACTTCAGTTATCCGTGATCATGGCGCTTGCAAGTGCCGAAATATCGGAAACTAAATACAAATAGTATCCATGGTAAATATCCCGTTTCTTATGATTATACTTATAGTGTACGTGCTCATGTTAGTTTTAAACCATATATTCCTTAATTCGGCTGCAATACCGTCATTTTTCTACCAATTGGTCATTGTCCGTACTCTCATATTTAGATTTCAAATATTTTGAAAGTTTGTTTGAGTCCGACATAAAATGGCATATACACACATCATAATACAAATCAATTATTTTTAAGTTATTAAAATTATAGGAGTAACGTACAATGACTTATTGTGAGGACAATGACCGCAGAGAAGAATGTAAAAATTTGAGGAAATCCATCCTAATCGGGGCATCTCCAGCGCTTGGTCGCGCGGATGCATATAGCTGCAGCCAAAGGATTTAATTTAAACCTTTGATATCTTTATAGAGAGGACAACCGTAGATCTGGAGGCCGCTACCGACGCTATGACAAGGAAGATGAACCCGAATGGTAAGATATATTTGAAAATTTTGTTGACGTCAGTTAGCTACTCTTTTCTAGGCGAATTGAGGGGTTGTGGGTTCGATCCCGCGGTGACAAATATTTCTACACAGAAAAGGAAGCGCATGTATTTGTTCACTGCCTGGGTGTTATGTTATCCTGGTGTTTTTACCCTGCGTAGGTTATTGCTGAAGATATTTTCGTTTATCCGAAATATTTCGTTTATTCGAACTGTAGCCGAAAAGTAAACCAAAATAGGCCTAAATCACGATGCAGACTATTTCCTAAAATTTCATTAAGATCCGTTCAGTCTTGTAGCCGTGGCAAAGTAACAAATAGATAGGTTACATTCGCATTTTATAATAGTGTTTTATGTAAATTAGGCAATCTGTGAAGCTTTTTCTCAAGGAAGTTGGAAAAAAAACAGCTCGGTGTTCAGCTCCCCTCATCCATTCTCTTCCGGCCGCCTTTCGCAGGTTGTCACTTCACCTGGCCTAACGTGATCTCCACTCAAGAGCTCGTCTACTCCAACGGTTATCGGTTCTTCGGGAAATGTGACCAACCCACTGCCACTTTAGCTTGCTTATCGTTTGAGATAATCCTTTAATAGGGCTTAAAACCGCAGCGTCGAATCTCTCTGTGTCGACTTTATAAGGCCCATTTATACAGCTATTATTAGCTAAACGTGCGAAGTTGCCGTGTGTTGCCTGGTATAATAATAAGGCCATCCTTATTATTATGGGGGTGGCTCTTCATGCCACGGGTGCTATTGATAACAAGCTAAGAGAATTCAGGAAGTGGACACCAGCATTTTCCTGCGCATAAATAATTACTGTATTCACTAAAAAGCCGGTTTAACGACCGGTCTGGCCGGTTAGTCGGCAACGGTCGCGGGTTCGAACCCCGCATGGGCAAACATTTGTGGATGAGCACAAATGCTTGTTTCCGAATCATGAATGTAATATATACGTGTTTATGTATGTTTATCTCTTGTCTCTTGGCGCCCTACGAGTTTATTACCGCAGCGCCGAGTGTCTGCGTCGACTTTTTGAGGTGTTATGTTAATTTAGTCTACGTTGTACAGTGGACAGAAAAACACTGAATATTCGTTAAAAATCCAGCTTATTTTCGTCCGAAATGTACCAGGGCATCAGAAATTTGAAGGAGTTATATGGGAGGCCGATGTTAAGCAATGGAGGTCTACCGGTTGAAAACGAAGCCGGGGATGTTAGCTAGTTACAGATATAAATGTATATGTTGGTTGTGTTAACAGGTTTAGTGGAGGGCCGACATCTAAGCTGGAAACGATCGAGCTGCGCGGTTTCGACGAGCCGGTCAAAAAGAACGCCGGTTTGAACAATAAAGAGACTGAAGTAAGTTGTTGTTTACACTTTATCTACACTACGAGTAATATTAAAGACAGAAGATATATGTTTATATCTATGTTTGTTTGTTTGCAATGGATAAACTAAAAAAATACAAATTTCGATATTTCATATTCTTTCACCTGTAGAAAACTGCATTATCAGCTAAATTTAGGGCTGTATTTTATTTTGAAAATATTTTTCTATGATAATAGCAATAATGTAACCCAAGCAAGGGGTATCAAAAATTTGTCTATAAAAGTCATTATTTGGCGTGCGCTGCGAAAACTATTGATGATACATATAATACTCATTATTATCCATAAAAAACTCGAGGCTATTTGTCTAACTAATATAGTTAAGTCACAATAACCGTTCATTGTTCAAATTAGACAATCAAAACATGTATAGAATCGTGTACCAATAAAGAGAAACCCTTAGCTATCCGTGCGAAGCCGGGGCGAGACACTGGTATTTATACGCTTTATATTAGCTTCACTTGTATGTTTGTAACCGACTCTTTTGGACGCTATTTTGACCTACTTTAAACGGTCAGATTTCATTCAAATTTTGCACACCTGTCAAAGACCGATGACAATGAAATAATTCGAAAAAAATAAACTAATAAACTAATAAAAAGTAGAAAATAAATAATAGTTTAAAAAAACTATTAAACACGCTTTATATGGAAAACCAAACTAAAAAATAGAAAATAAATTTTAATAGTGTAAAAAGAAAAAAAAAGATTTATTTAAAAAAAATCGTGGGGTGCTTCTCATATCTGTCATTGAAATATTTATAACTATTGAAAAAAATCGTGGGGTGCATGGGCCCCACGATTTTTTTGAAATAAAACTATTTTTCTTATTTACACTATTAAAATTTATTTTCTGTTTTTTAGTATGGCAAATCAAATGTTACTTATTAAAAGTTTTTATTTAACTTCACGTGTAATGTATCTATGTATTTCTGTCTGTCCTGGAATCTTGCAATTCAAATTTCGAGCATTTCCCGACTAGCTATCCAACTGAAACCGTCAGGGTAGCTCACAAACCGATGAAAAAGCAATTAAAAAAAACTTAAAAAGTGAAATAACAAATTTAAAAAAATATGCTATACATAAATCATAAACAATTACGAAAAATGTGCCAATGCAATAAAAAAAATATATATATAAGCAGAAAACTAAAAAAAACGTAGTAAAAGTTTCTTTATTATAAATTTAATTTCTTAAATTACATATACTTATTTAATGTAAATTATGACATTGCTATCATTGTTGTTGTTGTTGTCAAGAAATGGAACAACACTGGGAGCTCCCGGTCGCCGGCGCCGGAGCGGTGGCGAGAGACCTCGTCGCCCGGCGCGCCGCCCACCGAATCCCCCAACACTAGCAATGTGAGTATCAATCCATACCAATATATAAAACGTAGTCTGTTTGGGGAGCTTTCACGCGATAACGGCTGGACGGATTTTGATGAAATTTAGAATGGAGATAGCCTGGAATAAAACATAGGATACTTTTATCTCGGAAAGTTGTAAGATTCCACGGGAAAACTGGAAAATGTTGATTACTCACTGTAAGGAACGGTTGCCACCATAGAATGGTCAGTGGTTGCCATGGAAACGAAATAACAAGTCTGTCATAAAACATCAAGAGCATTGGTTCTATACCTACTTTTGCATTGGTTTTTAATATCCTAGAAGTAAATAGGATTCTTTTTTTCGCGCTAAACAGTAGTCCGCGCGTCGCGGACGGGAAAAATAGTATCATAATAAAAACCAATAACAAGACATAAGTACAAAAACTATAACCCTTATACGGTCGAGTAAAAAATAGCCTATGACACTCTTGCGATAAGACGCATCGATTGACGCCTCTCTTGTCAAAATAGGACCAAGTTTTTAGTTTGAACATTTCCTATGGCACTATATTTCCTTGCTTGACTACAGAACCCTAAAAAAACGATTTCAATTGATTTTACTAAGAAAAAAAACTTTAAAGCAAGCTTATATGCCGACAAGAGACATGGGTTCGAATCCCGTCAATAATCAGAAGTTTTTTCCCCTAGAAAAATGTTACGATATTGTTTTTTGTTCTCAGGATAAGGACTCCGGTGTGGATACGAAGACTGAAGAGCCGGCGCAGAATAACGAACAACCCGAGTTCAATCTCGACGAATTTCTCAAGTTCGACTCTATACCTGAAGTACTCACGGTGAGAACTTTTACATTAATGTACAGTTAGCGTCAATAACGAACAACCCGAGTTCAATCTCGACGAATTTCTCAAGTTCGACTCTATACCTGAAGACTCACGGTGAGAACTTTTACATTAATGTACAGTTAGCGACAATAACGAACAACCCGAGGTCAATCTCGACGAATTTCTCAAGTTCGACTCTATACCTGAAGACTCACGGTGAGAACTTTTACATTAATGTACAGTTAGCGACAATAACAACCCGAGGTCAATCTCGACGAATTTCACAAGTTCTACTCTATACCTGAAGTACTCACGGTGAGAACGTTTTGCATTACTATTGTACAGTTCGGCACAATAACGAACAACCCAAGTTCAATCTCGACGAATTTATCAAGTTTGACTCTATACCGAAGTACTCACGGTGAGAACTCTTACATTAATGTACAGTTAGCGACAATAACGAACAACCCGAGTTCAATCTCGACGAATTTATCAAGTTCGACTCTATACCTGAAGTACTCACGGTGAGAACTTTTACATTAGCGACAATAACGAACAACCCGAGTTCAATCTCGACGAATTTCTCAAGTTCGACTCTATACCTGAAGACTCACGGTGAGAACTTTTACATTAATGTACAGTTAGCGACAACAACGAACAACCCGAAGTCAATCTCGACGAATTTCTCAAGTTCTACTCTATACCTGAAGTACTCACGGTGAGAACGTTTTGCATTACTATTGTACAGTTCGCGACAATAATGAACAACCCGAGTTCAATCTCGATGAATTTATCAAGTTTGACTCTATACCGAAGTACTCACGTTGAGAACTCTTACATTAATGTACAGTTAGCGACAATAACGAACAACCCGAGTTCAATCACGACGAATTTCTCAAGTTCTACTCTATACCTGAAGTACTCACGGTGAGAACGTTTTGCATTACTATTGTACAGTTCGCGACTATAACGAACAACCCGAGTTCAATCTCGATGAATTTATCAAGTTTGACTCTATACCGAAGTACTCACGGTGAGAACTCTTACATTAATGTACAGTTAGCGACAATAACGAACAACCCGAGTTCAATCTCGACGAATTTATCAAGTTCGACTCTATACCTGAAGTACTCACGGTGATAACTTTTAGATTAATGTACAGTTAGCGACAACAACGAACAACCCGAAGTCAATCTCGACGAATTTCTCAAGTTCGACTCTATACCTCAAGTACTCACGGTGAGAACGTTTTACATTACTATTGTTCAGTTAGCGACAATAACGAACTACCCGGGTTCAATCTCGACGAATTTATCAAGTTTGACTCTATACCGAAGTACTCACGGTGAGAACGTTTTACATTACTATCATACAGTTAGCGATTATAATTGATTGAATCGTTTGTTGCAGAACGGAAGCGGTGAAACCGAAGGCGGGAGTCGCTTTAGCCAGTGGTTCCGCCGCGAGAGCCCCACCAACGATAGGCATTACGAGAGGCTGCTGCATAATATGGTCGATGGTAAGATACTTGTCAGATTGAAACTGAAGGCGGGAGTCGGTTCAGCCAGTGGTTTCGCCGTGAGAGCCACCGAGCAGATGTGGGGCGAGCCAGCCTATTGTCTCTGCACGCACATAATTCGAGTAACAAGTGTTACTTATAGCTGAAAAAAACACAGAAGGCTAAGGAAACGACAATGATTTCATACAGGGGTGTTTAGTTCGATACTCCCCAAGTAATCAATGGCAACTGTCCAAGCCGAGGTTCGTACCCCCTGGGTGCCCTGGAGCAAGTGGCCAAAAACTTAAATAGACCAACAGCACATATCCTTTCTAAAAAAAAATAAAAAAAAAAAATTTCATACACTTGAAACTCATCACAAAATTTAAAGATTAGATTAAATTTTTACAAAATAATAAATTATATTCGATTCGACAGATTTTTACTTTGACGTTCGACTGACCACTACGCAGTAGGCTCCGATGCGCGAGGTCTGTCAATCAGACTTGACAAACAGACAAAGACCAAGGTCAAGGTCGCTAGTGTTTTTTTACCACCTGACTGCTACGGTAGTACTATTATTTATTCTTTGCTAATAGGGTTTTGAAGTACAGTGTTCCTAGAGGAATCTTTATAAGGAAATACATGAATGAAAAACTACAAAACCTCGAAAGTAGTAAAACTAAAGTTGTTCGCCATGACGTGTGGAATACCCACCACGGTACTATGTAAATAAATTACCAACCTGGCATGGTAGGTAATATTGTTAAATCCTGAACTAAGTCGCGAGGGCGCAAACGCGGCGATCGTTTTTATTATAATTCCAAAGTGTTATAAGTTTAAGGTGTGTATCTGTGTTTGTGTCAGTTTGTGGCATCGTAGTTCCCAAACGAATGGACCTAGTTTGATGCAGTTTTTTTGTTTGAAAGCTGATGTGGTCGAGATGGTTCTTAGCTATAATGGGCAGAGGAGGGTCGGGGGTTATAAATAAATATTTAATTAGTGTTTGTTTTCAGACCTGGACAGTTCGACGCGCCACGAGGGCGGCGCAGGCGAGGCGCACGTATTCGCGCCCATCTCCCCCGCGCGCCCGCACCCCGCGCCGCACCCGCACCCCCCCTCGCTCATGGACCTGCTAATGAGAGCCAACGAGCCCGCGGCGCCAGGTAACAACATGTATATGTATATTCGATATAAGAATGAGCAGAGCAATTTCATATGTTTCTTTTAATGCCAATTAGGCGAGCGTTTGACCGCAAACACTCCGTATTCTAAGTGATAATCGTTGGTGGAACATGCTTGCCCAGAACAAACCTATTCTCGTTCCATTTCGCGTTGTGTTGTTGAAGCCCATCTTAAACTCTTAAAAAAATATGTAAATAGGCAACTTATAGCACAAATAAATCAATACAATGAATTAGGTAAACCATACTTTAGAAAATTTCCCTTTAATGTGCTGACTTAGAGTTGAATCTCGCACTCTACCGGTGCCTCGGAAATGTCCCTCGGTGCCCGTTACAGAAAAGAGCACCAACATAATACGGAGGTAATTTTGTGATATGTAAACATCTAATGGCGCGGTACGGGGGTAATGCTGACTCTTGGCATGGTGATCGAGCGGCGCGAAGGAAATAAGAAGGAATAAGAGATAAGGAACGAAGAAGAAGAAGGAAGACTAAGATCAACTATAATACATAGTTACTATAAATCAAACAGTTTAACATCTAGGCATAGAGTAACTTTTTATATACGGCACCTAGGTACGCTTTGTTGCATGTTTTATCCTGCCATGAAATTGCGTTGTAGTTGTGAAAGGTAGGCATTAATGACATGTATGTATGAGGTATTTTTTAACCTACCTATCTATTTCATAGCAGTGGACGAATGCGGGCTGATGATGATGAGTCAAACAATATGTTTACACTTCTGCCAGGCGTCCCGTGACGGCTCATTTTGTATTTATTTTTTAATGTCGTTTTGCATACATAATAATACACATGATGGTTTATTACAGAGGTGAACCCAGCAGGCGGCAAAATCCACAGCCTCGAAGAGTTGGAGGCTAGACTGCGGCCGCAGCACCCGCCCCACCACGCCGTGCCGGACCATGATCTCACTGCTTTTAAACGACTTGTAAGTATGGTGTCATCATTGGGGAGCGAGTTGGAGGCTAGACTGAGTATAGACCCGCTAATATGGGGGCTCTTAAAGACCAATTATCTATCGATTGCACTTGTTTCACTGACTCGCGTCATGAGTAATTGACCTTCGAGTTGCGGTCGGGGGATGCGGGGACGCAGATTGTGCGGGTCGGAGAGTGGTCATTCTGTATGTTAGTACTATGCATATTCTATGCCAACACGTATACATACATCTTCTTATCGAATAATGTGTATGTGTGTTGCAGCTGGCGCAAGTGTCGGGCGGACACGCGGTGGCGGCGGCGCCAGAGCCGCGCCCTGTGCCACACCACCAACCCATGACGCTGCTGCAGGTAACCACACACATAAATAAACGTGTGCACAAACACATACACATGACACACATCTATCAAAGTTTGTTTTTTTTATTACGGACTAGGCAATAGTTTGACTACGATCTCATCTGATGGAAAGCCTGATGACAATATTTCAGATCATCTATCCCTCAGAACCAATGCCAGACGTAGTTTCAAAGTCGGCAATATCAACTACGTAGGTATAATATTGGTTATTTATTGGAAATAGAAATATCCAACTTTACTATTACGACCTGGGATTCGGATAAAATTTATGTATACCAATTAAACCAAATTGAACATTTTAATTCAGAAAAACAACAAAAAGAAATGAAACCAACAAATAAGACGAAATCACCTTTGAGATCGACTGTAAACACTTAATCACTTATCACTGAACTCAACTATAGCACTGTATATCCGCTTCAAATCACTTTGATCGCACTCGTAGCTTAGCCTAAATTAAACTGACTCACGCAACCGTTGCCCGCCATATTATAATATACAGACGCGCACATCCCGTGCTTTCTGAAAAGTACTTGTAGGTTAGCACATTGCGTCATCCAGTAGCCAGTACCTAAACATCCTTTTTTCGTAAACCCGAAGAGGGTACAAAAAATATATTTTCATCAGTTTTCAAGTAACCATTTTTTTTACAATATTTGCCAGTTTTCAACAATATAGTGTTAAGTGTCTGAATAAAATTGCTGTGACATACAGACAGATGGAAGTAGCGAAACTATACGGGTTCCTTGTTTGACTACGGAATCCTAATAAGTAGAAATAATGAAAAAAAAAACAGTAGCTATGTAATGTCAGTTTATTATTGTGTTTCGATCATCAAGCCCTTTCATTTGATACCCATATATCCCTTTCATTTGATATCCATATCATATGATACCCATATCTATGTAAATAATTCGCCATTTTATGACTTCCTGCCATATTGGATTTACAATGACGTCAATTTAAAATTCCAGGACATACATACATACAAGAGAAGTTAAATAAAAGCCTTAAAAAATGTGAATGTCTGTCTAGATGTTAAACAAGAGCATGGAGCAGCAACAGAAGGTGCAGCAGCAGCACCAGCAGCAGCAGCAACAGCAACCGCACATACCGCAGGACTTGCTCTACAAACTGCTGCAAGTGCAACAGGTATGCGTTGCAATATCATTGCAATTATAGCCAGCGGCACGTAAGTCTAGCGGTGAACGAAACGTGGCGGGGATCTTCGCACAGTCAAAGTTTATATAATGTGTTAAAATGTTGAATACTTTTTATCCCGAAAACTGACAAGATCCCCGCCACGTTTCGTTCACCGCTAGACTTACTTGCCGCTAACTATACACTGTTTGAACCTTCGAAGAAAGACACAGATATAGATCAAGCACTTAATACTTACTTATATTCTAAATGCGATCACGCGACTATTTGTGGTGTGCGTGTCGCGTGGTACAAAACTGTTCGTCATAGTTCGTCATCAAAAGATCGCAAGCGTTATTGTGCCAACAATTTTCCACACGCATTAACACGTATCGCTGTTCTCCACGCAAACATTTACGTGTTACGCATACAAGCGTGTGTCAGCGCGCGTAGTCGATTAGTCATGTGTGCTGCCTCGCTCAAAACTATGGATAGCGGCTTTTTACTTTTTATGATCATTAAGTTTAGTTACCTATTTACCAATTATAGAAGTCGTCTCCACTATAAGAGGGCCATGCGCGGAGTTTTTAAATTCCGGGACTTTTGGAGAAACACGAATCGGGCGAACTTAGTGAATCCTTATTGTTTCTTTCATCGAAGGTTTGAACTGTTGATTATAAGGGAGCTCCGTAACCGTAACCGATACTATCTGATATCCGAAATAAAAATCTATCCGCAACCGAATCCGATATAAAAGTTCCGGATAATTTCGCATAGGGGCGGAGTCTAAATGAGACACGTTATGACAGGTTTTTCTGCCCGGCCAAACCGCCACACTAGCCGCGCGCGTTACTTGCATGTTTGTTCATTATTTCCTATTTAAATTATTACTTTTGTGTGTAACTTTTAGAATTTCTTAAAAATATAATTTCCGTAACCGAAACTAACGTATAATCCGCAATAATTGTGTCTTATGTGTTATACCGGGACCAAAAGTACCTATAATGTACAATTTATATTACTTTTATAAAAAAGCGGTCAACCGCCAAATAAAAAGTTACAGCAGATTTGAACTTAAAACCTTAATAGGTCCTAGAGTAACACATAGGTTACCTTTAACCTAGAGAAATGAGCATTCGGGCAAAGCAGTTACTATCTTATAACGGAGTTGGATTCGTAGTCCTATGCTCTTGGCATACCTTGAAGACAATGATCTTCTCAGTGACCGGCAATACGGATTTCGCCGAAACCGGTCTACTGGGGATCTTCTCGCGTATGCCACTCACGTACTGAGCGAAGCCATAAGATGCATGGTGAGGCGCTTGCCGTCTCCCTTGACATATCGAAGGCATTTGATCGGGTCTGGCACGATGGCCTTTTAAACAAGCTTCCCTCATATGGTTTACCTGTTGGCTTATGCAATTGGATAGTTGATTTCTTGAGGGAACGATCTATTCGAGTAGTCTTAGAGGGCTGCTCGTCTGATCAAATGGCTATCAATGCCGGTGTACCTCAGGGATCGGTTCTTTCGGCTACACTGTTTTTACTGCACATTAATGACCTTCTGAAGCCCGGTACCTTTGGGTATGCTGATGACAGTACTGTAGTTGAGAGATACACTTCCAATGCTCAAGCCAGCTGTGACGCTGTCCAGTTTCAGAGAGAGGCTATGGTAGACCGTTTAAGTTTAGCCTTAGAAGCCGTGTCCGATTGGGGCGATGCTAACCTGGTTAAGTTTAATGCTACTAAAACGCAAGCGTGTTTGTTTTCTGCTAATAAGAGTCCTCTACACCGATCTCCGTCTTTCCAAAGTGTAACAATACCAATAGGCGACCATTTGGAGCTTTTGGGTGTCGAACTCACATCAACCCTGAATTTTGGGTCTTATATTGAATCCAAAGCCAAGGTAGCTGCAAGGTTAGGCGGTACTTCACACCGGGACAGCTTTTGAATCTTTATCAAGCACAGGTCCGATCTTGTATGGAGTACTGCTGCCACCTCTGGGACGGTTCTGCCAAGTATCAGCTCGAGTCTTTGGATTCAATTGAGAGACGTGCTATCAGGCTCATTGGGGATGACACTCTGGTAAAGAGTAAGCTTCAAAGTCTGGCGCATCGACGTGAGGTAGCAAGCCTGGCGGTATTCTACAGATTGCACTATGGAGAGTGTGCACAAGAACTGCACAACCTGATTCCCCCATCACCTTTCCATCATCGTACGACTAGACGATCAGCAAAGCGCCACCCTTTCATGGTTGAAATACCTCGCACAAGAACGAAGCGTTACGCTTCTTCATTTATTATAAGAACTGCAAAGGAGTGGAATGCCCTGCCCTCGTCAGTGTTTCCGGTAAATTATAACCCCGATGTGTTCAAGTCAAGAGTGAATAGGTATCTACTAGGCAAGCGTGCTACACCTTCGACCACATCATCGCTTTCCATCAGGTGAGATCGTGGTCAAACGATTGCCTAGTCCGTAAAAAAAAAAAAAAAAAAAAAAACATTCGGGCATCCGAAACCATTTTTGCCCAAGCTGAAACGGAGACTCTTCGCGCTCGCTTGGTTACTAAATATTGGAAATGCGAGAAGATGACCCAGAAGGTTACAAAAATCATCTGCGCCAGATTTTTATTAATGTATATTGATCTAATAATTTAATTTCATTTGCATGCATAACAGGAAGACATTAATAGGGTAAAGTTTTTCTATTTACATATTTAACACATTCACTGCTTACCCTAAAAAGTACTTCTCCTTCGGAATGCTAAAACTACGGATAACACATCGTGTGTGTTTCGCCGCAAAGGCTTCGTACTTTCAACACACAACGTTTGCGCTTTGAGCAGTGAATGTGTGACTTAGCTCCTTCAAAATTCAAGTAACTTAACTGTATATATGTTTTTGTAGCGTCAACAACAGCAAAACGAAATGAACGCTCACTTGACGTCCACCGACAGAGACTTGCTGCAGCGGCCTGAAGCGCAGGCCATACTGCACGGTAAGTACTTAGTACAAGATGAATTGTGTAAAAAAAATAAGAATGTTTATTTATTGTGACCAAGTCACAAAATCAAAGGTACAATTGAGTACTTGTCATTGGACAATAAAAAAAATAAGGAATTATAGATTAGTCTTATGGATTTTGAATTATGTTTAACTTAATTCATTAATAATAATTAACTACAAAAAGCATCCTATGTTCTTCTTGGATATTAAAAGCCAATGCAAAAGTATAGCACCAACGCTCTTGATGCTTTTTGACAGACTTGTTATTTATTTCGTTTCCACGGCAACGGCAATTGGCAACTTAACATTTTCCGACATAAAAAGTATCATATGTTGGTCTATATATTGTACAATACCTAATTACACAGATAACGTTTCACTTTTATATATTGGTGTGGATCATTAATGCAACCTTTTGCCGTTTCACTAAAAACACTGCGCAGTACGCGTGACGTCACTGCTTCCTAAATCGCATTGTGCGGCTTGTGTTTTTAGTACACTTTTAGTGAAAGTGACGTCATACGCTTGCCTTGACAATCGGGAATATGCAACTCAATCAAAAAGGTCACATAAGCCGATTATGTCGTAAGCGAAAATATGAAAAAAATACTGTCAGAAACAACATAATAATTTTAAAATACATACAACGTAACATTTTTTGTACCCCACTTGATGGGGTACAGAAAATGTGGTGGTCTATGGGATTGGAGGTGGCCTATGTTTAGCTGTGGAATTGTTCGTGCTGGTGCTATTACACATTACTGTTGCACATGGCAGGTCTGAAATCCGGCGAGATCACCGCTCAACACCTGATGCAGCAGCTAGGCAACCCCGGCCTCCAGAGCCGACATCGCGAGATGCTGGTCACCATACTGCGACTCCAACAGCATCAAAGACAGGTTGGCCCCCCTTTCAATAAAATCGTTACTTTTTTTACTGTCCATCCAAAGGTTGTCTGGAACAGTTCGCTCTTAGCAATAAGACCGTCCATTGTACGAGAGTAGGTTGAAAAGTAGTCGGCCTAACCAAGAAAATCAACACATACTAAATCAGTTATATTTTTATTTTTCTACATAATCACCAAGTTCAATGCACTTTTGCCACCTCCCCTTCCAAGCATATATACCGTTGACAAAAAAATATTCTTCCTTGGAGTCGAAATATGCGTCTACTGCTGCTTTGACCTCGTCGTTAGTCGAAAATCTTTGACCTCCCAAGTGCTTTTTTAGGTTAGGGAACAGAAAGAAGTCTGATGGTGCCAGATCAGGTGAATATAAGGCGGATGCGGTAACAGTTCAAAGCCACAGTTGTGGATTTCAGCCTTGACTGCACAGACGTGTGAACACGTGTGTATCTTGATGAAACAGGACTTATCTTCTGAGCATTCCTCAACGTTTTTCTTTTATTTCCTCTCGTAAACGACGTAGTAAGGTGCAGTAGTAATCAGAGTTTATAAGTCTGGCCCCTTTCAAAATAATCAATCATAATCACACCTTTCGAGTCCTAGAATACTGAAGCCATCACCTTATTTATGCTGAGTTAAGGCCCATTCATCACCACTTTAATTATCTACTTTTACCTTTTCTTTGTTTTCCTTTTCTATTGTTCCTACTTAATTTTTCTAAATATTTGTATCTTTTATTTTTGTGTGTGTTGAATAAATGTATTTTCTTTCTTTCTTTCTTTTTCTTTATTTGCCGACAAAAGCGACTTAGCCTTTTTAGGGGGTGGTGAACCAGGTCTTCTCCACTGTTTTGATTGTTGTTTTGTTTCCGGTGTACAGTAATAAACCCATGTTTCATCCAAAGTAACAAAACGATTCAAAAAATCGTCTGCATCGGCTTCAAATAACTCCAAACAGTCGCGTGAAATATTCAATCGCGTCCTTTTTACACGACTGCCCAAAAAAGGGAGTATTGTTTTTAGCATTCATTTATGTTCGTATGTTTGTATGTATGTGAGTGTCTTTATTCCATCATAACTTTTAAATGCCTGAACAGATTTAGACATGGGGGGGGGGGGGGGGTTACTTATTTTTTGGCAGGGCAGGCGTGTTTTTTAGCTTTTAAGCTACTTAATTTTATTAAACTTGCAATGTTTGTATGTCTGTATGTATGTTTGTTTAGGTCAAATCCTACGGAGTGGATTTTTTGTATGTTGGTTCAGTTCCGATGACAATGCATGTTTATGGTAAGCATGACCTGAACCAACATCCAGGAACAGCACCAGATAAAGGAACTCTTCAACGGTTAACAGCACAGACACGAAATGCTGTATACGCCTTTAATTGTGATAGCTCGTTCTAAGTTTCATCATGACATGGCTACTGCATAAAAGCTTTTAAACGATTTTATTTAGCTTGATCTGTTTGTTTTTTGTGTGTTTATTTGTTTGTTTAGGTCAAATCTAGTAAATTTATTTTTACCCCTTCCTGTTGGCCGATTGATTTGAAATTTGTTTAGTTCTGCTAACAATACGATTATTTATATCATTGTAAATTCAAAATGGCCGATAACAATTTTTTTTCAAACCCTTCGATATGGGTATCAAATGAAAGGGCTTTACTAGTAGAATACATTACACCATGAAAATTCCAAATCCAAGATGGCCGCCACCACAAAATGGCGGATTACGATACGATACGAAATAATTTATTGTATACCAAAAACAAAGAACAAACAATATAAAAACTTAAATAAGGTAATACAATTGGCGGTTTTATCGCTTAAAGCGATCTCTTCCAGATTACTTTTTTTTTTTTCAATCACCTCATAATGGGTATCAAATTGTGGTTTTGTGGTGGCTTATCTATTAGGATACGGCACTAAGGAAATTCCAAATTCAAGACGGCGGCCACCACAAAATGGCGGATTACTTTTTTAGTTTTCAAACCCCTCAATATGGGTATCAAATGAAAGGGCTTGACAAGTAGAAACACAGTACATTTTAAAAAATAACTAAATAAGACAAAAAATCTTGAAAAACAAAAATTTTGCACATTTTTAATAAAAAAAAAAAGATGTTTTTAAATTAAATTATTTCTCTTACCTTAATGATTTACTTGTCTACATAAAGCAGTTAGTAACAACGTGACAAAACGGGGGAGGGGACATTAAATTAGCTTCTGAACAAACATTTTTTTTTATGGTGTCTGTTGTTTGTATGTTCGCGCATCACGTAAAAACTACCGGAACTATTCAAATGCTGTTATCACACTTGGTATTTAAATCAGATGAGTAGAAGCCGAGCAATCGAGAAAAACGATTTGATGGCTGAACGAAGGTTGACGAAATTTTGTATATTTGGTTTTGGTTCTGGAATAACACATATGATCCTTATATCCCTGAAAAAGTTACCACGCGGGCAAAGCCACGGGCACAGCTAGAATGTCAATAATACTTAAAAGTCACTATTGCTTGCTAACTTGTTGTATGAGGTAGTGCTGGCCTCTGGTGTCAGAGTGTGTCAGGCCTTCCGATTGCTATTAATAACAGCCGCGACCTACAGCTTAACGCGCCCTCGGAAGCACGGAGCGATGGGAAACCCAACAAAAAGTCAATGGTGCGGATCCGAGGACCGAACCCAATCATCATCATCATCAGTCTATATTTGTCCACTGCTGGACGTAGACCTCCCCTATTGCTCGGTCTTCAGTTCTCCTCATACATTTTCTTCCGGACGCTTTTCGCAGATCATAAATCCACCTGGCCATAGGGCGTCCTACACTACGTTTGCCTAAACGTGTTCTCCACTCGAGAACTCGTCTATCGGTTCTTAGGGAAATATGACCAGCCCACTGCCACTTTAGCTTACGAATCTTGTCCTTCAAAGATACTCCATGCATAGCTATTGTTGGACAATTTCAAGAGGTACCCATTGACTGCAAACGGTTCCGGGTCAACAAGATCGTTAAACATGATCTTGGTCTTGTCTTATCTTAAAATTCTTGGTTGCCTGTAAGAAATTGCTAAAAGCGATAAGGCCGCCTATTGTACAACATTGTATTTTGTGTATAATTACTGTTATTTTGTTTTTTATTGTGATGCGTTCAATAAAGAGTTCTTGTATTGTATGTTCAGTCCGAGACTGATGCGTCGAGAAGCGTCATCTAGCCCTGCATTCGAGATGATGCAGTGGCGGTTTGTGTTTTCTCGATTGCCATTTTTGACACTAAGGATCCTTTCCAAACCGAATGAAAAACGACCCTAAAGCTTAGCACATAAAGTCGCTTTTTCGATGCCAAATTTAACTGTCATGTCCAAAGCGAACGCTGATCGAAACATCTTTGAGTTTTTAACTATTATTTTCGATCATTTAGCATCAAAACGAACGGCCCCTAGGCCGCCTAGGCCGCGGCCTAGGTTGGACAGCATACTTTGCAAATCTTGCAGCTACTTGCTACGATTCGCCTTTTTTTTAACCTCTCCTAAATTTGTATCATTTTATTGGTACAATTTTTGTAAAATCTTAATAATTAAAATTAACATTTTTTTTATACAATAAAAACGAGATGCGTTAAATTGAAATGTTTCATTTAATTAAATACATTTTCAAAAAATTCACTCGTAATAGCGTTCTAGCGACATCGTTATGATTTACTTTAGGATGTTTTTAACGCGATAAATTTAGAAGCGGCGCGGTCGAAGTCGCGGGTAAAACAATAAATAAGTATTTTTAACTGAAAAAAGTTAAGCAGTTCTAACTTTGAAAATATAAATAATATTGGGTGGCCTTCCGTTACAAGATTACGTTGTTGAATTTTGATGAACTGGCAGATGTTGCCTATTACATTGACCCTACTTTATTGTACAATAATATTGCCATGGAAAACGAAATTGTTACCATTAAATTGATTATCTATATTTGAAAAAGGATTTATATTTGTAACTAAATTGTTTTTTTAAAAGCAATCTTTTACGACACCACCAGTACCACTTGAGACCTGAGGACTCATCGAGACAAATAAAATAAGCCTAAACTCAAAGGGGTTTCATCATTTGATGGTTGGAACCCAGTACGGGTTCCTATGACTCCGTCTCCATCATCAGACCCTCGATACCACATTAGACTAGAGAACTTATCAAGACAAACCAAATGAGCCCAAACTCGACCGGGTTCCATAATTTTCTTGTTGAGTTCCTGTCACTACCTTCCGGCTCCATTATCAGACCCTGGATACCACATAAAACCAGATATCTTATCAAGACAAACCATATGAGCCCAAACTCGAAGAGATTCCGTCACCAAAATGTTTAGTTCCTTTGACTACCTTCCGGCTCCATCATCAGACTTTGGATACCACATAAGACCAGAGAACCCATCAAGGCAAACCAAATGAACCCAAACTAGAAGGGGTTCCATCATCCGATTTTTGTTGTTGCTGACCATATCATGAGTCTATGGATCTCGGTTCCTTCGAAAGGTAGAGACATGTGATTCTGTCCTTCAATACTTGCTTTAGATGCTAATTTCACAACCAACAAATCAAGATCTGATGAAAGATCAGGTCATGAGCCTATGGTGATGTATTTCATATTTTAGTAAGAAACAATAATCGTAGAGGAGGAACCGCTTAAATACTTATATGACAGTAATGTTTGGTAATTCACAGATGGGTGGTTCCCCTTTGACGATGGGCGGTGCTGCTCCTCACCTAGTGGTGCCCCCTCATCATCAGCCGCTGCGGCTGTCTCCTTTGCCGCATCAAGGAGGTATGTACCTACAATTTGTATATCATCACACTATTTTAAATCTATTGTAAGCTATTCAATCACACATAAGTAGGTAGGATACACCGCCGTTTTTTACCCGACTACGGCGAAGCAAGGGAAGGGTAATGAGTTTAACAGTCTATGTATGTATGTGGTTATGTGGATGTTCCACCAAAGTGTCGCCCGTATTGGATCGAGTTTTACAAGCGATGTATTAATCGATTCGTCTTCAGGTATAGAGGCTATTTTTCATAGGCTAGATGTCATATGTTTTATAGGGAGATGTCATAAGCTATTTATTTGTCCGACTACGGCGAAGCAAAGGAAGGGTTATGTGTTCAAACTTTGACCGATTTTGACAAGCGACGTATCAATCGATTCGTCTTCATCGCAAGAGTGTATCAGCAATTTTTTACCCGACCGTAATCGGGTTTTGGTTTTTGTACTTATATTTTGTTCTTATATTTAGACCTCATTATCTGCGCCCCATGGTTTCTTCCGCGTTGTAAATTTATTTAATATTTATCAGTATTCGTAGATTCCTATTAGAGTTAAGGATATAATAACCACATTTGCACGTTTCTAATCCTTGAATGTATTGTGTCATCTCTAACCTCTGTGTTGCCCGCACGGACGCAGCTTTCTGCGTGTCTCCAATAATGGCACACAGTCCCAACACGCTCACGGTGCACCATCCAGGTATTGTATTTACTGCTACACTTCCTACATGGCAACATTAACGCCCGGCAACTTCGTTCGAGGCACTCTGTAGGAACTAGAGGGGAGTTAGCGCGAGTGCGTTCGAAATGTGCGAGGGAACTATTACACTTATTAGTTACAATGGCGCTTACAGCTCAATAACGCTCTTATACAAAACTTGTGGTGAAAGAATTAGACGAGCTGTAGAACTTTAGTATTAACAAAAGATGATTTATGAAGAAAAATTTGACAACTGTACGTTCTCTACTTTTTTTTACGTTGGAATATACTATGGGTTACCATTCTCATTTTTCCCGCAAGCGGTATATAGCTCCCGATATCTCACATCGTTTTTGTTTCTAAATTAAATCTTTCATCATAAATCTTGGCGTTCCCTTATGCGCTTTTCATTAACAGAAAGCTTAACCCAATATTGTGAAGATCCCCTCCACTCAGCAGGTCTGAGTAGAGAGTATCTGATCTCTTCCTTTCCTGAGAAACATTTGCGACTAGTGTTGGGCTTTAGCTACTCACTTTCACACAAAGAGTAACTCACTCATAATATTTCGATGTGATACCACACACCAAAATTCCGACTTCTGGACAACTACACCTAGTGAGCTAGGCGACATAAAACGAGCTGAGTTGAATGAATGAATGAAAGAAGAAGTTGAGTGCGAATTGCGTCCTGTTCTATGTCATACACGCACACCTCCTACTCAACACATCACACAGACATGCTTGTGTGCTGTACACTGCACACATACATTATAGTAGTCGCAGCGGAAGTATGTGTCTTGGAAGTTTTCTGCTAGTCGCTGCGCAAACTGCTATTTTTCAGGCGCAATCCCAATGTTGAAGTTGTTGAGAGCATTGTATAACTGCCTCGCTCACTCGCTTACGTTTTTCGCATATTATATCTAGCTCTTACTTTATGCTGTTTTATCCTCACAGCAGTGCCTGCGCAATCGTTCACAGAGCCTAACTTCCTATACACAAACTTCCGCTGCGACTACTACAGTAGATCGCCTCAACCGTGCCATCGCAACGTTAACGCAAAAGAGTGCCTCGCACGGTCCTCATTTCAAAATAATAAGCTTCTTAAAACTAGTTTGATAACCGCTCCCGTTGTCTAACTGGAACAAACGTCCGCAGGGGTCCCGGCCCGCATCCCATCGCCGCGTGAACTAGCAGTACACACGCAGTCCATCATGCAAAACGCACTCATCAAGAAGAAGCTGGAAGAACAGCGCGAGAACTACAACCGGCGCCGCCAGGAGATACACCAGCAGCCTAAGCAGTCCACGCCGATATCCTTCACTCCCACCTCCGTGAGTATACTTACACGCAGAACGCACTTATCGAGAAGAAGTTAAGGAACAGCGTGAGAGCTAAATCCGTTTTCGCCGAGAACATCGCTGAAATAAAAATAAATTTTTCAACCTGTCAAAAGTCTAAGCAAGTCACAGTCACTTATTCAGTGAAGTGGTCAAGCGTTTCTGAAACTTCCTAGGAGTTTCGGAGAGATCACGAAATTGCACGTTTTTTGGCGTTGTGTTTTTTTGCATACACTCGTGCACGTTTGCGAATATTGGTGGAAGATGGTCATAGATATTTTTTTTTGTTAAGTATAGGCCTGAGTGATGTGTATGGTCTCTGAGGTCTGGCCTGAGGGACCATACACATTTCATCAAAATTTGTTTAGCAGTTTTTTTTTTTTTTTTAGTATTTCCATTTGTTTTTGTGTTTATGTACCCTCATATCCGGGATGGATTGAATGAATCATCCGATTGGATGATTGATTGTTTATTTATTTGAAAGAGTAAACCACCAGTTGTCGGTCAGTCGGTATTTTTATGAAACGGGATATTTTATTATGGTGATTAAACGAAAAAAACGAAAAGTATTTTAGCATTCCGTTTCTTATAGTTCTTTCGCACAAGTTGATTTTACAAACAATCGGTACAGTTTATTGTTGGTGTGTTCGTAACGTAGTGTGGGAAGCCCTGTGGTCAGGTGAACGACGACCTGAGAAAAGCGGTTGGAAGAAAATGGAAGAGGAGAGCTGAAGATCGGTCTTCAGCTCTCTTCTTCCATTTTCTTCTTTTTTTTCTGAGCTCGGGCTCAGTGGCGTGCATTAGGAGAGGCCTACGTCCAGCAATGGACAGATATAGGCTGATGATCATGATGATGTGTTTATAACTGGGCCTCCTTGCAGGTGCTACGCAAAATGACAGCTGAAAAGGAGTCCGACGCGCTGAGCCCAAAGCAGCAGTGGGCGCAGCCGCCCAAGATGCCGCAAATGGGGCGTCCCATCGTCAAGGTACTAGTTTTTTTTAATTGTAAGACTAGCTGTGCCCGCGGCTTTGACCGCGCGGTCATTTCTCTGGGTAAAAGTTACCTATGTGTTATTCCGGTAGCAAAAGTACCTATAAAGTACAAAATACCAAATTTCGTTTAGACGTCAAATAGTTTTTTATCGATTGCTCGGTTTCTACTCATCGGATTGAGATACCAAGTCAAACCCTAAGCTGTCCAACAGTGTAAAACGAATCGCAATCGGTTTAGTAGGTTTTACGTTGTGTCCGGAGCCCCCCGAGGGTGTCTACCAGCTCAAAGGGACTCCTAGCTCATAATAATATTATTAGTAGGTGCAGAAGAAACTTAGTGGTATCCTTTTATCTTTGGATTGTAGATTCTCTCTCAAAGCAGAGAATAGGCTCGCAGCTGAAGTCGCTTGAAGATCTTGCTCTTGGTTACTCAGTATTCTCTCGATTTTATTCCAACTTTACAATATATACAAAATTGTTCAGGAAATTATTTAATAACTAGTTTGTCGCAGAGATTTTTATACCAACAATACGGATCAACACGTATGAAATTATTATCAAATATTTAAAGATATAATCAACTTATTTACGCATTTTACTTATTAAAACATGTCATCATGTAGGCCAATGCAATGACCATCTAGGAATGACAGGTTATTTGAATTTAGAATTAATATAGACAAACTATCAAATGAGTATGATTATGATGAAAGAGGTTTGACATCGTCACAACGTAATGCGGCGAACAAAACAACAAACAGACAGACACGATTTAAAAAAAAAACTTGTTAAGTAGCTTATTTTGAGTAAGTATCCTAAGCGTAAGCTAGACCATATTTATTATCTTTATTGTACAGACATTTTGTTACTTACTGCTATATCTATACTTATAATAATGAAATAAGAACGAAAAAGTCTACAATGAAGATAATTAAGAAAAAACTGGTCTAGGGTACTTAAAATAAGCTACTGAACAAGAATAGAACATGTTTGTTGTTGATTGTTTGCGCGTCACGTAAAAACTAGTGGACCGATTGCGGTGCGGTTTTCACTGTTGGATAGCTTAGATTTTGACTTAAAAAATGGAAGGAATTTTGATCAAATTTGGTGTATTGGTGTTTTATTTCCTGGAATAGCACATAGAGTACTTTTAACCTAGAGAAATGACCAAACGTGTGAAGCCGCGGGCATCAGCTAGTATAATATAAGAATAGAAGTTGAGATTAAAAAGAAAAAATACTTTGATTGCTGAGCACAAAAGGAGAAAAAAAAATTAGTAAACCCATGAAATATTTTTTTACTGTACGAGACGAGCAGGCGCTCCTGAACACAAATGTTTACACATACTGCTTGGCGGTTGGATATCAACAGTTTCATTTAGTATTTAGCTGTCTTCTGTAGTAGGCACTTTTATTAGGACGTAGTTAGATAGTTAGTCATTTACGGCCACACGTTGACTTCGAAGAGAACGAAATACCACGCGCCACTCCGTCGTGAGCTTAGAAGTGTATATGTAAAAGCAATTGGCGCGCAATCCGAAGCGGCGCTCGCTCGCGCGGACACTTCTCAAGCATTAAAGCGCTCTTGGCGGCGGAACGTACGTGTGAAAAGTTTGGAGTTAAAAATGGCAGTTTGGAGTCTGGAAGCCGTAACTGGGTTTATATAAATCTATATATTACACCCATGCCTATGGAAAATAAAGTGCAAATACTACAACAAAACTAGTGCAATAGTGCGTATGATAAACTAGTTGCATATTGCAAAAAACGGAAATAAAAAAAACGCGCCTTCATGACAAAAAAAAACAGCGCCTGCAGGGGCATTTCGGAAAGAGCTCAAAAATGTCGTTACTAGCAACAAGTCCAGTTAAGGCGATTACGACGAAGCATCCATCACGCAGTAGAAAAGCAGAACTTTTGTCTTCTAGGGACACTCCACGCGTCGTTCCGAACACATTTTAGGGACATTCCGAAGTGTGGACAAAACTGTCGAAATCCCTTTAGACGTGAGGTTTGAAGCGTCAGTTTAATTGATAACACATCTGTGGCCCTATTACAGAACTTGGTTACAATCGGATTATCACTTTCTTCATAGCAATTTCGACTTTATCGCAAGGCATTAGTGATATCGATATTGACAATCCGATTGAAGCCAAGTTCTGTGGTCGGGGCCCTGAGCGCGCGCCGAAGTGAGATGTCAATTTCGCCATTTTTAAACGAAAGGTTCGGAGCGCGTTCTTAACCACCGGTTTAGAGCGCGCTCTTGCGCGCGGTTTGGAACGACACTCCATAGAGCGCGCTCCAAAGTGTACGTGTGAGGGCCGTTAATAAAGGCACATGTCCGGTAAAATAATACTACATACCTAAATGTTGTAATTGGTAATAAGTATAATAAAAATATATATAAGATTTTTACGAGTTTTTTTTAAAGAATGTCATTTCTTTTTTTTATTGCCTATTTACACTTTACGTTAAGTTAAAAATAAATTTATTTTTATTTGCTTTTTTATCGGTTTGTGAGCTACCCTGAAAGTTTCAGCCGGATAGCTAATCGTGAAGTGCTCGAAATTTGAATTGCAAGATTCCAGGATAGATAAAACATACATACATACATACATACAAGTAAAGTTAAATGAAAGCTTTTAACTTTTTTAAAATAACTTAGTATTGTTGATAATTATTGCAGGGCAACCAAAGCGGGGCTCCAGCAATGGGCTACGCGTCACAGGCTGACTACCAACAGCATTACATCAACCAACAGCAGGTAAAACACTATCATCGTCTTCATCATCAAATATCATCATCATTAGAGCGATGGGCTATGTGTTCATTGCCCCCTCATGTCTCCCTCGGGGGAGACAAGTAGATTCTGCTAGTGTTCTTGGCTACCCGATGTGGGGGAGACAAAATTCTATAAATTTTTCGTAAATTTGAAAGTGTTCTTTACTCCCCAATAATCTTCTGTCAATGGTAATCTGGTAATCCGGATCAAGATCTAAAAAACGAGCAATAAAATCGGGTCAAAAATCAATCGCAAATCGCATATTGAAAATACGTCTGTTAGTACAAAGCACTTAATAGTAAATACGGTCCAACACTGTCCAACAACCAAGGTAACCGATATAGCTTTAGGGGTAAGCGTGGCAGTGGGCTGGTCACATTTCCCGAAGAACCGATAATCGTTGGGGTAGACGAGTTCTTGAGTGGAGACCACGTTTAGGCAAACGTAGTGTAGGATTCTCTGTGGCCAGGTGGAGTGAGGACTTGCGAAAATCGCCTGGAAGAAAATGGGTGAGTAGAGCTGAAGACCGAGCCCAGTGGCGTGCATTAGGAGAGGCCTACGTCCAGCAGTGGACAAGTTAAGGCTGATGATGATGATAACTGTCCAACTGTTGGGACAATAATCTTGAAAATAAGCTAATGTTTGTATGTGCTCATATACTTTTTGTGTATCGTCAGATGATCAGCGGTGTTCGCCAGTACCCACATCAGCAGAGGCAGCAACTACCTAATTCTGTAAGTTTTAGTAACATCGTCAACAAGTGGTTCAATGTGTCATGTCAGGATGACGTTCCTTCGTCTGTGATTGGTTGTATGGACAAAACATTTGATGACGGAAATCCATTGAATCGGTAACCCTTGTATCAAACACTACGCTGCGTTCATAAGCAGGTATTGCAGATGTTGGTGAAAAGACAGACAGCCTGAAATGGGATTGGGCGGGCCACTTGATCCGAATGCACCCGACAGGAGGGTCCAAGTTGTCCCCCATTGGACACCCGCAGGACAGTCAGACGACGGGGTAGACCAGGAAAACTATGGCGTGATGACTTGGATTCCTTTCTGCGGGATTGGTTTGACCCGGCCTTGGATAGGGATACTTGTAAAGAGATGGGGAAGGCTTTTTCCCAGCAGTGGGACAGCGTTGGGTAAACAAATAAAAACAAAAAGAAACTTTGTAAGCGTAATTCAACCTCCTTGCGGTAACCTGATGAACTCTGCTGACGAAGGACAGAACTCGTTTTATCTTTACTATCACTTTTACTCGTTTAGTATTCTTAGACAAAACATAATTTAATACTTTTCTTTACAAAATATGCAGGCCATAGAGAAAAGATAGATGACATCACTAACTCTTTTTTTTGTGAAGTTTCTCTTGTTGAATAATACATCGTCAACTACTTGCGACCCGCCACGGCTTCGTTCGGCTAGCTAAGGGTTTCTCTAAATATTGATTTGTACAAAACGTTACATTGACCACGCACGCCCGCGGCCGTGTCTGCACTGCATCGCAGAATAAACTAAAATGAAGTACCAAGAATGAGTTAGGCAGAAATAATTTATATAAGTATCCGCTTATCAAAAACATCGTATTTCAATATGAAGAATCTAAAGCTAGTTTGCCTCTTTTTAGTTTTGTTCGCTTTATTTTTTTTGTTTTTTTATAATTTATTTTTATTTTAAACTTCTTAGTTTGTCTCATACATTTTTGGAATGGTATTTTTGAAAGATCTTCATTTCGATACCTCACTCGATAGGTTTTGGTAATGTTTTGTTCCGTCGGAAATACAAATAATAATAAATATTTTGTTTTGTGTGTGCGGCTTACACTGCCATATTAGTTTTCTTGACACTTCATATATCCTATAGCACTCTCGTGATTAAGACTAATCCAATGATACCTCATGTTTCAAAATCCATCAAACCGTTAAGGCTGTAGGAAGCGCCAAAGGAACATACATACATACAGCGCAAACACAACCCTCTGCAGTCGGGTAAAAACTATTCGACGGCTGTACGAATTTTGGTACATTGTACTTTATAATAGTATCCTATCCTATGTGTTATTCCAGGATTTCATGAAAATCCGTTCAGGCGTGAAGAATTAACAAACACACACAAACTTTCGCACTTATAATATTAGTGTGTGACCTGTGTTTTGCTTGCAGTACAACAACATGGGGCGAGGCATGCCCGGCAACACGACGCTCCACCAACTGCTAGTCCAGTCCCATCAGAGGAGTCTCAATGGTAAGCCAGTCTTGTTAAGACCATTATCACCCTGTTAAAGCGGTGTCTACACCCTCAGTCTTGCGTGCGCGCATTCCTGTACAAACCACTTTACACATGTAACTGTGTGTAAGGACGGCATCACGGTAGCTAGCGCAGGCTCGAAAGCTGTGCATACTGAGCTCCGAGTCTACTTAAAACTATTGTTCGGTGGGTTCCCAACGAGTCACACCAGATCCTGTCACAGTGTGACTCGTTTTTTTTCCGTTGAGTTACACTAGAGTGACTTGTTGGGAAGTCTTCCAACGAGTCACTCTAGTGTATCAAAACGTGACGGGGATCTTGGCACAGACAGTTTTCGGGATAAAAAGTATTCAACATTTTAACACATTATATAAACTTTGACTGTGCCAAGATCCCCGTCATGTTTCATTCACCGGTAGACTTACGTGCAGCTAGGTATAACAGTGTGTGATGGGAGAAAAAATCCCATTGAGTCATACCAATTTTTTGTCCTAGACGAAAAGTACTTATTATTTTATTTTATGCTTCCTATCTAGGTTTTTTTATAATATTTAAATTATCAAAAGTAGTAAATAAATTGTAATGGTAGATAGAAAAAAAGTGCTTTGCTGGAATTAAATATGTATATTTATATAGCCATTACAAAAACAATAATTCGATGATTAAGATATCCCAATGTGCCACATTGTGACTAGATCTGGTGTGACTCGCAAAAATTTTGCTTTTATTTTCTTTTAGTGGTTTTTCATTTGCCCTTCGATAACATTCGATGTAAAAAAAATAAGTTTATAATCAGTACGTGTTGCCAGTGATGACATACGGCACTGAGACGTGGTCGCTAACTATTGGTCTCGTACAAAAGCTCAGAGTTGCGCAGCGCGCAATGGAGAGAGCTATGCTCGGTGTTTCACTACGTGATAGAATCCGAAATGAGGAAATCCGTAGAAGAATGAAGGTTACCGACATAGCTCTCAGAGTTTGCAAGTTGAAGTGGCAATGGGCAGGCCATATAGTTCGCAGAACCGACAACCGCTGGGGAATAAAGGGTCTCCAATGGCGACCACGAACAAGCAAGCGAAGTGTGGGGAGACCCCCCACACGATGGACCGGCGATATTGTAGCCATCGCAGGAAGTCGGTGGATGGAGGTGGCACAAGATCGCTCGTCATGGCGCTCTTTGGGGGAGGCCTATGTTCAGCAGTGGACTTCTAAAGGCTGACATGATGATGATGATGATGAACATTCTATGACAATTCACAATTATCGGCAAATGAAAAACCATTGAAGTAGAATAAAAGCGGTTAAGAGAAAAAAATAACACAATTCATTAACAATCTTTGAACAGTTATGTTAGTAGACTTGGGGCCCTGTGCAGTCTCAATCTACAGGACGGAACACAGAACCTAAAAACTCATATACTCATTTATTGGTGAACTTGTTTACAAGTCACAATAAATGAATGAATGGTGTAAAAATAATTATAATAATCACAACAATGATCCATACAGCAATAATATGAAACGCAACTAAAAGTAATGGCAATAATTAGTCTTACATAATAAAATCAAGACAAGTATACAATATGAATGAAAAAAAAACATAAAAGGGAACATTTTCTTAATTCCTCGAAAGTATAGAACCGTGCAAGAAAGACGAGAGTGTAGACGGCTCTTTAGCTAGCTATTCTATTGGTGAATTGATTTCTAGCTTCTCAATTGTCTCAATTGTTAAGTCCAAGCTGATTGCTAGATTTTCACTGGCTATCATAAAGCTAGCCCAATCCTAAAGGTCTGTTTTTCTCATAAAAACATAAAGTTCATAATCTTGCCTATAAAATTATCTTTTAGCATTACTCATTTTCCATTTTGTTGTATTGTTTTCTGTTCGCCTCTGCATACCTACTACCTTGATCATTTCTTAAAATAACTCAATGGGGCATGTCACACTATCAATATGGATCAACAATGTCGTGTCGATATTGTACTCTAAAGAAAGTTTAAAATAACTCTTAAATTCTTATGCACATTCAAGAAAAATTTACAAAAAATAAACTCTAAAATGATTATACATCACAACCACAGACCAAAGAAATCCCCTAGTAGGATTTCCTGTCTAAAGAATTAACAACTACAAAAAACCATCGTTTCCCAACTACGCAAAACCTGTCATTCACACCCCAACGCTGTTTGGTTCTAATACCACGCCACGAGGGTTGTCAGACTTCTATGTAATGTATAATGTCAATTAATATGGATCCCCGTCCCATAGTGCGACATGCCCCGACCTAGGTAAAGAAGCCTACGAAAATACTTGATCCACGTATCGTTCCAAAGAAATGGCCAACTCAGCGGGCGCAGGCGGCGGCGACAACCAGCTCGCCAGATGGTTCAGCCCTGAGCTCCTAGCGCGCGCCTCTGCGGGCAAGCTGCCCTCCGTGCACGTGCCCAACGCTCTCTCTCTTGAAGACCTGGAGCGGCACCACCACTCGCCGGCACCGCCCGTGCGCAACTGAGATGCCGTTGTTTATATGTAGCGAGGCGTGTTCAAAACGTACGCACGACGGCGAGGATGCTGAGTAAATGTAGATTGGGTTGATTTCGATTGTTGCAGTGTTAGAACGATTATTGATACAGCGTAGGGAAGAACAAGAGACGAATCGTCGCGCGGCTTTTATTAGGTATTCTGGAGTCACAGTTCCTGCTAGTGAATCCCGCACCAATAAACGTGCAAATGGCAACATTTCCCTGTCTCCTTAATGTTGTGTCAATCTGAGGGAGATGGCATGAGAAAATATGCCGTGTTCAGCTCGTTTCTTTATTGTTTGTAGTCGATTGTTTTACGTTCGTTGAATCAGCGGGTTTTAAATTCAACTTTGCGCTTCAGTCGCAGAAATTATTAATAAAAATGAATAGTTAATTGAAAGATGACTAGGTGGCGCTTTTTTAAACTGAACATAACGAGAACGCTGTTGAGTTTTTTACAAATCAACACAGATGGCGCTGCCAGTCGAGACGATAAAATCGATGGTCAAATAGAACGCAAGAGCAATTTTATCTTCATTCGAGCACTGGATTTATCCGAATCAACCCGAATAAAAAAATTGTACATGTAAACGTATGAATGCGCGTGTCTTATTTCTTTGTGTGCGTAACCAACGTCACATGTGTAAATGTGAGAACTTGTGTGAATGTGTGCATATCCAGCCGCAATGCGTACGTTATGTTTATATTTTGTAGAGGCGTAGGTTTGACGCCTCAAAGAAGCATCGATTGTAGAAATTCAGCGGACTTTCAACCGAGAGAAAATAAACGATATCTCTTAAAATTCAATATTTCCATCTTACACATTGAAGCTTTTATTTTTAGCTAAATGTGTACGGTTATATGATCCTACGCGTCGATAAATTCAAAGTGACCTGTTGTGAATATTATAGGGTAAATACATTTTATGTTTATCCTCTACTGGCGCTGAATAAGCTGTCAAACCTTGTAAAAAGTTTATATTTAAAATGAAATTGGTTTCTCCAAGAACAAAAATACGAAAATGAACTCCAAATGATGAAGTTGTATTATTATAAAACTGTAAAATAATATGTAAACCATCCAGTTTTAAGATACGAAATAGAAATGGCATATAAAACTATTATTTTGCATGATAAACGTTATCAATGTTAAATTTGCATTATTGATCTCCTATTTTAAGAAATGTCATTTTTATTTTCATCCCCAAAAATAAATGTTTAGATTTCTACTTGATAAATAAATAGTTAATATAGCATGGTCAAAACATTCATTTTTTAAATGGGCACTAGCCTCGTAAATGGTTGACAGGTTTAAAAAATAATACGATATTGACTAACAAAAAAAATACACGGATCATTGATGAAATGAATTGTTAATTTTTTGTAACCACAGTTACCCATCTTGTCCGATATACTAAGTGGACTCTAATATCTACATTGTCCACGGAAAAAATACCTCTCTATACGAACGTTATCAGTATGACAGCTATTTAGAATATAAAAAGTATTGTAACATAAATATGTATATTAATATGAATATCGGAAAAGACGAGGCGACGAAAAAGTAAAAGGTCGAAGCTGATAGGAATGGGAATTTTTGATGTATTACTTTATAGTGTTTATTCTTGTAGAGTATAGTTTTATTGGCGTGTCTTGAAAGCCGTGTTATTTTACCCTCTGTCAGCTCCCTTGACTATATTTGACCTGTGCATATGGGAGATTGTTAATTATCTTCGAATTGTGCTGACGATGTAATCCCGGAGTTAGTGACGTCATCGAGCAAAAATTGCAAGAAATACGATATTAAAATGTGGGTCTTGAAATGTCGTGTTTAATGCATACGCTGCTCAGTAACTGAACGGTTGACATGGCGTTATCTGGACGTGTGAATGTGTGTGTGAAAAGATATGTATGCAAGTTTACGGTTGTGTTTGTGAGGATTTTTGTTACAACGTCATTTTCTTGAGAAGGGTTTTCGTTGAGATGGAGATAATTAAATAGAGATATTTGTCATTTTTCATGTCTATCTATTGGATATGGAGGAGGCGTTTTAGGGTGACAATTTTAGTTCTGAATCGCGTTTTTTTTATTACCATTTTGGAATTCGAATAAGTGTCCGGACCTACGCATTTGTGTTTGAAATTCCCGGATATATTTTTTATAGATTTTACGATTCACTCCTATATTACGAACGTTTTTGCGTTTATTTTTTGTTGTGTATATATTCGGGACCTATCACGCGTCGGGGACAGTGTGTCAATTATCGTTTCCGCATCGTAATAGGGTTGTTACCGTCCATATCTTCAACAGTCAAATATCTCTCGGCTCAATACTGTCAAGCAATAAGAGTATACTTGGAGAATTACGCCTATGCCTTCCGTTTGAACCACCCTTGAGGTCGATAGGCTCGCGCCCGACTAACGCATGTAAAAAGTAATTGTAGCACTCTCGAACTGGGCTCGAGTCTATAGCGTATCCGACTTTGATGATGATATTTTAAAACTATGGGAACGAATACTCTAATCATGATTTGTGGTCATTTTTCTATGCTCGACTCCCGACAGGCCGAAGGTGGAAGCGCATTAGATGTGTCAAGCGATTTCGGTTCTTATGTAGTTGTGGAAAAGGTATTTTTTTCTGTATGTGAACCGCGTCGCGAGCTCCTTCGCGCCGCGGCAGGTACGGCCCGTGTCGCTTCTTACTTACAACACAAAGTCTCCTGTAAGCTTTAAATTATTGATTAAAGAAAAATTTGAAAGTTTGCGCTTGTTTTATTCACTTACGAAAAATCCTGTCATAATTATTATACCAACATAACTTGTAAAATTTAATGATTTTCCCCTTAATAGGGATTTTAAGACTAATAGCGTCAAAATCCCCGTCAGCTTAAATTTGGAGCACTAACGGGGATTACGAGACTAAAAGTTCTCGTTAATGGGGAAATCTAACGGGGATTTTGACACTAACCCGTCATAATGGCGTCAACTTTGCTATCCAAAAACTAGTTGGCACATGCAGCTTTAGTATATAGGTATTTAAAAGTATATAGGTATTATTGACCCTATTAAACAAAGGGTAGGCACAATCGGGTGGGTTATGCTGGTCAAATCGTGTTTTATATAAACATATAAAGTAGGGTAAATTAAAATCAACTTCATAAAAATGTTTTTAATTAACATGAAGTACAATCTAATCTCAAAAACAGAACTACATCGTAAATGTTCTATAAATCTTTGGTTCCGCCTTGTAATAAAAGTTATCACTGCGCATGAAAATAATAATTACGATAACGATACTTCGAGAAAACATGTCGGTTGTTTACTCGATCGAAGTGATGATACGATCACGTGACGTCAGTGTGGCTTCGCTTCAAGGACGCGTTATCAAACACCGCTACTTCGTTGAATTATTCTGTACAATGTACCTACAAGCCCCGACTTAAAATTTAAGTAAGTATGTTACTTATATTTCCCTGGTTTATAATTAAAAAGTACGGATAAACTGTGCAACTACCTACTTACAATTTAAATGGTCTATAATCTAGTAAATAAGTTCTAGAATAAAGTAGAAATACTGGGAAAATGTGCAAAATTCGTGACCGAACCTTCCGGTAGCACGAACAGCGACTGGCGAAGTGGCGAGCCGCGAATGAAATGAAGTGACTTTTTCTCGACCGACCTGCGTACAATAATATCATAGCGTGGCGCATAACACAACTGAGCATGCGTCAAAACAAGGCCATTCCACGATCAATATAGTCTAGTAGAATAAGTACTTAGCTACATACCTACTGTACAGGGCCTGCCGAGTGTGATAGATAGAAATAACCGAGTAGTCTTGTCTATTCTGGTGTAGGTATATTCACTTCATAGCGGTCTGTAGCGTGGGGCAATGTAAAGAAGTCACAGAATAAATAATAGTACAAGATGAAGTGAAGACTACAATCAAATCACTATTATTAAAGGCCATTTTTTTTTTCATTGACTTTTAATAGGCGATTTACATTGAAATTAAACCGCCTTCCAGAGACAGTTCCAGAGTTGATAATAGAACTGCCTAAAAAAACATTTTTTTATTCGACATGACCCAAACACTGATGACACTGAAGTCGTCTAATGTTGACTTTATATATATATATATATATATATATGTATGTACGGATGAACTCACAGATCATATAGGAGATACGGGGGATGAACTGTACATTCGTCTTTCGGTTTGATCAGTTCTTCCCCCGAAACTCCTATAGTATGATCTGTGGTTCATCCGTGATCATGGCGCTTCCAACACTGACAAGCGCCATGACCACGATTAACTGTACCTTCGTCTTTCAGTTTGATCAGTTCATCCCCGTATCTCGTATATTATGGTCTGTGAGTTCATCCGAGATCAAGGCGCTTGCAACACTGCTGAAATACAGTGCCATTTTTTATTGGGATGGAGAAATCCGAATCCATAAGATATTCGGTTAACCAATAGGTATTTTTTCATGAATTAAATTTTGGCATAAGTACCTACCATATTATATTCCCCAAATGCGATTTGTCCTTAAAAATTTGGAGCTATAATTCAGAAAAAACACGTCACTGGTGGTTTTTGGTCATATAATATATTTTTTTATACAATTTGTAAGGAATCTATAAAAACTTCAATAAAAATGTTCAATATGGACTCTATCTTGCTGAATGCAGACATTTTGTTCATATTTTTAAGAGTTAAGTAGGTATCTTCAATAATTATAATGATAGATCGCTTTTAGCAATAAGGCCGCCCATTGTTTGTTCTTCTTCTACTATTGTTCCTTGTTTTGTTTTTTTTTTCTTTGTGATGTGTACCTACAATAAAGAATTTATCTATCTATCTACGATTATCTTCAATGTTAATCTATCTGCAATTTCTAGGGTTCCGTACCTCAAAAGGAAATAAGAAAACTTTACAGGATCACTTCGTTGGCCGTCTGTCTGCCTGCCAAGACCCTTTATCTCAAGAAGGGAGGCGAGTTTTCAAGTTGAAATTTAAAAAACAACTTTACTCAACTAAGTCAACGCAATCACAAGATACGTCCGTAGGCCGCTTATTTTGACGCCCACTAGCGAATCAAGACTTATATACGGTAATTGTCGTTGACCTAGAACCATGAAATTATGTAGGTAATCCGCGATCTCTCTACTTTCGGCCTGTATTATGAGATTCCGCCTATTTCTTTTACTATTCTGAAAAATTTGTACTGGCCGCATTCTTCGAACACTGAATTACCATATTAAATAACAAGGCGTGTCAAGTTCAACATCATCCCTTGGAAATCTTGGAATATGGGTCGGCTTTTGACTGCTGCCTTCGCAAACTGGTTGACGGAGCTGATGGACCACTGCCCCTGGAGGGGTATTGAATATATAGATCAGGCTCCACGATATTATAAAACTAATTAATGTAGGCAGCAATGAATATCCGACAAAATTGGCGAGTACCTACTGAATATGGCCAGAAGTTAAAAAAAAACGCCTCTGCACGAGGCGTCCTCAAGAGATGTTGACTCGTCGAGTGCTGGACCGATAAACATAATTCAATGCCGAGAAACTGTTTTATCTACACTAATTGTTTTTTGTTGTGGTAGGCCTCGTACGCACCTGGGGAAGTACCACACCTTTGTCAGATATTTAATCGCCGGGCAGTAGTAAACATGTCTGTGTTTCGGTTTGAAGGGCAATGTTTCCAGCGAAATTACTGGGGCAATATGTCTCAGGGTGACGAGCGCAGTGCAGTGACTCGCAAGATTTTGCAACCAAAGTTCTGGGTGGCACTGCAACTGTTATGGACAGGCGTGACGCTTACCATCATAGGCGAGCGACGTGCCCGTCATGTAATACAAAATAATAAAAAAAAGAAAGATTTGTTTTTTTTTTGGGTATTTGTTTGTAATGGTTAAACTGAAAAAATACTGATCCGATTTAAAAAATCTTTCACCTATAGAAAGCTACATTATCAGCGAGTAACATAGGCAGCATTTTATTTAAAAAAAGTTAGAGATCCCTAAGAAAATTGCAATAATGGAACCCAAGGTATCAAAAATTTGCAGAATGACGATTACTTGCTGCAGGAACGGATTGACATGTTGCCGTGGAAACGAAATAATAACAAATGTGTCATTACGTGAGTAATAACACATTTATACATGTTTATTGTCCAAAAACACCACGAACGTTCACAGCGTGTTTTTTTTTAGTATTTACGACGCGTGCAGATATGCTAAAAGGAAGAAAAATGCCTCGGTCTGAGCGCTACCCGTGCGAAGCCGGGGCGAGTCACTAGTAGTCAATGCACTTTATAGAATATTTTTGTAATAAGCTACCTAGGTACACACAGGTGCTGACTAGAGGGGATACAGAACCTGCTAATGCAATTCATAATTATGGCAAAACTGCCCATATGAAAATCTATTTCTTTATTATCATACATGTTTAGTCAGCAGTGGGCGTATATAGTCTGATAAAGTGATGCTACCTAAATTATGCGAGAAAACTGGGGAAATGTGGGCGATTATAACAGTCAAAAATGTAAAAGTACCTAACTCGCAAGGAATCCTTGTAAAACTACAGACACTTCTTTAAATAATCGAACAGGGTTATTTACTTTTAATGGGTTGGTGCTAGTACAATAAAAAGTGTGAATAGGAACAGCCATAATAGTTGCTGCGTCAGGCTGCCAATATGGATAATCCCAGGCTTCCAAGTAGGCAGGTATATGTTGTGAAGAGCGTACCTTTACCTTTAGTCACCAGGCGGATATCATTGTTTTGTAAAAACAATACATACATTTGTAAATAACTACCTGGGTAACTAAAACAGGACTCGTTCACTATGTAAGTGGGGAAAGGGTGCTGAATAGGCAGAACCGGTAAGTGGGGTTCCTAGCAGGTAAGTACAATCCCAATATATATTTTGAAATGTTATTATTACCTATACATTTATATTGCTTGGGTGTTCCAGGAAGTCTAAGGTTTAGGTCGCCGTCGGAAATAGAGGTGCAGCCGACGCGACTGTTTGGAGTTTGGGCTCTTGTACAAAATTGTACTAGAACAAAAGCTAGATCAAAAAAACCCCAAAATTTTAAAGGCATGTGACCTATCCAACTCGCAGATGGCCAGAGGTGGTTTAAGAACAGTCACACTTTCTGAGAGAAGCCATGTCCCGCTACTCCCGCCGGTATTATGTAGTGGGAGTGGGGACGCTAGCTATAGGCTATTTGATGAAGTAAGTACTTAAAATAGATGATGATCTCATCCTCTTTCTATGATTTTTGAGACCTCAGCTTTAAAACTCGAATATATTGAGGTAGGTATACAATTAGAACTGTGGTAGTTACTTTGGGTGTTTCCCATTTGTTCCATGGAACTTGACGTCATGGCACAAAATGTGTATTTCTTACTTATTTGTTCCATAGAACAATTGAAACATTTTTTTCCTAAACTGTTCCGTAGAACAAACATTAAAACCTTTCTGGTTTGTGATGTCATCACAAAGTCACTCCTTTTTCCACTACCTAAACTCTTCCAAACACAGTTTTTTTTTGCTCAAATTACTCACGCCAATTGTAACAAGAAGATTTTTCATAAAATGCAAGATTTTTGTCACGTGGAACAATTTATGATAAACTAGATTCTTATTTAGTCTCATGACGTCACTGAGAAGTGAAGTCGGAAGAAATGCTAGTATATAGTTCTATAGAACAAATCAGTAAAAAATACTACTTTCATTCCATGGGACAAATGGGAACCACCCGTTACTTTTTTACATCTAAATGTGAAAATAGTTCCATTCCATTTGAACTTTATCTTGCCCATGGGTCTTGGGTAAGTACACAATTTTAGTGTACTTTTCAATTAGCAAAATAGTACGTCATGGGTACCGTAGGTACTGTTATTTCTGAAGTCTAGTTTGCTTCCGTAGCAATATTGCATCAAGTTATAATTGAGTGAAAAAGTGGTTATACCTAGGTATTCTACTTCAAATCGGGACTCATGAAGTAGCGTAGTGAACCCCATTCAAGAGCGGTTCAACAATCTTCTATTAAATGCACGAATTCCATCATCGCTTTCTGTCTATCGGGAGAGATACTATTAGAAAGAAATAAAAAAAAGAAAGCAGATAGAGAGAGATAAGTACATAACTAGTTTACGAATTTGGATGTTTGTTCTATAAGTATAGGTACTTAATCACTTCTACAGTGCAGTTTTCCATCGCTCCGTGCTTCGGAGGGCACGTTAAGCTGTCGGTCCCGGCTGTTATTGATTAATAGCAGTCGTTAAGCCTTGTCAGAGGCCCTCGGGCGGCCTGACAAACTCTGACATCAGAGGCCAGCACTACCTCATACGACAAACAAAAAACACTTCTACTCAAAGATCATCTTTGCTTCTACTCTCTGAGCTTCTACTGGTACTGGCGGATGCCGTCATAGATCAGACAGCTAATCTATATGCCCTGTGAGATGCCCAGTTTTAAATAAAATATGTTTATTAACTTTCTAGGAGTACAATTATTAAGACCATGGAAATATATGTGGTTTCCGCGCTGTTTTCCCGTACCATTAGCTAATTTTGTGTCGCGTCCAACGTTCGTTTCTGAGAAACTGATACTTTATCATTATCAGCCAGTATCGCATTGTTTTTGCCTTAGTCATGAGATAATTTACTTACCTACGTACTTGTATCAAACGAATTCGAAAGTGCCATCTTACTGTAAAAGTAGTGGTTATATACTCTTTGGGAAAAGTTATTTATGTAGGTTTTCTAGGTAATCAAATACTTTTGCAACTTGCGAGTGACGAGTCAACCATGAACTATTTCTAGAAACGTCATCGTAACTGTCTGATTCGTTGCCTCTTTTGTTGGTAAAATCTCTACAAAATAGTCTAGTTTTGGAGATTTGGCCTAGATCTAAACAGTGCTTTGGCTTATTTTTCAAAATATTGAAAAATTCTTGTGTAAAACTTGTAATTGCAATTCGTAGAACATGTTTCAACTTTCATGGCTTTTGCATTAATACCTCAATGCCTAATTGTAGCATTTCGGCGCAAGTTTACTGTTACAATCACAAAGGCACTGCGTTGTAGCACAATTTACATCAACCTTGCAACTAATCCTTCCAATGAATATTTGGAACACACACCATTTATGAGATACTTGGAACACCTTATTTTGCGACCGATTTTTACACATTGACGATATTTTGCTTTTTACGCGGCTCGATAGTATTTATCACTTGACTTGACGTACATAATGACATCTGCTATTTTAGAAAGCGGTTTTATGCCTATCACTTGCAACCTCCTTCTTTATGTAGGTACTGGCAGCTGAGATTTTAAAACAAATGCTTTGGATTTCACTAGGAACAAAACACGGGCGTTGCTCTTGCACTTGGTTGTTGGGATTTTGTGAACGAAGACGTGTTTCGGTCACAGCGGCGTAAGAAGAATAATATAAGCGATTGTGCGCCTATAGGCGGGAAGCAGAGACGCTCGGCGACCTCGGCGTGGAGTCACCGTGTGCTTGGGGCAGCGCCCGGGCCTCGATTGCCGAATGCCGAGTCGGCGGGCTCGCTGTCGGATCGGAGACGGAGCCCCTCGCGGGTGGGGCGTGGGTCGCCGGCCTCGTTCTATACAGCTGCGTGCACACCAGTCGCTCTCCGCACCCGACAGGGACTAACAGACAACCTGTAATAATAATACGAAGCGTTTTGCTTGCAGAGCAAAATGCACAAAAGTACTCGTGCCCGATAGCTGCGACTAGAGAATATTCTTGATAATAAATTAGACTCACGAACAGGTCAGTGCAATTGAAGTTAATACAGGATACAAAGTACAAACAAATGGGTCATTGAGATTGCCTATGCATGATGGCGCCCGTTCGTCGCGTGAACAGTGGAATTCCGTAGAATAGATATAGTTCAGTGCCCGTTCCGCCATATAACGGAGCCCATATTTTGTGAAGGATCGATGATAAGATTTAAACTAAAAGCTTCTGGTGGGTGCAAATTGTCACTTCGTACATAACTACATGGAAACGTCTTGAAAGACGTGATTTGAAAAAAATTGCGTCATCCTATTCGGCCATTGTGGCCTTTGGCATAGAAATAGTGAAAAGTCGATAAAGAAATCAGGTTTGAGATCAAGGTAGGGAAACTACATACACTAACAAACTACGACCAAGTTATAACAATATTCTAATGACACTTTTGTAATTATTAAAGCAGCGCAATTGGATCAGCAAGATTGGCTACGGCCTTAAAAAAATAAAATGCCTGGGAACAAAAGGTACGTTCAGCATATTAACATTTTGACAACAGTACCATAAGCATAGAGATCATTATGTACCTACTCTCAGTAACCATAGGTAGGTATGTAATAAGTAGTTACCTAGTTACCTAGGTACCTACAGGCAGCCTATAGTTTTGGGTTTTGGTTACTTATGTAGGTACTTAATTTTGTCATCTGTCCAGCAAACAAGAAGGCATACAAGAAAAACATTTTAATGAGTACCTAAATGATGTTATATATCAACTGAGGGAGTACCTATTGTAGCGTGTCTACAGAAATCGCGTAAAAACGAGTGTCTTTTATTTTTATAATTGCCACGTCATATTTTATCGGAAGTAATGCGAATACTTACTTTTTATGTTCTATAGAAATTCAAGTTTTTGATGAGATTAGTACTCAAAAAAAAAAACATATCAATAAAATAAAAAACTTTTTAAAATACCAAATTACTAAACAACACTAATAATACATGTGAAAAATAATAATCTATAAATTAATGCGATTGTGGCGCCCTTTCACGCCTTGCTCGCTCCGCCATTTTGATTTCATTTCGCTCCGAAACTGCACGACGGATAGGTACACTGGGCGAACAAACAATCGTATAGCGATGGCGGCAGCGCAGCCGACAGTCTAAAATCCTCCATTTAGATTCACAAAACTACAAAGACTTGAAGAGAGAGTGTGCTCGTGATGTGTGCGTGAAAAATAGTGCGTTGTCGTTTGTGAAAGGTTGGTTCCCGTAGTTTGGATTGATTTTGTAAGAAAAATATGATTTATTCAAGAAGGTTTAAAAAAGAGTATTTTACTTAACTCTTGGTTGGGCTCGGGCCTCGGGCTTCACATTGCTCTGAAAGAAATAGGTATTATTCCGAGATCGGGCGCGGTACATACCTACTAGGTACCTACAGTTAAGTTAGGAATTTTTCAAATTGTACGGGGTCATAGTCTAATCTAGGTTAGGTACCTATTCTGCATCGTATCGCCTGGTTTATAAGTATTTTACCTACCTATTAAATTACGAATACCTACATACTTAGGTAATTAAAATTTACAATATACCTACCTAACTAGATTATCCGAAGACAACGGGCCGTTGCGTAGTTGGTAGACTATGTTGGTACGTACTCGTTACGACCGTACGACGCGCGTCAATGCGTAGTGTTGTCGGCATTTTATCGATAAACTCAACCTATAGGCTCTTGGCACCCAAGTGTTTTTTTTAATTGATGCTTTCTATCTTTCATTAAGTAGGTAGGTAACTCGTGAAGCATACATTTTTCGATTGTAATTTGAGCGGCAGAAGACGCGGGACTTAGATTGTTTCTTAGTAACAATAATAAGTGGACATTGTTGTTAACTATAAATTGAAAGAATTACTTTAATGTTACAATGTACTTAAATGATATAACAAGTATTCCACCAAAAAAAATACTTGGAACTAATTCGATTCCACGAATTACCTTCAATAAACTTGTAAAGATTTTTCTCCAACAAAGTATTAAAAAAAACGCTAATGTTATTACAGCTTATAGTTTAAAAGTTTTACTCACGGTGGTCTTCTGAAGATATTTTCAAATTGATCCGATTACTCTCAGATTAAAAGAGAAAAACAGATATCATGCGCGAAACACGGAAGTGAGGATCAAAAAAGTATAACATAATAATTATATACAAACATTTAAAAATTAAGTAATTCCATTTCGAGTTAGGTAGGACACGAAGCAGCGTCGTGTTTTCAGTAAGTACCTGTGATTTAATTTGCTTTTTAAAATACGCGTGAACCTACGCGTGGCATGAAGTGACATTTCCTTCTATTCCGTGCGATGACTACTTTGATTGTAAACTACTAAAATCTATGAAACGATTATACAAAGTATTAGTAGTTCTTTAAAGTGTTAGGAAGTTTATCATCCTCCTTCGAAGCAACGAAGCTTTCCCCTATGCTGGGGATCGTCGGTCCTCGTGATCGTGACCATGTCATGTTATCATCTCTTTAATAATACTTTTCCATCTACTCCGGCTTTCAGCGACACGCGCACGGCTTCTGAGATTTTAATATTGAGTATGAATCGGATTTGGTTAGACCAGCGTATAAGGCTTTCCCTCTCGCTCGTCCACTTGCCTTCTACCTTCCCGGTGACAATGAGTTTTTGGAGATTCTCCGGTAATGCAGGCTACGAGGATCTCAATTATTTTGCCATAACAATATGTTGTAATACTGTGACAATACGCCTGCAAATCTATCATCGCACGATCCGTTGTTGCTAATAATAGAGCCCAGGTATATAAAGAGCTCAATGGTTTTATATTGGGAATCCTACAGAACTCTAGTTTAGACGTGTGGTGGTGCGATCTACCATACACCACTGTAATATTAGTTTTGGACAGATTTATGGAGGTGTAGATATTTAGTTCGATTCCAGGCTACTCATCTCCATTTTAAGTATACTCTGCTTTATCTGCTGCAAATAGGATGGTTTATCGGTGTTTTGTACGTTTTATGATTTTAGTTCCATTTATACTAATGCCTCTGTTCCAGTCTTCGCAGATTAGGCAAAGTGTGTATATCTATACTTATAATAAAGCAATAAGAACGAAAAAGTCTGTACAAAAAAGATAAAAAAAAATGGTCTAGGGTACTTAAAGTTAGCTACTGAAAAATAATATAACATTTTTTAAATTCGTGTCGGTCTGTTTGTATGTTTGTTCGCGCATCACGTAAAAACTACTGGTCCGATTGCGATGCTGTTTGCACTGTTGGGTAGCTTAGGGTTTGACTTAATAACTGGGGTACTTGGTGTCTCAACCCGATGAGTAGAAGCCGAGCAATCGATTAAATTTTTTCGCCGGCTGTAGGAATTTTGATCAAATGTTGGTATATTGGTATTTTAGGTCTTAGATTAGTACATAGAGTTCTTATAACCTAGAGAAAAGACCACGCGTAGGAACCGCGGGTACAGCTTGTTCACTAATAATAGTAAACATTGGTAAAATAATAATTATTATTAATTTTACTGCAATGTTTTAAGAATAGTTTTATGTTTTTGAAATGCCAAAAGCTAGAACGATATATCAGAAATAATCAGTCTTTCTTTCATTCTTCACGATTATGTGCATTGGGATACGAGTCTTTAAAACTGTTCTTCTGCTCTCCCGCTTGTCTCTGTCACTATGTTGTGAAGGTCTTAAAAAACTTTTCAATCCAAATAGATACCTGCCCGCACAGCTCCCCAGCGACCTTCAATCTAAATGATACCTGTGATTAATACATGCTCTTGGTTGTGTTTAGTTAGAATATTTTCGGTTCAATCAAGAAGGTTTAAATAAAGTCGGAGAACATACTGCCAAACAAGCTAGTGAAGAATAGCAAATGGCGGCTGGCGTATGCGTGAGTGGGTAATTTGTGGTGTTTTGTGGTTGCTATATAATTTCATCACAAAAGACTGAATTGTTTGAGATTTTCCGTAAGAACATGACAGAATTAACATGACTAACAGGGTCTAAATCTTGATGTGATATGGCGGCCGATCGGCATAACCTGATGTAAGTGTGTGCATGAGGATTGTGCGTACAATCGGAACCACATATCTTGGGGGCTTCATTTTTGATTTGGCTGTGTGGTCTCCGCCTTTTTAAAAGCTTTTATTTAACTTGCAATGTATGTACGTATGTATGATTCTTTAGGTCAAATCATGTAAGCTGAATTAGAACAACTTCCTCTTATCCTACGGTGTTGCATTTTTAAATGTTGGTTAAGTTCCGATGACAATGTATTTTTATGGTAAGCAGGACCTTAATCGACATCCAGGATTAGCTCCAGGTAAAGGAACTCTTCAACGGTTAACAGCACAGATACAATATTTTGTGTACGCATTTTATAGCTGATTTTAAATTTTACCATGACATGGTCTCCAGATAAAGGAACTCTTCAACAGATAACAACACAGACACGAAATTTTGTGTATGCATTTTAGTATGATAGCCGGTTTTAAGTTTAACCATTACATGGTTGCTGCACTCAGGGATGGGCCCTGACTAGTGAACTTCTCAACGGTTAACAGCATAGACACGAAATGTTGTATACTCATTTAAATGTGATAGCCTGTTCTAAGTTTCACCATGACATGGCTACTGAATAAAAGCTCCTTTTTTAATGTTTTTTTAAGTAACTTATTTTAAACCTTCGGTTCAATGGGTTACTTTCGAATGTATTTTTGGTTTTTCATTATTTGTTATCTGTTCCAGTGCTTGATCTGGTCAGTAAATATAAATAACTCGAAGATTCGCAATCATATTGTCCGTTCTGTACAAGTAATTTTGGCTTTATTTAATTTGGTATACCTTTCTATCAATTATTGACCTCGTAATTATATGGTGTTTACATGATTTGAACTAGTACACAAATCTTATCTTTGCATGGATTTGTCTTTGAGTTTTTGAGTTTTGTTTTTGAGATTGCTATGTTTTTGTCGTTTTTAGTTATTTACCGTATATTTGTTTTGAAATTATTGTAAAACGGCATACAACCACAAGCGCCAAATTGTACCGATTCTATCCTAAGATTAGAGCAGTAGCCCGACATGCTAGTCTAGGTTAAATAGAACTGTGTTCACAATGCTAATGCTAATTAAATATTCAGTCAAAAAGGCTCTAAAAGCTCTCAATACGCGCGGTACTTATGGTAACCAGAACTCCGTACAAAAACCGGTTTAAGTGCGCGCGCATGTACTGAGCCTTTAAAAATGGCCATTGATTTGAAGTAAACATGTTGATATTTCAATAGAAAATCCAAACATCCATCATTGCTAATTGCTTACAGCATTGCTATGCAACACTGATTTACCATTTATTTACGAAACAACGTTGTAAGAAATTAAATATAATATTAGGTGATAAACGAAAGAACAGTCAAGTTTTATTAATATCGGTAAACTATTCTATCGATTATCGATATAATTCCGCGCGCCGTTCCCTTCCCTGTTTAGTTGTTCGTTAAAACTACAAAATATAAGTATATTTTATTTATGTTGCTTTGTAACTTACGTTTTTAGGTTTTTTTTTAATTTTCTTTTTCTTTTTACTATTGTCATTTAACTTTTATATTGTTTTCTTTTTGATTTTTGATTTTTTCTTTTTGGCTTTTCACTTTTAACGAAGTGCTCGAAATTTAAATTGTAAGAATTCAGGACAGACAAAATATATACATAGATACATACATAGATAGATAAAAGTGAAGCAAAATAAAAGCTTTTTATTAAAATACAAGAGGCCCAGTGTGTGAGTCATACCTTACGGATAGTGTTCCGTACCACACCATGCATAATTGATTGCATTTTATTTTAAACCGTTCCCACAGAATAAATTATAGTACAAGCCGCTCCTAACTAACCGCATTTCTTGAAATTCGTAGTTCAGTTATTGTCAACGTCCTAGTTTGTGGGTCTTCTGCACTAATATTATAAAAAGAAAAGTTTTATTTGTATACCTATATGTTTGTTTGTAATGATTAAACTCAAAAAGTATTGAACCGATTAAAAAAAAATCTTCACCTATAGAAAGCTACATTATCAGCGAGTAACAGGGGCGAAATTCTATTATAAAAAAAATAGAGATCCTTATTAAAATTGAAATAATGTAACCCAAGGTATCGAAAATTGCCTTTAACAGTGATTAATTGACGTGCGCTGCGAAAACTTGACGATACATAAAATAATGTAATTACATGTTTATAGTACCCACAATCATCATTACCCACAAAAAAAGTCCGCTGTATGTTTAACTATTATAGTTAAGTCACAATAACCGTTTTTTGTTCAAATTAAATCAAAACACTGGTATAATCGAAATTTTGTAGAAAGGAATATTTAGAGAAACCCTTAGATACCCGTACGAAGCCGGGGCGAGTCGCTAGTTAAATATGTCTAAAGAAATCTAAATTTTACAATGTTGCATATGTCTCTATTCCTTTAATACTGCCGTCATAGTTAACCTGTTAGATTTCTGTTTCAGTTTTTTTCGATGAGCAGGTTACAGAAAACTCCTCGCGCCGACATCAATATTTCGCCGTTTATAATATTACACTCATTTGAATTAAAAACGGGCACCTAAGCAAATAAACAATTTTATGGTTAGGTACCTACTTACTACTACTTTGTTTTTTTATTTTAGGTAATTAGTCTTATCTTCAGAATTTTGTGAATTAGCACGGAATAGTTTGCGACAGTTTTATTATACACAGCTCTCTGATGGTCTGCGGTAGTGATCACACTCGTGGCTTCAGAACGTCAATGGGACATTCTCAATGGGGTTGAAGTCGGGTATTCGAGCTGGCCAATACAAACGACAAGTTCCGACCTCTAGCATGACATCGCCAGACCGGAGGGCGCGAGCGCTGTCCATAATAATTGAGTTTTCGCCAAGATCGGCCAATTCGCGTTGTGCATGAGGAATTAGAACTTCCGTTATGTATCGGTGTCCAGTCAGTGTGCCGTTTTCGATGAAGATCCAACAATAAATTCGCTTTCTGCCCAAAACATACAGAGAGCCCCCACCATCAGGGGTTTTTTTCACAACATGCTTCTGCAAAGCATTTTCCTCGTCTTCGTAGCATTCGTCGACGTCGGTCTTCACCGGACAGAGATATCCTGGCTTCATCGGAGAACAATACCCTATTATTGTCCCCCAGTGATGGACAAAAAGTGTCAGAAAACGGGAATAGACGTTCCAGTCTTCTTGAGTCCATGACACACAATATCGAGCGAAGCTAAGCCTGGCAACTCGGTGCTCACGGAGTAATTTACGGCAGCCGGCCGGGCGATAACTGCGTATATTGGTAGTGAAAAGCCTTCTGACCGTCTATAGATTAACTTGCATATTTCTTACTTATGAGAGGTTGTTCTCGAGGTCCAAATTACTTATATTTTCCTCACCTCAACCCTTGACTTACCAGAAAACGATCACCCGTGGTTCGGTACATAGCTTTCTTCCAGTTAGCCTCTCAGCCACGAAGCATTGGCTGCAACCATCCTCAATCAGCGCAATAACTTTGCTGGCATAAATCTACCATTTTCGAGACCGCTAAACAGCAATAACAATACTTTAAACTGTCAAGGGCAAAATTGGCTAATAATTCAATAAAAAAATTTAAAAAATTCTCTAGAGTGGATATTAACTTTCCGGAATTCGCGCCACAAAATGTAGTAACAAGTTGTTTTCTAGACCAGCCTCAGTCAAAAATTTGAATTTGGTGCGTACTATTTTAAACATCACGGCACTTTTATAACGTTCCAGCTACATGTTCAAATGGTTTTTTTTTCGTATTGTATTTTTTTCAGCGAGGAAAAAACAAAGCTGCCCCTTTTTTGCAAATGCTTTTTTATATTGTAACATTTGTAATCAAATGTCATAGCTTTCAATCTATTTGTACGTATAAAAGAGCAGTAAAAATAATTCGGTACAGACAAAATACCTATATATGTTTTTTAAATTACATCGCTTTCCATCAGGTGAGATCGTGGTCAAACGATTGCCTAGTCCGTAATAAAAATAAATAAATACATATTTCTGGTGGTCTATTTAGTCTACGAAATTAGCCAATATTATTTTTCTTAAAGTTGTTGCCTATCTTAAAACACATACTATTAAAAATATATTTTATAAAATAAACTAAAGTTGGTAAAATTTATGCATACCTTAACCTAGTATTAGTTAGTTGATTCACAGGTTGTGTCAACTTGTGTTGTCTGTTATGACTTGTGTCTAATTAAATAAAAAAAGCAACATTGAAAATGAAATGTTTTCTTTTCAACAATGTTTAATGATTATTTTTTACTTGTTCCGTATTTGCATACTCGTGGCTAGTGCTTACTTAGCAAATCTACGAGTAGCTGGTACTTATTTTCGTGAACGTTTCATTTTCATCAAACCTACGTATGTACATTAGATATTTAGAACGGTGTGACGATACGTTTCTGTTGCGTAGCCTTGGTAGCGGTGTACTCCAAAAACCTGTTCTAAACCGATCGAAAAAGATTGTCACGTAAGTAGAACTTATTTATCCTGGGAAATGAATTAGCGCCTTTGTTTGTCATGATTTTAGAGACAACATCGAATGAATATCATCCTACTAATGTCCCTTCTAGAATGTAGGTACCTAAGCATTTCGATGAATAGACTTCGAGGAATAGACCTTGGCAATAACGTCATTCTAAATTTCGTACGTATCTACTTAAATATATGGCGTGGAGTCATACATATTTCGGAAAGAAAAGTTGCTTTCTTTTTCTCCAGACTATAGCCACAGATCGATAATAATACTGCGTTCCTAACCCTTAAAAAGCGGTAACTCAAGTGAGGTTTGAGAAATTGATTTCTCGTCACCTTAATAAAATACTTATATTTTCAATTATATAACGTAATTTGGATATGCAGGTATTCATATATTTTACTGATATATGTTTATCCAATCAATAAATTGATTATGATTTGGGGATACTTTTATTACGTTTAAATGATAAATCGTGTTAAATCTTGAGTTACCGCTATTGTTTCTTACCTGTGTACTAAAGTTTCCAAACAAATACATAAATAAATGCGTATACTAAAAATCTATACATTAATAGAAAGAAAACAGGAAGTAAATATATGTTTTAGAAAATTTATTATCTATTAAATTAGTATAAATTGACAATTTGTAGTTTTAATTCAATCAATAATAAATTTAATCAAAATACGAAAAAAAAACAACAATTTTTTAAATATATTTGTTTTAATGATTTTCTTCTTTGGGGAAGCCAATTTTATCAGGGTATTTATCGAATCAAGTAGTACCCATGTAAAATCATTCATAATATATTTTTATCGATTTCTTTCGGAATTTCGTGTATTTGTTTTACAAAGGCTCAAAGCGAGCGCGCCTGCAGAAACAGGTTTTCGTACCGAGTTTTGGAAAGTACAGTTACCATCCGTGTTCATTTATGTATCATTATCTTTCCTATTTAAGTGATACTTACTGCTAGTATACTTATAATCAAGCAGTAAGTAACAAAAAGGCCTGTACAATGAAGACCATAAAAATAATGGTCTAGGGAAAATAAGCTACTGAACGCGAATATGGCTTTTTTAATGTCTTATTGTCTGTTTGTTTGTTAGCGCATCACTTAAAAACTACTGGACTGATTACGATGCGGTCACTATTGGATAGCTTAGGTTTAGACTTAAGAGGATCCGATAACGAAACACTATTTCCGTTGCTGATTCTTTGAGATTTGCCGCCCTTTAGATTATTAGGTACATTTTTGGTAGAATTTACGTTCCGGGGCAAACCTCTTTCCACCCCTTCAATTGAAACATAATGATTTGGTATCGGTGTCAATCGCCCGTAGATGATGTATTTTAGGTTTACACGTTTTATTATACTAAGAAAAAGGATTCTGAAAAAGAAGTCAATAGTTTCAGCGCAAACATATGGCTGATTCAGATGCTTGTAACTTTAAGGTGATCTTAAAAACTGGAAAAATAAGACGTATAAACCAGAGTAAAAATAAGAGTAAATAATGTGTTAATTACATTTTAAAAAGAACACCAAAATTGGAAAATATTAGGAGGTAGAAAAGAGGTTTGTCTTTTTGTATGGATAAGGAGATTGTTCATTATTGTTTCAATCCGTTGTGCTATTCCAGCACATATCACAATAAACATAACACAATCATAAACATACCACAATCATAAACATAGCACAATCATAACCCAGAGAAATGACCACGCGGGCAAAGCCGCGGGCACAGCAAGTGTAGAAAATAATTGAGATACGAGAAATTTTCAACCTAGCAGATGCAATAAAAAAACTGAGTTTTTTGAGATACCTCTTTTTGAATTAAGAGGGCAGAGTCTATTTATACTTATAATAAAGTAGTATGTACCAAAAAAACTGTACAAAAAAGATAATTAAGAAAGAAATGGTCCAGGGGACTTAAAGTAAGCTACTGAACAAGAATAACGTTCTTCTTTTTGTATTTTCGTTCACTCGCGTATCACGTAAGTAAAAACTACTGGACTGATTGCGATTCAGTTTTCACTGTTGGATAGCTTAGAGTTGATTTAAAAACTGATGTACTTGGTGTCTCAATCCGATGACTAGGAACCGAGCAATCGATAAAAAACTATCTGACGTGGTCTCCACTCGAGAACTCTTCTACGCACGGTTATTGGTTCTTCAGGAAATGTGACCAGTCCACTGTCACTTTAGCTTGCTTATTTTACCTTTGAGCTATGTCGGTTACCTTGGTATAAGAATGCATACACCTTCCCGGAATCTATTTTCTATGTTTGCATCACACGCACATCAGCACATGTCAAGTTTATCTGTTTGGTTTTAATTGACATAAAACAACGACCACTGGTTTCTATACCTACCTCTATGATAACAGCAAAGCACCTCTAACCCCATTCCTGTAAAAAATAAACGAGTCGTTTTTCCAACGTCTCATTACTTTTGACGTTTTTTGTATGGAGTTTATGTTAAAAGATGACGGACAGTAAGCGAAAACGGTTCGTTTGATGATATAGGAACCGGCCATTAGACGCGTACCGTTGAAATCAACCGAAGGCTTTTAATGCTTAACAAATAATCATTAATCAATGACTAACAAATAATCATCCATTTACATTTTCAGCCTGCAAGATGGAGTCCGCATACGATTGCAAGTTCAAGGAGATGAAGAAGTATATTCCCTTCTTGGAGAGCATGATCAAGCGGCTGGAGAGCACCAGCTCAGCATCAGCGAATCCAAGACAGGCGCAACTCGATAAAATCCGGTCTTTAAGAGACCTTCTTTTGGACAGAAAAAAAAGGTTACATTTATGCATTTGATAAGTTTCAGCTTTATGCATATTTTGATAAGTGGTCAGCTTTTATTTCTTTTTCTATAATATGTTTTGTATATTCGTATTCTTTATTGTACACACAAAAATAAAAATGTATATATTGAAGTTAATGTATGTATAATTCTCACGATGCTATGTTTTGTTTCTAGGATGAAAATAGAGAACCTTCTCAAATGTGAACAAGTTCTGGTTAATTTGTACGCTAAAGTTGAAAAGGTTTGTTAAAAATAATTATCTACGACAATTTTTACCACTATGTAGGTAACAGTAGAATATTAATCAAACAACTATTTATTTACAGAGAGACGTTTTTTCTGATGTTAAGGCATCCAATGTCATGGAGAAATCAAGTAAAGAAAATGCTGAGCTGGAGACTGTCAGAAGTAAACTCAAAACAGTCGCGAAAATACAGGATGGTGCTGAAACCTTGCCTGAAATCGCTAGAGCTAATGACTTTGAACTACACTATACGGGAAGCAAAGAACCCGCACTATTTCAGAGAAGACCAAACATATCTTCGAAGTCTCCAGCTTGTTCTGCGCAAAACCCTAATGAAACCAAGACACAATCACCCCTGTCCCAACATAGACGAAGCTATACTCGCGTATTGGTATCTCCGGATAAAAGCCCGCAACGGTGGTCTTCAGATCAATCTTCTGACAAACCTTTATTCAGCAGACGAACTCCAGCAAGAGCGCCGTCGCCACTAGGCTTGAGCACCAAAAAAGAAAAGAAAAAATCTTCAAAAGCCTCTAAATCACGTAAAACAAAAGACTTAAATATCACATTGAATGTTCCCGAAGAAAGCTTGAATTCCCTGAACACAAAAGATATTTTGACAAGAATCATCAACTGTAGCGATGGCGATGTCGATATCGACACGCTTCGCGAACTGCGAAGTCAAATTCTCGGTGAGTTGAAACAAACGGGGAAAAATGATGACATATCTGATTTGATATTAAAATCGTACAACAAAAAAACTAAAAAACCTAAGATTAGACGCAGGGCTGAAGTGGAAGAAGGTGAATTGTCTGACAGTGAAAGTGAAGCCATTGAAAGTATATACGGCAGCTTAGTTGTGATGGATAGAGACAAAAAATCATTAACTCAAGTTAAAACTATCGAAGATAAGGACAATCAACAACGAAAAATTCAGATATGTCTTGTTATTAATTCCGAAAAAGATGAAATGAATACCACTAATAAAGGCAGTGAACAACCTCAGAAAATTATAGATCTTTCAGAATTTGAAATGTTCAGTGACAGTGAAGATAACAAAAGTAAAGATGTAATTTCAATCGATTCCGATACATCATCATCATCGCCGCGCAAAAAAGTAAATAATATCAAACAAGTGGCCGAAATTAGTCAAGTTAAGAAAAAAATAGATTTTACCCCAGCTGTTCAAGAGCAGTCTATAGAAAAGGTAAACGAAGTCATTTCTATTGAAGAAGATGACAAAGTAAATGAGAAAATGAAGTTAGAAACACACAACTTTAGAGAAAGTAATGTGCAGGAATCAGGTGCATCAGCATCAGGTGACAATACATATAGAAGTGTCGAATCCGATGGCCAACATGGTCATCCGATGGTCTCCGATACGGATGTTATATCTCCAGCAAAAAAAGAAACTAAAATAGAAAATAAAATTGATTCCGAACAAAAACAAATTACAGAAAATGAAGAGGAAAAATCTGATCCAACACGGAAGTTCACTGCTAATTTTTATAAACCAATGGAAGATAACCAAAATTTAGAACCTACCGACTCTTGTACAACTAACCTTGCTGAAAAAAATGGTGCTACTGAAAATGATAAAGATGTCACTTCCGAGAATAAAGCTGCTCCCACGAAAGAATCAGTTTTCATCGAAAAGGACAATGAAGACAACTCAACAAAAATACCTTTGCTGAATGAACCAACAGTTCCACCAAAAGCAAAAACAGATGTTCTATCTGAAATAGACATCCTACAGGCATTGAAAAACGAAATACTCAGTGGGACAATTGCCGTCCCTGGTTCCGAACTTGTTACGCCAGCTTTGCATCAACCTAAACTCTCTAAAGTAGCAAGCTCTCAAGAAGTAAGGCCAAAGAAAAGGATATCTATTGAGAAATATAAACAGAAAGCATCAAAACCATTATTTGTCAAAAAACGAAATAATAAATCCCAAGAAGATATTAGTAAAAAGCAAAGCCTGAAATTAACTGAAAAAGAATGCGAAAGATTTAATTTCCCGAAAAGGCTCTCATTTGATGACGACGATGATGACTTATCTGATGATGATTTTTTAACTGAAGACAAAGATGATTCGTTAGGTTTGGATGATATTTATGGAGATCTTGCTCCAAAATCTCCAGATAACGAAGTGTTGAACGAAAGTAGCACTACACCTGTCATAATACCAACAGATCCAGTCAAACCCACTGCAGTTACTTCGAGTATAGATGTGGACATGAGATCTTTATTGCCAATAGTGTCTCCTCAGGCGCAGCCTGTTTCTTTGCCTGTTCCACCGCCTCTAATTCCACCTCTGGGGTTTAGTACAATATTTCCGCAAATCATTGATAGTCCTTTGAGTGAAGCTAATATAGACCAAATGAAGAAAGTTGCTGATAAAAACAGAATCAGTGCTGTGGATCCGCGTATGAGGCGCGATTTGAATTCAGCTGCCAAAGACAATCCTTATGCAGTAACGAATCCTGACAGTACACCTAGATCAGCTCCTTTTCCTAATATAATGCATAGTGCTCCTAATATGACACCAAGCAGGACTCCAAGTATGACTCCAAGCTATATGCCCAGTATACCGCTATTAATGACACCTAATGCGAGGTCCTTTGAAATGACTCCATCACATCAGTCGTTAGAATCCGAAGAATCTTCAGGTCGAAAACATGTTTATGCACCATCGTTTTCAATGTGCGATAGTCGTGAAAGAGAATCCGTCTCTAAAGAGCCTCATTGGGATATGAACAGAAATGACCCAAGAGGCCGCAGAAACAGATGGGAAGAATCGAGTATACCTCACACAGGTGGGCCCAGATGGGAAGATCGTGATCCAAGGAGCAATGCTGGTCAAACAGAAGCCCCACTTACACCACGGTACGATGACACATATAAATCAAAATACGAAAAATATAACAATCGCGTCAGAAATGACCAATATCACATTGATAGAAGGGATTCTTATAATAAAGCCGATTGTCCAACAACACCGGTCCCTTCGTTTGGCTGGTCAGAATGTCCTTCTACTCCAGGTAGTATATTTGGACGACATGAAGGTCCTATGACGCCGAGTCATCCGTTTGGTAGATCTGATTGTCCTTCCACCCCAAGTCATCCTTTTGGCAGATCTGACTGTCCAACTACACCCATACATCCATTTGGTCGTTCAGATTGTCCATCTACTCCGGGTAGTGCTTTTGGAAGGACTGAACATTCATTTAGTAGATCGGAATGTCCCGGTACGCCAAACCATCCTTTTGGCAGATCCGAATGTCCATCGACACCAAGCCATCCGTTTGGTCGTTCTGAAGTTTTACCCTATGGCAGACCCGATGTTGCAAATAACTCCAGTAACCAACAATATAATAAAGATCCGAGGCTTAACAGGAGACAATCAGAGTACGAATCAAGTTCTTACAATGAAAGAGATCGTGACTACCAAAGTGAACGGAACCCGAGTAACAAGAGTTCTTCATACAAATCGCAAAGTAAGCATTACACCAATGATACGTCTAGAAATCGCGAAAGAGAAAGGAGTGATGGGAGATATGATAAACAGTATTCTGGTGATCGTGGTATGCGTCAGAATGATAGAGATCGACGTGAACCAAGCCTTGGTCGGTCTTTATCTAAAGATTCAGAAAGCGATTACCTTTACACAAGAAATCGTGAAAGTCGTTATGACGGTAAATATTCCAGAAATGATGATGTAGATGCAAGACGTGATCAAAGAGAGAGGAGTATTGGAAGAATACTACAAAACAAATCGATCGCAAAAAGAGCAGGATCAACGTCACGAGCTCTTAGTGTTGGGCGAAGTATTAGCACAGAACCAAACAAGGACAAAATATCATTTAAATCAGATGTGGGTCGAGATTTAACAATAAACACCAGTGTTAAAACAACATTCCAAGATTTTCTTAATAGTGGTAAACCAATACAGGTATTTGATTACACTTTCAACTCTAGAAGGCAGAGAGCTGCTAGTGTTGGCCGATCATTAGTTCGTGAAAATAGTGTTGGCCGTACGCTAACTATTGCACCAAAAACAAATGAAATGTCAACTAACAGCAGGAACAAGAACGATAGATTCAAACGAGCTAGTAGCGTAGGAAGAGAACTTGCAGGTATTAAATATGACAGGAGTTTTGAAGAAGTAAAAGCCGATTTCGAGTCATACAGATCTAATCTAAACACAAAAAAGGTTAAGGAAACTAATAAAGATAAAAATCAACATATTTCTCATAGCAAAAAAGATTTTACTACAACCCATCAAGACCGTAAAACAATTCAAAGTAAGCAATCATATTCTCCAAGAAAAAATTACCGCGATCCGCGAATGCGTAAGGAACATCCAGTAGAAAACAAAAGTCGACATAAAATAGATAGAAGAAGTGACCTTCGTGATCCCCAAAAATCGGGTATCATATATTCCAATGACAATATCGCTAAGGGCACAACAATGGGATCTGGTTTTGGAGTGAAAAATTATAAAATTCCGAAGATTAAACGCGTTGTTGTAGAAACAAAAGAATTGATTACCATAGATACAACTGAGCCCATAGAGAAAGAGGAATCCCAGGAAATGAAGAAAATTAAGCACAGTGAAAATGATAAAAAAACTAATTCAAAAGATATAAAAGAGAAAGTAAAACCAGTTGAAGATCTTGCAGTTAATAGTAAAAACAAAGATCACACCACACACAAGAAACTGAGCGATATTGCCGATGATTCGGAAAAAAGGGTTACACGGTCTAGGAATAAAACGGAAACTAAACTATCCAAACAAGACGATTTGATTATTAAGACCCGGAAATCTAAAAAATCTGTTATATATGATTCAGAATCAGATTCTGGAACGGAAAATGAACAAACTGAAAACAACGCGAAGGGACCTGGATCTCCCAGCAAAAAGGCGAATGAAAGCTCTTTTATTGAAAAAAAAGTGACAAAGAAGTCTAATGAAGGAATATTAAATTCAAACTTTGGCTTTTCAAGCGATATGGAAATATTTTCAGAAAATATTGGATCGGACCCAGTAATAGAAAACATTAATGCTTTAATAGCAGATCTTGACCACGATCTTGATTCTTCGAAAATTTCTAATGATAGTTTTACTGAGCTTGAAAATATGGTGGAAGCTATCAATAGCCCAGAAGAAAATAGTTTGGGTGATATATCTGAAGTAATCGAGAAGGATTTAAACGAAAGCAATGAATTGCAACAAAAATTGATTGATGATAGTGGTTTGATAGAAGTCAAGAAACAAGAAGTGAGTGTTCCAACCACAAATATACAAGAAGTTAAACGCGCAGTAAATCATAAAACTGAAATTGAGGGGTCACACATTCCTACAGTTAAAGATTCGGTAGTTGAAAAACCAGTTGACATGGAAATGCCTTTGAGAGTGTCGGGGAATGAAAATCTTTTAGATAACACTCTAACTTCAAAAGTTAATGAGGCCATTGTTTCGACTACTGAATTTGATCAAGGTTCCAAGATAAATGACGAAAACACAAAATCAGAGAAAAATAACGCCAAAAACGATGATCGTTCTATACCGGATAGTACAATAAATAAAAAAAACGCAGATAAAACAGAAGATGGCTTACCTGACAGTACAAATGAAATGCACTGTGAACTCAGCTCCGACGTAACATCTACCTACGATGCTAGTGAAACATCTAAAAAAGAATCAGAAAAACAAAGCTCAACTCAAAAAGAAGGTATCAATTCACTTGGAAGTTTGTTGTCAATTTTGCAAGATAAATCGAAAATAAAGGAATTACTATCAATGCTAGGTGACCAATCAGGTGAAAATGATAAATTAAAGAAAAAGTTAGAGAAACTGAGTGAAATTGTGTCAGATGAAGAAGAAGATGAAGGACACAGAGAGGTTGACTATTTGAAGGAAGCGTTGCCTGACGCCAAAATTGAAGAAATCCCTACCGAAAAAAATGCAGCCCATAATAATCAGAAGATTGACGATGATGAACAAATTGGTAAAAAAATACTAGTGCAAAAAATCGATGGAAAACATAAAATGCAATATAAACAGGGAATAAGTCAAACTGAAAACTCGCAGGGAGATATCATGGAGAATATTGAGGATCTTGTGAGCAAATCAATGAATCTAGATGTAATTAAAAAAGCCGATAGGAAGGCAACTGTTGATATATCAGATAAAACCGAAACAGACAGTTTGACATCTCTTAATGAAGTGAAAAATGCAAAAGAACCATTAACTGGCCCAGATGGAAATAAAATGAGTAATGAAGAGACCGACGAAACAAATAAATCCGACTTCGATGAAGATCAGGATGATGAACCACTCATAAAAACGAAAAAAAAGATAACTAGAAAAAATATATACAAAGGAAACAATCTTAAATCTGCACTTAAAAACAGATCTGTTACCAAAGTACCGCCTGCAAGCATTCAAGTAAAGAAACCGGTTGAAATAAAGAAACCGGTTGGTGTAAAGAAACCTTCGCGAGAACTTCAGAACCTTCAAGCTGATATCAAAGAAATGTTCATGAGCGAGGACATATTAAATGCAACTGGCATAAGAATGTGTCGCTTAGTAAAGATGGTAAGTGAAAACGATGACGGTAAAAAAGAGAGAGTCAAAGATTCTGAGCCAGTTGTTGTGTTAGAAAAAGTTAAAGGATTTCATAACCAGGAGCAAACGCCAAAGGTAAGAAAGAAGCCTGGACCTAAGCCTAAAAATAAAGCCATTGTAGCGTCATTGTCTCAAAAATCTTCCGGGAGTGATAAACTTTTGGCCAAGAGAGCCAATTCACGGGAAACGGATATCAAGATGGATAAATCCAAAACTCTGCCGAAGAAACCAGGCCCTAAGTCTAAAACGAAACAAAAAAGTGAAGAAGTTGACCCATATGATTTCGATACAGATTCTATTACTGATACGAACACCACTAAAGAAACTGACAAGGATAGCTCAGACTCTGAAAACGAATCTTTGTCGTCGTCACGTAGCTTTGGTAGCAGCGAAGTATCAACTGACATTAAAAAGAAACCAAAACGCAAACGCCGTGGGACTCGCGGATGGCAATCAGGAATTATTAAACCGAAGAACAGGAAAAAGAAGGAACAAAAGCAAGACGTTCTAAGCGATGATTCTACAATTGTAAAACCACACAGACCTATAACTATACCTGATTTGAACTGTTATACCGACAAAACATACTGCTTTCAAAAAGGCGTTACTACCTACGATTGTCGTTTGTGTGTATACAGTGGCACAGATATTGTTAACCATTACAAAAAGCAACATCCTCACACTGAAATTCCACTTTCTCGCATGGATCCACAGACAGCTGAACGAGCCATTCTACAATGCGAAGAGATAAATTACCAATCTATTAGTAAAATACCTTCTGAGAAATACACATGCAGGTTCTGTCGTAAAGATTTTGGCACTAGCCGTAAGGCCTTAGAAACGTTCTTTTGGCATATTGTGAGCCATCACACTGGCGAATTCAAACATTTATGCTCGGAATGTGTAAATGTAACTCGATGTCCGTTTAACCTTGACATTCCGCCTCCACCTAAAGACGGGGGACAGTTAATCGGCTACATTTGCGGAAGATGTAATTTCACTCAAATTTCCCTCGAAAATTTAAAGATGCATGTGATTGTACGTCATAATGACGAACAAACAGAAGTGTATACAATTAATTTGGCTGTTATGTCTAACAAAGCAATGAAGGCAATGCTTAAACGTGCACAGGCAATAGAGCCGAGAGTATTAAGAAGCTTGCGATCAAACCAAAGCGCTACAGATGTCGGCTACCGTGATGACCGTAGTGATGACCGCAGTGACGTTACTGAAACTAGTCGTAATAGTGAGTCTGATTTAGGCCATACAGGCACAGAAGACATCCAGGAAGAATTGAAACCGAAACTGAAACTTGATCGTATAAAAACCAAATTAACTTTCGAGAATGACGAACCTAGTGATGAAGCTTCTGTTAAAATGGAAGAGGAGGAACACTATACAGATGATCGTGATGAGACCTCCCACTTCGATGATTCTTACAATACAGAGCAAGAAGACACAAATGTCGTTATTGAACCGCTTAGGGGAAACTCCGATGAGATTGTGGACTATCCTCATTTCAAGTTGAGTTTTACAGACACCGGAGCAAAGGAATATGTTTGCTGTATTAATGGAAACGACTACCACTACAAGACGTCCCTCCTGATTTCTATGAAAAAACACATCCAATCAAAGCATTCTGAGAAATGGGATGGCTATTGCTGCATGTGCAAAGTCATCGTAACTCTGCAAGGCATTCAGTCGAACTTTAAAGATTGCCTATCGCATTTTCTTGATAAGCATATGGGCGATTTTCCAGTTTTGGAAAAAGTGTTGGAAACTGCAGAAGAGATCTTACCTGCACCGTTTGAATTACCGTTGCCTGTGCTGGCATCATCACCGGCTTTACCGGCAAGGGTGGCGACGCCACCTGTCGAAAGAACAGCATCACCATCTTATATCGCCGTTCGACCTCTCGCAGAAATGATATCAAAAGAACTCGTGAAAGAGATAGACGCCCCCATCGAAGATGAAACTCCTATACCTTTCCCTAGGATCGAAAACATCGTCAGTCTCGGTGAAGCGACGTTGTCTTCATCTCAGCCAAGCCCCGTCTATCCATCCACAGAGTCTGCTCCCCAACCAGACAAACAGTTCTTGTACGAAGAAGTACAAGCTGAAGTAATGTCAAAGAAACAGCGGGTGGTTTTAGACGCTATGATGTCGAAGGAGAATTTGGTGAGAGTGTTCAAATGCGCCGGTCGTTTCTGTTCGTTCACGTCAGATTCTGTTGAAGACGCGTTGTTGCACGCATCTACTCACAAGCGAGTAGGAGGCGAAGGGGCGCTGAACTGCGCCTACTGTAATTACGACACGCATGAGAATGGCGTAGACTTGGTGACGCATGTTTTCAAAGAGCACAGCCGTTGCCAATACTGCTGTCCCTTGTGCTTCTACCGGGCAGCGGCTAGTCAACTGGTCGGAGTGCACTATTCGAAAGCCCATGGAGGGTATGTGCTAAAGAATGTGCTGCGAAGCACAGCGGCCGTTGCGCCTCCGGCCTCTGGGATGTCTGCTGGCCAGCTGACGAGGGACGTTGCTGTACAGCACTTCGTCTGTATTCACGGTAAGTTTAAAATTAGGAATATTCAAAAAAACAATGCAATATGCATGCGATCGTTGACTACTGAAACACGTTCAAAACTAAGAACCACAATTTTAAAATTGAGTTTTTATTAAATTGCCTGGCTCCTACTCGTCGGATTGAGATACCAAGTACACCAGTTTTGAATTCAAAACCTAAGCTATCCAACAGTGAAAACTGCATTGCAATTGGTCCAGTAGTTTTAACGTAATCCGCGTTCAGACAGACATTAAAAGTGTGGTACTAAGTTTTGAAGGCAAGTGTATATACTCCATGTGTATACCCCTTCTAATTGACTGGAATTACACTGCTCAAATCTCTAATTTCTCTAATTTGCTTCACGTAAATTCAGTTGCTTAGTATCTATTTCTAAAAGAAGCAATTGCCAAGTAAATATTTTTTGATTGCCTTTTGTTTTCATTCTTTTGCATTGCATCTAATTCAAAAATGATTATTAAGATATTTTAATGAATTCTATGTTCATACTGTTACAGAGGATGGCACTTGCAACTTCAAAACATACATGCCTGGAAAGTTTACCGAACATCTACAACAGAGACACGCGACCGCGACGTCTCATCCTTGCAATGTAAGTCATTTTATAGCGTCTAGGTATATCAACTTTAATATACCATAAAAGGTCAATATCAACTTTAACATACCATAAAAGGTCAATATCAACTTTAACTTACCATAAAAGGTCAATATCAAATTTAATGTACCATAAAAGATCAACGTCAACTTTAACATACCATAAAAGGTCAATATCAACTTTAACATACCATAAAAGGTTAATATCAAATTTAAAATACCATAAAAGGTCAATATCCACATTAACATACCATAAAAGGTCAGTTTTGTGATGGAATATCATCAGCTTTTTAAAAGTATGATTAGATATTAGCTCTTCTGGAATGGACCGATAAATCAGGTGCAACACACACACACACACCGAGACACACACACACAATTGGCCTTAGCAAAGAGGTTGGATTATGCTATGGTTTGTTTCTCTGAGATCTTAGTCACAATCGGAATAGCGTTTATGTAGGACATGTTTACTAGCAGTGTCAATTATTGTTATGCCATTCGCGCCACAGTTTGTGTATGTATCTCTATTTTTGTTGTTGACGCACATGAAGCACGACTGTGGCAACGTTGTTGTGTGGGTGCGTTTGCCTGTAGTTGTAGATACAACAGGACTAGATAATGCTGTATCCTATGGAAGAAACTATTAGAAGAGCGATAACAAAACATTGTTTATGATCGTTACTGGTAGGGTGTCAAGCGTGCGCTCGATGAGTCGCGCGCCGTGTGCTTAGCAATAAAGTACCTACTTACGTAAAGTTTTTGTCAATTTTTATTCGTTTTTTAATTATGAGTACCAAGAAGAAACCTAGAAGGTACTGCATAGCATTCGATCTAAGAAGTCTCGGAAAATACCTACCTACCTACTTTCAATACATACCGACATTTGATTACGTAGGTTGCAATTTATTTTTCACTCATTATTAAGCATGGAATTTAGACAGGCACCTTAAATCATCAAAGTGGAATAGGATATAATCATAATCAACCAACGACACCTAATACGTGGGTAGGTATCTCAATAAATTCATTGGCGTTCTGAAAACGGGATAGTAAAAATAATGTACTAGGCAATGATGTTATATATAAACTTGGTAAAATCTCATTGGTCTTTTCTGCTAAGAATGACATTGTATGTAATAGAAATATCTCATAATTTATAGTAATAAGTAATTACATTATTACTTATTTATTCTGTTACAATATCTAACTAAGTCATATCATATCACAGAATAATTAATAGTTCAAGTACCTAGTCATATCTTGATACAACCCTACCGAGCGAAAAAGTGACAGAGCGATTCTGAAATGATTAGAGCAATGGAAGCTCTCGCGCGTTGTGATACGGTACATTCTAGCCTGCACGCGATGGGCGAGCGCCATGTAGGTAAATATAATTGAAAGCTCGCAGCGCTGTGCGAGTTAAATTGCACTTTATTGCGTTGTAGCGAGAGTCGCTATGTATTTATATGACTTCACTCAGATATCCTTCTGTACTTGTACTATTATTTAGTCTGCGCCGTTACACACGTTTAGACTTATTTTGCTTAGCTGAATGATCACTGATAAGTTGCTTACATACAATCTTGTTTTCTAAATAAGATCCTTCTCTGACAGCTATGCCCGAGCTCGTTCCCTTCCCCCTCCGAGCTGGTGGTGCACCTGCGCTCGCACGGCCTCAAGCTGTACCAGTGCACGTGGTGCGTGCACGGCGCCAACACCGAGCCGGAGTTCCTGTCGCACACTGCCACCTGCCACCCGGGCCGCCAGCCGCAGGCGTACGTCCGAGTCATCACCAGCAAGGTACAGTATAGAATAACTACACGGTACATGGTATACTAGAGAAGATAGATATATATATAATTATATATAAATCACTTTATAGCACCAATAGAAACATTAAAAAAAACTTAACTTAAATAGTAAAATTGATTGTGCCCGCGTCTTCGAACGCGTGGTCATTTCTATTGGCGCGTTCGAAGTAAAATACCAACATTTAATCAAAATTCCTTCAGCCGTCAAACAAGATTTTATTTGTTCGGCTTCTTCTCATCGAATTGAGAAACCTATAGTACCCCAGTTTTAAGTCAAACTCTAAGATATCCAATAGTGATAACCATGTCGAAATCGGTTGAGTATTTTTTACGTGATACGCAAACAAATATACAGAAAAACATACACACGATTTAAAAAAATGTTATATTGTTGTTCTGTAGCTTGTTTTAAGTACACTGGATGTTTTTTTTTATTATCTTCTTTGTACAGACTTTTTCGTACTTATTGCTTTATTATAAGTATAGATAACTATACAGAATAACATCATAGTACGGTACAGAATAACATCATAGTACGGTACAGAATAACAAAAAGTCACTGCATAAAATAACAGCACAGATACAAGGAAACCACCGCTACGATCATCTCATCACCAAGCTGTATAGTTTGTTTATTTACTTCATTTTTTGGTTATGGTATTCCAAATACATTTAAAATTAACCAGTACATAACTTATTTCAGGACGGGTCATCACAACTGAGAGTGCTGCCGCTGGCATACCTGAATAAGTCCAAAGTGCCAACCGAAGATGTGGCTCCTAACTGCACCAAAGAGAACCCAGTCAGGGAGGTGGAGATTTCCATGCAGCTGGAGAAACTCATTGGGGACACAGTGCTCATGACAGGAACTTCCAGGAGTCAGACTCCGGCTCCTAAGGCTATAACAGACCAGTTCCCAACCGAGGAAGCTATTGAACTCCCTTCAGAAAATTTGTCAGAAAGCGAGGCTTCTTCGGCTCTTGAAGCACTTTTACTAACAACGGAAAATAACAATCCTGCTGACACGCTTCTCGAGCCTTCTTTAGTGTCAACGGAGAAGAATATGTCTTCAGAGACAAGTGTTGAACCAGTGTCAGTGCCATCCAGTTTAGAGGCAATTAGTTCTGCGGAGAAGATCCAGGAACAACCTCCAGTTAAAGTCGAACCGGCTGAGAGTCTGAAAGAACCAATGGAAGATAACATCATCTGTCTAGACAGCGATGATGAAGAACAAATTACTATGACAGAGGCAGCTCCAACGGAAACAAGCGAAGATGCCACAAAGAGTAGTACAACTGAAGAAGTGACAATAAGGAGAGTGAGCGAAGAGGTCTCTAGAAGTAGCATCACTAATGAGGTTTCCATTACAAAGATAACCGATGAAGTATCCAGAAAGAGCATTAGCGATGATGACTCGAGGCAGAACATCATTGACTTGTCTGACGATGACCC